>CM070560.1:3463090-4717237 GCA_036346405.1 Phyllostachys edulis | reverse complement strand
GTAAGTCCTAAATATTAATCTCTTCTTCGGATGTTCTTCTCATGGATCCTCAATTTCGTCTCTTTCCAGAGCACAATATCTAAATCCTTAACCATATCATAGACCTCTTTTACCTAAAATGCCTTGGAAATTGAGCTGTCCTCCTTCTCTCCGTCGAATTATTTCTTCATCTTGCGGTATGGGTGAGCCCTCAGAAGGAACCTCTGATGGCCAGCATGTACAGTTTTGCATGAGTGCTGACCCACACACTCTCGGTATCATCTAAGCGGTGAGTACATGCTTTAGCCCTTTTGTACTCTAGCAAGCCAGGTTAGCAAGCGAGGATAATCATTTATGGTGCGAACAACAAGGAGCGTAAAGTGAAGTTCTCTCATTTATCGCATCCCATACCTGCCCCTTAGCTCCATAGTATTTTTAGATCTTCTATCAATAGCATTTCTAGGTTGCTTGGCCCTTGGATAAGTATCAACAACAAAATATACTTTGCTTCATACACAACCAAGTAGGAAGGTTTTGATCTGAAAGTCACAGGGCCAAGTGCTATATCATTTGCTCATGTTACGAAAAGATTCATTCCATCTGTACTCAATCAAACCTTATATTCCTCGGTTCCTTTTGAAGTCTACAAACCTCTTATCGATGTTTGTCCTTTGGGTGGAATCGGCGAGTGTCTTAGCTTTCTATCACCTTCGCTCCTCTGAGTGCTGCATATCGGTTTGCCTCCTTTGGGTTATAAAAAACGCTTCAAGCGAGGAACAACAACAAGGTACCATGCCATCTTAGTAAGAGGTCCTTTCTTCATCTCGATTCCCTCGCGTCATCGATTGATTCTTACGCTTATCGGGATCGTTGCACACCGGATATACATGCATATTTGCGTACTCTTTATGGTAGAGGATACAATCATTCGGACATGCATGTATTCTTTCTACTTCTATTCCCAATAGACAAAGAACATTATTAGCTCTGTAGGTGGTTTTGGAAAACTCATTTCCATCCCGAAGCATGTCGCTAAGAGACCTACGGTAGTGAAACTCTTGTTGGACCAATCGTTGCTTGCCTTCAATTTCAGCAGTTCAAGCGCAGATGACAACCTTGTATTACGATTTGCTGCCCGGGAACAAAGGCTTCTCAGAGTCCACCATCAAGCCCTCGAATTTACAAACTCTCTCTCGGTATAGTTCATACGCATCATGAAGCATCGACCCTAGATTGTCATCGTGCGGCCCTATTAGAATCGGAACCACAATCGACATCATCGATGACATATCGTTGACTTTGCCGGCGATGTCGTTAATACTACCTTCTGTATAATCCGCTCTTCACCATGGTGGTCCAACGTGTATACCCCTTTTTGAAACCCCTTTGAATCAAGTGTACCTCGATCTATGCTTAGTTCTTAAAAATCTTAGGATTCTCATTTGTCAATGCATGGATAGTACATATATTTAGCCCCTTATTCAACATACCCTCCTCGGAGATCTTGTAAAAGCAAACCGTCACTAATGTACTCTTCACTCACCGGTTCTTAAGCGTACATCGACTTGATCTATCTCACGGTTCGTATTGAAAACCGAGAATTAAATAAAATGGTGACTTGGCGTATTTTAAAGGGGCTTACGCTTTCCAACAGCATATTTTCTCTGAACTAAAGGTGGCTTTCTTAATTTTACATTTTTCAGATTTTATTAACTTACATGTGGGCCCTACTTGTCGGTGACTCAACTTTTTATTTTATGGTTTTATTTATAAAATCTATGGCGGTCCCACATGTCATAGACTCATTAGTTTATTAACTAGATGATTAAAAAGCAGTAGGATTTGAAGCTCAAATTGGGCTCAGGGTGCCATCGCATTGCTAATAGTCATGGCTCGGGGCCCTAAGGTCACCTGAGCGAACCGGCAGTGATGTCTCGTGGCGGCGCCATGGGCTTCACTAGCGATTTTAGGCGTGGCGCGAAAATACTCAAATTAAAGGATGCTTATGCTCCAGTATCTCAACTCGATCACGAGGAAGGTGTCAATGAAGTCAGGGAAGGTCCAAAGCGACTGGTCGTCAGTGAACAGAGGCGACGGCGGCAAGCTCCTTGGTGACAGGTCTTCTCGGTGGAAATAAACTGAAACGAAGTATATGCACAGCTTTAGGGGGACATATAGGTGGGAAAATCGATCTTGGTGGGATCGAGGACTCATCGGAGAAGAGTTGGTGTCAATGGCAGCAACGGTGACAAAGAGGTCCTGATGACGGACTCGGCGTGGACAACAATAAGCGAAATGGACCACATGGCGAAGCGCGATGAGGTGGCGATACTCAAACCGGGCATGGGTGGCAATGGACTCACGGACTTGGAGATCTCCATGACTACCGTGGCGCCAGAGATGGAGAAAGAAGGCATGAGGAGCTACTGCCGGGATGATCGATGCGAGCAAAATGGCCTTGCGTCTGTGATGAGTTAATTATCACAGATGGTTTAAAAAAAAACCGGCTGTGATATGTAGTAATACCATAGACGGTTATTGTTAAGAACCGTCTGTGAAGTATCACAAACGGTTTTCAAGAAAAAAAGCGTCTGTGATATGTAGTAATACCACAGACGGTTATTGTTAAGAACCGTCTGTGATACTTCACGGACAGTTTTCATCATGATAAATGCGTGATATTACCTCTTCACGGATGGTTTTAGCATAGCCCGATAACAGACGGTCTCTAAGCCAAAACCGTCTATGATTGCATATATCTGAGGCGGTTTTGGTCAAGCTATGCGTGATGAAGCGTCGATATTAGCCTTTTGTAGTAGTGTATATTAGATCTACTTTAATTGATAAACTATTACATTCATGAGATGTTTCATAGCATACGAGCACTTAGCTAGCTGTTTCAAAACAACGAATGAGGCCCAATCATGAAAAGAAAAAAGGTAAGAAAGCGAGGATAACTTAGGGTGTGTTTGGATGGAGGTACAAAAGTGAGCAGGATGGTTCGATTTGAGTGGATGGGATGATCTGAATGGAGCGATACCAATAATGCGTTTGGTTGATTGGGCGAGATGATACAACTTTTCGTTTGGTTGGTTGTATCAGAATCTGAGCGTACCCACAGAGAAGAAGACACTGGTAGAGAAAGAGAGGAGGGGCGGTGTCGAGCAGGCGGACTACAGCCGTGAAAGTCTTGGAGAGGATGGGGTGACCCCAAAATGGGTCCCATGAGAAGAGAATCGATGGTGGCGGTGGCGTGCGGAAGAGCGAACCTGGCAGCTGATCTTGTGTCCATGGCGGTGGCACTAGAGGAAGGAGGGAAGATAGCACGTGCACAAGCTCCAAGGAGGTGAGGGAACTCAGCAGCCTGAGCGGTGTGAGGCGGAGGGCATCAATCAGGCCGGCAGCGTGAGCGGAGGTGGCGGGATGAGTTCACCGTGGCGGTGGCGCCTCTGGAAGGCAGGGAGGCGGACATGGGTGATGGGGAAGGAAGAGGGAGGTGAGGGACACTTTGTTAGGAAGGAATTGAGGAGAAACTCACGGTCGAAGAATGGCGGCGTGGCGGTGGGAGCCGTCGGGCTTAGGGAAGAAGGCGGTATCCGGTTCTCCGATGGATGCAACATGAAATCGAGTGAGGAGATGTAGAGGAGGTCTTTTTAGTTTCTTCTGTTTTGTTTCATAGATCAATTTGTTCTAGGTTTTTTTCTCTGGTGAGAACTTGTGGATTTTCTTTGCCCATGGTAGGTTTTATCATGCCAACTCACTGAGCGATGATAGCGGCCGAAGATCGACATCGAGGCCGAAATGGTGCGTTGGTCCTACACATCAATGGAGATCATCATCATTCTACTTCTCATTGCCGTGATTGTCGGCAATCATGACACCTTTACAAGATATAGAGTCTCGATGAGGAAGATAAAGAAGTTCATTGCGTTTATCGATTCAAGGACTTGATGGTAACACATTGTTCATCTAGAATCTTAGCTACTCATGTACTTTACTTAAATTATTATTAATATAAGTCGGGCGTATTTTTCCCCTAAAGTGAGTACGTTCTTTCTGGCGGATGAACCGCACTTGCGGAAACAGAGCCGAAACACGAGGCGCTACACCTGAGCCCTCATCGAAGCAAGCTTGCTGTGGCGGCGGTGGCAGATTAGTAGTCTTGAGGAGGCGTGGGGGCGGGAGGAGGAGGAGCTGGTGGTGGATGGGCGCGAGACATCTGCTGCACGGAGGCTGAACCTGAGCCCTCATCAAGCGAGATATTCTTGTGGCGGTGGCGTGAGTGGTCTTGAGGAGGCGTGGTGGGAGACGAGGAGGAGGCGTTGTGGTGGATGGGGCGGCGGCGTGGCGTGGCGTGGGCAGCCTGATGGTGGTGAGGAGACGGGTCTTGCGGTGAGGTGGGAGGCGGTGAGTTGGGGTGGCGGCGGATCTGGAGGGAGTTGTTGTGGGCGGCGAGCAAGCGAAGAGGCGATGAAAGCGAAGAGAACAAAGAGTTGGTGTAGTGGATCGAGCGAAGGAAGAGAAGCGATGGGGATAAGAGGTGAATGGATAGGGTGAGTAGGAATGAGTGGATGAGGCGCGTCGGGGAAAATTGATGCTCGACGTATGAGCATTCTTGTTTCCCCTAAAAAAAGGCGATGGAAGTGAATGGTCAATTTGATTACTAACAATCCTAACAAAAGTTGAGGCATAAGATCATGATAGGATCACCGCTAAAAATTGTCGGACCGGGATTTCCTAATCCAGGTCCTTTGTAAAATTTGTGATATTCTGGATCAATAGATAGCACTTCATGATACATCATTGAATCATTTCATATATGACGTAAACTAAACCATCCATTTATAATACAAATAGAGTTTCCATAGACTGCATCGGGCCAAGTTTTACAATAAGGGCCAAACAGGCCTAAGGGTTACATTATAAAAGTGGAAGCGGCAGCGGAAACAAAAGGGGTGGAGCACATCTTACCACAGGCATGCGATTGGGGAAACCAATGTACGACCGATATTATCCAAAGACTTAGGTAATATTGGTAGTACATAAGTACCGACTGAGTCAGCCAGACTGGGCCAAGGCTAGAACAACTACAAGCTAGACTACTCTTCATCAGCTCCTTGGTCTTCAACATCTGGATCCTCGCAGTATGCATAATGTCCTCAATCTGCGGGTTACGAGGGTTTTTTTTGGGGGCGAGTGAGCACAACTTCCATGCTCATGAGCCAATACACAAGATCAGTAGTAATACATGCAAGGCTTAACAAGGGCGGCTCGGGTTCTTTTATTAGCTAAGCGGCGTTTTCAATTATCATAACTACAAGTTCCTATCACTTAGCATTTTATTAAAGAGAGCAATTGTGCAATATTTGTATCAGCAGAGGTTCTCTCCACCTTATGCTTACTTTTGATTAGGGCTATCCCCACTTATTAACACCATTGAGTTCGACGACCCATAAAAAATCCCATCTCAGGGCTAGGTGAGCCCGACTTGATTTCCATCTCACCCACAAAGTTTTTGAAATAGAACTAACTCTAGTAAGTTCCTATGTCCGCCTTTGACCATAGGCATGGCTATTTAAATAGTTTATACTCTGCAGAGGTTGTACACTGTACCCACAAGAGATAATCAGCTCGTTGCCCCCATATGATTCCTTGGTCATGTAGTTGAGAGATCATCACAGTAACCTTTCAAATTATCTCGCCCCTCCCGTCATCTCACCCATATGGGTAGCTCCCACTTGCGGTGGGTCCTATAAGTTATGCGGGATATTCACCACAACACTAGCGTAGATGGACTACAACGTTCCTAGCGACTAAGCATGACTAACAACTTCACCATCGGTGTCCCATTCAAGCCACGCTTGCACTCTCCACTCCTCCACCGGTGAGGCGACTTTCGAGGTCCAATAAATTTACTCAACCAAGTTGCACTTACAGACTTGTGGTTGTACTTGTTTTACAATGGGAGGTCATGACAAGATTAAGGGGCTGTTTACTTCGAGCCTAGCGAGTTTTGCTGGCAAACCTGACACTGGAATTTCCAGCGTTGGTGTTTGAGTCTTTGCCGGCCAAGGCTTTGGCTCGGTAGCGAGAAATGGCGCTGAGGCCAAGCCTCCCGGCGACTTCATCCACATCCATTGTTTCAATCCACGGTCTATTTTTTATTCACCAATTCTAGGCACAAGCTTCCAACAAACAACTTATCTTGAGTTTGCTGGCCAAGCAAAAACCATCTACTTTCGAGGCTACCTCCGAGCACCACTTTTTCCGGGCATGGAATCCGGGCACCAACCAAACAAGCCCTAAGTCCTTAAGCTATCTAGGCGGTTCATACCACATACCAACCACTCTCATGCTCAAGCGGCACCCACCACCATACCATCCATCCTGAGATGTGGTAACAACAATTTAATAGGGTTTTGGGGAACAAAATACATTATCTCAACATTCGATCATTTACCCACAATAGCGCCTAAAACCATTTTCATGTTTAAAAGATGGTGATTAGGACATTTAATGCTACGATACTTAAGCAAGACTAGCATATCGCAAAGTACACCTATAGTAGTAATTACGACATAGTTACTTGGGTGACAAGGATTAAGGGATTCAATTGTCAAAGGATGGCATATTAATATTTAATTACCAAGTTGGTATTTAACTACCTTAAGATTTAACATACATTTGCGTAAAGAAATAAAGCATGCAATTTGGTATTTTAAAGGAATATAATTTGCATAAAATGTAGGTGCAATATGACCAAAGTATTGACTCGCCTAGGTCTATTTACATGACCTTAATCTTACTCAAAAGCCTTCTCGGTCGATGGTTTTGAATTCTTGGTCTTAGCTTTTATCCAAATCCTAATCACCTTTCGAGTTGTGGTTTCTTGAGTTCAACTTCTAATTACGATAACGATCGAAAACCAAATAAATCCAAGAACTTCAAAAGACCCAATAAATTAAATTGTGTTTATTTAAGTGTTGCGAGGATCGAGGATATGAGAGAAGATTTAGCGAATGGAGGATGTTTGACAAGTTCATACGATTATTTGAGCGAAAGGAAAAGCGGTGGAGAAACTTCTGCGGGAAGGAAAACAAGGAAGGATCGAAGTCGAAGGAACATTCTGAGGAACATTCCACTTCGGTTTTGGAAGATGGCAAGATATCGCGATCGGGAAATGTCATAGCTTGATCTTTTAATTTCAAGAGCTTCTTTAATTATTGGATACTTATTAAGGAAGTTCCATCGATGGGGTTAGACTTTTGATAGATATGAGTGCGAAAGAACAGGGCATTTATTTGATGAGCGTTAAACATTAGAGATTAGGGTGTGAGTTTAACATATGAAGAGCATGATTTTAATTTGTGAGTTAAACTTGGAGTCCATATATTACCATAGTTCTCTCTTGAGGTTGTGCAGGAATTGTTGACACATTAATTATTCTTAATTACCATTGGTGATTTAAATCTAGAGATAAAGGCGGGATGGTGATATTTGGGCAAGATGATACTTTTAGCAAGACTTTAAATTTAAGTTTGCACTTTAAATTAGATGGCAAAGACATATTGGTTAATTACTTCACTTTTAATTTATTTGCAGCTTACACAAGGTTGTACAGATATTAATAAATATCTTATATGATATAAATATTAGTGACTTAAGATTCAAATGATTTTCCTTAATTATTAAATCACCATTTTAAAAGTCTTCATGATTTTTAGGGTATGGAGAGCGATATTAGATGTTTTGCGGGCTTTTCATTACACTAATTATTTTTAATTAACATTGATAATATTAGATCGGGGATAAAGATCGATGGTTATTATTTGGACCAAAGAATATTTTGATAGGATCGACAATTAAAATCCGAGTTCTAGAATAGGTATTGAGAGCATCATAAATATACTTAAATAGCTTTAAATTTTATTTCGAAATTTGTAATTTGAGTTCTTGCATCTTTTAGCCTTATGTCGTTTGTGGAAGAACTATTTAAATTAATTTCACCAATTTAAATTGTCATTATTCTGAGAGGGGTTGATATTTGAAAGTCATCAAATGATTTTGCATGAGTTTTAACTTGCAAGGTGAACCCTCTGCCTCCATTTGCTCTTAAAGGAAAAATAGGCTCACTAGTCGGAGAGAGAGGGGATAGAGGGAGGTGAGCATGAGCATGAGGGAGGTACAAGGAGCCTTCTTGAGTGGTCCATGGGCGGAAGAGCAGCGGGCGGGCCATGGCGTAAAGCCGGGGTGGTCTTGGGGAGGCTCATGGTGGCGGCGTGGGGCGGCGGGGAGCCGGCCGGCGGTTAGGGGAGGCCAAGGCGTCGAGGTGTGCTCAACTCGAGGAATCGATTCAAGGGCGTCGAGGAGGAGGGCATCGGTGGAGCTCAATATGGTGAAAATTGGGAGTGAAGAGTTCACGAGTCGGGCGAGAGAAGGTCAGTGTGTGTGTGTGTGTGGGGGCGGTAGCACAAGGGAGCTTAGGGCTCCTTATAGCGAGGAAGAGGTGAGCCGTTGTGGGGTGACTTGAAGGCCGTCGCGGCACGGCGTGGTCGGCGGCGAATTTGGCGGCAGGCGGCGATGTGGGCCTCTCTGTGCGGCATGGTAGGGCGAGCGACCAGGTGGGAACCTGGCGATAGGATGGCGGCGTCTTGTGAGCGGGGGCGGGGCGATGAGAGTGTGTATGGGACATGTCCCGGTAGCGACATATGCGAGGAGTTGGTGCTCTAAGCGTGCATCTGAGCGGCGACTTGCCGGTCTTCGCCCGTCTGCTGAAGACAAGCAGAGCACCAGAAGCAGCCTTGAGCGTGATGACCACGAGTGGCATGGGTGCCAAGCGTCTTGTAGCGTGATGGGCGTCGGGCGTGCTCCAACGGGCAGGATGCATGGGCAGGGCTGAGCCCAGGGAGGTTTAGGGAGGATTTGGGAGAGGTTCAAACTGAGATTTTGATCTTGGAGAGCTTTTGCAAAGCAACCTTTTGAATTCAAATTCGAAATTCGAACGACTTTGAAAATCAACTGAACACAGAAAATGCGATGTTACAAAAATCGTGACGCAGAAGATTATGAGGTCTAGATCAGGATTGGAATGGTCCAAGTAAGATCGAGATCATATGATACCGATCTGACAAATTGGTGTATACACTAGACACGTACATGAACTATATAAGCAGCGCACCAAGCAGCCCTAATGAACAAATATCAACGGCACGTGCTGTCGCATTAAAGCGTCAACTCCAGGAACAAATCAAACGCGTCAATATTGATGTTTAAGTAACGACGACGAATCCTTTGGACCGGACGAGGTGCTTGCGTCGGATGAAGAGGAAGTGTGGCGCGGAGCCGCTCGATATCCCTTTAGACGAAGCACCGTACGAGTACAGCCCGTCCGGCACGGCCACCGGCGGCGCGTACGTCGGCACGGGCATCTTGGCGGGGAGCACCGGCAGCCTGTCTTCCTTGGACTGGAGCACGGCCATCGCTGCTCTGATCGCCGGGCGCGCGCTCGGGTCCGGGTGCGCGCACCAGAGCCCGACGGCCATCACACGCTCCATCTCTGCGTCGTCGTACTCGTCCTTAGCCGCTCGTCGGCCGCCTGAAGAACGGCTCCCCGACCGTACAGGTCCCACACCCACTCGACTAGCCGGAAGACGCCGTTCATCTGGCTGTCCAGAAGGCTCACTGGCCTTCTCCGCATGCGACCTCCAGCAGGACGATGCCGAAGCTGTAGACGTCGGACTCGGCGCTGGCCCTGCCGGTGATCAGGCATTGAGGGTCCACGTAGCCAGGGGTCCCCGACGCGGCGGTCATCGTCTGTGTCCCGACGGCGTGGTCGATGAACCTCGCCAGCCCGAAGTCGCCTAGCTTGGCACCGAATGACTCGTCAAGCATGACATTGCTCGGCTTGATGTCGCGGTGCACCACGCACTGCTCCCACTCCTCGTGGAGGTACAACAATGCAGAGCCCAGCCCAAGCACTATCTTGACCCTGTACTTGCGATACTCATCATCAGTTTGAGTTTCATATGAGTATACCAATTTCACTATTTATTTCTGAAGGAAATAAACCATGCATAGTTACCTCATTGTCCATGTCAGGAGCGTGTCCTTGCTGTAGAGATGGATGTCGAGGCTGCGGTTGGGCATGAGCTCGTAGACGAGCAGGAGCTCATCGCGGCTGTGGCACCAGCCAATGAGCTGCACGAGATTCGGTGGCGCAGCCGGGTTATGACCTTGATCTCTGACTTGTACTCCTTCCTCCCTTGCATGGATGACTCCTTAGAAAACCTCTTTATGGCCACGGCGAGGCCAAGCTCAGGAAGATACCCTCGGTACACCGCGCGAACCCGCCCTGCCCCAGCTTCTCCTCTACCGCAAAGTTCCTGGTCGCGTTGAGCAGCTTGTGGTACGGAAACCGCCTCGGCCCCGTCCCGCCATCTCAATCTCCATAATCGGCTCGCTGTCTTCGTCTTCCGAGCCTATGTCCTCCTCCTCTATCTTCTTCTTCATATTGTTCCGATGACGTATCAAAAGTGCTGCGGTGACGCAGAGGAGGACGAATAATGCTGCGCCGACGGTGGCCGTGGCCCCCGCTATAACTCCGGCGCTGGACACCCCTGAGGTTGGGGTGGTGTGGCCTTTGGTTCCAACGACGACTTGAAGTACCAAGAACGGAGCTGATGCAGCTCTACGGATGTGGATGTCGCCGCGGAGAAGCCAACGGCGACCTGCTCGGGCAATGCGCTCTTGAGGTCGATCTCAGAGCTAACGTTGTAAGTCAAGCCTTGGTCATCAAGCCATACCGTCATCGCCAGGATGCTCGAAACGTTGTCGTACTCGATCGTGGCGGTCATGCTCCCTTCGAGATAGAAGCTCGGCAGGGTCGAGGTGTTCACCGAAATGACGGAGTTGACGTCGATGCCGATGTGGTCGTAGGTAGTGTTGGGGTCGGACACTATGGTATCGTTGAAGGTGTCGAACTCCACCGCAACGAACCGGCCGTCGCCGGATGCCACGGTGCCTGCACTTTGGTTAGTGAGGCCGAGGTTGTAGGCGGGGGACCTTTCCGGCAGGATTGATGGGTACACAGCGAGGAAGAACGTCATGCCGCCCCCCTTGTTGTGGGTGCCCCCTGACCGAGTTGGAGAGTCGATGACGAACGAGAAGTTCGTGGTGAAGCTTGCCACCTCGCCGGTGGTGCTGTCCCAGAGCGGCACCGGGTGGGCGTACGATGCCCGGCCCCTGCTGCCGTTGATGCCCGTGAACTTGTTCGCGTTAACGTCGATCCATCCGACGCTCAAGGAGGCGTTGCCTTCGATTCTGATGTCCGTCGGTTGTTCTTGGGTGAAGTTGTAGTTGAACTCCACCGAGCAGGCAGGAGGCTGGTAGCAAACGGCGAAGAAGATGAGCAGAGCACAAATGGTTGTCGATGTAGCCATCGACAAACCGGCTATCGCCTGTACATAAGAACCTTAGTTGGTCGAGTGGACTCGGAGCAACGATTTAATATGTAGTTGCTCTTGGCAATGGCCTAGATGGCACCGTAATTGCAAAAATAACGTAGTCTGGTCAGCCACAGGACGGACTTACCGTGGCGCGGCACTGGCGCCAGTCCGGCCGGCCACGGACGATGGCAAATGGTCGAATCGAAAGGTATGTGCAGAAAAATGATTAGTACACAGTATTACTTTGGCCATACCGCCCGACCTTGTACAAAGAGTCAAAGACGCGGGGAAGAAGTCGACCGGCCGGACGAAATCAAAAACAATTCTATTTCCTATAATATCGGGGAGGAAATTCGTTGATATCCTCGGGTATAAATGAAGAGTAGTTTGAGGAGCAGCTAGATAGGCCATGTCATCGGGTTTATTTTACCGTCGGATCTTCTTTCCATCGTTTCTTGGCCGTCGGATCGATCCACTGATTTCCTTGCGCTGGCCAAATCGCAGAGCCTCCCCGCAGCGTTCACGCCAGCATCTCCGCGCGGCTTCACTCCGCGTCGCTCCGCGCGCATGGGCCCACCGGTGGCGCTCGTTCTCGGCGTGCCAAAAGCGGCCTTGGGCCAACAAGTGGATCTATGTAGTGCATTTCTTTTCTGTCAGCACATAGTTGCACTGTATGCTTTCAGTCTGAGGCGTCGCAGACCATCACTGCGGCGCTACACCACGTCGCATATAGCGGCGGCACATAGTGGCCTCGCCATGGCCATCACCGGACCTCTGTCGTTGTGTTCCTGGGCCATGGTGCTGCAGTCGGCTCATCGCCGATGCCCTGTGCGATTCTACAGCGTGCGCCATTTGTGCATGCCATCCGCCGATCCGAACACATGTCGTCATCACCGTCGGCATCACACCGAGACTTTCTCAACGATGGCCTTGGCCACCGCCGCCGACCTCCACCTTGCATGGAGTCGCCACCACCATGGCCTCCACCTCACATGGAGTCTGCCGCCACCCGGCCTCCACCTCGCATGGTCTGTCCTTTGCACCACCTTTGGCCTCCACTCAAGAGTGCGCCATTAGTGCGCCCGTCGTCGCCACACCACCGTCCTCGCCCAGCACCACGGATCTTGAGGCTCGATACCAATTGTTAGCACCGAGTTGACGAATACTCAACACACAAGTCGATGAATACTCAACACACGAGAATACTCTACACCGCACACTATGGCTCTGGATCATTGCACATGTACACATTGTGGCTTTGGATGAAGCACTGCCTTCTGATCACGATCAGCAAAATTAATGCTTTGGAAAGAACTCACGCATGCACTTGTCTTTGGAGGTAAGACTAGAACATGCACCGTCTTGCTTGGAAGCAATGCACGTACACGAACAACCCGGAAGCAACAGCTCACGCTCGGAACTCAAAGACACACAAAGCTCAGAGGGATTTTGGTACTGCGTTGCCGCACATCGTTTTCTTTTTTTCTATTGCTTCAATCAAAACATATGTGATTACACATCCTTTTATGGACTACCTAATTAACTTGCTATCCAAGCCAAAAATCTAAATATGGAAAGCCTAACAAAGGAAACAAACTAATTTGATCCGATGCTAATTGCATTAGGATCCTAGCGCCCTATTATTTGGCTAATCTAGATTAATTTCCAACACTCGATATCCCTTTAGACGAAGCACCGTCAAATCAGACCCATACAGCACGGCCACGGCAGCGTCGCGTCGTCGCCACGAACATCTTGGTGGGGAGCATCGATAGCCTGTCTTCCTTGGTTGGAGCACGGCCATATTGCTTTGATCGCCGAGCGTGTGCTGGGGTCGGTGCGCGCACCGAGCGGCAGCCATCACGCTCCATCTGCGTCGTCGTACTTGTCCTTAACCGCTCGTCGGCCTTTGAAAACGGCTCCCGTCCGTACAAGTCCCACACCCACTCGACTAGCGGAAGACATCGTTCATCTGGCATCCGGAAAACTCAGCCTTCTCCGCATCACGACCTCTAGCGGAGACGATGCCAAGGTGTATGAAGCGTTGGACTCGTGGCCCCTATTGTGATCGAGCATTGAGGGTCCACGTGTGAGGTCCCCAGCGGTCATCGTTTGTGTCCTATGGCGAGAAAGTTATGCTATTTTTATTGTAGAAATTAGAGTACATGAGTTACATATATATAGAATACAGCTATCATGTGAGCAGCGTGATCCTCGGAAGCGTCATGCATGTAGGAAGCGAGGCACAAGCATGGAAGGAGAAAGGTCCAGCGCATAAAATCATCTATACGCCCCCTCGATCGGAGCGTCGCCAAGGCGGACATTGATTGGACCTAAATCGGTGAAGGCGGAAGTCGGCCCTTGGTGAAGATGTCGGCGTCTTTGTGATGTCGTCGGGGCGTGAAGAACGTGAACATCCCCCAAAGCCACGCGCTCCCGGATGAAGTGAAGGTCTATCTTGATGTGTTTGGTGCGCTGATGTTGCACCGGGTTCGTCGATAAATAGACGGCACTCGCATTGTCGTAGTAAACCACGGTGGCGCGACGAAGAGCTGCGAGTTCATGGAAGCGATTAGCCGAACCGACAAACCTCCACGGCGGTGTTGGCGGCCCTTACGTATTGACCTCGGCATTGGGCGAGACCACGATGATACGGCGCAGGGCGACCAAGAGACAAGATTATCACCGAGAACAGGCGTGGCGATGTGGACTTGCGGCGTATCTGGACATCACCTTGTCGGCGCCAGAATAAACCACGAGGTGCATAAGCTGTGACCCGGTGAAGGCTGGAGACCATAATCAAGGGTCTTTGCGTAGATGCGAAGTATTCGTTTGACCGCCGTCGATGAGGCTCAGTGCGTGCATGTGAAGGCAAATCTGCTTTGGGCGGCATAGGAGATATCTGGTCTTGTGAAGGTCGGTACTCTGAGCTCGGCAAGACTCCGATCTTGAGTAGCATTGCTCAGCTGGGGGAGCGATGAGAGCAAACACTTTGGGATGAGTGTCAGCAGGCGTACTACAAGGTTTGCGATCGACATCGACGCGCTCGAGAATATCAAAGTATATTGTCGTTGAGACAGGAAGAGGCCACTCGAACTCCGCTGACCAGAGATACCCAAAAAATGATGAAGTGCGCCGAGATCTTTCATGGAAAATTCTCGTTGGAGGGCAGCAATCATCCGGTGGAGAACAGGCATAGAGGATGCTGTCAGGACGATATCATCAACATAAAGAAGCAAGTAAACAGTATCAACACCACGATGATAGATAAACAACGACGTGTCTGACTTGGCCTCCACAAACCCGAGGGACAACAAATATGAGAAGCGGCGTACCAAGCGGCACTGTTTAAGCCCATAGAGACTTGTTAGAGCGACAGAGACAAATTGAGGCGGGAAGAATCCACGATGCCCGTCGGCTAGGTGCAATAAACCGTCTCGAATAGAGTGCCATGAAGAAATGCATTTTTGACATCCGGTGATGAATAGGCGATCCTTGGAAGAGCTAGAGAGTACTATGCGCCGCAGACGTCGGCTTGACAACGGTGAAGGTCTCATCATAATCAATCCCGGGCGTTGAGTGAAACCACAAAGAACCCATCGAGCTTTGTATCTATCAAGAGTGCCATCAGCAGTAAACTTGTGCCGAAAAATCCATTTACTAGTGACAGCGTTCACCTTGGGAGGTCGCAGAACAAGATCCCTTGTGTTATTGGCGAGCAAAGCAGCATACTCAGCTTCCATGGCACACCGCCAGTTTGGATTGGCCAAGGCAGACCGATAGGTCTTTGGGATTGGCGATAGTGCATCGACATGAAAGGTGAAGAAAGCGGTATCGAAACCCGTGCTTGCCGTGAGTGACCATAGTGTGGGAGTTGTTCACTGGCGGGATCAGAACCGCATCGTCAGGGAGAGCACCCATAGTCGGGACTATGTGTACCACGGGGAAGCGAGGCGAGTGTAGCCACCAGGGGTGATCGGACGATCGTCTGCGGTGAGATGCCTCGTCTTGAGGGCAGCATCGGCCCAGTACCCGGAGGGCGATGAGGTACTACAGGCGGGCGTGAAGGCGCGCGAGGACCGGCCGAGCAGCGAGAGGTCTGCGGCGGTATTAGTAATAATCAAGTGTGTGTTACTAGTGTGTTAGTGCGTGCATTAGTAGTGTGTGTTACTAGTGTGTGAGTCGTCGTTACTAGTGTGTGAGTCGTGGGTTACTAGTGCATTAGTGTGCTATTAGTGGTATCGTTAGTATTGCATCTTTATTAGCTATTGCTTTGCACTTCTTGTTATCTTCAAGCTGAGCCAAGCGAAAAGAAGAGAAGAATAGAAAGAAAAAGTAGCACTAGGCGGTTGCGATTACTCACATAAAATCTTCTGTATGTGTTCTTCCTCTCTGTGAGTTTGTCTCCCTCACCGTGAAAGTGTGTGTCCCGGGTACAATTTCCAACAATACCTCATGGCGGCTACGGATGTGGCGTCACGACCCCTGCTGACCCGACCACACACCGAGGGCAACAAGGTTGGGTGTATCTCGCCAACTACACTGTGCACATGCATACATGCTTCATTGTTCTTTGCTGCTTGCTCCACAGCGCGCCGCAAGCCTACTCCCTTGCCAGCGCACACCAGCGCCATCTTGCCTTTCTGACCTCTGCCTTGGCTCTCGCTGCCGCGCCCGCTCTCGCCGCGCTTGTGCATACTGCGCTCTACGCACATCCGGCCGTGCGGTGCGCACGCTCCTCTTCTTCTTCTCTCTCTCTCTCTCTCTCTCTCTCTCTCTCTCTCTCTCTCTTTGCCAAACGAACCTTTATTCACAAACATACACCAGATACCAACAAAGTACAATGATGCATGCTTGCATGGTGGACACACATCCATCACGGCTTGCCGGCAGCATTTGCATGTTCGTTACTTCTACTTGCGAAGCGCTACGCGCTTTCCACTTGACAGCACTTGTTCCAGCACCCGGCACGACGACCCCTCCGGCCCCCACGTCCGTGTTGCCACTGCTGAATCTCCCTTTGGTGCCTGCAGCTGCCCCCAGCCACGCCCGTCGAGCCGAGCCCACCGTCGCCAACGCTCCGCCCTTTGCAGCCACGCCGCGCCCGTCGCGCATCTCCTCATGTTGAACCTCGCTCCTCACTGTGAAAGTGTGCATCCACGGGTAGAATTTCCAACAATTGGTATCGAGATCCATGTCGAGGCAAGGTCCATGTCGCCGTCGAGCCGCACCTTCGTTGCGGTGGTGGTCCATTAATTGCACCTTCATTACTGCGATGGTCGTCAAAGTGCAGGAAAAGCAGCGTGTTCATTACTGCGTTGGTCAAATCAAAGTGCAGGAAGAAAGCGATGTCTCTCTTCAATACCCTATCTTTGAACAAGAACAACTTCGGCGCATGGGAAATGAAGATGAAGGTGTTCATGAAGGCACAAGGTGTTTGGGAAGGCTGTGGTGGCGGCGATGTTGATGGCGCCAAGATCGGATGGCCCTGCGGCCATCTTCCAAAGTCGGTGGAGACCCTCCTCCTACTCGTCGAAAAGAGGCAATGAAAGATCGTGGGACACGCTCAAGGCGATGTATATCGGCACCGATCGCGTGGGGAAGTGCCGCACAGAGACCCTCAAGCGAGTTCGAGGGTTTGCATGAATGGAGCAGGTCGATGGACGACTTCGCCCGTGAGGCCTGACGACTCTCATCAACCAGATTCGCGGTCTTGGTGACAAGATGGAGGAGAGCTACGTTGTGAAGAAGCTTCTCCGCATCGTCCCGAGCAAGTATCTGCAGATTGTATCAACCAATGAGCAATTTGGGGGCTTGAAGACAATGATGGTGGAAGAAGCGATCGGCCATCTCAAGGCGTATGAGGAGCGTCTACACGGTATGAGCAGCAACAACGATGATGAACATCTTCTCCTAACGCCCGTCGAGTGGGAGGTCAATTGGCGAAGAATAGAGTCGAGCCGCGACTTTGCGGAAATGGTGGCGAAGCAGCGGAATAAATAAATTTGACAAGGCTAAAGTAAGATGCTACAATTGCAACAACTATGGGCATTTTGTTTTCGAATGCCGCAACAAGAAGGAGGAACAGGCGCATCTCATGGAGGCGGATGCCAACGATGAACCGACACTGTTGTGAAGCCATCTTGATTAGGGGGAAATTGTTAGAAATAATCAAGACCAGATGGGTTAGTGGTGTGTTAGTGTGATGTTAGTGTGTGCGTTACATGCATGAGTCGTCGTTGCATGTGTGCATTAGTGTTTGCATTAGGCGATGGGTTGCATGTGTGCATTAGTGTTTGCATTAGAAGCGGTGGGTTAGTGGGTCATAGTGTTTGTTGATGAGCTATTTAGCCTCATTGGCGTTGTTGTTTTTGAGTTGAGCCAAATAGAAAGAGAAGAATATAAAGAAAGAAAAGTAGCACTAGCGATTCTGATGCTTTCATAAAATCTTCATGTGTTCTTCCTCTCCGTGAGTTCGTCTCCTACTTGTGAAAGTGTCGTCCACGGGTAGAAATTCAACAATGAAATTCTGCAGTGGATACACACTTTCAGTGAGTGTTTAGGAAGGCATTGCTAACTGCAAGCTCTACTTCTTGAAGCATGAAGTGGTGGAAAGAAAAAAAGTAGCACTAGGCGATTCGATTACTCATAAAATCTTCGTGTGTGTTCTTCCTCTCCGTGAGTTTGTCTCCCTCACCGTGAAAGTGTGTGTCCATGGGTAGAATTTCCAACAATTGTTATCGAGCCGATGTTGTGATGGCGAGGATGGCGAGGTTGTTGTCTCTGTTGGCGTCGGCGTGTCGCCGTTGGCTTAGAGGTGGCAGTGGCGGCATGCATGTGGCTAGCGACAGCGGCGGATGGCTCCTGATGGGCCGTTAGGCGCGAGCGTGAAGGAGGAGGCGTCACGCTCGATACCGTTGTTGACTAGTAGCAACTATCTTTGCATGGTCAATGAAGATGCAAGTGTACATGGAGGTGCAAGAGGTATGGGATGCCGTTGAAGAAGGCGGCGTCGAGAGGTGCCAAGACAAAGAAGACACTTGCGGCCATCTACCATGGTGTGGCGAGAGACCCTTCTTCCTCTCAGCGGCAAGAGGATGGCAAAGGAGGTATGGGCGACTCTCAAATCCATGTGCGTTGGAGTTGAGCGTGACGAGGGCCAAGCTCCAAATCACCAATAAAGAATTTGACAACCTTCATATGCGCGAAGGTGAGTCAATCGATGCATTACCATGAGGTCACCCTCGCTCTCGGCAAGATCTGAGCAATTTGGGAGAGAGGGTTGAAGATTCTTGTGTGGTGGATAAGGTGCTTGGTCTTGACACGAAGTTTAGCCGATCGTTTGCACTCTCGAGAACCTCGAGGATTTGGAAGTGATGTCGGTCTAAGAAATGTTGAGGCTGCTAAAGGCATTCAAGGGCGCCACATGGTTAGTGAGGAGGAAGGTGAGCATCTCTGCTACTTTGGTGCTAATGGGATTCGGGGCCAAGAACAAGGAAGGTGGCTCGGCTCAAGCAAGAATCATAAATTCGACAAGGCTAAAGTAAGATGCTACAAGCTACCAGCGACTATGGGCATTTTGCTTCGAATCTTTGTAAAAAGGAGGAGCAGGTGCATCTCATGGAGGCGGATCTTGAAGCGATGAGCAAACAGCTGCTTGTGAAGCCAACTTGATTAGGGAGAGATTGTTAGTAATAATCAAGTGTGCATTACTAGTGTGTTAGTGCGTGCATTAGTAGTGTGTGTTACTAGTGTGTGAGTGCGTGTGTTACTAGTGTGTGAGTGCATGGGTTACTAGTGCATTTGTGTGCTATTAGTAGTATCGTTAGTATTGCATCTTTGTTAGCTATTTAGCTTGTACTTTTGTTATCTTGATTGAGCCAAGCAGAAAAGAAGAAGAATAGAAAGAAAAGTAGCACTAAGCGGTTGTAGTGCTCATAAAATCTTCTGTGTGTGTTCTTTCTCTCCGTGAGTTTGTCTCCCTCACCCGTAAAAGTGTGTGTCCACGGGTAGAATTTACAATGACCTTGGCGCTTCGGGGACATGACGATCGGTCCATAAGCCAGAAGCGCGAGCATCCCAGCGTGCGGGGCCCGGCGTGGTCATTGGCCTAGTGACTAGCGGTAGGGTACCTGCTGAAATAGGGTACTGCGGGGAGAGAAAGGGCGTTACGGTCCGATGGGCACCGATCGTTCTCAAGAGGTGACAAAAATCAAAATCATTAGTGAATGGAGTGTTCAACTCGGCAAAGGGAAATGATGTCTCATCAAATGTTACATGACAAGATATGATGACTCGATTGGACAAAGGATCAAGACATCGATAACATTTGTGGTCAGAGAATATCAAAAAGATGCACATGGTGGAGTGAGGCGATAGTTTGTGTGGGCGGTGGCGGACAAATTGGGGTAGCACATGGAGCCAAACACGAAGATGATCATAAGTTGGTTGCACTCAGAAGAGGGCAAAGTAAGGTGTGGAGTGGTGAGGGTTTTGTTGGGAGAGCGGTTGAGCAAGTATGTGGCGGTGTGAAGTGCTTCTACCCAAAAGGATGGTGGCAACTTGCACGAAGAGAAGGGGCGCACAATATTGTTAATGGAGCGTATGATCCACTCGGCTTTGCCATTTCTTTGGGAGGTGTAGGGACATGACATGCGAAGGTTGGCGCCATGCGTGAGGAAGAAAGTCTGGCGGAAGAGTTGTCAAACTCCGTCCGTTATCACATTGGATGCTCTTTATTGTTGTGCTTGAAGCGTGTTTGCCACATAAGAGAAAAAATTAGAGATGGTAGAAAAGGTATTGGACTTTAGGCGTAAAGGAAGCGTCCAAACAAAATGAGTACAATAATCAAGAATGACCAAATAATATTTGTGGCGGACACACTAGCAATGGGCGATGTCCAAAGATCACAATGAATTAGATCAAACTTGTTGGCAGCTCTAGAGTTTGAAGTGGCAAATGGCAACCGTACATGACGACCAAGTTGACAAGCATGGCATATAAGATCATCGTACGTTTGTTACGGGATGGCGAAATCTTGGCAAGCTTGGAGATGGCCGTGTCGGGGTGGCGAGACGGCGATGCCGGAGGGTGGTGGGACAGCAACGGCGAGAGCACAAGGGGATGGCGCGGCGGACAAAGAGGATAAAGCGGACGAAGCTATTGCACTGGTGATCACATTCCAAGACCGAAGATCCTTCACGAGAGAGGCCAAAGCGGGTCAAACTCAACGAGCAATTGTTGTCGATGGTGGTGGCGGTGAAATAAGATTCTTAATAATGCTAGGAGTAACTAAAACATTATGAAGATGAAAGGGACGAGGGAGGCGGTGGAGCGATGGGGTGGCGGGCAAAAGGGACCCGTTCAGGCAACTATTGATGAAGGAGTAAGGACCATGGCAAATGGTGGAGGATAGGTTACCCGACATCGGATGTCATGTGCGAGGATGCCGAGTCCATGTACCAATCGATCGAGGCTAGTGGAGCAAGGGTCATGGTGTTGAGCAGCGTTAGCGAGGGCTTCTTGGTCCCATGAGCGGTCGATGGAGTTCAAGTCTTGGGAGGTGGCTGCGTAGATGGCGGTGGTGCAAGCGCTGTAGGGCGTGTGGGCGGTTGTGGCGGCGTGAAGAAGAGGTCGGGAGGTGGTCTGCAAAGAACACTGTGATGGGATCTTGGGCGCATTGTTCTTCTGCTGATCTACTGCGCCTGCGGCCATGTGTTGTGCCCAAACCGCCGGGTTGGTTGCGAGTGGGGACCGGCCACATCTAAATGGTCCCGTCCATGGATTGTAGAAGGAGGGCGGCGGGGCCGTCCCATTGCCGTTGTCATTGCCGCCATTCTTGCCACGGCGGCGGCGCCGTTGGATTGCCGGACCCGCCCCATTGTGGGTAGATGGGCGGGTGGTGCCATTTGGGCCACCGTGGAGCCACCGCCAGAGGCTTGTGATTAACTGTCGTGGCTGAAGTGGCGAGTAAGGTGGTGGGCGGTCCCGATGGGCGCGAGGCCATGGTCATCTCCTCGAGGAGAGATCGGATCGGACCTCGAGGAAGGTGGGAGCGGCGGCTGGCGCTTGAGAGAGCCGCCATGTATCACGAACTTGTCGTTCAAACCACGCAAAAGCAGCGAGAACGGCGTTCGGTCGGCAGCAGCTCGTCGAGATCCACTGAGGGCATCGGCCATGCTCTTCAACTTCACGCAATAGTTGGTGATGTTGAGATCTCCTTGGACAAAGGAAGCGAAACTTCGGCGTCGAGAATGAGGGCCCGCGTCTCCGGTTGCCGATGAATTGTTGTTGAGGCCGAGCCACCTGAGCCGTCGCGGTGGTGCGAAGCGCCATAGCGATCTCAACGAGATCGGGGAGATGGTGCCGTAAAGCCACTCTAAGCAACCTGATCCATCGGCACGGTCGGTATGAGCGGTGTCGGTGAGGACATGGTCGGAGAGGACTTGCTGAGGTGGTGAAAAACGGCGCGCCACTTGCTATAGTTGGGAGTGGCGAGATCAAGAACCACGGTCACAAGGGCGGATGTTACGGGCGGCGGCAGCTTATGCATGCGGGTTGGCGATGGGAGTGGCCTCGTGGAGGAGCATCACGTGGTGAAGTTCCTCTTCACGCAGCGTCGGCCTCCTAAGCGTAAATGGGCGACCACCTCGTTGAGGCGGCGGGCTCGGCCTCTCTGCGCTAACGTCGCGGCCTCCTCACGTTCATGGGCGGCCTCCTCCTCGCGCCCGGTGTGCAATGGTGTCGTTGTTGGCCATGATATTGGGTGGATGATTGTAGCGGCAGCTATGTTTTAGCGAAGCGGTGGTCGCGAGATCACGAACACCTCGATACTATGTAAGCAAGGAAGGTTCGCTATCTTTGATTGTAGAAATCGAGTAGATGAGTTACATATATATAAAGTACTGACTATCATGTGAGCGCGTGATCCTCGGAAGAAAGCGTCATGCATGCGAGAAGCCGAGGCACTAGTATGGAAGGAGAAAGGTCAAAGGTCATGCATGAAAGGAGAAAGATCATGCATGGATGGAGAAAGGTCATGCGCAGAATCATGTCTAATAGTCTCGACGGCGTGGTCGATGAACCTCGTCGGCCGAAGTCGCCTAGCTTGGCACGAATGGCTCGTCAAGCATGACATTGCTTCGGCTTGATGTCGCGGTGCACCACGCTTGCTCCACTCCTCATGGAGGTACAACAATGCGAGCCCAGCCAAGCACTATCTTGACCTGTGACTTGCGATACTCATCATCGGTTTGAGTTTCATGAGTATACCAATTTCACTATTTATTCTGCGGATTGGCCATGTCGAGCGTGTCCTTCTTTGTGGAGATGGATGTCAAAGTGCGGTTGGGCATGAGCTTGTAGGCGGCGAGGAGCTCATCGCGGTATGGCACCGACCAATGAGTACCTGAGATTCGGTGGCCTTGACGGGTTATGACCTTGATCTCGACTTGTACTCCTTCCTCCCTTGCATGGATGACTCCTTAGAAAACCTCTTTATAGCCCACAGCGAGGCCAAGCTCGGAAGATACCCTCGGTACCTTTGCCAGAACCCGCCTTGACTTCTCCTCTACCGCAAAGTTCCTCGTCGCGTTCGGGAGCTTGTGGTACGGAAACCGCCTCGGCCCCGTCCCCATCTCAATCTCCATAATCGGCTGACTGTCTTCGTCTTCCGAGCTTATGTCCTCCTCCTCCTCCTCTATCTTCTTCTTCATATTGTTCCGACGACGTATCAAATGTCAGAAATGACCTGGCCTCTGTGCTCTCTATGCAATGGCCAGCAAATCAAACTCAAAGTGAAAGCAAACTCGTATGCTATATTTTAACCATCGTGCACATTCTGAGGCTTTTATCTTGATCATGTCGATCGGTTACAAAGAAATGACACGACTATTCCCAGCAGACGCACTAGTTAGAAGTGATTAGCGCATGCAAGTCGAACAAGCTATACTAACCGCATGCAAAACTCTAACCGCATTAATTAACTGCATGCTGCGTGAAACCGCATACACAAGATTATTCTAACAATCACTCCCTAATCTTGTTGTGTGCGGAGGAAGTGCATGTCTAGCTTATGTCCATGTCAGGCTTCGTATGGCATCATGCCATCGACGCTCTTGTAGCCCGTCATGTGGTTGCTGGCGCCGGTATCGAGGAACCACGAGTCGTCGCAGTGGTCGTCCTCGCGTCCGAGGTGGACTTGAGCTCTTTCCTCGTTGAGCGTGACATGCTCAGTGGCGCCCGTTGTGATCTCGGTGATGGTGCTCACATGCGCCATCAGAAGCGCTGGTACTTCATCGTCGAGCGTGCTCACTCGTGCGAATAGCAGTGCTGGCTCGTCGTCGTCGACCTCTACCAAATTGGCGTGTTCCTTGCGCTCACGGCGCGGTGCATGGCAATCCCTGGAGAAATGACCCATCTTGTTACAATTGTAACATTTTACCTTGGTCATGTCGTGTTCTCCAAAATTGCCTCCGTCCTTGGTTTCGTGGCCTCGGTTGTCGTTTTGGCCATCGTCAGATGAGCCCGGGCTTGCTTTCATGTTGTCGTCGCTGCGCAGCCCACTCCTCCTCCGTGAGGAGCGATTCATATTGTCAATGCGCGTGCAGCCCTCCTCCTCCGTTTGGGCGATCGGCTCCACGACTCTTGTCGTCGTCGTCGTCAAGGCCGTAGCGTTGCTCCGCGAGCATAGCCGGCTGTCAACTCCTCAATCGTCATCGTGCTCGGATCGGCGGCGTCTCGTCGCGATCGCTACTGCGTGTAACGAGGCACTACCGGAGAAATTTCGGACCACCTTCTCCTCGGCGATGGCGTCCCGGCGTCGTGGATTGTTAACGAGCCCGTGATGCGCGTTGCGAACGCATCCACGGACTCCCCATCCTTGAAAGAGATGTCCTCGAATTCCTTCCGTAACCGGGCGTTAGCCTCGCGTACGCGCTCCACCCCAATCCTCATCAGCTTGATGGCATCCCATGCTTGCTTTGCCGTGTCTTTCACGGCGAGCGTTGCGAGCATGTTAGGCGCGACGGCGCGGAGGATGACCGAGAGAGCCATGCGATCGTCGCGGAAAGAAGCGTCACCGGGGTCGATCGCCTCCCAGAGCCCTTGCGCCTGGAGGTTGTAGCGCACAAGCGCCCACTCGGTGTAGTTGATGTTCGTCAATATTGGGTAGACGACCGTGCCGCTTGATTCCCTCATGACGCGCTCCTGCACCAATGGCTCGCGTCCGCCCCTCCGTGTCCTGCTCCGCCCACGGAATCTCGGTGGAGAGCGTAAGCCAGACTGGGACTGTGCGTCTTCGTTGGCCATAGTGGCCAGAGCTCTGATACCAATTGTCAGAAATGACCTGGCCTCTGTGCTCTCTATGCAATGGCCAGCAAATCAAACTCAAAGTGAAAGCAAACTCGTATGCTATATTTTAACCACTGCACATTACAGGGCTTTTATACTGATCATGTCTGATCAGTTACAAGGGAAATGACACGACTATTCCCAGCAGACGCACTAGTTAGAAGTGATTAACTGCATGCAAGTCAGGCAACTGTACTAACCGCATGCAAAACTCTAACCGCATTAATTAACTGCATGCTGCGTGAAACCGCATACACAAGATTATTCTAACATCAAAAGTGCTGCGGTGACGCAGAGGAGGATGAGTAGTGCTGCGCCGACGGTGACGGTGGCCCCGCTATAACTCCGGCGCTGGACACCCCTGGGGTTGGGGTGGTGTGGCCTTTGGTTCCAACGTCGACTTGAAGTACCAAGAACGGAGCTGATGCAGCTCTACGGATGTGGATGTCGCCGCGGAGAAGCCAACGGCGACCCGCTCCGGCAATGCGCTCTTGAGGTCGATCTCAGAGCTAACGTTGTAAGTCAAGCCTTGGTCATCAAGCCATAGCGTCATCGCCAGGATGTTCGAAACGTTGTCGTACTCGATCGTGGCGGTCATGCTCCCTTGAGATAGAAGCTCCGCAGGGTGAAGGTGTTCACCGATATGAGGGAGTTGACGTCGATGCCGATGTGGTCGTAGGTGGTGTTGGGGTCGAACACTTCGGTATCGTTGAAGGTGTCGAACTCCACCGCAACGAACCGGCCGTCGCCGGATGCTACGGTGCCTGGACTTTGGTTAGTGAGGCCGAGGTTGTAGGCGGGGGACCTTTCCGGCAGGATTGATGGGTACACAGCGAGGAAGAATGTCATGCCGGCCCCCTTGTTGTTGATGCCCCCCGACTGAGCTGGAGGGTTGATGACGAACGAGAAGTTCGTGGTGAAGCTTGCCACCTCGCCGGTGGTGCTGTCCCAGAGCGGCACCGGGTGGGCGTACGATGCCCGGCCCCTGCTGCCGTTGATGCCCGTGAACTTGTTCGCGCTAACGTCGATCAATCCGACGCTGAAGGAGGCGTCGCCTTCGATTCTGATGTCCTTCGCGCCTTCTTGGGTGAAGTTGTAGTTGAACTCCACCGAGCAGGCAGGAGGCAGGTAGCAAACGGCGAAGAAGATGAGCAGAGCACAAATGGTTGTCGATGTGGTCATCGAGAAACCTTCCATCGCCCGTACACAAGAACCTTAGTTGGTCCAGTCGACTTGGAGCAACGATTCAATATGTAGGTGCTCTCGGCAAATGGTCGAATCGAAGGGTATGCGCAGAAAATTGATTAGTACACAGTAATACTTTGGCCATACTGCCCGACACTGTACAAAGACGCGGGGAAGAAGTCGACTAGCCTTCCTTTCTAGATGGTCGTCAGTTTTTCAGCAAAGCTACGGCTCCCCAGACAAGGCCTAAGTTTTGTACTGATCTGTATAAGATCTAGGAGATGCGCAGTTAGCAAGACATTTCAGCCTCCAGGAACCATACAAAGAACATCACCACCAAAGGCATATCATTTTTGTACCATGCATCCGACTACCAAACACAAGTATTTCAAATACAGTTCAAATTTCTCTGCAACCATGGGCTTGTTCAGTCAAACATCTAAAAAATAGAAGAGCCGGAACTCTGAAGTGCTGTTTCAAGTAGGTGCCTTTCTTCAGTCTTCGTCACCGAGGAAGAGCGAAGTCTAATGTATTGTTTCAAAACAAAAGAACGAAGCCCAATCATGAAAAGAAAAGAAAAAGTAAGAAACGAGGGTAACTTAGTGAATATCAGATCAGCAAAGAAAGGAAGAACAGTAAACAAAAACAATTGTATAAGTTTGGCATGCCAACTACATGACAGATGGTTTTGTAAAATGGGATGTTGACAGTCAAATGCTAATATGCATAGTCATGGTGAGCAAACATTGGGATCCCAGACATAATAAACACCAATTGAACCACAAGGAAGCCCAATTTATACCTACAGCAGACCCTTACAAAAACTGAAAACATGAGCACCTGGTATAAAACTGGCCTGGATTTATATTCTGTAGACAAAAGTATTTTTGTTTTGTAGGAATTGCATAATTAAAATCATCCACGTCAAAAAAAAAAAAACTTGCAACACAAAAATAACCCAATACTTGTAAGATGCCAAAAATGATGAACAACAAAATATCGCCCAATTTAATGATTCAAGATGTCCACGAAACAAGCATGGCATTCAGCAACTAAAAGATAACTATGATCAAGCCAAAATTAAACAATAGTCCCAAAGGGTCACTAGTGGATTCCCTCTGCAATCTCCTTAACAAAATTTGATAAAACACACCGTCATATCCTACTCCTTAGAGAATAAAGGAAATATCTTGAAAGATTAAAACATGACACAGGAGCACATGATCCTCTTTCACATTATGTTCCTAGCCATGATCAGATGCGCTTGGTCAAACCTACCAGGATGATTACCAAAACAGTAATGAGAACATTGACAATATATGACAACATCAACTATAGAATTGATATATTCCAGGTTAAAAAGAAAGTACTTTCATAATTTTGTCATCTCCAGCAGTCTGGAAATTTAAACATCCAACAAAGTACAAAACTAGACAACTTCTATGCAGAACTACGCCACCTCCCACCTAGAGTACAGTTGAAGCACTTAGGAAAAGAAAAAAGGCCGCCTAGCCAGAGAAAAAATTGTAGATATTCAGGGAAAGACAATATATCACAGCAATCCTCCATTCTTGAATGATCTACTCACAGATAAATACTAAGCACAACACGTACACAGGCAGCGAGAGAGACTTAGCCATACGCCCATACCACAACAAGCGTGACAACGTCTCCAAGGGCATCAGAGTGGTACCATTAATCCAACAACCTTTTTTCAGACAACTAGGCGAGTGGCCCGCGCAATTACGTGCCTAGATAGTTCTAATGTACTTTTATTTATATTTCTATATCCATTCTAATTATGATTCATAGTTCATATAACATGTTTTAATTGAGATGTTTGCTTAGATGACAATGGTTAATATGTATATGCATATTGTTTGAGGAATATAATTTCCTTTCAGTCGCAAAATATTCTTACTGTAGAAAGAGTACAGTCAAACTTTTTACTTTGACAATTATAATTTTGAATATTTGTTAGTCCTGAAAAAATAACATGCATAGATTAGATATAATGAATACTTCCATATTCTTTTTTTAATAAATATATTGTGGTGAAACTAATAGGTTATTCTTTTGTCTTAGTCAATCTCACTTTTTTACAATGGAGACAAGCATTCTGTTACTCCAAATGTATTTTATATTGTTTCATATTGGTCTTTTTAAAAAACATTACCTTTTCAATTCTTAGATATCAGTGTAATCCCTAGCATGTAAGATAAACATGAGATCAGTTCTCAACTCATCTGCAACTTCATACTCCATGAGTGCAGCTTTGATATGGTATCTAATAACTCGAATTTCTTATTCTTTGAGCAAGGATTGTCCTCTCTTCCTGTTTTTAAATTACAGAGTAATAAATATATGTTTCTAAGTACTAACATCTTCGTGTTTTTAAATTACAAAGTAATTAATATATATTTCTAAGTCCTAACATCTAATGGTCACTACAGTTCAGCTTTAATTAGGGTCCACCAGATTAAGAGTCAGTTGTTATGCTTTTTGTGAGAATTTCTAGCACGTATCACTTTATAAAATAAAATTCAACGGTTGCTATAGTTCAATTTCAATTAGGGCCCACAAAATTCAGATCCATAAGATTTGCATTTTGAGAACTTTGAGTGTATTTTTCTCTTTTCATATAAAGGCGTAAAACCCGCACAATGTGGGGCTAGATTTTAGATTTTAAAATTTAATTGCATAGTTAATGGCATTAACCATATAAATTTTACAATAAGAAATAGATTCAACTAAAAATCGAACCATCGAAGAGTATTCCTGGTATATAATGATCTATAGAAGTCCCTCCCAATGATCTATAGAAGTGCTCAATAATAGAAATTTCACGACAAACAAACACAAATACCTTGGCATCTCTCTTCAATTTGGAGGCCACTTGGTGTGATTTCTTCTCGTGGCCGTGTTGTGGTTCATGACCACCACAAATCCATGAGACCTAGGACCGTGTGTCCTCCATGTTCCAGCCGGTGCAACCATTGGTCGTTCTCGATGGTATCCTGCATCTCGGGCTCATTGATGTTGCCTTGTCCAAGCACCAATCAAGTTGGTTTGGATTATATGGACATGCACAATTGCACACCACCACGCCTCCATATATACACGTCTTAATTCCAATGGACTCTCCATCTCTCTCTCCCTTGACATCAACTTTGCTAGCACATTGCGGAGGATATCTCCGGCATTTCCTTGGTGTCAACAACCTCACCGTCGTGCCGTCAAACTTCGATCAAACTGCAGGCTCCAATTATAATTATCTCTAAGTCAATTAGCATGGCAGCCGATCAAATGTGGACCTTTTTTCCACTTCCTTTCCATGCATGTTCTCCTGTCTTGTTCCTTCCATCCTTTGAATGCATGCTTCCAAAATCTACTCGTATCCGGCCAGATAAGCCTGAGTAGTCCTACTCGCTTGTTCTGCTTCTAATAATTGACCTAATCTCCTTGACACCAATTGAATTTGGTAGGTCATTAATTACTTGTACATGCATGTATATTTGAGATTGGCCAGGACGCTGCATTTGACCTTCTTACTTGGACTCTTCCAATGCATATATGCATGTGCTTTGACCAATTTGAGGTTGTTATTGGACTCCTCCTTGATCACGCCATGATAATAATGAGGTAGCTAGATAAACTTGCGGACGATAGAGTTGTTGCATGATATCAAACTGAAATGTCCACTTTTGTTTTCTCTAGTTATCTCTAATAACACAATGGCAGGATGTTTTAGAGCCCACCAAATTAAGGGTCCATTGATTAAGGGCTAGATGATTATGTTGTACTGAATTAAGGGTCGGATGTTTTTCTTTTTTTGTCAGAATTCTTAGCATATTTCTCTTTTTTCTTAGCAAATCTAAAACGTCTGTCATCTATGTCATCGACTTTTAGTATATAATAGATTACATGCCTAGATTTCTGTATCCTCTATGTACGTGCAATACAAAATGGGGTTTGAGCACAGAAATGCCACACCCCCTAACTCCTTAGCGACAAGTTTGGCAAAGAAATCAATACAATCCCGATTCTCTCGCGAACAAAGTGGGCATATTTCAGTATTAGACAACACAAAATCACTACATCAGTGTAATCAATGAACCTAGCATTTCACATACAAATGCAGAAACACAAAGAACTAGATGCAAAGGCGTCACCTTGGGAGAGGCAGCTCCAGCAGGACGAGTCGGCGGCGATGCACGACCGCAGCCGCGCGGCCGCCACCGCGCTGTGCAGCGGCATCAGAGATTCCGCGCTCGCCAGAGCCGCCGCCACAGAGGGCCTGAGACGGTCAGGATCAAGAAAGGCACGGCTTTAAGGATAGCTCCGAGCAAGACCTAGCTAGTGGCAAGAACACAGACGGATTCAGGACTTTGCGCGTCACCTGCGGAGGCGTGCCGGCGCGACAGTCGACCTCGTCGCCGTGACGGGCCTCGCCATCGAGGATCTCGACCGGAGCGCCGCCGACCTCATGGCGGCGGCGGCGGCGGCGGAGCGGCTGAAAGACGCCATTTTTTTCTACGTAATCTTTCTTGCGAATTGCAAGATGGGAAGAAAGAACAAACTGACGCTAAAAACAGGGAGATGCTAGTTGGTCCGAGGCGAACATAGAATTAAGGCCTAAGCCCAATTCAGCAAATGGCCCAAACATTTTGGGCCATACTGGCCCAGATATTTCCTGAATGTACAATTTACAAATGAAACCTTTGACTGGCGTTATTAACCCATCCCAGCACTTGCATTGCGTACAAAATCCAAGGGTTCACGTTGGGATTGAGCTGATGGCACTTCATAAAGTACTGCGTTGACATTTCAGGCCTGCTTAGAGCACGGCCATTCCCGCAGGAATTAGTATTACTTTTTAACTTGTGAGATTTCTACGTTCCAAGCATGCGAAAACCGTGTAAAAATCCTCGGTTTGAAACGGGAGGCTTCGCGTCCACAGCTAGAGCTGGGAATTGGGCCGTGCCGTGCCGGCACGGCTTGGATCCATCGTGCTTCGGGCCGCATTGTGCCGTCTTGGCTCGGCTGATCACCCCACCGTCTTGCGTCTGCGTGTCGGCCACCTCGCATTCGGCGAGTCTAGAAACGGTCCAAAGCCCGTCGTGTCGAAGTGCGTCTTTATGCTTGCCTAAGTTCAGCCCTAAGTAACTATTGATGGCGGAGGCGGAGACGGCGATGGCGGTAGCGACCGCCATCTTCATTCCTCTCGTGCGGTCGTGTCCGCCTCATTAAAAGCCTAGTTAAAATTGAATTAATTGCGTAAAAATATGGGCACGAAAATATTTAGGGAAAAATTGAAATTTTCTTAATATTTCTGAGATACAATATTCTTGCCTCGTTAAAACCTTACACCCAGTGGGGTTCCCGAGTAAGGAAAAATACAGATAATAACATGTGCACATACTAACTACTCATCAATGTCGAGATCATTCATGCGTTCGAGGTCGTCGTCACGCTCGCGATCTCAAGATCCTCCGATTGATCTTTGTTGCGCTCTTTAGCCAATTCCCAATCCTTGGCGCATGTGATTGCCTCCACCATCCTAGGCGTGAGGGATGATTTTCTTTCTTCAATTATTCTCCCTGCTATGCTGAACGTTGCTTTTGAAGATACACTGGACACCAGCACTAACAGAACATCCCGTGTGAAATGTGGTAGCACAAGAAATATCCGCTTGTTGTTCTTCCACCACTCGAGCAAGTCTGTCTTTCCACCGGAAAGATCAGGATAGATGTTTGCAAAATCATGCTCCAGGTAGTGGTTTAGCTCGAGACGAAATTCCACAAAGAAATTTTGGGGGTGAGAGACGAAGAAGCTGGACTTGCCCTTTAGCTTCTTTCACAAGTGGGATGTCAAGCTTTTCTTTCCTTGTTGCGTCATTGTGCGGTCTCGATCTCGTCTTCTTGCCGAACTTGTCATGATACATACTGGAAAATCTGAAAAAGCTCCTCTTTAACATGTGCAAAAGCTTACGAGTAATCAAGACCAAAGCATTCACCTATTCCTTCCATACCCATCAAAACTGGTAACTTTTTTACGTAGGATCGAAAATAATAGCAAAAGCAATACACATATGAAATAGAACTAAAATATTTAATAAACTTTTCCTCCATTAGTGCAACAGCATGACCTAAAATGGGATCCTCCTAGATTTGGCAATCTTATGCGCAATTAACCAAATATATTCTATAACTAAACAAGAGGTAGGGTAATAAACACCACATAACATTTTTGTTGCTCTATAAAAAGGTTGTAAAAGCGCCGAAAATGACTAGCAATCACTTGTCTGAATTGGTAACTACCAATTCATTGTTTTGAGAGTTAGCATTGACAAAAGCAGATATAACATGTTCATACCCTTGTAACTTCTTTAACATGATGCGGTCGAGTTCCACCTCACCTTCATGTCAAGACCGAATTTTCTTGGCTCCTTCCCATTGGTCACAGTAGTACTCATGAACACAGGCGCCACTTGTGAGGTGTGAGCGGCGTCGCGGACCTTTGTTCAAATATCCGCCAATCGCTTGCATACCGTCTTGAACAACAAGGTTCAAGATATGGCATCTGCATCTCGGTGGAGAACATAACCACCAATATCGTCTGCAATCTTGGGGTGAGGATGTTCATAGCGATCGTGTTACGTCGTTATCAAGAGTGATAGAAGCAATCTTATTATCTATCTTAAAATCATCAAATGCGTGTAGTATCGCTCGGCAATAGCCTCTCCGTGTGTGATTAGTTAATTGGCTTAAACCCTATGACTCTCTTGTTTAGTTTGTAATTGTCGTCTAAATAATGTGCTACAACACTAAGGTAAGCACTTCTCGGTGTGATGATGTCAAAATGTACGAAGTTATAGCAAAAGAGAACCGAACTTGTAGGAATTGTTCTTTTAGCTCTGCTAGTTCCTTATGATCTGGTATGAAAATATCGGATGTAGTGGTTCTCCTACTAACATGTTGGTCTTGTGGGCAAAAGCAGCGTTGGATCATTTTTGAATCGCGGCTTTCACCTATCCTAATTGGTTGATCTTCCGCAATAATATATCTAGCGATTTCCTCACAGGCGGCGGGTTGTATACCCAAGTACTTACGAGCAATCGGCCTCGAAGTTTAGGCTGCGTTTGTACTTCTCCCCTCGACTCTGCGCCCGATCTTGCGCAAGCATGCCTTGTAATGCTAGTTCAAGTGCCTGTCCTGCTGTTGTCTGACGAGATAATTTAGCAGCAATAATTACATGTTGCGATATCTACCGTTTGGCGTCATGGATTTCTTGGCTCTAGGTCATGTGCTTCCGACAATTAAGCCCTTTGTCGGAACCGCCAATGTTGCCGTCTGTGAATGCGGGGAGAACTCTGGAGTCCCCATTGGCTCGGACATACAGTACTCCTCATAGCCCTCCGTCTTGTCCATATAGCGGTCACCCATGCCGTAGTCTCCCATGCTTGGTGAGTGGCGAGCATCAACAGTCGGGCCGGAGGAGGACTAGGGAGGCGGCAGCGAGAGCTTACACTAAGTCGCCTTCTGTCCTTTTCGTGCTCCGACTCCTCGGTAGCATACCGCTCGGAGCTCCTTAGTGCTCCGACTTCTTGGCAGCATAATGAATAGATGGTAAATAAATAGGGAGAGTATATAGCTATTGAAGAAATGAGAAGAGTAAATGAATGAAGAAGAAATGAGAGTGGATGGAAAATGCTCGGTGAGAGTTCAGTTTTATAGGCACGGTGAGTTGCTTCCGAACGTTAAGCTTCCGAACGTTACTTCCGATCGTTGAGTTTCCGAACGTTGCCTTTCACTATCTTTTTCCCGTAATTCCCACTCCCTGTCTTTCGGTCTTTCCCAGCGCCAATGGCCATGGTCCTCTCTTCTTTTCATTTAAATTTATTTACTTTTGTCATGTCAGCTCTCATCTTTCCTTTCACTCCTCACCTGTCACCACTGGATATTCTCATCTTTCCTTTTACTTTTGTCCTTATCGGTTATCGCCATCCCCGTGACTCCATCGGCAGCATTTGCTTCACTCCCCAATCCCCATCGGCACTCCCAATCCCCATTTGCTATTTTGCTTCACTCCCCAATCCCCATCGGCAGCATTTGCGTGAAACTCCCCAATCCCTACCGGCCACCAGGCCCCCAATCCCCCCACCTACCCGGCCACGGGGCCCCAATCCCCCCCCCACTCCACACGGCCTTGACGGTGGGCGAGCCCTTGGCGGGCAGCGAGGCCTGGCGGCGAGGCGGCGAGGCGTGGCGGAGGCAGCGTGGCGGAAGCGAGAAACCTGGCGGAGGCGGAGGCGAGGTCGGAGGCGAGCGGGGAGGTGGAAGCGGAGGTGGCGCGGAAGGTGGGCGGCCCTCACGCGCGTGCCACCTTCCGGCAGCTCGATCCCATGGCGCCGCCGCCCGTGCTCCTCCTCACTTGCGGCTCGGCCTCCGGTTCTGCCCGCCTCTGGCGCGGCCCTCCTCGGTCCTCTCGCGACCGGCAGCCTCCGACCGTCGGCCGCCTCGGTCCTCCGTGCATGGCGGTGCCAGCGCAGCGCCTCACCTCCCTCACTGGCGGCTGGCTCTCCTCTTCTCGGGCGTCTTTGGCGTCTTGCCGGCCCGGCACGCGCAACACGCCACACCCGTCCGTGCGTGCCACCGTCGTCTGCGGCTTCCTAAGCCTAGCTTTGCCGTCCGTCCGTGCCAGCCCGCCCCGCCGTGGCGTGCTGAGCTATCTTGGGCCGTCTTGAAATGGCGGCCGGGACCTTAAGCGAACGCGGAATGGCGGGCCGACTCCCACCTCTATCCACACAGAACAGATTTACATTGCGCGGTGGCGGCGCAAGGTGGCATATGTGTGAGTAGCTATATATAGGCCTGTTTGGTGTAACTCTGACCTGCGGTCGATCTTGTTGGTGTCTAGGAAGCCATATCTGAAAAAAAAAGCATGCTATTTGGTTGTCTAACTTTTTATTGGGTTAGTTGGCGACCAAGTGGCAAATGTCTGAAATACCCTTGATGGGAACGATGAGTTGTTTTAAAATTCTAAAGCTCACTTTACAACGAGAATACACATAGAATGTCACGAATCTTGGTTCATAACAGGGTAAACACCGCCGAGAGGATGACCAAACAGTGACGGCTTAGTGGCATGAGAGATTAGACTGTAGACTGGAATGATAGAATCTTAGAAGGAAGACTAGATTAATTCATATTTCTTGCTTGATTGATAATTGATACATGCTATCTTTTTTATAGTGATAACCCGACCTGACTCTAAAAAACAATCTCTATTTCTAAGAAAACTTATTTCTATTAGATAGAATACATCTCTAAATAAGTAAACTCAACTAACAAGGAAACTAACTATTCTTATCTCTATTTCCAACTACAAGTGCACCCGTGGGCTCGGCATGAACAGTGTACTGTTCACGCATGTGAACAATACCCGACCCATGACACTACTCATCTCCTTCCGCGACAACTCATCCTCAAGCTGTGGTGGCGGCCATGGTTGAAACCCTAGGTGACCCTCATGTTGACGAGAGGTTGCGATGACGGCATGAGTCTTTGAAGATCATTGTCTTCACGCACGGTTGCGACAAACTCACCGGTTGCTACGGTAGGCATGATAGCAACCTTGGAAGCGTCGTAGTAGCCCGGCGTGCCGGTAGAGGGTCGCAGCGAGCCGGTGGCGCCATGGCGAGGATCTGATAGCGGCGTGGCAAGTTCGGCAGCGTCCTTGTAGTTCTTTGAAACACCGCCACCTCTTGTTGCGCCTTCTTCTCTTTTTGATCTGTAATCATCTTCTCTAAAGTAGCATGCATGTCGAGGAAGATGGCCGCCATCTTCTTGTCGTTGTCATTGAAACTCATGGCCATCTTGTTGGTGTTAGCCTTTATTATGGCCAACGACTCGGCAGCAGGTCTGATGGTATGATCTGTTGCCATAACCATGGTAGCAAAAGTCGTGGGAATGGATTGACTGCTCTGATATCAAATGTCACGAACCTTGATTACGTGCGTCTTGTTCACGCATACGTGAAGCGATGCCTACTCATGACATAGAAGCATGCAGTTTCTCGTACATGTTTGTAATTGAGAGTAATGATTTTTTTTACAACATGAACACACCTAAAGAACCGCCGTGGTAGTTTATTTCTATTTGCAAATATCATGTGTAATCCAAATATGTGCTACTCAAGAACCGTCATTAACATTTCACTATTGTTTGCGCAACTTTTGTCATTACAAGGATAATTCGTTCTATGTTGCAAGGGCGGATCTAGTATAGGGACATGGGTATACAGATGTATACCCAAAATTTTTGAAGAAAAACCTAGTATTTAGTAGGTATATATACTATTAAGTATACTAAAAATTCGTATTTCAACTTGGCTGTGCACTGCGATTGAAATCCCGATCGGCGACCGTCTGCGCAGCGCGACCCACTTGCCCACTCGGTCCACCACGCCACACCAGCCCACCACACCGACAACGCACCAGCCCACTAGCCCACCACGACACGGTCACCACCAAGCTCAAGCCGCGCTCGGCATCGGCATTAAACCCCAACCCAATCGCCTCCGGGCTCACACGTCCTCCTTCCTCCGCTAACCCTACATTTCCTCCCTTTCTCGCGGTCTTGTGCGTGGCGGCGGCACAGAGCCAGCGGCGAGGATGGATGGAGTGGCGAGCAAGGGAGGAAGCGACAGCGCCGAGGCAAGGAGGTGGCGGCGCAAGGGCAGATGCTTGCGTCGAGTCGAGCCCGACTAGGATCGACCACCCAGCACCGCGCAAGGCGCGCGGCGTGCGTGGCGACAGCGAGGTCAAGGTGAGCTCCTCCGTTGACTACTGGTTTCTTGTCTCATCTCGCGGCCTCCTCCTCTCCTACTCGGTAGGCGGCCGTGATCCCCATTCCCGATCCCGGTGTCGGGACTCGGCCTCCAGTCACCGGCGCTCGCCTCCCGCGGCCGCTCCTCCTTTGCCGGCTAGCCGCCTCTGCCTCCGTGATGGGGGAACAGCCAAAGTGCCGAAGCCGAACTGGGATTTTGAATCTGGGAAGTGGGAAGGCCGAAGGCCGGCAGTGGCATTTGGCACAATGGCACTGAGCCACTGATTTTGATTGTCTGATTGGCATTTGGGATTTGTTAGCTTCATAGGCTCATAGTTTGTATAGTTAATACTTGTATGTATATGTCGATGAATCAGTTGGCAATGGAACTCTCTCAAACCTAGCTTCTTAGACATATAAAATCACTTCATGTGCTGCCCATTTTCTTAAAATGAAATTAGCATTGAATCCTAGGGTAGTGATGGTACGGTGTTTATTTATCGAATGATTGTTAAACTGGAGCAATTATCAATGTTAGTGTCGAGATGCGGTTGTGGGGTTCTAATAGCTCTGATTATCATGCTTGCATCACACCAACCTCTAGATATATGGGTAAATTTCTTTCTTATGCGGTTGTGTATTATCAAACATGTGATGGTTCCTTTTCATTTACTAAGATGAAATGTTACGAGTGTTTGCAACTTAGAAAGCACTAGGCTCTTTGTTGATCTGAAGTTAGAATTTAGTGGAAATTGTGGCGTTTGTTGGGACATCAATTTGAATATATGCTTCGTAGTCCTAATTTCTCCTTTGATTTAACTACCTTTGATCTCCTGTAAGATAGTAAAGGGACATTTAGGTCTTGATGTTTTACTTTTGATAATTGGAATATGTGCTTTATACGCAATAGGAATGATACAACAATGATCAAGGTGTAACTTATTCTTCTTTGTGGTTTTTAGGGTTGAATGTCACTAATTCGGTAATCCCTATCCATGTGTCTATATATGTACTCGATGTAGAAACTAGAAACATTGCTCATGCAAATTCGATTGCACATGCAAGTATATGTGGTAATGTTTTCCCCAATATGATTCCGTTGTTTCTGATCTTAACACCATATTTTGCATTATCGGCTCCAAAAGAGTCGAGACCGCTATATATTTGTTAGAAGTAATGGAGGACTTAACCAAATACGTACTGGAGTAAGTTCATGACACCAAAACTCAGTTTTTAGCTTCATGTACTTTATTTATTTATTTTATATTATGTACCTTTACATTTTACATTGTACAACATATTTGTAACTCCGAACACCCATTTTGAAAATCCTGGATCCGCCACTGCTATGTTGCACACACTTGCTCACAAGCATAACTACGCGGATTGAACTACTAAACTAACACTTACCATCAAGCTCAGAAGTGAAATGGTTCAGTGACCAACAGACAGGAATGTTCGTGTGCAAATTGATTGTAAAAGTCATGGGGTTTCATTGATATATATATATATTGTCAACATACAATGGTTTGATAACAGAAGATTACAAGATCACTTGATCCGAAATCGGGAAGGAGATTACATTGAATGACAACAAACTTATCTTCTGATTAAGCAGACAATATCTAGTTTCTAAGCGAAGCTTAACCGGTTCGACATCTCTTGAAGTTCTGCCGAACCAACATCATAGCGATTAGGGATCTTAACAAATCTTTTACATCCCCTCGGCGAGGATATAACAATCCTCATTTTATTATTTATCTATAATTAATATTATGGATAATAATGATGTCATGTAACTATTGAGTATACCCTTAATAGCCATAAGGGAGAAATTTGGAGGTCGTAAGTTCTTCTCGACCACCTAGTAGTCGTAAGTCCTCTTCGACTACCCTATAATCGTAAGACTTTCTCGTCTATCCATGATCGTAAGTTCTTCTCGATCGATGCGTAGTCGTAAGATCTTCTCGACCACCACATGGTTATAAGCTCTTCTCTGACCGGTCCCTTATCGGCAGGGCTTACGGATATGTGGGCTTAGTCGATAAGGAATCTTCCGCACCATATTCAAAATATGGGCAGCAAATTACGCGGATATTCTCTGGAATAATGGCACGATTTTAACCCCTTTGTTATGGTGATAAGCGCTGGCGGCATGGGAGCGTTACTACTCCCATAATAACCTCCGATGTGGCTCAATAATCGGGACATTAAAGGCGGTGTTTACCTTTGGAGGTGCTGGTACACCTTGAGGACTGTATACAAGGCAGAATCATTAGGACAATCGGGGGAGGAGAGATCATTAGAAGTACAATTCTCTAGTCTTTGGCTTCATCTTGTAATCTAGCATACTCAATACATACACACAGGAGTAGAGTTGTTATTCTCCCAGGAGAAGGCCCAAACCTATATAAAAATCCATGTGTCTCCATCTCTGTGTGATTTTGAGCCTAGAGGAACCTCCGAATCAAACAATCTTTACGTAAGTTTGGTCCTAAAACACCGACAATCTCAACTGGTGATCATCAGATTGAGATTGCGATTGATGTGGTCGAAAGGCTGTTGCACTAAAGGCTTGGTAAAGATATCTGCAAGCTGATCAGCAGAACCGATGAATCGAATGTCCAACATCTTCATTGCTACTCTTTCCCGAACAAAATGGAAATCCACTTCTATATGTTTGGTACGTTCATGAAACACTGGGTTTGCGGTTAAGTATATTGCTCCAAGATTATCACACCACAATATTGGAGGTCTTGACTGATATATACCAAGTTCTTTCAGAAGGGACTACAACCAAATAAATTCAGCAGTGACATTAGCAACTAACTTGTATTATGCCTCTGTACTCGATCTTGCTACTATTGGTTGTTTTCTAGAGCTCCAAGATACAAGATTGGAACCTAGGAAAACTACAAACCCATTAGTAGATCGACGATTGTCAAGGCATCCTGCCCAGTCCGTGTCTGAAAACGCGCTAAGTAACAGAGAGTCAGACTTTTGAATAAGTAATCCAGTGTCAGTTGTAGCCTTAACATACCTCAGTATGCATTTTACTGCTGACCAATGACAGTTCGTTGGTATGCAGAGGGCGACAAACCCGATTAACAGCTACGGCAATATTAGGCCTTGTCAATGTAAGATACCGAAGTGCCCCTATTGTGCTTCGATATTGAAACACCTCAGTATCAGAAAGTTTCTTCCCAAGTTCCTTTGACAATCTTTCTGAGCTTGACATTGGAGTTGCAACTGGTTTGTAGTACTGCATATTTGTCTTCTTTAGCAAGTCTGGGGCATATTTCTTCTATGTCAGCACAATGCCCTTGTTGACTCGATTTACCTCGATGCCAAAGAAGAAATTTAACTCTCCCAAATCCTTGATTGTGAAGTCCTTGGCTAATTTCTGAATAAGCACAGTGGTGGCATCTGAGGAAGAACTTGCAATGATGATGTCATCAACACATACTAAGACATAGATGATCACACTTGATTTGTTGAGCACAAACAATGTAGTGTCTGTCTTCGGTGGAACAAACCCGATCGAGCTCCTACAGCTTGGTACATAGCCTTGAGTAGTCAACCCGTACAGAGATTTCTTCAGTTTGCAAACAAAATGTGGAAAGTCTTTATTTTCAAAACCGGGAGGTTGTTTCATGTAGACTTCTTCTTGAAGATGGCTATGCAAAAACGCATTGTTCACATCTATTTGATGTAGATTCCATCCTTTGGAAGCGACAAGCGCCAACACAAGATGCGTCTTCTTTGTTGATTTAACAACAAGACTGAAAGTGTCATAATAATCAATGTCGTGCTGTTGATTGAACCCTTTTGCGACCAATCTTGCCTTATACCTGTCCACAGAACCATCACCCTTATATTTGGTTTTAAATATCCACTTACAGTCAACAAGATTGTGATCCGGTTGCTGAGGCATGAGGTCCCAAGTTGAATTCTTTTCCAGAGCTTGAAATCCAGACTCCATTGCCTCATGCCACTGTGGCTCGGCTCGTGCTTCAGAATGCGAGGAAGGTTCAGTGAGAAAAGCCCTTTTGCGAGGATCATATTTGATCGTGCCATTAGTGTATGCCTTAGGGACCTGAATATGACTCCAACGCCGTGTCTGCATGGGATGAATTTCTACAACTGAAGATTTGCACTGGTGGCAAAAGTAGACTGAGATCTTGACTCTGCATCTGGTTCCAAATATGCATAAACATCATTAGTAGTAGGTGCAATGTTGCTCAAGAGATCATTAGCTATTGCCGGTTCATGAACAGTGTTTTCACGAAGCAAAATTTCTGTTGTGGGGTTATTAAAGACTGGAAGCATGGTGTGTGGTGCGACATGAGGGTTAATAGTATGAACATTTTCATAAGGATCAGACTGCTGGCTATTTGCAAAAGGAAACATACCCTCGTAAAAAATCACATCACGGGAGATGTAGATTCTTCCTGTAGATCTATCCAGACATTTGTATCCTTTGTGGCCCGGACTATATCCAACAAAGACACATTGCTTCGACCGAAAATCAAGCTTTCAAGCATTATACGGTCTGAGGTTTGGCTAGCAAGCACAACCAAAAGTGCGAAGGAATGTGTAGGTATTATGAGAAGTTTCTCGAGAAGTGTGCAATTCTCAATTACCTTGCTAGGTAATCGATTGATGAGATAACAGGCAGTTAGAAAGGCCTCATCCTAAAAACGAACTGGCATGGAGGATTGAGCAAGGAGTGCTAATCCAGTTTCAACGATGTGATGATGTTTTCTCTCAATTGCACCTTTTTGCTGATGTGTGTGAGGACAGGGAAGCCGATGTATAATTCCAATGTTTTGAAAGAATTTGTTTAGCTTCCTGTATTCTCCTCCCCAATCAGTTTGGATAGTGCGAATTTTAGTGTTAAGCAGTCGTTCAATTTGTTGTTGGAAGTGCAAGAAGGTATGCTCAACATCATATTTGTGTTTAAAGAAATAAACCCAAGCAAATTTGCTGGAATCATCAAGAAAGCTTACATAATACTTGTATCCTCCACGATAGCGCTCTTTGACTGAGAGATGATCCAAATCATTTGTCAGATGATTAGTTGCACCAGTATGCACATACCAGTTCTGATCGATCTTGTAGGAGTTGGTGTTGGCGGCAGCAGCGGAACACACAACTTCTTTAGATTGATAACTGTGATCAAATTGGTGGTAGCAACACAATGCATTGTGGCCATATTTGCTACACATTTGGCATGTTGGTTTTCCACCCGATGAGCTTGAGCCACAGCCAAAATCACGACCGCGCCCACACTCGCGCTTGTTTCCTCCAGAGCATACTCCTCCACGATTTTCATTGCTATGGTGCACCACATTGCTTGCGGAAGGCATGACTTGAGGTGCGGCCTCATTCTGCTCAATCCGTAGCTCGTGGCTGACCAAATGAGCATAGAGTTCATTCAATCCACGGTTACGCTCGGGTAGATATGGATGTGACTAGATATTCATAGTCTTATCCAAGCCCCAAGAGAATGTAGGAGATGATCTCTTCTTCGTGCAAAGGATGACCAATTGTAGAAAAAGTGTATGCCAACGCCTTCATCTTGTGGAAGTAGTCGATCCACAGTATCTCTTTCTTCTTGATTAGCTAACCGAATCGATCTACATAGCCCTTCCTCATGACGAAGGTAAACATAGCCTCTAGTGCCCTCCATACTTCATTGGAGGTGGTGAGGAAGAGAACTTGGCCTAGGATCTCCTCTGTTAGAGAGGAGAGTAGCACGCTGAGCACTAGTTGATCCTGCTGGTACCATGTAATGTACGCAATATTTGCAGATTGAGTGCTTTCTCCATTGGCAGCAATGATCTACGGACTACGGTGGCGCCGAAAGTGATCCATCAACGTAGCCGAGTAGCCCTTGGCTTCAGAGGTATGGAGTGATCTGGGCTTTCCAGAGAAGGTGATTGTCACAATTGAGCTTCACTGTGACAAAGTGACTACAGAATAGTAGCGCCATGGAGGTGGATGAGGAAGATCTGCAGAGGAGGTAATGGAGTGGTCATCGTGGGAGATCGTGAGCTTTGATACCATGTAAAGTCTATGGTCTGTTTGTTTAGGCCTAGGCTTTTTGTCTTATAACAAAAGCCGACTTTTGGGTTTTTTATAGGATGTCGGCTTATTGAGTTGGGTGTGAAAGATAAAAAGTCTGGATTGCCCTTTAGGGTTTAAAGGACTTTTTAAGCATGTATTTAAACTTATTTTTGCATGAGATTTGTAAATGCGACGATACATGCAAGTGTACATATGAAACAAAATAGATTTCGCTCGTATAAGCATGTGTGTGTATGTACTATGGCCTATCCAAATAAATTGCAAATCTCTACATCTATCGGAGATGTATATCTAAGAAGACCTGGAGTATAACATATATTGTTCGTCCGTGCATACATGTATTAATTTTTGACATTGCGTAATGAAAGAAATTAATATAAAAAGACATATATTAGCAAACCAAACAAAATAACCAAAATCATATCTCTCAAAAAGTTCATCACGTAAAGCAAGCACTATCTCGAATGAAGTTGTGCATTCTACTGCACATTACTAATATTCTTGGCATTACTCATTTCACTGCAATCTGGTAGATGCCTTCAAAGTATGCGTCCATAAAGAGACAAGAAATGAAATGCATTGACGTTCATGTGGTTCATCCACCGCTAAAAAAATACATGTCGGTCTTGCCACCCACAATAATCACCATCACCGCCTTCTACTAATTTCAGATTTCACTAGCCTAGAGCTTCCACTGTACTGCATTACTGAATGCACTTCAAGAACCAGTTTCAGATTTCACCAGCCTGGAGCTTCCACTGTACTTCATTACTGAATGCACTTCAAGAACCAGTGAACAACCATTACCACCTTCCCATCTATTTCTTATCAGCTTCATGTCACACAAGTCAGTGCGAGATGATCTTGGGTTCATGTGATGATCAATAGTTAGACTTCAAAGTTCATGCAATGTCATACTAGCGCATCAACCTGGACACTCTCTCAGCCACACCGACGCGCCCGTGAACCCAGCACCCGACGAGCAGCACCGCGCAGATCACCCAGTCTGAGCACGCCTCCATGCGCGCCACCAGCCCCTCTGTGGCTCTGCCTCCTCTACCTCCCCAGCCTGTCCCAGCATCTCCACCATGCCCTGAGTAGTGCTGCAACGTTGGCCTCCTCACCGTTGCAAACACCCTCCTCCCCTCGTCTACCATCCTGGCCCTCGCGCACACCACGAGGACCACCGTCACGGCCTTGTAGTCCATCTCCCCCTCCTGACCGTGGAAGAGATCGAGGACCTCTTGGCACCGGCCATGTGCGGACATCGCGCTGGCCAGCGCGGTGCGCACGGAGAGCTACTGTTCCTGGGCGGACAATTCGTCGAATAGGTTGCGCGTGGAGGCGAGGTCGTTGTAGGCGGAGCACGCGTCGATAAGGGAGAGGACGAGCATGGCACCGCGGCGGAGCGCGGAGGCGTGGAGGAAAGTCACGAACGGGAGGGACGGCAGGGAGGCATGGCTGGATTGGATGCAGGAACCACTATGGGGAGGTGAGGCGGCGTTGGGGATGGGGAGGAGGAGGGGTGGTGGTGGAGGAGGAGGAGGGAGGCGGTGTTGGGGGAGCCGGGGGAGGAGATGTGGCGTCGGGTGGAGGAGAGGCAGGCGGTGTTGGGAGGAGGCGTGGCCCGGTGTTGGGGGGAGGAGGCGTCAGTGTTGGAGCCAAGCGAGGCGTCGGGTGTAGAGCCGAACGGGAGGAAACGAACGGAAGCAACAGGAAAAAAAATGAAACAGAAATCACTTATATATGAATGGCATTTTGATGGTAATTTCAACGAGGTTCAGTGGCAAAGTGATATTCCATTCCGCAAAAGCCAAAAAAGCACTTTTCTCATGGCTTATGGATTTTAGGCTTCAAATAGTTTAAACTTATTATAAGCTGGATTAAAAAGCCACCCTTTTATTCAGGCTTAGACATTTTTGCTTTTAAGCTAGATAAAAAACCTAAACAAACAGGGCCTATGTTTTGCCGCAATCATCCATTAGTATATATATTGTCAATATACAACGGTTTGATAACCGGAGATTACAAGATCACTTGATCCGAAAGTCAGGGAAGGCGATTACACTGAATGACAACAAACTGTTGCGCTACAGTAAAACCGACGATATCTAGTTTCTAACCCAAGCTGACATCATACTGAAGCTCTGCCGAACCGACCTCATAACTACTCAGGATCTTAACAGATCTTTTGACATTGATTAGATTGAATCGTTGTTGCACACGCAAGGATTCGATGCTCAACCTAGAATTTTTTATCCAGATCCACGATTACTCCAGATCGACCAAGAACAACAACGATGTGCAGGTATTCGCATCTCTGGCCCCATACATGTCCGCGGTGCGAGGGTGAGAAGTGGCGGGGAATGCTCGCATCGATCGGCAAACTGCACGCACATCTGAGAATCTGCAGCGGCGATCGACTCCAAGCACGTACGTACTCTGCTCCGACAGCGACGACTCCCCGCCGCGGCACCGTCGATTCGCCGTGTTTGTTCGATACGCGCGCGCCGCCAAGTGCACATGACAGCCGCAGCCCGCATGCGCGTTCAATGTACTTGATGCCTTTTGTGCGTTCGCCGCTGTCCGATCCTCCCGCGTTGCGTTGTTCGACGGTCGGAGTCGGAGATGACTAATCGCACACCATCCGAGCACATCACATCACATCGCATACGACGACGCGACCGACGCGACGCGACGCCTGTGAGTCTTACATTTACTCGTAATCCACAGCTAGCTAGCTGTATTGCCTCCTGCCGACGGCTGTGCAGCATTAATCCAGCACCGGTAGTGGAGCTAGCTAGCACATCAATAAGCACTCCTTGCCTTACACCGATCGAGCTACACACGTACGCAGCAGAAAGAAACTGTAGAACAGTCCACGACATTCGACAACCATCGGGCAATGGAAAATACACACGTACGTAGCAGAAAGAAACTGTAGAACTGCATCTCCGGCCTCTCCTGCATGCAGGGACTGGCTCAGTCGATCGATCAGTCGCAGTTCGACCGAGAAGATACATGCAGCAAGCAACCGAATCGAAGCTGGCCTCTCGCTGCAGTTTGCAAACACGAACGTACAGGTGATGACAGATGATCACTAGCCACGATAACGAGAGACTACAGATAGAAACAGGCAAGCATCGACCAAATAATGCGTGTTTCATTCTCTGCTTTTCCTAATTTCCTCCCTCCTTTTGACTTGTCTCCTTTGCCAGTTGATGAGACTCAGCTGCCATGGTTGGCTGAGTGAACTGAACTATATATATATGCTGCACTTTTGCTAGCTACAAATCTTCAGGAAAACGTGTGCAGTGGCTACTATTAACTTGCTAGATGTCTGCCTATGATGTGCTGTGCTGTGCGCTCTCTTTTTCGCACACCAACATTCGACAACGATCGGGCAATGGGATGAAGCTACGCGGCAATTTTCAGGTCCCACACGCAAAATCCATTCCGGATCACCTCGGCTCAGCTCATCGCGAAATGCGTGCTGTGTTCCTCCTTCCTTTCTTTCCCTCCAGAAGTTGGAACCGTTCAGATAAAGCTCAAACATCAAGTTGCTTTCTATTACCTGAATTGAACGGTGAATTGGAATTGGATGGCAGCCATATGGACAGCTCGACCTTCCTACGACCCAAACCTCTTTCAATTTGCTTGAAAATCAATCTACGTTCATGAGATCGAGCTGCTCATTTCTTACCTGAATTCTGAAGTATCTATACTTGCTTACTTTTCTGCCGTTCCATTTTCTAGCAGCTTCCTTCTGATGCCTAGCTACCTAGAGTAAAAATTTGCTAGAGTAAAGTACAGTAAAGTAAAGGGATTAGGTAAAAGTTGCTTGCACAAGCAGGTGGACGGATAGGCAGGCAAGGCACAGCAGAGCCCTTTGCTTTATCACATTACCATGAAGGCCTGAACGTGACATCTCTTTCCTGTATTTCTTTCAGCCATTTGTTACCTGCTGCCTCTACTTATGGTCGTAGCAGTGCCACCAGAGGCAGCTTAGCTAACCACTTTTTTGCACCTTTCCCCTCGCTCACTGTCTCTTTGTGCTAATCACCATCCATTTATTATCCACTGCTGCATTTTTATTTTGTGTTTGTGGCGAATTGTGCTAAACAAACCTGAAAAATCTACTGAAACAAATCAAATGGTGTTCTTTTGATTAACTTTCAGAGTGCATGATTGGTCTTACACTTTTACTCATGCTGAAGAACAAGGCATCTGATTTGAGATTTGACCGTCTTTTTTTCTGTGTGAGAGAGATAGAGAGGGAGAGAGATTTGACCATCCGAAATGGTGACCCAATACAACTATGCATTTGATTTTGACTGCCTCTGGTCTTCTCTCCCTAGCTAGTGCTATGTTGGACCTCTTATACAAGTGACAAGTCTGTCAGCTGGGCCAGTTGGTTTTCATACTATTTAATTCACGCTGAAATTGTCCACATGAGTAATCAATTCTCACTAACCTTTTATTTTAGTGCCCTTTTCTTTTGGGTACGCATAAAGAGTACCTGAAGGGGGCCACCAAGGTTTTCTTTAGCTCAAATCCCTTGAGAAGTGTTTCAGTTAAAAAACCCTAGTCAACACCCAACAAGTCTCCCTCTCCTCCTCCCTTCATCCTCGCCGCCGCCGTCGGCGGCAGGGCTTCTTCTTCTCGATGGTGGCGCCTGATCTGCATCACGCTCTCGACAACCGACGTCTGTCTGCCGATTTCCAACGGTGTGGACTTTCGTCGGGTTGGATTTGGGGCCCTTCTCCGCCGGCTCGTCTTCGGGCGTGGCGATCCAGGGCTCTTCTTCGTTGGCTTCTTTCGGCGGTGCGGTTTTGTCAATGTACGGCAGCGAGGTAGCGCAGATCTAGATTTGGCGCAGTTGGTAGAGATCGCAACGGCTCGGTGGCGGTGGCTTGTGCGGTGCTCAACTCCTCCTCGGTGGACAGCTTTTAATCGGCCGACACGTGGGCTGCGGTGGACGTCGCCTTCCTTTGGTGCTGGCGGCGGTTAGCCATTGGGGATGTTGTGGACGTCGTCTTGGCGATCTAGCCTTCATTGGTTGGATCCAGTGACGATATCGTGCTGTGGCGTGATCTTGGAGCACTAGTACCTTCCATCCGGAATGAAAACTCTTGATCTAGCCTTCGCTTGTTGGATCCGGCAACGACGTCGACCTGAGCGGCGTTACCTTCTTGAAGGTGTTGCTTTGGAGAACTGGTACCTGAGATCCGGAGTGAAAACTCCTGATCTGACCTTTGTTGGTTGGATCCGGTGGCGACGATGTGAGTCGTATCCCTTCTTGAAGGCGTCGCTTCGAAGACTGGCTCATCATCACCTCTTTACTGCGCAGCTGCTATTCACGTGTGGACGATATCCTGGTTGGTCCCGGAGATGGGGCTAAGTGATCTTTTTTTGGCTAGCCTTTGCATGACAATTTGTTTGTCATTGTTGGCTTTTGGCCGTTTTTTATTTTAAGCTTTTATCGATGGTGGTGTAATGGTGTGTGTATCCTAGTTAGTCGCAGATACCAAGAGTTATGTTTCCATTACCTAAAAAGTTACAATATCATAGTCATGCATATAAGTATTTGTTACTCTGAAACACCATTCGGATATATTTGCTCTATTTGCAAAAGCTTGTTTGCATGAAATCTTAGCGCAAAAATTACGATGCTTGCATTCTCATGTCGAACAACCGGTGGCATGCCTCGTCTGCCAAGATCTGTATATTTCTTAAAGTAAGATTCCATGTATTAGCCAAATGATACGAATCACGGTAATCTTACACTGTCTTAACCAACGACACAAGACAATTGGTTGGTAAAACGATATTAGGTATCTTTAATAGTGTCACTTTAGTTATCTCTAATATTGTTACATAGTTTTTTTTGGTGATGTAGAGGAGAATGAAAGATGAGAGAGAATAAGGTCGTACTCTTACGAAGTAATAGATGCATCATGCGAAATAAGTCATTAACGACGAAACCTTTTGCTGTTGGAGCGCAGTCATTGTTTATTCACGCGAAACAAGACACTTGATTCATATAAATCTTAAATGCTTGTGATGCTTTAAAGAAATAGTTTAAAAGACAATGTATTGGAACAATTATTCCTAAAATTATCTAAAGAAAGATGAAATGGAGAGAAGATAAACTATTGAACATACCTTTACATACACAGATCACAAGACGATTTTAGTTTCATTGCATCTAGAAACATGGTCACATGGATCAATCTTCGTAGATTTATTATTTGTTTCAAAAGAGAAATCTTGATGGGTTTATCACGATCCACGTAAGATGGAAATTGTATTGTGTTGGGTGCAACACAAATTGTGCGATTTTTTAAAATAATATTTTTTAAAACAAAATTACAAAAATATATAATCACCCTAAAAATTACGAAATGAGTTCTCGCCGCCGGTTGAAATGGCGGCGAGAACCTATCGCCATTTCAATGGCGATAGGAACCTGTCTGCTCTCATCATCGGTCCAACTACCTATCGCCATTTGAAATGGCGATAGGTTCTTATCGCCATTTCAATGGCGATAGGTTCTTGTCGCCATTGAAATGGCGGCGAGTTCTCTCAACCTAATTTGCAAGTCCACTTTACATACTTGATTTTTATAAATTTTTAACGGTACAAAATCTATTAATCTCGCAATAACAATTTATAATGAGCGTCACGTTGTTCTAGTGCGTTGAATTTACAGTAAAATTTTACGAGGGCGTTTGAGATATTAATTATTAAATAAAATCGAAGCTAAGTGATATTACGATGATCACGAATAACACGGAAGAATGGAATCTGAAACATGCTATTAAAAAGAGATTTGAAACATGAGACTAGCATAATAAGAGTTGTTCATATATTAATATTTACATGGTATAACCGATATTTGAAGGACCAAATATCTACTAGCGCCCTCTTGGAGCACACTCCGTGTCGCCCTAGCCTCTGCTGCGACGGTCCGAGTATGTGAGAGGTTCAGCGGGATGGTGGCCGAATCGAGACGAGTAGTCCGAGGTGGTGTCGCGAGGGCCTCCTCCTCCTGTGTGTTGTGTCGGTGGCGGAGCGCTTTGCGGTGAGAAGCCTCCAAGTTGAACGAGGCGTCCACGCAGTCATTGAAGAAGAAATCGAGGTACCGATAGGTTTGCCTCGTCGTCCGGAAATGAATCGTCGCCCAAGGTGTTCTGTGAAGTATTATGTTACAAACGTAATCATGCCGAAAACACACAAAAACGTAATCATCCCAAGGCGGTCATACCGCATCACGGAGACATCTTGCGAGCGACTCAGCGTACCCACTTGGCGTGATGGTGGAGCTCGGGACTGATAGAAGATTGCCGTTAGTAACTATCGGGGTTCAAAAGAAACAAGCATTACGTTCGCAAGCAAGCAAGGTGGTCATACCGTGGCACGGCGTGCCCGATGAGCCCCGATCGATGCTTTGCCCACCATGGTGCCACGATGACCGCGCCGGCCACGTCCGGCAGAGCCCGTGGGCGTGAACCACCTCGTCCGGCGTGACCCTCGTCCCAAGATTTGGTCGGTCCACGCGTCCTCGGCGTCATACAAGTCGCAATCTGGATGCCTCGTCTCACCGCGTCAATGATCCGCCGCACAAGCCCTCTCGTGTCCCCTGCGTCCTCTCGCACGGTGGTCGCTAGCTCGAGAATCTCCGGTGTAGATCCGTCGCACAAGTTGGAAACATAACCGGCAAGATAAATATGAATTAAGGATGCAGTTCAATACGTCATCGAGGTGGAAAGCGAGTCCGCTAGGTAGGATACGTGTCGGACGTCGCGACCTCATGTCGTGGTGGGTCGACCACGACCCGGACGCAGCGAAGCCTCGTCCGACTAGAGTACCAATCCATGTAATCCGCGTATGTCTCGATGTCATAGGGATCCTGCCCACACTGGATGATATCGTCGAGCGCGTGAGTCCAAACCTCGACCCAAGGCCGCATCCTATCCAACCAGGACATCGAGCGCGTGCTCCCTTCCTAGTGTACTGTGGACACCAATACAATTATTTATTCACACATAATTACATTGTGTGAAAAAGTAAACAAGTGAACTTACGCATAGGCGTGCGTCGGCACCGTATCCCCGAGGGGGATCTCTGTCAGAGACCGAATCGGCGCATGACTCGCTTTGGGTACTCCTCCACGAAGACATCATGTACCAAGGAGCTCGCGTGTACCATCTTGGTAGTCTCGCGTGCCGCAGGGAGCGACAATCCGTCGGGGCTCATTGGATAAGCCTCTCCGTAGTGTACGGTGTCCAGATGACGCGGTCATCGGTCAGCTGATCGAACATCGTGATGTACTCTGGGTAAGACCCCTGCGAAGTGATCGGCGTGAAGGTGACCTATGCAATAGAACACTGCAAACTTAGCATACCAAATTGTGATTACAATACATAAAACATGATCATAAAACTAACCCGTCAGCAGCACCAAACCGTGCCCATGGTGGGGCGGTCCACCTCGTCGGCCGCAACGTACAAGGAGATCGTATATGCTGTCAAGTCCAACTGTGGTCGTCCGATCTGGAAACGCTCGAAGGACCATAGCTGCAGAAGTAGTGGACATCCGGAGAGGATGGAGTTGTCCTGGATACGGTGGCATGCGTCGCATAGTGCGCGGTATGTCACGCAAAGTACGGCCGGACCCCAAGCGTAGGAGGGGATCTCATCAATCTCCATGTTGGCCACCTCGTGTGTGTACCGGACGTAGTGCTTGTCGACGCTGTCGCCGTGGGACCCCAGAAACATGACCCACCCGAACAACCATAGCAGGTAGGCCTCAAAGTGCCTCCTAACAACCACGTCCCCTGCGCCAGGCGCCATACGCTCGGGCTGCAAGAAGAAATGTAGAATTCAATGACAAGTTTCACATACGAATTTAAGTGAGATGACAATAATTACAAATACTTACGTAGAACCGGCAGATCCACTTCAACGTCGGCCGTCTTGGTTCTTGAACTCGGTGTAATTCTTTGCCGTGGCGGCACATCGTGGAACCTCGCTAGGAGGTCGGTCGCCACGTGTCCGAGATGTCGACGCCGCCGAAGCGGCTGCGCATAACAACGGCGCAGAAGCTCACGTCTGCGGCGTCGGCGTCATCTCCCGCCGGAAGGTGGAACGTGTGCGTCTCTAGCCTCCGGCGGTCAACCAACGCCGTCGGCAACGCCCGTCGTCTGACGCCTAGGCGTCGACCGCACCACCACGGTCCCGATCATCCTCAAAAGTCGCCTCCACCATCCTCGCTAGTGGAAGGAGGCTTGCCGCTCTCAACTGCGTCAAAAGCGATTAGAATAAACGTGAATGCCGCAAAGTAGTCATCTGCGATTGAGTGTATTAAAACTATCGTACCTCGGAATCCGATGCGTGCGATCTCCATGCCCTTATAGGCGTGCGCAACCAAAGCGCGCCAAGCTCAATCGACGCCTGCTTTGGCTGAGCACAAGATCTTGAGCAGCTACGGTGATGTGCATCAATCACCGGTCAAGCAACTCATCTTGACCTCCGTCCGCCATATCTACAAATTAAGTGCATACTTTGTAAAAGTGCGAAACATGTACGATAAACTACACTATACACATCTCATTCTAGTCGTTATTACTTGATTCTATGTCGCTAGTCTACTTCATTCTAGTCGTTATTCTTCTTGATTCTATGTTGCTATTCTACATAATTTGACATCATGTACAAATTTCAAAAAATATAATGTAATACATAATTTCTATTCTACTTGATTCTATGTCGCAATTCTACTTCATTCTAGTCGCTATTCTACTTGATTCTATGTCGATATTCCACTTCATTCTAGTCGCTATTCTACTTGATTCTAGTCATTTTTCACTACAATTCTATACATAATTTCGCTACAATTATCTATTCTACTTAATTCTATGTCGCTACTCTACTTGATTCTATGTCCATATTCTACTTCATTCTACTCGCTAATCTACTTAATTCTAATCGAAAAATGTACCTACGAGATGACCGGTCTACTAGATCCACTGCTCTCTGAATCTATCTCCTCCGCGACGAATGAGCAGCGCTTCACTACCTTTCTTTCTCTTCCTCTCCTTCTCGATTCTGTTTTTGGAATTAAAATGAGGTTTGGAAGGAATTTTCTGACATTTTATACATGGTATCTTCGTCGCCATTTCAATGACGACAAGAACCTATCGCCATTGAAATGGCGGCGAGAACCTATCGCCATTGAAATCTGAAGCGAGAACTATATCGCCAATTGAAATCTTGAGCGAGAACTCATTTCGTAATTTTTTGGGACGATTATATATTTTTGTAATTTTGTTTTAAAAAAATATTATTTTAAAAAAAATTCCAAATTGTACACCAGAATATTTACGACCGACCGAAGCTATCCGTTTTGGATTTGGTCCAAAAAAAACTATTTTAGTTCTCCACCTCCTCCGCTTTAATTTTCTCGCCCATTTTGGCTTCGCACACCCGCTGTCTGCCCCCACTGCGCCCCCAAGAAGAGACCCGAACGAACCCGACCGGCCACGCCTCCACCACCACCATCTCCTCCGCGAATTCCACCGAAATCCCCACAAGTTTCTGCAGGAATCCATCCAATTCGCGCCCTTTCCCTTTCCCCCCGGGCCAAATTGCGTGAAAATTTGGGAAAAGGCGCGATTTTCCGCCTTTTCCTTTTCCTTCTGACCCCTTTTCCTTTTTGACCCCGCCCGGTTCTTCTTTTTACTGGTGTCGTCGCCGATTGGGTTTCTCGTCGAAAGGCGCGGTTTGGGAGGGTCTCGACCGCGGATTCGACTCCGGCGGCGTCGATTTGATCCGAAGGTGCGGTTTCCCCAATCCTTTTCATGTTTACGCGTGGATTTTTTTTTCCATGCTTCTTACGGTGTTTATTTGATCAGATAGAGAAATGATGGATTTGGGGAGAGTTCTCTAGCGCGGTTTGATCGGAGCTTGTGTTTGGGCAATCCATTATGATTAAGCAAATCCTGGGCCGGCTTCCCAAGAAGCCGGCCAAGTCCGGGGAGAAGGATTTGGCCGGAGCCGGCTCATCGCTGCCCAGTCCGACATCTGATGCAAGAACCACAACGGATTTGACCATGTCGAGTAGGATTGGCAATCCGAACAATTACACCACCACGGTCACAAATCCCGGCCAGAATTACACGATCAAGAACGCCGGTGTTGGTGCGGGTGTGAGCAATGGTTTCTTGGCCCCACCTGTGTATGAGGCACTTCCGAGCTTCCGGGATGTGCCGGCTTCGGAAAAGCCCGGCCTGTTCCTTAGGAAGCTGGCCATGTGCTGTGTGATGTTCGAATTCACGGACCCGACAAAGGATGTAAAAGAGAAGGAGATCAAGCGGCAAACGTTGCTTGAGCTCGTTGATTATGTTACCTCAGCCACCAGCAAATTTCCGGAGTCTGTGGTGCAGGAGGTCATCAAGATGGTTTCTACAAACTTGTTCGAGCCACGACCCTGCCCCAAGAGAGAACAAGGCGCTCGAGTTATTCGATTTGGAGGAGGAAGAGCCTGTCATGGACCCGGCATGGCCGCACTTGCAGATCGTGTACGAACTGTTCTTAAGATTTGTTCAGTCTCCTGAGACAGATGCCAAGCTGGCCAAGAGATATGTCGATCACAGTTTCATTCTCAAGCTGCTTGATCTCTTTGACTCAGAGGATCCTAGGGAGAGGGAGTATTTGAAGACAATACTTCACAGGTTATATGGGAAATTCATGGTGCACCGTCCATTCATCAGGAAGGCGATTAATAATATATTTTACAGGTTCATATTTGAGACAGAAAAGCTTAATGGGATTGCAGAGCTGTTAGAGATTTTGGGGAGTATAATCAATGGTTTCGCTTTGCCACTAAAGGAAGAGCACAAATTGTTTCTAGTCCGAACACTGATTCCACTCCACAAACCAAAATGTGTCAGCATGTATCATCAGCAACTGTCATATTGTGTCACTCAATTCGTTGAGAAAGATTGCAAGCTTGCTGATACTGTTATAAGGGGTTTACTTAAGTATTGGCCCATCACGAATAGCTCGAAGGAGGTGATGTTTTTGGGTGAGTTAGAGGAGGTCTTGGAAGCTACACAGCCAGCAGAATTCCAGAGATGCATGGTGCCACTTTTCCGTCAGATTGCCCGCTGTTTAAATAGTTCTCACTTTCAGGTAAAAAGGAATCACAGAGTTTAACTAAACCATAAATGTAGAATATTTACTTGTTATTAGCTCACGGGAGTTCTCATCTTCGAAACTATCATTGGTTTTTGGTTTTCTGACCCATTTTGTGCTTATGGCGTGACTTTTTATCACTTATCAATACAAGTCAACTAACCTGTAGCAAGTGATAGTATAAAGTGCACACTAGTTCTGTTCTTGTTGATACAGAAAGTCATATTAGCCCTTTCCTGTCCATTCCAGTTACTTCATGATTACTTCCTTCTCAACAGACAGGTACCCAGACATATTTTTCAACAAAGAGTTGGTTCAATTTATTCTTCTAACTGTTCATTATAGAGTTAGGCTATTGATTCTAACTGGGCCCTAAAGCTTCCTTTGCACTGTTTTGCTACTTCAAATGTACCCAAGTATCACAATTCATAAGAACTATCTAAATCTAGAGAAGGTTGGAGTTGGATAATTATTTGTTGACGAGAAAACAGTTTTGGGAGATGGGGCTTGCTGAAACAATTTGAGTTAAGTTTGCCTTATGAATCCTGGCATCAAAGGATGTGATACAAATATTCTTAAACTTCAATTTCATCACATTACCCTGCTGCCATGTAACTGTAGCTCAAACAATATCTTTATGAAATGGTGCTTTGTGTTAGCAATTAAATTTGCCAGTATTAAATGATCATTTACCAAGGTGTTCCTCATTTTAATAAATCTCCACTAGCATTGCATAATTTTCGGATAGGATGTAAGAATGCAGGACCTAGGCGTGCTTAGTTTTGTAGAATCTTTGAGATATGGTACACTATTTACTGATTACTGGAACAAAGCGGTCAAAACTCCGTGGTCCCTTATGGAGCATGTTAGTTCCTGAGATATGATTTTTTTTTTGTTAAACATTTGAGGAAACAGTCATGATCCATGAGTCATGACCCAATTTTTCCTTGTATTGAGAATTTCCTGAAGGTATCAGCCATGTTTACTTTTATCCCTTTGACCACTAAAGCCGCATTTTGAGCTCCCGTGTTCTTCCTACCTGTTCAAACTGATTCTCTATGTCTGTCATAACTCATAATACCCTATTTATGTTGGATTTATGGTATATTACTGTGACGAACAAGCTGGATTTCTTCTGTTCTTAACACATACTTGAATTATCATACCTAACTGTTAACTTTCTGCTGAGAGGTGGAGATTTGTATTTTAATTTGCCTGTTTAGGATGTGTCATGATATGCATTTTTTTGGTTGACATTTGAGAATGACCATCTGCTGCTTGATCATTTTCCTGATGATTTCAGATTGGGTAATTTTCCAGTAGTAGTGACAAATCAAGTTATGTTTTGTAATGTTTCCATGCCTATTCAGTATAAAAGGTAATGATGCATCTATTCTTCTTTCGTTTTGCAGGTGGCAGAGAGAGCTCTGTTTCTATGGAACAACGATCATATTGATGGTTTGATCAAACAGAACAGCAAGGTGATACTGCCCATAATTCTTCCTGCATTAGAGCGAAATACAAAAAGCCATTGGAACCAGGCAGTTCAAAGCTTGAGTCTTAATGTTACGCAAAATATTCCTGGACCATGATCATGTACTGTTTGAGGAGTGCCTCAAGAAGTTTGAGGAAGAAGAAGCACAAGAAACTGCAGTGAGGTCAAAACGTGAGGCTACATGGAAGCGCTTAGAAGAGATTGCCTTGTCAAAATCTACAAGCAGTGAGGCAGCAGCAATTCCTCCAGAGGCAATAGTTCATCAGCTTATTTCCTCTACCTAACTTGCTTGCTGACTGCATATGAGCAACTCTTTCACAGGATCAAGATAGATCACTGATGTGAATGCTCACGGATGGCCATGTGCCTCTTGTTAGTTGGTCCTGAACATTTTACTGGCTGACATGTAAACACAAAGTAGATAATGGATTGTGAATCCTTAACAGAGCTCTTGAGTTCTGTCAGGTTGTGTGATCATAATATCAGTTTCGTCGTCAAGGAACAAAGGAAAGGATGCAAATTATCTGCCCTGGCTTGTCAGAGATGTATGTGCAACATGTTAATGTGTAACCTGAAGCTCAAGTGTCCTGATGTGAGGACGGTTAGGAGAACTTGAAAGAGTAACAAGTAGAGTCGAGTCTGCTTGTCGATGGTGATTTTGCTGAAATGTAATGCTTTATGTATGAATAATTTCCTAGTCTTGTCATGATATTATCTTCTTCGGGTGTACATGTGTTTGGTTCAGTAGATGTATACAGAAATTTGGAAACGAGCAATGCTTGTGTGCATTGATCGGTGCTTTGAATTGCTGACCTGTTATCAAAATTTGGCATTCTGACTGATGGCTTGCATTATGGTATGAGTTTTTTATGAACAAAATCGAGCTATAGTTGCATGGAAAATCGCCTTGCTCATGTAAATGACAAGAATTGTCACTTGGAGGGTGCTACTTGCACATATGAATCAAAACAAACCTATGTGTCAGTAAAATATGAGACAGATGACCCAAGGATCAGAAGAAAATAGCATGTGTGAAGTACCAGATGGAGCAGGAATTGGGAAGGCATCAGGTCAAGGATCCAAGAGAAGGCATTAGGACAGTTCATCCTCCATGATCCAGGGAGCAAGTGATGAAGGTGTCTCAAGGAAACCTATGATCTCTCTATCTACACCAGGAGAAGCATCGATCTCATCTATTCCAATCGCATAGACGGTGGCAACATCATGCTAAGCAAATGCCTTTTCTGCTCTTCCAGGTCCAGGCTCCTGCAGACATGCTATGCAAGTTCCGGCGCGGACACGGGGCCCTTGGCGACGTCCCTTGACGTGCGCGTGCCGGTGCCGCACCTAGCCTGCACCACCGGCCTCCATGACAGTGTACTTGTGTCGGAGCCACGGAGGGCATGAAGAAATGTGCTTGACTCTGACACAGACAAAGTATTCCTAATGCCATCGCCGTAGTCTCCGACCGCGGCTCGGGCGGCGGCGGACCGGCTCAGGCAGCGACGAGGCCGGTAGGCGGGCGCGGCTGGCTCGGCCACCGCGCGCATGTGCGCGGGTCACCGCAGCAGAGCCGCAGAGGCAAGCGTGGCGCGACTACGGACTACGGAGGGACATGGCGCGCAGGAGCGGCGGCGGCCTAGCGGCAGCAAAGCGGACGTGGTGGCGCGGCGCGGCGCGGCGCTCGAGGCGGTGGCGGCTATCTCGACCGGCGAGTACGACGGCGATCGCGCCTCTCTTGGTCTCTGAGATACGTCCGATCGCAGTTGTGCGGCTCAGATTGCGTAAGACAAGCCGTAGCGGAGTAACGTTTTCACAAAGAACCCTCACGATAAGCTGTATTGTCCGCTTACTTCCTCCAGATTTGGATCGCAATTGTGGACCGTTCGATCAATCTTTTCCGGTTCAGATCGATGAGGATACATAGGACTAGGGAGGCATCTTTTCACGAAGGAACCTTGCCTTATTTTCTATTGTTTGTTTACAGCCTTTCATATTTGGATCGCGGATGATATTCGCGATCGTGGACCTTTGGATCAACGTTGGGCGGTTCCGATTTGAGAAGGGATTATTATTGAGTCTGGTGGCACTTTTTCCGAAGGCCCCTTTGAATTATTTTACATACTCACTCCTTGTGATTATGGTGATAGCGGCTCAATTCTCGTCTCATTGAGTTTTTTTCAAAATTAGTTTGATTTAATATTACTTTATTTATTTATAGTTTACAAATATTTTTAGAATCGAATTCACCGGGTGAGCTCTAAATCCAATTTCATTATAAATGATCTTATTTCAATGTTGAAAATTTGGGTGCAACTACGGTTCGAGCGTGACGATAAGAGGCTTTCCATCGTGCTGACTGATACAACACATAGGAAAAAGCGGTGCAACATTTTTTTTTCACTTGGTGCAACTTGTCAAAAAATCATATGTAACATTATCTCAGAATCTCGTAATCAAACAAACAAACATTATTAGATCAAAATAACACAAACATTCTTAGAATCAAACACACAAATATCTCAAGGACGCCAACATATAAAAAATGCAACATCTTAGAATTCAGATGCAACATTTCTTTTCCCTATGGACAACAATTTCTAGGCTACAACAATATTTTCAATCTGTGCAACATATTTTCCGGCGTAGTGCCATGGCGATGATGAGCTTGGAGTAGTCTTTGCCAATGGTCACTTGCCCCAAGACGCAAGACGTTTATTTAGGCACTGACCATTCGGTCGCGGTATGTCTTTATTAAATCTTGCGTCTTAATGGGCGTAAGGGCGGGGTGTGCACGACCCGACCGGCATTCGTGTCGTCTTAGGGTAGATGAGCCTGCTTGGCCTGTCGGGCGACGCATTTCCGTTTGGCCCATCGAACAAAAAAAATTCAAAAAATTCAAAAAATCCAAAAAATCCAAAAATAGAAAAATGTGTAGAATTCGAAGTAGACATGAAATTTTAAAAAATTGAGACAATCATATTGAAAATGTAATAAAGAGCTTTATTGATGTCCAACTGGCTGCCTCGTTAAAACATTTGCCAAGTAAAAACTTAAAATGAGAAAACCTTGGCAAAGGAAAAAGAGTACAGCCTATAGCTCTACAATTCTACATACATGATACATCTTTGTTCTATGTGTCGGTGTCATTGTCTAAGTACAAATTTTCGAACACCTCCGACAATTCTGGATTTTCCACAGAGTGTTGTGTTCGCGAATCAGCTTGTTCCCAGTCCTTCACAGTTAGAAGGATCTCCACCATCTCACTTGTGAGACTTGTTCTTCTTTCCTCCAATATTCTTCCAGAAAGACCGAAAGCGCACTTTGAGGAAATCGTAGAGATAGAGAAGTTAACACATCACGTGCAAGTATGGATAGCACGGGATATGTTAACTTATGGGCTTGCCACCATTGCAAGATGTCGAAACCTTCTGAGGCGAAATCCACCGTATCGCTGTCCAGATAGGTGGATAGTTCCCCGCTCCTTGTGGGTCTTGGTGAAGGCGGTGGTGCGAAGAAGAAGAAGACGAAGACCTAGACTGGATGAAGAGGCACCAAGATCGTGCCCCACATACTTGTCTTCCCACTCGAGGTGGGGGCTACTGGAGGTCGCTATGCAGCGAACTCCTCTGAACTTATTTTCATACCTTTGGTAAACCTCGGATAACCGAGAACGAACTTCTGCAAAATAATTAGTATAATCTAGCCCCGTAGCATCACTAAGAAGATCAAGTATAGTACCAAATGCACCAATTTTAGCCCTAGGATCTAAAATAAATGCAAATGCATATAGGTAAGGGATTTCTCTCCAATATTTAAGGTATTTAGATTTCATGGAAACAACAGCCTCACGTAAAACTAAGTCATTTTCATGCATTTTCAATTGAGTAGCAATCAGAAAATAGTATGCACAATGATAGGAGATGTTGGATAGTAGACAATGGACAAAGCAACAGCTTGCCTCGTAAAAATTTCTAAAATGACAAGATACCTTCTCAAAGAACGAACCAATGTTGCTCGATTAATAGCAAAGTACCGTCAGTGCTAGAATAGTGTGTTTGAATAAAAACAGAAAAAGTGCTCTTGTATGGTAAAAGATGCTTAAGCATGAGATAAGTAGAGTTCCACCTTACCGGCATGTCCAAACCGAACTTTCTTGGATGTACACCATCGCCCTGCAGAAGTTCTTATATTGTGCTATTCTTACGTTAGAATTGTTCAAGAAAGAAATCGCATCGCGAAAAGCTCTAATATATGGACTCAACCTCTTTAGACCACATTTGACTATAAGGTTGATAATATGACATGCGCATCGTTGATGTAGCAAGAACGAATTGGCATATGTACTCAATACTGGAGTAAGAATGTCCATGGCCCTAGAGTTTGAAGCGGCGTTGTCTAAGGTAATTGCGAATATTTTGTCTGTAACACCAAAGTCTTCCACAACTTTGAGAATACAGTTCGCAATATTCTCCCCCGTGTGTGCTACATCAATTAATTTCAAACCTATAATTCTTTTCTCCATTACCCAGTCGTCATTAACATAATGCGCAACTACACTAAGATAATCCTCCCTAGCCCGACCACTCCATATGTCCGAGGTCAAGGCAATCGAAAATGTGCACGTACTAAATAGTTCCTTTATTTTATTACGAGGTTCATTATAGTATTTCACTAGATCTCTTGTTGTTGTCTGTCTAGAAACGGAAGAAAATTTAGGTTATACGCAGTCCTAATGTAATTTTAGAAAGAAGCAGATTCGCCAAAGCCTAACGGTAAATCCTCAGAAGCAATTAAACGACAGAGAGATTGGTGAGCTACCTGAGGATTGTAGTCCCACTAGATCTGCACTGCTGTCGGGGTTGTATTGCATACTGCGTCGCCTCATCGCCAATCCTTGCTTGGTTCGACACCTTGTAGCATGTCTAAGCAAGTGCCCCGTTCCACCTGTAGACTTTGCAGATAATTCATGCCGACAAATTTTACAAATAGCATATGGTACCTCATTTCATTGCGTCTTGCTGGTTGTCTGTCGAAATTCTCCCACACTCGATGTAGATGGCCTCGACCTCTTTGCTCGGTTCTTGCTTGAGCTCGATCTTGATGTCGAGCCCGATGACGAACTCCACTTGCTCCTCCTCCGGTGAAACCTCCGGTTGTTTGAAGCGACCGTGCACTTCCCATAGACGCAATTTCGTCAGATGAAAGTCCGAACTCACTAAGAGCAAAGCTATCGTAAGGATCGCCCATAACAAAAAGCTAAAAATCGAAACTAACATTATTACTACTTTAATCTTAGCATAATAATAATTGACAATAAAAGTATTACAAAAATAGTATTGTACCTCTTTCACGACTTGTCGAAAATTGAAATTACCAAATTTTGGCACAAATTTTTGAATTTTGCCAAATTAGCTCAACACTGACTTGAATTTGCACAATACAATTTCAAAGAGAGAATAGAGAATGAAGAGGTCTTTGAAGGAGGGGGTATGATGCCTATTTATAGAAAAAATTTCGAATTGTTTCAATTTTTTTGCTATTTTAAGCCCCAACGGTAAAAAATCACTCAACAGATCAAAAATTCACGAACGATAAAAAAACTATTTTTTGGGTAGTCAGTGACTAACTAACCACGACACACTGACTTGACTTGACACTACACTTTGCTTCTTCTCTTTCTCTCCTCCCATCCGTCTTCTCATCCATGATGTCTTCTCTTCTCGCCTGTCAGCAGCCTCCGTCCTCATGGTCGCCACTCGCCTCCCAGGGGGCACTGCGTCGACTCCTTGGCTCTCGCCTCACATGGCCAGTGGCATGGCCTCGCCTCCCATGGCGGTGACCCGCCGCCTCGCCTCACGGCGACTCCTCGCGCCCGCATGGCGGCGACTTCGCTCTCCCCATGCCCGCCGCCTCCTCGCCTCCTCATGGCGTCGACCCGCCGCTTCTCATGGCCTTACTTTGGCGCTGTCTGCTCCTCCTCTCTCCTCCCGCTCTGTCTGCTCATTCACGTGCATTGCGTCTCGCCGCAAGCCATGACGGCCTCCTCTCCTCCTTCACTTCCGTGGCAGAAGAACAGCGTGCCATGAGCCCACGACGGCCTCCTCCTTCCCTCGCCCGCCGCTCTGCCTCGCCTCCGCCTCGGCCATTTAGGCGTCCCATCGCCATTGCCATTGGGAGCTACCGCTGCGAACTGGCGAACCACGTCTTGCGTGCCATGCACGCACGGCCCGACATCGTTCGTGTCGTCTTGCGGGCCGACCCACCGTGCCGACACGGATCGAGCACGGCTCGGGTCTCGTCGGGGGCCGCATGGCCTATGAACAGTACATACCGAGCCATACTCGTGCCGGGCCTTCAGTAGTGGGCTTCGTGTCGGCGCATTTGACCCGGCCCATTTGGCCAGCACTAGCTTGGAGGGTCGATCTCCCAGTCCTCTGGAGCCTATGCTGCTGTTGCTTGAGCAGTTGCGAACCACCCCCCAGCCTCGCGGACTCGCCGTGCGCGAACCGCTCCGGGCGGCCGAGGTGGCGCTCCAGCCGCTCATCGAGGCTCTTGAGGTCGATCTTGTGCGCCCGCACGAACCCAGCGTCCCCGCTCCCGCCGCCTCCCGCGCTGGGTACTCGCATCATGCTTGGAGCCCGGACCGGAGGGTTGGAGACTTGGAGGAGCTAGAGGCGGTGATGACCGACGTGCGTGGGCGCGGAAGGTCTCAGGCGGTGTGTCTGCCGCGGCGAGGAGTGGGAGCGGCGGCGGCGACGGCTATACTATGGAGGAAGGAGATGGGTTGGCGAATGGCGAGGCGGAGGTGGCTCGTGCTCGTGCGCAAGGCTCCATGTGAATTCGCTCGCCTCGCTATGGTGGATCGAGAGAGGAGAGCAGTGGGGAGAAGGAGAACGGGAGAGCAAGAATAAGAAACGAGTGACAGTAGGGAGAGCGGTCGGTGATGAGTGGATAGGAGTGAGTGGACGAGAAGACGTCCGGGAAAAGTGCTCCTTCGGACGGCGGGGTGGTGCCGTGAGAGCGACCCTCCACGCAGATGAGTGGCTCCACGAGACCTACCCATTGACATAGATAAAGGTCAAAGGGCAAGCACGAGCGGTGAATCAGTCAGCAATGGAGGCCGGCGGCGCAGCCGCGCAGGAGAGGTGCGGCACCGCCACGTGCACGTCAACGGCGTCGCCCTCCAAGTCTCGGAGCAGGTATCCGCGTCCGTGCCGCTGGTAATGGCCGCCCGCGGCGGCTTCCGCGGCTGTACATTTGTTTGCTTCAGTAGATGTATACAGAAATTTGGAAAAGAGCAATGCTTTTGTGCGTTGTTCGATTCTTCGAATTGATGGCTTCTTAACAAAATTCGGCAGTCTGATTTATGGCTTGCATTGTGAGATCAATATTGGATGGACAAATTTGAGGTATATTTGCATGGCAAATTGGGTTGCTCAATTAACAAACACAAGCAAATGACAAGAGTTGTCACTGCAGGATGCTGATTGCACATATCAATCAAATGACACCCTTTTGTTAGTAAATGTGATAGAGATGATCCAAGGATAAGAAGAAAATGACCTATGTAAAACAGTATCAAGTAGAACAAGAGTTGGAAAGATCGAGTGTGTTGCTGCTGGTTTTGCTGTTTAGCAGAGTACTTCTGAATATTAGGTGTAGGTGGAGAATCAAATCTTAATACACTGATTTGTTTCATCCAATTCCAAACTTAAATTCCACCCATGAACAAGATAGCTCCCAAGAGTTCACTCCTTGCTAGTTGCTTAACTGAAAACATTGTAGTGTGTAGAATTATAACCCTTGAAACACATTTCAAGTTGCATCTGGGACAGCTGAAGATGAGATATTGGAGGAAACCAAATCTTGTGCCATTGCAGTTGAAGATTTGGTCCCATCCAAATCTCACGTTCAGCTTCAAGGTTCTTCTTCAGAGAAGTTAAAGCTCCCCACTTGCACCATTCGTTGTCTGACAACTGAACATGAGATATTAGAGGAAACCAAGTCTTGTCTCTCTCTGGAGTAAGATTTGGTTCCATCCAACTCTCAAATTCAACGGCCAAAGATTTTGGTTGCGACACCTAGCCAATATAGCACACTGCACACATCTTTGCACTCGCTACAGATTGAGGCGCTGAAGATAAGATGATGGAGAAAACTGAACTGCTGGAAATGTCACCGACAAGCAAGAGTTCAGTTTCCTACAACTCTTACCTTCCGAGCTAAATCATATGTTTTGTTATGCAATATTTCAGCCTTATGGGGCAGCCCTTTTATAGACCAGCATCTGAAGTATCTGTGCTACTCCATTCTAATATTCTCTAGCATGAGTTGTGCATGTTCAGAAATGAAATTCTGAAAAGTATTTTCTCTCTCTACCAAACTCTGACCAGAAACCTTGTTATGCCTTTGCATCTCAGATACTTCTGCTTCCTACCAGACGTTTAATGGGTCTTCATGAATCAGGTATGCTGCATTTTCAATGGTCTTAAACATGAATAAAAAACGAAAGATGTCTTAAGTTACTACTATCTGATTCCCTATTAAAACCAGTGCTTATACTATCAGGTATGCTGCATTTTGAATGCCAATAAATTAATACAAACAACAACCGCTCTTACAGAACACGTAGTCCGAGCATTCACAGCAAACAAGTGAGTCTCTAAATATTATTTATTTATTTATTTATATGCTGCTTCAGAGTTCAGACTAGCTGAAGAATCTCAAGTCCTACAGCCCATGTGTCTTACATTGTACAAAAAGGTAAACTAGTTGCAGGAACATCAGTACAGTCAATAAAGTATTACTAGGACAATGTCTTTGTTCATAGCTTTTGGCATGGGCTCCAGATTTGTTGGTTGCAGGTTTTAGGGTTGCAGCTCTCATACAAGTTGTTAATACAAGCCATTAACCATCCCCAACAAGGGTTAAAGCAGAGTTTAATATGATGACCCTTTGAAGGACCACATTTTACTTTGCTTTGCCCTTTGAAGTAGGGCCTTCTTGGCTATATATCCCTAGATCAACCCAAAGGATAAATTTAATATTTCAAACCATCAAAGTAATTACTCCTCTGTTTTTAATTACTTGACGTTACTGTAGCAGATGACACTGTAGCTAGCGTCAAGTAATTAAAAACGGAGGAGTATGCTGCAGGAATATGTACTGTATTTTGGTCAAATTTGGGTTGAAGCTTCTCTACAGAATGATGCATTTAAGTGTAAGTTAATTACATACTTACAATTACTAACAAAAGAATTTTTGGATATTAAGCAGGAGAGATAATCCTTGTGAGTGATTATTCGAATTCATTGGAATTCACAGTCCATCTTTTTTATTTGGCATGTAGAGGTAAGAAAGGCGCAAAGTATCACATGTTAGCATGAAGATGAAGGTGCCAAAACATTTCAATCAAGTAGGACCCTAATGGTCCTAAGCAAGGATTTCTGTGACCACCAGCTTAAACACGTATAAACTTTCCTTGTCTAAACGCTACTCTCATTTAGCCAATGAAGCATGAAATCTTCATTTTTTAGAAGAGAAAACAACACAAATCATCCATTGATATTGTGGGTGCACTAGAAATTAAACTAACACGTTAAAATACAAAAAAAAAACAGCACACCAATAATATCTGAGTCTTTTAAAGCTCTAAGGAGGTGCTGAAAATTTAGGAATTAATGCTATGTATAAAATTTAAACTCCAAAAAATGCTTGAATCCATGAGACATTTGTTTTCACACCCTCTCTTTCCATTGTTATAACATATATTCAGTTCCCTTTTTTTCCCTCCTAGTTGTTTGCCTGAAACAAAAGCAACAAAGTGAATGGAAATGGAAGGAACACCATTTTGTTATGAGAAATATTAAATATTAAATTCTCTTAAGAAATGCCCTCCCCTTTTTTTTTATTAATTAACCTTTTTTGAATTTTATTTTAAAGTTAACCCCACGCACTTTATTTCCAATTCTAACCCTTTGGTCACATGCATGGTGGTGGTGTGACAAAATAACACTGTCACGCGCCAGGATAAGTCCCCAAAATAGCATTTTTTTGTCACGCACTGGTTGTGGCGTGACCAAATAACACTGTCACACCACTTCTAGTGCCGTGACAAGAGTTTGATAAGAAATGGGTTAGCGTGACAGTGTTGTTTTGTCACGCGTAGCTAAAAGGTTAGAATTAGAAATAAAGTATGCCGATGGTTAACTTTAAAATAAAATTAAAGAAAGGTTAATTAATAAAAAAATTCCTTCCCCCATGTGCACCCTAATAATTGTTGTTTCCACCCCAAGCACCCGACACCAATGCCCTTCCCCACCTCAGCCACTGACGCAACGACCCCACATATCGGCCCCACACGTCATAGCCGTAACTCTACAGAACTAACTGCCCAACAAACCCGCCTCTCCATTGGGCTAGCTTGCCCGTGCCGTTACACGCAACCCCACCTGTCACTGACAGTCTGTCACAAGGGGCCCACCCGTCATTGCCGCCCGTGCGCCGAGCGATCGCGTCGCGTGCCTGGCCTCTCCCACTGACATGTCGGGACAAGTGAGAACAGCTCGCCCACACGTCAGGCGCGTACGCGCGGGTATAAACGCCACCGCTGCGGCAATGGCTTCCCACCTCGCGCAACCACCGCTCCGGATTCGGAGGCCACCTCACCACCTCCGCCTCCTCGCCATTTACGGCAACCGCAGCAGAGAGAGAGAGAGAGAGAGAGAGAGAGAGAGAGAGAGAGCTGGCCGTGTCGGCTGCAATGCTCCGCGCCGCCGAGTAGCGCGGTGGAAATGGTGCGGCCTGTGGGGTTCGCTGATGCTCGTGTATCTGAGCTGCTGCTTGGGTGGTGGTCGCGGCGGTAACGGGTGGTGAGGTGACGGACGGCTTCGGCCATGGCGATGTCGACGAAGGAGCGGAAGCTGAGCAGGCTTGGGAGTAAGGGAGCAAGCGGCGGAGGCGGAGGGAGTTTCAGTTGGAGGGGCCACCGGGTGGTGGCGGGGACTCAGCGGCGGCTGTTCGCGGCGTTCTTCGCGTTCCTCTTCGTCGGCGCGGTCGTCTTCGGCGCCGTGCATGTCATTGGAGGTGAGCCTTTTCTCCTTTCCTTCCTCCTTTTTTTTTGGGGCGGCCTCGTTGGTTGCTTGCCTCCGCGTGGGGTAAATTGGATCTTGGTTGGGTTTAGGTAGGTCTCACAGGAATTATATTCTCACGGCAATCTCGTGATATGAGCGTGGTGGGATCAATCGGACTCATTCGAATGATTTTGGAAGAAAAAAAGTTTGCATTTTTAGATACGATTTTGGTTAGATCTGATTGGCTCTTACCATTCGAGGCAAAATTTGCAGTTTTTATCATTTGATTTCTTGCGTAGCTTTTATCATCTGACGTTTTTTTTTATTCGAGTAAACTATGCTAGTGTTGCTACTGCCTTTTGACTGATTGATACTGGAATAGAAAAAAGCTCATGCCGTCACATGAAGAATGTTTGTGTTGTTGTGTCTGAATTCAGGCACGCTAAATCCGTTTGGTTTTTTTTATGTGTTGCTGTAATTGATCTCGTGTTCTTGTTGTCCCCTGATGCAGCATCGTTCCGGCCGGTGCTCAAGACGGCGTGGCCGTCGGCCACCCTGAACGCCGTCTCCTCGGAGCAAGGAGCGGCGCAAGCTGGCATCGTCGGCGCCGACACCGTGTCGCCGTCTGTCCAAATCCGGCACGCCGTTGCCCTGCCGGACCGTGTTCTCCTAATACTCAGAGAAGGCTCATTGCTGCCGGCTTCGGGACAGTTCGAGTGCCTGTACTCCCCCGCCAACTCCTCGCAGCTGCACCGCCCGCCCCTCTCGGTGGCCACCTTGCCAGATGGACCCAGCCTCGTCCATTGCCCTGCCGGGCCGTCCGGGGTGTCTTTGTCCTTGACGCTGTCCCAGTCGGCTCCGGTGGCGTCGTTCCAATGGGACCGGCTCGTGTACACCGCGCTTCTTGATAGCCGGGACAACTCCACCGTTGTGTTTGCCAAAGGGATGAACCTCCGTCCAGGCCGTCTTGTTGTGGCGTCACGGTATGAGTGTGTCTTCGGCCGGGACTTGTCAAAGCCGAAGCTAGTTGTCACCTCCCCTGTGGTTTCTGCTGCACAGGAGATATTCCGGTGTGAGACTCCAGTTCGCATTCGCCGGTACCTCAGGATGACAACTGATGGAAACAGCAATAGAGTCAGTGATGACAAGCCTATTTTGGTCTCCATCAGGACTAAGGGCCGGGGAAGCTCTACACTCCCCTCAATCGCGCAACCAGAGCCACTCCCTCGGTATAACAGGCATCGGCATAATAGGCATCGGCGGCAAAAGGCGCACTCAATGTGTGTATGCACCATGCTGCGCAACCAAGCACGGTTCCTCCGGAATGGATCATCTACCACTCGCACATCGGTGTGCAGCGGTGGTTCATCTATGACAACAACAGTGATGATGGCATCGATCAGGTCCTCAACACCATGGATCCATCCAGGTACAATGTGACACGCTACTTGTGGCCATGGCTGAAATCTCAGGAGGCTGGATTTGCACATTGTGCTCTCAGGGCCCGGGAGAGCTGCGAATGGGTGGGGTTCATCGACATCGATGAGTTCTTGCACTTCCCTGGCAACCACACTCTACAAGATGTCCTCCGGAATTACTCCAGCAGGCCGCGGATTGGTGAGCTCAGGACTGCGTGCCACAGCTTTGGTCCATCTGGTCGGACTAAGATTCCCAAGAAAGGTGTTACAACAGGCTACACCTGCCGGCTGACTGCCCCAGAGCGCCACAAGTCGATTGTCAGGCCGGACGCACTGAACCCATCTCTCATCAACGTGGTGCACCACTTCCATCTGAAGGAAGGGATGAGGTCTGTGAACATTGGTCAGGGAGTGATGCTGATCAACCACTACAAATACCAAGTCTGGGAGGTGTTCAAGGATAAGTTCTTTAGGCGTGTCGCAACCTATGTTGCCGATTGGCAGGATGAGGAGAATGTCGGATCCAGGGACAGGGCGCCAGGTCTAGGGACCAAACCGGTGGAACCAGAGGATTGGTCGAGACAGTTCTGTGAAGTATACGATACCAGCTTGAAAGATTTTGTGCAAAAAGTGTTCACAGATCGGCACACTGGAAATCTTCCATGGTAGATGGGTAAGAACTGTATTTGATCCGGCAAGGGCACACAAGACACGACATGGAGACTCAGACAGGGAAAAAGAGACACGAAAAGGAGTTAGGTAGAAGAGTGATTTGCTCTTTGGTATACTTCTAGTTTTTAAGGTGTTACTATCCTTAGTTCATTTAGAATCATCCATTTTTGTTACATATCTAAGAGGAAAATGATTCTTTGTAGATACAGATAGGTAGCACAATTCACTGTTAAGTTTGGTTGGTGAAAGAAAGAATGGATACAATGAAGTACTTGACTTTATTTGTTCTTCAGCTATTTTAGCTGGTTTGATGTCCTTTTACTGATGGAAAAGAGCTAAATTTTCAGTGCCTGGTTTGATGATCACCGATCTGACAAGTGCAAACAAATTCATTATCGAGAAGGCTACAATTCAATTCGGTAACCACTAGCTGGTTAACTGGCAGTTTGTGATGCAGACAAGCATGGTACACCTTCCTTGGTGTAGTGGTCCAGGAAGGGTATTTGGCTTTTCAGGTGGTGGTGGTGGTGGTGGTGGGGGGGGGGGAATCACACCGCGGATAATCTATGCTGCATGCTTTCTTTAACCTTTTTTTGCTTTATATTTATATGATGGCAACTTTATGCTAAGCATCTTTAGATCTAACTAGTAGCTTTGAGGAAGTATTCTTCTCCTCTCAAATCAGCTATTTTATTACAAAACGCAAGAAAGGGAATAAAATTCTAAAGCAATTGGATCAACATCTAGATCACCATCATTACCATTGTTTTCTTCTCCATCTGTCATTACTGAACTTTCAGAGGTTAGGTTAGTTACATAAACCTGACACATACAAGCACAAACTAGATAAAGCCTAGGTTTCTTTTCTCTTTAACTTTAGTGCCTCACTGTTATTACTTTATTATTCAAAATTCATTGACAGGACAGGTTTCCCATAGTTAAAGCAAGGGAAGCAAACAGACATACCTTTCTAATTTCCTAATCTCTACCCCCCAAATCAGTCCTTGTTTCCAATGTTAGTTTTGCTGTACTAATCAAGAAACCATGGACAACAATACAAAAGCTGGCAAGTGTGGATTGGTTTGGTGCCTTCTGGGGATGTTGCTATCTGAAGATAACTCAAAGTGCTGAGAAAGACAGAAAGAGTAAGCTACACAGTTGAGCTGTGATTTGGCAGTTTGGTACCCCATCAATATAATACTATAATGTCCACATGTATGATAATATTGCAATGCATGTATGTAGACATATGAGCTGCCATGATCCTTCCCGAATACTGGGGCTAAGTTGGACCTTGAAAGGTTCTTGCATTGGGTAACAGTGCCTGAATTTCTGGCAGGTAAGCTGGCACAACATTGCTTGTCTCTCTGGCACAGAAAAGGTCTAAAAAATTGCTCAATCTCCACTTTGCACCCTGAACTGGCTGGCTCCTTTCCCACTGTGCTAGCTGCTGTGATAAAAATTCTGCTGCGTTGTGGTCACTGCATATTGGAGGGATGAGAAGGGCCTTAGGTTAGTTGCAGGGCAGCTGGCTCCATACAAGGTACTGTACAATTGTACAGACCACAGAGTAGAATGCCAGATCCACTTGGGGTTTTGCTGGGTTAGAACGACTTGTGTCCTAATTACCTGTTGGATATTGCAGGCTTGCAGCTATGTTGTTTGGGCAGTGTGGTAATTTCTCCGCAACACCACAGCATGGATTCTTGTACTTGTCAATGGCTCAATTAGAGCTGGGCATTGGGCTATGCCGTGCCGGCCCGGCCCAGGCCCACCGTGCTTGGGGGAGTGATTGGGCTAAGCCGAGATAGGGAGATTGAGCTAGAACGGGAAGGTTGGGCCTGTTCCGTGCCGGCTCGGCCCAGGCCCACCGTGCTTGGGGAAGTGATTGGGCCAAGCCGAGATAGGGAGAGATTGAGCTAGAACGGGAAGGTTGGGCCTATTTCGTGTCGGGCCGGCCGTGCGGCTCAATCGACCGTGTCGCCTAACGGGTCAGATTCTCGAGCCCATCGACCATTGTTCGTGCTTGCGTCTTCGGCTCGGCCCACCACGTGCCGTGTCGTGCTTAGACCGTGCTGGCCCGAAAAAGTATGACCGAAGTCCCAGCTCTAGGCTCAATGCTGTTCATCTGGATCCTTCATTCCTTGTACATCTGATACACAGCCGATAGTCTCGATTACTCACATGCAAGTTCCTGGCCATTGCATGAAAAGAGATCGAATCATCTCAAAGCTTTCACCAAACTAGCCGGACGAATTCTTTGACTATAAATGGTTGGACATCGCAAGGACACGGCAAAATATATTTTTAGTTTCGTCGGCTGGTGTCGGTATGGGGTTCGTTCACCATCGAAGACCAGATGACCGAGCACGCCATGGCTTGCAGTCGTGCCAATGCGCATTTAAATCGTTTCACCTTAACAGGAGTAGTTCCTGTCTTGGACCCAAGGTAACTGACCTACTGACCAGGCGACTCACATCAACGAAATTCAGAGACTTGCCCTGTAACCCGGCCGTCTGGATGGCAGTGATCTTACAGTAATTTTGGAGGAAAAGAAATATTCATTCTCGCTGTCGTGTTCGATAAGCGGTAATGCTAGAGATGAAACACACTGTCAAGCTCGTTAAAAACCCGGTGGTGCAAACTTAATACTGGTGGTTAAAACAACTCGTATTCTAAGATCCTATGAAAACTGAATAAAATAAAATAGGTTTACACACACACCCAAACAAAAAGAGAGAAGAAATACTGGTGTAGTGGTGGGTCCAAAGTTAGGCAGTCGGATGCTGCATTTCTGGTACTAATTCCAGAAGCAATCTACACTTTTCGTTGCTGGAGCAGTCGAGCTCTCTGCAAGTAAACTAGTGTCCAATTGCATAATTCCCTATGAAGTCCCAATCATACGCCTAATGATACCAAAATCTGCGTGGCAAATGGACATGCATATAGGAGAAGGCCACGAGCTTTCCTGTTCGTTCTCCTTTCTTCTTCTTCTTCTCGTTTTCTTCATGTCATTTTTGCTTAGCTCTGGCTAGAACAAGCGTACACGTGCCACTAGCACCAGATGTTTAGCAACTCCACTACTTATCCTCAACATAATGTGCAACATACTGCGAGGGCCAGCAAGCAATTCCTTGTCAAAAACCCTGCCAATTAGGCCATCACATGGCTCAAGAACAAATCGGCTCAGTGCACTTCCTGTAGGCCGTAGTACATTGAATAGTCAACAGTGGCACTAGCAGGATCAGAAGCTTAGAGCAAAGATCTATGACAGACCACTAAACCCCCGAGGTTCTGATGCACCAGAATTATTGTTTTAGACTAGCAGGTGGCTCGTACATTTATGTGGCTAGATTTATTGTATATCGTTCACATATTCAATATTGATATTTGTCGGTGTTGGTTGTTTGATCGCCCTAATTATAAGTTGATTTTACTGACAAATTCTGCCTTTTTGCTTCAACCTCCAACAAGAAATCCAATTCTAATGCAATACTCTACCACATAGTTATATTCTACATGTCTCCAATTATTGCTTAATCCTGGCCGTTGCGACATCAAACACACATACACGCGCAATCGTCGCTGATCCCTACCGGGGATACCCATTACGCTCTCTCTAGTGGCTCCGAGCCTACTCCCTACGGATGTGTCATCTCTACTTCGAGCTCTTTGCTCCTCTGCTTTTGTACGCATGTGCTTTTATACGTACGGATGCATGCATGTATGTACACATGCATGATGTTATACGTGCTCGATGTCCTCTTCTCCCGTGTCAGCCGCTCCTCTTCTTCGACGTTGGTCAACTCAACATTGTGACTTCCCCACTAACTGCAACGATCTCCCATCTTCACTCATGCTGACATATCTACTTTAGTCGTTGTCTAACGATATGGAGAATCTTCTTGCTATCGCCGGTGACATTGTGTCCCTCACCAATGATGACACACTTCTAGCTACCTGATGACCCTATATCGTTCATAGCTCGTCTTCAATGCAAAGCTTCATCTCCTCTATGCCAGGGATTCTCTATCATCGAGCTTCTTTGACCATTGACTTATTTAACAACACCGATACTCACCACTTGTCGTCACGACCCTTGACTCATTCGACTCTGGTGAGCAGCACGACATTGTCCTTATCTCCGCCATTGCCACCTCGATTCTTCGCTCGCTATGGGTCAATGTCTTCTTGCAAGATAGATCAACACCATTGCACTCTTTTGTGGTCTCCTCTGACACAATTCCTTCTATCGTTGTTATAACTTTTGTGTTCATTCAAAATTTCAGCTATTTTCTATCGGAATTCGTATACAAATCAAATTACTCATTTTATTTAATTCAGTCTGAATTTTAGTCATTTAGGGATTTTACTTTGGAATTTGTATGGAAATCAAATTGCTAATTTTAGTTCATTTTTATTCCGAATTTCAATTATGTTTTGTTGGAATTCGTATACAAATCCAGATGCTACATTTTTTTTGTCCGAATTAGAGTTTTTAGGGATTTTACTTTGGAATTCGTATTGAAATCAAATTGCTAATTTTATTTTATTATATATTCCAAATTTCAGTTATTTTTGTTGGAATTCGTATACAAATTCAATTGCTAGTTTTTGTTTAATTTTTATTTGAATTATATTTATTAAGGGAGTTAACTTAGGAATTGCATACAAAATTACAAATCCAATTGCTAATTTTATTTAATTTTTTATTCGAATTACGGCTATTTAGGTATTTTACTTTGGAATTAAGTATCGAAATCAAATTGCCAATTTTATTTTATTTTTATTCCAAATTTCATTTATTGTTTGTTGGAATTCATATACAAATCCAATTGCTAATTTTTATTTGAATTATATTTATTTAGGATTTTACCTATGAATTAAGTATCAAAATTGAATTGCAAATTTTATTTTTTATTCTGAATTTTAGTTATTTCTAGATTTTACTTAACATGGACATTTTGTTTTAATCTAGACTGTTATAATTTGGACCCATCACGATCAACGATGTATATCTTTCTCTTTTTCTTCCAATCAACATGTGAATTTATAGCCCTTGAGAGCGAACGTGATGACTTCTTTTGCTTTTGCTTTAATAAGATAACTAGCCAAATTCCTCGTGCACTTGCGCGGCTAGCTGTTACGATTCCTCTTAAAATAGTGTTATATTTTTTTTCCAACTCCAATACTTATATATGACTGAAAATACAATTGTATTTTTCATACTACTTTAATAGCTCCCTGTGGACCCCAGACGTTGAATACCTGAAGCCCTCGTGTGTGTACCATACTAGTCCCATGATCAGTGGCTAGTACACACATTTACAACATTAACATACACAACATACATACAACATGAAAAAAATATGGTACTTAACTTCAACGGTTACATCACAAGTGTATTAACTTAAATGGTTACATCACAAGTGTATATTACACGACCGACCGGCCAAATTAAAAGACAAGTATCAGAAGTAGCAAGTTAAACATCGAAAGCATATTAAATAAAGCCCAAAAGTCCAGCGGTATGCCCACCCAAACCCTCAGGCAACCAACAAGAACAAGTCCTAGCTAGCAAGACCCATCACCGAACCCTCTGGTATCGGGTGCAAAGAACGCGTCGTCCGGTGTAGGCTCATCCTCATACTGTCAGACCCCCAGGCGTGGAATACCCTAAGACCCTATGTGTATACCATGCTAGTCCCAGGATTAAAGGCTAGCACACACATTCACAGTATTTGGCAATCACATCCATACATTCACATGCGTAAGTAAAAGGGTACTCTATTTAAGCTATTACTCCCTCCGTATTTGTTTAAATGACGTTTTCGCATCTTGACTGTAGCTAGCTGGCGTCAAGTATTAAAAAACGGAGGTAGTATAAGATTATTACAACAGCGGCCAACCAACAAAATAAAAGCAATCATCAGAGTAAAATAACTAGCAGTGAAAGACATATAGTAGTAGCAAAACTCAAGCGGCATGCCCATCTGATCCCGCAGGCAACCAACAAGGAACAAGGCCAAGGTAGACCCGCTATCGAACCCTCCAGTGCCGGGAGCAAAGAACCCGTTGTCTGGCATCTGCGTATCTTCGATCTTTGAAAAACAATATTAGCAAGATTGAGTACTTGTGTACTCAGCAAGACTTGTAGTGTATCGCAAAAATCATATTAGATGCACGGTTGTTAAAAGAGGCTCTAATCTACAAGTTATTTTGCTCAAAGCCATTTTTATTTGCAATATTCATAAGTAATAATTTGCAACGGAATTTAAAAGAGCAGTATAAATAAGTACATGACAGCAAGTAAGAAATTGAATCAAATAATAACAACACCCACAACCCTAATCGGTTGCAAGCAAAAATATAATCATTTTTAGCCATAGACATGGCACTGACAAATTCATGTTCAACCATAGAAATGGCAGTCCCGCTATAGACATAGCAATCCAGCCATAGACATGGCAGTTAACTCAACAAATGGAAACCCTATCTCATTACCCAAGTTTTGGGACAACCCAGTTTTTGGAAAAATAAAGCTACCACCATACCAATCACACTAAGCATGCTCATGACTGTGAGCGTGGCTATTTAAATAACTCTGCAGAGGTGTACAACTTTATCCATAGTACACGATATTCCAGTTGCTTGGAATATCTCTATATCACTACTCACTACCGAAGGTAAGCATTCTAGAGTTCACGACGCAGCCTTTACATCATCTAGCCCTAACCTTGCACTAGCCCTACGAATCATTATCCTCATTCGTCCAGATAATAATAATAATAAAACATCGAATGAGGAGCCACACTCACCCGAATAGAAACCCGTTGAGTGAGTCCCTCACTTCGCCCGGATAGAAACCCGTCGAAGTGAGGCATCCACAGTTGTGACGGCATACCTAACTAGTAATGCTTGCACTACTTCTGCCTACTAATCATGCAAGGCTATAGTTCGATAACTTAGTTAGCTACGACCATCCCACACTAGCACATATGGTTGTATGATTAGGTCTTAGTCCCGGAATGTCTAGCTTCGGTCCTTAATCGACTACGGGCGAGAACTTGTAACATCCCAATTTTTTGAGCTTTTTGAAAATTTGCAAAATAAAAATAACCATTTTATGTTATTGAATTGCCAAAGCTTAACTTGCAATTTTAGAAATTAAGAGCAATTTAATTTAAATTAATCCAACTTCAATTAATTCAAATTTGGTTTATTTGAGTTTATTAGTGCTTCTTTGGTATTTAAAGTCAAAAGTAATATTTTAAGTATTTTCTTGGATTTTAAAAGGGTTTTCCTTTTGTCCCAAAGTTAAAAATAATTTATTTGCAAAATTAAAAGCTAAAGTTAAGTTTAAAGTATTTTTATTAAGCTCCAAATGCTTTGAGGAATTTCTGTGTATTTTCTTAGAATTTTTGGGCTGTATTAACTATTGTCTAAAAAGCCTTTTGCTTTGTTTCCTTTTTGAAAATCAAAAATTCCCTTTTAATCCCCTCTGCTTTTGGGCGAATCTCCCTTTGGCCCACTCTCTTTCTCCTCGTCGCCCACACCGTCCAGCCTCCCGGCCGCTCATGATAGCCCTACGCTGAGGCTCCTCTGCTTTCTCTTCTCGACAATAGGTCCCGCTTATCATCGCCCGTCTTGTGTTCCTTTCTTCCTCCCTCGTTCTTCACCGCACCTTTGCCTCCATTGCCGTGTGACAAGCCCCGTCGCATCCTGCGATTTCCTCCCCTTCCTCGTACGAAAACACGCACATTGAATGCCCCTTTCCCTGCTGACCCCGTTCCGGCTGTTGGCGCCGTGAATCCCGCCCCGAATCACCGGAGCACGCAAGCTCCTCCACGAAAGCTACCGCCGCTCCACGCGCGATTCCTCCCCTCAGCCTTCCCCGAGCCTTTATAAGGCGAGCACCAGGTGCACCATGGTCGCCTCTTGATTTTCCCCCGATTCACCCTCCATCTCTCTCCCTCTCCTCCCCGTGCTTCAAGGTTTTCCGTCACCAGCTGACAAGCACTCCGCCGCCTCTAGTGCCTTTGTCGAAGCTCCTCCGCCTCCCTCGTCTCCACCCCGGGGTTCGCAAGGCCGCCACCCAACTCACGCTCGCCTCCCCGCCCTCTGGAGCCCCCCAGAGCGCCATCGCCGCCTTCAACTATCGTCGCCGTTTCCTCCTCCTCACCGTTAGTTTTCCTGTCGCACCCCATCGCCTCTAACCGCGGCGCCTAGATTGCCATGAGCCCCTTTCCCTCTGGGTGCCCTCGTCGACCGCCGAAGGCTCGCCGTTCACCAGCGAACCATCGGGCCGTGCATGCCACCGCTCAGGTGCTGATGTGGCAGTGCCGCACGGTGCTCCGTCAGCGCCACCTTAGTGCCACGTTGCTCCCTTTGCTTACATGGCGGCCCATGTGGCTTTTCTCTCTTTTTCTTCAAAAAAACATATTGGTCGAAATTCAAAAGCTGAGGGATGACGTTAGCCGATGCATTAAACCGATTTTCCTTTATAAAAATAAATTCGAAAATCTAGAAAATCCTGATTTTCATCATTTCATGTGTTTTTCAAACTTCCGAGAGCCCGTTCTCCCTCGTTCTAACTCCAATTCGAGTGATTCAAATTTCTAAATTCATTATATTTCTGTTGGTGCTTATTTGATAATTTTTGGATTTTATTTGGAATTGTTTTACTTATTTGGCTTTGTTAGCATGCATAGATTCCGGCGTTTCGGAAGAATTCTTGGACCCGATGACCGAAGCATCTCAACTCTTCAACGAAGGCAAGTCGTAGACCTTTGATCATGTCGTACCTAATTTATAAAACTATATTGTTTGATATAAACATGCATGGCTAGTTGTATAAAAATAGTTTCGGGAATAGTTAATTACCTAATTGCTATTATGCCTCCTTGATAAATTGTGAATGACATGTACCCTTGGACACCATAGGGGGGTTAATGTTAGTTGGACATTATTTTAATACCAATATGGGTATCGTATTTATGCTTAGCCATGGTTTAGTTGTACGATGGGATTCATGATCACATGCTCATATGTTTAAACATGACTTAATGAAATATGGAATTGTGGCGTGGCCACTATTATTAAAGTTGTTGAGCCATGGCAAGGGTTGTCATTTGGCCTGGTTGTACCAAAAATAATTTCATACTCAGGCAAATGAACGTGCAGTAAATGGAGAGAATTTTGGGATGTGGTTGCCTCGCCTGAGTAGTCACTAAGGACTTAACTTTGTGCGCCATTGATCTGGGCCATACCGTACAACCACATGTCCAGGATGGGGTGGACTTGGCCGACTAATTAGCAATGTTTTGGTTTGATTCTGTTAAGGGTTGATAAGCGGCGCAAGAGGGGGTCCAGAATGGCGAAACCTTAGCGAGCAGAACCGAGTCAAAACAGAGCTTTATAAAAGCCTTGTGATAATCACTTAGTCACACGCCTTCAGAAGCGTGAAATACCTGACATTATAAGATGATGATCTCTTGTGGGTCAAGCTGTACAACCTCTGCAGAGCGTTAAAAACTATTCGAATAGCTGTGTCCCCGGTTATGGACAATGGCTGGTGATTTCACACGAGGGGTAGATCTTATAAAAAATGTTGGAATGGTTTGGTTTGGTTTGGTTAGAATGGTTGGGAAGTGAACGGGGTATTCACTAGTTGTTTCAAAAGAACTTGTCTACTTACGTATTTAATCTTTTAAGTTATGCTTTTAATCTATGTATTGTATTTACTGTCAATACTGCTTTCTGCAAAAATAGCCATAAAGCTATCCTTATCAAGTCTTGCATAAATACTATTCACATACATTTCCCTATGACTTGCTGAGTACTTTATACACTCACGGCTATACGCCATTTGTTGATCAGTCACCGAGGAAGAACCAGAGACCGCCAAGTTCTACGAGGAAGATTACTTTGAAGACTTTGCGAACTAGGTCGCGTTCTCCACTCGATTGCCTGTCGGCATGTCGGATGGCTACCACAAGATGTTTTGTTCACCGCTGCAAGTTTGTCTTTTGCTGTTAAGTCCTGCGTGGCATCTCTGTAAGACTTGACCATAAGGTCCTTTTGCTACTAAGTAATATTAATTTGTTTGCTTCATCCGTTGTTTTGTTGTATAGATATGATTACATCGATGCTGCAACTGTGTGAGCTAGCTAATGATCTGGGACTAGTTCAGAATACACAGAGGGTCCTAGCGTTGCATATCTGGGGTCCCGATAGAGATGGTATCAGAGCCATATCGATTGTAGGACGCAACCATAGTTAGCATGGTCGTTTAGTCAAAAACTTCAAAAGTTGTTTTTATAAATCAAACCAACAGATTAACATGAATAGCTATTCTTCTTTCATCTTATTCTATTCTTTTCTCGTCTACTCTAATATTTTCTCACCTCATTCCTAGATTCTTTCCTCTTATCTTGTCGGTACTATGTTTTCGAATTTAATTGACCTTCTCATCTCAAAAATCTCTATAGGATCGAGATTTGTTTCAAGTCGACCATCCATTTAAGTCAGATTAGAAGTGCTTTAGCAAAGTTTCCCTTCTTAGTTTTTAGTATCGTTTAGTCTATGTAATAGGATCTCCTGCTTGAGTTTTGGTTGCCTCTTAATAGCTTTTCAGCTATTTGTTCTTTGGGTTTAACCGACTTTTCCCAATTAGATTGCTCTATCTTTCTCCCTTGTTCTCTCTCGTCTTTCGTGCCTTTTCTCTCTTACCTATCGTGCTTTCTTCTTCTCGTCTATTAAACCTGGGAAGATTTGTGCAGATGGTTCAGACCTGCAACTTGACAAGTCAAAGTGGACCCATGGATCCCAACACCAGTGCTAATCCGGGCACAACACCCCCTGGTTAGACTCTATCAAACCTAGAGAAAATGATTGCCATGCAATCAGAATTACTTCAGCACTCGCCTAGAACCAGATTAATCAGCCTACTCCAAGTCCAGCTCCAGCTCCAGCCTTTCCACCTCAGTCCAGACTGGGAGAGTTCATGAGAACCAGGCCGCCAACCTTTGCTTCGCCACGATCCCTTAGAAGCTGATGACTAGCTTAAGAATGTTGAGAAAAAACTGATATTGGCTCAGTGCAATGACCAAGAAAAAGTACTCTATGCTGCTCACCAACTCAACAGAACCGTAGAAACTTAGTGGGAAAACTACTGCGCAGCTCACCAGAACGTTTAGGCCATTACTTGGCAGGAGTTTTCTGTTGCTTTCTGTATGACACACATCTCTATGGGAATAATGGAGATGAAGAAGAGGGAGTTCCACAAGTTGCAGTAGGGCAACTTCAGTGTGTCAGAATATCTCAACAGATTCACTCAACTATCAAGGTATGCACCAGATGATGTTGCAAATGAGGAAGCAAAGATTTGGCGCTTCATGAAAGGACTTGACCCTAGCATTAAGGTGCAGTTGGTGTCGGTTGACTACCCTAGTTTTCAGCAGATGGTCAACAGACCCTTGTGCAAGAGGATGCTCAACATCAGCTTTATGAGCCTCGTAAGAGAAATATGATGCAGCATAATGCTCATCAAAGTCACCCACAGAGAGCCAAAATGAATGTGGCAAGACTGCCGCTTCCTCCTCTGTTGCAACCAGACCCTGCGACAAAGACACCTCACCCACTACTCTTGGACTCAGTAGCCCGGCAGCAAAGAACACCAACAACTAGCAGCCCAGAAGCGTCAATCATGCCATGGGAATCACCTGTTACAATTGTCAGCAATTGGGACACTATGCTAGTAATTGCCCACAGAAGCAAGGTCCATCACTTGTCAGATTCAACTTGGGAGCTACTATGACCAGAACCCTTATGCCAGGAGCCAGACGTGGAGCACCTCAGACTCCAGTTGCACCAAGACCCCCAGCCTTTTTGGAGAGGCTGCGTGAACCATGTCACAGTGGAGGAAGCCTAGACAGTCCCGGATGTCGTGCTGGGTAAGTTCTTAGTAAATTCAGCACCTGCTATTGTTTTGTTTGATTCTGGAGCTTCACATTCGTTTGTTTCTCGGAGTTTTGTTACAAAGCATCAACTAAAGCTTTTGACTCTTAAAAATGTTTTGTTGGTTTAATCACCCGGTTTGGAGTTGAGTACGAACCAAGGTTGCTCTAAAGTTAAAGTGACCATAGAAGGGTAGAATTTCTAGCCAACTCATAATCATCGATGCCAAGTCCTTAGATGTGATTTTGGGTATGGATTGGCTTGCTTATCACCAAGCGGTTTTAGATTGTGGTGGCAGAAGCATCACTTTGGTCAATCCGATTGGAACCAAAGTAAAATTTGAAGCCTCCACAGAAAATCATGATGGTGCGCTAGTCTGCAGTGTTAATGCTGTGTCTCTGGAAGATGTGCAAATGGTTAGAGAATTTCCAGATGTCTTTCCTGATGACCTACCTGGAATGCCACCAGACAGGGACCTAGAGTTCGTCATCAACCTAGTTTCGGGAACCGCACCCATTTCTAAGAGACCCTACCATTTGCCGGTTGACGACTTAGTCGAGCTGAAGAAGCAGATTGAGGAGATGCAAGATAAAGGATTTGTCCGACCCAGTTCTTCACCTTGGGAAGCCCTAGTAATCTTTGTTGCAAAGAAGGATGGTACCCAGCAGATGTGTGTGGATTACCGCTCACTCAATGAAGTCACCATCAAGAACAAGTACCCTCTGCCTAGGATTGATGACTTGTTTGACCAGTTAAAGGGAGTCGAAGTGTTCTCTAAGATAGATTTGAGATCAGGATACCATCAGTTGAAGATTCGCCAAGAGGATATACCCAAAACAGCTTTTTCAACCCATTATGGACTGTATGGGTTCACAGTCATGTTTTTTTGGATTGACCAATGCTCCTGCTTACTTTATGAACTTGATGAATAAAGTATTTATAGAGTATTTGGATAAATTTGTCATTGTCTTTATTGACGATATTCTAGTATACTCCAAAAGTGAGGAAGAGCATGAAGAGCACCTTCGCTTGATCCTGAATAAGCTTAGAGATCATCAACTCTATGCTAAATTCGACAAGTGTGAGTTTTGGATGAAGGAAGTTACCTTTTTGGGACACGTCATGTCTGCAGAAGGAGTCGCCGTCAACCTTAGCAAAGTCAAGGATGTGCTCAATTTGGAGTCACCTAAGACAATGCCTTAGATCAGAAGTTTCCTTGGTATAGCATGTTACTACCGCGGTTTATAGAAGGATTCTCCAAAATAGCGAGACCCCTCACTCGATTCTTTCAAGAAGGAAAAGAAATTTGCTTAGACGCCAGAATATGAGCAAAGTTTTCAAGAATTAAAGAAGCTTGACCAATTTGCAGGTGTTGATTTTGCCTCGATGTTCTAAGGATTTGAGATTTTCGTGATGCATCACAACAAGGGCTCGGTTGTGTCTCGATGCAAGAAAGGAAGGTAGTAGTATATGCTTCACGTCGCTTGAGGCCTCATGAAGCAAATTGCCCCACTCATGACTTAGAATTGGCCGTCGTAGTGGATGGTTTGAAGTCATGGCATCATTACCTCATTGGTAATCGCTGTGAAGTTTACACTGACCATAAGAGCTTGAAGTACATTTTCACTCAAACTGATCTTAATATGAGGCAAATGAGATGGTTGAAGTTGATCAAAGATTACAACATGAGAATCCATTATCATCTAAGCAAAGCTAATGTAGTAGCGGATGCTTTGAGTAGAAAGGTCTACTGCAATACTCTGATGATCAAGGGAAGTTAGCCAACACTGCATGAAGAATTTTAGAAGCTCAAACTTGAGTTGGTTGAAGAAGGTTACTTAGCTGCGCTGGAAGTGCAACTAACTCTTCAAGATCAGATCAAGAAAGCTCATGTAGAAGATGCAGATATCAAGGAGATCAAGAGTAACCTAAAAAAGAGTAAATCCCTAAGATTTTCAGAAGATAAGCAAGACACCATTTGGTTTGATAAACGTATTTGTATACCGGATTAGAAGGGGCTTAAGCAGTTGATACTTAAGGAAGCTCATGAAACCTTGTATTCTATTCACCCTGGGAGCACGAAGATGTATCAAGATCTCAAGGAGTTTTATTGGTGGCCTAGCATGAAGCGTGAGATTATAAAATATGTAGCTCAGTGTGATGTTTTCCAGTGAGTTAAAGCCGAGCATCAGAGACCTGCTGGACTCTTGCAACATTTAAGTGTGCCTGAATAGAAATGGGAAGAAATTGGGCATGGACTTTATCACCGGTCTACCGAGGACCAGAGCTGGCTATGATTTTGTCTGAGTAATTGTAGATTGCCTAACAAAAGTTGCTCACTTCATTCTAGTCAAGACTACCTACTCAGGAGACAGACTTGCATAATTGTATATGGCGAAGACAGTGTGTCTGCATGGTGTACCAAAGAAGATCGTGTCGGATCGAGGATCCCAGTTCACCTCAAGATTCTGGCAGAAGTTGCACAACGTTTTGGGCACTAATTTAAATTTTAGTACAACTTACCATCCACAGACAGATGGACAAATAGAAAGAGTAAATCAAATCCTGGAAGATATGTTGAGAGCCTGCGCTCTAGCAAACAAGACCAGTTGGGATCAAATGCTGTCTTATGCAGAGTTTTCATACAACAACAGTTATCAATCAAGTTTGCAGATGTCCCCGTTCGAAGCTCTTTATGGAAGAAAGTGCAGAACACCTTTGTATTAGACTATATCAGGCGAAGGACAAGTGCTTGGGCCAGATATTCTGAAGAAGGCTGAAGATCATGTTCGGTCAATTAGAGAAAAGTTGAAGACCGCTCAGACCAGGCAGAAGAATTATACTGACAACCGTCACCGACATCTAGCCTTTGCCCCTGGAGATTACGTGGACCTAAAGGTTTCACATCTCAAAGGAATGCGTTGTTTCAGAGTAAGCGGGAAGCTTGCACCATGATACATCGACCCTTTCTAATTCTAGTTAGAAGAGGAGAAGTTGCTTACAAATTGGAACTACCGCCTCAGCTGTTCGATGTGCATGACGTCTTCTATGTGTCTCAATTGAAGAAGTGTTTGCATGTGCCAAAGGAGCAGATGCCATTGGAAGCAGTTGATATGTAGGAAGATCTCACCTACAAGGAGCAACCTATCAATATTTTGGAAGTAGCAGAGTGTGTGACAAGGAGCGAGATCATCCGTTTCTGCAAGATTCAATGGAGCAATCACACTGAAGAGGAAGCCACCTAGGAGCGTGAAGAGGATCTGAAGGCCGAGTTTTCGCACCTATTCTCTAGTCAGCCTGAATCTCGAGATCGAGATTCCCTTTAAGTGGGGTAGGTTTGTAACATCCTAATTTTCAGGGCTTTTTGAAATTTACAAAATAAAAATAACCATTTGATGTTATTGAATTGCCAAAGCTTAACTTGCAATTTTAGAAATTAAGAGCAATTTAATTTAAATTAATCCAACTTCAATTAATTTAAATTTGGTTTATTTGAGTTTATTAGTGCTTGCTGGTATTTAAAGTCAAAAGTAATATTTTAAGTATTTTCTTGAATTTTTTTGGATTTTAAAAAGGGTTTTCCTTTTTGTCCCAAAGTTAAAAATAATTTATTTGCCAAATTAAAAGATAAAGTTAAGTTAAAAGTATTTTTATTAAGCTCCAAATGCTTCGAGGAATTTCTGTGTATTTTCTTAGAATTTTTGGGATGTATTAACTATTTTCTAAAAAGCCTTATGCTTTGTTTCCTTTTTTGAAAATCAAAAATCCCTTTTAATTCCCCCTCCGACTTTTTGGCCGAATCTCCCCATCGGCCCACTCTCTTTGTCCTCAAGACGACCCACGCCCCAGACCTCGGCCAGCTTTACTTGCCCCATGATGAGGCTCCTCCCCGCTTCCGCCGACAATATGGGTCTCGCTTGTCACGTCTGCAGTCTTGTTGTTCCCTTTCTTCCTCCCCGGTTCTTCACCTGCACCTGCTCGTCTCCAATGCCGTGTGACAAGCCCCATCGCATCCCGTGATTTCCTCCCCTTCCTCGCACGAAAATGCACGCATTGAATGCCCCTTCCCCCGCTGACCCCGTTCCGGACGTTGGCACCGTGAATCCTGCCTGGAATCGCCGGAGCACGCAAGCTTCTCCGCGAAAGCTGTTGCCACTCCGCGTGCGATTCCTCCCCTCGGCCTTCCCCGAGCCTTTATAAGGTGAGCACCGAGTGCCCCATGGCCGCCTCTTGATTTTCCCCCGATTCACCCTCCCTCTCTCTCCCTCTCCTCCCTGTGCTTCAAGGTTTTCCGCTGCCGGCCGACGAGCACTCCACCGCCTCTAGCGCATTCATCGAAGCTCCTCCGCTGCCCTCGTCTCCACCCCCGGGTTCACAAGGCTGCCGCCTACCTCGCGCTCGCCTCCCCGCCCTCTAGAGCCCCCGGAGCGCCACCGCCGCCTTCAACCGTCGCCGCCGTCATTTCCTCCTCGCCGCTGGTTTTCCCGTCGTGCTCCGTTGCCCTAACCGTGCGCGCCTAGATCGTCGTGAGCCCCTCTCCCTCTGGGTGCCCTCGTCGACTGCCGGAGGCCTGCCGTTCACCGACGAACCATCGGACCGTGCGTGCGCCGCTCAGGTGCTGACGTGGTAGTGTCGCGTGGCGCTCCGTCAGCGCCACTTCGCTCCCTCTGCTTAGCGGCCCACGTGGCTTTTCTATATTTTTCTTCAGAAAAACAAATAGACCGAAATTCAAAACCCAAGGGCTGACATCAGCTGACGCATTAAACCGATTTTCCTTTCCAAAAATAAATGCAAAAATTTAGAAAATCCTGATTTTCAACATTTCATGTGTTTTCGAAACTTCCGAGAGCCCGTTCTCCCTCGTTCGAACTCCGATTGGAGTGATTCAAATTTCTAAATTCATATAAATTCATTATATTTCTGTTGGTGCTTATTTGATAATTTTTGGATTTTATTTGTAATTATTTTATTTATTTGGCTTTGGTTTATGAATTGTATTTGGAATTATATGGAATTATCAAATAAGCGGTCCCAGAGGATTTTATTTTGAATTGTCCCGGAGTTGCATATCTGGGGTCCCGATAGAACTCCACCCTAGCTACTAGTGAGTCACAATCCTCATTTTTTCAGAATACAATATAACTCGTCCGCGTCTAAAAACCAAAGTTTTCATTTCATTTTCATACAAAATAACAGAGGTATATCCTCTGGGCCGTTTTCAAAATATCCCAAATTCTCAAATTAACATATTGTCCTTTTAGCAAATTTTTAGAAAATATATCGCTCTAGTTGCATTTGTGCGATAATCGCACTCAGAAATTCCCAAATGACATTCTATATTGCGTAACCAATATTCTAAAGGATACAACAGTAAGGAATCAATATTGTAAGGAGACATATACAACAAGTAGGATTTACAACTACTGTTTCCCAACAATAGCATTTTCATACAAAACATACACGCATGCATAATAGAATTTACAAAACCAAAGTCCAATAAGTAAAATACTGGGATCAACATGATCAATAGAGGTTCTTGCCTTGCTCTTGCTGTTCTAGAAATATGATCTGTTGGTCTTCACAATAATAACCGGAGCAATCGATATGTAATTCAAAAAGAGCTCAAAGCGAATTAAAAACACCAAATAAATTCAACAGTAACAAAAATTAAATATTTTTACATATTCAAGTATATTATAATTTTAGACGAATTTAGAAACAAATTTCATTCAATTTAGAGTTTTGTAGCAAAAGTTATTAAGGTTTCATTTCTATTCGGTTTGATAAATCCAGATTAAATGAGAAATACACTTTCTAATGGAGAAAGCGTATTCTCGCATCCGTTCTAACGAGGTTTACGCTTTCCAGTAAGGGAAAGCGTATTCTCCTCATAATTTAAAACATATTTTCTATTTTCATTTGATTTTCGTTTAAAATCCGACAAGTAGGGCCCACTGTTAGTGACACGGTCCACGAGCACAGTGTATAAACCAATGGTCTATACGCGTAGCGCACGGGTTCACGGGGTGGATTCACTGTGCACTTAAGCCATGGGGCCCGCATGTCATAGACTCATAAGAAGATAATGTCTCGTTTTAACTTTTCTTTAACTTAATGACTTGGTCCCACATGTTAGTGACTTATTAATTACTAAATCGATAACAAAACATTGATTTGGTCCTAATGACTGTGATTAGACATGTTGATGATGAGCTACAGTGCTCGTCACCGTGTGCCGCACGTTGGCGCTCACGCCTGCGCGTCTCGCTGGCGGCGTGGTGCTTCGCGAGACCAGAGAGTGCCCAAAATGGGACCTCCGTGCTATTGCACACCCGCTGGCACTGATGGCGTGGTGAAGGTGGCCTGATGCGGTAGTGCGCCAACATTGAGCGGAGGAGCGAGTACGACAATAGGTGACAACGCGAACGAGCAACGCCCTCGGCTAATGAGTGCACGCATGAGCATCTACATGTTACTAGGACCATACTAGAAGCAAGAGGGTCCTGAGAGGTGGTCGGAGTTGGGCTGTCGTCCTTGAGCCGAGGCGGCGAGGTGGGTCTTGCCTGGAGAAGACGTTTGGCCGAAGGAGAAGGCCTGATGATGGTTGGAGAAGCTCGAGGAGGTCTAGGCGATGCTTCAGGTGCACAGAATCGGGCTGAGGTGTAGTGGATCTCTGGCATGGCTTGAGGCGGTGGTTCTGACCGGAGACGAGAAAGAAGCCCAAATTCAAGAGCTCCTGTGGAACAACGACTAAATTGAGTGAGGGGATATCACCAGTGATCCCTAGAGCAAAATATGACGTGATAGGATTGACACCAAACCCTTCACGACGTAGGGACGAAGGTGGCGGCGCATGACCGTTTTAGGGCTAGCACTCTTCGAGCTCTAGAGCTTGATTGAGTGGATGAGGAAGGAGGAGATGGTGCTAAGAAATTCTTACTTCAAAGCTCTATTGGGGAGAAGTAACTAAAAAGTACAAATTAAAATGATAATATGAATTGTCAACTACTTCGAGATCTCATTTTTAGTTTCTAACCATTAGAGGTTTACGTAAATCCATATGATTCTCATTATTCTATTTCTCTTTCTTTCGAACCAACCACTCTTTCATTCCATTCTTCTTTCTTTACTCTTCGATATCCTTGAGTTCCTATTTGTTCTCCCTATCATCAAATCCATAATAAAAGACGAAATAGAGGAAGAACCCTATTGAAATTGACCTAATCCAAATCCAATAGGAATTAAATCAAGATATACAATTGATAACATGTCAGATAGAATCGATATGGAATCCAATTCCATATAGAGGGAATTCGATAAATCGGAGTAGATAATGAATCTAACTTAGGAATATATAATATCCCATATACATTTGTTTCTTCTATTTTGCGTATTTTCTCATTTTCTATTGATGAATCGGATTCTAAAATCATTCCTTAAAAACCCAAACCAAACATGGCACTCAACTCAAATATAAACCAACAAACCATCGCCCACATTTTCCAACAACACTGTTTTTATGAAAAAACCAAGACCATACCATTAAGACTGCACTAAGCACGCTCATGACTGCAAGCACGGCTATTTAAATAGATTTACACTCTGCAGAGGTGTACAACTTTACCCACGACACACGAATTCTCTAGTTTGTTTGGCATCCGTCGATACCACCGCTCACTACCTTTGATAAGTAGTCTAGAGTACGTGTCGAAACTTTTACATCACCTAGTTCTAACCTTACACTAGCCCAGCGAATGAACACCCTCACTTCACCCGGGTACACCCCCGTCTCAGTGAGGCATACGCTGTTGTATCAGCAAGCTTCGTGCCCAATACCGTGGTGAAGGGAGCCCCTTCGAACATGCCTACTCGGTTATGTTCGCACTACTACGGTATACCAACGTGCAAGGCTAGTTTTCAATGACTTAATTAGCTAATATCGTCCCATACTGATACATGTGGTTGTACGCTTAGGCTTAGATAGGACTTACTGGCGTTCGGCCCTTAATTGACTTGGACAGGAATCTCTCCTTATCTACTTATAAGATACACCTCTCACACTTATCAGAATATAATATAACTCGTTTGCGTCACAAACTAAGTTTTTTTATTTTTATAAAAAATAGCAGAGGTAAAATCCTCTGGGCCATTATTTCACAAAAAAGTAGATTTTTATAATGAACCGTACGTGAGGGCTAATAATGAAGGTTGGAACGAAACATAGGGAAATGTTTTGGGGGAAGGAATTAATGCTCGATAAAGAATAGTTTTGTGAATTCTTTTTATTATTTAATCTATTTTTAAAGTTATTTTAAAGATAACATCTTCTTAATTTTATTTTCAATTCTGATCCTTTGGTCACGCCATGGCCCGTGGCGTGACCAAACTGTGCTATCACGCCACCGACTACGGCGTGATCAAGCTATCTTGTCACGCCACTCTTCTTGGCGTGACAGACTAGCTAAAAAACTGACGCGTCAAAGGGTGTGGCGTGGCGTGTGGATAGTTTGGTCACGCCACGCCTAAGTGGCGTGATAAAGATTTTGGTTACGCCATAGGTCATGGCGTTACCAAACGGGTCAGAATTGAAAATAAAGTTAAGAAGATGCTATCTTTAAAATATTTTTTAAAAAAGGATTAAAAAATAATAAAAGGTTCTAGTTTTGTCGATCAAGTCCAGTGAAAAAAATCTCGCCAAAATTTGGCGAGTCTGCTATGGCAGAATTGTTACTGGGTGATCACGGTAAAATTCAAACCAGCCCCAAAAATTTCGGTTTTAATGAATTTTGTCCAAAAAAAATTCGAATTTGCTTGAATTTTGTTTGAATTTGATTTTTTAAAATTTAAAATCCAAAAATTTGAGTTTTTTTAAATTTCGGCCAAAATTTGACTGAAATTTCCGGTTACAGGTGGTAATCGGAATTATCGCTACCCTTCGATTTATTTTTTTCAACCGGTAGCCTAATCCCTGATCAAGTTCAGGAAAAGAATATATATGCCATCAAGTTCAGGAAAACTTCACACTCAAAGTTGGCTCTTTAATTCAGCTTTGAGTGTGAAGTTTAGGAAATAATATTTGTACCGCAATGGAGTGGTATATGTATGGAGGTAGGATCTAGGGTGTAATTTAGCTGAACCAAAACCTACACACCAAGTATTGGCGTCATGAACATTAGTCGTGCCCGTGCAGAAGCAACAATAATGATACCTATCCAAGAGAGGGTGAGCAGCACAACTGAGAGACTTGAGGCTGATTTCTCAAAGAATAAAGACCAAGATCCACAGGTTCCCTCGAGCCCTACGACGGATCGGCGGCCCAGGCGACCGCTACATCGTGCCGAGCGTCGTGGCACTCGGTCCGTACCACCATGGCTCAACCCACCTGCAAGAGATGGAGGAGGTCAAGCACGCGGCGGCCCAGTACTTCTGCGCGGAGTCGGGCCACTCAGTTGAGGAGGTCTACGCCAAGATCCTCACCGTCGCCGGCGAAGCCCGAGGCTGCTACGCCGAGGATGTGGACGCGGACATCAGCGACGCCGAGTTCGCGGCTATGATGTTCCTAGATGGTTGCTTCCTGCTGCAGTATGTAGGTAACAACCATGCTCCTCTGGAGCTAAGTAGGATGGTCCTGTCCACGGGGCCATGCATGCTGAGGGACATCATGCTGCGCTGGAGAACTAGCTCCCATGGCTGGTCCTCGAGGCCCTCATGACCTTCAAGTACGTGTGCGTGGAAGTGATTATAGTTGACGCCATAAGGACCTTTCTCTGCGGCCGTCTCAGAGAAGACTCCGTCGTGAATAAAGACTACAGGGCGCCGCATCTCCTTGGCCTCGTCCGATTGTATCTGATTCTGACTGACCTGATGCCTCATGATGAAGTGCCCTATTCCGACGGCACATTCACCCCGCTGTTTAGCAGTGCCGTCGAGCTAGCAGAGATCGGCGTCAGGCTGACATCCAGCCGGGAGGCATGCTTCGCAGACATGAAACTCAGCAAGGGCCTCCTCTTCGGCGAGCTCTCCCTGTCACCGTTGTTTCTGAACGACTTCACTGCTTGCTGGCTCATAAACATGGCGGCACTCGAGGCTTGCACGGCTACCGACTATCCCTCTGATGGCTTCGTCGTCAGCTCGTACCTCTCCCTCCTGGCAATGCTCATGGACGGCACAAACTGCGGGAGAAGCGCATCGTCCAGAGCTTCTTCAGCGACCAGGAGATTCTCGCCTTCTTCAAGGGCATCGCCCAGCACCTCCGCCTCGGCCACCGCTACTTCGTGATCAAGATCAGTCGGGTGTGGATCGTCGTCCATAAGTTCCTCTACCACAAGTTCAAGATCATCATGACGCTCCTCTCAATCGCTAGTGTGCTTGTCGGCATCTTCAAAACACTCTCCTCTCTCAAGCAGCACTAGCCGATGAGTTCTTCAGGAGCTTAATTAACTCGATCTTCGAGTGATCATTAATCTAAGGTACCTCATATATGTGTGCATGCACTAGCTTGTTTACAGTTAACTCATATGGTGTGGTACTGCCGTGCTGATGGTAGCAGCTATGTGTACATATATGTGTGCCATGTGACAAGTCACGGTGGCAGCTGTTTTTGAGATAGGAGTAAATTCTATTAAGTTTATAAGAACCTTGTTGGGAGGAAGTTTAGTCTTATGGCAGCAATTATTAACACTACTATAAAAAGGCTAATATTGGACGTCTCATCACAGACAGTTGATCAAAACCGCTCAGATTAAATATAATCACGACGGTTTTGGTTTAGCGACCGCTCATGTTATTGGCTCGCTAAAAATCGCTGCGTGAAGAAGTAATATCACGCACGGTTCGTGTTAAAACCGTCAGGAAGTATCACGCACGGTTCTCAACAAGAACCGCTCGTGATATTTAGTAGTATCAGACGGTTTTATTCGTAATCGTCAGTGATACTTCACAAACGGTTTTCAACACGAACCGTCTGTGATGAGAACTGCTCAGGAAGTATCACAGACGTTTCAACAAGAACCGCTCAGTGATATTTAGTATCGCAGACGGTTCTTGTTCGAACTGTCGTGATACTTCACAAACGGTTTTCAACATGAATCGTCTGTGACTTCCCGTCCTTATCACAGACGGTTTGTATTAAAAACAGTCTGTGATAAGTATTTTTGATTTTACCATGGCTTGAAATCACTAACACTCTAATTTTACCATGACTTGGAATCACTAACACTCTGTGATATGTAAGAAAAATTCTAAGCCATAGTAAAATCAGAGTGTGATAAGATATATATCACAGACGGTTTTTAATACGAACCGTCTGTGATATGTCATCACAGACGGTTTTTGTATGAAACTGTCTGTGATTCGCAGCGCGGGAGTAAGAAAAATTTTGAACGCGCGCACGGGAGGCAAAATGTTTTGGCGCTGTCCTTATATATTATAGCCACCCCAGCCTTGTTTTACATCAATCTCTCCCTCTCCCCTCCCCACACCGAGCTCCGGCGACCACCCTCGATTCCCCGTTGCAGTTCAACGAGGAGACACAGCCGACGACGACGATGAGGAGGGATGCAGTCATGCGGAGGAGCTCCTTGTCTGCTGCAGGAGGTAGACTGCCGGAAGGTACGTGTACATCCCCATAACATATACAATTTGTTGGCTGTTTGTTGTAATGAAAATTATCTTAATTTTGTGTTACCTAAGGTCGGAGCGTCACTGGAGGTTTTCAGTCATCTCTCCTTGCTGACGAGCTTGAGTCGAACTCGACGACATGCAAGAAGATCTTGTGATATGCTGGTGAGGTATAGAGAGGAGCTTACAAGACCAATCCAAGAAGCCGATGAGTTCTTCAGGAGCTTAGAGGTATAGATGGTTTCTAGCTAGTTTAACTTTGTAACTTTATTCTTTTTTCCTATTCGAGGGAACATTGTGAAACCTTTTGGTTTCCTTTCTGTAATGTGTTTGCCATCATAATTTTAATTGATTTTAGTTGTCTTGCTAGAGGTTGCATATGGAAACTCTTGTCTAGCAATTGATTGGTTTGATTTTTTTTTTTGCAATAGAAAAAATTATCACAGATGGCTTTGAATAAGAACCGTTTGTGATAATTACTTATCACAGACAGTTCTTGTTCAGAACCGTCTGTGATAGCTTTTTTATAGACGATTCGAAAACCGTCTGTGATGATTATGTCATTACTGACCTATAAACTCAGACGGCTCACGAAACCGTCTGTGATGACATTTTTGAACCGTCTGTGAAGGTCTTTTCTGTATTAGTGTAAGAGAGTGTAGTACTGTAAAGCTAAGTAATGGAAGTGACAATTTGGTGTGGATGTTGTCAACATCTGGAGTGTTCTCAGTGAAGTCCTTTTATATTGCTTTAAGAAATCAACAATTTGTTTTTCCTTATCATTTCATCTGGGGTTAAAAATGCCTCTGAGGATTAAGATCTTCTTGTGGTTAGTTCTTAAACAAAAGATAGTAACTAAAGATAATCTTATCTATAGAGGTTGGTTAGAGGACAAAACTTGTGTTTTTTGTGGAATGAATGAGAGTATCAATCATCTATTCCTGGTTTGTCCTATGTCGATATTCATTTGGAATGTTGTGGGGGTGTACCTTTGGCCTACCTTGCCCTCCTACAAATATCCACCAGTTGATGACTAATTGGGTTGGAGGTTTTGCTAGGAAGACAAGAAAACTGGTATTAGTTGCCTTAGCAGCTATTGTTTTACTATTACAAAAAGGCTAATACTGGACGCCTCATCACAGACGGTTGTCCAAAACCGTCTGTGTTACATGCAATCATAGACGATTTTGGTTTTGCGACCATCTGTGTTACTGGCTGCGCTAAAAACCGTATGTGAAGAGGTAATATCACAAACGGTTCATGTTGAAAACCGTCTGTGAAGTATCACAGACAGTTCTCAACAAGAACCGTCTGTGATATTACTAAGTATCACATACGGTTTCAACAAACAACTATTTGTGATACTTCACAGATGGTTTTAATAATGAACCGTCTGTGATATGAGACCATATCACGGATGGTTCCATTGTGGAACCGTCTGTGATAAGTATTACTGATGGTTCCATAATAGAACCGACTGTGATAAGTCTCTTTATTAGTAGGAGCCCGCTAGGGTTTGCGTTCTAATTAAATCGCCTGCCGCCTTTACTCTCGTCTGTTCCCCTCCCCACCCGAGTGACCCCGTCGCCGACGCCGCCATGCATTCTTCTTGTCGTCGACAGTTGTGACACCACGGTTTATTGCACAAGACACTCGTACGATAAGAGTGTCTTTTTTAGTGTCACCGTTGTGCCACAACTACGGTGACGCTGCGCGCCTTCCCCTCTTCCTCCTCCCCCCGGCGTGCGCGACCCCGACTACCTCTCCACCGGCGATGTCGAGGTAAGACAGATCTATTACCTATTGGTTTGTGCTGTTGGTATTCATGTGAACCGAGCTCCTCCTCCCTCTCACCGCCAGCTCCTGCACCTCCGAATCAAGCTCCCTCCTCCCTACACCACCGGATCAAGCTCCCAGTCCTCCCTCGCTGCGCCACCGGCCCTAGCTCCTTCTCCCTACGCCGCAGCTCCAGCTCCTCCTCCCTCTCGCCGCCGGCTCGTTGCACTACAGCGGACCTCCCTCATGCCTCCGTCCTCTCCGGCTCTTCCACTAACGCGTAAGTCCTCTTCTTGTCTTCTTGATGTTGTCTGGTTGTTGGTTGATGTTGATGGTGATGGCCATTGGCCAGAGCCCAGATGCTAAATGTGTAATACATACATACATGAAGAGAAGTGCATCATTACAGAGAAGTGTAAATGTGTCAAGCGGAGCGGGCTGGCGCACGATGACGATGTGCCAGCCCGGCCAAATTTACAAATACACGAAATTAGTTATCAAATTTGTAAATACGTTTTCGAAAACGACCGTATCGGCCAAAAATTCCGTATATCAGCGTGTACTCTGTGTCCACAAGGTACATTTATTCGATTCTCATTTAATTACCGCAATTGTCCTTTCTCAGCGACCGAGGGTCAAAACCACCGGTGTTGCATCTATTGAACTGCTTGGGGTGTGCATGGCGACCTTAGATTCTAGCTCTCGTTAATTGAGAGAGAAAAAGAAGGTTATACACCGTTTATTTAGAATTTTGCGTACACGGCGACCTTAGAAGAAAGAAACAACTGAATTCTCCCATTAATCGAGAAAAAGAGAAGGTTTTACGCCGTTTGTTTCGATAGAATTAATTATAAGTAGCAGTTAGATTCATCGAATATAGATAGATATTCTAACACACGTCTATCTATCTATATCTATACTAATTAGCATCCCTCTTAGAAGCCCTCATATTAATTCTAGAAGGTAAAAATGCTAGAAATTCTCACATTAATCAGAGGAAAAAAAGGCTAGATATTCCCACATTAATCAGAGAAAAATGGAAAATCCTAACCATCCATATGGTGTGAATAGCTTTTAATTCAGAGTTTGTACTAGAAATAGAACTCCGGATCGCATACATGGAGCGTATTGGTCCAGTACTAAAAACCGAAATATGACTCTATGGACAGCGTACTAGATGCAAATTACAATTAGGACTCTGTGAACAACAAAGAATCCCGAAACAATTACCATCCACCTAGAAAAATTGTGAAGCTGTGCATATACACGGATACTCAAATCTTGGATCTACATTTTTATATCCAAATATCTATAATTGCATAATTACTAAAATAAATCTAATTTTCAAAATTCATAGCTATGGGATTTTAATTATTAAAATTATAGATTGCATGTAGTATCAGATTCAAGCCCACCATGCCATGATCAACTCAAAGAAGGTGATAGTCCTGTGGTTAGAATTCTAAATTTTCTTAATCTATTATATTATTGTTTTCTTGCAACAATTTTTACAATTTCTAATTATAAATTGATACACTTGGATATAACAATTGTTTGAAATTCACATTTGTGAATTTGTATATATTCGTATAACATGATATTTTTAATTATGAATTCCTTAATATTTTTTTCAATATATAAGTATTAGTTTCACATATTCAATGGAATTACATTTGCCTCGACACTAAAATTTTAATTTCGAATTTATATATGTTAGGATATCACAATTTGTGTACTCCATATGTATTTAGATCCATACACTAACAGTATTTGTACTAAATAATATTGGTTCTATATTGGGGCCATGAGGCAATAAATTAGAAGTATATAACAATTAGAAAAAGTAAAAGAAATGAGAACCAAAGTTTGCTAATAGAATTTTTCTTATATTATCAATAACATAATATTGTTAAAACCACATAGCCGTGCACGGGTTGATGATTAGTACAACTAAAATTTCAATCATAATCATCGAAAGAAGTAAACATGCCCAAATATATTACAAGGGAGCAGCTAGCTAGTGTTGCCTGAGTTCCTTGAAGATGCCCACAAGCACGCCGGCGATTGACAAGATGGCGGCGATGGTCTTGTAGTGGTTGTAGACGAACTTGTGGACGAAGATCCGCACGGGCCTGTGGCGCTTGTACGCGTCGATCTGTTCCAAGATGACGAAGTAGCGGTCGCCGAAGCGCAGGTGCTGGCCGAGGCCCTTGAAGAAGGCCAGCGTCTGCGTGTTGCTGAAGAGGCTGTGCAGCACGCGCCTCCGCCGCAGCTCGTGCACGTCCTCCTTCCTGTCCATGAGCATCGCGAGCACCGACAGGTACGAGCTGACGACGAAGCCGTAGCTGTCGGCGGTGCTCGCCACGAGCGCCGCCATGTTGACGAGCCAGCACGCGGTGACGTCGTTGAGGAACACCGGCGACAGGCAGAGCTCACCGAAGACGGGGCCCTTGTTGACGTTCACGTCCCCGAACCACGACGCCGTGCTGGAGGTCAGCTCGACGCCCATCTGCGCGAGCTCTACGGCGCTGCTGGACAGCGTCGACGAGCTGCCCGCCTGGTAATTGAGCTCTTGTGCTGGCATGCTGTGTATCTAGCTGTACCGGAGGAGGCCAAGGAGATACATAACTAATTCTTGTGCTGGGACAATATCATGGATAGGTATTGTTGTTGTGTCTGCACTATCAGTAGCGGCGGCTAGTGTGTCTTGTGCTGGGACAATGTCAGCACAAGCAGCAGCGTCCATGGCGCCAAGCAATACTCAAGGATCGAGTATGGCGAACTAGGGATAGTAATTTCGACTCAATTTTTGCATGTATATATATATATAGTCCGCAGCTAGCTCTTGGAATAACTGACATGTACGCAAACGCAAATTCAGAGTGACAGTGAGAGAGGGCTCCCCGCGGCCTTATGTTCCACATGTTAGTATTTCCCTCACTCGAGTACTGCAGCTGTCTTGATGTCCAAGCATATATATTCCTTCCCTGAACTTGACCGATAAATTAAACTCATCTTTATCCAGAGATCCCTTGCCCACGATCCCTGCTAATGTTTGGTTCCAAGCTTCATTATAAGCCCTCACCCACCCCTGTGTATAACACGTCGGTGTTACCTTAGTACAGCGGTTTGAGACTGTAAGGTTTTTTTTTTTCCGTTTTAGAGAGCTTTCTCTCTCTTCTTATTTCTCTAAACTTATTCTTCCTTTCTTAATATATTTGGCCCGAGAAACTTCTAACCGGCCCGTCGAAAAAATAAGCTCTCACCTACCCACACACTGTATATTTATCTTTCTTTCTTTCTCTTTTTCCGTAGCTTTTTTGCCAAATGCTGTACTAGTTTTTTTTTCTTTCTCATGTTTGTTTTTCCAATATCGTTTTGTTACTATTTTTATTTGTTTCAATTAATTGCCTTAATTTGTTCCACCAGTACTTTACTCTTGTTCCCATAAAAGTTTTCAATTGTTTTCACTAATAGTCTTACATCGTTTCTAATTTGTTTCGCTAATACTTTTTATTTTCTTTTGAATATCGTTCAATGAACTATTTGGGTATCATCAATGAACTGTTGAAATATTAAAACCAAACGCGTGGAACATTGGCACATTCTCACCTACAACTTAATGAGTGGAGCATCATTCGAAATGTCTATAAATGAATTTTCTCATTATTTGTTATTTCCGGGTCTTTTCGTTGCATTCACTTCACTTACAACAAGAAACAACCACCGACGTTTGGTGCAGCACCTGCATTTTGGTGCATTCTTCTTCCTTTCCTTGGTCTTTCGTTCCGTCGTATTCCAAATAACTTATCTAATTACAACGTATTGACTGCTAATTAATGCATCTTTTTTTTTTTTATCAAATCTGATTGAACATCAAAACCAAATGCATGCAATATTTTTATTTTACGTGTTGAAACATCTAACACCCACCCGATTCATTCCCTTTACCCAATTCAAATGTTATGCACTGAAACATTGTCCATGATATCATTAGTAAGCTGAAATATATCCAATTGGGGCTTTATTTTTTAGATCTCGTTGCCTACAACATGATGGTTCAAACGGATCATGAACCGGATACTCGTTTTTAAAAATATAATCATTTGAAATTTTGAATTGAAAAAAGAAATCGTCTCATAGTGCATGGGCCTCTTAATCGTGGCCGACGTTGGTCAGCTGGGCTGTGTTGGAGCGTGGTCGGCCGTCCATTTACCGCACGCGCGACGCCTAGCACGGCGAGACGGAGACTGATATGGGGCAGGCCAGCCCACCAAGTAAAATGAGGTGCCGTGGTCAGGGGCGGATCTACTGTAGCACATCAGGGTGTACAGAACACCGAGTCCAAAAATTATTTTTCTTTAGATATAATCATGTATATGTAATGTAGACATTCTTAGTCCAACATGAGAGGATACCCTAAACCACAGCCTAGTCAAATATGGTCTATCTTGCCTCAGGGACTCTTGACCATTTTCGTTCTGATGGTGCGGAACAGCCGCATGCAGCCTACGCGCGTGCGCGGCAGAGAGGAGAGGGAAGCCGATGCAGGCAGCTTCACGCGCAGGCTTTTCTTGGCACACTCTGCTTCTTCGCTCCAGCTCCGCGTAATGCATTGGATTCTCTTCAGCGTAGGTTCTGACGAGAAGAGATTCTTGCTTTGCTCTCTCCTCAGTTTCGGTATCTTTCTTTCTTGTGTTGATTATTTTCCTGTGAGGCTAGCTGTGACTAATTTTGATTGCAATTACACAGCATATAAATGTTGGTTATGTATAGCCAAGGTGCGTGCATGAGGGCTTATAACGAAGGTTGGAACCAAACATTAGGAAAGGATTATCGAAGGAATTAATTCTGGACAAAGATTAGTTTTGTCGATCAAGTTCAAGGAAAGAATACGCATGCTTCGGTCATCAATATGCATGCATGGTACCTGACAGCTTTAGTCCTTTTTAGGTGTGTCTGGTATCTTGCTTGAAAGAGTGGGAGGAATGGACCAATTTTGGACATTATTGGCCTCATGTGTATCGAAAACTCCAAATGTAGCCCTCCTAACTCTAAAATTTCAATAGTAGCCCTCTCCTCTCAATACCGTGCTCCATGGCCGCAATAGCGGAGGTGCTGCGCCACTCGAACACAGCAAGGAGCTGCTGCGCACGGGGAATTAATGCAACAAGGAGCTGCTGCCAACCTGGAACGTAGCAAACAAGCCTGCTGCCAACCCCCAACGCAGCACCTTAGAAAAGAGGAGAGAGGAAAGGAAAGGAAAGAAAGGAAAAATTCCGAAAAAAATAAAAATAAAATAAATTTCAGAAATTTTAAGAAAATTCCATAACAATCCTTGGAACATAAATAGATTTAATAAAATAATTTTGAATTTAATTGAAGTTTATTTTATTCATTTAAAATGTTTTTCATTTTCCGAAAACACCGAAAAATACCATAAAATTCAAAGTGCTCAAAAATGCAAGAATTTTCTACAGTAGCTAGGTCATTATTTTAGATGAATTTAGGTGAAAGAATTATTCCATTTGGAGTTAGCAAGTGAAAGTTATAGTACTTTGAAAATTAGGTTTTCCAAAAGGCTCAAAATACACTTTGATTACTATTCATCGATTTTAATTATTTAGTAAAATTTTGTAGAATAGTGGAAAAGATAAGGATTATATAGATAAATAGAGAATAAAATTATATGACCAAAATAACTTGGTTCACCTCAATTGGAGTTCACATGAATTAGTTATGAATTTCCAAAGTTAAAAGCATTTTTAGTGTAAAAATAATAATTTGGTTTTGGATTACTTTCCAAAAACTATAAATTTTGGGACAGAGATAAGTTTTAAATCTATTCCAAATTAAAGTTCACTTAATAAGAAAACTATCAAAATTGGTTTCACATGATTTGGAGTTACTTTGAATTAGTTATGTATTTTTTAAGTTATTCTATTTTCGGTCTGTTCAGACCGTCCGATCGGAATCGGATAGTCCGATCGGAAGGGTTGTTTGAACGGTCCGAACAGCCCATCCGGTCGAACGGTCCAATTCCGATCGGACGATCCTACTTTGACCAAGCTCTATAAAATAGCAAAAAAAAAGCCTAAAATCCTGAAATAATTTAGAGAGCTTCTTGGAATGTCCTAATACTCAAATAAAATTTTAAATCTCACTATTCAAGTGTTATGAAATTCAAACCTAGCATAGGTTGTTGAATAGAGTTTGAATTTTGTGTGAGTTGAATGGAGTTCCAAAAATTCAAAACAATGATACTTGAATAGATATGATGAAACTCCATATTTTCATTGAGAATATTTGGATTCTATACAAAACAAAAACAACATCGAGAAAAACCTAAAAATTCAAATTGCTAAAAAATGCATGAATTTTTCTACAGTAGCTAGATGATGATTTTAGATGAATTTAGGTGAAAGAATTATTCCATTTGGTGTTAGCAAGTGAAAGTTATAGTAGTTTGAAAATCATGTTTTGCAAAAAGACTCGAAAATACACTTCGGTTACTATTCATCCGATTTTAATTATTTACTGAAATTTTGTAGAACAATAGTGGAGATAAGGATTACATAGATAAATAGAGAATAAAATTATAAGACCAAAATAACTTGGTTCACCTCAATTGGAGTTCACATGAATTAGTTATGAATTTTTGAAGTTAAAACCATTTTCTAGTGTAAAAATAACAATTTGATTTTGGATTAATTTCCAAAAAGTATAATTTCTGGGACAGAGATAAGTTTGAAACCTATTCCAAATTAAATTTCACTTAATAAGAAAATTATCAAAATTGGTTTCACTTGATTTGGAGTTACTTTGAATTAGTTATGCATTTTTGAAGTTATTCTATTTTGATTCTGTTGATTGTCCGATCGGGATCGGACCGTCCGATCGGATGGGCCGTTCGGACCATCCGAACAGCCCATCCGATCGGCCGGTCTGATTCGATCGGACGGTCCTACCTTGACCGGGCTCTATAAAATACCAAAAAAATTTCTAAAATAATTCGTGGAGGTTCCTGGGATATCCTAATACTCAAATAAAATTTTAAACCTCCTTTGTTCAAGTGTTATTTGGTTAAAATAAATTCAAACCTAGCTTAGGTTGTTGAATAGAGCTTGAATTTTGTGTGGATTGAATAGAGTTCCAAAAATTTGGGGGAAAATTATATTTATTCATGATAAATATTATAGTATTTGAATAAATTATTTTTATAGAGGTCTTTATAAGGACTTAACTCTGTTTTCTTTGGAGGAATTGATTTGGGACTTAAGTAATGTTTGACTCCAGAAATATGATTGATGTTTATTGCTTGAATCAAATTGTAAACCCACCGCAGAATCAAAACATGAACAAAAGTTAGAGGAACTAGAAAAGGATTTACCTTTCATCAAGTTTCATATAGTTTCATTAAATTTCATGAAGTTTCAACAAGTCATACTTGATGAAACTCCATGAGACTTGGGATGAAACTTCATGAAACTTGATAAGACACGATGTTAATGTTGAAAACTTGTCCTAGACAAAAAGATGAAACTTTATGAAACTTAATAAAACTACGTGAAACTAGGTGAAACTTGCTCTACACAATATGGAGAAACAAATGATACTTGATGAAACTCTATGAGACTTGAGATGAAACTTGATGAGACACGATGTCACTGTTGAAAACTTGTCCTAGATAAAAAGATGAAACTTAATGAAACTGCATGAAACTTTATGAAATAGATAATTTTTTTTAAAAAAATTATACAAGCAAGTACACTGCATCGGGAGGCTCCACAAAAATTTCATAATTTTTTGAGCTCATTTTCTATTTTTAGAAATCCCTCTAAAAATATTCTGAAATTGATTTTTGAAAAAACACCTTTCTGATTACTCTGAGTTGCAAAGCCCCGACTTGTCATGCTTGGTGGGGAGGCGGCGAGGTTCTTCTGCAGCAATGGGGAGCACTGTGAGTGAATTCTTGCAGTCTTGAGGGTGCAAAGAAAGGGCTCAGAGGGCTAGAAATGGAATTTCGGTGGTAGAAGGGCTATATTTGGAATTGTTGTGGTCTAGGGGGCCAACAGTGTTGCGGTCTCTGATATATCAGTGCCACTCGATCCTAGAGCTAGCATTGTGTGGCTGTTGGCACCAACAGTGTCCACGCACATGGAAACCTGGACACACACACACCCACGAGAACACATGAGCGCTAAAGAAGATGAACACTCAAGACAGTTCTTTTGGTGCTGCCCAAAGTACATGACTTTTTCAGATTTTTCTTCTCTTATACTAGGAAATAAAACATAATGAATACTTAACACTTAGCCATGACCGGCTTTCATGTGCCACGATTGAGCTGATTGAAGCCGCACTACTCAGCCATTCAATCAAAGACTGAAATGGTAATGCACATAGCCATGCAAACAGGAAACCGAAACATCAATGCTCATGCAAACGTTTCTAGTTACTAACATGCAAATGTTTTCTAGCTACTAAATGCCTCATGCCACATGCAAACGTTTCTAGCCACTAATTATGTCGTTACATGCAAATAAATAGTACACTAAGGATTATTCAACAAACACCCCCTCATCCTTGATATGCTTTCTTGATGATGCCGATCCTTGTGCGCAGCTCGTTGTGCCCTCCGCACCACACCCGCGCTGCCCGTGCACCATGGCTGCCCGTCGTGCCACGCGCGCTTCGCGCCCGCTATGCGCACCCCTGGCCGCTCGCACTCCGCTGCGTCGTCGTGCACCATCGCACGTTGTGCAATGCTGAGGGTGAGCACATGGAGCCAGTTGCGAGTGCGGTTTACCTGAGCAAGTGTGCGACGCTGCTGGTCGCGGATCGTGAGCATGCCATCCTAGATGAGCATCTGGTAGCCATTCTCGTCGAGTTGTCCGAGGCTTACTATGTTGCTACGCAGTCATAGGACGTAGTACACCCCCGTCCACTACTACAGAAAAGGTCTTCACAGACGGTTCAAAAATGTCATCACGAGATGGTTTTGTGAGTCATGCGAGTTTATGGGTCGATGATGACATGAGGTCATCACAGAGCGGTTTTAAACCGTCGTGATGCATACTATCCTGACGGTTTATTAATCGAGAACCGTCGTGATGCATACTATCCTGACGGTTATTTATCGAGAACCGTCTGTGATATGCAACTATCATAGATGATTTTTAGCTGAAACTGTCTATGATGACTTACATATCACAGACGGTTTCAGTCACAAACCGTCTGTGATGACTGATATATCACAAACGGTTTGTGGCTGAAACCGTCTGTGATGACTTTTCTCTATAAAGCCGCAAGCGATCGCTTGTGCCTTTAAAAACCGCATCATATATATATATACATATATTGTTCTTAGTCCCTCGGCCATTTTAGGGTCGTCCACGCAGCATGAAGAGGATGAGATAGCAACCACGTACAACTTCATTGAGCCTGCAAGTTTAAGAAATATGGTACGCGAGAGGCGTCGGGACATCATTACAGTTCTTGCGATACATGATGCCACTTCGATCGGATACTGCGCATCCGTGTCACTTTCTTAATGCAGTACTCGACCGGTGGCATCACGTATTAGCAACCAAGTAATTGGATGTCTGACGCTCTCGGCAAACAGCTGCTTTAAACTGCGCACGGCTCGATGAAATTTCCCGTGGCTCATTCATGATTTTAATATATATATATATATATATATATATATATATATATGAGGACTTAGAACAATATATATATGATGTCAGTTTTAAAGGCACAAGCAGCCACTGCTTGGAGACTTTATAGAGAAGAGATTAGGAATGAAATGGTAGGACGTAACAGATGACATCTTGATGAAATGACAAATCAACAATATGTCATAACATACATATCACACATTTTATACATCTATTTTTGCAAATCATCAATCATACATATCAACAACCCATGGTTCACCGAGCAAGTTTCCACTATCAATAGCAGACAACACTTGACACTTCTGAATAAGTCATAACTCATAATAATATAACATATCAACAGCCCATACATATCAACAACCCAATAATTCATAACATATCAACAACCCATACATATCAATAGAAGAGACAACACTTGACACTTCTGAATACTTCAATAGCAGAGAACACTTACATACGAATTCACTCATTCACAATCGACAAGCAAACAAGTGCACAATCATTGCATTCATTTCTCTACTTCTCTCTACATGTATGTATTACACATTTACACTTCTCTTCATGTATGTATGTATTACACATTTAGCATTTGGGCTCTGGCCAATGGCCATCACCATCGACATCAACCAACAACGAGACAACATCAAGAAGACAAGAAGGTGACTTACGCGTTAGTGGGAGAGTCGGAGAGGTTGGAGGCGCGAGGGAGGTCTGAGGTGGCGCAACGAGTTAGCGGCGAGACGGAGGAGGAGTTGGAGCTGCGGTGTAGGGAGGAGGAGCAGGCGGCCTGCCAATGAGGAGGACTGGAGCTTGATTCGGTGCGGGAGGAGGAGCTTGATCCGGAGGTGCGGGAGCTGGCGGCGAGAGGGAGGAGGAGCTCGGTTCACATGAATACCTACAGCACAAACCAATAGGTGATAGATCTGTCTTACATCAACATCACCGGTGGAGAGGTAGCCGGGGTTGCGCACACCGGGGGGAGGAGGAAGAGGGGAAGGCGCGCAGCGTCACCATAGTTGTGGCACAATGGTGACACTGCAAAAGACACTCTTATCGTCGGCGACGGGAAGAATGGCGGCGTTTGGGAGGGGAATGGACGAGATTAAGGCCGCTGAGGAGTGACGAGTTAGCGCAAACCCTAGCGGGCTCCTACTAATAAAGAGACTTATCACAGTCGGTTCTATTATGGAATTGTCGGTGATATTTTATCACAGACGGTTCCACAATAGAACCGTCCATGATATGGTCTCATATCATAGACGGTTCATTATTAAAACCGTCTGTGAAGTATCACAGACGATTGTTTTTGAAAATCATCTATGATACTAAGTAATATCACAGACGGTTCTTATTGAGTAACCGTGCGTGATATTACTCTCACATCGGTTTTAGAGCGACGAAGAACATAGGCGATCGTAAAACCAAAACCGTCTGTGAATGCATGTAATATAGATGGGTTTGAGCAACCGTCTGTGATGAGGCGTCCAGTATTAGCCTTTTTGTAGTAGTGGTCAGCGCAAGGTGCTCCCCATTTTCGGCAAGTGAATAGGACGGTGCCACGCCCGCGTATTTCCACCACCGAGCTGTCGCCGGACTTGACAGAGCCGGTGACGCCCTCGTCCATCTCTACGAAGGTTGCCTGGCACCCGAACATGTGATTGCTGGCGCCGGTGTCCAGGTACCAAGCGTCGTTATGGGCATCCTCCTTGTGCCCTAGATGCACCTGCACGTGCACCTCGTTGAGCACACCTGCACCATGAGAAGCGCAGGATCGTCGTCATCAGCTTGCGTCAGATGGGCCTACTTGGTACGCTTTGGCTTACGGCGGTTGTCACCACCACTGCCGCTGCCCTTATCACCGCCTTGGTCCCTCTTCTTGGCACGTGCGATCCACTCCTCCTCCTCTTCCTCCTTCTTCAGCATGATGACGTCCGCGGCATGCTTGCATGCCATAGCCATTAGGAGAGCCGGCTCGTCGTCCTCTTGGACGTTGGTGAGATACACCCATCCTTTCTTCGGCTCATCACACTCGGAAGCGAAATGGCCGAACTCCCGACAATTGCAGCACTGTATCTTCGACTTGTCAAACTTTCTGCGGTCCTTCTTCTTATCGTCGTCTTGGCCACGGCCACGACCATCACCGCGAACGCCATTCTTCTTTGTGCTGCTATCGGAGTCCTTGCCGCTCCTCTTCTCTTCGACGGCTTTGGCCTCCCACTCAGCGCGCGTGAGCAGCAGGTGCTCTCCTTCTTCCTTGTCACGCCGTCGCCCCTTCAAGCTCTCCTCGTATGCCCTCAAGTGTCTGATGGCCTCCATCACCGACATCGCCGATACATCGCCCCATTGCTCAATGGTGCCGACAATTGGTAGGAATTTGTTGGGGATGGAGCGTAGGAGCTTCTCCACAACATCACTCTCCTCCACCTTGGTACCGAGAGCACGTATCTTGTTGACCATGGTGGTGAGTTTCAAGGCGAACTCAGTGATTTTCTCCGAGTCCCCTATGTCATGTAGATGCGTTCAAACTCCCTCTTGAGAGTTTGAACACACGCCATCTTGACACGTTCTTTGCCAACGTGCATCTCTTTGAGCGCGTCCCAAGGCTCCTTTGCCGTCTCCTTCTCTTTGAGCGTGTCCCAAGCCTCCTTTGCCGGGGGTACCACCAGTGTATGGCCAGCGCCACTGCTGCTCGTGCCGTCCTCGACGCGGGTCCTGGTACATGATGGAGGCTCCGAGTGCGACTTCTTCACAGGCAGGAGATCACGAAGCTCTGATACCAATTGTTGGCACCACCGGTGTCTACGCACGCGGAAACCTGGACATACACACACACGAGAACACATGAGCACTAGAAGAAGATGAACACTCAAGGAAGTTCTTTTGATGTTGCCCAAAACTACACAGCTTTTTTGTATTTTTCTTCTCTTATTTATACTAGCAAATAAATCATAACTGAATACTTAACACTCAGCCACGACCAGCTTTCATGCGCCACGATTGAGCTGATTCAAGCCGTACTACTCAGCCATTCAATCAAAGACTGAAACGGCAATGCGCACAGCCATGCAAACAGGAAACCGAAACATCAATGCTCATGCAAACGTTTCTAGCTACTAACATGCAAATGTTTTCTTGCTACTAAATGCCTCATGCCACGTGCAAACACTTCAAGCCACTAATTATGCCGTTACATGCAAATAAACAATGAACTAAGGATTATTCAACAGTGGCGCCCTCGCCATGAATACTAGTAGAGCTAATAGTGCACACGCAACAATAGTAGATATCCAAGATGCCCCTACGTTGACACTGGAACAAGAAATACCAATCCAAGAGATGACGGCCAATACATCTGAGAAGCTTGAAGATCATGATCTCTCAACGATCAAAACCATGATCCACAGGTTGCCTAAAAGCCTAAATGGGATCGGCGGGCTAGATGGCTGCTACACCATGCCGAGCGTGGTGGCCATCGGCCCGTACCACCGTTGCTCCGAGGACGTGCAACGTCGGACTATCGTCGACATGCGATTAGACAGCCCATGTGAGAAGCGATACGGTGTCTATTGGCGGGAAGCACTGTGCGTGCATTGCCAAAATGATTTCGTTATGAAAATAACCTTGTTGAATGATAAGTACCAAGTAGCTAAACCACCGGTAGGGGGAGGAATGAATTGAAGCGGAGATAGCCACGTAGCTTTCAAATCTTGCACTTAAGTGCCCAGATAGAGAAAGAGTGACAAAGGAGGAGGGGAGCAAAGGTGAAGAGGAAGACCAAAGGGAGCGGGAACGGCGTCCTTATTGGCGGTCAACGCGAAGCAGAGAGGAGAGGATCAGGCAGCGTGGCACCGGTGTAGCGGTGTGGCGACACACCGATCGTGTGGCGCAAGAAAAAGTCTGACGCCTCCACCCTCCTCACCGTGATTGGTGACTTCCCCGCAGAGTCCATTTGGAAGAATAGCGGCGGTGGTGGCGGAGGAGGAAGACTTATAAACTTGGAATGGTGCTTCAACCGGACTGACATGAAGCGGTGTAAAGATGATGTTGTTGGAAGGGTTCACCTCCTTCCTTCTTCAAGTTCATTTCCCAAATAAGTGTCTACCCCCCTCCTGTTCTTGTTCCTTCATAGCTAGTGTAACATCCCAAAAATTTGGTTTGTTTTGAAATTTTAAAAAGAAAAATAACCATTTGGATTTTTCTATTAAAGTTAAAGCTTAATTGGAATATTCAGAGTTCAAAAACAATTTAATATGAATAATCTCAACAACAACTATTATGAAAATTATTTTATTTGGATTCTATGTGCTTGGATATATTTTCTAGAATTTTTTCGAGTGCATTTGCGATTTGTTATTTGCTATTTGTCGTCTCTGCTATTTTCTAAAAATAAAAACCTATTAAAATCTTAGAAATCGTTTTTGGCTCAATCCCTTTTGTTGGCCCAATTCTATTCCCTTTTCGGCCTGCTCCACCTTTGCTTTCTCTCACACAGCAGAAGCCCACTCCCGTTGCTTCTTTCTTTTTCTGGCCCAAGTCAGCCATCGCATTTCTTTCCTCACGCGTGCGGAAGCCCAGCTGAGCCAGCTCCCTTTTCTTTTTTTGACATTCCACTACCGCGTGGGACCCCGCCTTGCCACCTCATCATCTTCCTCGTGTGCCTGTCAAGGACTTCTAAGAGTCCATGTCCGGGCTGTATGGTGCGCCGCCGGTTCTATCTCTAGCTCTCCTTCTTTGGTGCTTCATAAACCAAGCCGTCTGTGTCAAAATCGTTGTGTTGTTCAGCTCTCTCGAGACCCCAAGTTGTTTTCCTCGTTCTCTACTTCATTTTGTCGGATTCCATCGACAAAGCTAGCCGCCCCGGAGCTCTTTCTCACCGGAATCTGTCACCGTCCGAGCTTCCTCAGCCGTTCCACCACCACCGTCCGGACCACATCAACGCGAGCTTCGCTGTGCTCTCACCATCTTCTTCCGAGGATCACCGAAACATCGTTTTTGTCTTCATCACCAAATCTGGTCACGCCGCTCATCTTTGATCTACCTTCTCTGGTGAGCCTTTGCACTTCCGAGCGTGTCAGATTGTGCTCCGTGTTTCCCTCATCCGATTTTCTCCCTTGCCTCTCTCTCGCCTTCACCGCATTGCCACAGTCATGCTTCTTTTTGTTCTTCGGTCACCTCCATGGTGCCGCCGCTTGATCTCCAGTCCCCTTGAGCAGCTTCTGGTGATCCCTAAGTCACCCCCAACTAGGTGCTTCTCCTTGCTTCTCTCGGGCGGCACTCCATTGCCCAAACCGCCGCATCCGTGAGGTCCCTTACCACCGGCCATATCTGCTTCTCCTTGGTTCTTTTCCTTCAGCTGATGTGGCAGCCAAGTCATCTCCACCTTAGTGGTTTTGTCTAGGTGGCATCCCTATTAGCTCCTAGTCATTGCCATGTGGCACATCCAAAAACACACCGATCCAAAAGGTCCATGGACCTAGTCTATCATACACCAAGTCATGGTCCGGTGGGTCCCACCTGTCAGACAATTTTGTTTTTAATTCTTTTCGGCTGATAATTCTTCTGATGTCAGTTGACGTCATAATCCCTTTTTCCTTTAGAAGAATAAACTAGTAAATTCATGAAATTATGATTTTCATTATTTCATGTGATTTCAATCTTCCAAAGCCCATATATGCATCTAAACTCCGATTTAGTTCATTCAAATTCCTAAATTCAAGATATATTTATTTGAGATTTTTATTTAATTTTTGGAGTTTGTTTTCTCTCTGTTATTTATTTATTTGGTTTATTTGCTTGTTTGTGAGTAGACGTTGATATTTCGGGAAGCTTTGAGCAAGGAGTGTACCAAGATCAAGATCAATCCCAGGATTTATTCCAAGGCAAGCCATAGTCCTTTGATCATATTCAACATATGATTTCAAAAGTATATTGTTTTATACAATTGCATGCTATCTTTATACAAATTATTTTGGGATTAGTTATTACCTGTTGTCATTATACCTCCATTGATTATTTGAATGCCATGAATCCTTTGTCACCCTAGCATGGATAATTTTAGTTGGACATATTTGTATCACCAACATGGGTATCGTACAGATGCTTAGTTTAGCTTAGTTACGATGGGTTCATCCTCACATGTGTCATAATGATTAATCTTAACTTAATGATATATGCAATTATGGTGGTGAGCCACTCTTATTAAAATTTGTGTACCATGACGAGGTGTGTCATTGGTCTTGGTTAAACAAAATAGTTTTCACTTAGGCGAGTCATTGGTGGATAGTGGAGGTGTTTCAACACGCTGTGGGTGTGTGGTATTTCTCACGTGAGTAACTTGTCAAGGACTTAATCTTGTGCACCATTGAACTGGGCCTTTTCGTACAACCACATGCCTAGTATGGGACAGGCCTAACCTAGTAGGTAGTTGAGTTTTGGGTTTTGATTACTCAGGTAGTATTTGGGTGGAGGTGTGTATTCTTTTCCAAGGTCACATCGCGGGACGGTTTGCCGCATCCCTATCCAACGTTGTACGTCAACCACGATGAGGTTTTGGGTGGCTGTAGGTACAACAGGAGAGTCAATTGTTGAGATGAAACCTCCAAAAGGTTTTGTTATGATTAGTGCTTGCTACACTGGTTATATCTTGTGGGAAAAGTGTACAACCTCTGCAGAGTATCAATTGGTCTATTCGAATAGCCGCGTCCTCGGTTATGGACATGTCCGTGGATTTCACACGAGAGATAGAGTTTCTTTAAAATGAATCGGAGTGTGAATGAGATGTTCACTTGATGAATATAATGTTTGTTTGGTGAACAGGTAATTCACTTGGTGGTTTGTGTCGATTGGTGAATTAGGGATTCACTTATCATTGGTTTGGTTGGGAAGTGAATGGGCAGTTCACTGGTTGTTTCAAAGAAATTATTTAATTATTTATTATTGTTTTCAACTACGCATTTCAATCTATTTATTGTATTTATCGTAAATGCTGCTTTCTGCAAAAAGAACCATACAACTAACATTTGTCAAGCCATGCATGAATACTATTTGCATATATTTCCCTACGGCTTGCTGAGTGCTTTATGTACTCACGGGTTTACGCCTTTGTTGCTCAATTGAAGAATATCAAGCTGCTTAGGAGTTCTTTCAGAAGGAAGACTATGAAGGCTTTGCGGATTAGGATGCGTTCTCTACTCGATTACCTGTGGGCATGTTGATCGGTCTTTTCAAGAGTTTCGTTCCGCTGTAAGAGTTTATTTGTTTCTTTAGCCCTGCATGGCAAGTTAAGTAAACATTGACTATAAGGTCAAGTTATTATTATTATTTGTTACTCTGAGATCTTTTTAGTTAAATCAAATAAGTGGATGGTATTTCATCACTATTTTCTGTGTGAGCTAACTACTGATCTGGGACTAGTTCAGAATACACAAAGGGTTCCTGAGATGCATTTTTGGGTCCCGACAGAGGTGGTATCAGAGCCAGATTGACTGTAGAATGCAACCTTAGTTAGCACGGTTGTTTTAGTTGAAAGATTCAAAATTTATTTTCTAAATCAAATAAACTTAATTTGATTTAAGTGGTTGTTCTTTTCTCATCTATTTTGTTCTATCTTGTCTGAGTCTATTCTATTCTTACCTAGTCTATTCTTTCTCATCTTATTCTAGAAATCTTGTTTCTTATCTCTGCTGAATTTTGTTTTATAATATTAAATTGACTTTCCCACCTCATTAATTTCTCTAGTCCGGAAGAAAGAAGTCAAGTCATCGGCAATTGTCAAGAGTATCTTCGTCGCTCCATTCCAGTTGAGTTTGAAGAGTCTTCGTCCTCTAGTTCAAATTGGAGGATGTCCTATTAGAGTTTTTAGTAGCGCTTGTAGATCGTTGTTGCAATAGGTCGTTATTTGGGTTGTGTGTAAGTGAAAGCTGCAGTTTTGCTGTCTAGCATTATGTTGCAGTCACACTAAGGCTTTTATTTAAAGAGTTTAGTTGTTCTTTCATAGCGTTTCAGCTATGTCTTCTTTGGTCTTTGGGTATAATCTGTTTCCCCTAATTAAGTTGTTTCCATCTTTTCTATCCTGTTCTATCTCATCTATTGTGCTATTCCCTCTCATCTACATTGCTTTTCTACCTTACCTACTAAACCTATGGAGAATCGTCGCAGATGGTTGACACTCGCAATACTTCAAGCCATACTCAGTCAGATAATGCCAATGTCAATGTCAATGCTAGTGGCGATCATCGATCCACGGAGCCGCAGATCCAAGCATGGCACAACTTCTAGTAGCTTAGACTCAATTCATGAGTGCAATGATACAAAATATGAACAGTATGATGACTCGGCAAAAGTCGGACCACCAAAGAATAGTCAACTTGTTGAATCAAAATAATCAGAGTAACGAGAATAATCAAGAAGCAGCTATTCTGTCACCAGCTCATCACCATTCCAAGTTATCAGAGTACATGAGGACTCGTCCGCCTACGTTTTCTCATTCATCAGAACCTTTGGCTGCGGAAGATTGGCTTCGTTTAGTTGAGAAAAAGCTCGCCATTGCTCAATGCGATGATCGTGACAAAGTTCTTTATGCTTCACATCAGTTGGAAGGTACAGCCACAGAGTGGTGGGAGAACTACACCGCAGCTCATGAGAGTTCGCAAGCCATTACTTGGGAGGAATTTTCAACAGCTTTTCATCAAGCTCATGTTCCCGATGGTATTGTGGAAATGAAGAAGAATTAATTTTGTGAACTACAGCAAGGAAACATGTCTTTGGGTGAATATCTCAACAAGTTAACTCAATTTTCTCGCTATGCTCCAGAAGATGTTGCTACACACAATGCACATCAGAAGTGATTCAAGCGTGGACTTAACCTCAGTTTGAAAGTGCAAGTTATTGGAAATGATTATATGGATTTTCAGCATATGGTGGACAAAGCCGTACTCATAGAAGATTCTCATGGTGAGTTGGACGAATCCCGTAAAAGGAAAATAATACAACATGGAGTTCATCAGAATCAGATGCAAAGATCCATAAATAATGCTCAGCAGCCTTTTCATTCCAATAATTCATCTGCCGAATTTAGGACCCATACACCAGTGCCTCATGCAGGAAACTCAGGAATTTCGAGTATCAACAATAGCAACAATCAACAACCTCAGAGGACCAACAATTCAGCTGCAGGAATTCAATGTTATAATTGCCGTGAGATAGGTCACTATGCTAACAAGTATCCACAAAGGTAAGGGCCAACACCAATTCCTCTCAATTTGGGAGCTACACCAGCCAGGACTTCTGTACCAGGAGCAGGAACAAGAATGCCTCTGACTCCAAATCAGGCTGCCAGAACTCCATCAACTGTAGCAAGAGGAAGGCTGAATCACATCACTGCAGAAGAAGTTCAACAAGTTCAGAACGTCGCTTCTGGTAAGTTTTTAAGTAAAACCTGTGTCAGAACCTATTCTCTAGTCAGCCCAAATCTCGGGGACGAGATTCCTTTAAGGGGGGAGGTTTGTAACATCCAAAAAATTTGGCTTGTTTTGAAATTTTAAAAAGAAAAATAACCATTTGTATTTTTCTATTAAAGTTAAAGCTTAATTGGAATTTTCAGAGTTCAAAAACAATTTAATATGAATAATCTCAACATTAACTATTATCAAAATTATTTTATTTGGATTCTATGTGCTTGGATATATTTTCTAGATTTTTCCGAGTGCATTTGCTATTTGTCGTCTCTGCTATTTTCTAAAAAGAAAAACCTATTAAAATCTCAGAAATCGATTTGGGCTCAATCCCTTTTGTTGGCCCAATTCTATTCTCTTTTTGGCCCGTTCCACCTTTGCTTTCTCTCGCGCAGTCGAAGCCCACTCCCGCTGGTTCTTTCTTTTTCTGGCCCAAGTCAGCCATCGCATTTCTTTCCTCACGCGTGCGGAAGCCCAGCTGAGCCAGCTCCTTTTTCTTTTTTTGACATTACACTGTTGCGTGGGGCCCTGCCTTGCCACCTCATCATCTTCCTCATGTGCCTGTCAAGGACTTCTAAGAGTCCATGTCCGAGCTGTATTGCACGCCACCGGTTCTATCTTTAGCTCTCCTTCTTCGGTGCTTTATAAACCAAGGCGTCCGTGTCAAAATCGTTGCGCCGTTCTACTCTCCCAAGAGCCCAAGTTGTTTTCCTCGTTCTCTACTTTGTTTTGTCAGATTCCATCGACAAAGATCGCCGCCCTGGAGCTCTTTCTCACCGGAATCTATCACCGTCTGAGCTTCCTCAACAGTTCCGCCACCGCCGTTTGGACCGCATCAATGTGAGCTTCACCGTGCTCTCACCATCTTCTTCCGAGGATCACTAGAACATCGTTTTTGTCTTCGTCACCAAATTCGGCCGTGCCACTCATCTTCGATCTACCTTCTCCGGTCAGCCTTTGCACTTCCGAGCGTGTCAGATTGTGCTCCGTGTTGCCCTCATTCGATTTTCTCCCTTGCCTCTCTCTCTCTTCTTCACCGCATTGCCGCAGCCGTGCTTCTTTTTGTTCTTTGGTCACCTCAATGGCGCCGCTGCTTCGAATGATCTCCAATCCCCTTGAGCAGCTTCTGGTGATCCCTAAGCCACCCAACTTGGTGCTTCTCCTTGCTTCTCTCGAGCGGCACTCCATTGCCCAAACCGCCGCACCCGTGAGCTCCCTCACCGCCAGCCATGGCTGCTTCTCCTTGGTTCTTTTCCTTCGGCTGATGTGGCAGTCAAGTCATCTCCACCTCAGTGGTTTTGTCCAGGTGGCATCCCAATCAGCTCCTGGTCATCACCATGTGGCACATCCAAAAACACACCGATCCAAAAGGTCCATAGACCTAGTCTATCATACACCAAGTCATTGTTCGGTGGGTCCCACCTGTCAGACAATTTCTTTTTAATTCTTTTAGGCTGATAATTCTGCTGATGTCAGTTGACATCATAATCCATTTTCCTTTAGAAGAATAATTCAGTAAATTCATGAAATTATGATTTCCATTATTTTATGTGATTTCAATCTTCCAAAGCCCATATCTTTTGCATCCAAACTCCGATTGAGTCCATTCAAATTCCTAAATTCATCTAAATTCAAGATATATTTATTTGAGATTTTTATTTAATTTTTGGAGTTTGTTTTTTATCTGTTATTTATTTATTTGATTTATTTGCTTGTTTGCGAGTAGACGTTGATACTTCGGGAAGCTTTGAGCAAGGAGGAGTGTACCAAGATCAAGATCAATCCCAGGATTTATTCCAAGGCAAGCCGTAGTCCTTTGATCATATTGAACCTATAATTTCAGAAGTATATTGTTTTATACAATTGCATGTTATCTTTATACAAATAGTTTTGGGATTAGTTATTACCTGTTGTCATTATACCTCCATTGATTATTTGAATGCCATGAATCCTTTGTCACCCTAGCATGGATAATTTTAGTTGGACATATTTGTATCACCAACATGGGTATCGTACAGATGCTTAGTTCAGCTTAGTTATGATGGGTTCATCCTCACATGTGTTATAATGATTAATCTTGACTTAATGATATATGCAATTATGGTGGTGAGCCACTCTTGTTAAATTTTGTGTACTCTGACGGGGTGTGTCATTGGTCTTGGTTAAACAAATTAGTTTTCGCTCAGGCGAGTGGTTGGTGGATAGTGGGGGTGTTTCAACACACTATGGGTCTATGGTATTTCTCGCCTGAGTAACTTGTCAAGGGCTTAATCTTGTGTGCCATTGAACTGGGCCTTTTCGTACAACCACATGCCTGGTATGGGACGGGTCTAACCTAGTAGGTAGTTGAGTTTTGGCTTTTGACTACTCAGGTAGTATTTGGGTGAAGGTGTGTATCCTTTTCCAAGATCACATCGTGGGACGGTTCGCCGCATCCCTGTCCAACGTTGTACGTCAACCACGATGAGGTTTTGGGTGGCTGTAGGTACAACGGGAGAGTCAATTGTTGAGATGAAACCTCTGAAAAGTTTTGTTATCATTAGTGCTTGCTACACTGGTTATATCTTGTGAGTAAAGTATACAATCTTTGCAGAGTGTCAATTGATCTATTCGAATTGATGGCTTCTTAACAAAATTCGGCATTTTGATTTATAGCTTGCATTGTGAGATAAATCTTGGATGGACAAATTTGAGGTATACTTGCATGGCAAATTGGGTTGCTCAATTAACAAACACAAGCAAATGACAAGAGTTGTCACTGTAGGATGCTGATTGCACGTATCATTCAAATGACACCCTTTTGTTAGTAAATGTGATAGAGATGATCCAAGGATAAGAAGAAAATGACCTATGTAAAACAGTATCATGTAGAACAAGAGTTGGAAAGATCGAGTGTGTTGCTTTCTTTGGTTTCTTTGTTTAGCGAGTACTTCAATATTAGGTGTAGGTGGAGAATCAAATCTTAATACACTGATTTGTTTCATCCAATTCCAAACTTAAATTCCACCCATGAACAAGATAGCTCCCAAGAGTTCACTCCTTGCTAGTTGCTTAACTGAAAACATTGTAGTGTGTAGAATTATAACCCTTGAAACACATTTCAAGTTGCATCTGGGACAGCTGAAGATGAGATATTGGAGGAAACCAAATCTTGTGCCATTGCAGTTGAAGATTTGGTCCCATCCAAATCTCACGTTCAGCTTCCAAGGTTCTTCAGAGAAGTAAAGCCGGGTGGAAACCTAAAATCCTAACTCTAGATGGGCACGTCGTACTCACCAGATTTGTCTTGATGGCGCCGCCGGTTCACTTCATGACGATCTTTAGGCTTCCTCAATGGGAGATGAAGTTAATGAACCGTAAGTGTCGTGCTTTCGTTTGTAAGGGTTTGAGTCCATCAGCGGCGGTCATTGCTTGCTTGCCTGGTCGAAAGTTTGTAGACTGCTCCGATGTGGGGCTGGGTATCCTTGATTTGGCGTCGTTCAATGCTGTGCTCCGCCTTCGCTGGCCCTGGAACAGCTGGGATCCCGAGCCAAAGCCATGGCACGGCGTGACGACCGGCGAAGACGCAGACATCTTGCCCATGTTCAGGGCAACCACGACTATTCGGCTGGGTGACGGCTCGCGCGCGCGCTTCTGGCATGATCACTGGATCTAAGGTGGGCGCTCAGTTGCCGATGTCGTGTCGGCCCTATTCTCCTTTGTCAGAAAAAAGAACAAGTCTGTTGCAGAGGCTTTCGCCGACAATTCCTGGACTAAGGACCTGAGGGGGGTTTGTCGCTGCTGGCGTTGGCGCAGTACTTGAAGCTTTGGGACATTGTCGTCGGCACTCTGCTCCACGCCGACAGGAACGACGAAATTACCTAGATGGACTCGGTCGACGGCAAGTACTTCTGCCTATTAGCTCTTCTTCGCCGCTTCAACAACCTTCGCTTGTCACAAGTGCATTTGGAAATCTAAAGCGCCGTCGCGATGCAAGTTTTTTATATGGTTGGTCATTCATGAGAAGTGCCTTACCAACGATAATCTCCAACGGCGCGGTTGGCCCAATCTCGGGTGTTGTTTTCTTTGCAATCACCCTAGCAAGAGTTGCAAGCACATGTTTGTTGACTGTCCATTCTCGACCGAGGTCTGGGCAAGATTCAGGACATGAAGCGGCATCCAGTTCCCAATCCCCTCTGCTGCGATGTCTAGCTCCTAAGATTGGTGGCTTACCACGAGGAATTTAATCTCAAAACCGCTCCGACGGGATTTTGACACGGTGACTATTCTCTACAGAATGATGCATTCAAGTGTAAGTTAATTACATATATACTTACAATTACTAACAAAACCCGCCTCCCCATTGGGCGAGCTTGCCGTCTTTGTTACACGCGACCCCACCCACACCGATCTATCACAAGGCCCACCCGTCATTGCCGCCACGAAGCGATCACGTCACAGTGCAGCTTCTCCCAATCGACATGTCGGGACAAGTGAGAACAGCTCACCCACATCGGTAGCGCCAGACGCTGGTATAAACGCCACACGCGGCAATGGCTTCCCACCTCGCGCAACCACCGCCTAGATTCGAGGCCACCTCACCACCTCCGCCTCCTCGTCATTTACACCGCAGCAGAGAGAGAGAGAGAGAGAGAGAGAGAGAGAGAGAGAGAGAGAGCTCGCCGTGTCGGCTCCAATGCTCCACGAGTAGCGGTGTAAATGGTGCGGCTGTGGGGTTCATCGATGCTCATGTATCCGAGCCGCTTCTTGGGTGGTGGTCACGGCGGTGATGGGTGGTGAGGTGACGGACGGCTTTGGTCATGGCGATGTCGATGAAGGAGCGAAGTCGAGCGTGCTTGGGAGTAAGGGAGCAAGCGGCGGAGGCGGTGGGAGTTTCAACTCGAGGGCCCACCGGTGGTGGCGGGACTCTCGGCCGCGTCGTTCGCGGGCGTTCTTCGTGTTCCTCTTCGTCGGTAGCTGTCATCTTGGCGCCGTGCATGTCATTGGAAGTGAGCCTCTTCTCCTTTCCTTCCTCCTTTTTTTTGGGGGCGGCCTCGTTGGTTGCTTGCCTACGCGTGGGGTAAATTGGATCTTGGTTGGGTTTAGGTAGGTCTCACAGGAATTATATTCTCACGGCAATCTCGTGATAGGAGCGTGGTGGGATCAATAGGACTCATTCGAATGATTTTGGAAGAAAAAAAAGTTTGCATTTTTAGATACGATTTTGGTTAGATCTGATTGGCTCTTACCATTCGAGGCAAAATTTGCAGTTTTTATCATTTGATTTCTTCCATAGTTTTTATCATGTTTTTATCATTCGAGTAAACTATGCTAGTGTTGCTACTGCCTTTTGACTGATTGATACTGGAATAGAAAAAAAGCTCATGCGGTCACATGAAGAATGTTTGTGTTGTTGTGTCTGATTTGTGTTGTTGTGTCTGAATTCAGGCACGCTAAATCCGTTTGGTTCTTTTTTTTATGTGTTGCTGTAATTGATCTCGTGCTCTTGCTGTCCCCTGATGCAGCATCGTTCCGGCCAGATCAATGTTAGTTTGTGCTCAAGACGGCGTGGTTGTGTTTGCCAAAGGGATGAACCTCCGTCCAGGCCGTCTTGTTGTGTCTTCGGCCGGGATTTGTCAAAGCTGAAGCTCGTTGTCACCTCCCCTGTGGTTTCTGCTGCACAGGAGATATTCCGGTGTGAGACACCAGTTCGCATTCGCTGGTACCTCAGGATGACAACCGATGGAAACAGCAATATTCCGGTGTGAGACACCTGTTCGCATTCGCTGGTACCTCAGGATGACAACTGATGGAAACAGCAAGAGAGTCAGTGATGACAAGCCTATTTTGCTCTGCAAAACATGTCCAGAAAACGCAGTCATGTTACTGCTAGTATTTTACTGACTGCTCAAGAACATGCCTGGTGTAGTTTAGGCATAAAACTTCAGAGCTCCACAGAAACAGACTACTTCAGAAGTTGCAGCTATTTGTAGGATATAGTAATATCTACCTTTGCAAGATCTGTCGTGCACCATATCTTTGATATTAATCTTGAGAAGGATGGGAAGGAGATCGGTTGCGATCTTGACAGCAGCCTCTATAACCTCAACCTCTTGAGGAGGCGGAGATGGCGCTGCGACGGGCGCTCCTCAGATCCGCTGAGATCTCCCCCGATCACAAGATCTGAAGCGGCCGGAGGAGGCGTCCAACTCATCAGATCTGAAGCGGCTGAAGCACGCCGCCACCGCCGACGGTGACGCCGCGGTGAAGGAGGAGCCCGCTGTGGGCAAGATGGCCGTGAAGGAGGAGGCCTCCGGCGAGTCGGTGGCGGGGTCCAAGGAGACGGATGAGAAGAAGGAGAGCAACAACGTGCAGAGCTCAGCCAACCTGTCCCGTCGCCGGCGGCGGAAGGGCGCCCGCAAAGATGCCGAGCCAGAGGCTGCGTCTCCGTCGGCGTCCGTGCCCTCCCCGCCTATGAATCCGATCCGCTGGTCACCTTCCTCGAGTTGGTCCGGACCAGCAAGTCGGGCTCCGTGTTTGAGCGGCGGCTCGAGAGCCAGGTTCTGGAGCCCGGTGGCGGCTCCGGACGGCGAGTGGCCATTGATTTGGCCGGGAGGATCGTCGGCGTTGAGGTCGGCGAGATCCGTGGTGTGGCACCTCTGCTGTTTCTGGATCTGTGCATGATGGCACTGGATCTGGATGGCGAGAGGCGGCCCGTGGGATCTGGTGGTGATGCGGTGCATGGTCCACAGAGGCCATCGGCCTCCCTTTCGAGGAGGCTATGTGTGACCGTGGCTTCGCGGATGTGCTAGGCTGTGGTTCACAGCTGCATTGGACAGTTGTTGCGATCTAGCCTTCACTGGTTGGATCTGGTGATGAGGAAGTATTGCGGTGTTGTCTTGGAGCACCGGTACCTACTCTCCTGGGTGAAAACCCTTGATCTGGCCTTCAGTGGTTGGATCCGGCGACGACGACGTACTAAGCATTGATCTGGTCTTCACTAGTTGGGTTATACGACGAGCGTCGTGTCCTTCTTGAAGGCGTTGTCTTGGAGCATCGGTATCTTCTCACCAGGGTAAATAATCTAGCCTTCAGTGGTTGGATCCGACGACGTACTGAGCATTGATCTGGCCATCACTGGTTGGGTCAAACGACGAGCGCCGTGTCCTTCTTGAAGACGTTGTCTTAGAGCACCGGTATCTACTCATTAGAGTGAAAACCCTTGATCTGGCCTTCAGTGGTTGGATCCGGCAACGACGACGTACGGAGCATTGATCTGGCCTTCACTGGTTGGTGTGACGCCCCGTGTCATTACCCCAAGGGTAATCACACTTAGGCATACGAATTACTATTCGTTTGCTCAGTAGAACACTACTCCGACGAATAGTAAGCCTTTACTAGAATTACGCAGCAGAACAATAAGATAGAACTGTACATCTTTATTTCAGTAATAGCCACACAAGGCTATGATTCTTAATACAAGTATTATACAATTACCAAAGGGGACTTCTCCGCTTCTCTCATCTACCCTGAAGTACCGCCCGCCTATTCGCTCCACATGTCAAATATAGCCCCCATCTCACCCTGGTCCTCGTAGTCAAAACCTTCTCCTCCAGCGATTGCATCGGTACCTGCAACTCCTTCGTCCCACTCGGGATAGTTCCCGGCCGGACTAGGATCTACAAAGGAGAATACTAACAAGGCTGAGTGTGTACTCAGCAAGCATTAATAGCAAAGAATGCACTGAATGAACTATCTCTATTTGCTATCACAGTTTCTAAATCATCTCATTTCTGAAAATAACTCATTAAACATTTAGGTGGCAGATTTTAATACTGAAAACACTACTAGTCACTCGGAGAGAAGATAGACCGCCTGTGGTTCCGTGAGACTCCAATCCTGGAGACTGGCATGAATTCATGATTTTATTTAGCACTGCGTAGACTTTGCACCACTTTACCCATAGCTATTCTGAACTCTCTATGAACATGGTCCACCGCATTTCCTTTGATGTGGGTTCGAGATCAGAATACAGAACGTTTTTCAGGTTACGTGAATTAATTTCTCCACCCATTACTTTCATTGGTGTTGACCTCGTCACCAATCGAAGTTCGTAATGTTGGTTGAGGCACTTTATCTTGCACTCAACACTCCACCTTAGCACTTATAGCGCCTTGGATCCCCTATTTCCATCTCTCCTCACGGTTACGGGTTCCTCCATCATACTCACACATATTACTTACCCATTGTGGAAAGCATACCACGTAATAAGGTGGCATTTTTGCGCTCAATAAACGGGAAATGGTTGGTACTGAATTTACAGCATCTGATCGAGTAAGAGTTTTGTTGGTCCTTATATTTTAACCATATGTAAAGGGGTCCCACTTTCTGCCTCATTTCTTACCTACTAATGGCCCCCTTTACCAGCCATAATATTCTCTTTAGCACTTTCATCATTCTTAATTCTTTCATCTTCATCTTAATCATTTTCATCTTAATCATTGATTTAAGTTTTGAGAAAATAATTTTGAATGCAATACACATAATACTGCAATATACAATTTAAATATAAATTAACTATGTTTATGTTCAAGATGATCGCTTGCCTTCGTAGAAGTAGGAAAGGTCGGTGTTGACGAATCCCTGGTCAGCTGCTTCCGCCGGTACTAGTTCATCTTCTGTAGAAATACGGCAACACGAATAATAATATAAATAAATACAAAGTTGATTTTGAGTAATATTATTGATACATAAGTTAGTGGCTTCTAATTTGTTAGCACGATTTAATTTAACTAAAGCTTTTCGAGTGCTCTGCTAAATTAGCTCTCCCCACTATAGCCGTTCTACTGTCTATTCATGCTAAGGTCAAAAAACCCGAGGTTCGTGTTTTAAATAAATTAACAAGACTAAAACAGTTCAATCTACCCGACAAAAGCCAGCGATGCACAAGATTGCTACGCATGCAAAAATTAACTTGTTATTAACAGAACTAACGGCAACTCAAAATATTTTAGCAATTACTCAACATATTGATTTTAAGTTTGGTTGCTCTGATAAGATCCAAATTAAATCATTCAATCGCAAGAATATGCAGCTAATACTCAATTAATTTAATGCTAAAAGCTAATGCTACAGACATAAAGTAAAATAGATTATTAGCACACACAAATTCCTAAGATTATCCTAAACCCAAATCCTAAACCTAATCCCCAATTTTTCCTAACCTCTTAACCCTTCTCTCCTTCTCTCTCTTATTTGGCAGGCCTTTAACCACACGCACACAGCACCCACCCATTGCTTTCTCCCCCAAATCTTCCTCTCTCTCTCTCCCCAAAACTTCCCTCTCTCCCCTCAACCTCCATTGTCGGGCTCTCCTAACTGCCACTGCCTCCCCTCCTCTCTGCATCACATGGCTTGCACCGCCATGCTCTTGCTTCCCGTGCATGCCCGACCTGCCAGTCCACGCTGGCCATTGAACCACCACTGCCCCCGGCCTCAGTGTGGGTCCCTTGCTACCAGTGCCACCACCCGGCTCGGCTAGCTCGGTCCATGCTCTCCTCCTCTTCCCAAGACGATCGGAAGGCTAACGCCGCCTCTGGCGCGGCCGGCCCCTATGGCGCCGCTGCGGGTCATCTCGGCTAGCCCTCACGCGTGTGGCCCCTGGCTGGTGGCCACCACGCCGAGCTCCAAGACACCTGCACGCGCCATCGCTTGGCCCGATGGCTCGGCTGTCACCTGCCCTCCCAGCCACGGCCATAGCATAGAAGCCTTCCTCCCTTCCCAAAACCTCTAAGCTCTAGTTCAGCTGTTCTACTTAATATGCACAGATGAATGAAGTGTTGATGCTTGCTGTTGATGTATGAATGCAGAGTTTGATGGTGGCTTTGGAGTGAACATGGCTACTAGAGGAAGCTGCCACTGAGGTATGGACTAATCTAAAGCTCGATATGCACATGCATCCTACCTGAGGGATGGGGGTTAAGCTGGATTGGGGTTGATGGTTGGCGATGGTGGTCGGCGATGCAGGATGATGATGCCGGCAATGGGGATGGTGCTGCCGACGGTGCGGATGTGGTCGCCCTCTGCCGGCCTTGGCGTCGCCATGCTCCCTGGCTTCTTTTTCCTTGGTCTTTGGTTGGAAGGGCTGGACTGATGGGAATGCAATGCAATGGGTGGTCTGAGAATGGGGGGAATGAATGGGGCTTATTAGGGCTGGAAAAATAGCTCGAGGCTCGTGCTCGACTCGGGCTCGTCACGGCTCGGCTCGGCTCGTGAATTTTTGAGCCAAGCCAAGCCCACCTTTTGGCTCGGTGAAATTCGAGCCTGGCCGAGCTGCCATGAGCCGGCTCGCGAGCCAAACAAGCCAAGCAAAATCCCGGCCACGCCCATAAGGCCATAACCCATTCACTACGCAGCGCAGGCACCCACCCCACCCCACCCGGCCGCCATTCCCCTTTCCCCATCCGACCTGCTCCCTCCAGTCCATCTCCCAGATCCATCGGGCGACCACCATCACCATGGCGGGCAAGCACCAGCCAGCCGCCTCCTCTCGCCGCCTCCCCACCTCCTCCCCGACCCCGCCTCGCCCCCGCCTCGCCTCTCTCTCCACCCCATCCATCCATTCAGCGACGCCTACGAGCAGCTGGCCTCGCCCGGCGTCGCCGCCGCCTCGCCCTCGTGGAGCTACCTCGTGGCCCTCACCTGTCGCCGCCAAGATCCGATCAGCTGCCGCCTCGTGGAGCGCCTCGACGCCTCGCCGCCTCCAACCACGCTGCCGCCTCATGAGCCGCCCGACGCCCTCGCGCCGCCTCACCACGCTACCCTGGATCATGGAGTGCCCGGCAACGCCGACGCTGCCGCCTCGCCTCGGCCTCGATCAGATCAGATTTTTTGTTGTGATTCTTGTGAATGAATGCTCTTTGGTTGCGTGGATGTAGATTTTTGTGCAGATTTTTGTAGATCCAGATTGTCTTGTGAAAATGTGAATGAACGAATGCTCAGAACGAATGCCGCTGCTAGTGATTCGTGAACGAACGCGGACGCCGCTGCTCTGGTTGCTTTGGCTCGCGAGCCCTTGCGAGCCGGCTCGAGCCGGGTTTCGAGCCGAGCCGAGCTACCCTCATGGCTCGTTGTCAAAACGAGCCGAGCCGAGCCGAACTTCTTTGTTGAACGAGAACTGGCGAGCTGAGCAGCTCGGCTCGGCTGCTTCAACCCTAGGGCTTATGAAGACCTCTGGAACTTTGTGTTGTTCGGCTTGTGAATGGTGAGGGGGATGAATGTGGCCTGAAGAAGACACTGGAAGCTTTGTGCTGCTGGAGCTGTGAAGTGGGGGGAATGAATGTGGCTTTGAAGACACAGGAGGGAAATGCAAAATGCAGAGCATGCACAAGGGGGGATGGATTGGTGTGCTGGGCCGTGCTGCATGAATTGGGATGCTTGATGCATGCCTGAGGGAATAGGAGAGAAAAGCAACAGAATGCACCAAGGGGTGGCTTGACTGGTTGACTGAGTGGGGAGATGAGCTGCTTGCTATGCATTGAAGAAAAGGAGAGATGCTGTTGCTGCTCAATTAAATGATGCAATATGCTTATAGATTGATTGATGAAAAACACTCTTGTAAACAATTCACTTATTGCCTTACTGCTCTGATGGAAATGGAAATTGTAATTTAATTATGACTTTGATTTTACTGCTTTACTGGTGAATGCAACAGGTTCTTGTATTTGAATGATGAGATTGAAATGGATGATGGAGTATTGGTTCTAACGGCTTCTAATGCAATGCTTGAGAAAAGAAACACGAATAATACTAACGAGTTAATATTAACTCTGGTGCTTAATAACGATCTAACACTATAGTTAACTCACTACTAAGATAAAATTAATTATCGCTAATTATCGATTACTGCTAAACAATTAGGCATAAAAACTCGGGTTCTCACATCATCCCCCCCTTGGAAACAATTTCGCCCCCGAAATTAGAATCCCACTTGAACATGTTGGGGTAGACTTCGCGTAGTTCTTCCTCCTTCTCCCATGTACCTTCCCGCATGGAGTGATTCTTCCATAGTACCTTGCAGAAGCGGATCATCCTGTTCCTTAACTGTCGGCCTTCTATCTCCAGAATTTTTATTGAGCGTTCTTCGTAAGTCAAATCATCTTGTAGGGGTATGTCAAGGTTGGTTATATGTTGCAAGGGGGACGCTCTTAGACATTTTTGGAGTTGAGAGACATGAAACACATCATAAATCCGCGATAGGACTCATGACAACTGATGTGAGACACCAGTTCTCATTCGCCGGTACCTCAGGATGACAACTGATGGAAACAGCAATAGAGTCAGTGATGACAAGCCTATTTTGGTCTCCATCAGGACTAAGATTCCCAAGAATGGTGTTACAACAGGCTACACCTGCCGGCTGACTGCCCCAGAGCGCCACAAGTCGATTGTCAGGCCGGACGCACTGAACCCATCTCTCATCAACGTGGTGCACCACTTCCATCTGAAGGAAGGGATGAGGTCTGTGAACATTGGTCAGGGAGTGATGCTGATCAACCACTACAAATACCAAGTTTGGGAGGTGTTCAAGGATAAGTTCTTTGGGCGTGTCGCAACCTATGCTATGCTGCATGCTTTGTTTAAACTTTTTTTGCTTTATATTTATATGATGGCAACTTTATGCTAAGCATCTTTAGATGTAACTAGTAGCTTTGAGAAAGTATTCTTCTCCAGCTATTTTATTAGAAAACGCAAGAAAGGGAATAAAATTCTAAAGCAATTGGATCAACATCTAGATCACTATCATAACCATTGTTTTCTTCTCCATCTTTCATTACTGAACTTTCAGAGGTTAGGTTACTTAAAGCTGACACATACACACAAGCACACACTAGATAAAGCCTAGGTTTCTTTTCTCTTTAACTTTAGTGCCTCACTGTTCTTACTTTATTATTCGAAGTTCCTTGACAGGATGGCCTTGTCTGGCTCCAAGGGTCCCAGTTCTTTACTCTGCCACTGTCCATAAATTTATGAGGACAGGTTTCCCATAGTTAAGTCAAAGCAAGGGAAGCAAACAGACATACTAACCTTTCCAAGGGAAGCAAACAGACATACTAACCTTTCTAATTTCCTAATCTCTACCCCCCAAAATCAGTCCTTGTTTCCAATGTTAGTTTTGCTGTACTAATCAAGAAACCATGGGCAACAATACAAAAGCTGGCAAGTGTGGATTGGTTTGGTGCCTTCTGGGGATGTTGCTATCTGAAGATGACTCGAAGTGCTGAGAAAAAGACAGAAAGAGTAAGCTACACATTTGAGCTGTGATTTGGCAGTTTGGTCCTGTCACGGACAGGGTTTGATTGGATGGGGTAATCGCGGCGGCGCGAAGGAGGAGCCATGACAACGGCTTCCGCGTGGCAAGGACAGTTTCATGATCAGTAACGAGAGAGAGAGGAAATTTGGGTTTTCTGATATCTCTTGATTGATGCATACGGAAGATACGAGTATCTTTAAATAGAGACGTAAGCCTAACAATAGGAAATCTAAACTATCTCTTAAAGAGATCAATACTGGAAACGGGCTCTATCTCTGATGGAAAGCTAATCAAACAAAACTATCCTAATACATAAGCCTTGCCGTAAATAACTTAAAGTCCTACAGCTTCACGTCTTGCTGCTGCTGCCGTCGCCTTGAATTATCTTCTTGCGACAGCAGTGGCGGAGCTAGGATTTCGTCTATGGGATGCAAACTTTTTTTTTTGCGATTACAAGAAAGACACATATGCACACACTCCACCACACACACGCGTGAGTGCGCCTCATATCACATGTCTAGAAAGACGGAGGACGGGAATAAATCCGTGACTTTACAAAATATCTACTGAAAGCGTGCTCGTTTGTGCATAAAGGTGCGAACTTAAATGACATATTTCAACATAAAAGTATAAATGACATATTAAAGGTTCAAGTAGAACAAATTACATGTTTCTAGTATAACCGACATCATAAAATATTGTTTGTGTTGGTGGGCTGCTTACTATTGATTGCTGAGAATAACTTAATGTAATTCATTGTATAGTTTGTGTATTATACTAGGTATACATAATGTATAAAGAGTCTCATGATGCAAATTTGGGGTGCAATCGCACCCCATGTTTCTAGTGTGGCTCAAGAATCGCAGGACGAGAATACGTTAAGCCCCACATGACATCTCTCCTTTCGAGTAGCACTGCCCTCGAAGCCGAAAAGAGGATAGAGTTTCTGAAATTGCGCCAGATCTTCCCCAGAAGCATTGGTGGCTAGAGCACCTTCCCATTGAACCAGAAGCTGGGGTTGACCACGAGCAATATGGGATTTAAGAACTTTAGCTGGCACGGGACACACTCGCCCATGCAACAAAACTGGCAATGCTGGAGGATTGTCCGGTGGAGTACCTACAAACGGTTTCAATAGACTAATGTGGAAAACATCATGAATTTTGCCGCGGGGCGGCAATGCAAGGCGGACCAAACCAATGCGTTGAAGCACTTTGTATGGTCCAAAATAACGTGGTCCTAACTTTTCGCGATTGGGGAGAGACAATGATGCCGCCTGACGCTAATGAAGACGAAGCCATACCCATTGCCCCTTAGTCAATTCCAATGCACAATGTCCCTTGTCATATTGTTTCTTGTAAAGTTGTTGTGCTTGTAGTAAGCGGTTACAGATCTCGAGCAAAAATTCATCACGATCCCATACTAACTGCTCCACGGTAGGAAGACACGTGCTACCTGGCTCATATGCACGCAAAGACGATGGCTCCCGGCCATACACTACTTTGAACGGAGAAGTATGAAGTGACGTCTGGAAGGACGTGTTGTAGCAGTACTTAGCCCGAGGTAACCATCGAAGCCACTGTTTGGGGTGATCGCCAGTGATGCAACGGAGGTACATGACAATAACCTTGTTGACTACTTCGGACTGACCATCTGATTGAGGATGAAAAGCGGTACTGAGACAAAGTTGAACACCGGTCAAACGAAACAGTTCAATCCAAAAAGTACTAGTAAATACCGGGTCCCAATCACTGACAATGGACGTAGGCACCCCATGGAGCTGAACAATTTTATTGAAAAACACTTGGGCCACCGTCCACTGCCCTCATCGCCACCACCCCCAGTGGCCCCGGTGGCGTCCAGACCGACCGTCGCCCGGCCCCCCTCCAGGCGCTTCCCCACCACAGCCTGGGGGCGGGTCTGGCGGCTCCAACCGACACCGCCGACGCGGGAAGAATGGTGGCACCGGCAGTGGGGGCGGCTCCACCTGGCCCTCGTTCTACAATCTGTGGACGGGGACCATTCAAATGTGGCCTGGTCCCCATCCCGGTGTCCTGGGCGGCCAACCCCCGCGAGCACAGGGAATGCAGCACCAGCAGCACCCGCACCATAATGCACCACCGCAGGCGTTCTGCGTAGGACCTCCTCCTGGTTGTTACCCGCTGCCTCCACAACCGGTCTACCCGGCTGCACCTGCTCCTCCACCGACGCCCGACACTTGGACTCCAATGTCGGGCTCTTGGAATCAGCAGTCGTTGGCAAATGCGTTCAGCACTGTGACGCTTGCCCCTCCCGCCACGACTGACTGGTACATGGATGTTGGGGCATCTTCGCACATGTCATCGGACTCCGGTAACCTATCCTTGTTTCATTCGCCACGATCATTTACTCCTTCATTAATCGTTGTCGGTAACGGGTCCCTTTTGCCCGTCACCTCTACTGGCTCAACCGCTTTACCTGGCAATTTTCATCTTAATGATGTTCTAGTCACTCCTAGCATTATCAAGAATCTTATATCTGTTCGCCAGTTTACTACTGACAACAATTGCTCTGTTGAGTTTGACCTGTTTGGTCTCTCTGTGAAGGATCTACAGTCCCGGGACGTGATCATCAGGTGCAATAGCTCCGGACCCTTATATCCCTTCCACGCAATGGCACTCGCCTCATGTGCTCTTATAGCTACTGCTCCCGCCACCCTGTGGCATCGCCGCCTTGGACATCCTAGACATGACACCATCTCCAAACTCACCAGTGTCTCCGCCATTACCTGCAATAAAAGTGCTGATGATTCTCTTTGTCATGCTTGCCAACTTGGCCGTCATGTGCGCTTGTCGTTTGCCACATCCACCTCTAGAGCTATCAATAAGTTTGATTTAATCCATGGTGATCTTTGGACATCTCCTGTTGCTAGTGTGTCCGGTTATAAATATTATTTGGTCATTCTTGATGATTGCTCACATTTTCTTTGGACGTTTTCTTTGCGTCTTAAATCCGATACTTTTTCCACCATCTCTAATTTTTTTCTCTTACGTAGCTACTCAGTTTGGCGTGACAATTAAAAGCATCCAATGCAACAACGGTCGGGAGTTTGATAACTCCTCCACTGGCACTTTCTTCCTCACTCATGGCGTTGACCTTTGTATTTCGTGTCCCTACACCTCCCAACAAAATGGGAAGGCCGAGCGCACCATTCACACCATCAATAATATTGTGCGCTCCCTCCTATTTCAAGCGAGTTTTCCTCCTTCCTATTAGGTCGAAGCACTCCACACAGCCACGTACCTTCTCAGTCGCCTACCCGCAAAGACACTAAACCACTCCACACCTTTCTTTGCATTGTACGACATTCATCCCACCTACGACCACCTTCGTCTGTTCGGCTCCAAGTGCTACCCCAACTTATCCGCTATAGCTCCCCACAAACTCTCGCCTCGTTCGACCCTTTGCACCTTCCTTGGATATTCCTCAAATCACAAAGGTTACCGGTGTTTTGATCCTTTGTCAAATCGCATCATCATCTCCCGCCATGTGACGTTCGATGAGACATCTTTTCCTTTTGCTGAAACAAACACCCCATCACCTAATGCATTTGATTTTTTGTCCGATCTTGATAGCGCACTGATTCCCGTCGGGCCACCGCGCCGCTCTTTCAGTGCAGGTACCCCACCACTGGTTGTCGAACCAGCTATTGTGGTCGCCGAGCTTGTCGCTACGCCTGCGACGCCGCTTCCCATCGTCATCGACCGTGGTCGAGCGTGCAGTACCACCACGGCGCCATCGCCACACTCAGAGTGCAGAGGCACCGCTCAAGATCGTTACCTCTCTCCGCCACGCTGGCGACAGCTCGCCGCTCAGACGACAGCGCGGCCGCACATTCTGCGGCGCAAGCACGTCTGCTACACCCACTGCTTCTACGGTGCGCAGTAACACTGCACCAACCGCTGTTGCTCCCGTGTTGAGTAGTACTGCCGCCCCGCCTGTGGACGTACGGCCTGATGGCGCGGTACCTATCCCGCTAGTCAGCAACTCTCACACCATGGTCACCCGTGGCAAGCTCGGGTTCCAGCAGCTCACCCTTCATGCCATGGCCCTCTCGCCGCTCCCAAAGACGTCTCGGTCTACTCTAGCCGATCCTAACTGGCGCAGCGCCATAGAGGATGAGTATAACACCTTGCTCGGCAACAACACGTGGGATCTCGTCCCGCAACCACCCAAGGCCAACATTATCACTGGCAAATGGATCTTTCGGCACAAGTTTACCGATATTGGTACTCTTGACAGATACAAAGCTCGATGGGTTCTTTGTGGCTTTACACAACATCCGGGCGTTGACTTCGATGAGACTTTCAACCCGGTCGTGAAGCCAGCCACTGTTCGTACTGTGCTCTCTTTGGCCCTTTCTAGAGACTGGCTCATTCATCAGCTTGATGTCAAGAATGCATTTCTTCATGGCACACTGATTGAGACAGTCTACTGCTCCCAACCGACTGGTTTCGTTGATCCTTCCTACCCAGACTACGTCTGTTGTCTGAACAAGTCTCTTTATGGCCTCAAACAGGCGCCTCGAGCTTGGTACAGCCGCTTTGCCTCGTATTTGCTAACTCTTGGTTTTGTGGAAGCCAAGTCGGATACGTCTTTGTTCATTTACCACAGAGGTACCGACACCGTCTATCTGCTTCTTTATGGGGATGATATTGTCTTGACGACGCCGTCTGTTCTTTGTGTTCGCTCGGACCATTGCAGCTTTGCAAAGCGAATTCTCTATGAAGGATCTCGGGGCACTTCATCATTTTTTAGGCATTTCTGTGCAGCAGAGTCTCAGTGGCTTGTTCCTCTCTCAGCGACAGTATACACTAGATATCCTAGAGTGTGCTGGCATGTCAGACTACAAGCCCTGCAGCACACCGATTGATACTCATCCTAAAGTGTCTGGATCTGCTGGAACCCTAGTGAGCGATGCCACTCAATATCACAGCCTCACAAGCGCCCTACAGTATCTCACCTTCACACGATCGGATATTGCCTATGCTGTCCAGTAGGTCTGCCTTCATATGCATGACCCCCCAAGAGCGTCACCTCATGGCAGTTAAGCGCATCCTTCAGTACTTACGCAGTACCATCGACTATGGGCTCCAGCTTCATTGATCTCCGTCGGCGGACCTGGTCGTATATTTTGATGCAAACTGGACAGGGTGTCCAGACACACGCAAGTCCACCTCGGGCTATGCTGTGTTTCTTGGTGATAGTCTTATTTCCTGGTCTTCCAAGCGTCAGAACATAGTGTCTCGTTCCAGTGCCGAAGCAGAATACCAGGTCGTTGCCAATGCTGTTGCAGAGGCTTGCTGGTTGCGTCAGTTACTACATGAGCTTCGAAGCGCTCTCCACCGAACTATTATCGTCTACTGTGATAATGTGAGTGCCGTCTACCTGTCGACGAACCTGGTGCATCATCAGCGCACCAAACACGTCAAGATAGACCTTTACTTCGTTCGAGAGCACGTGGCTCTAGGCGATGTTCGAGTTCTCCATGTTCCGACGACCTCCCAGTACGCTGATATCTTAAGCAAGGGGCTACCTACGTCCATCTTCACCGAGTTTCGGTCCAGTCTGAATGTCCGTCTTGTTGACGTTCCGACTGCGGGGGCGTGTTAGACAGAGAATCCGGCCCTTGGCTCTCTCCTACGCATGCATGCATGGTGTGCCGCTAGGATCACGCGTGATCACGCATTAGCACTAATCCCGGCCAGATATTCCTCGCCTTGATCCTGTTTCCATAAATCATGCGAGGTGGTTATCTCAGCCTTGGGATATAAATATGTAACGCGTGTTTCCTAAGGAATTCAATCAATTCATTTGCGTGATATTTTCTCTCACACTAACAATAGGAAATCTAAACTATCTCTTAAAGAGATCAATACTGGAAACAGACTATATCCCTGATGGAAAGCTAATCAAACAAAACTATCCTAATACATAAGCCTTGCCGTAAATAACTTAAAGTCCTACAGCTTCACGTCTTGCTGCTGCTGCCGTGCGCCGACACTGAGTGCACGTTGCTGCTGCCGTCGCCTTGAATTATCTTCTTGCGACAAGAATACGTTAAGCCCCAGATGACAGGTCCCCCATCAGTATAATACTATAATGTCCACATTTTTTTTAGATAATGGAAGAGAAAACTCCCCCGGCCTCTGCATTAAGGATGCACACAGCCTAATTTATTACAAAGTTCCAAGTTCAAAAATAACCATAAAGTTGAAAGTGGCTCGAAGCCTTACAACCAAAAGATGACAGAACTTTAAATGCAATCATTACAAATCCTGTGACTAAACCGCCACCCCTGGTTGTTGAAGATTTGCTTCGCCACATACTCCAACCTGGCACTTCCATTCATCATGGACTCCTTCTGGGCTGGTTTCTGCATACTTGCCCAAGCCCTCATCTATTGCCCACTCAATAAGATAACCTGCAAGGGATTAGTGATAACCTTTTTATCAAAAACCGCATCATTTCGACATATCCAAATAGACCAACATAAGACACTAGCTCCCACTAGGAGTTGTGATTTTAAAGTTTTTGGAATACCGTCTAACCAATTCCCAAACATGTTGGCCATATTCACAGGAGGGGATAAGTTAAACGCACATTGAACAGCCCACCATGCAAGACGTGCAAAGGGACAGTCAATAAGAAGGTGCTGAATTGTTTCCTCTGTAATACAAAAACAACACTTTTTACTTCCTCTCCAATTTCTTTTGTACAGATTATCCTTAGTTAGGATTACCCCTCTTTTGAGATACCAAAGGAATATTTTCACTTTTAATGGGATTTTAAGTAACCAAATAAAATTCCTATCGGAGGCTCGATAATTTCCAATAAGAGCTGTATAGAAAGACTGTACCGAGAATAGTCCGGACTTATGCAAATTCCATGTAAAAATATCTTTTTGAGAGTTCAATTATAAATTGGCAATTCGTAAAATTAACTCATTTCAAGTCTGTAACTTAGATCCAATAATATCCACATGTATAATAATATTGCAATGCATGTATGTAGACATATGAGCTGCCATGATCCTTCACGAATACTGCGGCTAAGTTGGACCTTGAAAGGTTCTTGCATTGGGCAACAGTGCCTGAATTTCTGGCAGGTAAGCTGGCACAACATTGCTTGTCTCTCTGGCACAGAAAAGGTCTAAAAAATTGCTCAATCTCCACTTTGCACCCTGAACTGGCTGGCTCCTTTCCCACTGTGCTAGCTTCTGTGATAAAAATTCTGCTGCGTTGTGGTCACTGCATATTGGAGGGATGAGAAGGGGCTTAGGTTAGATGCAGGGCAGCTGGCTCCATACAAGGTACTGTACAATTGTGCAGACCACAGGGTAGAATGCCAGATCCACATGGGGTCTTGCTGGGTTAGAACGACTTGTGTCCTAATTACCTGTTGCATATTGCAGGCTTGCAGCTATGTTGTTTGGGCAGTGTGGTAATTTCTCCGCAACACCACAGCATGGATTCTTGTAATTGTCAATGCTGTTCATCTGGATCCTTGATTCCTTGTACATCTGATACTCAGCCTATAGTCTCGATCACTCACATGCAAGTTCCTGGCAATTGCATGTGTAAGATCGTTAATGACAATCAGAGAGAAGGGGGTGAATGATTGTAGAAGATTTTTCGCACCCTCATTACAGAACGCTTCCAGGTGAAAACTCTCGGGAGAATTTCTCGGCAAAACGCTTCAACAGAAGAGAACTCAACCAGGTGCTCGGCTGTAGCAGACGCTGGACACCGATCCGAGATGAACACACGCACACGTCGCTGGAAGCCTGAAACCTGACGTACGCAATACGCGGCAGCCACTAGCACCTCACGTCGCGTCGCAATGCACTGCCACCGCTAGCAATTTTCCTCTGCTGTAGAAGTCAAGCCACTGCTTGCAATACACATATCTAAAAAGTCAAGCCTCATGCACATCCGAAAACATCGGCCAGCACATCTCCGGTCGCTTGCACTTTTAATCCTCCTTCACGTCATGGCCAAAAACATAGCAACCAAAAGCGTATGGCAATTTTCTAGTCTCGCACACGCATGCACAGAGCACTGCCGGTGAGGACGGCCAGCGTGTCATGGTACATGTTAAAACCGCACACTCATTATGCCATGCGTGAAATATCACCCTATAAAACCGGATCGACGTGTTATTTAAACTGGACTGTAAAGTTTGAAGGTTAAATATCTGGTTTATAGTTCAGGATGCGAGATGGATTTTTGAGCAAAGTTCGGAATGTTATTTGGATTTTTTTTCCCCAACGATCAATAGTCAGATCCATTGCACGCATGACGCACGCACGGCCGATGATCGAGAGGGACATCAAGCAAACGATCGGAGCTTGATTGGACGCGTGTGAGAGATCGACGTAAAGGCAGGTCGACATTGCAAGTATTTATTGGCCCGGTTTGACGGCTTGACGCTGGCCGGCCAGGGTCGCCGTCCGTCCACACGTACGCTGTTGGACGGAAAGGATGGAGACGCTAGCAGGCTACGTGCTAGAGAGCCGTGACGCTCGGGATCTGAGGCCCATGATTTCTGGCCACAGTTTATTCCAGTTAATTTTGTGCTGGTATTTATGTGGAGTGTTTAGGACGCGCGAAAATAAAAACGTGCGATGCGTCAGAGTGATAACAATTGTACTCTAGGCCTTTTGCCTTGTGTTCATATTTCAACATCTATGTGTACATATTGTTCAACTTAGCATCATAGTATGCGTGTGGGAAAACAGAAGTAATAAGTGTTTACTGACTACATATATGCAAAAGTCCCTAGCCGGCCCTAATCCTTAGGATCCTATAGGTGACACATATGGTCACCTAAGCACCTATACATAGCCCAATAGACACCAGATTACACAATCAATTTTGGACATCCTAAAATTGTCACATGACATAGCCTTCAGACCACACCTCCGTAGCTCTAACACGCATCATCTATCTTTAGTCTCCACGTGCCCTAACTTGAGCCCGACCGTCTCCTCCAGTATCCTCGACCCTCTGGACTATGACTTCACACCAAGCCATCTCCCGGTCACCATCGTAAACCACGATCGCCTCCGAATTATCCTGCACATGCAAAGATCAAAACACCAACTTTTCTTGGCACAAGTTCTTCCCAACTTGACCGACATAAGTCCACACACACGACACGCCTCAAATAACATCAGTACCCAACATTGTCAATTATTCATCAACTAAAATATACTAGACCTAGCTATATGGCCTAACAATCTCCCCCTAGATGAATACATTGACAATACTTTAAAATTGTGAGTTGAGTTTTAAAAGAAAAGAAATTTGTAAAAAGAAAGTTTCAAAGCTGCAAAGCAAACACTTCAAAACAACAGCTGAAAAACTCCCTCTCAACACAAGGAGTTGAAAAACTCCCCCTCAACACAAGGGAAGCAAAAAAGCAAAATTCTCCAATTTTTTCAATTTCTCCCATTTTTCTTTCCTTTTAGCAATGTAATCATCAAAAACTTCAGAGAAAGAATAATTCTAAGAAAAATGAGCAAGGGGAGTAAAAAATCAAGAAGCTTTCTAGATTATCCAAGTCACTTCACATTGATTTAATAAATTAACCAAGCCTCCTTTTTTAGTAGAGCTATCTAGATCATATAAAGTCACATACCATATAGCATAGTCAAAACAGGTCTTAGAATGATTAAGCAATTTAAATTAATGACAGACATCTCGACAATGACCAAATCGATTATAAAGAGCACAATGGGATATCACAATAAAAAATTAAAGCCTAAAAATGAAGTAAACTTTAAAGCTAGATGAGTTAGCAGTCTCATGTAATAACCTATTGCTCCACTTTCAATTCTTAAGCAAGTGGCATGCTTGTAGCATACTTCTTTTCAATGGTGGCATGCTTGTAGCATACTTCTTTTCATTTGAGCACTTTTGAGCATTTTTCATACACACACACATATGTATGGCATGCTTGAAGTATACATCTTTTCAATTGTCTCTTTCTCAATTTTTTTAATAATATGCCAAATTGAGTGAACATAAAAAGATTGTAATAAGAAATATACGAGCTTTATATCCAAGATTTAAAATAATATTCACAATCAAGCTAATCATTTTCAATGAACATCGCAAAGTACTAACTATAATCAATCTAGTCAAAGTATTCTGCCGTGTCATGCTTTAGTTCAAATGTGGCAAAGTAATTTAAACCAGTCATGATCAAAGCTACATAGCACATGAGTAAATATGACAATGAGAGCTCTACACCTCATTTGATTTCAATGGCTTGGAATTGATGAATTATTTGACAAGTATAATAGACAAAGCTTCTGAATTTTTAAACAACAAGCTCCCCCTCAAAATAATCCCATTGGATGAAACACACCCAACTCACTTTGCAAAATAAAATCTAGGAATCCAGTACTGAGATACACGGTATGGAGGAACAGCAACAAAACTAGAACCAGAACCACGTGTGCGTGTGCGATCAAAATGCGAATTATGTGAATTAAATCCCAAACCAGTACATGAAGCAAATTTAAAGCCATCATGAAAGTCCTCTAAAAACCTAGCTTTCGTATTAGTTCTAAGGACAACAAAAGAGGTTGCACGTTTTTATCTTAAGGCATTCAATCTTTCCCTTTTCTCTTTCTTAACACGCCTAAAACAAAATTCTTTAGGGACAACAAAAGAGGTTGCACGTTCTAGAGACAATAAAAGAGGTTGCACATTTTTAGCTGGCTCCTTTCCCACTGTGCTAGCTTCTGTGATAAAAATTCTGCTGTGTTATGGTCACTGCATATTGGAGGGATGAGAGGGGGGAGATGAATGATTATAGAAGATTTTTCACACCTTCATTACAGAACGCTTCCGGATGAAAACTCTCAGGAGAATTTCTCGGCAAAACGCTTCAGCAGAAGAGAACTTAACCAGGTGCTCAGCTGTAGCAGACGCTGAACACCGATCCAAGATGAACACACGCACACGTCGCTGAAAGTCTGGAACCTCACGTACACAATACGCTGCAGCCACTAGCACCTCACATCGCGTCAAGCAGCCACAGCAAACAGCCAGCCGCAATGCACTGCTGCCGTAAGCAATTTTCCTCTGCCGCAAAAGTCAAGCCACTGCTAACAATAAACAAATCTAAAACCTCAAGCCTCATGCACATCCAAAAACATCGGTCAACACATCTCCGGTCGCTAGCACTTAATCCTCTTTCACGTCATGGCCAAAAAAGGTAGCAACCAAAAGCATATGGCAATTTTCTAGTCTCACACGTGCATGCACATAGCACTGCTCGGGAGGATGACGTCTGGAGAATTGATTTTCTTGCACATGCACGAGCAAAAGTCTTGGCCGCCGCCAACACCTCAAAGTCTCGGCTCCACGAGATCCAAAATAGTTTCTAGGAAGATAACCCTAACAGCAGATGCCCAGGCAGCCCTAATCACATCCAACATAAATAGTCCTAGAATCCTATACCTGGCATACATGATCACCTAAACACCCATACATAGCCCAATAGTCTTACAGCCCAATATATGAGATTTTACACCAAATTACACAACCAATTTTGAACACCCCAAAATTACCATATGTCGTAGCCTCCGGACTACACATCCGTAGCTCCAACACGTATCATCCATCTTTGATCTCCATGCGCCCTAACTCGAGATCGACCGTCTTCTCCAGTATTCTCGACTCTCTGGATCATGACTTCATACCAAGCCATCTCCCGGTCACCGCCGTAGACCACGATCGCCTCCGAGTTACCCTACACATGCAAAGACCAAAACACCAATTTTTCTTGGCACAAGTTCTTCCCAACTTGACCGACATAAGTCTATACACACGACACGCCTCAAATAGCATCAGTATCCAACATTGTCAATTATTCATCAACTAAAATATACTAGACCTAGCCACATGGTCTAATAATCTCCCCCTTGATGAATACATTGACAATACTTCAAAATTGTTAGTTGAATTTTGAAAGAAAAGAAATTTGCAAAAAGAAAGTTTCAAAGCTACAAGGCAAAAACTTCAAAACAACAGCTGAAAAACTCCTCTCAACACAAGGAGCTGAAAAACTCCCCCTCAACACAAGGGAAACAAAAAAGCAAATTTCTCCAATTTTTCCAATTTCTCCAATTTTTCTCCCCTTTGGCAATGTAATCATCAAAAACTTCAGAGAAAGAATAATTCTAAGAAAAAGGAGTAAGGGGAGTAAAAAATCAAGAAGCTTTGTAGATTATCCAAGTCACTTCACATTGATTTAATAAATTAACCAAGCCACCTTTTTTAGTAGAGCTATCTAGATCATATAAAGTCATATACCATATAGCAAAGTCAAAACAAGTCTTTAGAATGATTAAGCAATTTAAATTAATGACATCATCGCAATAATGACCAACCCGATTATAAAGAGCACAATGAGATATCACAATGAAAAATTAAAGCCTAAAAAATGAAGCAAACTTTAAAGCTAGATGAGCTAGCAGTCTCATGTAACAACCTATTGCTCCACTTTCAATTCTTAAGTATGTGGCATGCTTGTAGCATACTTCTTTTCAATGTGGCGTACTTGTAGCATACTTCTTTTCAATGATGGCATGCTTGAAGCACACTTCTTTTCATTTATGTATGTATGTATGTATGTATGTATGTATGTATGTATGTATGTATGTATGTATGTATGTATGTATGTATGGCATGCTTGAAGCATATATCTTTTCAATTGTCTCTTTCTCAAATATTTTTAATAACATGCCAAATTGAGCGAACATAAAAAGATTGCAATAAGAAACATACGAGCTTCATATCCAAGATTTAAAATAAGATTCACAATCAAGCTAATCATTTTCAATGAACATCGCAAAGTACTAACTATAATCAATCTAGTCAAAGTATTTCGCCATGTCATGCTTTAGTTAAAATGTGACAAAGTAATTAAAACCAGTCATGATCAAAGCTACACAGCACATGAGTAAATATGATAACGTGAGCTCTACACCTCATTAATTTGATTTCAATGGCTTGGAGTTGATGAATTGTTTGACAGGTATAATAGACAAAGCTTCTGAATTTTTAAACAACAAGTTCTTCATCAGAATAATCCGATTGGATGAAACACACCAAACTCACTTTGCAAATAAAATCTAGGAATCCAGTACTGAGATACACGATATGGAGGAATAGCAACAAAACTAAAACCATAACCACGTGTGCGTGCGCGATCAAAACGCGAATTATGTTAATTAAATCCCAAACCAGTACGTGAAGCAAATTTAAAGCCATCATGAAAGTCCTCTAAAAACTTAGCTTCGCATTAGTTCCAGGGACAACAAAAGAGGTTGCACGTTTTTGTCTTAAGGCATTCAATCTTTCCCTTTTCTCTTTCTTAACACGTCTAAAGCAAAATTCATGCAAGTGTACATCTCTACCACAATAGGTGCAATGAAATTTAACATAATTAGAATTCCTTTGAGATGATGGGCTAGCACCTACAACATTAGCAGAAGAGTTTTGCACAAAACCAGTAGATTTAAACACAGTTTTATGAGGCTCACTTTGCATGTGTAGGATCGTTAATAGCAATTAGATAGGGAGAGAGGGTGAATGATTGTAGAAAATTTTTCACATCCTCACTACAGAACGCTTCCTGGTGAAAACTCTCGGAAGAATTTCTCAGCAAAATGCTTCAGCAAAAGAGAACTCAACCACGTACTCAGCTGTAGCAGACGCTGAACACCGCTCCGATATGAATACACGCACACGTCCGCCGAAGCTCGAATCTCGTGTACGCAATACGCCATGACCACTAGCACCTCACGTCGCGTCAGTAAACAGAAGAAGAAACAAACCGCAATGCACCCGCAATGCAATTTTCTCTACCACAAAGCAATTTTCCTCTAGCCATAGAAGTCAAGCCACTACTAGCAATAAACAAATCTAAAACCTCAAGCCTCATGCACATCCAAAAACATAGCAACCAAAAGCGTATGGCAATTTTCTAGTCTCACACATGCATGCACATAGCACTGCTCGGGAGGATGAAGCCCGGAGAATTGATTTTCCACGAGATCCAAAATAGTTTCTAGGGAGATAACCCTAACAGTCGATGCCCAGCCGGTCCTAATCACATCCAACATAAATAGTGCTAGAATCCTATACATGACACATATAGTCACCTAAACACCCATACATGGTCCAATAGTCCTAGGGCCCAATACATAGGATTTTACACTAAATTACACAATCAATTGTGGACACCCTAAAATTGTCACATGTCGTAGCCTCCTGATCGCACCTCCGTAGCTCCAACATGCATCATCCATCTTTGATCTCTACGTGCCCCAACTCGAGCCCGACCGTCTCCTCCAACATCCTCGACCCTCTGGACCATAATTTCACCCCCCAAGTCATCTCTCGGTCACCGCCGTAGACCACGATCGCTTCCGAATTACTCTGCACATGCAAAGACCAAAACACCAATTTTTCCTGGCACAAGTTCTTCCCAACTTGACCAAAACATGCATCTAGGAGATGGCCACGAGCTTTCCTGTTCGTTCTCCTTTCTCCTTTCTTCTTATCGTTTTCTTCATGTCATTTTTGCTTAGCTCTGGCTAGAATAAGCGTACACTTGCTACTAGCACCAGATGTTTAGCAACTCCATTACTTATCCACAACATAATCTGCAACATACTGCGAGGGCCAGCAAGCAATTCCTTGTCAAAAACCTTGCCAATTAGGCCATCACATGGCTAAAGAACAAATCGGCTTAGTGCACTTCCTGTAGGCTGTAGTACATTGCAATAGTCAACAGTGGCACTAACTGGATCAGAAGCTTAGAGCAAAGATCTATAACAGACCACTAAACCCCCGAGGTTCTGATGCACCAGAATTACTATTTTAGACTAGCAGGTGGCTCGTACATTTATGTGGCTAGATTTATTATATATTGTTCACATATTGAATATTGATATTTGTCGGTGTTAGTTGTTTGATCCCCCTAATTATAAGTCGATTTTATGACAAATTCTACCTTTTTGCTTCAACTTCCAACAATAAATCCAATTCCAATGCAATACTCTACCACATAGTTATATTCTACATTTCTCCAATTATTGCCTAATCCTGGCCGTTGCGACATCAAACACACATACACGCGCAATCGTCACTGATCCCTGCGGGGATACCCATCACGCTCTCCCTAGTGGCTCCGAGCCTACTCCCTACGGATGTGTCATCTCTACTTCAAGCTCTTTGCTCCTCTGCTTTTGTACGCATGTGCTTTTATACGTACGAATGCATGCATGTATGTACACATGCATGATGTTATACGTGCTCGATGTCCTCTTCTCCCATGTCAGCCGCTCCTCTTCTTCGACGTTGGTCAACTCAACATTGTGACTTCCCCACTAACTGCAACGATCTCCGCCTTCACTCATGCTGACATATCTGCTTTAGTCGTTGTCTAACGATATAGAGAATCTTCTTGCTATCGCCGGTGACATTGTGTCCCTCACCAATGATGACACACTCCTAGCTACCTGATGACCCTATATCATTCATAGCTCGTCTTCAATGCAAAGCTTCATCTCCTCTAAGCCAGGGATTCTCTATCATCGAGCTTCTTTGACCATTGACTTATTTAACAACACCGACACTCACCACTTGTCGTCGCGACCTTTGACTTATTCGGCTCTAGTGAGCAGCACGACATTGTCCTTATCTCCGCCGTTGCCACCTCGGTTCTTCGCTCCCTATGGGTCAACGTCTTCTTGCAAGATAGATCGACACTATTGCACTCTTTTGTGGTCTCCTCCGACACCATTCCTTCTATCCTTGTTATAACTTTTATGTTCATTCAAAATTTTAGCTATTTTCTATCGGAATTCGTATACAAATCAAATTACTCATTTTATTTAATTTATTCTGAATTTTAGTCATTTAGGGATTTTACTTTGGAATTCGTACGGAAATCAAATCGCTAATTTTAGTTCATTTTTTATTCCGAATTTCAATTATGTTTTGTTGGAATTCATATACAAATCCAGTTGCTACATTTTTTTGTCCGAATTAGAGTTTTTAGGGATTTTACTTTGGAATTCGTATCGAAATCAAATTGCTAATTTTATTTTATTTTATATTCTGAATTTTAGTTATTTTTGTTGGAATTCTTATACAAATTCAATTGCTAGTTTTTGTTTAATTTTTATTTTGAATTATATTTATTATGGAGTTCACTTAGAACTGTAAAAAATTACTTAATCCATTTGCTAATTTTTATTTAATTTTTATTCTGAATTATCACTATTTAGGTATTTTACTTTGGAATTGTGATTTAAATCAAATTGCTAATTTTATTTTATTTTTATTCAATTTCAGCTTATTGTTTGTTGGAATTCATATCCAAATCCAATTGCTAATTTTTATTTCAAATCATATTTATTTAGGATTTTACTTATGAATTTGTATCGTAATCTAATTGCAAATTTTATTTTTTATTCTGAATTTTAGTTATTTCTGGATTTTACTTAACACAGACATTTTGTTTTAATCTAGACTGTTATAATTTAGACCCACAATGATCAACGATGTATATCTTTCTTTTTTTCCTCCAATCAATGTGTGAATTTATAGCCCTTGAGAGCGAACGTGATGACCTCTTTTGCTTTTGCTTTAATAAGATAACTAGCCAAATTCCCCGCGCAATTGCGCGGCTAGCTATTACGATTCCTCTTAAAATAGGGTTATATTTGTTTTCCAACTCCAATACTTATATATGACTGAAAATACAATTGTATTTTTCATACTACTTTAATAGCTCCCTGCGGACCCTGGACATTGAATACCCAAATTAAAGCCCTCGTGTGTGTATCGTACTAGTCCCATGATCAGTGACTAGTACACACATCTACAATATTGACATACGCATCCATACACATCCATACACAACATACATACAATATGAAATAAATATGGTACTTGACTTAAGCGGTTACATCACAAGTGTATATTACACAACCGACCGACCAAATTAAAAGATAAGTATCAGAAGTAGCAAGTTAAACATCGGAAGCATATTAAATAAAACCCAAAAGTCCAGCGGTATGCCCATCCAAACCCTTAGGCAACCGACAAGAACAAGTCCTAGCAAGACCCGTCACCGAACCCTCCGGTATCAGGTGCAAAGAACGCGTCATCCGGCGTAGGCTCATCCTCATAGTGTCGCACCTCATGAATAATTCAAGACCCTATGTGTATACCGTGTTAGTCCCAGGATTAAAGGCTAGCACACACATTCACAACATTTGGCAATCACATCCATACATTCACATGCTAAAGTAATTAAAAGGGTACTCTACTTAAGCTATTACAAGATTATTACAACAGCGGCCGACCGGCCAAATAAAATCAGTTATCAGAGTAAAATAACTAGCAGTGAAAGACATATAGTAGTAGCAAAACTCCAGCAGCATGCACATCCGATCCCGTAGGCAACCGATAAGGAACAAGGCCTAGGTAGACTCGTCACCGAACCCTCCAGTGTCGGTAGCAAAGAACTTGTCATCTGGCATCTGCGTATCTTTTATCTCTGAACAACAGTATTAGCAAAATTGAGTACTTGTGTACTCAGCAAGACTTGTAGTGTATCGCAAAAATTATATTAGATGCACAGCTGTCAAAAGAGGCTCTAATCTACAAGTTATTTAGCTCAAAGCGATTTTTATTTGCAATATTCATAAGTAATAATTTGCAACGGAATTTGAAAGAGCAGTATAAATAAATACAAGACAGTAAGTAAGAAATTGAATCAAATAATAATAACACCCGCAACCCTAATCGGTTGTAAGAAAAAATATAATCATTTTCAGCTATAGAGATGGCACTGACAAATTCATATTCAACCATAGAAATGGCAGTCCCGCTATAGACATAGCAATCCGCCATATACATGGAAGTTAACTCAATAAATAAAAACCCTATGTCATTACCCAAGTTTTGTGACAACCCAGTTTTTGGAAAAACAAAGCTACCACCATACCAACCGCACTAAGCATGCTCATGACCGCGAGCGCGGCTATTTAAATAGATTTTTCACTCTACAGAGGTGCACAACTTTACCCATAGTACGCAGTATTCTAGTTGCCTGGAATATCTCTATATCACTGCTCACTACTGAAGGTAAGCAGTCTAGAGTTCACGACGCAGCCTTTACATCATCTAGCCCTAAGCTTGCACTAGCCATACGAATCATTATCCTCATTCGTCCAGATAATAATAAAAAAACATCGAATGAGGAGCCTCACTCACCCGGATATAAACTTGTTGAGTGAGTCCATCACTTCGTCCGGATAGAAACCCATCGAAGTGAGGCATCTGCAGTTATGACGGCATACCTAACCAGTAATGCTCGCACTACTTCTACCTACTAATCATGCAAGGATATGGTTTGATAACTTAGTTAGCTACGACCATCTCACACTAGCACATATTGTTGTACGATTAGGTCTTAGTCCCGGAATTGCTGGCTTCGGTCCTTAATCGACTATGGGCAAGAACTCCACCCTAGCTACTAGTAAGTCACAATCCTCACTTTTTCAGAATACAATATAACTCGTCTGCATCTAAAAACTAAAGTTTTCATTTCATTTTTATACAAAATAACAGAGGTATCTCCTCCGGGCCATTTTCAAAATATCCCAAATTCTCAAATTAACATATTGTCCTTTTAGCAAATTTTTAGAAAATATATCACTCTAGTTGCATTTATGCGATAATCGCACCCAGGAATTCCCAAATGACATTATATATTTGCCTAACCCATATTCTAAAGGCTACAATAGTAAGGAATCAATATTTTAAGAAGACATATGCAGCAAGTAGGATTTACAACTACTGTTTCCCAACAATAGCAATTTCATACAAAACATACACGCATGCATAATAGAATTTACAAAAACAAAGTACAATAAGTAAAATACTGGGATCAACATGATCAATGGAGGTTCTTGCCTTGCTCTTGCTATTCTAGAAATATGATTTGTTGGTCTTCACAATAATAACCGGAGCAATCGACATCTAATTCAAAAAGAGCTGGAAACGAATTAAATAACACCAAATAAATTCAACAGTAACCAAAGTTAAATATTTTTACATATTCAGGTATATTATAATTTTAGATGAATTTAGAAACAAATTTAATTCAATTTAGAGTTTTGTAGCAAAAGTTATTAAGGTTTCATTTCTATTCGGTTTGATAAATCCAGATTAAATGAGAAATACGCTTTCTAACGGAGAAAGCGTATTCTCGCATCGGTTCTAACGAGGTTTACGCTTTCTAGTAAGGGAAAGCGTATTATCCTCATAACTGAAAATATATTTTCTATTTTCATTTGATTTTTGTTTAAAAACCGACAAGTGAGGCCCACTGTCAGTGACACGGTCCACGAGCACAGTGTATAGACCAATGGTCTATACGCGTAGCACACGGGTTCACGGGGTGGATTCACTATGCACTTAAGCCGTGGGGCCCGCATGTCATAGACTCATAAGAAGATAATGTTTCGTTTTAACTTTTCTTTAACTTAATGACTCGGTCCCACACGTCAGTGACTTATTAATTACTAAATCGATAACAAAACATTGATTTGGTCCTAATGACCATGATTAGACACGTTGATGATGAGCTACAGTGCTCGTCACCGTGTGCCGCACGGTGGTGCTCACGCCCGCGCGTCTCGCCAGCGGCATGGTGCTTCGCGAGACCAAAGAGTGCCCAAAATGGGACCTCCATGCTATTGCGCAGCCGCTAGCACTGACGGCGTGGCCGAAGGTGGCCTGATGCGGTAGCACGCCAGTGTTGCGCGGAGGAGCGAGTACAGCAATAGGTGACAACGCGAACAAGCAACGCCCTCGGCTAATGAGTTCACGCATGAGCATCTACATGTTACTAGGATCATACCAGAAGCAAGAGGGTGCTCAGAGGTGGTTGGAGTTGGGCTGCCATCCTTGAGCCGAGGCGGCGAGGTGGGTCATGAGTGGAGAAGACGTTTGGCCGGAGGAGAAGGCCTGATGATGGTTGGAGAAGCTCGAGGAGGTCCAGGCGATGCTTTAGGTGCACGGAATTGGGCTAAGGTGCGGTGGATCTCCGACGAGGCTTGAGGCGGTGGTTCCAGCCGGAGACGAGGAAGAAGCCCAAATTCAAGAGCTCTGTGGAACAACGGCTAAATTGAGTGAGGGATATCATCAGTGATCCCTAGAACATGATATGACGTGATAGGATTGACACCAAACCCTCAATGGCGTCGAGGATGAAGGAGGCGGCGCACGACCATTTTAGGGCTAGCGCTCTCCAAGCTCAAGAGCTCAATTGAGTGGATGAGGAAGGAGGAGATGGTGCCAAGAAATTCTTACTTTTAAGTGTAAGATCGAGGAGGCCGACTAGAGGGGGGTGAATAGGCGTTTTAAAAACTTCTTTGGCTAAAACTGATTTCTAATGTGGAAGCTAATACAAATAAGGTTTTGCACAATTAAAGCCTAAAACAACTAGGTTCAACTAAGTGCACCAACAATACAAGTCTATTGACAAATATAACAATTAAGCAAAGACTTGTAAGCTATTCAACTTTAGCAATGCAAATAGCACAAGGTAAAGCAAGCATTCATACACAATGAATAAGCAATTTAATACAAGGAATATAAATTGTACAATGTAAATCACAAGAATGCAAACCACAATTGACACGGCGATGTTTTACCGTGGTGATCGGAGACTTGCCGGTCTCCCCTAATCCACGTTGAGGTAAGCCCAAAATCAATTGGACCGGCTCCATGAATTAAGCCAAACCCTTTGAGGTAAGTCCAACCACTTGGACCGGTTCCAAACCGAACCAACACCTCGCTCCACTAGGGTTGCTCTTTCCTCCACTCCAGAGATGGTGAGCACCACACCACTCATAAACCGCCCGGGTCTTCTCACAATCTTCTTTGAGAAGCTCACCGGTGCAACGACGCCACCACGCTGTCTAGGTGTCGGCAAACACCAAGAGTAACAAGTCTCCAACACTCACTTGAACCAATCAAGTGTCTAAGCTCAAGTGGATACTAAATTCACCACCTAAGGCAACACATGCACTTAGGGTTTGCTCTCTAACCTCACTAAGTGCAACACATGCACAAAAAAGAATGAGAGGCTTGCTCTTTGCTCAATAGAATGTCTAGGGGCACCAGCAACCTCCCCACACACGGCCAAGGTGGGTATTTATAGCCCACACACAAAATCTAGCCATTGGGAGAAGATTCCAGAGAATCTGGACGAAATCGGTCTGACCGCCAACTAATGGCCGTTCCTGACCGCCCTTAGCTCCAACGGCTATAAAACTAGCCGTTGAGCTCACTGTCGGTCTGACCGTCAACTAATGGCCGGTCGGATCGCCTACCGATCGCCCAATAGACGCCGGCCGACCGCCCGTAAAAGCTCCACAGAAATAGCTAAGGACCAGAAACATCTCTTCTGGAAAAATCAAACCGCCACAGAGAAATCGGATCAACCGCACCACGGTTGAACCGAAAATTAGTGCGGTACAACCGCATAGCCTTGCGATGCCATGCGGCGATCGATCGTGCTTCTTGGCGGTCGACCACCAGCACCAAAGAAGCAGAAGAGGGTTTTGATCTTTGCATCAACTTGATTTGCAAAAACACATTTTGCTAATTTGATGCAAGATGCACACAAAAGGTTAAAGACAAGACTCTAAACAAGTTGCAAAACACATTTGCCAACTTTTAGAATCAATGCCACAAAGTGCATTCCGCTTCAACTCAATTTGCAGAACACATTTGCCAAATTGACGCGCGATGCAAACAAGGATTCAAGTGAGATTCTCAACAAGTTGCAAAACACATTTGCCAACTTATAGAATCACATTACAAGGAATAAGGTACATGAACTTACACCATTTGCAAAACACATTCGCAACCTTAAGTCACATGCTACAAGGGTTATCCATGAGCCACAACTATTTGCAAAACACATTCGTAAATATTGGCAACATGTTAAGATGAGCTAGAGCAAACACAATGAGCTATCAACACATGACTAACTCAAGCTACTAGTAAAAGACCCCTCTTAATAGTGCGGCAATCTATACTAGCAATTCGGTCTTCTAACCAAACACCAAGACCGGTAAAAGACTAGGAACAAATCCTTAGCCCTAGCTAGTCATACCTTTGCCTTGCACAACCACTTGAAGCTTGATGACGCACATCTTTGCTTCAAGTCCGGGTCATGATTTGATATGCATCAACTCATGATGCATCCTTCACTTGATTTCCATCAACACATGATGGGACTTCTTTTGACTTGATGATCAACTCATGATCATCTCCTCTTCTTGAACTTGATACACATCAACATATGATGCATCCTTTACTCCAAGCTCTTGACTTCAATATCATCAACACATGATGATCTTCTGAAGTCTCCAACTATAGAACTCAACCTATTCATCCAACTCATAGAAAGTGTTAGTTCTATAATATGATTATCATTAATTACCACGCCATACCATTAACTCATAATGGTGGGACAAGATACCACAATCTTTCCCTCTATGGTAATTGATGATAATCACTTCAATTGCAAGTAATTGAATATAGAATGGTATGAGTATATAAGCACTACACAAGTTACATATATACTCAACATGAGTGTATGCGAGCTACACAAGTCGTATATACTTCAAGAATACATGAGCATATATGAACTACACAAGTTCTCATATACTCATATGAATATATTAACTACGCAAGTTAAATATATTCAAGGATATGTTTCAAAGTAAAGATCCTTTATATATGTGGAAAAGGAATATGGATCAATACTAATGAAACCACAAAATATAGAGTGAACTCCCCCTAAATGTGTGTATACACAAATGTGTAATAAGAACATATGCACATATTCGAGTTAGACTTTTTGGTGAAGTTCATCCTATATTTTGGATCCGAGGAATGCAACAATATATAAGAATATGATGTTGAAAGCATACCTCTTTGATTTTCACCTTTATATCCAATTGAGACTAAACAATAAGTATATCAAATAAACATGTTAGTCTCACAAATGGATTTGTCATTAATCACCAAAACACTCCATTAACATATAATGGCGGGTCTAGATTCTTCACTAAGCTCTATTGGGGAGAAGTAACTAAAAAGTACAAATTGAAATGATAATCTGAACTGTCAACTACTTCAAGATCTCATTTTTAGTTTCTAATCATTAGAGGTTTATGTAAATCCATATGATTCTCATTATTCTATTTCTCATTCTTTCCAACCAACCACTCTTTCATTCCATTCTTCTTTCTTTACTCTTTGATATCCTTGAGTTCCTATTTTTTCCCCTATCATCTAATCCATAATAAAAGACGAAATAGAGGAAGAACCCCTATTGAAATCGACCTAATCCAAATCCAATAGGAATTAAATGAAGATATACGATTGAAAACAATATGCTGCATAGAACTTGATATGGAATCCAATTCCATATAGAGGGAATTCGATATATCAGATTAGATAATGAATCTAACTTAGGAATATATAATATCCCATATACATTTGTTTCTTCTATTTTTTGTATTTTCTCATTTTCTACTGATGAATCGATTCTAAAATCATTCCTTAAAAACCCGAACCAAACATGGCACTCAACTCAAATATAAACCAACAAACCATCGCCCACATTTTCCAACAATATTGTTTTTATGAAAAAACCAAGACTATACCAGTAAGACTACACTAAGCACGCTCATGACCGCGAGCACGACTATTTAAATAGATTTACACTCTGCAGAGGTGTACAAGTTTACCCACGACACACGAATTCTCTAGTTTGTTTGGCATCCGTCGATACCACCTAGTCCTAACCTTGCACTAGCCCAGTGAATGAACATCCTCACTTCACCCGGGTACACCCCCATCTCAGTGAGGCATACGCTGTTGTATCGGCAAGCTTTGTGCCCAACACCGCGGTGAAGGGAGCCCCTTCGAACATGTCTACACCGGTCATGTTTGCACTACTACGGCATACCAACGTGCAAGGCTAGTTTTCAATGACTTAAATAGCTAATGTCGTCCAATACAGGCACATGTGGTTGTACGCTGTAACACCCTGGCTCAAAATCCGCTCAATGCCCAGCCCACCGTGGGGCGGACCCGTGCACACATAGCACCCCACTTACACTTTCGTCCTCGCTTCGTGTAAAAGGGTTAACCCGGAGGTGCTATGTTTGGACCCAACAGCATTATATACTAGTACAACTCACTTTAGATAAGCAATGTGGGACTAATCCCACCACACAACTCCTCATGGGCCACATGGGCATACTCTGAGTAGGCCGAGGTATTACATTCACCCCTTAAATTTGGCGCCCTCGGCTGACACACATACGCTGTGATAAATGCTGAACCACCCCTCGGTACACGTCCATGCGTCCAAGGTCTTGCGCACATATGCCATGCCGTGTGTCCACTCCGGGACCACACGCGCCATCGTCATATGCTGCGCCCTATCCCTTGCAGCGCTACCGTCGCGTGAGGTTGATGCTCGATACCATCTGTAACAACACTGCTCGATACCACTTTTGTCGGGACCCAAAAGTTACGGTTCGGGACCCTCGTGTTTAATGCACTAGCCGAGGATCATGCTAGTGCACACGTTGTCAACAAAGATGGCAATCGATCCATACTGGCGAATAATAACATAAGCGATTAACTTTGATTAACAAATAATGGTTTTGACCTTAAGGTCGAATTTACAACTATTGAGCCACGCAGGCTAACAGAGAAATAAAGGCGGATGAAGCGAAGCGGTAGTGGCACCCCATCGGTTCGCCACGAACAGCCGACCGATCAAGACCTCACGATCGGGCACCTTCGATGTACTCGTCCTCGAATCTTTGGTGAAGACTCCTCCTCCGCTTGATTCGTCAAAACAAGCGTGAGTACACACCGTACTATAAGCCACACCACGAGAGATGCAAAATATATATATATGCCGGCTTTTTACAAAGGAAGGCATTCATGGCTCTTTTGCATAAATACAACTTTTGCAATTGAATACAATAATAGATTAAAGACAGTAAAACAAATAGACAATAATAATTTTAACAAGTTATTTCACAAAGACACACACACAAATTTCTAACAGGTTATTCACATAGCTAGATGATTTAATCACATAGCTCCCTTCCCATACAGCTTTATGAAAATCTACCCCTAGTGTCAAATCCCGAGCATTGTCCATGATCATGACGCTGCTATTCGAATAGATTAAGTTACACTCTGCAGAGTTTGTACACTTTACCCACAAGATACAATTAGTGTAGCTAACACTAATCATAACAAAGCATTTCAGATACCAAGTGGTATCAGAGCCATACTGACTGTAGGACTAGACCTTAGTTAGATTGGCCGTTTAGGTGTCCAAATTATTTTCTAAAAAGAAAATTAATCTATAAGACTAAAGGAATTGCTTAACTTCTCTTATATCTCTCTTGACTCATCTATTGCTGTAATTTCTTTCTTCCCCCACTGCTTTTAACATGATTCTTACCGCTCGTCCTCGTGGCGGATGCCTTACCTTGAGACCTTGGGAGATCGCATAACGGAGGACTTGCCGCAGAGCCGCGGGAAGCTGCAGAACACTTGAGGCTTGATCGCCCAATGTACCGTGGCGGCAAGTACATAGTCAACAGACGAGATCGTGGTGTGGTCCGCCACCGACGGTCTCACGCCAGAGGAACACTAGAGGCACCAGCCCTTGGACATCTCGGTCAGAGGATCACCTTCACGCAAGGAATCCAGAGTCATCACGCTTGGCCATGCTTCGAAGTCGCCACATCTACGCGGGAACCGCAGAACACCGTCTTCCGCTACCATCCCGTAGGCGCCGGGGAGCTATCTGCGCACTTTCCGTCTACAAACGGGGAAGGCAATGCCACAGTGGTGCATCTTGCACGATTCACAGCTGCTCAGGAGGAGTCGCTGGAGATGGCCGCCACCGAGCTGAGGTCGCCCTATCGAACTGAGGAAGAAGCCGAGAAAGCGATCGCCGCCCTGAAACACGCTCTCTACGGTCGACATGAGCTCGAAGATGATCAAGAGGAAGATCGAAAAGAAGTAGAAGAGGATCGAGAGGAGATTCTAGAGGATCGGCGAGGTTGCCTGTTGGAGGAGCCACTACACACACCAAAGACGCTCGCTCTGCGCACCGATTAAGAGGCATCGAGAACCATTCATGAGGATGCCACTCACTTGAGTCTACACGGTAGGGAGCATCGCGTGGTTTTGGAAGGCTTTCTCGAGTAGTTCGTTTAAGTTCGGTTTAGTCGGGCTTAGCGGTTTCCTTTTCAGAGTCGCCCTTTAGGCGGGCTTGTGTGCTTAGGTTAGCTTTATTTTCTGTGTGCAAGTATGAGTGCAAAGGCCCTTAGGCATTTGTTGCGACCATGCTATTAAGCTATTAATGAAGATTATTTCATTGAAGTTTCTTGAGTTTGTGTTTGTTGGGTTTAATCTATCCCCTGTCTAGTTCTTAACTCACCCGTGCTCTCTACCTTATCTAACCTATGGAACCTCACGGATGGTTCGGACTACTTAATCTTGCCGCAAGTGGATCCGGAGCCCAAGGATCAGAAGGCAATGAGCAAACCCCTGCGGGAATAGTGCCACCCCAAGCACCACCCCTGGACTTGCAGAACTTTGGAGCCTTCATGGCAGCACAGACGCAGATGATGTACACCATGATGAACCAGATGCAGGCCATGAACAACAACAACAACCACAACCATCATCAGGGAGGAGCCTCAGTCGCTCATGGTCATCAGGGACCATCCAAGTTGGCTGAATTCATGAGAACCCGTCCGCCAACTTTCTCTGGACATGTCACGCCAGTAGAGGTTGATGATTGGCTTCGCGTGATTGAGAGGAAGCTGCTAATCACCCAATGCAGCGATCATGAGAAGGTTTTGTATGCCACCCATCGGATGGAGGGCATAGGCTGGCGAGTGGTGGGAAAACCTTCGCGACCCATGGAGCACCGAGAATATCACTTGGGAAGAATTCACTGCACCTTTCGCCCGAAGATCATGTACCAAGGCATTATGGATGAAGAAGGATGAGTTCCGTGCTCTTAAGCAAGGGACTATGTCGATGTTGACTACTGAATAAGTTCTCCCAACTAGCTCGCTATGCTCCGAGGATGTCGCTTAGATAGGTCTCGCTAGAGTCGCTTCTTGAAGGATTGAACTCGGATCGCAAGTCAATCTACTCGCTCACACCTTCCCAGTTTCGAGTTGATTAACAAAGCGTTGGTCATGGAGGACAAACGCAAAAGAATCGAGGACCACCGCAAGCGTAGGATGGCTCGGCGGGAAGCCACCGGCCACAACAATGAGAGGGCAAGGATAGTGCCCGCAGCCCGGTTTAATCGTTTTGACCTCGAGTTCTTCGGGACACCTCGCACCACCTTGACACCTCGTCCTTTTGTTGAATTCCGTAACCCGACACCGACCAACCCCACCCGAGGAACAACAACCGCAGAATGAACCAAGAGTGTGTTACAATTGCGTCGGCACCAGGCATTTGCTAATCGGTGTCCTCGAAGGGAACTATCACTCGGTCGCTTCAACCTTGGAGCAACACACCAAGACCCCATTCTTGAAACAACCAAGGAGTTTCTCGAGGAACCAACCAACGGGAGGAACGCCTCAATCGGTGGTCGAGGTCGTGTTAATCACGTCACTCGGAAGGAGCCGAGAAGCACCAGACGTTGTCTTGGGTAAGTTCCTAGTAAATTCATTACTGCTTTAGATTACTTTTGATTACGGAGCTTCGCGTTCGTTTGTTTACGAGTTTTTGCAACTAAGAATAAGTTGGAAGTTATGCCTCTTAAGCGAACTATGTTAGTCCAATGCGCTTGGAAGCAGAGCTAAGTTCTAATGTGGGTTGTTTAGGGGCTAAGTTACTCATAGTCTGGAGTTGAGTTTCTAGCTAACCTAATTATTCTAGACACCCAAACCATAGATGTCATCCTTGGCATGGATTGGTTAACCAAGCACAAAAGTCTTTGGATTGTGGTCAAGAGCCGTTACAATCAAGGATACCAAAGGAAACAAAGTGGAGTTCCTAGCTACCTCGGTCGTAATGGGCATTCGATAGTCAATAGCACAAGACCGTCGCATTGGAAGATGTGCCGGTCGTCAAGAGTATCCAGATGTGTTCCCGGAAGAATTACGGGAATGCCACGGATCGTGACATCGAGTTTGTCATCGATCTAGTGCGAGAACACACCCATCTCGAAGAGACCAGATCGGATGCCACCCGATGAGTTAGTAGAGATGAAGAAGCAGATAGAAGAACTTTTGGAGAAAGGTTTTGTGAGGCCTAGTTAAATGCGCCATGGGGAGCGCCACCTTGTTCGTCAAAAGAAGGATGGAAGCATGAGAATGTGCATCGACTACCGATCTCTCAATGAAGTCACTATCAAGAATAAGTACCCATTGCCCCGGATAGATGATCTGTTTGATCAAATGAAGGGAGCCGGAGTGTTCTCGAAGATTGATCTGCGATCGGGCTATCATCGATTGAAGATTTGTCCTAAGGATATACCTAAAACCGCTTTCTCAGCGCATGCGGACATTATGAGTTCCTAGTCATGTCCTTTGGTCCGACTAATGCCCCCGCCTATTTCATGAACATGATGAATAAGGTATTCAAGGAGTATCTGGACAAGTTTGTAGTCGTATTCATCGATGATATTTTGGTTTACTCCAAGTCGGAAGAAGAGCATCTTTGAACATTTGAGATTAATTCTAGAAAGCTCGAGAGAGCATCGGTTGTATGCTAAGTTTAGCAAGTGTGATTTACGGAAAAAGGAAGTGGATTTTCTTGGTCATGTAATGGCAATTGCGAAATGTGATTGACCCCATAAAGTTAAAGTCAGATTACATTGGGAACAACCCAAGACTGTCACTCGATTCGCAGTTTCTTGGGATTAGCCAGGATATTATCGCCGTTTCATTGAAGGATTTTCATCAATTGCTAAACCTCTTACGCAATTGTTGAAGAAAGAGAAAAAGTTTACCTGGACCCCAGCTTGTGAAGAAAGTTTTCAAGAATTGAAGAAGCGTTTGACTTCAGCCCCAGTGCTGATTTTGCCTGATATTCGTAAGGATTTTGATATCTATTGTGACGCTTCACGTCAAGGATTAGGATGTGTCCTGATGCAAGAAGGGAGAGCGGTCGCTTATGCGTCAAGGCGATTAAGGCCGCATGAAGAAAATTACCCTACCCATGATCTCGGAATTAGGCTGTAGTAGTGCATGCTTTGAAGATTTACGCGTCATTACCTCATCGATGTCATTGCATGAGGTATACACAGATCATAAGAGCTTGAAATATATTTTCACTCGGTCGGATCTGAATATGAGATAGAGGAGATGGCTAGAGTTGATAAAGGATTACAATCTTGGAATCCATTACCATCTGGTAAAGCCAATGTCGATTCTTGAGATGCTTTGGTAGTAAGAGCCCTTTGCAATGCTTTAGAAGTGAAAGAGCCTTGTCTGAGTAACTTCAAAAGGAATTCGAAGCTGAAGCTAGAAGTAGTATCTGAAGGATTTGTAGCAAACTTGGAAGTGCGATCTACTTTGGAGAAGCAAATTCATGGCTTCAGTAGAAAGACTCGAGTTCTCCGACATCAAGAAGAAGATGATGAAGGAAGTTCAAGGACTTCACAAAGGATGATCGAGGATATCTTGTGGATCAATGGGCGTATTGCGTTCGGATATTGATGGATTGAGGCGACTAATCTGAAGGAGGCCCATGACTCAAAGTATTCGATTCACCTGGTAGTACTAAGATGTATCAGGATGTTAAGAATAAGTTTTGGTGGCGAATTTGAAGCGGACGTCGCGAGTTCGTTGCCTTGTGCGACGTGTGTCGAAAAGTTAAAGCGAACACGAGAGGCCAGCAGTCTGTTGCAACCCTTGCAGATTCCAGTGGAAGTGGGAAGAAATCGAATGGATTTCATTACCGGTCTACCAAGACTCAATCGGGTTCGATTCGATTTGGGTAATAGTGGATCGTTTGACTAAAGTTGCCCATTTCTTACCAACAAAACCACTTATTCAGGAGATCGTCTAGCGGTAGTACATGTCGAAGATTGTCGGTTTGCATGGTGTGCCTAAGAAGATAGTGTCGGATCGAGGATCTCAATTCACCTCCGATTTTGGCGAGTTTGCATGAAGCCTTAGGGACTCACTGAATTTCGATCTCGCGTATCATCCCCAAGCAGATGGACAGACGGTGAAAGGTTAATCAAATATTGGAGGATATCTTTGAGCACATGCGCTAGCAAATGCTACCGTTGGGATAAGAGTTTACCATATGCGAATTCTCGTACAACAACAGATTATCAAGCCGGTTGCAAATGTCACCGTTTGAAGCTTTGTATGGTCGAACTGTAGAACCCGTTGAACCGTCGAAAAAATTTGAACGTCACGATCTTTGGTCGGATATTATTCAAGCGAGAAGAGCAAGTGTCCATGATCGAGAGAGGTCAAGATAGCTCGATCGAGGCGAGAAGAGTTATCTGGAACAATGCGTCGTCGTGATCTCGCTTTTGAGCGAGAAGATTTTGTGTATCTCGAAGTTCGCCCCTCGAGAGGTGTGAAAAGGTTCCATGCCAAAGGGAAACTTGCCCCTCGGTATGTTGGTCGTTCAAGATTTTGGAACACCGTGGAGAAGTGGCTTATCGCTTAGAGCGCCACGATTAAGCTAGCGAGTAGTACGATGTCTTTCCGTCTCACGATTGAAGAAGTGTCTTAGGGTGCGGAAGAACAAGCAGCTGGAGTCAATTGAACTAAAAGAAGACCTCACCTACAAAGAACGGCGGTCAAGATTACGGATGTCGCGAGCGTCGGACCGAAGCAAGGCATATTCGTTTTTGCAAAGTGCGGTGGAGCCACCACTCGGAAGGTGAAACAACGTGGGAGCGTGAAGAAGAGTTGAAAGCCGAGTTCCCTAGCCTTTTCTCCAACTAGCTTTGAATCTCGGGGCGAGATTCCTTTAAGGGGAGGTTTGTAACATCCCAATTTTGAAACTTTAAAATCCTTTGAATAGTTAGTAGGAGAAAATTCACCATGTGGATTTGTTTGAATTTAATTTAAAAGCTTAATATTGGACTTTGAGTAACAAAACAATTTAATATGACTAAAGTCAACATGAACAATAGTCAAAACTATTTTATTTGGATTCTATGAGCTTGGATATATTTACTAGAATTTTCTGGAATTTTTCCAAGCTCAATTGCTATTTTTCATTGCTTATTTGAATTCTCAGTATTTTCAAAAAAAAAAATGTATCTAAATTCACAAATCCTCTCTGGGCCGAATCTTTTCAGCCCAATTCTTTTCATGGCGGCACTCCAGCGGCCCATTTTATGCGCTTCGCCCGGCCCATGGCATGAACCTTGCCTTCCCGCCTTCAGCGCGTGTGGACCCCGCCACGCCGTCCCGCGCCGCGTTCTTCTCGCATGGGCCGCATACAAGAATCGCCATGGGCGGTCAGCGCCGAAGCTTCACACGCTGGCGCCTCAACCTCCCGTTCCCTCGCGTGTGCGCGCCACGACTCGCGTCCACCGCCGCCGAATCCCACGCCTTTCCCTCTCACTCGACGCCTTGGCCCAAGCCGCAACCGCCGCCATGATCTCAAGCACATGACCTCCTCGTCGCCACGCCTCTGGTGCCTCCGGCCTATAAAAAGCACCCGGGATCGCGCCGCCCTCAACTCAAACCCCAACCCACGCCTCCTCGCGAGCCAGCCAATGCCGCATTTTCGAGCTTTAGGCCTTTCTACTTGGAATTTCTTCGATCTGTAGCCGCCATAGTTGTCGCGTCGTCGTCGAAGCACGCCACCGAAGTTCGCCATCGCCTCTCTACCTTAGGACCCCTCGCCGCTTGGACCTCATGGGCCTTGTCCGACAAGACTGAACCTCTTGCCGCTTGAGCTCACCGCCGCCGCCACCGTCATCTTCTCTCACGGTGAGCACACCTAGGTTCGCAATAAGCGCCTCTACTGTTGGTACCACCCACCCGGCCGAGCGAGTGTTCATGGTGCCATTGGTTCCCGAGCCCTGCCCGCCCGTGATGTGGCCATCCATGTTGGCGACCACCTTAGCGCCCGCTGCGTGTCGTCCGTGTGGCGCCACGTCAACACCAGCAGGCGTGTCGGTGGCGTGGCGATCCGCCAGCGATTAGAGGCTCGGTAGGCCCGATCTCAGGTGGTGGGTCAGCGACATGTGGGTCCCATGTCGATTAATTCTTTAATTCATTTATTTTCCGAAAATCCTTCGCTGACGTCACCTTGCTAATAATTAGAATTTCCTTTAGAAAAATAATTCGGAAATTGTTAAATAACGATTTAGGTTTAAATTTGTAAAATTCATAACTTTTGCATCCAAACTCCAAATTAGGTGTTTCAAATTTCTAAATTCATATAAAATTAAGATCTAGCTAATCAAATCAAAATTATTTAAATTTGACTTTTGTTTAAATTTAGAAATTCGTTTAAAATTCAAGAGATAGGGTAAAACTTGTAAAATTCATACCTTTTGAATCCCAAATCCAAATTGGATGATTTAAATTGCTAAAATCTTAGAAAATGATTGTCTAATTAAATAACATATAACTATGTAATTTGGAGTTCAGTTTAGTTTTAGAATTTAGAATTTATTTAATTTCCAAATTAGGTTAAAATTTGTAAAATTCATAATAATTGAATCCTAACTCCAAATCCATCCATTCAAATTTCTAAATTCGTCTAAAATCCAGATCTAGCTATTGGAGATTTTTAATTATTTTATTGGAGTTATTTGCTTCTGTTATTTATTTATTTCTCGTTGTTTGTGTCGTTTGCAAGTAGACTTCGACTATTTGGAAGAGTTGAAGAAGGAGGACCTTTCAAGACCAAGATCAATTCCTAGATCCTTTTCAAGGCAAGCTATGCCCTTGACCATTTGCTTCGAGTTTTATAACAGTATTTTAATTCAAATTCTGCATCTTAATTCAAGTATTTATTTAAAAGCTTTTGGGTGCGATAGTTAATTCCAAATTGATATGCCTCCTTGTGTAATTGTTATGCCTTGATTCCTTGTCACCCTAGTTGATAATTAGTTGGTAAATATTGTAGCACCAACGTGGGTTGGTTAGTTGCGTAATAGATTGCTTAGCCATGCCACGACTCACTTGTCATGTATCTTTCTTGTTATAAATTGACTAAGTGAATATGAAGCTAATGTGAACAAAGCGTGTGTGTACTATGTGTCTTTGTGGCATATGTTGCACTTAAATCAACAAAATTGGTAAAGGTTTTGGGTGAGGCAAGGGGTGAATCTTGTGTGAAAGGGTGGTATGTGTGGTATGTGGGTATGTGAATTATAATAATCAGTGTGTCTATGTGATTTAGTTAGTGGAAGTCTTGCCTTGGTCGATTAAGGACCTCGCCATGTGCTCCATTGAATGAGCTTCTGTCACGACCACATGCTGTTTTGAGGCAGGCCTAGCATAGTAGGATAAGGTATCTGAAATGCTTTGTTATGATTAGTGTTAGCTACACTAATTGTATCTTGTGGGTAAAGTGTACAAACTCTGCGAGTGTAACTTAATCTATTGAATAGCGGCGTCATGATCATGGACAATGCTCGGGATTTGACACTAGGGGTAGATTTTCATAAAAGCTGTGTGGGAAGGGAGCTATGTGATTAAATCATCTAGCTATGTGAATAACTTTGTTAGAAATTTGTGTGTGTGTCTTTGTGAAATAACTTGTTAAAATTATTATTGTCTATTTGTTTTACATCTTTAATCTATTATTGTATTCAATTGCAAAAGTTGCATTTATGCAAAAGAGCCACAGAATGCCTTCCTTTGTAAAAAGCCAGCATATATATATATTTTGCATCTCTATGGTGTGGCTTGCGAGTATGGTGTGTACTCACGCTTGTTTTGACGAATCAAGCAGAGGAGGAGTCTTCACCAGCATTCGAGGACGAGTACATCGAAGGTGCCTGATCGTGAGGTCTTGATCCCAATCGGTTGCCTGTGGCGAACCGATGGGGTGCCACTACCATTTCTGTTTCCGCTGCTGCTTTATTTCTCTGTTAGCCCTGCGTGGCTCAATAGTTGTAAATTCGACCTTAAGGTCAAAACCATTATTTGTTAATCAAAGTTAATCGTTTATGTTATTATTAAGCTTGTATGGATCGATTGCCATCTTTGTTGACACTTGTGCACTAGCATGATCTGGGCTAGTGCATTAAACCTGAAGGTCTGACAACCGTAACTTTTGGGTCGACATACGCTTAGGCTTAGATAGGACTTGCAGGCGTTCGGTCCTTAATTGACTTGGACAAGAATATCTCCTTAGCTACTTATGAGATACACCTCTCATACTTATCAGAATATAATATAACTCGTTCACGTCACAAACTAAGTTTTTCATTTCTTTTATTTTTATAAAAAATAACAGAGGTAAACTCTTCTGCACCATTATTTCACAAAAGTAGCTTTTTATAATGAACCGTACGTGAGGGCTAATAATGAAGGTTGGAACGAAACATTGGGAAAGGTTTTGGGGGAAGGAATTAATGCTCGATAAAGGCTAGTTTTGTTGATCAAGTTCAAGGAAAAGAATATATATGCCATCAAGTTCAGGGAAAATTTCACACTCAAAGTTGGCTCTTTATTTCAGCTTTGAGTGTGAAGTTTAGGAAAGAATATTTGTACCGCAATGGAGTGGTATTGTGACGCCCCGTGTGATTACCCCGGAGGGTAATCACACTTAAGCATACGAAATACTATTCGTTTGTCCGGTAGGACACTGCTCCGACGAATAGTAAGCCTTACCAAGGTAACGCAGCAGAACAATAAGATAGAAACTGTACTTTTTATTCCAGTTAGCCACGTAAGGCTATGGTTCTTAGAAATAGTAATTTATAACTACAAAATGGGACCAAGTCCCTTCTCTTGTCTTCCTTGCTCTACCAGTCTTCTACTCGTCCCCTGCGCCAAATATGGTGCCCACCTTGCCCTGCTCCTAGTGATAAGCACCCTCGTCTCTTGCGGTCTCATCGGTACATGCGTGTCCTTCGTCCCACTCGGGATATTTCCCGGCCGGACTAGGATCTAACAAAGGAGAATACTAACAAGATTGAGTACAAATGTACTTAGTAAGCATTAATAGCAAAAGATGTACTGTATGATTTATCTCTATTTGTTATCACAATTTCTATATCATCCCTTTTCTGAAAATAGACAACTCGTTAAAACATTAAGTGATAGATTTTAATACTAAAAACACTACTGGTCACTCGGAGAGAAGATAGACCCCTAGCGGTTCCCGTAGACTCCAATCCAGGAGACTGGCATGAATTCATGATTTTGTTAGCACTGCGCAGGCTTGTACCACTTTACCCATAACTACTCTGAACTCTCTCAGAGCTAGGTCCACCGCATTTCCTTTGATGCGATTTCGAGTTCAGAATACAGAACATTTTCCAGGTTACGTGATTAAGTCTCCACCCATTACTTTCTGTCTTTCTCTCATGGAGCTCTCCTCCCTCCGCTCTTGGCACCGCCCCCATGGCTCCCCTCCGGCCGGCTTCTTGCATGTAACATCCCAAAAAATTTGGTTTGTTTTGAGGTTTTTTTAAAATAACCATTTGAATTTTCTTGTTAAAGTTAAAGCTTAATTAGAATTTTTAGAGATCAAAAATAATTTAATATGATTAATATCAACATCAACTATTATCAAAATTATTTTATTTGGAATCTTTGTGCTTGGATATATTTTCTAGATTTTTCTAGAATTTTTTCGAGTGCATTTGCTATTTTCTATTTGCCAATTGTATTTTCTAGTATTTTCTAAAAAGAAAAACCTAATATTAATCTCAGATTAATTCTTGGACTAAAACCTTCCCTTTGGTCCATTTCCTTTTTATTTTCAGCTCGGTCCACCTCCTTTGTTCCATCGGCCACCTTTTCCTTTTTCCTTCCTATTTTTCTCTTCCTTGCCAAGTCGACCCGTTTCCTCCGTAGCCCAATACCTTGGCCTGGTCTGCTTTGTTGCTTCCGTGTGCAGCCAACGAGCAGCCCAACTTCCCTTGGTTCATTTATACCAACCCGTTTCCCTTTTCTTTTGTGCGTGCGTGAAGATCCAGCTGAGCCGGCCTTCGCTTCCTCTTTTCTTTTGCATCTCTACTGGTGGCCCTGGGTTTGCAGCGCGTGTGCTCCTCCTTCCTTTGTCCTGGAGCAAGACTCCTAGCGCCCGAAATGCACACGCCCGAGCCACCGTGCTCAATGCTAAGCCCTTCCATCTGGCACTATTTAAAGGAGCCCACCCGCGTCATATTTTGTGCCTCACCTTCCTCTTCCAAAACCCTAAAAAGCCGGTCCCGTTCTCTCCGTCGTTGCGCCGCCATCGCAACCCTTCATCGTCGAAGTTCTCGTCATCAGACCATCTCCGGCCAAATCATCTCCACCACTATGATCGCCTCACCGTGTTCTCTTCGGTGCCTCCACTAACTTTTTCCGGGAAGCTTTAGTTTGTCATCAAAACCGATCGTGGCATCCATTTTGATCTAAAACCCGATGAGCCCTTTTGATCTTTTATCTGTGTCATCGTGTGCTCGACCATGTTCTCATCTAATCTCCACCTTTGCTTTGTCTTCTTCACCATTGATTTGCCGCCGCCGGCCGCCTTCTTCATCTCCGGTCATCCTCGGATTGCCACTGGCATGGTTCACCTCTGGACCTTTCGAACCTATCTGTGTGACCCACGGGCCTCCGCCAACCCGGTGCTCCCTTTGGATCATCTCGGGCGTCACCAAATTTCCATCGTTCTCAAATTGCGGAGCACCCATTGCCAAAGTCGCCGCGTGATGAACCATCTTGCCGCCCTTGTTGTGTGCTTGTCGCCTCCTAGAGCATCGTCGTCTTCTGGGAGTCTCGTTTTGCCACTTTCCCGGAGCCGCCTCGTTGCCGTTCGCCGTCGACGCCGTTCAACCGAGCCGCTGCCGGCCAAAGTTCTGTCTCTCTCTGTGTTTTTCTCCCTCTTGCTGACATGGCAGCCAGCTCTTTCTCCACATCTGTGCCATGTCATCCTTTTGCTGGTGTGGCATCCAGTCATCAGCCACATGGCGATCCAAGTGGTGAACCCCAAGTTCCAGCCGAACCAAAGGTCCATGGATCCAGTCCACCATGCACCAAGCCATTGACCGTGGGCCCCACTTGTCAAATTCATTTTCCTAATTATCTTTCAGCTGAAAATCATTGATGATGTTAACATGACTCAATTAATTGTTTTTCCTTCAGAGAAACAATTCCTTTTTATCCTGAAATTTTGATTCTATCATTTCATATGAACTTCCAAAGGCTATATCTTGTGCATCCGAACTCCGATTGAGCCCATCCAAATTTCTAAATTCATCTAAATTCAAGATCTATTTATATGATATTTTTATTTAATTTTTGGAGTTTGTTTCCTCTCTGTTATTTATTTATTTGGTTTATTTACTTGTTTGCGAGTAGACGTTGATACTTCGGAAAATTTTGAGCAAGGAGGAGTACACCAAGATCAAGATCAATCCCAGGATGTATTCGAAGGCAAGCCATAGTCCTTTGATCATATTGAACCTATGATTTCAAAAGTATATTGTTTTATACAAGTGCATGCTATCTTTATACAAATTGTTTTGGGATTAGTTATTACCTATTGTCATTATGCCTCCTTTGATTATTTGAATGCCATGAATCCTTTGTCACTCTAGCATGGATAATTTTAGTTGGACATATTTGTATCACCAACATGGGTATCGTACAGATACTTAGTTCAGCTTAGTTACGACGGGTTCATGATCACCTGTGTCATAATGATTAATCTTGACTTAATGATATATGGAATGATGGTGGTGATCCACTCTTGTTAAAATTTGTGTACCATGACAGGGTGTCATTGGTCTTAGTTAAACAAAAATGGTTTTCGCTCGGGCGAGTGGATGGTGGATAAGATTGAGGGTGTGGGTTTAGCACGGTTTGGGTTTGTGGTAGACTCGCGTTAGTAACTTGTCAAGGACTTAATCTTATGCGCCATTGAACTGGGCCTTAACCGTACAACCATATGTCTGGTATGGGACGGACCTGGCTAACTAATTAGCAATGTTTTGATTTGGTTATGTTTGGGTTGTGTTTGGCGCAAGAGGGGGCTAGGAGGGCGAAACCTTAGCGAGCAGAACCAAGTTAGAACAGAGCTTTGTAAAGGTCTTGTGATAATTTCTTAGTCGCACACCTATGGAAGTGTGTGAGCGAATATTATAATTTGATTATCTCTTATGGGTCAAGCTGTACAACCTCTGCAGAGTGTAAAACTATTTAAATAGCTGTGTCCGTGGATATGGACGTGCTCGGGGATTTCACACGGGAGATAGAGTTTCTTATAAAATGAGTCGGAGTGTGGATGGGAAGTTCACTTGATGAATATAATGTTTGTTTGGTGAACAGAAAATTCACTTGGTGGTTTGTGTTGATTGGTGAATTGGGGATTCACATATCATTGGTTTGGTTGGGAAGTGAATGGGCAGTTCACTGGTTGTTTCAAAGAAATTGTTTAATTGTTTATTATTGTTTTCAACTACGCATTTCAATCTATTTATTGTATTTATCGTTAATGCTGCTTTCTGCAAAAGAACTATATAGCTAACCTTTGTCAGGCCGTGCATGAATACTATTTGTATATATTTCCCTACGGCTTGCTGAGTGCTTTATGTACTCACGGCTTATGCCTTTGTTGATCAGTTGAAGAATATCAAGCTGCTCAAGAGTTCTTTCAGAAGGAGGACTATGAAGGTTTTGCGGATTATAGGATGCGTTCTCCACTCGATTGCCTATGGGCATGTTGATTGGCTTTGTCAAGAGTTTCGTTCCTTGCAAGAGTTTATTTGTTTCTTCTGCCCTGCGTGGCAAGTTAAGGAAACGTTGACCATAAGGTCCAGTTATTATTATTATTTGTTACTCTGAGATCTTTTTAGTTAAATCAAATAAATGGATGGTATTTCATCACTGTTTCCTATGTGAGCTAGCTACTAATTTGGGACTAGTTCAGAATACACAAAGGGTTCCTGAGATGCATTTTCGGGTCCCGACATTGCACCCGCTGCCACCGGCTTGTCCTCCGCCACGATCAGCAGTGCCCAGCAACGACCCACTCCCGTTCCCTGCGCCCGGTCCTCTGGTGCCTCCCCGGCCTGCACCCTCGGCTCCTGCCCCCAGCACCCACACTCACCTGCGCCTCCTCCCCGTTGCGCTCGGCCCGCACCCCTGGCTTGGGCTACCCCCTGCTCGCCGGCCCCATGGCACCGTCGCCTCTTGCCTCCACCCCAGCGCCACCGCCTCCCGCGCCTTCGGCAACCACCAGCTACCTCTATGGCCCACGTATGAGCTCACCTCACGCTCGCCTCTCCTACCTTCGGCTCGGCCCGATGTGGCTTGGCCTAGCCGGCTCGATCCAGCACCTCCCCCCTGTTTCCTTGGCGCCCCACGAGTCTCGTCGGTGCTCCGGTGGCTTGGTCGGCCCGGCCTGCGGCCATCGGCCCTTGCCCCTCTTGCTTCTACACAACATGCTAATGGATTCCAATTTTCCCTTTACGATTTTTTCTCTGATATATTCAATGGTACGAGCGTGCTTTGATTTACCCACTACTGTTTGATGTTGGTGGTTTACTTGCGGATTTTAGTGTGCTGATGCATGGTGAAAACTACAGATGCAGGCTCACTGAGGTTCATGCAAGGTGGATGAGGGAGGTGGGTTAACAGGGCTCACTGAGGTACCTTTGCCCTTCTCTACTCCCTCCCTCTCCTGCTCTATGATGAAACTATTAGATGCTGATAGTATGATGTTGCTGTGGGGTTCGGCTTTAGCCCTATGATGGACACTAAGGGTGATGGGTTGGGATGTGGATGTGGAATGGATGATGATATTGTTACTAGTGGGTTCGGCTTTGGGCAAAATGACAGTGGGGGTGAAGGGGTTACCTGGTTGGGCTTGTTTTGAGAAGGGATGGGTAGTGGTGGTGTTCGCGGTGTTGATGCCGGTCGTGTGATGGTGGGGGTGGTGCTTCCCTTGTTCTCGCGGTTCCTTCTGGTCCTCGCTGTCCTTGTTAGCCTGGCGGTGTCCGAGTGGTCATTGATGGTTCGAAGCCGTCGCCCTGGCTTCGCCAGTCTTCCTCAACTCCCGTGTCCTCTCCTCTGATTGCTACTCTTTGTGGGTAGGTTTGGGATGGTGATACTGGGCCTCGCTTTACTTTGGGATGGCAGTGGCTTGGTCGGGCTTGCTTTCGGTTTTGGGGTGAGCTTGTTTGTGCTTGGGTTGGCAGTGAGCTTTCCTTGAGGCAGCTTGTGTTCGTACCATCCGAACAGACCCTCCGATCGGACGATCCGAACAGACCCAACTTTAAAAATGCATAACTAATTCAAAGTAACTCCAAATCAAGTGAAACCAATTTTGATAATTTTCTTATTAAGTGAAATTAAATTTGGAATAGGTTTCAAACTATCTCTATCCCAGAAATTATAGTTTTTGGAAATTAATCCAAAACCGAATTATTATTTTTACACTAGAAAATGCTTTTAACTTTGGAAATTCATAACTAATTCATGTGAACTCCAGTTGAGGTGAACCAAAATTTTTTGTCTTATAATTTTATTTTATATTTATCTATGTAATCCTTATATCCACCACTATTCTACAAAATTTCACTAAATAATTAAAATCAGATGAATAGTAACCAAAGTGTATTTTTCAGCCTTTTTACAAAAAATGATTTTCAAACTACTACAACTTTCACTTGCTAACTCCAAATAGAATAATTCTTTACCTAAATTCATCTAAAATCATCATCTAGACACTGTAGAAAATTCATGCATATTTTAGCACTTTTAATTTTTAGGTTTTTCTCGGTGTTGGTTCGAGAGAGAGAGAGAGAGAGAAACAAAACAAAAAAAAAAGAAAATAATCCAGATTTTTTTTTAAAAAAATACGAAATTTCAAGAAAATTACATAAAATATTTTTCAATTTAATTGAAGTTTATTTTGGTGGGCACGGTAAGAAGGCGTGGCAGGTTGGTGCTATGCGCGCCGAAAGCTGTTTTGGCTTCTTTCGTTTTTGTTTTTCCCCTCTTTTACGTCACGTCGTCGTTGTGTCGCGTCTCGTAAAGTCATTCGCTATCTATGTTTCCTACCTATTTAAGGGAACACGTGACCGACGATTTTTTCATGAGCTAAGCTCTCATTCCGATTAGATTAGCTAAACAAATTCCGATCTTTCGTTTGCTCGCCCGTGGTATTTAATACTTTTGTTATTGCAATTTTTAGCATTAAGTACTTACTTAATAATGCACATACATTATATCGATGCATATCGTTACATGCGAAATCATCTTGTCAATCATCATGTAATCTATTTGCAAGATCTTGGCATGTAATCTACCACCAAAATGAATTCGCTAATTATGAGTTGTTCTCTATCTGCAGCAATGGCATGTAATCTACCACCCCTACCCTACTAAAGAATATAGACCCGCTATTATGAGTTAATGGAGTATTTTGGTGATTAATGACAAATCTATTTGTGAGGCTAACATTTTTATTGATGTACCTATTGCTTAGTCTCAGTTGGATAAAAGGAAAAAAATCAAAGAGGTATGCACTCGACATCATACTCTTATATCTTGTTGCATTCCTTATATCCAAAATATAGGTTGCACTCCACCAAAAGTTTAACATTGAATATGTGCATATGTTCTCATTACACATTTGTGTATGTACACATTTAGGGGGAGTTCACTCTATATTTTGTGGTTTCATTAGTATTGATCCATATTTCTTTTTCCACATATATTAAGGATATTTACTTTGAAACATATCATATGAGTATACAAAACTTATGTAGTTTATACATACTCATATTTATCTACATTCAATTATTTGCAATTGTGATGGTTGTGATCAATTACCAAAGAGGGAAAGATTGGAGTATCTTGTCCCCACCATTATGCGTTAATGGTATGTTGTGGTAATTAATGATAATCACATTGTGGAACTAACATTTTTCATGAGTTGGATGAATAGGTTATGTTCCGTGTTGATGGAGACTTTGGATGACATCATGAATTGATCGTCATCAAGTCAAGACTCGGGATGAAGGAAATCATCATGTGTTGATGGTGTTCAAGTCAAGATCCCGAAGTGAAGAAAATCATCATGTGTTGATGATATTGAAGTCAAGAGCTTGGAGCAAAGGATACATCATGTGTTGGTGTGTTTCATGATCTCGAAGAAAAGGAAATCATCATGTGTTGATGATGTTCGAGAAGAGGAGATGATCATGAGTTGATCATCAAGTCAAAAGAGTACATCATGGGTTGATGCATATTCAAGTCAATAACCCGGACTTGAAGTAAAGATGAGCGTCATCAAGCTTCAAGTGTTTGTACAAGGCAATATGACTAGCTAGGGCTAAGGATTTGTTCCTAGTCTTTTATCGGTCTTGGTGTTTGGTTGGAAGACCGGATTGCTAGTATAGGTTGTCATACTATTAAGAGAGGTCTTGACTAGTAGCTTCAGTTTGTCATGTGTTGATAGCTTATTGTGTTTGCTCCAGCTCTCGTTAGCATGTGGCTAATATTTGCAAATGTGTTTTACAAATAGTTGAGGCTCATGCATAATCCTTGTAGCATGTGACTTTAGTTTACAAATGTGTTTTTCAAATTGTTTAAGTCCATGTACCTTATTCCTTGTGGCATTGATTCCAAAACTCGGCAAATGTGTTTACAACTTGTTGAGAATCTTGCCTTCAACCCGTGTTTGCATCGCGCATCAATTGGCAAATGTGTTTTGCAAATTGAATTGAAGTGAAGTGCAAAATCTCTCTTTGAGCTCTAGCGAGTCACCTTGATGGCTGCCGGTCTAACCAGGTGGGATGTCGTCGACCGCCATCTGTTGGCCGATCGACCGCCCTAGTCGTGATATGACCGCGTTTGTTCAGAGTACTACCAGTGCGGTAGTCTGCGGGCTTTATTAGCGGTATGTTTTTTCGATGAAGGTGTTTTTTACGGAACATGCATGCTCCTTTGTGGAGCGGTCTGCCGCCTCTAGCGATCGGCCGGTGAGTCGATCGACCAAGCTATTGGTTAGCGGTTAGACCGGAAGTGAGTCCAACGGCTAGTTTTATAGCCGTTGAAGCTGGGGCGGTTTGACCGGCCATTAGTTGGCAGTCAGACCGGTTCATCCCTGTTTCTCTGGAATCTTTCCTCCAACGGCTAGTTTTTGTGTGTGGGCTATAAATACCCACTTTGGTCGGTTGTGGGAGAGTTACTGGTGCCATATACATTTCTCTTATGCTAAGAACAAGCCCTCTCGCCCCTTTCGTGCATGTGTTGCACTTAGTAAGCATAGAGAGCAAACTCTAATTGCATGTGTTGCATTAGGTAGTGGATTGTGTATCCATTTGAGCTTAGACACTTGATTCGTTCAAGTGAGAGTCTTTGACTTGTTTCTCTTGGTATTTGCCGACACCTAGACGGCGTGGAGGCGTCGTGGTTTGTTGATCTTCTCAAAGAAGGTTGTGAGATGACCCGGGCGTTTGTGAGTGGCTTGGTGCTCGCTATCTCCGGAGTGGAGGAAGAGCAACCCCTAGTGGATTGAGGTGTTGGTTTTTGTTGAAACTGGTCCAAGTGGTTGGACTTACCTCGGAGGTGTTTGGCTTAATTCGTGGAGCCAGTCCAACGTGGTTCGGCTTACCTCAACGTGGATTAGGGGAGACCGGCAAGTCTCCGATCACCACGGTAAAACATCATTGTGTCATCGTGGTTTGCATTCTTGTGCTTTACTATTGCAATTTACATTTCTTAAGATTAAATTGCTTACTTGTCTTTGTATGATTGCTATCTTTTATATAGTCTCATATTATTAGTGTACTTAGTAAAGACTAGTTGTTTTATGCTTTAATTGTGCAGAACCGAATTGATTTATAATTCCGCATAAAATTTGGTTTTAGCCACATAAGTTTTTAAAACCACCTATTCACCCCCTTCTCGTCGGCCTCCTTGATCTTACAACTACTTGAGGAGGCATGGTACGTCCAGCATGGCTGTCACGCTTGGACCGATGGCGATGGGCCGCGAACCCTTGTGACATAGGGACCGAGAGAGACCTGGCCGTTGGACGACCGGTATGTTGGGAGGCTTCGTCAGTCTGGGCTGATTGCATTCGCCCGCATGCTGAACATGGGGCAGAACCTCCTGATTGATGCCTCTCTTCTTTCCGCCCTGGTTGATCGTTGGCGGCTAGAGACCCACACATTGCACTTCAGGTGGGGGAGATGACCGTGACACTGCAGGACGTCAGCTTCTTGACCGGCCTACCGTTGGGAGGCATTACAATTGTTCCCCCTCTAAGGTCGCCAGACTTGAAGGCACGTCTCGGCCATCGTTTGGGCAGCCTATCCCCGAGAGGTGTAAGTGTGTCCCACACGCCTGGCTACGACGATTCATGCATTACCCAAATGATGCAACGGAGGAGGTGGTTTGATGCCACCTAATTGCATATTTGCTGTTTCTATTCGGGTGGGTCATGTTCCCTAGCACGCAGGGGGACATGGTGTACCCTAGTTACTGTAATACTCCGATTTATCCTAAGAAAGAAAGCGTTCAAAAGAGAAATTAGACATAAGAAAAAGGGTTTTCTGTAGTTCTTCAGCAACCTAGGCCTCAAGCCTTGGCCTAAGAGGCCCATGAGGGGTCGCCCACCAATAAAAGGGGGAAAAACCCTAGACACTCTGTAGCACGAGCAGCTCACATACCCCTTCTTGCCGCTTCTGATTGCCCTTCTATAGTAGGCGCCCCCTTGTACTCTATTGCTATTCCCTCCCTTTTGGTGGTGCTCTCCATTGCTATCGACCAAGAAGAAGGAATAAGAAGGGAAGACCCTTCCCAACCTAACAAGTTCCTTTTCGCCCCGATTCATCGAGGATAAGGAGCTTGATGAGGCGGGCGTAAAGTATCTGGACACTACCAAGATGCACCTCGATTTGATTTTTGCCGCTATAATGACCGGGGTAAGTATTATACGCACCGCTATATAACTTTTACAAAGTTTATAAGGAACTTAAGAAAGAGAATGCTAATTGTGTAGCATTTGGTCGAGAACTTTGTCAGGATCGAGGATCCACCCAAATGAAGTTAAGGACTTGGAGCAAAAGCACTCGATTGCCCTTTTAAACTTCGTTTCTTCTTCAATACTTTGCTCTCTACAATTATTCTCCCTTATCGCATTCGAGCAGATCCGAGAAAATAAAAGAGGAGGTTGTACGAGAGCCAAGACAAATTTTCTTGAAGAAGAAATAAAGCTAAGGACTATTGCAAGCAAGTTCATTTAAGGACCCGTTGATCGTCAAACAACGACCAAATATGAAACACTTAGCAAAACAAATAAAGGTAATATGTCAAACTTGATTTTTCCTTCAATGATGCTTGTGTTCATTAATCGATTTGTTTTTGCTGCTAAAACAGAGTAAAGAAAACTCAAATTTGAGCAGATAAGGAGGCGCCTGTTCAAAATATTGATGAAAAGATTCATACTTTGAACAAGATGATCTTTGATTTGGGATCGTGATCAACGGACTTGAAGGCCCACACGCTTGATAGTCTGACGATTCATGCATTACCCAAATGATGCAGCGGAGGAGGTGGTTTGATGCCACCTAATTGCATATTCTTTGCTTCTATTGATCCGATGGGTCATGTTCCTAGCACGCAGGGGAATAGACATGGTGTACCCTAATTCTTGTAATACTCCGATTTATCCTAAGAAAGAAAGCGTTCAAAAGAGAAATTAGACATAAGAAAAAGAGTTTTTCAGAGTTCTTCAAAGAACCTAGGCTCTCAAGCCTTGGCCTAAGAGGCCCATGAGGGCATGGCTCGCCCACCAATAAAAGGGGAAAAACCCTAGACACAACCCAAGCGCCGACCGCTTGATCTCAATACTCGGCGCTTTGATCCCCGTGATAAGGATACCATGCCCGCCAATGTTTTCGGATGTGCAGCAAAATGAATTTTGACGTTCATCGCAAACTCCCGGAATTGACCGCCGAGAATCGGGACTCTATAATGACTATGATTTTGTAAACTGTCAATCATGACGAAAAGGAATTAAGCCCCGGTGTTTTGGGAAAGGTCCTGCATGTCTAGTCCCTCAAAGTTGCAAAAGGCCAAGAAAGAGGAATTGTTTGTAAGGCTTGTGCTAGCGGCGTACTTGCTTTACTATGAAACCGACATACACACTTCGTCACAAGCTTTTGCATCATGAAGGGCATGGTCAAGAATAGCCTTGCCGAAGGCTTTACGACTGTGGTCTCAGAGGAATGGTGTGCTCCACGACGCCTTCATGGATTTCGTTAGCAATCTAATGTCCGCTTGAGATATGCATCTCATCAACACTCCATGAGATCCTCGCTTATACAAGATACGCTCGATTAGAGTGTATGATTTGGCTGCATATATACGACACTTCATCATCATCTCCTCGAATGTGTCATGTCAAGATAATTGTAGATCGATGTCATCCGCCTTACCGTGATCGTGACAAATATAACCGTCAACGACCGAGCATCCATGTTCCTTGATTAGTTTGTTCAACTTGCAAAGAATCATGTATGTTCTCAAGCTCCTACCGAGGGTGAATTGAGTTGCTCGAGAAAAACTCGGGATGGTCGACCTCGTGGAGGCCATCCGCGTTAACCGTCCGCTAGAAAGTTTTCCTTTCTAATATGTTGATCCAAAACCGAAGTGCTTTTCAAGATTCCACGATAAGATGACATCTTGGTACCGAGCATTGATATTTTTCCCACTGGCTACTAGTTGAGAATCTAGTAATTCGCGAATCCCGAGCTTAACGAGTCGCCGAGTCCCCGCCAAGAACTCATATCCTATCCCCGAGAGGTGTAAGTGTGTCCCACACGCTGCCACTGACGATTCATGCATTACCCAAATGATGCAACGGAGGAGGTGGTTTGATGCCACCTAATTGCATATTTTTGTTTTATTCGTGGGTCATGTTCCTAGCACGCAGGGGACATGGTGTACCCTAATTCTTTATAATACTCCGATTTATCCTAAGAAAGAAAGCTGCTCAAAAGAGAAATTAGACATAAGAAAAAGAGGTTTTTCAGAGTTCTTGACAACCTAGGCCTCAAGCCTTGGCCTAAGAGGCCCATGAGGGGTCGCCCACCAATAAAAGGGGGAAAAACCCTAGACACTACTGTAGCACGAGCTACATGACTTCGCCGCCGCCTGATGCCCTTCTATAGTAGACGCCCCCCCCCACTTGTACTCTATTGCTATTCCCCTCCCTTTTGGTGGTGCTCTCCCATTGCTATCGACCAAGAAGAAGGAATAAGAAGGGGAAGAAGGGAGGGAAGAGAGGTCGTGGGCTGGGTTCATGATCTTCAGCGGTTCATCAAGGGTAATCTCAATTCCTCCTTCGATTAGTTGCATAATTGGTTAATTAAGCAATGTTGGTGTTAGATCTGTTTAGGGCAGATAGGATTGGCCAACATTTTTGAGAAGTTTAACTACGGAATTTATCCTGGACGCCTCCTAGAGAATTGTAGGAGACGTCGATAACTTTCCATAGAGTACTAGATCACATCGTTTGGACGAGCGGTTCAAAAGTTATGAATTTCGTAGCGCTGCTATTCGGTAGATCTGCTATAATTTTGACAGTTATTAGTAATCAGACATAAGAAGATAGTTAAATGAGTATTTAGAAGATCACACTATAACGAAAGATGTAGATAATTGGTTTATCTTTCCAGAAAGCTAAATAACACAAAATTTCGATAAATGTACTGAAAGATATGATAATTTTAATGTCGCTGTCCAGAAACCCTGACGTGAAATCGTTGTTCTGTTAATCAGATTGGTAAGGGTATTAGATGGCCGAATCTAGAAGGCTCACCAACTAGGTTTAGTTGAATAATTTGATAAGCTTTCAGAAAATCCAAAAACACCCCATTTGGATCTCTGTACTAAAAGATATGAATTTTTGATTATGACTGTCTGTCGAGGCGACAGATCGATATTTAGGAGTTAGATTGCGCTAGAGAGTGTAGCAAGTTCGTATTTACTTCTAGTTTTATTGTTGGTCCAGAATTGCTATCTTAGTGTGCTTGCTAAATTAATTCAGGTGGGGGATTGGTCCCGGGGGCAGCACCCACTTCGCATTCTTCATTTTCGCACGGTTGAGGCAAGTAGTTTGGTTGATAGATTAATTGTGAGGGTTTGATCGTGATTGCAAGTATTTGATATATATTAGCTATGCATGGTTGCTAGTATGATATGTGTGTTAATGATTGTGAATGCTAGAAGTATGAGTAAGTTTATTCAAGTATGATGCTGCTGTTAATACATGTTAAAGATAGATAGTGTACTTGCTCATGTGGATGTTGCTATCATAGTTAAGGCTTGGTCATGTGGTGACCAAGCATTTCTTTGAGGTCCCTGTCATGTATATGACGGTCTTGTGGTCTCCACACTTGTGGAGTGTGGGCTTGTGGTCCCCATACTTGCGGAGTATGGGCTCTTGGTCCCTGTGGTTGCGAGCACATGCATGGCTATGCATCGACAGTTGCATACCTTGCATTACTGGTAAAATGCAAAGAGAGTTAAAGAGAAAGTATGCATTGTGCATTGCATAAGCATGTGATATGTTTTTAATGCAAAGTTTTGGGAATAGATGTTGATGTTATATTTGTGTATTATAATGTTTTTTTATTTGTACTTTGCTGAGTTTGTGGACTCACTCTTGCTGTTGTTTGTGGTTTTAGGTACCCCTTACAAGAACGGCATGTATGGGAGGGAATAGTCATAAGAGTGATTGCACCTTAGCACGAATCACTCACTTTGGAATAAATTGGATTGATAATTTAGTTTTGGAGTAACCTGCTTAAAGAATTATATATGATTACTTTCTATGCTTGGAATAAATTGTAATAGAATTGATTAGAAGATTATGGATGCCCAATGAATTATGCTTAGTTGTTTAGCATACTTTAGATGATCTGTGATGATTAGTTTAAATTAGTTGATTGGAAATATTGATTTATATTAAATTAGACTGCTAGAACCTCTTGTATAGTCACCTATACAAAGGAGGTTCTGCCGAATTTTAGAGAAATATCTTAGTTTTATTTGGTTAAATTGTTAGTTTAGTAGCAGTCCAGGCTCATGTTGAGTTGGGGTGTTACAGTTATATTCACCTTGCGGAGTCTATCGTGGACTCCGACAATGAGGACGTGCCGCAGTACAGTTCGGGTTCAGCTGTACTATGCGCTACGTACCGCGGCATATGCGACGCTTCGCAGCGTCAGAGGAACTGAGCCCGTGCTCTTGGGTTGCCACACGCTGTTACTGTTGATATTTGGATCTGTATGTGATCCGAATTTTATAATATGGAAGTATCTGGAATATGCCATATTAGTGGATTAATTTTCTACTTGGACTCTAAGTCCTTTTACTCCTTTATATACCGCTTGTAAGCCATACGGAGGGAGTTGATGCCTCATTGTAATCCCTTACGTTCTGTAAACACTCCTTATATAATGATCATCGCCGACTGACGTCTGTGGTTTTTTTTTTACAAGAGTTTTTTTACGTAAAAATTCGTATCTCTTTTGTTCCTATTTTTTTAACAAGTGGTACGAGAGCAATAAGATTCTAGAGTTTGTTGAAAAAAAAATAGCTGATCGGAATTCGGCACCGCCGTCACGCGCATGCTTGTTCGCCTCGATCGTCGATCCGGTCGCGCCGTCAGCTCCCGAATGCGTCCAGCACAGTGTATGATTGACTCTTCATCCTCAGCAACACTGTGCTGCCTCGTTCCGTGCGCATGGGACAGCTGACCAAGACCAAAAGAAGAAGTCCAGCAGCACACGTCCACAAGCAAACTACGTAGCACAGGTCCCATCAATCCCTTGTTTATTAAATCACCAATTAATCTATTGGTCATCTGTTGATTCCACGTGGAGGTAATCAAGAACCGGCCAACCTTTGCTTCCGTCAGTACAAGTCCAGCAAGCCATCAAGGCGTCCTGTTGCTTTGTCCAACCAAGAATTCCAGCGGCCTTGAATTGTTCACTCGAGAATCGTAGTGGAGTTTTGAAGATCTTTGATACACGTGCAGAAGATGTGTTAAAATGGTGTGATTTTTGTTAGGTTTATATAGATCAGTACTAGTAATTTTAGGATTTTTTTTCTCATAGCGATTTTGAAGTATGATTTTCTACTCCTGGGTCGAGACATAAGATTTTCGTTGTGACAAGTCAAGATGAGGGTTGTGTTGGCACATATGGATTTGGATGATGCATTGGAAGAATTTGAGAAACAACCTACTACATGGACTACAGATAAGAAGCGTAAAGACCATAAAGCTTTATCTCAGATTCACCTGCATCTATCAAATAATTTTTTACAGGAGATTTTGAAAGAGAAGACAGCTGCTGCATTATGGCTGAAACTGGAACAAATTTGCATGTCAAAGGATCTCACCAGCAAGATGCATCTCAAGCAGAAGTTTTACTCTCACAAATTGCAAAAAAAGGTAAACCAGATGATGAAGGTAAAGTCTCCCTTGCTGCTGATGATAGTTCTGATGGAGAAGTTCTTATTGCCTTTGCTGGATGTGCATAGACCAATGATGAATGAATTCTTGATTCTGCCTGTACCTTTCATATGTGTCCTAATAAGGATTGGTTTGCCACCTATAAACCTGTTGAAGGTGGTACTGTGTTGATGGGTGATAACTCATCTTGTAAGGTTGCAGGAATTGGTTCAATTCAGATCAAGATGTTTGATGGCATTGTCAGAACTTTGACAGATGTAAGGCATATTCTAGATTTGAAAAGGAACCTCACATCTTTGAGTACTCTTGATGGTAAATGGTATAAGTATTCTGGTAAAGGTGGAGTTTTGAAGGTATCAAAAGGCTCTCTTCTTGTAATGAAAGCTGATATTAAATCTGTCAATTTGTACCATCTACGAGGTACTACAATATTATGTAATGTTGCTGTAATTTCAAATTTATTATCTGATTCCGATGCTACTAATCTTTGGCATATGCGTCTTGGGCATATGAGTGAAATTGGTTTGGCGGAATTGAGCAAGAGTGATACAGAGTGGCCCGATCTTCTCGAGTACAACCGTAGATAAATAGCGCTTGACGATTTAACACCGCCAATCGCGACACCACGCCGCCAAGTGCGGACTTGCAGCTCTATGGATATTCGCCAACACGCACCGGGATGATCACCGCTAGACCACGAGCGGAGATCGCCAAGCCCTCAATTCCCAGCGGAAAAGCAAACTTGACCTTAAAAATGCGAATCTAACAATTGATCGTGATAATTCTTCGTAAGTCCTCGCATGAACTCTGTTATGAAAGAACAAGCAATAACTTGTGTTCTATTCTTTTGCATAAACATGGTCTGATTTACAATGGGGGTCTACCCCTCAATATATAGTCTCGGCCTATGAACTATTCAGTAATAATTTTCCATGTGGTACTATTCACGCCAAGACGCATCGCTCACGCTGCAATAGTAGCGGGTCTTAGATCGCTCACGCCCATTATCGCTCACACATGGCACTATTCATGGGCCGGTTACTATTCATGCCATGGGCTTGTGCTTCCTTCCTGGTTCCTCCACGTGGCCTTTGTGCTTGACCGCTTGAGCTTTGATCCCTTGCTTGGCCGAATGGGTTGTAGGCCAGTGCCTTGACCTCCTCATTTGATGGCCTTCCTTGAATGACGGTCGCATATCCTTGATCTCTGTCCATTGCTAAATCTTCAAACCTGAGCACAAGCAAAACACTGTTTTTAGGTAGTATAAAATTCTCATTAAAATCAATGACATCTTCATTAAGGAGCAAGTTCACCTGAGATTGTAGTTTCTTAGCATGTGCTCTTGTTATTGGTCCTGTTGGCAACTCGAGGCGTATATCATGATCCTTCGGTGGAGGAGAAGAAGGTGTCGTAGGGATGCCCTCATCATCCTCCCCCTCTTGAAAAGACATCGTCTTCGACGCTAGATCATCAGCACCGAAGAACAGCGATAAATCAACAACGTTGAATGTCAAGCTCACGCCATAGTCATCGCCTGGAAGCTTGATTTTGTATGCATTATTGTTAACCCGTCAAGCACTTTGAAAGGTCCATATCCTTGTGGCAGCAATTTCAATTTGCCTCGATCCGAAAGTGTGGTCGGGTTGGCGAAGATCGCTCCTTAATAAAATCAATGTGATGCTTTATCCCACGGATTGGTGGCAAACCAAATGCCACTTCCTCCGAAAGACGCCGCTAATTTCCTGCAAAACATGAGAGACACAACTAGGAAGAGACGTCAAGTTGTCAGTCGAAAGCAATGCATCTTTGTACAAAAGTACAAAGTGCACCAAATTAGGATTCTCACAAAAAGCTCTCATCTCTGATTTGGTGGCTAGCATTACTAAACCTTTCTCTCCCTCACTTTTCTTGTTACCGCTCAATTTTAGCTTGTGGCTCTCACTCACCGATGGTGGAATCTCTCTATTTGGTGTACTTTCAATTTCCACCTCAACTTTCTTCTTATCAGCATTGACTATCTCTGTCGGTGTAAGTGGATACAAAATCACATCTTTGCCGCTCCACTTAAACTTGTAGCAGTTTGTATACCCATCATGATAAACATGCCGATCAAACTGCTATGGGCGCCCCAACAGCAAGTGACAAACTGACATGGGCACCACATCGCAAACAATGGTATCCTCATACTTGCCAATCTTGAAGTGCACGTTCACCATATGACTGACTTTCACCTCTCCCACATCGTTGAACCACCGCTAGACCACGAGCGGAGATCGCCAAGCCCTCAATTCCCAGCGGAAAAGCAAACTTGACCTTAAAAATGCAGAACGAACAATTGATCGCCTAATTCTCTCTCAGAAGTCCTCGCATGAACTCTGTTATGAAAGAACAAGCAATAACTTGTGTTCTATTCTTTTGCATAAACGTGGTCTGATTTACAATGGGGGTCTACCCCTCAATATATAGTCTCGGCCTATGAACTATTCAGTACTAATTTTCCATACGGTACTGTTCATGCGCACGCACTATTCATGCGCACGCACTGTAGCGCGGGCTGGTACTGTAGCACGGTACTGTTCACGTGTGGCACTATTCATGGGCCAGTTACTATTCATGTCGTGGGCTTGTGATTCCTTCCTGGTTCCTCCACATGGGCTTTGTGCTTGACCACTTGAGCCTTGATCCCTTGCTTGGCCGAATGGGTTGTAGGCCAGCGCCTTGACCTCCTCATTTGATGCCCTTCCTTGAATGACGGTCGCATATCCTTGATATCTGTCCATCACTAAATCTTCAAACCTGAGCACAAGCAAAACACTATTTTTAGGTAGTATAAAATTCTCATTAAAATCAATGACATCTTCATTAAGGAGCAAGTTCACCTGTGATTGTAGTTTCTTAGCACGTGCTCTTGTTATTGGTCCCGTCGGCAACTCGAGGCGTATATCAAGATCCTTAGGTGGAGGAGAAGAAAGTGCCGTAGGGATGCCCTCATCAAAGAGAGGACTTCTTGATGGATATAGCATCGGCAAGCTGAAATTTTGTGAGCATTGTGTGTTTGGCAAACACAAGAGGGTAAGGTTCAATACTTCAGTTCATACTATAGAGTGTACTTTAGATTATGTGCATTCTGATTTATGGGGGCCATCTCGCAAGATATCGCTAGGAGGTGCTCGCAATATGTTAACAATTATTGATGATTACTCTAGAAGAGTGTGGTCTTATTTCTTGAAGCATAAATCAGAAGCATTTTCGCATTTAAAGAGTGGAAGACTATGGTTGAAAGGCAAACTGAAAAGAAGGTAAAGAAGGTTCGCATAGATAATGGAATGGAATTCTGTTCTAATGAATTTGAATCATATTGCAAGACTGAAGGCATTGTTAGGCACTACACCGTTCCCGGTACACCTCAATAAAACGGTGTAGCTGAGCGTATGAATAGGACCATCATTTCCAAGGCCCGTTGCATGCTGTCAAATGCAGGTTTGCATAGGTGTTTTTGGGCTGAAGCCGCTTCCACTGCTTGCTACCTTATTAATCGGTCACCCTCTATTGCAATTGAAAAGAAAACTCCAATTGAGGTATGGTCTGGTTCCCCAACAAATTATTCAGAATTGAGAGTTTTTGGCTGTACTGCTTATACTCATGTTGGTAATGGAAAATTAGAGCCTAGAGCTGTTAAGTGCATCTTTCTTGGTTATAAATCTGGTGTCAAAGGATCAGATGTTCTATGAGATAACAAAGCACATTGATGTGAGATATCACTTTATTCGAGGTGCTATTGCTCAAGGTGATGTCAAGGTGTGCAAAATAAGTACTCATGATAATCCAGCTGATATGATTACGAAGCCAGTTCCTGTTACTAAGTTTGAGCTTTGCTCAAGCTTAGTCGGTGTTACAGTTTAGTCCTAGAGACTAGTTGGCGCACGGTGATTTTTATCTTATTGGGGAATCATTTGGTGATTGATGATTCTTTATTTTGCTACAAGAGGAAATTCGTCTCAAGATGGAGATTGTTGATATTTGGATCCGTATGTGATCCGAATTTTCTAATATGGAAGTATCTGGAATATGCCATATTAGTGGATTACTTTCCTACTTGGACTCTAAATCCTTTTACCCCTTTATATACCTCTTGTAAGCCGCACGGGGGGAGTTGATGCCTCATTGTAATCCCCTGCGTTTTGTAAACACTCCTTATATAGTGATCATCGCGATTGGCGCTAGTGGTTTTCTCCCGCAAGGGTTTTCCATGTAAAAATTCGTGTGTTATTTATCCCTATTTTTCTAACAGTTACAGCTATGGTCGTGGGATCACTTCGCGGTCAGACGGCCGTACTTCCGCTCCGTAGTTCACCCTTACCTACGCACAGAGCATTTCTACGGTGGGGTGGACGACGAGGATCCCGTAGAAGGCCCTACCATGGGATCCCGATGGACTGTGGCAGTACTGGGGTGGGCTAGGGTGAGAGCGCGTCGCATATACCCCAAGTTGCAAAACAAATTCGAGGCCCTGCACGAGGACGACATAATATGGGCTACTTGGACAGATGCCTTCGTGCAGGACACGACGCCCAACGGCTTGAGCTCGCTATGCCACCAGGATGCATCGTACTGGAGGACAACTTGTCATCTGGTGTTCTCCCACATGGTTGAGCCCTACAACCCGCAACGGGTGATGAGTCAGTTCCAGCTGCACCAGGAGATGCCCTAGCTCCAAGGCGACCGCTTGTGAGCCGTAGCCACCTATAAGTACGTTACATTGCTTCATATTGTAGGTCCATTATTCATATGTTATGTTAGTACCAAAATTTATTTATTTTGTTCCACCATCAGGCAGACGAAGAAGGGCTGCAAGAACGATGAGTGGCTTCCGATGCAGTAGCCATGGATAGATGCATGGCAATCTGCCACTGATTGCATTTTTCACGAGGCACGGCCTTACGATGCAGGGACTTACGACACGTACCTGGAGTGGTACGTACGCCACACACGGGTGAGATTGACAGTCGCCTGACCGACATGCGATCCTAGCCACGCTGAACGCTGGGCTTGGGGCCGACCCACACTGCAAATACAACAGACAACTCAATACGTTGAGCACATAGCAGATAAAACACCCTCCGAAATAGGCTTAACTAACAAAATTTTGTTTCTTCGATAACCAAGCAGCTAAACCGTTTGCAGAACATTGTGCAGCGTGGCCGCTGGGAAGTCGAGCGGGGTACGAACAACACAGTTGAATGACTTCATGCGGTCATGAAGGCTATTGTTGACGATGTTAAGTACGTCGTTCGCAGCATGAGCTGTGGAAGGCCCACCGATGTCGACTTGAGGCATCGGATGGAGTATCGTCGTGTACCCTCGCCTCCTCCATCTTCCCGTCCATGTGAGTCGACCAGTAGCGCAAAGATTGGCGCCAATCGTCCACACAGCCAGACGCAGGACTCTCTGTTGATGTTGTCATCGTCATGGAGGCAGGAAGAGGCCGTACCGCTGAGGTTGTCCCAGATTCTCCCGCCAAGCACCACACTCTCGAACAATATCAAATGGGTGATACGGCTCCATGGTATCAGTCTGGCTACACGCCGTACCCCGAGCAGTTTACCCCGCAAGCTTAGCCATACCTCAAGCAGTTCAACCCGCAAGCTCAGCCGAGTTGGTGCCCCTCCGCGGATCCTACTGCGCAACCAAGGGATTGCATCACCGAGATGTTCTCAACGCCACTACCCCAGGTGATCCCCCCAGTATGATGACACGGCGGGTGAGGAGCCCCGCTACAACCTGCGGTAGAACCCACGGTCACCCTAGAGGCTGATCTTCCCACAGGAACAGATTCGTCGGAAACCTATGGCAGGAACACGACGTGGAAGGCCACTACATGGTCCTATGGCCAGTAGCAGTGAACTCCAGTGTGACCAGTAGGAACACCGGCGTGAAGTGCAGCACCACTTGATGCTTTGTCCGTAGTCGTAGTAAGATTAGAAATGCTAGCATGTTGTAACTTGTACTTCAGTTAGTAATTTTTAATCTGAACAAAGTGTGGTGATGGTATCGTAATTGGACACTTTTACTTCGTTACCTATCTTAGTAGAACAATTTTATTAATCCGATGGAAATATTTGTGGAAGAATAAATGGCAATTTTTGTAGGTTACTAGTTTATTCTTATTCATGAAGGACTACGATGCATAGATAAAGAGTGGACATTACAATCTCATTACAACTGAAGTTCTACTTGGCAAGAACAACATATACTAGAAGAAAGACTACAAAACTAACTATCTTAACTAATTTCTGAAGCATCTTCTCAACTCTTTCTATCCTTTCATCCAGTCTTTTAAGTTTGTTATCTTTATTTTGCATTGGTTGATCAGAGGGTCGAGCCACTGGAAGAAATGCAGCAACACCACGGGAGTCTTCTTGCAAGGCAGCAATTTGCATTGCTATATCTCGAACCACTGGGACAGCTTCATCAACCCACTGACAAAACCAACATGTTATGTTCTGCAAAAGAATTGCAGCTTCAAATAAAAATAAGAAAACATGCTATTTGCAATGGAATTCATTCGGTGTGATTTTCCACAAGTTACCGTAAGATTTGAACACTTCATGAACACTTGGGATGGATTCATTGGCGTATGTGAGGTGAACACATTTGCTGGATCCCTGCAACGAGGGCAAACTAGGTGCTGCCGTAGTGATTCTAATTGTTTGCTCACTCGAAAGTTAGATGAGGCCGAAGACATCCCTTTTACACTATAAGAAAGGAGAAGAGGAAGAGGAGTGAGGTGAATGGCAGTCAAAACATCCATATATAGCCTTGGGAGCACGAAGGGACCAATGTATGGAAAGCAGGATGTGACCATGCTCTGCAAAGTAGGACGTGACTACTCTTTGGAAAGCAGGACATGACTACTATCTAAAAAGCAAGATGTGACAACTCTCTGGAAAACAGGACGTGACCCAACAAGGCAGCTTTGCACAGTGACGTGATCACTCTCTGCAAAGCAGGACATGACCACTTTCTGAAAAACAGGACGTGACCCACAACACTCACATCACTACATCTTCAATAGTAATTTTTTAAAAAATTGAACACACTGGATTACAACGTAGCGCAATACACTAGATAGCTTACAGATACTAAGTGATGCCGGAGGAAAAAGGTCTGTTCGGACAGTTCCTAAACGAGTGCCCATGAGTCTTGCATAGCCTACACCTCGTTGGTCTTGACCGGTCTCTACGTTGGCTCGCATCCATGTCATTGCGGATGCGCCTTGACTGACGCCTCCCATGGCCTAGATGCCACAGTGCTTCATTCGGTGACCACTTCACCGCTCCCGGCCATAGGTCCCTGTAGTGGCCTTCCATGCCATAGGAGTTGAACTCCCTGTTCCAAGTATCATACAGGTGACGTATGCCGTAGAACTCTGACTTGTACATGCTACAAGATTGGTGAAATACAGCGCATGCACCATATACGTGGGAGCAAGGCTTGTGCAGGAGTTGAGGCTTGTTGCAGGTGCAAACTGCCACATCACCTATGATGCAAACATGCTTCCGGTCACCTCTCATGTGGCCACGAACGTACTTGTCCCGCAGGCGGATCTCGAACTTCCTCCTCACGCCATCCATTGTGTGAGCTACATGGGATCGAGCTTTGGTAATCTTCTTCTCCATGTAGGCAATGGTAACCTCCGAGTACTGCTTCCCTTCGTCCAACTACTGCTTGGCCATCATTGCCCGATTGACGAAGTAACCGACCGTGCGGTTCCATGTCTTGTCGACAACGACGGTGATAGGCAAGGCATGGACCCCTTTTAATATATTGTTGTAGACCTCGGACATATTGGTTGTCATGATGCCGTAGCGAGCACCATACGTGTCGTGAAGAAGGGACCATTTCTCATAGTCAGGGGCATGCACGCTCATCCACTCAGCGAACTCACTTTGTAGTGTGCCTGGCCCAGAACCTCCACTTGCACGCTCAGTTTCGACCTCAAGCTTCCGCCACACAGCATCGAACTTGCGCTTCTGGTTTTGTAGGCAGAGCTTATTGAACTTCTTCATGAGGTCCTTGCTCCAAAAACACGTGTGGAAGTTGGTGGCTAGATGCTGTATGCACCAACATGTGCGCATGTCGTTCCATTGGAACGGTGGACAGCAACCCAGCATGACGGTCGGTGATGATGCACACATTCGACTGATCCCTTACAACATGTTGCTTTATATTGGCTAGGAACCACAACCAAATATTAGTGTTCTCATTCCCCACAATTGCGAAGGCAACTGGGAGTAACTGGTCATTGCCATCAGCAGCAACAGCGGAGAGAATGGTGCCCTTGTACTTTCCGCAAAGGAATGTACCGTCCATAGTCAGGACGGGACGGCAGTGGGAGAAGCCATGGACTGCCGGGCCAAATGCCCAGAAGACTCCATCAAGGATTAGGGAATGTGGGATGTTCGACGGGTGAGGCCTCTCCATCCTATTGATGCATGTCCCTGTATTAGCATCCGTAATTTGTTTCAGCATTCTGGGGACTAGGTCGTACGCCTCCTTGTAGGTACTGTACAAACCTTCGAGCACCTTTTGCTTTGCCCGCTAGACCTTACTGTAGCTAACGACATACCCTACTATATTCGCTACGTTAGCCATCAGAACCTTCTGCGAAATGGTTACATCGGTGACAACTACATGGCTTATGATGGTCGTGATGTAGCCCGAGGTCACATTCCTATGCATTTGCAACGACTCATCAAGCTCGCATGTGTGATCCATCACGACTGTGACGCGGAAGTCCGTTCCTGCCCCAGGGTATCTCCGCGCATGGACTTTGCCCGGGCAAGAGCTAACCACGCACTTAACTATGTACGTGTTAGGGTTAGACCTATAGATAACGGAAGACAGATAATGGTTAGTACACTTACTATAGATAGTTGAATATACAACAAACAATGTCGAAACTCACCTGTAAACTCAGTAAGTCTGACTGGTCTTCATCGCGAAACTAGCGATAGCTTGCTTGGCGGCAGTCTTGTGTAGGAAATGTTGCCCCACAAGCAGGGTGTCCACATCGAATTCCCACAAAGACTCGTGGTCCTGTGGCCGAACAAGGGAAGAGGCCGCTTGCCAATCCAACCGACTTAGAACATAGTCCGTGTCGGTGGAAACAATGCCACCGACGATCCCACCCTCATCGACGGCTTCGTCCTCGCTGGATTGCGAGTCAAAGTCGTCCTTATTTTTGGTGGTAGTGCCCTCAGACATGCCATCAATAATCTCGTGACAGTCAACACGAGCACCCCGCCATTTATCCACACCTTTATTCGGTTCGAAACTAGCAGAATCTCCATCATCTGGAGCATCCTGCCTAGTGACATTTGGCACTTTCGAGACTTCTCCCATCATCAACGAATCGAAGAGGGGGATAAGAGCATCGTTGCCCCTTCAACGGCGCCCCCCGGAGGACTGAGCGGGATAAACAAAATGGACATACACCATGGGTCGTCGATAGATCGGAGTGTGAGGATTGTTAACGATCTCCATGTACTGTGCCCACATGGCACTACTAGTCACCTTCTCCAGGCCCCACAACATTTGCCCATGTGGTGGGACCATGGTGGCGGTGACCGCCTCTATTACTATCTTGTTCCTGGCGACGTGCCTATCAAACAACTGCCAAATGCACCGTCGTAGCGCGAGCAAATCCACGTGAGCCAGGTTGGGAACGTTTAGCAAGGCGCGCTGGCAGCCCGACATATCAACTCCATTGGGACCACCACGCACGTTACCATGGAACACGTACAGTGTCTCCATTTCTGACGAAAATAACACAATATTTGAACAAAACACAGCACAAAAACCACACATACATTGCTAAAATGAACTTACCGTTACGATGTTACCGTCTCCTAACCTAAGACACGGAAGACTGCAAATTCAAATATGTATCGCATTAGTAACGACTTCGGCAAATGGTGCCAACAAAAGACTAACAAAACGGTTAAGTTCTAATTCTCATGCTCAGACAGAGTGAGGCACCTCGCAAAGAGGGAGAGATGCCTGAGGGAATGAGCGAGCAAGTGGGAAAATTTCACGAGTGAGACTTGAGGCTTGTGAAGAATGAGTATGCGGCCGTGCGTTTAAATAGTTGAGCATGGGCGAAAACAACGCGCGAAAATCGACTGGACGAACACGTGCGCTGCAGCCATCCACCTGCCGTACCCCCACAGGGTGCAGGTCACCTACCACGCCTGGCACAGGGGCCAGGTCCCTACCGAGCCCCACACCGAGGGCAGCTTTGTGCGTGATGTGACCCAACGAAGCAGCTTTGTGCGGAAACGATGCTACGCTGCTCCAAGATTCGTCCTACACAGACAGCGAGTGACTCGACAAGACGCGACGACGACGTGACGTAAAGGAGATTAAAAAAGCGATAACAGGAAGAAGACAAAAAAACTTTCGACGAGCATGCATGCATGCATGAGCACGTCGTAGGAGTTGAACTCCTCCTTCCAAGTATCAAGGTAAGTGACAATCCTCTGCCTTGCCAGCTTTTCAAATCAACATGACAACACTCTACCTCCTCAACTTTTTAGACCGAAAAGACAGGACTATGCAAAGCAGGACGTGACCACTATCTGCAAAGTAAGACATGACAACACTCTGTATCGCTAGCAGCTTTTCAGAAAGACAAGACAATACACTGCCTCGCAGGCTACTCACATGAATTTAACCACACCATGCTAACCCTGTGGCTTATAAAAGGAGGTGGAAGAGATCTCGGAGAGAATACTACACACCCAAACCCAACACTACACCAGAGCTTGCTTCACCACGCTGGGATGGACAAGCGATCGGACGCCCCCCGTAGCAGCAACCCCTACTAGAACATTCCCACCGAGCGTTTGCCGCAAGACCCGCCCGAGGGGGAGACGCCGCCCCTCTGTTGGTGCAGGGACACATGTAAGTTCTTCAAGTCCAAGCAGCGGCTCAGCCTGGGCATGCATTACTGTGGATGTACGAACTACTCCTGTGACTATCCCGACCGCTGTTGGGACACGAGAAGCTATCGACAGCCGATAAGGACCAGTTACACTATGTTCCCCTACTATTTCTCTTTCAAAGTACGCACTAACAACATATCTCGTCTACCCTTAGTCCCCGGATCTGCTATGTGGCTACCGCAAGTGGATCGACCAAGAGATTCACCCACATGACCAGTGGCAAATTGACTACGAGGAGTGGGATGCCAAAAGGGCCCACGAGATCTAGGAGGAGGAGCGCCGCAACGAAGAGCAGGACGAGCGTATCCGTCGGGAGACGAAAGCCCATCTTGAGGCGTGCAAGCGCAGACAGCGCGAGGCTCGCAAGAGGGAGTGCGAGAAAAAGAGGAAAATGGCGGCCAAGGCCAAGGAGGCCGACAAGGAGTACAACGACGATCTCGCAAGGAAGGGAAAATGGCCCCAGTCCATGCAGTAGGTCGGGCCATTCCGTACTAGTCCCCCGAAGGTCGAATTTATTTCAATTCCAAAAAGGCGCACATGTATCGTAGGAGTACTTTAGTTTGTTGCATCGTGCATGATGTTGTTTCTTACGCACGTAACCAAACCCTGTGCGCCCTGTAATTCCCAGCTTTATTATAAAGTCTATTTTAATTCGCAACTGCAAATCTCGTCGTCTTTTCGTATTCAATTCTTCGCGTAGCAAGGCATCCAACAACGTTAGTTATGCATTTTTGAAGTTGGGTCAGTTCGAGCACGAGCCGGTGGCCGGGCGCGGCACTGGGACCAGAGCCGAACCAGGGCACGGGCGAGCTCGGGCCGCCTGAGTAGAGGAGGTGCGTGGGCGTGGGAGGAGACCGCAGGGGCTAGGTGAGCCGGAGGCGAGCGGCACCGAAGCGAGCCGGGAGGCGCCGGCGAAGCACGGCGAAGCGCGAGCAGCCGAGGCCTTGAGCCGAGTAGCTGCGATGAGGTGCAAGCAGACATGAAGGAGAGGAGCAGGTCACCGGCAGCGGGCGCATAGGAGAGGCTGGCGGCTGGAGGTGGCAGCGCCATGAGCACCCGAGAGCGAGCCGCCAAAGAAGCTTCAGGAGAAGAGAAATGGATTGGGGGAGAGAGGAAGGAGGAATGGGAGGAGATGCGCACGGAAAGGGTAAAAATGTATTTTCACATGGCCAAAATGGGGAAAACGACCGGATATTAATAAAATAATGCAAAGAGGGCAAATAACGAAGAAAAAGACTAACGTGAGGGCAAAAAATGTATTACATCGGGAAAGAGGGTAAAATATGAAAACGCAAGTAACGTGAGGGCAAATAATGAATTCCCCTTTTATAGATATTGTCAGAAGAAACTGTCTCTACGACTATCCCAAAGAAGTCTCCGTCGTGAATGAAGGCTACAGGGCGCCACATCTCCTTGGCCTCGTCCGATTGTATCTGACTAGCATCTCGCCTCAACCTCATGATGAAGAACCCGATTCCGATGACACATTTACCATGTTTAGCAGTGCCGTCGAGCTAACAGAGATTGGCATCACGTTGACAGCCAACCGGGAGGCATGCTTCGCAGACCTGAAACTCAGCAAGGGCTTCCTCTTCGGCGAGCTCTCCTGTCAACGTTGTTTCTAAACGACTTCATTGCTTGCTGGCTCGTCAACATGGTGGCATTCGAGGCTTGCACGACTACCGGCTGTCCCTCTGATGGCTTCGTCGTCAGCTAGTACCTCCCTCCTGGCAATGCTCATGGACAAGGAGGAAGATGCGCACAAGCTGTGAGAGAAGCGCATCGTCAAGAGCTTCTTCAGCGACCAGGAGTTTCTCGCCTTCTTCAAGGGCATCGCCCGACACCTTCGCCTCGGCCAGCGCTACTTCGTGACCACACACAAGATCGAAGAATATGTTAGAAAAATAGAAACAAATGAGACACGAATTTTTACGTGAAAAACTCTTGCGGAAAAAAACCACGGGCGCCAACCGGCGATGATCACTATATGAGGAGTGTTTACAAAACACAGGGGGATTACAATGAGGCGTCAACTCTCCTTATGCGGCTTACAAGAGGTATATAAAGGGGTAAAAGGACTTAGAGTCCAAATAGGAAACTTATCCGCTAATATGGCATATTCCAGATACTTCTATATTAGAAAATTCGGATCACATACAGATCACAAGTATCAACAATCTCAACTTTGAGACGAATATCCTCTTGTAGCATAATAAAGAATCATCAATTATCAAATGATTCCCCAATAAGATAAAAATCACTGTGTGCCAACTAGTCTCTAGGACTAAACTGTAACATAAACTAAGCTTGAGCAAAGCTCAAACATAGTAACAGGAACTGGCTTTGTCATCATATCAGCTGGATTATTATGAGTACTTATCTTGCACACTTTGACATCACCTTGAGCAATAACACCTCGAATAAAGTGATATCTCACATCAATGTGCTTTGTTTTCTCATGGAACATCTGATTCTTTGTAAGGCATATAACACTCTGACTATCACAAAATATAGTAGTACAAGAATTATCTCCACCAAGCTTAGTGTACAAACCTCTCAACCAAAAAGCTTCTTTACAAGCTTCAGAAATAGCCATATATTCTACTTCAGCGGTGGATAAAGCAACAGTAGCTTGCAAACTTGCCTTCCAACTAACAGCACAACCACCAATAGTGAAAACATAACCTGTGAGAGACCTCATCTTGTCCAAATCACCAGCATAATCAGAGTCAACATAACCAACAAGTTCATCTCTAGAATTCCCAAACTGTAAACAAGCATTAGAAGTGCTACGCAAATATCTGAAAATCCACTGAACTGCTTTCCAATGCTCTTTTCCAAGATTAGCCATGTATCTACTAACAACACTCAGTGCATGAGATAAATCAGGACGAGAACAAACCATGTCATACATAAGAGAACCAACTGCACTGGAATATGGAACTCTAGACACTGAGCTTGGAATGCCACTAAACTACCCTAAAATTTAATTTACAACAACTTACAAATAAATTACAGCAAACAATTCATTATCAAAGACCGTCCATGGGTCACAATAAAATATGAATAAAGACTTGACAATCATAATTAATTAAACCCTAGGAGCATAGCAAGATAATGATCCAAAATTAGCATAAAACCAAAATAACAAATTCTATGGAATGAATAAACAAGTCCTAATCAATCATCTAGGATTATTCAATGTTTTTCAAGTCCTAATAGAATAAACCACCATGCTAAGGCAAATATTTCTCATGGCAAGTGATCAAGTAATTGAGTGTATGCAGTGTCCAAGTGCTAACCCTTCCCAAGTGAAGTGTCGTCAACGATTATCTAAAAACAACAATAGAGCGAGGGTGAGTCCACAACTCAGCAAGCACAACAGTAAGCAATGTACAATGCTTAATCAGCAGTATACAATATCATTATTAACATTAATTATTCTCTTTTCCTTTATTCTCATGCTCAATCATTCAATTCTCTTTCTTTATTCGCATACTCGATCACCATCTACCTTTCATTCCATGGCAACACACACGCATGCATGCAACAACAACTCTCTCTCTCTCTCTCTCTCTCTCTCTCTCTCTCTCTCTCTCTGCTAGCAGTAGCAAAGCAGGGCAGCAGAGTTAATGCAGTGGCAAGAAGAAAAACACATGCACGCACACATGCAACAAGGGCGGCGGCCGATCGGGCAGATGACATAGCAAGAAAACATCATGCGCATGGGAAGCAGCGAAGGCACCAAAGCTTCACGCACCAGAGAGCCGGCTGCACGTGGTGATGGCGCAATGGCTATGAGCAGGGAGTCAGCGCTAGAAGACACTAGCGCGCACGGCCGGGAGAGCGATCAAGCGATGGCTGGCTCGATGAGATGGGAGCGCAGGCGACGGCGCACGGGAGAAAAAGAAACCGACGCAGCGATTCTGGTTTTGGATCCCCTAAACCCCACGTCCCCTTTTAACTCAGCAAGAGTAAGACTCGGTCCCCAACTCCCTTTTATGGTTTGCTATTCAACTCCATCTAAAAACAAAATCACCCTATTTTCCAGTATCCCCTTTCTTCTATTTACGCATAGGTCCACACGAGGGTTGTTTTCAGAAAACTCCACTATTCTTTTTCGTTCTCTCTCTAAAGCATTTCGGAATATTACAATAAGGCTTAAGATAATCTGAAATGCGAAGCTGATGCAGTACTCACTGGTTTTGCATCATGCATATTAAAACGACGAATAACCTTCTCAATATAACCTTTTTGACTCAGGTATAACTTGCCAGATTGCCTCTCTCTAATAATCTCCATGCCAAAATTTTTATTTGCTGCACCTAGGTCCTTCATCTCAAATTCATCACTCAATTGTGCTTTTAGTTTTGCTATTTCTGACTTATCTTTTGCAGCAATTAACATATCATCAACATAGAAATGTAAATAAATAGCTGAACCATTAACAATCTTTAAATAAACACAGTTATCATAATCAGACCGCTTAAAATCATGAGAGAGCATAAAGGAGTCAAACCTCTTGTACCATTGTCTAGGAGATTGCTTTAAACCATAAAGAGATTTCTTTAATCTACAAACAAGGTGTTCTTTTTTTTCAGGAATAACAAAACCCTCATATTGGTCCATATAAATGTCTTCCAACTCCCCATGTAAGAATGTAGTTTTAACATCTAATTGCTCAAGTTCATAATCATGCATAGCAACAATACTAAGTAAAGTGCGAATAGAACTATGCTTTACAACTGGGGAAAAGACATCATTAAAATTAATACATGGAATCTGACTATAACCTTTAGCAACCAACCTTGGTTTATACCTTGCTGGTTCAGTAGGAGAAATACCTTTTTTTTTCTTTTGAAAATCCTCTTGCAATGAATATACTTCTTCTCTTTAGGCAATTTCACTAATTCTCAAGTGCCATTCTTTTCAAGTGACTCCATCTCATCAGGCATAGCAGTTATCCACTTATTACAATCAGTGGAGCTAATAGGCTCAGAGTATGATGAAGGTTCGTCATGAAATCTAGTTGCTACCTACTTTTCTTTGCAAATCACATAATATTTACAAACACATATTCAACTGTTCCTCCTCATATTCAGATTCTGGTGCAGAATCCCAATAAAACTTCTAGAATCGTAGCCTTCCATCTTTCAAAAGTCTCAACGATGCTACAACTAAATTCGTCCAATCATTCTTGCTAGAATAACTATCCAGAACCACTCCCCATAAATTCTAGATCCACCAATATTCAATCACTCCGATCTTTTGTACACAATTCTAACAATTAATCACACTAAGGAATATGTAAATCTAGCAAATATATATGATCACCAAGTATCTACAGGTAAGATAACTCCAAGATTAATATACACTAAAGCAATAATCTAGCATCCCGCCAACTTTTCCTTCCCACACAGTTAGATTAATCCATTGAGACCAAATAATCCAACAAGTATAGCAAACTAAATAATTTTAATGATCAAACCGGTTCATCAATATCCCACACTTCTTAATAACTCCCGGATTCCTAGTAGGTAAGGACATACCCTTGATCAGAGTTCATCCTATAACTACTCCAAGACAACATCAAATTAATCAACTTCACTTCTAGAGATGTTGGCTAAGATTAATTATGCACTATGCTACTAACCCAACTTGACATCCCAAACAATATCAATTATCTTCTATGCTTACAACCTCTCATTTAACACAATAAAATATTACAAAAGAGTTTTGACACTTTCTTTCCCAAAGAAGATGCACTAAACTTCAACACTCCAACTACTCCAAAAGAAATGTGTAAGTCAAAACTTTCTACAATGACATTTGTAAAAGATAATTTTCATTATCCAAAATACCAAGCGAATAAAAGAGTCATGAGTCCCAACAAGAAAGGTAAAACCCCCATAAAAAGATCAATTGCCAATTTACAACGCTCACAAGCAGCAAAAACAACTCAATAGTCGGGAGAACAAATAATCGCTTAATGGAATCAATAAAGACCAATTGAAACCTATCAACTGCACTGTAACCACTAACCCAAGAAAATTCATCAACCACAACTGTAACAACAATAACCAATGCAAACTCAAGTAAGACAACAACCTCCCCAAAGAAACACATCCTCAACACCTTTAACTAGTTTAACCCGAGGTAAACACTTCACTATTCGCATGCCACGAACGTGGTAAAACCTGACCATGCCCATGGCCACAACTACAACCTCTACTAGTCGACATCGACTACCAACCATAAACACCAACCCACAATAAATTCAAAGAACCAATATCAATTCATACATCAATAGTACAACATATCAGAAGCGTAAGAGCAATACTCGTCCCATTCCCATCCTACTATCTACTAGTGTGTCAAATTTTAAGTTAATTAACCATTAACAAATTTTAGTTGATTTTACCAGTCCTAAAACAAATTGTAGCAATTTTAGGTTACCTAAGTTGTTAATCTATTCACCACAGACCTAAAGCCCGCTCTGATACCAACTGTAACACCCCAGCCCAACACTGAGCCTGGAATGCCACTAAACTACACTAAAAATTTAATTTACAACAACTTACAAATAAATTACAGCAAACAATTCATTATCAAAGCCTGTCCATGGGTCAAAATAAAATATGAATAAAGACTTGACAATCATAATTAATCAAACCCTAGGAGCATAGTAAGATAATAATCCAAAATTAGCACAAAACCAAAAGAACAAACTCTATGGAATGAATAAACAAGTCCTAATCAATCACCTAGGATTATTCAATGTTTTTCATGTCCTAATAGAATAAACTACCATGCTAAGGCAAATATTTCTCATGGCAAGTGATCAAGTAATTGAGTGTATGCAGTGTCAAGTGCTAACCCTTCCCAAGTGAAGCGTCGTCAACGATTACCAAAAAAACAACAGTAGAGCAAGGGTGAGTCCACGACTCAGCAAGCACAATAGTAAGCAATGTACAATGCTTAATCAGTAGTATACAATATCGTTATTAACATTAATTATTCTCTTTCCTTTATTCTCATGCTCAATCATTCAATTCTCTTTCTTTATTCACATACTCGATCATCATCTACCATTCATTCCATGCCAACACACACGCATGCATGCAACAACTCTCTCTCTCTCTCTCTCTCTCTCTCTCTCTCTCTGTCTCTCTACTAGCAGTAGCAAAGCAGGGCAGCAGAGTTAATGCAGTGGCAAGAAAAAAAACACATGCACGCGCACATGCAATAAGGGCGACGGTCGATCGGGCAGATGACGCAGCAAGAAAACATCATGCGCATGGGCAGCAGAGAAGGCACCGAAGCTTCACGCGCGGGAGAGCCGGTTGCACGTGGCAATGGCACGCTGGCTATTGGCAGGGAGTCGGCGTTGGCAGACGCTAGCGCGCACGGCCGGGAGAGCTGTCAAGCGATGAAGATGGGAGTGCCTAAACCCCACGTCCCCTTTTAACTCGGCAAGAGTAAGACTCGGTCCCCAACTCCCTCGTACAGTTTGCTATTCGTCTCCATCTAAAAACCCAATCACCCTATTTTCCTGTATCCCCTTTCTTCTATTTACGCATAGGTCCACATGAGGGTTGTTTTCAGAAAACTCCACTAATCTTTTTTGTTCTCTCTCTAAAGCATTTTTGGGATATTACAATAAGGCTTAAGATAATCTGAAATGCGAAGCTAATAGAGTACTCACTGGTTTTGCATTATGCATATTAAAACGACGAATAACCTTCTCAATATAACCTTTTTGACTAAGATATAACTTGCCAGATTGCCTCTCTATAATAATCTCCATGCCAAAAATTTTCTTTGCTACACTTAGGTCCTTCATCTCAAATTCATTACTCAATTGTGCTTTCAGTTTTGCTATTTCTGACTTATCTTTTGCAGCAATCAACATATCATCAACATAGAAATGCAAATAAATAGCTGAACTATTAACAGTCTTTAAATAAACACAGCTATCATAATCAGACCACTTAAAATCATGAGAGAGCATAAAAGAGTCAAATCTCTTGTACCATTGCCTAGGAGATTGCTTCAAATCATAAAGAGATTTCTTTAATCTACAAACAAGGTGTTCTTTTTCAGGAATAACAAAACCCTCAGGTTGGTCCATATAAATGTCTTCTTCCAACTCCCCATGTAAGAATGCAGTTTTAACATCTAATTGGTCAAGTTCATAATCATGCATAGCAACAATACTAAGTAAAGTGCGAATAGAACTATGCTTCACAACTGGAGAAAAGACATCATTAAAATCAATACCTGGAATCTGACTATAACCTTTAGCAACCAACCTTGGTTTATACCTTGCTGGTTCAGTAGGAGAAATACCTTTCTTTCTTTTAAAAATCATCTTGCAATGAACATGCTTCTTCTCTTTAGGCAATTTCACTAATTCTCAAGTGCCATTCTTTTCAAGTGACTCCATCTCATCGGGCATAGCAGTTATCCACTTATTACAATCAGTGGAGCTAATAGCCTCAGAGTATGATGAAGGTTCTGTATAACCTTCAATTTCTTCTGCCGCACTCAAAGGATAAGCAACAATATTAACTTCTTCAATTAACCTCTTGGGTGGATTAATCTCCCTTCTAGGCCTGTCAACTGCAATGAACCGTTGTGGTGGCTGCTAAACAATAGGAGGTTCCTCAACAATAGGTGCATCATGAACAACAATATTTTCCTTATCTGATGTGTTATATGAATCAACAAAATGGTCCACCTGAACACTTGAATTCTGCTCACTCTCAATAGGAACATTAGTGGACAACGTTTCTGCTAATCACAACCTTACTTGTTTCAGGGTTCCACAACTTATATCCTTTAACACCAGATCTATAACAAAAAAAAAAAGATGCACTTAACAGCTCTAGGCTCTAATTTTCCATTATCAACATGAGCATAAGCAGTACAACTAAAAACTCCCAATTCTGAATAATTTGCCGGGGAACCAGACCATGCCTCAATTGGAGTTTTCTTTTCAATTGCAATAGAGGGTGACCGATTAATAAGGTAGCAAGCAGTGGAAGCGGCTTCAGCCCAAAAACGCCTATGCAAACCTGCATTTGACAACATACAACGTGCCTTGGAAATGATGGTCCGGTTTATACGCTCAGCTACACTGTTTTGTTGAGGATTATGGGGGAACGGTGTAGTGCCTAACAATTCCTTCAGTCTTGCAATATGATTCAAATTCATTAGAACAGAATTCCATTCCATTATCAGTGCGAACCTTCTTTACCTTCTTTTCAGTTTGCCTTTCAACCATAGTCTTCCACTCTTTAAATGCTGAAAATGCTTCTGATTTATGCTTCAAGAAATAAGGCCGCACTCTTCTAGAGTAATCATCTATAATTGTTAACATATAACAAGCACCTCCTAGCGATGTCTTGCGAGATGGCTCCCATAAATCAGAATGCACATATCCAAAATACCTTCTGTGGTATGAACTGAAATATTAAACCTCACCCTCTTGTGTTTGCCAAACACACAATGCTCACAAAATTTCAGCTTGCCGATGCTATGTCCATCAAGAAGTCCTCTCTTGCTCAATTCTGCCAAACCAATTTCATTCATATGCCTAAGACGCATATGCCAAAGATTAGTAGCATCAGAATCAGATAATGAACTTGAAATTATAGCAACATTACCTAATATTGTAGTACCTCGCAGATGGTACAGATTGGCAGATTTAATATCAGGTTTCATCACAACAAGAGAGCCTTTTGATACCTTCAAAAACTCCACCTTCACCAGAATACTTGTACCCTTTAGCGTCAAGAGTACTCAAAGAGATGAGGTTCCTTTTCAAATCTGGAATGTGCCTCACATCTGTCAAAGTTCTGACAATGGCATCAAACATCTTGATCTGAACTGAACTAATTCCTGCAACCTTACAAGATGAGTTATCACTCATTAACACAGTACCACCTTCAATAGGTTCATAGGTGGTAAACTAATCCTTATTAGGACACATATGAAAGGTACATGCGAAATCAAGAATCCATTCATCATTGGTCTTAGCACATGTAGCAAAGGTAACAAGAACTTCTCCATCAGAACTATCATCAGTAGCAAGGGAGGCTTTACCTTCATCATATGGTTTACCTTTTGACTTATAATAGTCAGTTTTCTTTTCTTTATTCTGCAGCTTTCAACATTCAGAGATGTCGTGCCCACTTTCCTTGCAATATTTGCACGACTTGTACTTGCCTCTGAATTTTGACTGGTTCTTGTAGCCATTGGAACTTTTACCTCAAGATCTATTGTTTGAGTTCTTCTCCTTTTGCCTACCACGAAAAAACAATCATTCTCCTTGCGAACTTGAATTTTCAAAAGGTACCATCTGTTTCATCTTCTCCTTAGCATGCAAAGCTTCATAAACTTCATTAAGAGTGAGAGTATCTCTACTATATAATATGGTATCTCTAAAATTTGAAAAAGAACTAAGCAGGGAGCACAAAAGAATGAGACCCAAATCCTCATCATCATATTTTTACCTTCATCGACTCTAGGTCGGCAACGATCTCCTTAAACACCGAAAGATGATCAAGCACGAATCCTCCTTCTTGCAATTTGTGAGAGTACAACTTCTGCTTGAAATGCATCTTGCTGGTGAGATCCTTTGTCATGCAAATTTGTTCCAGCTTCAGCCATAATGCAGCCGCTGTCTTCTCCTTCAAAACCTCCTGCAAAATATTATTTGATAGATGAAGGTGAATCTGAGATAAAGCATTGTGGTCTTTACGCTTCTCATCTGCAGTTCATGTGATAGGTTGTTTATCAAATCCTTTCAACGCATCATGAAAATCCATCTGTACCAGCATATCCCTCATCTTGACTTGTCATAGCGAAAATCTTGTGTCTCGACCCAGGAGTGGAAGATCATACTTCAAAGTCACCATGAGGAATAAATCCTAAAATTACTGGTACTGATCTGTGTAAACCTAGCAAAAATTATGATCTCTTTGGTACATCTTCTGTGTATGTGAAACAAAGATCTTCAAAACTCTTGGTATGCTTCTCGTGTGGACTTAGCAAAAATTTCCCAAAACTATCTAATAGGAAGGGCTTGCTTTGGTGATCTATTAAACTAAGGGAGTGTCTATGCTTCAGGTGACTGAATTTTTTTTATCCATTAGTCATCTTTTCTCACCATTGGATCAACATTCTATAGGCTAGATTGTTTCTTTTTAAAATAGACAAAAGTATTACAAGAAAAATACAAAAAAATTCTAAACTAGACAAAAATAAATATAAGTGAACCTATAACCCTACAAATACAAAACAAATACAAAAAACCCTACAAATACAAAAACAAATAGAACTAAAAGTTACAGTAGAGTTGTACTAAAATTGCACATCACTTGGTACTGCAATTTTAGACTTAGTACTTTGCAACTATAGGTGACTGATGGATAAAAAAATTCAGGCAACTGAAAATTAGCAAATCCGTTAAAATAAAGAAAGGAGTCTTGTCCAGAAGAACATGTGCCGCTGGAGAATTGTACGCACGTGCCGAAGAAAAAAACGCTTGACGGGAGATGCAACGATCGATGCGAAGCCGATGTGTGCGTTGCTGGCACCGAAGGACCGAGGCGCCGCGTGCACACAAACGAGAGCCCTCAGGAATGAAGCGACGGGAGACGTAGACGCACTGCTGTGCGTGACGGCGGCTGGAATCGATCTAATTTTTTTCTTTGTATCTCTCAAATCCTAAAATCTTCTGTGCTCTGATACAACTTGTTAGAAAAATAGAGACAAAGAAGACACGAAATTTTACATGGAAAAACCTTGTGGAAAAAAACCACGGACGCCAACCGGCGATGATCACTATATGAGGAGTATTTACAAAACGCAGGGGATTACAATGAGGCGTCAACTCTCCCCGTGCGGCTTACAAGAGGTATATAAAGGGGTAAAAGGACTTAGAGTCCAAGTATGAAACTAATCCGCTAATATGACATATTCTAGATACTTTCATATTAGAAAATTCGGATCACATACGGATCACAAATATCAACAGAATACAAGTGTGAGAGGCGGGTGTGGATCGTCGTCCATAAGATCCTCTACCACAAGTTCAAGATCATCATGACGCTCCTCTCAATCGCTAGTGTGCTTGTCGGCATCTTCAAAACACTCTCCTCCCTCAAGCAGCACTAACCAGCTGCCGGTATCGATTCAGTTATTTGTCTGGCCGTTTAATTAACTCGATCTTCGAGTGATCATTAATCTAAGGTACCTCATATATGTGTACATGCACTCGCTTGTTTACAGTTTACTCGAGGTACATATATGTGTGCCATGTGACAAGTCACGGTGGCAGCAGTTTTTGAGAGAGGAGTAAATTCAATTAAGTTTAGAAGAACCTTGTTGGGAGGAAGTTTAGTCTTGTGGCAGCAATTATTAATGAAAGTGACAAATTGGTGTGGATGTTGTCAACATCTCGAGTGTTGTGAAGTCCTTTTATATTGCTTTAAGAAATCAACAACTTGTTTTTCCTTATCATTTCATCTGGGGTTAAAACTGTCTCTGAAGATTAAGATCTTCTTGTTGTTAGTTCTTAAACAAAAGATATTAACTAAAGATAATTTTATCCATGGAGGATGGTTAGGATGGAGTGGTATATGTATGGAGGTAGGATCTAGGGTGTAATTTAGCTGAACCAAAACCTACACGCTATGACACTAAGTATTGGCGTCATGAACATTAGTCGTGCCCGTGCAGAAGCAACAATAATGATATCTATCCAAGAGAGGGTGAAGTGTACATGCAAGGTACACGTGTACATGCTTGCATCATAAACCACAGCCACCAAAAACTATCTTGTTAACTCGATGCATGTACAAAAAGTCAAACTCACCCAGCCACATCAAAATCTCACGTGAGAATAGTCCTAGCACATCACCTTCTCCTGCCGCCGCCCCTTCTTTCTTCAAAGCTATGCGCACTCTCTAGATCGGTTTTTCAGAGATCAATACCCCCAGACGCTAGCCCCTAGTCTAATTTCCCCTAAATAGACCTAGGACTCAAGAAGGTATTTATCACGTACACGACAGCCTAAGCAGCCCAAACGTCAGGCAGCCTTCCAACTCTAATCACTTTCCCTGTTGGCACAGAATCACCCCAACAAAAAATCTGTAGCACACAAACCTTGCCGTATCAGCCCGTAAGGCATGCAGCCAGCCCATCATGCATACATTGCGAGCCCATCAAGCATTTTATCTCTGCTTTCCAATTTTGGATCTCCAAAATTGTCACGTGTCATAGTCTCCGAACCGCACCTCCGTAGCTCCACACGCATCATCCATCTTTGATCTCCACGCGCCCCAACTCGAGTCCGACCCTCTGGACCATGACTTCGCATCAAGCTATCTCCCGGTCACCACCGTAGACCACGATCGTCTCCGAGTTACCCTGCACATGTAAAAACCAAAACACCATCTTTTCCTGGCACAAGTTCTTCTCAACTTGACCGACATAAGTCCACACACACCACACGCTTCGAATAAAATCAGTACCCAACATTGTCAATTATTCATCAACTAAAATATACTAGACCTAGCCACACGGTCTAACACCTTGCACCGGAGGCGACCTGGTAGGAGAACGTGAACCGTCGCGTGACATCTTCATAAGCAGGAGAGCACAAAGCTCTGATACCAATTGTTAGCACGCTCGCTGGTGTTTACGCACACGAGACGTCTGGAATACAGAACATACATTTGCCTGGTACACTAATCAACAGAGATGAACAAGTGAACACAAAGACGTTTTTTGTGCTGCCAAAAATGCCACAGCTTTTCTGGTTTTTTTTTTCTTCTCATTTTATACCGAGAGACACCTTATATGCATAACGTGCCACTAACCTGCTAGCAGTTTCCTACGCCACTAATGATGCAAATTAATGAGGCCATTACTAGCAGCCAGCACAGCAGCCGTTACTCGCACGCTACATGCAAACAAAGAAACAGAAACAATCAATATGCAAACGTTACAAGAAACGCACAGGATTATTGAACCCACACTAAGTATTGGCGTCATGAGCATTAGACGTGCCCGTGCAGAAGCAACAATAATGATACCTATCCAAGAGAGGGTGAAGAGCACAACTGTGAGACTTGAGTATGATTTCTCAAAGAATGAGACCAAGATCCACATGTTCCCTCAAGCCCTACGAGGGATCGGCGGCCCAGGCGACCACTACATCGTGCCGAGCGTCGTGGCACTCGGTCCGTACCACCATGGCTTAACCCACCTGCAAGAGATGGAGGAGGTCAAGCACGCGGCGGCCCAGTACTTCTGCGCGGAGTCGGGCCACTCAGTTGAGGAGGTCTACGCCAAGATCCTCACCGTCGCCGGCGAAGCCCGAGGCTGCTACGCCGAGGATGCGGTCGCGGACATCAGCGACGCCGAGTTCGCGGCTATGATGTTCCTAGATGGTTGCTTCCTGCTGCAGTGTATAGGTGACAGCGATGCTCCTCTGGTGCGAAATAGGATGGTCCTGTCCACGGGGCCATGCATGCTGAGGGACATCATGCTGCTAGAGAACCAGCTCCCATGGCTGGTCCTCGAGGCCCTCATGACCTTCAAGTACGTGGACGTGGAAGAGTTTGTAGTTTGGGAGATAAAGAACTGTCTCCGCGACTGTTCGAGAGAAGTCACCGTCGTGAATGAAGTCTACAGCTACAGGGCGCCGCATCTCCTTGGCCTCGCCCGATTGTATCTGACTGGCATCATGCCTCATGATGAAGAGCTCGATTCCGACAACGCTTTCAGCCCGATGTATGGCAGTGGCGCCGTCGAGCTAGCAGAGATCGGCGTCAGGCTGAAAGCCAGCCGGGAGGCATGCTTCGCAGACATGAAACTCAGCAAGGGCTTCCTCTTCGGCGAGCTCTCCCTGTCACCGCTGTTTCTGAACGAAGTCACTGCTTGCTGGCTCGTCAACATGGCGGCATTCGAGGCTTGCACGGCTACCAGCTATCCCTCTGATGGCTTCGTCGTCAGCTCGTACCTCTCCCTCCTGGCAATGCTCATGGACAAGGAGGAAGATGCATACCAGCTGCGGGCGAAGAGCATCGTCGAGAGCTTGTTCTGCGACCAGGAGATTCTCGCCTTCTTCAAGGGCATCGCCCGGCACCTCCGCCTCGGCCACCGCTACTTCGCGACCAGACGCAAGATCGAAGAATACAAGCGCGAGAGGCGGGTGTGGATCGTCGTCCATAAGTTCCTCTACCACAAGTTCAATACCATCGTGACGCTCCTCTCCATCGCTGGTGTGCTTGCCGGCATCTTCAAAACACTCTCCTCCCTCAAGCAGCACTAGCCAGCTGCCGGTATCGATTCAGTTATTTGTCTGGCCGTTTAATTAACTCGATCTTCGAGTGATCATTAATCTAAGGTACCTCATATACGTGTGCATGCACTAGCTTGTTTACAGTTTACTCATATGTTGTGGTACTGCCGTACATATATGTGTGCCATGTGTCAGTACTAGCTTTTGTGTACAGTGGTCATTGGTGTTTTTAAAGGGTTTTCGGTGCATGAAAAGATCCGTTGATTTTAGAAGGACAAATTAAGCCCACTTTGTTGGGGTCCAACCTAGCGGCGAGCCTCGTGCCTGTTGTCGCGCGCGCGGTTTGCACGGCGGTGGCCCAAGTGGCGGGGACGAATCCTGTAACGTCTCAAAAATCCTTAAGATGGATTGGTTAAACATACCATGTTTATGTGTGTAAATTATAGATCAATGTAAAACTCTGGCTGTTGTAATAAAGTTTGCCTCGAAATTTCAAATTTTCAACTTGAATTCAGGCTTTAATATGAATCCAGAAAAATGTGTGATTAAAAGTTGTTGGAAATAATTTATTTAAGGGACTGTCTATTCGTAAGGTGGCTGAAATTTTCTTAAGCATAAGTCACATTTTTTATCCATTGGATCAATATCCAATCATATGACACATCAATCTTTACACAAATCCAATGGTCACAACAAGTGACTTAAACTTAAGAAAATTTCAGGCAACTTAAAAATAAAAAGACTGTTTATTTAAATACTAGATTATTTATCATGAATTAATATAATTTTTAAGAAATTTTTGGAAGTCATTTTGATCTCACCAAAATTCAAATCATTTCCCTAATGCAGATTTGAAAATAATTTAATTCTGACAAATTTTTGTATGAAAAATGCTTGAAACTAATTTTCCTAAGTTATATTTGATTCTAAAAATACTCACAAAAAATTTTAGGATTTTTAGAATTTATCTTCTATTTTTAATCACTCGGTCAAACTTTTTGTAGTTTGGTCAAAATTGAATCCAAACCCTAACCCAAACTGATTCTGACCAGACCCGCTTTTACTGTTCCGACCGGGCCTTAAGCCGACTTGACTCGACTGGACCGCGCCATTTCGATCGGACCCGACCTCGACCAAGACTGCTTTCCTTTCCATCACTGACGGGCGGGCCCCTTTGTCAAGATCGCCTCATCCTCACCAAGAGCGAGCTGTCACCATGGCTGCTCGCCACCGAGCCCTCGATCGCCACCTCATGGCCTCATGTCCGTCCCTTAGGCATCGCCTAAGTTCCACTAAGCTTCCTATCCCACTCAATCTTTCCCTCGCGCGCTCTTTTCTTCTCACCGCTCACTTTTTCGTTGCAGCCGAGGAAGAAGACAACCAGAGAGAGATCACCTTGGTGCTGCCCATGGATCCGCGTTGCCACTGCTGTACTGCATTCACCGTGCCGCGCCCATTTTTGCCGGTCCGACCCCTTTTCGTCCACTGAGTCGACGGGTACGAATTTGTCGTCCTCAACTCCGATGGCCGCGACTTTGAAGCTCATTGACGCTTCGATGAGTTATTTTCCTCGCCGTTCTGTCCTTTGAAACCGCAATAACCTTTTGAGTCTTCTTACGAGTTTAATTCGTGTTTGTTGCATCACCGAGGGCGCACGAGTTCATCTTCTCTGACCTCGGTGAAGCGATGTTGTCCGTGTTCCAGCCATCCCCGACCTCCATCGACGTCATCTTTGGCTCCTCCGCGTTCCTAGTGACGAAGTGATACCGAAGCCACCTTCCCTGAGCACAATCGAAGCCCGTAGCGCCTCATCCCCGAGCGCCGCCCTTTGGCTCCGCCTCTGATCGCCGCAAGCTCGACACCAGTGGCTATTGGGCTTAGCGCCACCTCGAGCGAGTTCGCAGCGTTGCGGTGCACCTGGTCGAGTTGAGCCTGAGCCCGGAGCTGCCCTCCTTCGCCAAATCGCCGTCCTCGTCGCGCTCGAGCACGCACGGAAGCTCTGGTTCACTGGCGGCGTGTAAACGTTTAACCCTAAATCATTAGCGATTAAGTAGTTTCTTAATGAACTTATGACATGTAGGTCCCACCGTTAAAGAACGTAATTAGGAATTTGATTAAGACTCTGAGCCTTTGACATGTGCGCTGTAGGGCCGGTTAAGTGTTTGTGCAAAATTGAGAAGCACACTTTCTCTTAAGGAAAAACGTATTTCTTATACGCTTAAACCGAAAATACGCTTTTGTAATTAGAAGACGTATTCATTGGAATACGATTTCAGCATAATTTCGGCCGAGACCAAGTCAACTTTGACTAGGTCAAACCCTTGACCTCGATCCTACTTGTCATTCCCTGTGGTTAGCTGCGAGTGAGTGAGAAAAATATTTAATTCTTTTAGAATTCTGAAACGATTTAAAGTTGTACTGAAAATTCAAATAACTTGAAACATTCATAACTAATTCAATTTAAGTCCAAATTGAATGAAATCAATTTTGTTGGTTTTTATTTTTAATGTACTTTTAAATGGACTAGGTTTTAAGTATGTTTCTGTTATGGAAATTTTTTATAATTGTTTTATTTGTACATTAATGATTTTAACTTTGTAGAATGTGTAGAAAATTCATATGAACTCCATTTGAACTAAATATTTCACCTAAATTCACCTAAAATCTTAATATACCTACTGTGTGAATTGCTTGCAATTTTGAATGATTTGATAATTTCGGCTTTATTTGGAGTTTATTGCAATATCGTCTTTTCGTTAGGTTCGACAATTCCGACATATTGTGAGTTCCATCAGAGGGTAAATACGAGTGGTACCAATAAAGGCAAGCAGTTTCCTCCGTTGATGCACGTTGAATTCCTATTAATTTCAAAAAAGTATCTATGTTGATTTTTCAAGTATTCTATGCATTGCTTTAATTTCAAATACTAGTATGTCAAATGGGTAGCTATAGATATACCCTACTTGTTGCACTGGCCTTTCTTGAATGTTGATTACCCTTTTACCTTGAATGATTAATGTTATATGTTATATGGGTTTGTTTAATGATTTTTAGAACGATGCTTAGCCATGCTAGCAGATGTAGTCGAAAGGGCACTACTACAAAACAGGCAATAGTAGACGTCTCATCACAGACGGTTAAAATTGAACCGTCTGTGTTGGGTCTGTCGGGACCAGGCATTTGCCGTGCCCGCCTATCACAGACGGTTCATATTACAAACCGTCTGTGATAATCTCCAGTATCAAAGACGGTTCTTAACAAAGACCGTTTGTGAACTATCACAGACGGTTCTATTCCAGAACCGTCTGTGATAATCTCCAGTATCACAGACGGTTCTTAACAAAGACCGTCTGTGAACTATCACAGACGGTTCTATTTAAGAACCATCTGTGATAATGAGTATCACAGATGGTTTGTAATACGAACCGTCTGTGATAGGCTGGCAATACAAATACCTAGTCCCGACAGACCGCCCCTGCCCATTCCCATTTGAGCCGCCGCCACCAGGTCCTTCCCCATTGCGCCGCCGACAGAGAGGGAAGGGAGGAGAAGCCACCAGGTCCTTCCCCATTGCACCGCCGACAGAGAGGTAAGGGAGGAGAAGGAGAGGAGGAAGGGAGGAGAAGGAGTGGATTCTCGAGAGATATTTGTTATTTTCGTCGTGAGCTCCAAGGGTAACAATCTATAACCCTTTATGTTTGCTATAAACTAATCGCTAATCAATTTAAGTATGTTTGGTAAATAGGAAGCCCATTGCGCCGCCGACAGAGAGGGAAGGGAGGAGAAGGAGAGGATTCTCGAGAGATATTTGGTATTTTTGTCGTGAGCTCCGAGGGTAACGATCTATAACCCTTTATGTTTACTATAAATTAATCACTAATCAATTTAAGTATGTTTGGTAAATAGGAAGCCCATTGCGTCGCCAACAGAGAGGGAAGGGAGGAGAAGGAGAGGAGGAAGGGAGGAGAAGGAGAGGATTCTCGAGAGATATTTGGTATTTTCGTCGTGAGCTCCGAGGGTAACGATCTATAACCCTTTATGTTTGTTAAAAATTAATCGCTAATCAATTTAAGTATGTTTGGTAAATAGGAAGAGTACGTACTTGCGGTTTATTAATCTAATTTGACACTAATTTATTACATGCGTAGCGTAGATGGACCGAAACTGGATGTACGATGTGAATCGTGTGAGTTAAGAGTACATTAATGGCGTGGTTGCTTTTAGAAGAGCCGCTGAGCAGGATATGTTGAAGCAGGGGATAAATTTTATGTACTGTCCATGCATTGATTGCGATAATCTAAAGATGTTTAACAACGCGGTGCAGATTGAAGCGCACTTGATTCGAAGGGGTTTCAAAAAATGGTATACATGTTGGACCAGTCACGGTGAAGAGCAGATTATACCAGAAGTTAATAATGACGACATCGCCGAGGAAGTCAACGATTTGCCGGATGTGGACTGTGCTTTTGATGAGTATAGGTCGCACGATGACAATCTGGATCAGATGCTACGCGATGCAGAAGAGAACTACAGTGAGAGAGAGTTCTGTAAATTCGAGGGCTTAATGGAGGACTCGGTGAGATCTTTGTTCCCTGGTTGCAAGCCAAAATACACAAGGTTGTCAACCGTGCTTAAACTGCTGAAATTGAAGGCAAGTAATGGTTGGTCCGATAAGAGTTTCACGGTGTTATTAGGTATCCTAGCGGACATCCTTTTGGAGGGAAACGTGTTGCCCAGCACTACCTACCAAGCAAAGAGGGTTCTTTGTCCATTGGGAATGGAAGTAGAAATAATACATGCATGTCCGAATGATTGTATCCTCTACCGTAAAGAGTATACAGACATGCATGTATGTCCCGTGTGCAAAGCATCCCGATACAAGCGTTAGAATACTGCTAAGGTGCAGCTAGGATCTCCTGCTAAGATGTTGTGGTATCTGCCTGTGATCCCATGTTTGAAGCGTTTATTTGCGAACTCAAAGGAGGCAAGATTGCTGCGTTGGCACTCGGAGGAGCGTAAGAGAGATGGAAAGCTAAGACACCTGCCGATTACGCCCAAAGGAGAAACTTCGATCGAGTTTCAAAAGTTGATCTTGGAACCAAGGAACATAAGGTTAGGGTTGAGTACAGATGGAATGAACCCTTTCGGTAACATGAGCAGCTGACATAGCATCTGGCCCGTGAATTTATGTATGTACAACCTTCCTCCTTGGCTGTGTATGAAGCGAAAGTACATTTTGATATCACTACTTATCCAAGGGCCGAAGCAACCTGGGAATGATGTTGATGTGTACCTAGCACCATTGCTGGAAGATCTTGTGACACTGTGGAACTAAGGGGTACAGGCATGGGATGTGTACAAACGAGAGAACTCCACTTTACGCGCCATGTTGTTCTACACCATCAATGATTTTCCTGCCCTTGGTAACCTGTTGGGCTTCAGTGAAAGAGATAAAGGTATGCGGCCTTGTGTTCCTACGTCATATGTACCCGTTCGAGAGGTACATGGGATTTCTCAAGTCCTATGTACGGAATTGATCTCGACCGGAGGGCAGCATCATCGAAGGTTATGCAACCGAACAGGTCATTGAGTTCTGTGTCGATTACATGGCTCAGGTGGAACCGATAGGTGTGCCTCTATCTCGTCATGAGGGGAGACTGGATGGTATCGAGGCCATCGGAAGGAAATCAATCACTCTCGATCTGGATACGTACACTCAAGCCCATTTCACGGTCTTGCAACACATGACCCAAGTGTCCCCGTACATCGACAAGCACAAAGGCAAGGATACGACATAAATGGGTACACATTTTATACGGTAGCTTAGGATAGGAAGAGCACAGTCTAGAACAGCGGTGTCCGCATAGATGCATTCAGTACCGATGGGCTGAGGAGCTCCTACTATGGGCAAATAGAGGAGATATGGGAGCTCGACTACGTGCTTTTCAAGATCCCCCCTATTTCGGTGTCGTTGGGTCCATTTCCCACAGGTAAAGGTCAACAAGTACAACGTCACTACTGTGGATCTCGAACGTGTCGGATACAAAGACGAACCATTCGTACTGGCTAACCAAGTTGTTCAAGTCTTCTATGTAACCGACCCGGCAAATAAGAAACGCCGCGTAATTCTTCATGGAAAAGGAGGATTGTCGGAGTTGAGAATGTAATGGACGAGGAAGAATACAATCGATTTGACGAGTTGCCTCCTTTCGGAGATGGCATTAGGCTCAAGGAAGAACCCAGTGAGGAAGCTAGCTATATGCACATCAATCATCATGAAGGGCTATATTTTAATTAAGAATTTACTCCATTGTAATTAATTTATTCCATAACATGAGACATATCAATGTGGACTTGCCATGTGTTATGGACTTGTAATCTCTTATATATTTTGATGTCAACATGGAATTGTCATCTCTGATTTTGATGTCAATGTGGACTTCACTGTATTGTGGAATGATAATATTATGCGCTTATAATAAACAGACGATAAAAAGACCATATCCTTTTTACATCACAGACGATCAAAAAAAGATTAGCGATCCTATCTTAGCCTTCAAATCTTCATAAGCCTTCTCGTCGGCTTCAGTGGTGGCGGGATCAGCGACTGTCAGATCAAACACCTCCACCTGCGACCTTGCATACTCGATTCACGCGTGTAGCCGTTCGGACTCCGAAACCAAGCCCCATATAGCCCAGAGGCCATCAACCCTGGTCTCCTCTGTCTCGGCGAGGTCAACCCGCTCTCCTGCAATTCGGATGTCGTCCTTGACTCTCCAGGCTGCATCCTCGGTGCGGACCAAGTAGTTCCATAGGACGATCTTCACGGTGAGGTTTACTCACTGGATGCCGTAGACCCTCGCATTGGTCCATCTGAGGAGGAGCTCCAGTCGACAGATGATGGCCGCTATGGTCTCCGGTAGATCGGAGGGCCTACAACGGATGACATTGCGAACGTAAGGCTTATCCGCAGCTTGAGCCAGGTTGCAACCAGAGAGGTGCGAGTAAACAAGCACAATGTAGGCCAATACAGCTGGCACAAGAGGGGAAGACATTTGGAGTTTGTGGAGAAAGGGGATCAAGGAGGTTCGTGTGAAATCCCTTGTAGAAGGGGATATCTGTTTATAGAACAAGTACTAAAGCCGGAGCGGGAGACGAAGAGGTATTTGGGAGTTGTAGCGACATTGGAAAATGAAGAGACAAAGAGCCGTGCGATCGTGAGATGAAGAGACACAGGCGGGAAAATGAAGTGACTTGTCATCATGTCAGGTTATCACAGATGGTTCTATTATGGAACCGTCGGTGATAAGGGATCACAGACGGTTTTTTCAGGAACCGTCTGTGATATAGTTTATCACAGACAGTTCTAGTAAAGAACCGTCTGTGATACGTTCCATATCCCAGACGATTATTTAATAGAACCGTCTGTGATATGCAACGTATCACAGACGGTTTTTTAATATAACCGTCTGTGATTTCTTTTCACAGACGGTTCCATAATAGAACCGTCTGTGATAGACCTTCATATCCCTAGGGCTTGCCCATTCATCTCCCCAGTGCCGCCCATTCATCTCCCCAGTGCTTAGCCCGCTCAGCTCTCGCGCGCTCCTTTGCCTCCTCTAGGGTTCGCCCATTCACCTCCCCGTAAGCCCCTAGGGCTTGCCCATTCATCTCCCCAGTGCTGCCCATTCATCTCCCTAGTGCTTAGCCTACTCAGCTCTCGTGCACTCCTTCACCTCCTCTAGGGTTCCCCCGTTCACCTCCCCGTAAGCCCCGACGTTGCCGCCTCCGACCTCGATGCCGTCGCCCCCGACATCGACGTCGCCGCCGCCGCCTCGACACGCGGCCTCCTCCCCGTGTCGGCGTCCTCCCTCTACACCGTCCTCCTCCCCGCACCGTCCTCCTCCCCGTGTCGGCGTCCTCCCTCTGCACCGGCCTCCTCCCCGCGTCGTCCTCCTCCCCGTGTCATCCTCCTCCCCTGCACCTGTTGATTTAGAGTTGTTCCAGTATTTTTACGGAATGACCAGGCTGACCAGGATTGCCGAAAGCTGTAGTCTGAAGCTCCACGACGGGAAATCGAAGGAGTACATTCAGATGTTCATTCGGTCGTCATGGCAGTTCGGTTGATCTTTGCATATATATATTTGCAGTGCTAGTTGATACCTTGATCTGTATTAGTTCTGATTTCTGAATCTAGTACTGAAGATATTGCAAATTGATTAGTGGGCTTTGTTGACATGCTCTGTGATGAACTCCGTCTTATACTGAGATTGAATGTGATAGTTAGTTCATATTTGAGCTCTATTGTATTACTTGCTACTATCAATATGATATACTGTTAATTGGTTACTTTCGATTGACAACTAGTTATTCTGATTCTTCTGGTTCATTTGATCTCTAGCATTTGAAGTGCTTACTCTTATGTCAGCCAATCGGCTTTATCACTAAACCTGTGTCTTCATGTTTAGTTCTATTGAGAGTATTCAGTTTTTGTTGGTAATCTAATGACCAGTTTGTGATTCTTCTAGTAGTTTGTTTGACTGGAAGTTTAATATGTTTTTGTTAACAGTTGAGATCTTTTGACAGTTAAGCAAAGTGTTGTTTAGAGCTCATAGTTTGAATTTATATTATTATATTCATTTAATGAAGAGTATAGACAATAGGATTGAGATGGCAAAGACTTGTTCTTTAGCTACTCTCCTTCTGAGAGCACATAATATCATCAATCATCTATGCCTTATGCTGCTAATTGATGATTTTCTGCTATTAATGCTGAGCATAATATTGTGTTTAAATGACTTGGATGATTTTCATGGACACATGTTATTACGGTCATTTAAATGCTTGCAACAATCCTATGTTGATTTGGTCATTTAAACGCTTATATTGTTTTGTCACTCTCCTTCTGAGAGCACAAACTATCATCAATCTTTTGCAACTCTATGCTAATTTCATTCATATACATGTGGTATATGTTTAGCATTTCAATCAATTAAAATGACTTGAATTATTTACATTTGATTATGTTAATTTGGTCATTTAAATGTTGTTGGATTAATGCTTTATTGTTTCATATTTATGCTAGAATTAATTATGATTATTTGCTAATATTGCACATCTTGAGCGTATGTAACTTATATAGATAGCAAGTAAACGAGATGGCAGAGGCGCCGTCTTCGCCGTCGTCACCGACGCCGTAGATGGCAGAGGCACCGTCTTCGCCGCCGCAGATGGCAGAGGTGCCATCTTCGCCGCCATCACCGATGCCGCCTAATGCGTCAGGATTTCGTCGACGATAATGATACGTAAGCGAGATGGCAGAGGAAAATCGAAAATGCCTGTGGGCCGACTGATCATCACGGAGGTCAGTGACGTTGGGGTCCCTCTGAGTCCCCAGAGATCAGCGGCGAGATTTCGGACCATCTGCGGGATACTTGCTATTGGAAATATGCCCTAGAGGCAATCATAGAGACGATTATATTTCATTATGTTCATGACATTGGATAATATGTTATCTTATTCCTAGAATAATATTGTTAATATTTATTATCAAGTATGTGACTTGATTGTGAAACTCTATATTTCTGCGATAATTATTCTTATACGATCCCTGGTCGTAGACATATGAGGACACATATGAATAGACTAGCATATGTATTGGTTGATGACTATGTTTCACGGGTCATGGATATGGAGATGTCAAACCAATAATATGGACACATGTTAAAGAACATGATGTTGGATAAGACCCACCTTGAGAAACTATTGAGATTGTTATGATTCTATGTGTTGTTAGTTGGTCCCAAGCAATGATGATGTATAATCCTTAGACCTGAGATCAGCATGGTTTCCTACATGTGTAATAGCACTCTTAGGGGTTGCCAAACACTACACCGTAACTGGGTAGTTATAAAGGTAGCTTTCGGGTATGCTATGAAACATGCAGAGGAATGTGATTGGTCGGATATGGGATTTGCCCATCCTAACATAACAGGAGAGATGTCTCTGGGCCCCTCGTTGTGATCGGATAAAGAAAGTGCATGGCCATGCCACTAGTAGTCGCAGTGTTCGACCACGTGAAGTTATCCGACACTTGATCGAGAAAGTATTGAACAGTCCATGGATGACACAACATCTCACCTGGAGTTCAACTAGCCATCGTGAGGCAAAGGGAGTATACACGAGTAGGTCACTCAGTTCGATCAGTTACGGACTGGTCGTATGGAGATACGAGCTGGTCGTAAACTGGTTGAACGTAATCACAAAGTGGTCATAACCTGGTCGTAAGGAGTTGGGAACTAGTCGTGACCAAATACGAACTGGTCATATAGAGATAAGACCTGGTCGTAGATCATGTTACATCAAGGTTCGTTCGCTATAATTTTTGTGTATTCGGGAATCGCTATGTTCTGTAAGGAACCGCTACGACTCGTGGTCGAAGGGTTTCGAGTCACAACCAAATAGCATGAACCTCTGGGGCACACACTTAACGGGTTGGAACAAACCAAGATTTAATATGATTCATAAACGTGTTCGGATAGGATCCGTCATGAGCACTATATAAGGAGATGCATGAGGCTGTTGGGCGATAGAAGTTTTACACCACCGAAACCCTAGCCGTCATCTTCCTGAGTGCTCTGCTGTGTGACTTGGTGCTAGTACATCGACGTACGGTTGTTCCTTCCCTGGACGTGTGGATACCGTAGAGGCGCTACTGCGACTATTGCGCTTGAGGACGATCCGCGATCTTCACAAGGAACTGCAGACGTTGCTAGAGGAGACGATCGACTACGATCACAGCATCGACTTGCTCGACGCTGAACGATCGACTACGACCACTACATCGACGCGCTCTATGTTGGACCAGGCTGCTCCAACCCTTCTTCCGCTGCTCTGCGCGTCTGGTGGTAACGATCTATGATCATCTACTTGCTTGGCTTCCTAGCTTGCGTGGTAGAAATTTTTGTTTGTAGCTATCGTAGCCTACCCGCAACCCAACACTTGCAAGGGAACGGGTCCCCATCACCACACCAAGCTAGAAGTCTCTGACGAAAGAGGAGAGAGGCGCTGTGAATAGAACTTTCAAGCAAGTTTACTATCCCAGAAGCAGACATGGCACGCGTGGAATGGCTAGCGTTGCACTCGATGGATAAAGCGTGAAGGACCTTCAAGAGCATTCTTATCACGAAGTAGGTGAACACAGGTCAGACGCCCTTCGCGAAGTATCGATTCTTGACGCGGGAAACATGGGACGCCTTTGTGGCTATGAAGACGATGGTCGAATTTAAGGAGCAAAATGCGGCGCACAAAGCTCTCCAGACACGAAACACTCACCCCCATAGACTCGGCACCGCTGGGTACGTGGCTAAATCCATGGAATGGGCGGCGCAGGAGGAGAATGCAACTAGGCCATTTCCTGGGATCATAGACCCGTGTTCCCTAAGCTAGTTAAAAGCGAGGGCAAATGTCTCGTCTTCGGGCAACATCTCTTTCACAAACCCGACAAACCAGGAAGTGTCCCAACGTGTGGTAAATATGTTGAACTACCTAGTTGTTAATAAGTCCATAACTTCATAGTGTCTATAATAACATAATGACCTCTTGCAGTGTGAATTGACTGCCCAAGCTTCCCAAAGCTCCTTCCAAGTAGACAGGAAGAAGGATATACTATCTACAGTCCTGAGAAACAAAGAGCACCCGGGTTGCACTCGAGGCCTTAGGGTTAATGTACCTTGGAATCATGGATTCCCAGACGACTACTGCACGTATAGGAGTAGGAAGAGAACCAAGGTCGAGCACGAGGACCGGTTGGTACAGATGATTATCAGAAAATTTCAAGGATGATAACAAAGATTGCAGATCAAATGAATTAACTCTGAGCGATGCAAGTCAGCCTCTGCTAATTTGGGAGCCACCCCGCCGACATCGGAGTAGCATCGTGTCCACGCATAATTCTGAACATGACAACGTCCAATTACCGATAGACGACATCAAGGTAATGTACATCTATGGAATGCACCAAAGATAGACCTATAGGATGCCTTAGCTAATTGCGTATCGTTTTGTAGGAGCAGACGCCCTGCAAGCTCCAAGTGAGGATGGTTGGGTCCATGTCTATTGAGGCTAGACAGGGGATGGTGTATTGTAACATCCGAATTTTCGAGAGTTTTTGAAAAAAATTCAAAATAAAAATAACCATTCGATTTTGTTGAAATTGCTCCAGCTTAACTTGAAGATTTTAGAAATTTGGAGATTTAATATGAATTAATCCAACTTCAATTAATCCGGGTTTGGTTTATTCTGGTGTTTTCTGAAGTTCTCGGGTGTCTTGAGAAACCTTTTCCCTTTAGACCTCTCCCTCTCTCTCAGGTTAGACCACCTCTTGGTCACGACCTCCCTATTGGTCGTGCCTTCCCTTGGTCAGGACCTCTCTAGACTTCTCTTGACCTCTCTTTTGTTTGGACTTTCCTTTAGTCCAGACCTCCCTTCCTTGGATCCCCTCCTTGTGTCTCTTGTCTGGACTTTCCCTTAGTCTAGACCTTCTTCTTGGTTTAGACCTCCTTGTTGGCCTAAATCTCCTTTCCGTTTGAACCTTCTCTTTGGTTCAGACCTTCCTTCCCTTGGACCTCCCCTCGTGTCTTTCCTTTGGACCTCCCCTGATGTCCAGGTCTCTTTTCCCTGTTCATGATGTGTCCTCCTAGGCTCAGCAGACCTCCCTCTAGTTTAGATCTCCTCTTAACCTCTCTGAACCTCCCCTGGTGCCCTTTTGCTTGGACTTTCCTTTAGTCCAGACCTCCTTCAGACCTCTTTGTTGGTTTGAATCTCTTCAAACCGCTTTGTTGGTTTGAATCTCTTTTTGGGGTTTAGACCTCCTTTTGATCTAAACCACCTTCTCTGCTTAGACCTCCTTGTGGTCTAGACCCACTTCTCCGTTTGAATCCTCCCTTGATCTCCATGGACCTCCCTTTGTGTCTTTTGGTTGGATTTCCCTTTTGGTTGGATTTCCCTTTTGGTCCAGACCTTTTTCTTCGGTTTTGAACACCCCTGATGTGTTCTAAGCTCGGGCTTATGTTTCAAACATCCTTGAACTTCGAGATTCTAAATTCGGGTTGTTTTCGCTATTCTCTCAGACCTCTTCTGTGTTGGTCTTGACCGTCGAGATCTCCTTTGGTTCCATCTTGACCGTTGAGACCTCCTTTGTGTTGGTCTTAACCGTCGAGATCTCCTTTGGCTTCATCTCTCTGTATTGGTCTTGACCATCGAGATCTCTTTTGGTTTCATCTTGGTCGTTGAGACCTCCTCTATGTTGGTCTTGACCGTCGAGATCTCCTTTGGTTTCATCTTGGCCGTTGAGACCTCCTCTGTGTTTATCCTGACCGTTGGGACCTCCCTCGCGTCCGTTCAAGCCTTCCGCTTGATCCAGACCTTTATCGCTTTGCCCCGTTCGATCGAGATCTGACGGCCCCAGCCTTCCCCGCGTTTTCCTTGCTATCGCTCTGCCTTCCGTGGTTTTGATCTAACCGTCAGACCTCCTCGCTCGATCTTGATCTCTCAGACCTCCCTTTGGATCTCCTCCGTTGGATCTCCTTTTGGGTTTGGACCCCCCTTTTTTTCCTTCACACGGTCCGAACCAGCCTCGTGCCCTTCCCACTCATGGACCGTCCGATCCTTTTTGGATGGCCCGATCGAGGTGTACCATTCCGCTAGACCGAACATTCCACTTCCTTTTGGACTTGTCGATTCAAATCGGACAGCCCTGCTTCACCGTGTTTTACCTTGTTTCCTTAGGACCTCCTCGTCCTCAGGATCTTTTAGTCTTTTGCAAAGACCACTCTCCTTGGTCTTTTGCAAAGGCCACCCTTCTGGGTCACGACCTCCCTTGAGGCCGCGACCTCTCCTTTTGTCGTTTTGTCACGACCTCCCCTCGTGATAGGTGACCTCCCCTTTGGTCTTTTTGCAAAGACCACCCTTTTCGGGTCATGGCCTCTCTCGTGGTCTTTTTTGCAAAGACGACCCTCTTGGTCTTTTGTAAAGACCACCTCGGTTGGTCCTTTTGCAAAGACCACCCTTTTGGGTAGCGACCTCCTCTTTGATCTTTTTGCAAAGACCACCCTGGCGGTTGTGACCACCTCTTTTGTGGGACCGCTCTCTCTCTCTCTCGGGCTCGATCTGTGGGGACAAAGTCTTCAAGCATTTAATGCTACATTAAATGCTATTATTTCCACCATACCTTGTCTTTTCTCTTTTTGTCACCTCTTTTACCCGCTCCTTTCATTTCTTTACTGCCTCCCTGCTAGAGCATTACTTGTTGCCTCCCTCTCTCGAGCCTCCCGTGCCTATATAAAGCACTAGAGAGGCCTCCTGCTTTCTTTTGTTTCCAGAGCCTTGAACCACTCTTCTGGAGAGTTTTTCCTTCGTCGATAGGAGCTCCGGTTCGGTGAATCAAGTTTCTATCTTTACCCTGAGCCCGTGTCTTTCTTTTGGCTTTGATTTAGTTCTTTTGTTGAAGTTTTGTGGGTTCGTTTTATTTACTTGGTTCTTATTCGCACATGTAGGATCCGGCAGTTCTGAAGGCCCCCTAGACCCAACGAATTCTGCTGAAGCAGCTCAACCCTTCACTGGAGGCAAGTCATAGACCTTTGATCATGTTGAACCCATTTTTGCAAAAAGTATATTGTTTTATTATGAACTTGCATGGCTAGTTTTATAAAAATGATTTTGGGAGTAGCTAAGCACCACTTGCCAGTATGACTCCTTGATATGTTTGAAAGCAACATGTTGACATGTATCCTTTGTCATCCGTAGGATGGGTTATCTTAGTTGGATGTCTTTGAATACCAACAAGGGTGCGCTAGATTTGCTTAGCCATGCTTTAGTAGACGTCGTTCTCACCATGAATTATCAATGTTAGTTTACCCCAGCACACTGGTTATGGCTTGTATAGTAGCGACCAGTGTTGCTGATTAAAATGAAGTGTGACCCTGCGTGAGGCTACGACATTTGTTGTCACCTTAACTAAAATTTGTGTGCTAGGACTGGGTGGTCCTCTGGCCGGGTTGAACCCAACAATGATAAATTTGTCTAATGAGTTATGGAATCGTGGCAATGCCACTGTTGTTAAAATTTATGTGTCAAGACCAGAATGGTCATTTGGCCGGGTGAACCAGAAAATGATTTATGCTCGGATGAGTGGGTGGTAGTGAGTAGTGGATGCCTTGTGCACACTGGGTTGTGGAAAGTCTCGTCTAAGCAGCCAACTAAGGACTTAACCTTGTACGCCATCGATCTAGGTCATTCCCGTGCAACCACAAGTCCAGGGTGGGGTGGTCCTAGCCAACTAATTAGCGAGGTCCTGATGCTGTTCTGTTGTGGTTGTCTAATGGCGCAAGAGGGGGCCCTTTAAAGCGAATTCTCAGCGGGCAGAACCAAGTCTGGACTGACCTTTGTAAAGGCCTTGTCATGAGCTCTAGACTGCTTACCAAAGGAAGTGAGCAGGGGTATCGATGGGTGCCAAACTAACTAGAGGACTTCATGTCTTGTGGGTAAAATGCACAACCTCTGCAGAGTGTAAAATCTATTCGAATAGCCATGTCCTCGGTGATGGACATGTCCGGTTCTTTCACGCAAGGGGTAGAGCTTTCTAAAAGTTGAGGTTGGTTTCGTGCGGTTTTGCTCTCGACCTGGGTGGTCACGTACTGTTTTCAAAAGAACTTGTCTACTTATGTATTACCTTTTCAACTTAAGCTTTGCAATCTACTAATTGTATTTCTGTTAAATGCTCCTTTATGCGAACTAACTATACAGCTCTTCTTTGGCAAACCTTGCATAAATGTAATTGCATTCATTTTCCCTATGGCTTGCTGAGTACATTCAAAGTACTCATGCCTTTTGCCCTCTGGTTAATCAATAGCCGAAGACCTCACTGGGTGCTCCGAGCCCTATGTGGAGGAGTTCATGGAAGACCCTGCGTGCTAGGAGACGTCCTCCACTCGATAGTCGGTGGGCTTATCGAATGGCCCTGTGAAGTGTTTTGGTTTCCGATGTAGTGTTTCTTTTGATTGTTAGCCCTGTGTGGCTCCTCTGTAAACAAGCTTGACCATAAGATCCTTTGTTAATATTAATTTGTCTGCTTCATCTTAAGTTGTTGTATGGTTGTGATGTCACCAATGTTGTATCTGTGCGAGTTAGCTTACTGATCTTGGGACTAGCTCAGCGCACAGTGCCCGGGACGTCCGGGTGGTCTTGGAGACCTTCGGGTGCTTTGGAGGACCTCCCAGACCTCCGGGTGGTTCTATCGAACCTCCTGGGTGGTCCTGGGAGACTTCTCCGGGTCCTCCCGGGTTAGGTCCTTACATGTATCCATACTAAGAAGGGGCAGTGCAGCACGGTGCTCAGCTGGCGCAGGGTTACGCCAGGGTCGAGGTGGACATGGTACATGACAATTTCATGGCCGTCCCGCTGGAGATTCGCCCGAACGAAGACATAAGAACACTAGGGGATGCCGTGCACACTTTTATCCGGTGGCCCAAGAAGGACATCGCCCTGGACCCAGAAGTGCCGCGATCTCGACACGACCATTCCTCTCCAATAAGATCCTCGATGACTCCACCTCATGTTTTGCCTCAGAAGACCACCTCATCGGTTCCCGTGGAGAAGACGTCAAAGGAACAAGAAAAGCGTGCCACCGTATCGGTTCCCGAGTCATCTCGCAGGAAGACGCTGCCAATCGTTAATAAGGCCAAATCGAAATCGATGAATATTAAGGCGCCTCCCAAGTCCGGGAAGTCCGAGACGTACTCCATCAGAAAACCGTTGTGCTCCGGCACAGTATTAACCAACGCTGGATTTGCTTGTCAGGCTTTGCATGCCTGGTACATGAGAAAGACCGCAAAGAAGGGGTGCGATACTAGAATCACCGTCAGCTACAAGCATGAACATTTCTTCAACGGGTCGGGCAACTTCGTCGTGGGCTTCAACGACTTATATGACCTATTCAACCTCATTGGCCTCGACGCCTCGCTTCTACGATGTTGGACACTGTAAGTGTGTACAATCAAGTTCTACATTCACGTAATACCGATAAATATCATAATTTATTGCTTATGTATAGATACATGATGAAAAATGCCAGGGCATGGCGAGAACGGGTGGGTTTCCTCGACCCACACATGGTATCTATGTAAACCATCGAAGCAAACCCGTCCTTCGTCGAGAAATACATAACGGCGGCATTGCTTCGTCAGAACAACAATAAGTACATAGTGGTGCCCTGCAACCAGGGGTAAGTGTCACTACTTGCTATACAAATTTCATTTGTACTTTATACGCAGCATGAACTTAGGTTTAATGACTATAGCGACATACATGAGTAGGTACCACTGGATCCTTTTAGTCATTATACCAAAGAGGAACCATGTGTTATGCCTTGATTCCCTAGTCCGCAACAACCACGACTTCAGCATTCTGCAAGGAATACTCGAGAGGTATGCTCATTTTCTCCATACATAACTCTATTGTAGTCTTCCTTCGTTTGAAATGGCCGAGGATAACTTTTTGGAATCATGTAGGTCGTTCATCGCCTATGTTGCCGATGGAGGACTATACAAGGGATCAGACGCCGAACTGACACACAGGACGCAATTTTCGGCACACGCTACAACACAATAATCCTATATCATACTTCATAATAATGCGTCTCGAACTGACTATACCTATATATGTAATTCTATTTTTGCAATGCCACCAGCAAAAAAATGATGAGCTATGTGCAATCTATGTTTGCCATCATATGCAGCAAATCATTAGTGCTAACAAGAAGGATCCCGAGGTTTGTCAATCTCGAAATAATTATTCCTAATTATAAATTTAAATATATATGCTTACCACTTTACTCTTGCTAGCGACAGGAATTGATGATAGATTTAGATGGACTCTGTGAGGTCCCCCGGGGTATTTGGCTTGAGATGCTTAGTCGAACCACCGACCCTAGCATCACAAACAAAATATCCCGTGCCTCGGGAAAATATGTACATCCCACAAGTGCTGTACATACACCCTTTTACAAGTTCATGCATCAATTCCATACAAACATAGAGTCAAGCACGAACTAGATTAAACAAAAGACATACATAATAGAGAGTTATTACAAAAGAGGCCGACCGGCCAAATACAACTAAAGAGCTAAACAACTAAAGTAAACAGCGGAAGCAAAAGTCATAAGATGGCAATAACAAAAGCCATACGGTTTGCCTATAGCCCACAAGGCAACTGACCAAGCCACCAACCTAGTCGTCAAACCCGCAGCACATCTCACAAAAGTGCATCCCTTGGGGATCCACCTCTTCCTCTGCAAAAATTAAATTAGAGCAAAGCAAATGAGTACAAAAATGTACTCGCAAGACTGACGTGTAAGGGTAACAGCCTATAATTAACTACATGTAAGCTTATTTAAGTGGAAGGCTTTAGGCTCATTTTAGCATAAAGCAAGTTTACATTTGCAATAATGTAATAGATTTAAAGCAATTTGACAAAGCATTTTTAATTGTTGAAATAATAACGATACAAGTAATAATAACAACAGTAAAGACAACCTGGAAGTGACTAACCCAATAGTCACCACCATAATAGCATGAATTACCCAATTCATACCACCCAACAAGTTTTAAGTAAAGGTTTAGTCTAGTTCTTGAGTGACCTTGCCAAGCATGTCCATAACCTAGGACGAGGCTATTCGAATAGTTTTATCCCTGCAGGGGTGTACCAATGTACCCACACTCAGACCGCCTTTTTGCCACTAGATTAAGCACACTTCCTTTGGTATGCCGGCACGACTAAGTCCTACGAGACAGTTCCAATATTGTGTATTAACTACGAGTCGCCCGTATGGATAGAAACCCATACGTTGAGACAGAGCCATTGTAAAGCCGAAAGTCAACTACCACAGTAGGGTAAAGCTTCCGGACAACTACAATGCCCTTTGGTGTGGAGAACCTGACCGGATTCCACTCCCGCTCATCCAACACATATCACAAGTTTCTTTTTCAACACAACACACACACACAACCACCTGCGACTCAGAGCTAACACTCGCCAAAGTACTAAGTCAAGAGAGGTCTCATATCCCCCTGTGTGGTTAGCACGCAATATTGCTCAGTTTAGTGGCCCAAGTAACTCGGTCCTTAGGGACTTAGGCACTATTCCACACACCATGGGATCACACCAACATCCATTGTGCCCAAGTCAATAACAATTTTGTTTTCATTTTATTTCTTTACAAAGTAACAAAGCACAAGTGCTGGACGTAATGGAATAATAGTTTTTGTGTGATCAAGGTCATCGACATATGTCGACAACCGCCCATTTCTACCGCTATCTAAGCATTTCTAAGCAATATCAAACGTAAACTACTAAGTGATAAGAGCTCATCCAACGAACTCTACATCACAGCAAGATATTCCTAGGCTTGGTAGTAGAGATTGAACATTTTACCTACAGAGTATGCATCTATAGGCTCAACTAATCGATAATCATTTAACAACAAAATAGAGCATGCATACATACAAATTCAATACAAAGTATTAGACTTTAAAGTAATGGGGTTAAATAAATATGATCAAACTGCTTGCCTGGCTGGATTTGCTCACTAAGCTGCAGAGGAATACTTTCGGGATCAACGCACTCGTCGGCACCTAACGAAAATCGAAAAAGAACCGATAAGAACGAAGAAAACCGAAAAGGCTCCATAGCAAACTTTCTCCAAATGCATTGAAATTTTTACAGAAGCAAGAGCATAATTTTTAAAGAATTTAGCAATAAGAACCAATTAATTTGGATTCTCAATGCAAAAGTTATGGCCAAAACAAATCTGCTCAGCTTGGAAAATGCTGAAAAATTCAAATCGGTTACTGTTCATCCGAATTAAATTCTTTAGCACAAATTTCCAAAGAGGTGTTGCACCTGGGATTTTTATGGTAAGTAAATCACCTCATGAGATGATCAACACAATTGGATTCACCTCATTTGGAGCTAGTATGCATTTTCTATGATTTTTCAAAGACATGAAAAGAGCACAAAACAAAATGCAATCACAAAGATTTTGAAAATAGGGGCATACCTAAAACCTATTCTACCATTTAGTACCCTAACAGAGGAAGCCAACAAAATTGGATTCACTCAAAAAGGATCTATAGAGAATTACTTATGCAATTTACAAGTTGAATACAATTTTTAGAACAACAATTAAAGCCTATTTCTAAACCAATTTACCATTCCATTTTCTGGAGCCGAACTAAGCTTACAACTATTTTTAGATTAAAGCTGAGTTCAAACCAGAGCTAACAAAATTTGAATCAACTCAGTTGGATCTAAAATGAAATAGTTATGCATTTTTTAAGTTTATTACCTTTTTCAGTTTACAAATAAATGTCTCGGGGAATTTCCTAAAATCAATACGACGTGGAAAAACCTGGGCCGTTGAGATTGAATCGGACGGCCCAAGATGGAAGGGACGGCGTAACGACGCGCGTGGATCCAACGAATGTGGACCGTCGATGTTGCATCCGACGGTCCCGGTTGAATCGCGCGCGGCGCGTTCGAACTCACGCGCGCGAAGGGGGCAGCAAATGTGGGCCGTTGATCGCGAGATGGACAGCTCACAATCAATGCAACACACCGCATACGCACAGTCCACGTGAAATCTCGGCCGTTGATCCAAAGACGGACAGCTCACACAAACCCCAGTACTGCGCACAGGACACCGCCGTCCGACAAATATCCCGACGTGGTCCAGAGCTCGTCGCCGGCGACCTGGGGCACGGTGGCGCAAACTAAGGCTAGCTACGGGTGCGCAGTAGCGATGCGCACTGCTCGTACCACTCACACCGTCGGTGGTGGCCCAGAACGGCGGCGAGTTAGCGAGGAGCGGTGCGGCAAAGCACGGTGACGACGACACAGCAATAGAGCTCCGCAACAGTTCAACCAAGCGGTGCCTGAGCATCTAGGGACTACCAGGGAGCTACCTGAAGGACGCGGAGGAGCAGAGAAGGTCGGGCGCCTCACGACGTTGAGCAAGACCGGGCCGAGGACGATGACGCGAGACGACTTGTGCGAGCAAAATGAGCACGACTGGGTCATCAGGTTAGCTCCAACAGGGCTCAAGGATGGTCCATGAGCAAAGAATTGAAGAGAGGAGGAGCTTACCAGCGGCGAGGGTGAAAACGATGATCCACGGCCGAAAAGAGGAAACTCCAAAATTAGCTGCTCCCTACTGAAGCAAACCCAAAATTGGATTAGGGGATAAGCTCAAGGTGGAGAGGTGCGCGAAGTGACACGAGTGGATTTGCAATTGAATCCCTGGAGCACCGGCAACGACGAGGGAGCTCCACGGCTGACAATGGCGATTTGGGGATTCTGTGGATTGAGCTCAACCAAGCAACGAGGGTGCTCGGCAAAGCTCAAGGTGGGTGAAAGGAAGGCAAGGAAGGGCTTGAGGGGCTTAAATAGCAGAGAGGGCGAAGGAGGGAATGGGCGGATGCTCAGAGGTGATCCACGGTCCACCGCTGCGCACGGTCGCTCTGAGCGACGGGAGCAGGTGAGCAGGCGACTTTGAGGGCGGGGCACTAACGTGCATTAAATGCTCCGACCCGTTGCGGCCTGCGCAGAAGGGACGCGACGCTGCGCTCTCCCCACGCGTGCTCTGCCATGGCGGCCGCTCATGCGCGAGCGAGAGGAAGGAGACGATGCACCCGCCGTCCGATTTTGATCCGACGGTTCGCGTGAGATCGAGGCTACACAGTTTCGTGCAAACGTCGACCGCACGATGGAGATCCAACGGCTCACAGCACGCGCACCAACACGTCCGCGCCAGTACAACTAGTTGACTCGACCGAGTCAACTGGCTCGAGCCAGGCTTTGGTCCGCGCCCGAGGAACAGTGCAAACCAGTTTGGATTTGAATTTTGAAAGCTGAGTTTGGCAGAATTTCTAGAGGTAGCAAACTAACTCCATAAATTCTGAAATTTTGACTGGAGCTTCCTCACTCCAGGATTAACCTTACATAAAATTTCCAGAGATTTTCATACACGGCATTTTTCTCCAGAAATTTCTCAAGGTTTGTTCTAGGGTTTGACCAATTGACAAATTGGTTTGACTTGCCTTCAAAAATTATCAAATAATTTCTAAAAATTATGAAATTTTTCAGAGGGGTTACACAGCGTCCCTAGAACCAAGAAAAAATATTTTCAAAGTTTGAACCGTCTGTGATATTTCTACGTATCACAGACGATTCTTAAATAGAACCGTCTGTGATATTCTACGTATCACAGACGGTTTTTAATTGAAACAGTCTGTGATACTATGCCTTCACAGATGGTTTCAACAAAAAATCGTCTGTGATATTTCGTATCACAAATTGTTTTTGAACCATCTATGATAACCGCCTGTTATCACAGACGAACATATTCAGACAGTTCGGAAACCGTCTGTGATGACGGTTCCGAACCGTCTGTGATGAGGTGTTCTGTAGTAGTGGGGGTTGATGGGGCTAGTCCATCGGACGAGATTAAATTGAATTATGTTGGAATTGAGAATTATGTTCAGATCTTGGATCTAGTTATTGTGGACATGTTGTACATTGGGTTCTTTACATTTTAACTTGGACGGGTGTAGGGTTATGATGAGAAATTGTTATGAATTTATGTAGCCCCGTCTAAGTGATTAAGGACCGGTCTGTGTGGTGTTGAACCAAGTCATATGTGCAACCACATGCTGAGTTAATGGCGAAGGCTTGGCCTATTAATTTGTAGTGTATTTGCTATCAAACCGCAAATAGATTGAAATTTGTTGTTTTTATTATTGTTACTGTTGTATTATCAATCTAGTGGAGGCATGATAAGTTTTGTCTTACCTGTCCTTAAGGGTCATTTGTGTTTGCGAGCAGCTTCACAAGGACTTACTTACACAACGAGGTGTAATCATGGTTCAGGCGACCGACAGTTTTCCATGGTGTGTATCCTCGGGTGGTTTAATAGTTGACACATGGCATTTTAACAGCCTCGTTTTGATATCTCAGTCACACTCCTACGAAAGAGTGCATTTGCTGATATTGTGAGATATTTATATCATACGGGTAAAGCTGCACAAATTCTGCATAGTCATAAATCTATTCGAATAGCCGTGTCCCCGGTCATGGACATCACTTGTGGGAAACCATGCACAGTTAGATGTTGGGAATAGGATCAGGGTTTGATCAGGAATGAATTGTCGCCACGAACGGGATGTTTGTGTATTGATGTTAGATTACCTGGGTGAGGTAGCCACTTTGGATATGATTTCTTGATGGTAAAATCTTGGAAATATTGATCATGAATTGGAGCATCTACTACATTAATAAATTTTTAAATGTTTGTCAAATGGCAATTTCAATCCATACTAGTTATCTTGTCAAATAACCTGGCTTTATATTGAAAATGAACCCTTCTAGCCATCCTTTGACACCAAGTGCATTTACTTAAATTTGCTATTCGGAAGTCTCACGAGTACGTTTTTGTACCCAGTTGGTTTGTCTATGTTGCAGGTAAAAACGTCATAGTTAACACAACAAGTTGAGGTGATAACGGTTGGTGCTTCGGCTTTAATCCCAGTCGGTTGCTCTTGGGTTGTGGCGCACCATCGGAAAGGTTATTTAATTTGTTTGACCTTTTGTTCTTGTTTATTTAATGTTTCCGCTGCTAATTATTATTCGTTATATTCTAATGGTGTATGCAAGTGATACAAGGTTGTTTGGATATGCGCATATTAGTATCTGATCCTGGGAGCTAACGTGAGACATATATCTGGGTACTCAAAATCAAATTCATTTCCTGTTAAAGGTTACGTCTCTGACGTAATCGTTTAACTCAAAACGGGTTAGATTTCGGGGTCCTCGCAGACCCTGCAGCAGCCTAGTAGTATCTTATCAAGTACAATAGTCGAATAAAATAGCCACCGAATAGAAAGCGGAGTGGTCGAAGCATGGCCAGCCCATCAGCCGATTGTGAAAGGCTGAAAGCCCCGGCCTAGCAGACAGAGTAGCAGTGCCTTATAATTGGGTGGGCAGGATAGATAGTTCGTCCCCGATGATGGCCCTGGCGAAACCAAAAGCGGCCAACTGACCAGCGGGCTGCCATGTATATTTTCTCTCTTTATATTACTCATGAATATTTCAGCCGGTGACGATCGATGGCACCTTGTAGAGAATAGGAACATCTACGTATATCAGCATGTACTCTGTGTCCACAAGGTACATTTATTCGATTCTTATTTAGGCCCTGTTTGGTACAGCTTCTGCTCTCAGCTTCTCAGTTGATTCTCGTGGAGCCGTACCAAACACCCTGATTCTCAAAACCACTTGATTCTGATTCTCGCGTGAAGCTGTCTCAAAAATACACTAGCGATGAAAAGCAGCCTTTCCTTGGATTCTCCTGAGAATCCAACTTGATAGAGCAAAAATACCCATTGAAGTTCTAATTATTTACCCGCCGATTGCCATCCAACTACCCCCCGTAAACTCCTAGCGCCGAATCGTTTTTTTGTTCCTTCGTTCTTTCTCCTCCTCTAACGAGCGACGAGCGAGCTGCCTCCTCCCGCATCGGCGTCAGCCTCGGCCTCGAGCGCGTCGCCTCCGTCTGCCGCCTCCTCCTGCCGGTCCTCCGTCTGCCTCCTCCCGCCGGTCCTCCATCAGCGCCGCTAGACCCGAAGGCGGCCTCGGCACGCCGCCTGCGTTCGCAGAATCGAGGCGAATTAGCGTCGGCCTCGAAGCGCTGGGCTCCCAGGCCTGGTCCTCCATCGCACCGCCGCAGATCCAGTGCACCGCTGAGAAGACAATCGCGACCTGAAGCCCTAGAGGCCGCCGCCGTTCCCCACTGCCGCGCCACCATTCTCGAGCACCCCACCGCCTCCTGTGAAGGTATAGCTCTAGATCCGGCCGTCCCCTTGCCCTCCCTACTCCTCCCTTCGTCTCCTTGTTCAATGCCGCCAACAATTTTCTATGTCGAATGTACCTACTATGTCTTGACATGTTGTGATGAGTTTGGATTTGGAACTAATATCAAGACACTCCGCATGAGAGTTCAAGAGGTTCATGAGTAAATATGATGGTGAGATTAACTTGTGCATCGGTCTGAGATATATTTCGCTAATCATGCTTTGTGGTGTTTGATTAAATGTGTATCCGGTCTTGCAAATGCAAAGTGAATTTCCATTTTTCTTATCTGATTTACCTCGCTATTTGGTTATATCATATGTAACTCAAATCCACGTTCAAAGACAAAGCATGAGAGTTTGGATTTGGAACTAATATCAGTAACAATTTATAGAACCTAGACTTGTTGCTGGCTATCCATGAATTTCCATTTTTCATAGAACCTGGACTTGTTTCAGCTATCCATGAATTTGTAGTAGGCACGTAAGGTCATATATCTAATAATCAGATTTCGATGCTAGCTGCTTGAATGAGCTCTGTACTTGTGGATGTGGCTAGTTTAAATGCTGCACTATCTGTACTGTGGTTGTGCTTGTGGCTATGTGGTAGTTAGGTGTACATATCCCCCAGTCTTATCAATATTTGCATAAGTTTCCTGGTTCCTCTTCACTTCATTTTTCTACTTTATATGCTTTTGTAAGGGGCCTGTGATGTTAGATAAGTATTTGCTACTCTTGATGGGGCTTGATGTGTATTTCGGCCTGCTCATTCACTCGGCTCTAGAAAAGTCTTATTTGTTTTCCCTTGTATAGGGAATTTGATTTATGTGTATTTGATTCAAACATAGCTTAAATTGCACACTAGACATTATCTTTACTTTATGATGGTTCTCTACAAATAGATTTGATTTTGTAGCATGGCTCACCATGTCCTGTTTAACTCACAGAACCGGAGGAGAAGAGGGAGGAGAAGGCTAAGGTTGCATATGACAGAGAAAGAAATCGCTGTTGCGCAGAAGGCCGAGAAGGTCACGAGGAGAAGTTGGGTTCTCAACTTGATATTCTGGCCCTAATCAAGTACTAGATCGCCGCCATATCTATCATCAATAGTTTTTGCTTGCTGGAGAGTACTTGTGTTTTTTATCACTTCTGTAGTAAAATTTCTAATCCGTTATACTCCTCCGCCTTGTAGTACATGGTGTTTCTTCCATTGCAATGCAAGAATTGAGTATCGTTGTCTTTGCCGTGATCGTTATCACCACGCCTCGACATTGATTTGTTATTCGCCCCGCCGCTGTTTGTTCCTCGTGAATTGGTTCGATGTCGTCGTGGTGCTATTGCCTACGATTTTGAATCATAGCGTGCCTGAACTTATAATTTCAACGTATGTGATATTGCTGTTGGAAGAAGACCTCTCCTACCTTTTAACCTTTTAAGTAATCCAACTCGAATCGTATCATGTGAGAAGGGAACTACATTGTGTAATAGCCTTGTGGTGTCACCGACACATGCAAATCTTGAATAAGATGGTAAGATGATAGATAGAGTGGATGTCGACGTCGTGCACGACGACGCAACGTATATACATTCACATGGTCTAAACACATTTAGGGGAAAAAATTATATAATTTGTGTACAAATACATAGGAGAAAGACACAAATACAATTGAATTATTACAACCAGGGGTAACATGGTATATTTGCCTCTAATCCCCCTCATATGGTTTTAGGAGCCAACCTACCAGCCAAACGCTTTTAACAGACAGCTCAGATTCTCAGAGAAGTGGATTCTCAGAGAATCAGGAGCAGAATCTGAAAAATGAGAATCTGGAGCTGTACCAAACAGGGCCTTAATTACCGCAATTGTCCTTTCTCAGCGACCGAGGGTCAAAACCACAAGTATTGCATCGATTGAACTGGTTGGTGTGTGCATGGCAACCTTAGGGCATGTACAATGATACAAACAACTGTTGTTTATAGCAACTCTTAATGTCATATATAGACAGTACTAAAGATAGTTCATACAATGGTACAGACAACTGCTGTCTTTTTAGTTGTCTTTATAGAACACATAATCTTTTAATTAATGCAGGATTGTAGACAGCATCTTTCTCTCTCTTCATTCTCTTTCATCTACGTCAGCAAAAAATCCGACATGACAACGACTATAGACAACTGACATAAGCCTATTATACATGCTCTTAGATTCTAGCTCTCGTTAATTGAGAGAGAAAAAAAAGAAGGTTATACACCGTTTATTTAGAATTTTGCGTACACGGCGACCTTAGAAGAAAGAAACTGTTAGGAAACTGGGCCCACGACCAGGAGTCCTGGCCCAATTGGACACCCCATGTCAGTAGTCTATATAAAGGAGAGGGGACCCCCCCCCATTGTGATTGATCAATATTGAAAGAGCAATAAAGAGAAGCTCGAAGTCCCCTCATATCTCTGTGTTCAATCTCTTATTCTGTTCTTGTGTTCTTGATTTGTTCTAAGCGATTCTACGCTTGTTTGCGAGGTAATCGTCGGATCGGATCGCCAATGACGGTTACTCAACACGTTATCAAGACGATCGACTCTCCTCAAGATCGAAAAGGTAATCTGTCGATGAACGACACTCGAGATTGAATCGCCTTCTTTCTAGATCGCTTTCAATTCAGAAATTCGCTTAGATCGTTTTTCTACGGTACAAATCCTTTCTAATCTACCGTGAGCCGACTTGAAGTCGCCGACACAATGTCGGCGGGTAGATTGAAAGAAAGATTGGATGTCGATTGTACCGTAGAAAGTTGCAAATCCGTTCTAATCTACCGAGAGCCGACTTGAAGTCGCCGACACAATGTCGATGGATAGATTGCACGCAAGAACCGATGATGATTGCACTGTATCGCATCGCATCGCATTACATTACATGCATATATGAACAATGCACAGAAAAAAAATTTGCACGGAGCGACGATTTCTTGCAAGACGCAGCCACAGCGATGCCGGTTGCCGGCCACCACCGTCGGCCGAGCTGCACAAGATGCTAAAGCCGAGCCGCCTAACGCGCCAAGACGTGGTCGGAGCCGCCAAGAACCAGCCGCGCCATGCCGCTGCCCCGCCGCCCATCGGACCAGCTCGCCCGCCGCCGCTTTGCGGCGCCACTGCTGAGCCTGGCGCCACTGTTCCCCGGCCACCCGCCGCCATCGCCCTGTCTCGCCAGAAGGCCTTGCCCGGCCTGCCCACCACCGCCCTGCCAGCGCTGCGCTGCACGCCACAGCCATCCGCCCCGCCCCGCCTCGCTGCCTCTCCCGCCCGTCTCCATGCTGTCTTGCCCCGCTCATTGCCACCATGAAGGCGCCGCCGCTTGAAAGCCGCCCACACAAGTCGCCGCCACACCATCGAGCCGGTAGGGGAAACCCTACCAGGCGCCCTTTGAACGGCTTAGGTAGGCCTTTTTGGCGGATGGGCCCTTTTGGGTCGGCGAAGATGGGCCATGAAAGGCGTGCCCAAGAGAAAAAAAACCGTGAGTGGAAAATGCGGTTTCTTGAATAGGCCCTCTGAAAATTTGAAATTACGTGAAATTTTCTCCGAACTGAAAATTTTCGATTTTTACCTCGAATAGCAAAATTAGCCGAAAATTGTTTTTCCAAAGGTAAAAGGCCTCTGAATTCAAATTTTGCACTATTTTTTTGCATTTGAAGCATGTTTAACTTTGTTATTACTTTTTCTATGCAATTTATTTATTGTATTTACTGTTTTGATTATTTGTGATTGTTTAAATTACTTTTAATCACTGAAAATAGCAGTAAAACATGATAAATGCATAGAATAATACGGGAACATTACGAGAACCTTTGCAACCATTATATGCAAATTACCAGCAGTAATCTCATACACCTTTTGAATGAATATGCAGATGATCGCATTACGAACCGGAGTTCAAGAGTCGCCCAAAGATGGCCGTAATTACTTGACTTGGGCATCGATGTCGAATTGTACTTGGAGCCAAGAAGCTCGCGTCTCGCTATCGGACTTGGCACCTCGAAGGATGTCCTACCGATCATGAAGAGAATGATCAAGCACTTCATTTCTCGCACATCATCTCTGCCTAACGCTCAAAAATGAGTATATGGCGAGAAAAACGACTAGCTTTATGGACCGCCTCAAGAACCTGTTCGAGAAGTTAAAGTACACCATCCTTCCTCGTGCAGAGCAAGAATGGAATCGACTACGCTTTTGTAGACTATAAACAATGGGGAGTACAATTACGCTTTGCACGTAATTTGTACCAATCTTCACTCTGTGGTAAGGCAATCACAGACGAGGAAAATATTGAGAAAACCTCTCTACCTTTCACCCAAATGCGGTGCAATCCGCGCGAACTACCGCCAAGATGGCTACAAGGAGTATGCCGGGCTCGATTGACATTATGCAAGTTATGAAGCTCAAGATGAGGTTCTAAGGAAGAACTACATCTCACAACCACCTAGTAGCAAAGTTGGCTATGAAGTCAACGCTAGCGCCTACAAGGTGAAAAAGCCTCACTCAAGAGAAAGAGGCAAGAAGGGTAATGGTCGCAAGATTAAGCAAAACGCTCAAGCCAAGAAGGGCGGAAATAAGAAGCGTGATGAGAAGCCCTATGGTCAACAGGACCAAAATTGCTACAAATGTGGCACTTTCGGGGACATTGGTCACGGTTTGCCGTGAGCCGCAGCACGTGATTGATGCTTTCAAGGCTATGAAGAAGGGCAAAGCACAGCATGAGGCACACCTCGCCATTGCAGTCACAGAGGATCCACACTCATTGGTTGCATCCATGGAGGTGGACAGCCTAGAAGAAGCCCCCATCACTCCTTCTTTGGACATCGCAGCAGCAGCAGCTGTAGTTGCCGAAGAAGAGAATATGGACATAGAATGATTCAATGGGTTAATTCATACTTCATCGATTCAATCTAGTGCACACATTGCACTTAGATTTTATAGTCATTTGCAGTTTTTGGTTGTAATAGAATTTTGAATTATCGAATAATGGTTGTAAGCTCTAGAAGAGCAAATAATTGCATTCTCATAATGAGTCCTGCAAGACTTTTCCCGTATTAATAAAAGCAAGTTATGTTCTGTTTGGAGTATTTTTTGTGTGGATTGCTTCCTACCCCATATTAATAAATACTTTATATATATCGAACGCTGTGGCGCCTTATGGAGGAAGTGTGCTTAGCAGATAGCGGCAACTAATACCATATTAAGAGAAACGAAATTTTTCCAATGATCGTAAAGAATGTCAAAAGATTACGACAATCGCAGAAGCGATACATGTATAATAGGCTCGTGAAGAGCCACAATTATACTCCGATGGGCACAATATTGGTCATTGAAGAAGCCTTGTTGTACCCGTAATCGACTAGAACTCTCTTAAGCTTTAAAGATATTCGCGCTAACGGTCTACACGTAGAGATCAAGAAGAGTATGGTAAGGAATACCGCCATTACAAAGCGTGAAGAACATGGAAAAAGGGTATTAGAACGACTTCCTTCATATGAATCGGGCTATACTACACTAATATTAAGGCACTGCGCATCTATACCGCCTCGAAAACCACTTTTAGAAGCTCAACTTTTCTCGTCTCGCATGATAGATTAGGCCACCCCGGTCTTAGAATGATGAGAAATATAATTACCAATTCACGTGACATAATGTTAATGTAAAGAATTTCCCAAATCAAGAAGATTTTGTGTGCCCCGCATGTGCCATCGGGAAATTAATTACTAGACCCTCTACTCGAAAGTGAAGGATGAAATCCACCTTTCTGGACCGAATCCAGGAGACATTTATGTCCTATACACTGCTGTCAGGCCCTTTAGGTACTTCATGGTGCTCATCGATGCTTCTCGAAATGGTCGCATGTATGCTTATTGTCTACGAGAAATCACGCTTTTGCAAAGCTGATCTCGCAGATAATTAAAATTAAGAATAATTTCCCTGATCATCACGTGAAGTCCATCAGAATGGACAATGCTGGAGAATTTACTTCAAAGGCATTTGATGATTATTGCACGGCAATGGGAATTACCGTTGAGCATTCAGTACCGCATGTCCACACTCAGAATGGACTAGCAGAGGCATTAATTAAAAGAATTAAATTTATTGCCCGACCGCTTTTGCAGAATTGTAAATTACCAACTACATGTTGGGGACATGCAGTCCTGCACGCAGCAACTCTCATCAATTTTAGACCATCGGCATATAACATCCATTCACCTATGCAACTAGCGCAAGGGTCAGCACCTAAAATCTCTCATCTCCGAAGGTTTGGTTGCAAAGTTTATGTACCCATACCACCACCGCAGCGAACTGCAATGGGACCTCTCCGAAAATCTGGGATATACGTTGGTTATGAGACAGCATCCATAATCAGGTATTTGGACCCTATGACTGGAGATTTGCATACAAATTCGCCACGACAAAGATCTTTGATGAGGATAGTTTCCCGTCATTAGGGGGAGGAAATCAACCCCTTGATGAAGAATGTCGGGAAATAACGTGGCAAGCCACGGGAATCCATGCACATGACCCGCGCACTAGTGAAGCAAATAGAGAAGTCCAAAAGATAATTGATTTGTAAGCTTTAGCGAATCAACTGCCTGACCACTTTTGTGATTTGAAGAGCGTGACTAAGTCGCATGTGCCTGCACGCAATGCACCGGAGAGGGTTGAAATACCAAAGAAAATTGAAGGTATCCCTAATCCCGTCCAAAGGCCTAAGAATAAAAGGACGAGAACTCCGGCCCCTCGAATCCCAAGTAACCGGGGACGCCTGGCGAAAAAGGATAAGAAGGACTTGACACAGCCGATCACTGAAGTTTCCCAGAGTAAGAAAGGGAGCCAGTTGAGACCTGGCACCAGTATGGAACCTTCAGTAAAAGGCATACCGGATTTGAATATTCCCACGGAGGGAGACATCAGCATGGATGTGTGCGCACACATCGGAGCTGAAAAACTAAAGGGACTTGCCCCCGCAATTGGAAGCAGCGGTGAGCGAGTAGAAGCATTAGCAGAACCGCCCCATGAAGAAATAGCTATAAATTATATGACTACGGGAGAATCTATGAATAGAACAACAGCCAATGTCGATATTTATTTTGCAAAGAAAATTGCCACAATTATCGATCTTGATCCAGAGCTCAGATCGTCAATAATGTAAGAAAAGATCGATTGGAAAGATTGGAAGGAGGCAATAGAAGCGTAATTAATATCTCTGAATAAAAGAGAGGTATTTGGGCTCAGAAGCCGCACACCTCCCCATGTGCACCTCAGAGGGCATAAATGGGTATTTGTTCGAAAGAGAAATGAAAACAATGAAGTTGTAAGACATAAAGCAAGGCTTGTTGCACAAGGTTTCACCCAACCACTGTGAGTTGATTATGAAGAAACCTATTCCCGGTCATGGGCGGAACTACCTTTAGATATTTAATCTCAATGGCAAGAAACCTTGAATTTGGAAATGAAATTGATGGATGTGGTAATCGCATACCTTTATGGAAACTTGGATTCGACATTTACATGAAGGTACCAAGGTATCCCCGTCCCAAACCAAGACAGAGCAAATAGAAACTCAGACAAAGGTGCAACCTTCGAAAGTCATCCTTGTGGATCAAGCAATCAGCGTATGTGGTATAATCGCTAAGCGACTTTCTCTCAAGAAGAAAGGCTACACTAACAATGAGGATTGTCCTGTGTATTTATAATGAAGATCCTGTGATGGATTTTGTATAATCTCAAGATATGTAGATGATCTAAATATCATCGGCACCTTGGAAGATATTAAGAAAGCAAGCTCTACCCGAGTCGAGTTCAAATGAAAGATTTGGGTAAAACCAGATATTGCCTAGGCTTGCGGCTTGAGCATACCCTCAAGGGATTTTAGTACATCAATCAACCTACACTCAAAAGTGTTAGAAAGGTTCGGTTTGAAAAGGCATACCCTTCGAAGTGCCAATGGTCGGAGATCCTTGCAAAGAAGACAAGGACCCGCTCGCACCTAAAGAAGAGGGGAGGAAGTTCGGGACCAGAATTCCCATACTTGAGCGCAGCTTGGAGCACTCATGTATTTAGCGAATCACTAGACCGACATTGCATTTGCAAAGTGAACCTTCTAGCAAGGTATAGCGAGAACCTACCAAAAGGCATTGGCAGGAATAAAGGACGCCTTCCGATACCTCCAAGGAAGTAAAGATCTTGGACCGTTTCTACGTAAAGAACCAAGACCTAACTATGATCGGTTATGCAGATGCCGCACTTGCCGACCAAGACACGCCTAAGTCGCAAAGCAAAGCTATGTATTCTGTGTGGTGGAACCGCAATTTCATGGAAATCGCCTAAGCAAAGTCTTGTATCGACTTCGACGAACCACTCGAAATTATAGCACTCAGTATGAGGTCAAGACGAGAATGTTCTTGGCTTCATGATGATTCACCACATCCAACAATGTGTGGATTGAATACCGCAAAAACCCCCACTATTATCTATGAAGATAATGCAATTTTGTGTTGCACAAGTGCAGATGGGTTATGTGAAGAGTCCTCACTAAGCATATCAACCCCAAGTTCTTCTATGCTCATGAATTGCAAAAGATGGACAAAATTAAAGTATCGATACTAAGTCATGTGAAAATCTAGCAGATATGTTCACTAAGTCTCTCCAAATGCCTAGTTTTGAAAGATGCATACGGAATTGGAATGATGAGACTTAGAGAAGTGCAGAATCTGGGGAGAACCTTCACAAACTCTTTGCTAAAACTTGATCACGAAGATCGAGTACCTAAATAAAATTGGGTGGATTGTACTCTTTTTCCCTTGACGAAGTTTTCTCCAAGTTTCTCGCTTAAGGTTTTAATGAGGCAATTCGTGCAACACAACTAACGCATGACATGTACTCTTTCTCCAAATTTTTCCCACTGGGTTTTTATGGAGTTTTGACGAGACATGAACATGTTGGATGAGTGTCCAAGGGGGAGTGTTAGGAAACTGGGCCCACGACCAGGAGTTCTGGCCCAATTGGACACCCCATGTTAGTAGTCTATATAAAGGAGAGGGGACCCCCCCCATTGTGATTGATCAATATTGAAAGAGCAATAAAGAGAAGCCCGAAGTCCCCTCATATCTCTGTGTTCAATCTCTTATTCTGTTCTTGTGTTCTTGATTTGTTCTAAGCGATTCTACGCTTGTTTGCGAGGTAATCGTTCGGACTGGACTGGCCAGCGACGGTTACTCAACAGAAACAACTGAATTCTCCCATTAATCGAGAAAAAGATAAGGTTTTACACCGTTTATTTCGATAAAATTAATTATAAGTAGCAGTTTGATTCATCGAATATAGATAGATATTCTAACACACGTACAACTAAAATTTCAATCATAATCATCGAAAGAAGTAAACATGCCCAAATATATTACAAGGGAGCAGCTAGCTAGTGTTGCCTGAGTTCCTTGAAGATGCCCACAAGCACGCCGGCGATTGACAAGATGGCGGCGATGGTCTTGTAGTGGATGTAGACGAACTTGTGGACGAAGATCCGCACGGGCCTGTGGCGCTTGTACGCGTCGATCTGTTCCAAGATGACGAAGTAGCGGTCGCCGAAGCGCAGGTGCTGGCCGAGGCCCTTGAAGAAGGCCAGCGTCTGCGTGTTGCTGAAGAGGCCGTGCAGCACGCGCCTCCGCCGCAGCTCGTGCACGTCCTCCTCCCTGTCCATGAGCATCGCGAGCACCGACAGGTACGAGCTGACGACGAAGCCGTAGCCGTCGGCGGTGCTCGCCTCGAGCGCCGCCATGTTGACGAGCCAGCAGGCGGTGACGTCGTTGAGGAACACCGGCGACAGGCAGAGCTCACCGAAGACGGAGCCCTTGTTGACGTTCACGTCCCCGAACCACGACGCCGTGCTGGAGGTCAGCTCGACGCCCATCTGTGCGAGCTCTACGGCGCTGCTGGACAGCGACGACGAGCTGCCCGCCTGGTAATCGAGCTCTTGTGCTGGCATGCTGTGTATCTGGCTGTACCGGAGGAGGCCAAGGAGATGCGCTGGCTCGTCGGTTTTATAGATGATGATGCTGTTGCTGCTGCTGCAATCCTCATGCGCCGGGATGCTACGCCGCCGTGGTTTCATCCGGAAATTTTGGAACTTCAACATTCCCAACCAGCCCTTGTTTTCCTTTTTGGGGAAGAACTTCTCTCCCATCGCGGCAACAAACCCGCGCACGTCCACGGGTACGGCCATAAACTCCGCGAGGGCCTCGAGCACCAGCCATGGGATCTGGTTCTCCAGCAGCATCATGTCCTTGAGGATGTTGAGCCCGCACGACAGGAACAGCGGGGCCATGCTGTCAGCCATGTACTCCAGCAGGAAGCAGCCGTCCAGGAACATCATAGCCGCCAGCTCGGGGTCGCTCAGGAGCGCCACGGCCGAGTCGGTGGCGGCGTAGCAGCGGCGGGCGTCGCTTGCGACGGAGAGCATCTTCTCGTATACCTCCTTAGCTGAGCGGCCCGAGCGGCCGCAGAAGCGGTTGGCTGTCGCGTGCTTGACCTCCTCCATCTCTTGCAGATGAGGCAGGCCATGGTGGTACGGACCGATGGCCACGACGCTCGGCACGATGTAGCGGTCGTCCTGGCCGCCGATCCCTCGTAGGCCTCGAGGGAACCTGTGGATCATTAAGACGTGGCTTTCGAGTCTTCGATAGCTTGCAATATTTCTTGTGCTGGGACAATATCATGGATAGGTATTGTTGTCGTGTCTTGTGCTGGGACAATATCAGCACAAGCGGCAGCGTCCATGGCGCCAAGCAATACTCAAGGATCGAGTGTGGCGAACTGGCGATAGTAATTTCGACTCAATTTTTGCATGTATATATATATAGTCCGCAGCTAGCTTTTGGAATAACTGACATGTACGCAAACGCAAATTCAGAGTGACAGCGAGAGAGGGTTCCCCGCGGCCTTATGTTCCATATGTTAGTATTTCCCTCACTCGAATACTGCAGCTGTCTCGATGTCCAAGCATGTATATTCCTTCCCTGAACTTGACCGATAAATTAAACTCATCTTTATCCAGAGATCCCTTGCCCATGATCCTTGCTAATGTTTGGTTCCAAGCTTCATTATAAGCCCTCACCTAAGAATACCCACACACTGTATATTTTATCTTTCTTTCTTTCTCTTTTTCCGTAGCTTTTTTGCCAAATGCTGTACTAGTTTTTTTTTTCTTTCTCATGTTTGTTTTTCCAATATTGTTTTGTTATTATTTTTATTTGTTTCAACTAATAGCATTAATTTGTTCCACCAGTACTTTACTCTTGTTCCCATAAAAGTTTTCAATTGTTTTCACTAATAGTCTTACATCGTTTCTAATTTGTTTCGCTAATACTTTTTATGTTCTTCTGAATATCGTCCGATGAACTATTAATTTGTATATCATCAATGAACTGTTGAAATATTAAAACCAAACGCGTGGAACATTGGCACGTTCTCACCTACAACTTAATGAGTGGAGCATCATTCGAAATGTTTACAAATGATTTTTCTCATTATTCGTTATTTCCGGATCTTTTCGTTGCATTCACTTACAACAAGAAACAACCACTACTACAGGAACCGACATCACGCACGGTTCAAATCGTCATCACGCATTTGCTTCCAACCGCCTATGTTTGTTGGTCTGCGATAACAGATATTATCACGACGGTACAAAACCGCTCGTGATACGAAATATCACAGACGGTTTTATTAAAAACCGTCAGGAAGTCATATCACGACGGTTTCAACCGAAAACCGCTCAGGATTCGAGAATATCACGACGGTTCTCAATAAAACCGCTCGTGATAGAGAATATCACGACGGTTCTAAATAAAAACCGTCAGGATTTGTGAATATCACGACGGCTTTTGTGTAGAACCGCCGATATTTTCCTATCACGCACGGTTTGCGATCGAAACCGCTCAGTGATATTTAGCCTTCACTGAGCGGTTTTTGTCACAAATGGTTTTAACAAAAACCGCCTATGATAGCTCATACCCCCGCCCACAATTTGTTTGTTTTCTGGCTAGCCTCAGAATTGCTAGCCATGCCCTCTCAAAACAAGCATTCACGTAAATGATTCAAGCATTCACAAAACAGATTCAAGCGACCATGACAACTCAAAGTGATCATTACTCAAAATAAATTACAAAAGATCGCATTTGTTCAAGTATTGTCGCTATAGTTACAACTAGATTACAATTGTTTGCGCGGAGAGGTTTTAGTGGGGTGATGCTCGAGTTGGCGATGGAGTGAAACTCTCCGTTGTCGCAATGATTTCGAGTTGATAAAGGCGCAGAGCTTCCTCGAATGTCCTCGATCTCTTCCGCAACGAGTCCATCACATTGTAAATTCAAGGCCCGCCGCTAGCAAGAGTAAAGTGGTAAGATATATATATTTAAATTTATAATTAGGAAATAATTATTTCGAGATTGACAAACCTCGTGATCCTTCTTCCTAGCTCTAAGGATTATCTCGCATATGATAGCGCACGAGATTGCACATAACTCATCATCTTTTTGTTTGGCGCCATCGCAAAAATAGAATTACATATATAGGTATAGTCAAGACGAGACGCGTTATTATGAAGTATGATATAGGATTATTGTGTTGTAGCGCGCATCGCAAAATCCATCCTGTGTTTAGTTACGCTCTTTCCATCAGATATTCCTTTGTTGGCAACATAATTGATGAATGACCTACATGATTCAAAAAGTTATCCTCGGCCATTTCAAACGAATGAAGACTACAATAGAGTTATGTAAGGAGGAAATGAGCATACCTCTCGAGTATTCCTCTTAGAGTGTCAAGTCGTGCTTGTTGCGGTTTAGGGAATCAAGGTATATCACATGGTTCCTCTTGGGTATAATAACTAAAAGGATCCAATGGTACCTACTCATGTATGTCGCTATAGTCATTAAACCTAAGTTCGTGTTGCAGATAAAGTACAAATAAAATTTGTATAGCAAGTAGTGACACTTACCCCGGGTTGTAGGGCACCACTATGTACTTCATGTTCCTCTCAGAGAAGCAATGACCTCGTTATGTATTTCTCGGCGAAGGATCTAGTCTTCTTGGATGGTTTGCAACGATACCACGTGTGGGTCGAGGAAACCCACCGGTTCTTTCCATTCCCTGACATTTTGCAAAGATGTATCTATACATAAGCAATGAGTTGTGATATTTATCGGTATTAAATGAATGTAGAACTTGATTGTATGAACTTACAAAGGTCCAACATCGAGAAGCGAGATGTCGAGGCCAACGAGGTTGAATAGTTCAAATAAATCATTGAAGCTCACGATGAAGTACCTCGTCCCGCTGAAGAAATGCTTGTCCTCGATTCGACGGTGATTCCAAGATCGCACCCTTCTTTTGGGTCTTGTCCAAGTACCGTGCATGCAAAGCCCGACAAGCATATCCATCGTGCATTAATATCGCTACGAGCACAACGGTTTTCCGATGATGTATTTCCGGTATCGCGGACTTCCCGTATCGCGGACTTCCGGACTTCTCGGACTTCCGGACTTGGGAGGCGCTTTAACGTTCGTTGATTTCGATTTGGCCTTAGCGATTGGCGCGTTTTTTGTGAGACGACTCGGGAACCGACACGTCGACGCTTTTGTCGTTTGTTCGCTGCGTTTCTCCACGGGAATCGAAGAGGTGGCCTTTTGTCGTTCTTCGCGCCTTCTCCACGGGAATCAAGAGGTGGCCTTTTGAGGCTAAACATGAGGTGGAGTCATCGAGGGTCCCGTTGGAGAGGAATGGTCGTGTCCAGATCGCGCACCGCCGGGTCCAGACGATGTTCTTCTTGGGCCATCGGATAAAAGAGAGGACGGCATCCCTAGTATTGTGATCTCTTCGTTCGGGCAAATGTCCAAATGGATGGCTCGGAAATTGACATGTACCATATCCACTGACCTTGGCGTAACTGCACCACCACCGGGCACCGGTCAGACCGCCCTTCCTCGTATGGATACACCATCCCCACGCACCTCAATACAAAGGACCCATCCATCCTCACTTGGAGCTTACAGGCGCCGGCTCCTACAAAACGACACGCAATTAGCTAAGACGCCGTTAGGGTCTATCTTTGGTGCATTCCATAGATGTACGCTACCTTGATGTCGCTCTATCGGTGTCGGACGTCGTCATGTTCACAATTATGCGCGACGCGACGCTACTCCGACGCCGAGGAGGACTGCCTCCCAAATTAGCGGGCGGCTTATGCATCACCGCTCATGAGTATATCCATTTGACTCGCAATGCTGCCATCTCTACTTAAAATTGGTTAGTAATCATCTGCACTAACCGGTTGTCGTGTTTCGCCTTGGATCTCTTCCTAGTCCTATACGTGTAGTAGTCGTCCGCGAATCCATGACTCCAAGGCACGTTAACCCCAAGGCTCGCGTGCGACCGGGTACTCCTTGTTTCCCAAGGCCGTAGATAGTATATCCTTCTCCTCGCTCGCATGGAAGGAGCCTTGGGAAGCTTGGGCGATCAAGTCACACCGCAAGAGGTCATCACGCTATTATAGGCACTATGAAGTTATGGACTTATTAACAACTTAGTAGTTCGATATATTTACCACACGCTGGGACACTTCTGGTCTGCCGGTTTGTGAAGGAGATGTTGCCCAAGACGAGACTTGTGCCCTCGCTTAACCAAATTTTAGGGAACGCGGTCTGTGACATCGTGAAACGGGTTCTCCTTCTCCGCCGCCCATTCCTCAGATTTACCGCTGCATCCAGCCGTGCCGAGTCTGTCTTGCGGGTGAGTGTTTCGAGGTCCGAGAGAGCTTTGTGCGCCGACTTTGCTCCTTAAATTCGCCGACGCTTTTCATAGCCACAAAGGTGTCCCATGCTTCCGTGTCAAGAATCTATATTTGCGCATGAAGGCGCTTTGACCCGTGTTCACGTGCCGTGACAAGAATGCTCTTGAAGGTCCTCCACGATTTACCCATCGTGAGCATCGCCGTCCGTCGCGACGCGCGCCACATGTGCTTCGAAATAGTGAACTTCTCTGAAAGTTCATCCCACAATAGCGCCTTCGCTTCTTTCGTCAGTCCTTCCACCTTGGTGTGGTGATGAGGACCCGCTCTTCCAAGTATCCCGCAGATGGTCCGAATCTCGTCACGATCTCTTGGGACTCGAGAGGACCCCAAAGTCACCGACCTCCGTGATGACCACCGCCCGTAGGCATTTTCGATTGTCCTCTGCCATCTCGCCTGTCATTATCGCCGACGGTGACGGCGCGGCTCGTCGGCGCCTCTTCCATCTCATGGGTCGGTGTTGGCGGCCTCGTCGGCGCCTCTTCCATCTCGCGACGTCGGTGACGGCGGCGAAGACTTGCCTCTGCCATCTCGCTTACTTGCTCTCGTGAAGAAGTACAAAGGTTGACTATAGAGATCAAGATGGCAAATGAAAAGTTGAATGAGCTCATATCGACTACTAACATTCCAAAGATAAATATGAAACAATTAATCTCGTGAAGAAGTACAGAGGTTGACTATAGAGATCAAGATGGCAAATGAAAAGTTGAATGAGCTCATACAAACTACTAACATTCCTAACACTCCTTAATCCACGAGCTTCTATTCTAACACTCCTTAATCCACCAGCTTCTCTTGTGATCTTTGTATAGATAGAAACTAGTGATACAATTCTTTTGCCCGAGCCTACTTCATCAAGCCCGACACACTCGAGTACCATCATCGCTTCATGCCGTGGAGGATTGGCATGAAGCAGAGGTACACTCAAGTTTGTCGATCGACGAAGAAAATGCTAAGCAAAGGTTTAATGCTTCATGTACGTAAGACTAGCCTTTAATGAAGACATAGAACTAGAATCAAGTAAAATGATCGATTTAAGGAAATGCTAAGCAAAGGTTTAATCCCAACATAGAAACAAAATAGAATCAAGTAAAACTTTCTTTTTGGATTGTTGTAAAAATGCGCTTTTAGAAAAATTTCAGAATTAATCCCAACAAAATTAATTAGCATTAAAGCATAATTCCTAAAGAATTTAACACTCCTTAATCCACCACCATCTCAATCCTATTGTCTATACTCTTCATGAAATGAATATGATAATATAAATTCAAACTATGAGCTCTAAACAATACTTTGCTTAACTCACAAATGATCTCAACTGTTAATCTAAAACAGATTAAACTTCCAAATCAACAGAGGTTGACTACAGAGATCAAGATGGCAAATGAAAAGTTGAATGAGCTCATACAGACTACTAGAAGAATCACAAACTAGTCAATACAACCGATCAATTTGCAATAGAACTATGAGCTCAACCAAAGTAACCAATTAACAAGACAACATATTGACAAGAGTAAGTAATACAATAGAGCTCAAGTATGAACTAACTATCACATTCAATCTCAAGATAAGATGAGTTCATCACAGAGCATGTCAACAAAGCCCACCGATCAATTTGCAATATCTTCAAGATTAGACTCGTAAATCGTAACTAATACGTATCAAGGTATCAACTAGCACCGCAAATATATATATATATATATATATATATATATATATATATATATATATATATATATATGCAAAGATCAACCGAATCGCCACAGAGGAGCAATACTCACAGAGAGGATGCCGCACAAGAACTCACGATGCACGCAGACACTATTCCAACATATTAATTGATGATATTATGTGCTCTCAGAAGGAGAGTAGCTAAAGAACAAGTCTTTGCCATCTCAATCCTATTGTCTATACTCTTCATTAAATGAATATGATAATATAAATTCAAACTATGAGCTCTAAACAATACTTTGCTTAATCACAAATGATCTCAACTGCTAATCTAAAAACAGATTAAACTTCCAACAAACAGAGGTTGACTACAGAGATCAAGATGGCAAATGAAAAGTTGAATGAGCTCATACATACTACTAGAAGAATCACAAACTAGTCAATACAACTGATCAATTTGCAATAGAACTATGAGCTCAACCGAAAGTAACCAATTAACAGTACAACATATTGACAAGAGTAAGTAATACAATAGAGCTCAAGTATGAACTAACTATCACATTCAATCTCAAGATAAGATGTAGTTCATCACAGAGCATGTCAACAAAGCCCATCGATCAATTTGCAACTAGCATGCAAATATATATATATATATATATATATATATATATATATATATATATATATATATATATATATATATATATATATATATATGCAAAGATCAACCGAATCGCCACAGAGGAGCAATACTCACAGAGAGGATGCCGCACAAGAACTCACTTGCAAGGAGGAGGCCAAGGTGGGAGGAGGCCGATGCAGGAGGAGGGAGCTGGGAGGAGGTCGACACGGGAGGAGGACGACGCTGGGAGAAGGCTTGCAGAGGGAGAAGGCCGGTGCAGAGGAGGAGGCCGACACGGGAGGAGGACGGCGTCCCGAGGTCGGAGGCGCCAATGTCGGGCGGCGGCACCGAGGTCGGCGCGGCGACGCTTGGCTTACGGACTGGGAGGTGAACGGGCGCCGAGGTCGGGGGCGGCAAAGACCGAGGTCGGCGCCGAGGTCGGGGCGCCGAGGTCGGGGCACCAATGTCGGGCGGCGGCGCAGAGGTCGGGAGCACCAATGTTTGGCGGGGCGCCGAGGTCGTAGTCGGTGGTGAAGGCGAGCCCTAAACCCTAGAGGAGGCGAACGAACGCGAGCGAGAGCGTAAGGGCGCGGGAGAGAAGTGAGAATCGAGAGGAAAACCCTAGCGCTTCCCGCCTTATAAAAAGTATATCACGATGGTTCGTAATGAGAACCGCTCAGGATAATATCACGCACGGTTCCATAATGGAACTGCTCGTGATATGAATATCACGCATTTGGTTCTATTATGGAACCGCTCGTGATATCATCACGCATTTCTCATTACGAACCGTGCGGATATTATTACCACGCATTTGGGTTGTATAATAAAACCGTCTCGTGATAGCTCAAACTCGAGGACAATTTATGATATCCCGACAAAACATACTCAACTCGTGAGACATAAATATCCCGAGAAAACATAGTGAACTCCGCCGAGATAAGTATGATGACAATTATGACAAGTCCATATGAATTCTAACCCGGTGACAAGTATGATGACAAGTTCATAACACATTTGACTTCAAAATTTCATATCTAATTCAACTCAACTCCAAATCAAGTGAAACCAATTTTGATACTCCACATTACAATGTACGCCCACACATTGACATTAATATCAAATATGACAAGTCCATAACAAGTTCATAACACATTTGACTTCAAAATTTCATATCTAATTCAACTCAACTCCAAATCAAGTATGATGACAATTTTGATACTCCGCATTACAATGTACGCCCACATTGACATCAATATCAAATATGACAAGTCCATAACACATCAACACATGACAATTTCACGCTGACATCAAAATATATGAGAGATTACAAGTCCATAACACATGATGTTATGGAATAAATTAATTAATTACATTGGAGTAAATTCTTAATTAAGATATAGGCCTTCATGATGATCGACGCATATAGCTAGCTTCCTCACCGGGTTCTTCCTCGAGCCTAATGCCGCTTTTGAAAGGATGCAACTCGTCAAATTGATTGTATTCTTCCTCGCCCACTACATTCTCAACTCCGACAATCCTCCTTTTTCCATGAAGAACTACGTGGCGCTTCTTATTTGCCGGTCGGTTACATAGAAGACTTGAACAACTTGGTTAGCCAAGACGTAATGGTTCGTCTTTATATCCGACACGCTCGAGGTCCACGGTAGTGACACCGCATTTGTCGACCTTCACCGTGAGAGATGGACCCAACGGCACCAAATAGGGGATCTTGAAAAGCACGTAGTCGAGCTCCCATATCTCGCCTATTTGCCCATAGTAGGAGCTCTTCATCCCATCGGCATCAATGCATCTATGCGACACCGCTGCTCGGATCAGGCTCTTCCTATCCCGAGTGCCAGATAAAATGTGTACCCATTGATGTCGATCCTTGCTATGTGACAATTGTAAATTGTGGCCCTCGTACAACCATAGCAACAGATCGACCTCCCAAAGATTCGCACCTTTAACCATTTGTTGAACCGACGGTTGTTTCTCTCGTGATCCAAACCTCCGACCGGTGCTCGATTCTGCTGGCGCACCATGTCTTTGTGCTCGCCGATATACGGGACACTTGGGTCATGTGTTGCAAGACCATGAAATGGGCTTGAGCGTATGTATCCAGATCGGGAGTTATTGGTTTCCTTCCGATGGTCCCGATACCATCCAGTCTCCCCTCATGGCGAGATAGAGGCATACCTATCGGTTCCACTCGAGCCATGTAGTCGACGCAGAACTCAATGACCTCTTCGGTTGTATAACCTTCGATGATGTTGCCCTCCGGTACGAGATCGATTCCGTCGTAGGACTTAAGAATTCCCATGTACCTCTCGAACGGGTACATATGACGAAGAACACAGGGCGATATCTTTATCTCTCTCACAAGGTGAACAATGAGATGGACCATGATATCGAAAAATGACGGAGGGAAATACATCTCAAGATGACATAGAGTGGTCACCACCTCACCTGCAGAGCATCTAGTCCTTGGGGATCAATGATCTTCGAGCAATTGAGTTGAAAAATAACACAGCCTCAAGATTGCCACTCGGACCTTGTTCGGAAAGATACTTCTAATTGCAACAGGAAGCATTTGTGTCATCAGCACATGACAAATAAGGACCGTCTGTGATTGGGGGGATTATCACAGACGGTTTGTGAATAGAACCGTCTGTGATAATTCACAGACGGTTCTATTCACAAACCGTCTATGATAGATGGCTATCACAGACGGTTCTAAAAAAATACCGTATGTGATATTCTTCCCGCGCCACCCGCAGGTCCGGCAATGCCCAACATAGACGGTTCCAAAGAAACCGTCTGTGATGGGGCGTCTACTATAGCCTGTTTTGTAGTAGTGAACCACCGGCGTTTGGTGCAGCACCTACATTTTGGTGCATTCTTCTTCCTTGGTCTTTCGTTCCGTCATATTCCAAATAACTTATCTAATTACAATGTATTAACCGCTAATGCATCTTTTTTTATCAAATCTGATTGAACATCAAAACTAAATGCATGCAATATTTTTATTTTACGTGCTGAAACATCTAACACCCACCCGATTCATTCCCTTTACCCAATTCAAACGTTATGTATGCACTGAAACATTGCCCATGATATCATTAGTAAGCTGAAATATATCCAATTGGGGCTTTATTTTTTAGATCTCGTTGCTTACAACATGATGGTTCAAACGGATCGCGAAACGGATACTTGTTTTTAAATATATAATCATTTGAATTTTTGAATTGAAAAAAGATATCGTCCCAAAGTGCATGGGCCTCTTAATCGCGGCCCACGTTGGTCAGCTGGGCTGCGCTAGAGCGTGGTCAGCCGTCTGTTTACCGCGCGCACGACACCTAGCACGGCGAGACGGAGACTGATATGGGGCAGGCCAGCCCACCAAGTAAAATGAGACGTCATGGTTAGGGACGGATCTACTGTAGCACATCAAGGTGTACAGAACACCGTGTCCAAATAACATTTTTCTTTGGATATAACAATGTGTATGTAATGTAGACATCTTTAGCCTAACATGAGAGGATACCCCAAACCATAGCTTAGCCGAGCGTGACCCATCTTGCCTCAGAGACTCCTAGTTATTTTTATTCTGGATCTACCACTAGCTGCGGTGGTGCGGAACAGGCCGCAGCCTACGCACGCGGCAGAGAGGAGAGGGAAGCCGATGCGGGCAGCTTCACGCGCAGGCTTTTCTTGGCACACGCTGCTTCTTCACTCCAGCTCCGCGTAATGCATTGGATTCTCTTCAGCGTAATGATTCTGACGAGAAGAGAGATCCGTCAGGTGCATACATACATGACCAAAGAATTGAGCTCATCATATCTTGCTTTGCTCTCTCCTCGCCAGTATCTTTCTTTCTTGTGTTGATTATGTTCTGTGAGGCTAGTCGTGACTAATTTTGATTGCAATTACACAAAGATATAAATGTTGGTTATGTTTATAGCCAAGGTGCGTGCATGAGGGCTTATAACGAAGGTTGGAACCAAACATTAGGAAAGGATTATCGAAGGAATTAATTCTGGACAAAGATTAGTTTTGTCGATCAAGTTCAAGGAAAGAATACGCATGCTTCGGTCATCAATATGCATGCATGGTATCTGACAGCTTTAGTCCTTTTTAGGTGTCTGCTATCTTGCTGGAAAGAGTGGGAGGAATGGAGAAATTTTTTTTAATAATCCATTTTTTATTCAAAATTATAAAATTATACATACGACTTTTTTTTTACAAAATTATACATCATTGCCATACTGGCTGGGCGATCGCTCCGATCGTCGAATAGCCAAGCGACAGCAATATAGTAGCTGTACCGTTGGGCGACAAAGATGAAGTCGGTCAATGGTCGGACGACAGGTTCTGTCGCCCAACCAAGAGATTTACTAAATCCGCCGCCCAACCGTTTCGCCACGAGGAGGTCAATGTGGTTTTCTTATTATTATTTTATTTTAAAAAAAAATATTTGAAAGTTAATCCCTCTCGAACTATCCATAACTTAAAAGTAAAGAATCTATGTCTGAACCGTATATGAGACCATTCTTTTAACTAAGCGTAAATACATATATAGACTAAATTTTTTTTGTGGATTGATAACCTTTGACACTACAGCATATATATCCTTCATAAACAACTGCACAGTATTTCCAGCCCTTGCCCCAAAAGTGATACATGTTGTTGGATGTCTTTATAATGAAGCTAGGAATAACATAGAAGAATTGAATGCGAAAAGACGAGGAGATTTGATGTTCCGAATTAAAATAGATTTTACAATGAAGATGGAAATAACACGGCACATAGGGTTTGGTTACATGCATAAGAAATAGCATCGTGCACGATGCAATAAACCGAAGTACTCATACGATACATATGCGCCTTTTTGGAATGGAAATAGATTCAACCTTCGACGGGGGAATAGTACATAATGGCCCGACCTACTGCATGGACTAGGGCTATTTTTCCTTCCTTACTAGCTTAGCGTTGAACTCCTTGCCAGCCTCTTTGGCCTTGGCCACCATTTCCCTCTTTTACTCGCGCTCCCTGCGCCTGCACGCCTCGAGATGAGCTTTCGTCTCCCGACGTATGCGCTCATTTTGCTCGTCGTTGCGGCGCTCCTCCTCCCAGATCTCGCGTGCCCTTTTGGCATCCCACTCGTCGTAATCAATTTTCCACTAGTCGTGTGGGTGGATCTCCTGGTCGATCCACTTGCGGTAGCCACATAGCAGATCTGGGGACTATGGGTAGACGGGAGAGGTTGTTAGTGCGTACTTTGAAAGAGAAATAGGAGGGAAACACACTGTAACTAGTCCTTACCGGCTACCGATAGCTACGCGTGTCCCAATGTCGGTTGGGATAGTCACTGGAGTAGTTCACGCAACCCCAGTAACGCATGCCCAGGCTCAGCCGCTGCTTAGACTTGAAGAACTTGCATGGGTCCCTACACCAATAGAGGGGCGGCATCTCCCTCTCTAGTGGGTGTTGCAGCGGACGCTCGATTGGAACGTTCTGGAAGGAGTTGCTGCTACGGGGGGGCGTCATTACAAAGAGCGGCCATCCTGGCATGCTCCTCTTGTTCGACCCGGGCCGCAGCAGCCCTTGCTTGCTCTTCCTGGGCCCCAGTAGCCCTTGCTAGTTCACAGATCTCGTCCCTTTGCCTCTTCATGTTGTCCATCCCGGCGTGGTGAAACAAGCTCTAGTGTAGTGTTGGGTTTGGTTGTGTAGTGTTCTCTCCCAAATATCTTCCACCTCCTTTTATAGCCAAAGGGTTGGCATGGAGTGTTGTCATTTGATCTTCTCGCTGGAAAAAGCTGCCCTGTGTGAGAACCCGCAAAATTAACCTAAACTAACTAACAGTAATCGGTAATTAACGATAATTAAAATTCTTTAAATCCAGAACAAATAGTAATTTCAGAGTTAATATCTAACGCATAATCGTTACGTCTGGCAACAAGAGGGTTATATAAAAATAATTTCTCCAATATCATTATCAATCAAGATTCAATTACAAAAAATAAATCCATTGCAGGCATAGGTGGATTATTAATACGAACTCAGAAAATATTTGCACCTTCCAATACAATCAAAGAATACACCCTTGTGACAACCCTGAAAACATTTCATTAATCCAATCGCAAAACAGAAGTAATATATTACAACCCATTGCTTGTTTCAAAATTAATTTTACAACCAATTGCAATGCTTATAACAACAATTAATTAAATCATAATCCGCTTCTTGCATTCTTGTAGCATCAGCTATCCTTGCCACCTTGTACCTTGAGCACTAGTCCATAGAGCCATCTCTCGATCCATTCCCATCGCTTGTTAGAAAAATTAGAAAGCGGTTAGTAAGTCAAAGCCAAGTGGATAATAGAAAATAGAAGTAGAAGGTTGGAAGTGGCCGTCAGAATTTTTCGAAGCACACTAGGGTTCCCTGATCAACTCAAGCTAGCCAGCCCTTTGATCGTCAAAGTACCCAAACAAACTAGAGTTAACTGGCACCTCTTTGCTTCTGTGGGTTTCATCATCCGGCGTCTAATTTAATCCGACACTCACGTATATTGAATTACTCAGCCACAGAAAATCACACGCATAGTGATTTTCTAAACACAAACCAAAAATCCCCCAACGAAAATCTTGACATATGGATAAAAGCAAGGGCAATTTGGTCATGTGCAAGCTAAGGAGAATGCCTAGCCTAGAGCATAAAAGGGAGCATGCAGCCACCTCAAAGCTTCTCATGCCCATTTTCATTCCACAAACCTAAGGAAGCCAATGCAAGCTCCCTCACAAGCCAGCATCCCAAATACATTTCTTCCTTCCAACCAAGAACAAGAGCCACACCCAGTAGCAGCCAGAGCAAAAACTCCAAGCCTAAACACCCACATCCAATAGAGAAGAGTAGAAGAGGAAGGGAGCAAGGAAAAAGAGGAAGCCGGCAGAGCCAGGGTGACGACTTTGAACTGTCAACAATCTTCGGCATCGCCAAGCATCGAGGCAGCCAGGAGGATAACAAGCTCAGATTCTTCATCGTCACCACTTGCAAGCCGAATGCAGCGAGGGAGAAGAGGAGAGCACCAGCACGGGACCGGCACTACCATCCTCTTCGCATCCTTAATCTCAACAAGAGGTAACCCACAATGGAATCTCAGTATGCAGCACACATGCACATCATGCACCCATAAAGCATCTCATCATAGCATTCAGATAGCTCTCAGTTTGCTTTTCATCACAGAGCAAGGGGAGGATTTGGGTTAGAGAGCGAGAGGGAGTTTACCGCAGAGCGAGGCTCTAGCAGCTCCACCATCACCAAGAACCAAGCCTCCAGTAGCCATCCCCTCACCATGCTATGCATATTAATGAAATATCACACATCAGTAAGCAATCCAACATTAAGCAATAAATTGAATCAATCTCACAAATCAACATCAGAAGAGTGAAGTGTAGTAAGCTGTAATTAGGAAGTAAGGGGGGAATAGAAGGCAAGACAAAGCGGGCGGTCAGAGGCTGCCGCAGAGGGAGCAGAGGCGAAGCCGAGGCAGCTGGCCTTCGGCAGCCGAGGGGAAGCAATGGAGTGGAGCCAGAGGAGCAGAAGAGCGGCGCGGCCGACAAAGGAGGCGCTGGTCGTGCCCAGCCCGGCGGCAAAGAACGCCGCCAACCGGCATAGAGGAGGGCGCGGGTCGGGCCCAAAGAAGGCAGAAGGCCAGCCAACCAACGTGGGGAGGGCGGGTGCCATCATCACGGCCAACAAGATGGGCGGAGGGCAGCGCCGCCAAGCACAAAGCCGAGGGAGTGGACGACGCAGAGCAGCGGCCGCACTATGGGATCCGGGCCGAGCAGTGACGGGCCACCTTGGGGAGAGCAGGAGGATTAAGATCGATGGCGGGACCGGCCGGGCAGTCCTGGGAGACGAGAGCAGCATGGCGCCGTGATGGCGCCGGCCGTGGCGGCAATGGAGGAGCGGGGAGGCAAGAAGGCTGCCAAGCACCATGAAGGTTGACTGAGCCGGATCGGCTGGTGGTGGCGGTGCCATGGGCTAAGCGGCAGGCCGAGCCGTGGAGGCAGGATTTACACCGAGCGGGCTGAGGCGGCGCATGGCGGGGGAGCTGAGCAGGCTTCAGGCTAGGCCACTCGAGAGCCCAAGCGGCGTGAGGTTGGAGATTTTCCTTGTGGAGTGAGAGATAGAGAGAGATTTGGGGAAAGAAGAAGAGTATAGATCTGGAAGGCAGTGCGTGAGGATGAGGGCCGGCCGGTTATAGAGAAGAGAGAGGGTGGGGTTAGGGAAAAATTAGAAATTAGGCTAGGAGGATTAGGATTAGAAGGTTTGGGTTTAGGGAAAATCTTAGGAAGATGAGTAGATTCTAATTAATCGTTGTGATTAATGTCTGTCTCAGTAGCAATTGTTTTTAAATAAATATTGTTAGCTGCATATTCTTGCGATTGAATGATTTAATTTGGGTATTTTTAGATTAACCAACTTAAAATCAATCTGTTAATTTATTACTAAAATAAATTGAGTTGCCGTTAGTTCTGTCTTTAGCTAAGTAATTTTCTTGAGTAGCAGCATGTACATCGTTGGCATTTAGTCGAGCATATTAGACTATTTTAGTCTTGTTAATTTATTTAGATGCGAACCTCGGGTTTTTCGACCTTAGCGCGAATAGACAGTAGAACAGTTATAGTGGGGAGTGCTAACTCAATAGAGGACTCGAAAAGCTTTATTTAAATTAAATCATGCTAACAAATTAGAAGCCACTAACTTATGTATCCATAATGTCACTCAAAATCAACTATGTATTTATTTATATTATTATTCGTGCTACTGTGTTGCTATAGAAGACGAAACGACACCGACGGGAGTAGTTGATCAGAGATTCGTCGACGCCAATCTTTCCTACAACTCCAAAGGCAAGCTATCCTCTTGAACATAAATATAGTTAATTTAAATGTAAACCGTATATTGCACTATTATGTTTATTGCATCAAAATTGTTTTCTCAAAACTTAAATCAATGATTGAGATGAAAATGATTAAGATGAATATGAAAGAAATGAGAATGAGAAAGAAAGAAATGAGAATTAATATGTGGGTAAAAGGGGGCCCTGGCAGTGGAAACGCGACGACAACGACGACGACGATGATGATGAGGTAAAGAGGTGGGCCTCTTTTTACATATGGTTATAATATAAGGACAAACAAAACTCTTGCTCGGTCTGAAGCCGTAAATTCAGTACCAACCATTTTCCCGTTTCGGCGGGTAGAAAATGCTACCTAGTTACGTAATTAAGATTCTCCACAATGGGACACATTGGAGTGTTTGGGCTCGGAAGTGCTCCGGCCCAAGGAGGAGTGTTGAGCACGGACGATGGCCGCCTCAACCAACGTTACTGGAACTCGGTGTATGACAAGGTCAGCAGCGTGACTAAATCAGCACCGACGGAAAGTAATGGGTGGAGACTTGATCATGTAACCTAGAAAACATTATGTATTCTGAACTCGAACCCGCATCAAAGGAAATGCAGGGGACCCAACTTATTTAGAGCTCAGAATGACTATGGGTAAAGTGGTACAAAGCCTGCGCAGTGCTATATCAAATCATGAATTCATGCCAGTCTCTTGGATTGGAGTCTACGGGAACCGTCGGGGGTCTTCTCTCCGAGTAATAAGTAGTGTTTTCAGTATTAAAATTTGCCACCTAATGTTTTAATAAATTATTTTCAGAATGAGATGACTTAGAAAATGTGATAACAACTAGAGATAGTCATCCAATGCATTCTTTGCTAATAATGCTTGCTGAGTACACTCATGTACTCAACCTTGTTAGTATTCTCCTTTGTAGATCCTAGTCCGGCTCGGGAACCATCCCGAGTGGGACGAAGGACTTGCAGTACCGATGCAACCACGGGAGGAGAAGGAGCCGACTACGAGGACTAGGCGAGATAGGCGCCATTTTGGCGCATGGGACTAATAGACTAATCGAGACTTCAGGGTTGGCGAGAAAAGCGAGTCGTTCCTTTTGTAGCTGTTTAATACATATACTAAAAATCATAGCCTTGCGTGGCTATTCTTCGAATAAAAGGTGCAGCTTTCTATCTTATTGCTCTGCTGCGTAACCTTGGTAAAGGCTTACTATTCGTTGGAGCAGTGTTTTACTGAGCAAACGAATAGTAATCTGTATGCCTAAGTGTGATTACCCTTGGGGTAATGACACGGGGTGTCACACCCCGTTAGGTTTTGTTACTACGCAAAGCTACCCCATTTGGTCTTGTTACTGTGCAAAGCTGCCATGTCTGGTCTTATCACTGCGCAAGGCTGTCTCCTTTGGCCTTGTCACTACGCAAAGATGCCCTGTTTGGTCTTATCACTACGCAAAGCTGCCCTATCTGGTCTTGTCACTGCGTAAGGCTATCTCCTTTGGTCTTGTCACTGCGCAAAGCTGCCCCGTTTGGTCTTGTCACTACGCAAAGCTGTCCCATTTGGTCTTGTCACTGCACAAGGCTATCTCTTTTGGTCTTGTCACTGCGCAAAGCTGCCCCTGTACAACACTCTATGTGGGTAGTACGAGGCACCTTCTACCATTAGGCACGGCCGGAGAAACTTGTACCTCGGTAGTCAACCCTTCTGTACGTAATTATGTTCAATCTCGTAAAGCATGTAACGAAATGGTGGACACGTCATTGCGGTTGCCTTTTTATCGAGTTGACTATTACATCGATGTGTCGTGTGCATTAAGCTATAGGCGTCGATATGCATTGAACAAACATGCATTGTATGAACGAGTACACATAAGAACGCAAAAGTCTTACAGGCATCACACAATAAGTGCAAAATTTAAGTATCACATAATGAACAAAAGTACACCGATCGAGGGGACACCCCTACTAGGTCGCCCTAACCGCATTCCCCAAAGATCCCCCCGCATCGCCACGGCCCACTCTACCTCCGTGTCCTCCCCTACGGGCTCGCTTGGGCCCCCCTCCTCTGCGCTGGGTGTTGGGGCCTTGGCCCCGAGAGGGAAAGACGGCCCGAGGCACAGGTCCGATGAGGACCGAAGGCGAGGTGTGGACAGAATCGCCGTACTGTGTGGGTATCAAGCCTCGGTGAGTTGTGACCCGGAGAGAACCTCAGCGGGTGTGGGCTGAGGTGCTGGGTCCTCGTCCACAAGAAAGTCGTGCGTGTCTGCGTCGCCTGGGGAGGCCCCTAATCCGTCATAGGCCAGAACACCTGCACATCAAATATTATTAGTTAATAAAAAAACGCGATACGTGCTGACAAACAGAGACGTAACGTACCCTCGGCTAGCGCCATGGCGCACGAGAAGGCGTCCGGAGGGAAGTATGGCACGTCATACGCATCCTACGTGTGCTGCGTGTGGAAGGTGAAGGAGTTCGGAGGACCGATGTACTGCGACGCTGCCGGTGTACAGGGCTGTGCCCAGCCGGACCCTCCGGACTCCTCAGGCTGCGGCGGTGTCAGACGTGGCCTGGACGAGCCTCTGGCCTCGTTAGGGCGTCCGCGACGGGCCACGCCGACCTCCCACCGCTTTGTCTTTGCTAGACGGAAGGCGCCGGTGGGCGTCTGATCGCCGACCAGCGTAAGCGTGTCAACCTCTGGGAGCTTGTTGCACGACAACAGCCCAACAACACGTGTGGCTTGAACAGCCACACGACGAAAAGCCTGGGACACCTCCTCACGTGTGACCTCCACACCGCCGGTGAACCTCTGAAATAGGGAGAGGTAGTCCCTCGCAATCTCAGCACTGATGCTCACATGTAATGAAAACATGACAGGGTGAAAACTGTAATTGGGGATGCCACAAGAGAAGTTTTCGAAGTAGGATAACGCATCTGCGTGCGGTGCACGCCCCGCATTTAAATGCACAGGTATGTGTCGATCGGTCTTGGGGACCGTGGTCTTGGCCGGTCGGCGACAAAGTCACGAGCTGATGCGTGTCGATGAGTGTACCAGCGAAGGTACTCGTCGTACACGCTGTGGTCGTAGGGGGCATCGTCTTGCACATAGTCCTGCAGTGCACCCTCCCACTGCCCTACCCATGTGTCCATCCTACTCCCCCAATTCGTGCCGCGGCGGACTCCCTTCCTATTGAAGCTGTAAGACATAACATGTAGTTAGAAGTCGTGGGTACGAGACGACAGCAAAAACAGGGACATCTATGCCGATTACTCATGCGTGCACGCTGTCGGGCACTAGCCGCCTGACTGGTACTAGAACCACCTGCCATAGGCCGAACTAGCGCATCACACGATGTGCCCCGTAGTCCTCGACAAAGACGTCGAACACAAGCGCCCTGCGGGTCAGCAAGTAGTCCCGGTCGCGCAGGCACAACGAGGAAAGGTCGTGAGAAGCGTGGGCATCTAACTCCTGAGGTGAGTATGGCTCCCAGCGCACATTGTCCACCATGAGCTGGTCGAACTGCTCCACAAACGGCTCGTACGCCCGTGTCACCTGACGTGCGCGAACTATACCTGCAAGGAACACAAGCTGTTAGATAGGACGATCAGTTATATGAAGAAATTAGTCGCACGATAGAGTACGTACCCGTCGCTGACACTAGAGAGAGCCCATTATCGGTTGGTCCATCTCGTCTGCGTTGTACATCTCCTGCCCATACAGAGCGCTATCGTCCAACAGGGGTCGTCTGAGGTTAAAACGCTCGAACGATCACAACTGTAGTAGGAGAGGACACCCCGTGAGGACGGAGTTCGGCCTCGACCTGCAGCACGCGTCACACAAGCCGTGATAGGTGGCGACAAGTGCGGCCGAACCCCAGCTGATCTAGGGGGCCTCCCCGTTGGCGATGGCCCTAAGCGTCTGCGATGATGAGCGTCGGCCGACGGTGTCGCTGGTGTCGCCGGTGAACAGACTCCAACCAAATAGCCACAACAAGTAGGGCTCGAGGTGGTGTGACACCTGTTGGTCGCCCGCGGCAAGGTCCATCTGCTCGACCTGTGTACAAGGAAAAAAATAGTAAGATCGTAGTACAGAAAGAAGAGCGCGGCACTCCCAATGGGAATGGCATCGAACACGTACCCGGAACTGCAACAGCCACCACAAGGGCGGGACGTTCCTCTGTGCCTCCGGGAAGACGTAGTACCTGGCCGCGGCCGCAGGCAGAAGGACTCCTTGAAACCTGGCTAGAAGGTCGTCGCGCCAGTTGGCCGGAGACTCCTACGGGAAGGCAGCACCTCCAGCGATAGGGAGGCCAAGCAGCAGGGAGATGTCCTGCAGAGTAGGGGCCATCTTCCCGAATAGGAGATGGAAAGTGTGAGTCTTCGGCCGTTACTGGTCCAAGAGAGCTGTCAGCAGGGAGCGGTCGAACAGAAAGCATCGTGACCGCTCCGGCCTGGCATGGACATCTCCGTCGTCATCGACCGCAGGTGCTGTCGGCTCGTCCTCGTCCGTGGCCTGCACCATCCGGGCGAGAGGTAGTTGACCGGCAGCGTTGAGCCTGCGAAGCAAGAAAAGGTCAGTACGAAAGGTATGTATGGTGAGAAGATAGTGTCGATGTATGCTAACCTGTCTGTCCAGCGTGGGTCTAGCCTCCAGACCACCCGAGGTGTCCACGTGCGGATCACCCCCAACACAGTCGCGTCGACTGTGCCCGCAGGACGCGGGACACGACACGATGCGCGATGTAGCCAGTCGATGCGCTCCTCCAGGAGGCCGAAACTCCAGTTGGATCCGTGAGGGTCACGAGCCATACCTGCAAAACAACTTCAAGTTAGCAAATACGCGCATATAAAACATCGAATGTAAAGCAGGAGTAAATTTAACTTGTAAACAAACAAACCAAATAGTACTAGGCTACCAGGATTGTCGTACGCCACCTGAAAAGACCCAAACCGTCTTTCCAATGCCTTCTGCTTCGCACGCCACGCCTTCGCGTAGCTGATCCTGTACTTGAATTTCTTCTCAATAGCCACCATGATATGCTTGGCCTCCTCATCCTTCTTCTCTACTATCTCTCCATACATCAAATTGGCTATGAAGGTCGACATTAGATTACGATGCCTTGACAAAACACTACTGAGCACGCAAGAGTGCAGCTCCACCTTCGAGACAATCCAGTGAGTCTCATACTTCGGTCTATGTGCGTGCACTCGCCAAGGACAACCGGCCTGCTCGCACTTGATGGTGTACTGCTCCTGGCTAGATTTGACGACCTGAAACGTTCGCTGTATGGACATAGCCCACAACTTAATGGCATCCTACAAGGATGTCTTATCAGCAAACATTAGGTGCAACCGAACCTCCGTGGCATGGTACTCCCATGGTGATTCATGCTCGTCATGCGTAGCTACACACTCAGTGTCAAACCTATTTCATTCCTGGGGGATGGGAGCTCCATCCTCATCGGAACTATCCTCGTCGTCCTCCTGTGCAGCTTCCTCTTCAGCCAAGGTCATCCGGTCATTGCTATCCATTTGACACAATATATACTCCCTATGCTCTCCTTCATCAGCCTGTCTTGTAGGCTCACTATGCAGTGACCGATCTTCCCCTCCTGCATCTACCGCGTCGGCCTCGTCACGAGCAACATCCTCCGAACCCTTTGTAACACCGGCTTCTGGGTCCTCTTCTTCACCAACATGCTGGGCGTCCGAGCTGCTCCCTCCACCCGGATGATATCCGTCGGCAAGGCCCTGTACAACTTCTTTTGGGCATGCTTGCACAAGTAGCACACACTCTTATCCACGGCGCTGATAACCTTCTATAAAGCCCTTCCACATAGCCATGTGCATCAGTCTTCTCAACTCCCATCTAATGTCCATGGGAGACTGGCTCCAAAGCCCTTGTATGACAATGCTGCACACCTCAAGGTCCAAGGAGAAGCTGCAGGTGAGCCAATACATCACATTTGCGATTCGTGCATTCTTGCCGTCTAGGTGTACCAGAGTGGCTTGCAGAAAACTGCTCAAGTCAACACCGTACGGACCTTCACGAATGGTTCCAACACCGTAATGCACTTTCAATGTAGTGGGTACATGCATGACTGATGTCTGCCTGTAAATATTTTCAATATTGCAACTAGTCATATCACAACGCATGATATGCAAGTACTGCTACACTGTAATTTACATTTGTACGGCGCTTCGCCTATCATGAACAACTACACTACAGCATGGTCAAGGCGTTATTCATTCCCTAAGGCAGAGGACACAATGAACGTGCAGTACACTAATCAGATTCAACCTAAAAACCGAGCTATTCCATACCAGGCATTATCCGATTCTGACGCTAACTTGCAATTTGAAATGCTACAAGTGACATTCCAGTCTTCTACAGAGCTATACCAATTACCTAAGCCAAATAGTCCATACTAATTAACCTGTACTAATTAGTCTATACAAATAATTCATCCTCCTCATGCACTCGACCAGAGTATCCACTACTACTTACCAACTTTCTAATTATCCATCGAATAATAGTCGGTCACGCATGTACCAACACAACTACACTACTTCTCACAAACAGCACTAATTCTCTCTCACGGACTATTCTTTTTCTCTAACTAAAGTTTTCTACCGCGGCTACTTACATATAAATTAACAACATTCCGATTTTCTATTTTTCTTCTCTAACTAAAATTTTCTACGAGTGCTACTTATACTATTATTTTAACTACAAAAACTAATTATTTACTACAAAGAAATACACTACAAGATAAAAAAATTACCTCACAGACAAATCTTTCCTCCTCCTCTTCTTCTTCTTCCTCTCCCTCTCCTCTTGTTCTCCCTCTCTTTTTTCCCTTTCTTTCCTCTCCTCTCCCTCTCTTCTTTCTTCTTCTCCCTCACTTTCTTTCTAGCTGTCGCTCGGCCAGTGGGGCGAGTCGCACGCCTCTTTATATAAGCCATCCCGTCGCCTAACAGTTCGATGACTACAGGCTGCTGTCGCCGAACGGTTCGGCGATAGCAACTACCACCCAACAGTTGGACGGCTGCATTAATGTTGCCGAACGGTTGTGCGCCTGCATTAATGTTGCTAAACGGTTCAACGACCGCATTATTGTCACTTGTCATTATGATCGAGCCACCACCCAATGGTTCGGCGACAGGCGTATATTTTTGTAAAAAAAAATATCACAAGTATAATGTTATAATTTAGAATAAAAAATAGATTATTTTTTTAAAAAAAATCGAGGAATGGACGTGCCTCCGGTCTCTGATATATCAGTGCCACGGGATCCTAGAGCTAGTATTGTGTGGCGCCCTCACCATGAATACTAGTAGAGCTAATAGTGCACACGCAACAATAGTAGATATCCAAGATGCCCCTACGTCGACACTGGAACAAGAAATACCAATCCAAGAGATGACGGCCAATACATCTGAGAAGCTTGAAGATCATGATCTCTCAATGATCAAAACCATGATCCACAGGTTGCCTAAAAGCCTAAAAGGGATCAGCGGGCCAGACGGCCGCTACACCATGCCGAGCGTGGTGGCCATTGGCCCGTACCACCATTGCTCCGAGGATGTGCGGCGGCGGACTGTCGCCGACATGCGATTAGATAGCCCATGTGAGAAGCGATACGGTGTCTTTTGGCGGGGAGCACTGTATGTGCATTGCCAAAATGATTTCGTTATGAGAATAACCTTGTTGAATGATAAGTACCAAGTAACTAAACCACCGGTAGGGGGAGGAATGAATTGAAGCGGAGACAGCCACGTTGCTTTCAAATCTTGCGCTTAAGTGCCCAGATAGAGAAAGAGTGACAAAGGAGGAGGGGAGCAAAGGTGAAGCGAAAGATCAAAGGGAGCGGGAACGGCGTCCTTATTGGCGACTGGTGTGACGCGGAGAGGAGAGGATCAAGCGGCGCGGCACCAGTCTGATGGCGGCAAAGACGCCACAAGCCGACCGACCGGCCTTGCCACGGAAGAGTGCGGACGCCTCCACCCTCCTCGCCGTGACTGGTGACTTCTTCGCGGAGTCCATTTGGAAGAACGGCGACGGAGGAGGAAGACTCATCAACTTGGAATGGCGCTTCAACCTGAATGACATGAAGCAGTGTAAAGATGATGCTGTTGGAAGGGTTCACCTCCTTCCTTCTTCAAGTTCATTTCCTAGAAAAGTGTCCACCCCCTCCTGTTCTTGTTCCTTCATAGCTAGTCTTCCAGTAAGTGTTCAAGTTGTTCAGGTTGTTTCTCTTGCCCCCTCCAGTGGCTCTTTTCTTGTTGTTTTGGTCCTACGACCAATGCTTCCTTGTTTTGCTCTTTACTCAGACATGTTTCGGTCTTCGAACTTGCATTCTCTTGCCCGTTTGCGGGATAAGCCGTCTATTCAAGGATGTGCTTTTGAATCCTTGATGTTGGCCAAATATTTTGCCGCAACCTATGATCCTATTAATCCTACGATCCATTCTCTGATGCTTCTAGTGGCTACGATGATCTCGTCTAGCATTGTCATCTCGCCGGAAAGGCTCGCCGCTCTTCTAGGTACCTCTTCACCGAAAAGGCTAAATCGCTAAGAGCCTTGCCATAGCACGGTTGTCGTATTTCACCGTGGCTTCACCTCCACTCCACCTAGTCGCGCCGCCGTGTAAGCTCGTCTCCGGCGATGCTCCGGCCACCGGTGGGTGCGCAACAATATTAGGAATCTATTTTGGCCCTTAATCAGCACCGCCATGGCCTCCTTCATCGACGATTGGTCGGAGAAGCTCACAGCCAGAGCGTGCCTTTTGTCGGATTTGGACACGCACTGTGGCCAAATCATTAGCCTTTAATCGCTGTCCTAAACCCACTTTTCTACATTAATCCAGTGGTATTGGGTTAATGTATCTCTTTCATGTGGGACCCGTGTATAGGAAACAGTTGTCTTAAGCGTAGGTTAGAACTAGGGTCTATGACGTGTAGAGCCCACTTGGCAGTTCACTTGATTTTAGAGTCCGAACGTAACTTTCGTTTTGGACCGTCCGATTTAGATTCAACGGTCTAGATCAATTGGGCCGTTCGGACCATCCGAACGTCCCATTCCATTTGGACTGTCCGATTTCAATTCAACCGCTGGGATCAATTGGGCCGTTCGAACCGTTCGAACGTCCCACTCGTTTGAACCATCCGATCTTGATCTAACGGTCAAGATTTGTTCCGCTCGTTAAAACGATCCAGCGCCTCCTCCTCGCTCGCTGACGCGTGGGCCCGAGGAATTTTGATCGTGTTTGTGTGCACTAGGTCCGCTTTGACCGTGGCCACACTGGTCAGCGTCCATGGCTAGAATAGGCTGGGTATAAAAAGTATTTACTGCTTATATATATTTCGAAATGCTTTATGTTTGTACTGTTAATTGCTTTAAACTTCAAAAAAGCATAAGTATTTCATTTTAACTCCATTCTGGATGATTCAAATTTTGTTGGGTTAGATTTTTAGTGTACTTTATTTTGATATGTTGATGTCCCAGAAAATGTGGTTAGTAGAATTACTTTTGATTTAGCATTATTTCTTGCACTAAAAATTGTTTTAACTTCGAAAATGCATAAGTTTTTCTCTGTAAATCCTTTTTGAGCAAAATAAATTTTGTTGGAATCCTCTATTACTGTACTTTATTGTAGAATAGGTTTTGATTTTGTTGCTATCTCTGAAAATCGTATTTTACTTATGTTTTGTGCACTATTTTCTTGACTTTGAAAAATCATAAGAAATTCATTTTAGCTCCAAATGTGGTGAATCAAATTCCATTGTTCATCTCATGTGGTTCTCTGTCTACCATAAAATTTTCATGTTCACCACCTCTCTGGAAATTTTAGCCAAAAAATTAATTTTGGATGAACAGTACTCGAGAGGGATTTTTCAGCATTTATTCAAAAAAACTGATTTTGTTTTGGCTCCAACTTTTGCATGCAAACTCCAAATCAATTGATTTTGTTGCTAAATTCATTTAAAATCCTGCTCTACTTTCTGTGAATTTTTCATGCTTTTTAGGTGAATTTGAATTTTTTAGTATTCTCGGTGTTATTCGTTCTTATTGGTCTTCTCGAATTTTTCGATAGGTTCCGACGAATTCGCTGAGTACGAGAGTGATCCTCTGTAGCAAGAAAGTTATCTCCAACAAGGCAAGCAGTTTTTCATTGATGCACGTTGATCCTATTATTTGCGCATGCTAATATTTCAAATGTTTCAACTCTATGTATGCATGCTATGTTGTCAAGTATTTCTTAGTTCACGATAATTTACCTGTTTAGTTAAATGAACTGTAAGTAAACATCCATCCTTTACTACTGAGCCTAGGATATTATTCGTTGTGAGTTAGAGCTCGATGGATAAGCTCTAGTCACTTTACTTGTAGTATACGAGTTGTGTCGCTTAGCAATGCTTAGAACGGTAGAATGGGAATCATCGCTTCGGTGATGGTTATCTTATCATCACTTTAAATTACTTGGGTCAATGTACCCATGTATGTATTGTATTTAAGAAACTAAAACTGAAAGTAAAATGTTTTAGACTTGGGCACACTGGTTGGATGGTGTGCTTTTGGGCGTGTGCTTGGTGCCCGAGTCAACAAGGACCGAGTTACTTGTGTCACTGATCCAAGCAATTTTGCGTGCTAATCACATGAGAGGGATATGGGATCTCTCTTGACTTAGTACTTTGACGTGTGTTGGCTCCGAGTCGCAGGTGGTGGTTATGTGTTGTGTTAAAAAGAATTGTGTTGTTGTTGGGTGTGACGGGATGGGTTCTGGATGTAAGCTCCCTACCCCGAGGAGCATCGTTAAGTTATCTCTCTGCCGATGACTCCAACACAACATATGGTTTCTATCATACGGGCGACTCGTAGTTAATACACAATATTAAAAATGTCTCGTAGGACTTAGCCGTACCGGCATACCTAAGGAAGTGTGCTTAATAGCTTGGCAAAAAGGTAGTCTAGCGTGTGGGTACACTGGTACACCCCTGCAGGGTATAAACTATTCAAATAGCCTTGTCTTAGGTTATGGACATGCTTGGCTAGGTCGTGCAAGAACTAGACTTAAACTTTTTCGATAAAACTTGATTTCGGGTGGTGCGAATGGGTAATTCATGCTATGTTGTGGTGGTTGTTGGAAAGTCACCTCTAGGATGTTATTATTGCTTATAATTGTTGTCTTACTGTTATTTTAATCAGATAAAAACAGATTTGTCAAACTGCTTTCAATCTATTATCTATTGCAAATGAAAAATTGCTTTATGCTAAAAATGAACCCTATGGCTTCCTCCTTTGTTTCGTCTTGCATGTAGCTATGTATAGGTTTGTTATACGTAAGTCTTGCGAGTACATTTTGTACTCAGTTGTATTGCTTAATTGTTGCAGAGGAGGTTGACCCCCAAGGGGTTGATCAGTGTGAGATTGCCTACGAAGTTGATGACTAGCATGGCGGCCCGGTCGGTTGCCTTGTGGGTAAGAGGCAAACCAGTCGGCTTTTGTTTACTGCCATCTTATGGCCTATGTTTTCGCTGCAAATTAGTCTCTTTTGTATTTGGCCGGTTGGTCACTTTTGTATTATGAATTTGTTGTCTTTGGATAATGTGCCTTTGCCGCTACCAGTAATGTAATCTTGTATGGAATGGATTCATAATTTTTGTATGGGGTATGCGTACTGCAATTCTGGGAAGTACATGTACGCCGAGGTGCGGGATATTTGGTTTGTGATGCTAGGACCAATCGGATGGTTAAGTGCTACAAGCTATATACCCCGGGTTCTCATATATACACTACACAACTAACAACATACTCCTCAACTTTTGGCAGCCCATTTAGCATTAGGCCCAACATGATCTGAGAATCAAGCCCAAGCCAACTAGTTAAGGAGGCGTCAGGCCTAAGTGCTATCTGCTCATCCAGCACCTGGCGGCGCCAAGCAGGGCGCTAGCCGCAGCCCGGCGACTCATCACGCAAGATCGGCGCATCGCGGCGCTCTAGCGCCGCTTCTGGCTTCTGCGCCGACGATCACGGCCGCGACGCGTCGGTGGCCGATCGCGTCCCTCGATTCTCGACCCTAAGGGCCACCCGTCCCCGTGACCGCCCGCCCGCTCCCCTCCGTGGCTCCTTCAAGGTCTAGTGTTGGCTTGATCTCCCCTGTAGTGATTTTTTATTACAATATTGTTTTCATAGCATGAAGGAACGCCGTATCAAGTTGTAATTTTTTAAAATATTTTGTGATGTTGGTTATAGTGCAAACATGTAATTTGACACATTTGAACTTATGTACTATGTCATTTGAACTTGTGTTGGAACGGATGTGTCTTAAGTTCGCATCCCCATCATCAAAATCCTGGCTCCGCCACTGCCTATCATGGATAATTTTAGTTGGATATATTTGTATCGCCAACATGGGTATCGTACAGATGCTTAGTTCAGCTTAGTTACGATGGGTTCATTGTCACATGTGTTATAATGATTAATCTTGACTTAATGATATATGGAATCATGATGGTTAGCCATTCTTATTAAAATTTATGTACCATGACAGGGTATGTCATTGGTCTTAGTTAAACAAAATGATTTTCATTCGGGTGAGTGGTTGGTGGATTGAGGGTGTGGATTTAACATGTTGTTGGTTGTGGTAAGATCGTATCGGTAACTTGTCAAGGACTTAATCTTGTGCGCTATTGAACTGGGTCTTAACTGTACAACCACATGTCTTGTATGGGTAGGAGCTGGCTAATTAATTAGCGATGTTTTGATTTGGTTCTGTTTGGATTGTGTTTGGTGCAAGTGAAGAGCCTTATTTGGTCGGTAAGACATTTGGTGTTAAGACATGTAGCTAATCTTCGGTTGATCAAATAATTTTGTTTCAGTAGGATTAATAGAAGCAATAACAATTTTGTCAATATATCAGACGTTTAATTTGTTGACTGGTGATTGACCTTTTGTCTCAAAAGTTTATGTATCCAACTCATCTCTTAATTATTGCTATACCATGTTGTGCTTTAGTACCGAGAACTTACATCAGTATGTTCTGAAATTTCACTAAGGTTACATCAGTATGTTCTGGATTCAACTTCTCCCCATGCATCCCTGATCCCTGATCAACGTACGTAACAAACCCACCTTACTGGGCTGCGCCCTACTGATTAGCGTAGTGGAAACTCGAAGAAACGTGTGGAGGAACAAGCCCATCCAAGATCCAACAGGTCAATATCCCGGCGCACCACACCGATCCGGGGGGCCGGCCGTGTCTTTAAGAAATAATTATTTTAATTTTTTAAAAATAAGTAGTCTGTTTACAACATATCGAATCAAGTAGCAATATATTTAAAGTAAGATGGTTCACAACAAACAGGATACAACCATGCAATGGATTACACAAATTGACCACGACGATAGGAACAAAGTACTCCTAACATGGCACAAACTGTATCAGGTAGCAATTCCAGCTTCGTGATCTGCAACATGTCGCCCTCCACGACCTGCTCAATAACCTCTCCTACGATCAGGCACTAGCGCATCGGGGACATCATCATCATCCGAATAGTCGTCCTCCTCCTTGTCCTCTTCCAATGCTTGTTCTTCGGCCTTAGTCCTCCTATATTCCCTCTCCAAGTCATCAACTATGAATTCAATATTCTTCCATTCATCCGTCTGTTCACTGGGATCGACATGCATGTCTGCTGTCACGGCTACATTAGCACTGCAATCATGTGTCCCACCATCCTCAACTTTCACCTACACACCCACACTATTCTCCCACACTTTACGGGCACTACCAAGTGTACTCGGACATGCCTACACGAACAACACTCATTCATAGTTACGACACATGTACGCTTCTAACCAGGTCTGTCATAACTTTGTTCGCTCCATCAGACTTGTCGATGTTTTACTATCGATCTTATGAATGAATGAATGTTTGGGGGTCTCGTAGATTTAGAACTACGTAGAGGATAATATAGGGATTTTATACAGGTTTAGGCCTTCTCCGAAGAGAATAATAACCATACTTCTGTTGTATTGTATTGAGTGTGCTGTTTACAATCAAGAGGAAAACTAAAGTATAATATTTTGTGCTCCCGATTGCTCCTCTCTCGATTGCCTTTTTTCCCTGTCTCTGTCCACCGACTTCATCCTTTATATAGCGCATGGAGAGGTGGTAGTTCCTCCAAGCCAAGAGATGTCCCAACGTTCCAAATGATGAACCGTTGGTTGAGGTTGCTGTCAGAGAAATAACTCCCCCACGTCGCCAGGTATTTATTGTAAGAGACAGAGGTATAAAACGTGCGGTTATTCATAGAAAATAACAACGTATGTTAACTACCCTATGTGTTAAATACGGCGCATAAGACTCCCTAATTGACTGGGCACACATATCTATAAGCTTTATTAATGATAGGGTGGTCATAACCGACCAGGTTGTAGAGTAACTTACGACCACATAGTGCTCGTAGAGAAGGCTCACAACCAGGGACGAGTCGTAGAAGAGCTTACGACTAGAGACTGGTCGTAGAAAGGCTTACGACCATGGGGTGGTTGTAGTAAGGCTTACGATCACTTGGTTAAGCTTCTCCCTTATGAACAGTAAGGGGTATACTTGCGAGTAATATGAAAATATTGCTATCTATAATAAGAATTATAGATAAATAATTAAATGAGGATTATTAGATCCTCTTCATCTAGCCCCCCAGCTTCAAGTAAAAATAACTTACTTAGTACAGGAGTCATAGGATGGTGGTCGAAAGCAGAGCCTTTCCGACTGTTATTCCATTTCACCAGAAATTGACTTGGTCAAAAAGGTAATTTCACTTTAGTTGTAAAGACATAATTGATTTTCCCGAACAGACAAATTAGAGAATTCCAATTGACTACCTCAAACTTGTCTGTTGATGCGGTTCCCGAGGAGGTGGCAACTGTTGGGTTCCCACAATCTTTAACTCAAGCGTGCGGTTATAAAAATCCACCGCAGGCATGATTTAGAGTTTTTACTTTCCCCATTCGCTTCAACTGTTCTTCGAGCCCTTGCTCTCTCCGCTGCCGACCAAATCAAACTCTTTCCAAATCCAAACCATTTACACATAGAGAAGATGGCCAGAACCGCTTATCAGTGGGCGATATCGAAGATGGAAGCTTTGGTCGCCGTTGGGAAGATCCCGAAGAAGGAGTATGTGAAGTGGGCTAAAGCTGCTGGGCAGCATTGGCCCTCGGGTAAGGAAGACACCATTCCAATATTTCAAGCGTACTATGAATGTGGCTTTCGATCGCCCATTCACCCTTTTCTTACAGCTGTACTTGCACACTTCGAGGTGGAATTGGTGAATCTTATTTCCAATTCCATCACAATGTTGAGCATCAAGTATCAGCAAACCAACCATTCTTTGGTGTCAAGTCCAATTACCTATCGACGACATCCAGATAATTGTATGTCCACGCACTCTCTCTTGCAGCCGTACTTCTTGAACTTGCAGGCTCGATGAGAGGTTGCCCGTGGCAGTTGTATCATCATTCTCACAACCCTCCGAAAGTGACTACAAGCGATAATATATATATATATATATATATATATATATATATATATATATATATATATATATATATATGTATGTATGTATGTATGTATGTATGTATATGTATATGTATATGTATATGTATATGTATATGTATATGTATATGTATATATATGAAGCCGGTTTTAAAGGTACAAGCGACCCTTTGCTTGGAGGTTTTATAGAGAATATATATCACAGACGGTTCGTGTTTAGAACCGCTGCATGATAGACAGATTATTACAGACGGTTCTAAACACAAACCGTCATGATAGTTAGATATCACTGAGCGGTTACGAGTTAATAACCGCTCAGGATCACATACATCACTGAGCGGTTCCAAAACCGTCAGGATGACCTCATGTCATCATCGACCCATAAACTCGAGGCGGCTCCTAAACCGCCTCTGTAATGATATTTTTGAACCGTTTGTGAAGACCTTTTATGTAGTAGTGATTGATGGGACACTTTGGAAGAGAAAAGACATTCATGATGCTTAGCGATCACTTTTATTGGTCTAAAATGAGGCGTGATGTCGAAATGTTTGTACAGCGATGTGTGACATGCCACAAAGCGAAATCTAAACTTAATCCACATGGTTTATATACTCCACTTTCTATTCCTAGTGTACATTGGGAGGATATTAGTATGGACTTTGTTTTAGGATTGCCTAGGACTAAAAGGGGAAGGGATTCAGTTTTTGTAGTTGTGGATAGATTCTCTAAAATGGCACATTTTATTCCCTGTCACAAAAGCGACGATGCGTCGTGATGAGGGTATAATAATCCTCATTTAATTATTTATCTGTAATTCATATTATGGATAATAATGATGTCATATGGTTATTGAGTGTACCCCTTAATATTCATAAGGGAGAAGGTGGAGGTTGTAAGTTCTTTTACGACCACTCTATTGTCGAAAGCCCTTCTACTACTACCCCATAGTCGTAAGCCTTCTTACAACTGTGCCCTGATTGGAAGCTCTTCTACGGTCGGTCTGTGGTCGTAAGCTCTTCTACGACCACTACCTGGTCGTAAGTTCTTCTACGACCAGTCCTTAGTCGATAGGGCTCACAAACATGTGGGCCTAGTCGACCAAGGGATCCTCTGTACCGTATCTAAGGATATGAGCAAGCAATTACACTGTTATTCTCTGGAATAATGGCATGAATTAACTCCCTGTCATGGTGATAATTGCCTAACGATGTGGGAACGTTACTACTCCTACAATAATCTCCAGTAACGGCTCCACGATCTGAAACATTAAGGCGGCCTTTAGACTGAAGATACAGCAGGGTACCCCGAGTACTGTATAAAAGGTAGGAACATCAGGGCAGTAGGGGAGGGGAATTAGAAACACAATCAAGTGCATAAGACGCTATACTCTAGTCTTTCTCTTGACATTGTAATCCAGCATACTCAATACATACACACAGGAGTAGGGTTGTTATTCTCCTCTGAGAAGGCCCGAACCTTGGCGGCTAGCTTGGCGGCCCGGTCGGTTGCCTAGTGGGTAAGGGCAAATCGGTTGGCTTTTGTTTATCGCTATCTTATGGCTTTTGCTTCCACTGCTACTTTATTTATTTACCTTGTCTTTTGGCCGGTCGGCCCCCTTTTGTAATAACTCTATTATGTGTATGTCCTTTGTGTTGTAATTTGAAGACTCGGTATTGTAATGACTTGTGTATGTAATGGAATCTATATTTTGTGAAGGAGTATGTGTACCACTCCTGGGAGGTACATACTACTCTGAGGCACGGGATATTTGGTTTGCAATGCTAGGGTCAAGTGGATGGCTAAGCACAGAGGATTTGGATTTGCACAATCCGGGTCCGACACTCGCCGAGCGCTGCAGGAAGTACTACGTCGCTGGGCGCACGCTTCGCCAAGTGGCGCGCCGTGCTCAGCATCGGCCCGTCCCGGAGGTGGTGGCTAACACACCGTCTGGCGCTCACGGGACCGTCCGCCCGGCCGTGGTGTTCTGCTCCGGCCGAAGCGAGGAGGCGGCAATGCTGAACCTAAACGCGATGAACCGGGCGGCGGGCAAGAAGCCGTGGGCACTGTTGTCGCAAGTTAGCACTTGGAACGTACGCAACACCTAGAACTCACGCATGCAACACACGAAGAGCAAAGCAGGAGAGACGAGAGGTTTTGCCGCTGCTTACTTCTCCAGCGATTTTCTGTTTTCTATTCTCCTTTTATCTCTTAGTTACATGCAGCCGAGAGCTGCTAACAACCAACAGACTCCACGTGCAATCGTGCAGTTCTAACTACTAATAGATTACATGCAATCACTCGATTAACAAACTAACTGCTAACAAACTCACGTACTGCTCGTCGTGCAAGACACACACGAGGTACGCCGTGAACATGCACGACACGAAAATGTGACATGCGACGTGATTAACACTAACAGGCACTGACCTTCTCGTTCAGGCACACGCTGCAGAAGAGCAAGCTCGTGGCGTGGGCCGGCAAGGCGCAGGCGGCGCTGTTCGCACGGTGCAGGGCCAACTCCCAGGCGACCCTCGGCGCGTACGAGGGCAACGCGGCCGGCGGCGAGGGCGTTTCCGAGAGCCTCTGTGTCAAGGACTACAAGTACTGAGACTTTGTGGCCTTGATCTTGCCGCGTTCTTGGACAAGTGCCCATGACTACAAGCCCAGACTCAAGGCCTCAAATTCCCACGTGAACGATACCAAGAATCGATGAACGTGACTAAAAATTCCCACGTGAACGAGACCGGCCACAAGCTGGGCCACGGCTGGACCGGCCCGAGGCCTGGCCATCGGCTAGCTACGCCACTGTATCCCGCATCCACCTTCGGGTTTTGGTACCTCGGGTTGGCGGCCGGCGCCATGCCCCTCGCCGACAGCAGGGCGGAGACCGAGAGGGCGGTGATAGTGGGAGGCGATCGCCGCGGGAAGGACACGACAGTGTTCCTGGATCCCGCGCGGGGAAAGGGATACGGTGGCGAGGAGATGGCGCCGGTGCATGGAGCGAAGGTGGCGAGTGGAATATAAATTTTTGGTCTATTGTAGAATTAGATGGTGCAAACCGAAACAAAAGCTATGTGAAGTGAAGATATATACAAAGATGGGAATTGCTACTTAACTTTCGACAATTTTTTGATTAAAAAAACTATCACTTTTCTGTTCGTTAGATGTGCTATAAGATTCGTGTTGTTGATGTGTTGTTTATTCATCTTAATATTTCACCCGGAGGAAGTACGGCCAGAAGGACATCCCCGGCGACAAATACCCAAGGCCAGCGACCCTCATTTTGATTACCATCTATCTTCAATCCAACTTCTCCTGTGCTTCTACTCGTTTGATCGCAATTTAACCTAAATGGATGTTACCAGGATTTATATGTTGTCGGAATCCTCTTCGCATCGAACCATTCCAGGTAATCTTATTCGACTTCTTCCTGCCATCCCCTTTTTTTCAAACTTCTAACAAATTTTGACGGTCAAAATTGCTTTATAGTCCAAAAGTTTGGTAGTCCAAAATTATTTTTTGTCTTTGTACATGTGAAGAACATAACGGGTTCACCCAATTGCCGTATTTTTTTGGTATATAATAATTTCATTTTTTTTGTCTTTGTTTTTGCTCAACCTCTCAAAGTACATGTGAAGAACATAACTGGTTCACCACATTGTCTTATTTTATTGGTATATAATTTTATTTTATTATTTTTGTCTTTGTTTTTGCTCAATCTCTCAAAAGTACATGTGAGATTTTGAATCATGTGATGGAAATATGAATTATTAAGACTTTCAAAAATAATTACAGTGACCAAGAGCAAAAATTACATAAATAATTTACTGTAATTTATGTATAATAAAGTTATAAATGAGTTTTCAGAATATGACAGTTTTTTATTGAGAAAACTGTCACATATTTTGTGTAGACATACCCTACAAAGATGGCAGCTCAGGCCGTCATTTGTTGTAGTTTTTTTTTTAAGCCAGAAGGGAAGACATTTGTAGCAGTACGTAGTTGGTGTCTGCAAAAAATAAGAGAAGATACGAGCTAATCACGCGCACTCATGGCCTCACGTACGGGTGCTGCTGCTGCTTGAGGGAGAGGAGTGTCTTGAAGATGCCCGCGAGCACTCCGATGACTGACAGCACGGCGGCGATGGTCTTCAAGTTGCGGTACATGAACTTATGCACGACGATCCGCACCGGCCTGTCGCGCTTGTACGCCTCGAGCTCCCGCAACACGGCGAAGTAGCGGCCGCCGAGGCGGAGATGCTGGGCGATGCCCTTGAAGAAGCCGAGCATCTCCTGGTCGCTGAAGAAGCTGTGGACGATGCGCTTCGCCCGCAGCTCATGCGCATCTCGCTCCTTGTTCATGAGCATCGCCAGGAGCGAGAGGTACGAGCTGACGACGAAGCCGTCGGCGGCAAAGCTCGTGGCCGTGCACGCCTCGAGCGCTGCCATGTTGACCAGCCAGCAGGCGTTGACGTCGTCCAGGAACAGCGGCGTCAGGGAGAGCTCGCCGAAGAGGGGGCCTCTCTTGACGCTCATGTCCCCGAGCCATGCCGCTTTGCTGGCCGTCAGCTTGACGCCGATCTCCGCTAGCTCGATGGCGCTGACGGACATAGACCCTTTCGACCTGTTCAAAAGCCGGGGCGACTCCCTCATGATGACAAAGCGACTGGTGTGGTTATATGGCAGAGAGCGGAGCTTTTCAATATCTTCAGCTGGCTTGCCGGCTATGTGGTAGAACCGGATGAGGCCAAGGAGATGCGGCGGCCTGCAACTGTAACTACTCTCGCCGTGGCCGACTGCAAAGCGTTGGTCTCCGGCCGCAGCTCTGGTCGCATGGAGGCCAACAAAGCCATCCACGGGCACGGGCCAGAAACTCATGAGGGCATCGAGCACCAGCCAAGGGATCTGGTTCTCCAGCAGCATCATGTCCCTCAGCATGCACGGCCCCGTCGACAAGCTGATCCGGTTGTCCAACATGACATTCCGTGGCCCGTACGCGCCCATCAGGTACTGCAGCAGGAAGCAGCCGTCCAGGAACATCATAGCCGCGAACTCGGCGTCGCTGAGGCGTGCCACGGCCGCGTCGGCGGCGGCGTAGCAGCGGCGGGCGTCGCCTGCGACGGAGAGGATCTTCTCGTATACCGCCTTGGTTGAGTGCCCCGAGTCTCTGCAGAAGCAGTGCGCCGCCGCGTGCTTGACCTCCTCCATCTCCTGTAGGTGAGGAAGGCCATGATGGTACGGGCCGAGGGCCACGACGCTCGGGGCGATGTAGCGGTCGCCTAGGCCGCCGATCCCCCGTAGGCCTGCAGGGAACCTATGGATGTTGGTTTCTACCTTGGAGAAATCGGCCTCCAGTTTTTCAGTCGTCTTGTGCACCGTCTCTTCAATTGCCGTCGTTCCTGCAGCAGCGTCCATGCAGGGCTACTAGCTAGCTAGTACCACGACGTGCCAGATTTCGACTCGAGAATCCGTCGATTGCAATCAGAGGAAGAGATTTGATGAACAGTGGGATTGGATTGGGAAGTAGAAAGGGGAAAGTGTGGCTGTGCCGCTGTGCTGTGCAGAACTTCAGATTGAATTCAACATTCCAAGCAACAGTCTGGGAGGAAAGGCATAGGTGAGTGGAGATAATGATTACACTATCATAATCTTAGTGTGTTGAATAATTGATAATAGTGTCAAGGGGGGGGGGGAGAGCGGTCAAGTTTAGTAGAGTTTAGATAACTGTCATGCGCCAGAAGGTCTAACTGGCTAGTGGCTGGCGATCTGATCGACCCAGGGGGGCAGTCAGATCGGCCAAATGTGGCGGCCTGATCAACGAAAGTTTGAAAAGTTGAATTTTGAGGAATGTGATCAAACACGTATGTGGGAGTGTTTGGATGTGTGATTGCACCAGGTTTCATGAAAAAAAATGTAGTTTCGAGACAAAATTAAATAGAGTTTTTCTGAAATGTCCAGAGAGGGTGTTTTCCAGTTCTTGGGAGAAATTCTAGAGTGGTCTAACCGGCCATTTGCCGACGGTCAGACCGGCCAGAGGGGGTTCGAGCGCCAGGAAGACGATTAATTTTGTGGAATTGGCCAAAGTTATTAGATTCAGTGCATAGGTGTTGCACGATGCATGTTTTAGCTACGTGGGTCAAGTTACGAAGAACTTGTGCTAGAATCAATTTCGTAGTCTATTGTTGTGCAGGTGGCTTGGAGTAAACTACGGTCAACGGCGAGGATGGTCGGCATTAGACTAGGAGAGCCAAGGTCCAAAATGATCGAAAATGTCAGGTGAAGTGGTTGGACTCATACATTGTGCAAGATGGACAAGAACGACCAAATGAGGAGTTCAGTGAAATGGGTTGCATCGAGTAGCTTAAGAGTTTGTGCAAGTGCCATGGGAGTTTTGATGGGAGCTAGATGAAATAGACTTGTTGATATCAAGGGAGCCATGGATGAACCTACGTGTGGCGAAATATGAGATTGCTTTACGTTGATTGGACTCGGCCTTTGGAGAAGGATCGAGAAGGGGTATTTTGATATTTTCGCCAAAATACCAGGTTGGTGACCTTGGAGAAACCGCGGCGCAAAGGAGAGGCGGTTTAGGTCAAGAGAAGATGGAGTTCACGAAGAAACGGATCTGGGGGACCCGATTCGTCATCCACTTTGAGAAGTGTACGTGAGTGTAGACCCGTTTATGTGTGGGCTTAACAGGCGTCCGATAAGGTTTTATCTCTAGACCTAGCCTCCAATACAAATAGGGAGGGTGCAGGATTTGCACCTCCATCCATCCAAGTCTAGAAAACCATAATTTGTGATTTAGGGTTAGGAGAGGAAATAGAGGAAGCTAAGATTTGAGAGAGATAGATTGATTGAGTGCTCAAATGTTGAGTTTTTGTCCTCCATAGTAGAGTGATTGTAAACCAACAATACCTTGAATCAATCTAAGAATTTTTGCCCCAAGATGAGTTTTATCTCGTTTTTACTCTCTTTGATGCTTTTGTAATGTTTATGTTCCTAGTGTTTTGATTGGGTCTTTTGCTGTGATCTAGCTTGCTAGGACCTGTAGGAATTGATCTAGGGTCATCTTGCACCCACGAGCAAGTTTTTGGATCACAGTTTGATTTTCTCCAGTTTTCGTGCCTTCTTTACCCCGATCAAGAAATTTGTTTAACATTAGCTTCGATCACCCAGATCGTCATTTAGAATAGGTTCCTGACCTTCTTAATGAGCTATGTTTGTAATTGCAGGTGATTTGGATCTCGGAATCAAAAGTTAGGCCAATTTGATATCACTTCGGGCTGTTGTCCCTACAGCTGGTGATCAGACTGACGAGCCAACGGCGGTCAGATCGACTGTGAGGTTTGTCCTCAGGGTTTTTCAGTTTTAGGCCAACCAGATCCCACAACCACCACCACCTCCAGCTGATGGACCTAACTGGCGTCAGATGATGGCCAACCAGTCCCACTTGATCGACCTGCTTGCCCAATCCCTCAACAGCACTCAGAACATACAAGCAGCAGCAGCAGCCATGCACCACCTCAAAGGGTCAACTTATCAGAATTCATGAGGATATGCCCTCCAACATCTCTAGCAGCACTGAGCCAATGGATGTTGACGATTGGCTCTGAGCAATTGACAAGAAGTTGGACATTGCTCAGTACATTGACCGTGAGAGAGTTCTGTTTGCCTCTCACCAGCTGAATGGACCAGTTTCAGAATGGTGGGACAACTTCACTCAGTCTCATACTGATGCCTAGGCCATCACCTGGAACTAGACAGAAGTAAATCTAGGTGAATCCTACAAATACAACAATAAATAGAACAAAAAGTTACAGTAAAGCTGTGTTAAAATTGCACGTCATTTGGTCATGCAATTTTATGCTTAGTATTGTGTAATTGTAGGTAACTAAGTTTTAAGAAAATTTCAGACGACTGGAGCTAGCAAAAGTGTTATTTTTTTTGGCATAAGTTTAAATTCAGATGTACTATATGCATGTGAAGACCGTTTTCTTTTTGAGATGACGATGCATGGACGCGCATAGGGCCCTGATCCTATGTTCTTTCGAAATGGGTTTGCCCCAACATGCGACTACTCAAAGAACCTACTGATCATACGCTCGTTCTCATTTCAAAATATATAGATCTAGGCATCTAGCTTAAACTTTTGGCAAAATCTGAAGTCAAATTAATATTGCGCGCGCTGTTCGATTTGCTGATGAACAGGGTTTTCCCCCGGTCCAGACTTCTAGATAAACTGACCAAAATGAAGAGGGTTGACCTCATATTTCTTGACATGCTCGAGAAATGTGCCTGCATAAGCTCTGTCCTAATCTCTGTTCATGTGATCTCGGCGAGTTTTGCACTTCCTTTTACTGCTGCGCGGCATACATACAGTCGGAGTCTTTTTCACGTGGTCAACTTTCTTCTCAGGAGAGGGAGAAGAAGTTGGAAAGTTGGGGGAAGCTAGAGCCTAACTTTATGGACGGAGAATTCAACGGGGAGCTGTTGTGATCGATGAGCTCAAAGAGGGACAAGACAAAAGCAAACTAGAAATAGGTAGCCAAATCCTCATTCTGATTACTTGCAAAAGCATGAGTTTTGAATGGTGATAATAGAAGGACAAAGCAGCATTGTTTGCTCACTGGCACCAAATACTACCAATATACTCCCAAGATAAACAAGGAGCATAGAAAGCCAAAATCATGTCGGCTTCTGACCTTCCTATTAATTTAGTCTTTGCTAGCTTCAGAACTCCAAGCATTTAAATAGGCCACCACACCCCTAAACATTCTCCATCCCGCCATCTATCTCCTTGCACATCCCTCCTCCTTCCCTCTGCTCCAAGCTTTCATCTCTCTCTGATCTGCCCAAGATGTCTGCCTACTGCGGCAAGTACAAGGGTATAGTGAACTAGTAACATGCGTTTCTTGATCTGTTGTCTCTATCTTGTGCATTAATGCATGATGATTTAATTGATGAGTTTGAGATGGTGTGGCGCATCTTGTGCCGTCGTTGTTCGACATGCATGTCTGCTTCTTGATGCAGCTATTAAGTTGTTTGCTTTTGCAGATGAGCTGATCAAGAACGCTGCCCACATCGGCACCCCTGGCAAGGGCATCCTCGCCGCCGACGAGTCCACCGGAACCATCGGCAAGCGGCTGGCCAGCATCAACGTCGAGAACGTCGAGGAGAACCGCCGCGCGCTCCGCGAGCTCCTCTTCACGGCCCCGGGCGCCCTCGAGTGCCTCAGCGGCGTCATCCTCTTCGAGGAGACGCTCTACCAGAGCACCAGGGACGGGACCCCCTTCGTCGACGTGCTCAACGCCGCCGACGTCCTCCCGGGGATCAAGGTCGACAGTGGTACCGTCGTGCTCGCCGGCACGGACGGGGAGACCACCACCCAGGGCCACGACGGCCTCGCCGAGCGCTGCAGGAAGTACTACGCCGCCGGCGCGCGCTTCGCCAAGTGGCGCGCCGTGCTCAGCATCGGCCCGTCCAAGCCGTCGCAGCTCGCCGTGGACGCCAACGCGCAGGGCCTCGCGCGGTACGCCATCATCTGCCAGGAGAATGGCCTCGTGCCCATCGTCGAGCCCGAGATCCTCGTCGACGGGGCGCACGGCATCGACCGCTGCGCCGAGGTGACGGAGCGCGTCCTGGCCGCGTGCTACAAGGCGCTGAGCGACCACCACGTCCTCCTCGAGGGCACGCTCCTCAAGCCCAACATGGTGACCCCGGGGTCCGACGCCAACAAGGTAGCGCCGGAGGTGGTGGCCGAGCACACCGTCCGCGCGCTCCGCCGGACCGTCCCGCCGGCCGTGCCAGCCGTGGTGTTCCTGTCCGGCGGGCAGAGCGAGGAGGAGGCGACGCTGAACCTGAACGCGATGAACCGGGTGGCGGGCAAGAAGCCGTGGGCGCTGACCTTCTCGTTCGGGCGCGCGCTGCAGAAGAGCACGCTCGTGGCGTGGGCCGGCAGGGAGGAGAACGTCGGCAGGGCGCAGGCGGCGCTGCTCGCACGGTGCAGGGCCAACTCCCAGGCGACCCTCGGCGTGTACGAGGGCGGCGCGGCCGACGGCGAGGGCGTTTCCGAGAGCCTCCACGTCAAGGACTACAAGTACTGACACTTTTGCGGCCTCGATCTTGCCGCGTTCTTGGACAAGTGCCCACGGCTTTGGGTCCTTAGATTTTGTCTGTCGTAAATTGTAATGTAATAAACCAGTCAGGGTCAGGCGAAAGCTGTGAATGATAACCCTGTTTCTGGTGTTCGATTATCCTTGTATTTGGATGATCGGAAGAGGACGCGATCTTTGTTAATTTAGCATTGGTGAGTGAAATGGTTTTGGCTTCGAATTCTTTGTGATACTGTCATGTGTTAAAGTAGCCGATGGTTAATTACAAGAAACAGCGCCGGAGTCCAGGAAGGAAATGATTATTCGTAACTCAACGCAGATCGGAAGACACTAAATCCTCCTTTGTCCAGTCGAGATCCGGAGTTACCTTCCGCATTGGTGCACAGTCAATGGATGCGATTGCTGAATTTCCGGAGGTCAACAGTCGTCAAAGAAATGAGTCTGACAAACTTCTCCACGAGATCAGATGTATTGCTGCCGACGGTGCTGAGCGGCTAACAGGTCATCCAAAGCCGAGCAATCGTGCCGCTGCAGGGAAGCCAGGTTGCGTCTGGTGCCTTGACACAGTCGGATATGGCAATGGTGATGTTGCCGTATAAGCTTTGGATTGGCTCTCTAACAAAGAGTAATAAAGGGTTATCTGGTGTTCTTGTTCATTTGCCTCTTATCACTGTTGAATCCCTCTCTGGTGTTAATGGGTTATTATTGTTCGTAAAACATGTTCCTCTTGATATATTGTGCAGGCTTCAAGCTCTGTCGGTGACGGGCAGGGGCGGACCTACCGCTGCCCGAGCTCCCATCCGGCGCTAAAACCCCCCTCCCCAGTGGCCCAGCCCAAGAAAGAGCCCAACATCCCACATTATTCCCACTCAACATACAGCGATGGAGCTCCTTCGGTCCTTGCTCCTCCTCCCGGCCAAGGCAGGCTCTAACCCTAGCGGCCACGAGCCCACGGCGTGAGGCGCGCGGCGGCGGGCGAGGGAAGAGGGCGAGGCCGCGAGGGAGCGCAGCGCGGGTGGCGGCGGCGGCCGGCGGGCGACTGGCCGAGGCCGCGACCCGCGAGGCCGTGAGGCGGTGCGGGCACGAGGCGTCAGGCGTGTGGCCGCCGGCCGGGGCGGGCGAGGGTGCGCGGCGGCGGCGGCCGGCAAGGCGGCAAGGGCCAAGGGCAAGGGGTGAGGGCGTGTGGCTGTAGCCGCCAGGGGCCAGCAAGGGCAAGGGGCGAGGGCGCAGGGGGCCAGCTGGCCAGGCCGCCAGGGCGCGCTGGGCGCGGCGGCTCGCTCCGGCTCCGGCCTCCGCCGCTCTGGGCCTCCGGCAGTCCGGCTCTCGCCTCTCCGCTCAGGCGCTCTCTCACTCAGCCACTGCCCACTGCAGTCGAGTACTCAAACTCAAGTGATCCAGTCCAGACTCTCCCACTTTGTGTTCAAGTGTTCAACCGTGATTTTGTGAACCGTTCAGGACTTCAAGTAATCAAGTGTTAAGTTGAAGTATTGAAGTGTTGAACATTGTGATTTGTGTGATACTGTGATTCAGTGATTGATTGATTTCGTGATTGTGTGAATTTGTGTCAAGTCAAGATGAGCAAGCAAAGCAGCAATAAGATGGGAAAAAGCTCTAATACTAAGTATCTAGGTGATAAGTCTTTACTCTTTACCATTCACATGTTGTAATCAAATGCAGTATTGACTATTGACTATTAAAATGTGTTGTTGTTCGTTACTTGTTTGATTTTGTAGAAATGGATTTGAAGAGGTATTTTAGCGAAATTTCAAGCACAAGTACTAGGGCAAGCAGGACACCAGCCACACAAGTGCAATCTCAACAATTGGACCAACTCCAAGAGGCTAAACAACCACAAGAACAAGAGGTTGCACAACCACAACCACAACCACAAGAACAAGAGATTGCACAACCACGACAACCGCAACTAGTGGATGAAGGTATTAAAGAATTTAACCCAGATCACATCATTGCTGATCCGGGACTTCGCATACCAATTGAGGATTTTCATTCCGACATTAGAGATCAAGTACGGAGGGCTTTTTTATTGAAAGGCCCCACTCAACCTATTGGCCATAATTATCCTCGCAAAACATATGGAAAGAACCTTAGGGGCTTTGGTGAATCATGGTTTAAGAAGTACGATTGGTTGGAATATAGTGTGGAGAAAGATGCGGCATATTGCTTATATTGCTTTCTTTTTAAGCAACAACATTTACATAAACAATTTGGTCATGATGTCTTCACCAAAATAGAATATAACAATTGGAAAAATCAATACAAATCATATGACGATCATGTTGGTGGGGCTAGTAGTGTTCACAATAATGCAAGGAAATTATGTGATGATTTTAAGAATCAAGGGTGTAGTGTGTCACATAAGGTGGTTACTTATAGCAAGGATGCAGAAATGAAATATGAAACTCGTGTGACTGCATCGTTAGATTGTGCAAGTTTTCTCCTAATGCAAGGTCATTCATTTCGTGGGCACAATGAATCTTCCTCGTCATTAAACAAGGGCAATTTTCTAGAGATGGTTGATTGGTACAAAGAAAGGAAGGAGGAAGTGATGATTGCATTTGATGAGTTATGTCCTATGAATGCCCACATGACTTGTCCAAAGATTCAAAGGCAACTTGTGAAATGTTGTGCGCAGGAGGTCACCAAAGTGATAAAGGAAGATATTGGAGATAGTCTTTTCTCCGTCTTTATCGACGAATCTCGTGATATATCTATCAAAGAGCAAATGGCCGTGATCGTGAGGTTAGTGATTGATTATGTGTTCCGTCATTTTTTTAAAAACTTTCCATTGTTCTACTCAACTAATTTTATATTTTGTCCTACAGGTTTGTGAACAATAAAGGGAAGGTTATGGAAAGATTTTTGGGGCTCCAACATGTCACAGAGGTAACATCAAATGCATTGAAGAGAGCATTGGTTAGGATGTTAGCTAGACATGGTTTACTTATTGCTAGACTACGAGGGCAAGGGTACAATGGGGCTTCAAATATGCGAGGCGAATTCAATGGCCTTCAAAGACAGATTCGTGATGAGAACCCATATGCTTTCTATGTCCATTGCTTTGCTCATCAATTACAGTCGGTAATTGCTTCTGTCACAAGTTGTTGTTCGTCTATCCATGATTTCTTCGAGTATGTGAATTTGATTGTGACCACCACTAGTGCATCTTGTAAGAGGAATGATGTATTGCTTGAGAAGCACTGTCAAAATATTTTGGGTAAGCTGGAGAGCGGTGAGATTTTTTCAGAAAGAGGGAAACATCAAGAAACTAGGTTGGCCAGATCTGGAGATACTAGATGGGGCTCTTATTACGCAACCTTACTCCGTATTGAGTCAATGTGGGATGCAGTGATAAATGTGCTAGGTATTGTGCATGAAGATGGACGTAATCCATCTAAGGCAGCAGGTTTGATGCATATAATGGAGAGCTTTAACTTCGTGTTCATTTTGAAGATGATGTTGAAAGTGTTTCGCATTACAAATGAGTTATCTCTTGTCTTGCAAAGGAAGGACCAAAATATTGTTCAGGCCATGTCATTGCTTGTTGATGTGAAAGCACATTTGATCAACTTGAGGATATGCGGTTGGGAGCCATTATTTGCAGAAGTCAAAATATTTTGTGATGCGAATAAGATTCTGGTACCAAATATGGATGAAACAATACCAAGATGGGGCCGATCAAGGCGGGATGGGATCACAGTAACTCAAGATTATCATTATCGTGTTGATACTTTCTTTGCGGCTATTGATGCTATTACCACAGAGATGGATCATCGCTTCAATGAGGTATCTTCGGAGTTACTTGTATGCTTTTCTTGTCTTGATCCAAGAGATTCTTTCTCTAAGTTCGATGTGGATAAGATTGCTCGACTTACAGAGATATATGATAATGATTTCTCCATTGCTGATCGTGCGACTATAAGGGATCAACTTGAAACATTCATTCTTCATGTGCGAAGAATTGATGATTTTATTGTTTGTCATGATCTTGGAAGTCTGGCCATGAAGATGGTTGAAACTGAAAGACATATTGTATTTCCATTGGTCTACCGCCTCATTGAGTTAGCATTGTTGCTACCAGTGGCAACAGCATCGGTTGAAAGAGTCTTCTCGGCTATGAATATTATCAAGACCAATTTGCGTAATAAGATGTCCGATGATTGGCTAAATGACTTGATGGTGTGCTACATCGAGCGAGAGATATTCAAAGGACTTGATCGTGATATAATTAAGAAACGGTTTCAAGGCATGAAATCTCGGAGAATAACATTGCCTCATTCTTCTAATCATAATTAGTGCTTTAGCGGTATATCTTTTGGCTTCTCTTTTTTCTGCATCTTTTATAATTTATGATCAATTAATCGTGACATTACTAATCCGTTTATTTTTGATAGATTGCTTCTTCTATGTATTATCTATGTTCAAATTATTATGTTCGATAACTTGGTGGCAAGTTGTTAATTAAGCTTCATTAATGAGGTATTTCTCGATATCCTACCTTTATCTTCGCTTGTTGATACCATTTAGTGCCATATGCTTCCATTGGTACGATTGCAATATAATTTGCATTGCATATGAGTTATTTTGCTTTTGGGTAATACGTTTTGGTTCGCACTTGTGACGTCGTCATACCTTAAAATAAATCCTGGGTCCGCCACTGGTGACGGGGGAGCAGCCCGAGTGTGGTTCGCGCACCAGGCGTGCAGTACTGTTAAGGCTGTAATAAGAAGACTACCTTAGCTCTGGAAAGACTGAGTTTGCTGCCTTTGGTAGTGTTTGCTAGATTGGTACTTCTGTTTTGTCTTTTGGAACTGAATTAGCTTCAGTCATGGTAGTTCATTTTATGAGTGTTGAGCGTGCGTGCGTGCGTGCCTGCCTGTATGCTCGATTACTGGTCAGATGTGGTCATTCTGGCTAATCCAACAAGCCAAACGAGCAAAGTTCCAATTCAGTCGTGATACACGGAAGAAGAAGAAGAAGAAGAGGAGTTCAACCAAAAAATCATAGAAAGTCTTTTGTTTAAAAAAAACAAAAAATCATAGAAAGTCACAAATAAAGAAAGCAGTCGAAAGGCACAGACCTAGCCAGACTACTCGTGTGTAGATCTCCTTCCCTGCCCATCATATCCCATTCCCACCCCTCTTATCCCACAAGCACAGACCCTATATCAGATCGGAGAGGGAGGCAGACGGCGCAATGTCGGGGACTCGGCGAGACAGTGCGAGAGTGAGGGGATCGTTGAGCACATCTCCGTTCGCCCTTCGAAGAGCACTCCGACAGCTACTGGGAGGAACTGATGGAGGCCAACCGCAAGGACTATCGCCGCGCCCGAATCGCCCAAGATGACAGAGGGGAGATGGCTTGTTTCAGACTTTCAGTTATTTGTTTCAGACGGGGATGTCCTCGTTTTCATGGCTTTATCTTTCAGAACTTTTGGAGCGAGCATGGGGATGGGAGAGGCTAGTGCCACTCAACGGTTTCCTTGACTGGCCCATCGATATGAATTACCTCAAGGATTATTACGGTCGCGATAATCTTGAGTACGTTCGTTGCTGGTGGTGGTGGTGCTGAGCAAAAGCCTGAGGAGTGGCCGCTCAAAGCCCGAGCAGAGCAAAATTCTGAAGAAGCTTATGCTACTAATGGGGGCGATGGAAATGGGAATGGCCTGGCCTTGGCTGCCGCGGCCGAATTTGTGAGTTCCTGCCTCTACCGAACCATCACTTAATCTGTGCTAGTATTTCTTGTCTGGACTGCTAACTCACTTGTCTGCACCAATTGCAAAACGATGTGATGGTTTCAAGTGTCTCAAGATGGAGGAGCAATTTATGTCCGAGTGGAATAGTCGGGTGAAACGGGCCAAACCCAACGTGATCACTCTGAGTAGACTGGTCCAGGAGCGTGCACGTCTCACCATCTCCACAGGTGCTGAATCTGCTGCTGCTGCTGCCTTGGTGGTATGTGCCTGCTTCATACAAACCAAACCAAACCAAACTGCGTGGCCTGTTTATGATTTACTATTTGTCTGATTTTCCTCAACTTCACACAATTGAGAAAACGATGGTTTCAAGTGTATCACCAAGGAGGCCAAGTTGGTGTGCGAGTGGATGAGGGAAGAGGACAAGCGTATTGACGCCAACGACTTATTTGTGAGAAACAATTTAGACAGCTAATGTTTTCCTTGCTGAGAAGCATAGTGAATTAGTGATATATCATTGTGCTCTACTATCACCTTGGGCAACCCAGGGAAGAGGAGGAGGAACACGAGCACGAATAAGAGGCAAATGGCCAAGGCAGAAACATCAAACAAAAAATCGCATGAGTTGACTCTGTCTTTCTGACGTGGAACTTCTAATTAACTAGTGTTGTTTGTTGGAACAGAATTTTGACATTTGCCAAGAATTGGGAGCTAAGGGAAGTCTTCTTCATCTAAGCACTCGAAGGTTAGTGGAAAAGCAGATGGGAATGTTGGCATTGTTTGTCAAAAAAAAATGGCTGCATGCATACTGTAGTGCTTTATGTTTTGAAATGAAATTACGTTTGTCAACAAGAATTGGCTTACTGCTACCCTTATTTGTATGAACGCGATTGGTGCCTTGCACATCTTTTAACTAATCATGGCTAGACAAAGAACATGTGTCATTCTTTTAATTTCTTTACATGGGCATTTAAGTGCAGAATTACACGCCTTTCTGATTAACGAAATATTGGATATTGTTTGACAGAAGAACTTTTCCAACCGATGACATGAATCATCTACTGCAGTTATAAAAGGAGCTTCAAAGGGAGGAAATATATTAGGAAGGAACAATGAAGCAGTAAGGATGGTTGACTCAAGGCATGGATCTGAAGTTTCTTTTGGGCCGGAAAACTTAGCTTACTGTTTATGAGCGTTTAGGTTGTGTTATAGTAGTACTGCATGTTCCCTAAGTACTGCTTGCTGGGACCTGGCTTTTGTCTGCTACTCTTGGGTTTATGCGTATCAAAATTCAAACCTGCTTGGTATTTTAATCAAACCTTGTTACTATTGTTCCTTACCGTACTTACCATTATGCAGTGTTCTCTAGTTCTTCTTATCGATTTGATTTCGTCACTACAATGTCTGCTCTTTGTTTCTCCGTTAAGCGTAATACAGAGGCCACCTTCTACTAGTGGCTCTCTAAACGATGTGCTTTAATGAGAACCACTCAAAACAATACACCCAATGGTTTTAGCTATATCAATCAAGAAAACTGCCACTCTTTCGCTAGTAACTTTCTTCTCATCAGAACTGAATCTTACACCGACAATTTCGCAGGGTTCCTCTAGGACTAGACAGAGAAATGTCTCTGACACTCGATTGCTCTGAGTTCTATGCGATGAAATGTCTCTCCTGAACGATACTAACACCTAGAGAAAGGGGAATGGAATCTCTCTCTGAAACCTTGGAACATCTAGACAAAAATTATAAGGAGATGAAATGCGGTGACACGTGGATTTTCCAGTATTATCAGATAACTGGTCTGACTGGGAGGTGACACTGAATCTTGACTTTAGTCCGTCCCGTCATTCTCATCCTCCTTATCCACAGCGCCCGCACGGTCACTCACTCCACCGTAGCCCCCCTTGCCACAGAAGATCCCGACCCTCCCCGCGCCAAAACCCTAACTTCCACGGCCCGATCCAATTCCCGCCGACCACCCAGCAATCGTCCCCAAAACAATACACCCCCACGGACAACTGGGCCCAGTATACTCCCCACCCCTCGTGTCAGTGAGATGTACGTTTCTTGATTCGAGTGCAAGAATCGAGCCGGACGGGGAAGCGGGCATCGCCACGTGGAAAGGGGATAGGGATCCGCGGCACAAACCAGCGGGCCTGGAAACGGGTAAGCCCACACGGCATGCATCCGCGCACGCCCCATGACATGTGGGCCCGGGTGGAGGTGTGCCCCACGGAAACACAGGCGTGTCGGGTGCGGACGACGTGTCCCCGCAACCCTAGCCGCCTCCGTATAAATTCACCCTTCCCTCGCGTCTCCTCTTCTGGAGCAAAAACAAAACAAAAGGCTGAGAAAAAAAAATTGAAATTACCACTCGCTCGCGGCCGCGGACACAAATCTCGCGCACGGGTTGGGGGCTCAGGGTCGATCCGCGGCGGAAACCCTAGGTAGGGTTAGGGTTCCGAGCTCCCCGGCTCCGCCCCGCTCGAATCGCTCCCCATTTCGGTGTGACTGATGCTGATGCGGCGTTGATTTGGTTTGGTTTGGTGGTGTGATTGTTGCAGGTGGTGGATTAGGAGGAAGGTGGCTAGCGGGGATGGCGTCGCCGAGGAAGGAGGGGTTCCTGACGCAGGAGCAGCGGGAAAAGCTGCGGATCGCAGTGCAGAACGCGGAGACGCTGTCGCTCTCGTCCCCGCGCTCGCCCACGGGGGGCTCCACCTCCGCGCTGCTGCTGCAGTACGAGCAGCAGCGCGCCGCCGCCGCAGCCGCTGCCACGAGGGGCGGCGGTGGAGGAGGTGGTGGTGGGGTGAGGAACGTGCGGCGCTCGCATTCCGGGAAGGCCATCAAGGTGAAGAAAGGTGAGGTTGCGGCCGGTGGCTCGATCTATATGTGCTCTGTTTGGAAGCTTCATTATTGTTATTGAGGTGGTTCTAGAGGTTGTCATGCTTGTTTAGGATGTAAAGGTGCGAGACCAGTGCTGCTATTGTTAATTTTTGCTATTATTATTATTGAAATGGTGTTGGTTGGCTTGTTATTTATGCCATATGTTGTTGTAGTACCTTGTTTAGAGTACTCAGAATGTAGGTTTAGCAACTGAGTTCATATAGCCATCGATATTTATTTGGAAAATTTATGCTTGTAGTGTTAGTGTGCTGCTAGTTTGTGTTTCATGGAGGTGGGGTTCTTGTTATGTTGAGGTGGCACATTGTGGCTTGTAGATCACACAGCGTTGATGAAATTTGCTTTGGGGGATCATGGATTTGTTTGGCTGTTCATTCATCTGCAGAATTGAATCTGTTGTAGTAGGTTGCTTAAGTAGAGAAGAGATCTGGTGTTTGGTACGTAGATGGTTAGCTTTGCATGCATTGTGCAAATCAGGGGTTCCATGTGCGTGGTTAATTGGTGGTCCTGAACTGCCCACAGGGGAATGGTTTCATCGGATAATGACAATATCATTTGGCTGTGTAGTAATTTTTATTAAGTTGGTTAGATTAGTTATCCGTACTCTGGTTGTATTCGTTACTCTTCGGAATTTCTTAGTTGCCACTCTGCTTTTTTTATGTATAGGTGTACAAAGATCCTAGGATTTGATATATGGCAACATGAAGTTGACTGAGGGTTGTATCTATTTGATCCTGATAACCAGCTTTCGGTTGATACCACTGATTTGTCCTGTGCACGGGCAAGATGACGACCATCTTTTAATGGACATCTGCTAATCCGACAGAACACTTGAAATTTGTCCTACGTATAACATGTTCCATCAGCTGAATGTGATGGTTGCCCTCCATATTGTTGGGAGAATTGTGTCTCGCTTAGGAATTAGGATCATTTGTGGGTGTAGGATGAGCAATCGAGCATCACTTTTATGTTCAAACCTGGTTCGTTTAGAATTCTTCTTATCATTTCAATTGATAATTCTAGCTGATTAAATTTTGTGTGCATCTATGCATATGCATACAGAAGCTATATTGCTGGAAACACATGCTGGCCCCATTTCTTTGTGACATTGTTGTAGTCATTTATCACAGATATGATCACTATGCTTGATTCTGCTAATTATCATGACACTTTTTTGTGTTCTGTCTATACTGTTTTGCCTTATTGCAGTGATAACTGGAAGTCATTTGATCATTTTTTATATCTTTCTTATTCTTACTTCAAGCTGATATTGAAACCCTACTGCATACAGAATATAAAGTAGTAAGCTCATTACTTTGACATACGGTTTTGCACTTATATCTTGCTTCATTGATACACTTTGTCATTATATAGACCAAGTGGTCTTGTGTAGACTATCTTTTACATGGGTGTATACTGTTATTGTAGAGTAGATGTATTATGACTTGCTTCAATGCCATTTTCGTCGATTGCATATGTGTTTGGGTGAATTGGCCTTGCTTAGTCATTTATTTCCATTTTTTCTTTGAATTTTTTATTGGAATATGAAGTTGTTATTTTGGGCATTTAATTACTGGTACCCAATGAAGCACCGATACGCGATACTAGAATGCAGCGATACTGATATCTGGCGATACCCATTTCTCAAAAAACCCGATCTGCGATACGGATGTATATATATATATATATATATGTATTAAAAATAGTAAAAAATATAAAATGAGATACTTGATAAGTTTGAGACTTTGAGTCAAGGGTTTACCAATGTATGTAAATTTGTCCATGTATGTATGTAAATTTACTCTATTTGTCTGGCATATAAGTAAATTTATCAATGTATCATCTTGATTCTTGACATACATTGTGCCATAAGGACCATAAGTCCATAACTAATGATGTTGTAGGAATAGAAATGCAACATCATTAGTTATGGACTTATGGTCCTTATGGCACAATGTATAATACAGATTAGTTGGCCACTGGCCGGTTATTGCATCTTGGCATCTTGCTATCAAAAAGAAATGCATCAACAGATTCAACACCAGTTGGCGATCCACTCATGCCTAATCTCCTCCCCCACATCGGCCTAATATCCCCGCAATCCACTAAGTACTAACAAGTTAGCTAACAAGTCACCACTCACCACCACCTCCATCGATCGACTTTGTTACGAGAGAGCGAGAGAGAACGCGCCTATTGCGCGAGATGGTGCGGAGGAGGAGAGCCGCCGTCGCCGCCTCGCCGGGCGTCCGTCGCCGGTCGTCATGGAGGAGAAATCGCCGCCGCTTCGCTTAGGAGGAGGAAGCGCCGCTCAGCGAAGGTCGTCTTGGAGGAGGAATGCCGCCATTGCCGCGTCGCCGATCGCCATGGCGGCTCGGTCGCCTCCTCTCGATCACAAGACGGGAGCAGGGAGGAGTGCATCTGGTGCCCTACAAAGAAGAACAGGAGAGGTTAGTCAATGGATTTTCATGGGCTTGGTGGGTTGGGCTTCTTTTGAGGTCAGACGGTATCGGGGTGTATCGGTATTATATTTCTTTTTTAAAATTAAAAGGAAACCGATACTTCCCGACACGTATCGGGTCAGATCGGGTCAGATCCGCATTCGTGTCGGGATCTGCGTCTGTTCTGCCGAGTGACGATGTCGGTGCATCAGAGCTAGTACCTTTAGTGCTTGCTTGTTTAGCTTCCATTTACTGTGTGTACACATTGGGGTATTTGGTGTCTTCAAAGAGGCTTCTTTGCTCCCAGGCCTCACCCTGAATGCATATGGTTAGATGTTTTCTGTTAAAGCAGGTGATACATTGACATTAGTTGCTATTATGTATTACCATATTCCAGCCAAGGATCACATAACCGTTTCCGGAACTTCCTCTTGCTTAGCTCTGCATGTAGAATCGGATTCTGCACGGCCAAACCGGTTTTTTCGATGAAATTCGTTCAAATCGATTAAAACCATTCAAATTCGAAATTTTGAATTTGGATTTGAAAAACCAGCAGGGATCCGTATCCGACCCTCAATAGCGATTCTGGGTTGGGATTTTAATCCTGATTCGGTAATCAAAGATACTTGTAGATTCAAGTTTCTTAACCTTTTTTTCTTGTTGCTGCCCTTGTATTGTAAGAAACTAGAATGGATCCATCTACTCATTACATGTTTACTAGTTTCGGTTTATAACTGTTATGAATATTGTGTGTATCTATTCAAGAGGTCCAATGGACAATATATATATAGGAGTACAAAGGGGTTGCTATATACAGATAAGGAAACTACAGATAAGGAGTCCCATTCTAACCCCCCCCCCTCAAACTCATGATGGATCACACACACTGAGTTTGGAAAGAAAATACAAATGTTGTGACCTAGTCTCAGTGACTTCGTGAAGAAGTCAAGAACTCAGAACTCGATGGCACAAATCAAAGCAAGTACTCCTTCACTTTGTGGCGAGTGTATGAAGCATCCACACCAATGTGCTTAAGTGAGCTCATGCTTCACTGGGTCTGAGAAATCTTGATAGCACATGTCTTGTCGGACAAAAAGTCGTGGTCCCATAACAGCACTCCAAAATCGCAAGTAGCCACCTCAACTAAGTAACTTTTCTCATCCATCGCCGCCATAGCTCTCAACTCACCTCTGCGCTCGAACAAGAATCTGCGATCGCTTCTTAGTCTTCGAGCAATCGAGAGAGCCAAGAAAAACACAAGAAGCGTAAAGAAAACGACGATCGAAGGATCACTAGCCTAGGTCGCATCGAGTACGCTTTGAAGTCAGAGTGAAGTAGAGCTAGGGAAAAACAAACGACGAGAGATAGTCCCACACAAGTAACGAAGAACACGAAGAAGGTGACTGTAGTGAAGATGGGTAGGACGCGTCATGAACTGACTCAAGATATGAACAGCATATGCAATATCAAGACGAGTGCTCACAAGGTACACCAAACTCCCAACAAGATGGCGATATCGAGTAGGATCCTCAAGAATATCACCATCAATAGCACGAAGCTGTAGGGATAGCTCCATGGGGGTCTCAGCAGTGCGAGTGTTAGTCAGGCTAGACCGATCAAGAAGATCCTGGACATACTTCTGATGGGAGAGGTAGTAGCCCTCAGGTATGGAAGAGACCTTAATCCCAAGGAAGTATGCAAGAGAACCAAGATCAATCATCAAAAACTGCTCACTGAGATGCTTCTTCACATACGTGATAAATGAGGAATCATCACCAGTGATGAGCATATCATCAACATGCAGAAGAAGCAGTGTCCTACCCCAAGATGAGATATGGACAAAAAGAGTAGGATCATGAGAACTGACAGTGAAACCGACAGCAGTAATCACTGAGGTAAAACGTGCAAACCAGGCACGAGGAACCTGTTTGAGGCCATAAAGAGCACGACGAAGACGACAGACATGCCCATCAGGAACAGAATACCCAGGTGGTGGTTGCATGTAGACTTTCTCATGCAAAACACCATTAAGAAATGCATTCTTAACATCTAGCTGAGAGATAGACCACCGGCGAACAGAAGCAACCGCAACAAGAGCGCGAGCAAAGGTCATATAGACAACAGGGCAAAAGTCTCATCGTAGTCACGACCGCACTCTCGCTTTGAAACCACGAGTCACAAGACGAGTCTTGTAGCGCCGATAGTACCATCGGACTGGTTTTAATCTTGTACACCCACTTGCACGTGTCGGACGAGCATGCATAGGTGTCGTACAATATCCCAAGTCTTAAATGCGTCAAAGAGCATCAAGCTCCTCTACCATAGCGTAGCCGCCACTCGGAATGAGGAGCGACCTCACGATAAGAACTAGGCTCGATGTGAAGGCATGAGCTATCGGAGCAAATCCAAGACGATCAGAGGTCGAAGGATGTCCGGTCACGAAGGGCGTAACGAGGAGCATCAGTAGAAGAATCAGATGTGGGTGTCGGCAAAACACCAGGAGAGGCGACTGATGAAGGACAAGGACGTCTGGAGAAGTGAATACCAGATAAACGAGACAATGGTGTTGTAGGAACAAGAGGCGATGCTGCAGGAGGCAGCACCGGGGGCGAAGGTATAGAAGGAACCATTGGAGACAGACCAGGGGAAGATTGTGATAGTGGAGAAATTGGCGAAGAGTCAAAAAGGGACAACCGTGAAAGCGACTCAACGGTGGAAACAGGAGGGGCCGAATCTTAATAGAAGAAAGGTCGAGATTCGTCAAAGACAACGTCTCGTGAAACCCTGATCCGTCGAGCAGAAGGATCCCAGCAACGATAACCCTTATGCTCAGAACTGTAGCCAAGAAACACGCACTCAACTGACTGGGCCGATAGTTTAGTGTGTTCATGACCCGGCAGCAGAATAAAATAAGCACAGCCAAAAACACAAAGGTGAGTATACTGGGGGGCTCGAGAGTAGAGATGCTATATAGGACTGACACCCTTAAGAGCCGTGGAGGGCTGCATATTGATGAGATATGCAGCCGTAGAGACAGCCTCAGCCCAGACCTGTGGTGGAATGTGAGAGGTAAGTAGAAGAGTGCGAGCAGTCTCAGTCAGATGACGATGTTTGCGCTCACTAACCCCATTCTGAGCATGGGCATCAGGATAAGAAGACGGGTAAAGAGTGCTCGCTTTCGAAGAAACCGTCTAAAAGCACCGAGCAAGACTACCAAAGAATCACAATAAAAGTATGGATGGGTGAATCAAACTGAGTACGAACCATCGTTGCAAAGCTACGATAGATCGCAAGAAACTGACCACGATTAGATATAGGAAAATCCATGTAAAACGGGAATAATCATCAATGAAGATCATATAAGATTTATGCCCGTCTTTAGAGATAATAGCACAGTCCCCATACATCCGAATGAACTAAATCAAAAGGGCGAGAAGACAAGGACTCACTAGAATGATAAGGAAGTTGGAGCCGCTTGCCCGACCACAACCCCGACAAAACAAGGGCGTGCCAACAGAACACATCCAAGAACACCCTGACGAACTAATGAAGAAAGACGAGACCCACACAAGTAACCTAACGATGGTGCCATCTGCGCAAAAAACTCCAGAGGTGGTGGCGGCGGTGGTAGTGGATGTAGTGGTGATAGAGCAAGCAAGTGGACGGAAGGTGGAGGCGATCAGAATGTAGAGACCACGACGATCCCTCTGGCGTGGCTGGTCCCACCACTGCCCCTCGTCTCTCGGTCCTAAACAAAACAGGTGTGAATCAAAACCAACCCTACAGCCGAGATCAGTGAGCTGACCCACTGAGAGAAGCTGCATGATAAGCTGAGGAACATGAGAAACAGCTGGAACAGAAAAGTCAGTGGACAAAAGAGTGCCCTGATTGCTGACAGACAGAGGAGTACCGTCGGCTGTCTGAACTGAGATAGGAAAAAAGGTGGTCCTACTGAAGTGAGAGATGTGGAGTCTGGTGTCATGTGGAAAGAGGCACCAGAATCCAGAACCCAAGAAGTACCTGGAGGAGACGTCTGAGCTAGACTAGCAGAACTTGTTGAGCTAAGAGAGAGCTGCTGACGTAGAGTCTGGCAGAACTGTTGAACATAGTCACCTCGCTGAGAAGATCCTGATGTGCTAGTCTGTCCTGTCAAGGAAGGGCCTCCCTGCCCTTCCTTGGAGCGTCCAACTCCACACACCTTATTCTGCTTTTTTCGCACCGCACAACGCTGGTAGTCGTGCCCGAAGTTCTTGCAATAATTGCACTGAACCCCAGTTGGTGCAAAAACAGGAGCAGAAACAGACACCTAAGGAGCGACTGTAGTCGAAGCAGAAATCGTCGGTGTAGTCGAAGAAGAAGAGGTAGCAAGCACAGCCGGAACAAACTGTGCTGCTAACCCGCGACGAAGCTCCTCAGCATGAAGCGTCGAAAGAGCCTCGGTGACTGTCGGTCGTGGTGAACGGCTCAGCAGTTGAGCTCTGACAGGCTCAAACTCTGGGCGAAGACGGCATACGAAGTCATAAAGGCGAAGGCCTACGATCCGCCTTCTCCACTTTATGACACTCCTGGCAGAGCGGAGAAGCCAGCTCGTCCAGCTGGCGCCATAGATTGGCCAGAGCTCGGAAGAAGTCGTCGACGGGGGAGTCTTCCTGGCGAAGTGTCTCCAACTCACGCTGAAGCGAAAAGAACTGAGCATCGCCGCTCACTTTGTATCGCCGCGCAAGTACTCCCAGATCCGACGAGTAGCATCTGAGACCAACAATGTCCGGCCGATGGAGTCGCCAACGCCGACCACCAGATGGCTCGAACACGGCCTTATCGGCACACACCAGCTCAAAAGCGTCTATGGCATACTGAAAGGCCTCATCAGCAGCAGCAGCGGTCTCTGCATCTTTCTTAGCGGCCTCATCTTCTGCAGGAGATGCAGAAGTAGGCTGTCTGGGAGGAGGCTGAACCGGTGATGGCGGACAAGGTCGGGCAGGAGTGACATGTCCCCAGAGGCGGAGACCAACGAGTGTGATCTCCATGAGTGAAGACCACAATCTGTAGTTCGTCCCATTAAGCTTTGTTCTCGAAAATGGGATCGCAGCTGATGGAACGGAAGCCATCGATGGCGGCGCCGGGCGGTCGGGCGACCAAAACAACGAAGTCTAACAAAGCGCTACCGATGGCGCGCGGTTAGATCAACGTCTTATTTTTTGATTTTTTTTAGCGTCTGAGCCGGGTAAACTTAAATCAGCCCTACCGCCAAAGAACGCCACAAGCGGTGAGTCTCGGCGGCGGCACGCGATTTCAATGCAACCAAGAAGATCAAGAGATCTTTGGGCGGGTGCTAGAGGACGAGCTCTTCTCGTCCACGCCAGAAGCGCGGCGCCAAAGCTATTCCCTCCACGCCGAAAAGGCGGCGGCGGCGTCTTCCTCGGCGGCGTCGGGCGTTGGGCTCGAAGTCTTGGCCGTGGCGAAGCGGCGTTCGTCGAGCGTCTCAAGCGGTAGCGACGGGTCGGAGGCGACGTGCTACGGTCGGCGTCAATCCGCCCTCTTCGTCGATAGGCGGCGTCGGGCAGGGAGCAGCGTCCTCGGGCGGTGTCGTGAGACGACTTGATGATGATCGGCGTCGTCTGGCGGCAACTGTTGACGGGCGTTGTCTGGCGGCGGCGAACGCAAACAACGGCAAAGAATAATGGCGGCAACGGATGTGGCACAAGACGACGGCGCAGTCGAGAAGTACGATGGGGCGTCGGGATGGCAGCGGAAAGATAGGTTGGAGCGTTAGCTCTGATACCATGTTATAAATATTGTGTGCATCTAATCAAGAGGCTCAATGGGCAATATATATACAAGAGTACAAAGGGAGTTGCTATATACAGATAAGGAGTCCTATTCTAACAATAACATCTAGTTGCCATGTGGTTTGGGTATGAAATGAAAATATGCAATGTCTAGAGTTTAACTCTGCACTATAGGAATGATGTTTTCTTAGGAAAAACCTGTGCCTTGTGATCATGATATGGAGTGTCAGTAGTTTAGTACTTTAGTCTGTGAGTCTTTCATGCATAGACTAGCGGTTAGCCATCTATGATCCAAGTTCAATACATAGTTGGGCCTTAGTGTAATTTCGGTGAGTCTTGAGTACCACTGTAAGTTCTATCTAAGACTTCTTCCATTGCACTAGGAAGGTAGCTGTGTTCTCCAGTGTTTCGTGCTTTACTATTTCTACTTTTGCTGAGCTAGGAAATTGCTAAAATTCTTAATTCTCTCTCTCTCTCTCTCTCTCTCTCTCTTTCTCTCCAAATATGTGACTTGCTTAACTTCCTATTGCAGATGGTGCTGGTGGCAAAGGCACCTGGGGAAAACTTATTGATACTGATACAGACGCATGCCTTGACCGAAATGATCCAAACTATGATAGTGATGAGGTAATAATTAATGGTCTTGACCTATATACTCTAATGGGGAAAACTTATTGATACTGATACAGACGCATGCAATGATTAACTGTCTGACATTTGTTTAGTCTCAAGAAAATGGTGAACATCAACACATTTTCAGCTTTGTCTAAATATGTTGTTTATGTGGTTAGTACCCAGCCAAGCATCGACATTCTTGTTGATTTTTTTTGGCTAATCAGGAGCCATATGGACTAGTCGAAGCCCCTGTTTCAACCCCACTAGATGACTACAAGAAATCTGTTGTCCCAATAATTGAGGAATATTTCAGCACTGGCGATGTTAAATTGGCTGCTTCTGATCTTAAAGAGTTGGGTTATGATGAGTTCCACCGCTACTTTGTCAAGAAGCTTGTTTCCATGGCAATGGACAGGCATGACAAGGAGAAAGAAATGGTGTCAGTGCTGTTATCATCTCTTTATGGTGACGTGGTCAGTTCAACCCAAATCAGACTAGGCTTTGTGATGCTGCTAGAGTCTGTTGATGATTTGGCTGTTGACATACTTGATGCGGTTGATGTTATTGCTCTTTTCATTGCACGAGCAATTGTCGATGACATTCTGCCACCTGCTTTTCTCAGCAAGGCAAAAGGGAGTCTCTCAGAGTCTTCAAAGGGGATGCAAGTTGTACAAATTGCAGAGAAGAGCTATCTTTCAGCACCCCACCATGCAGAGTTACTTGAGCGACGATGGGGTGGTTCAACTCACATCACAGTAGAGGAGGTAAAGAGGAGGATTACTGATCTTCTGAAGGAATATATCAAGAATGGCGATACAGCTGAGGCGTGTAGGTGCATAAGAGAGCTGGCAGTGCCATTTTTTCACCATGAGGTAGTCAAGCGAGCTCTCACTCTTGGAATGGAGAGTCCAGCTGCAGAAACTCTTATTATCAAACTTCTGAAGGAAGCATCTGAAGAATGTTTGATAAGCTCTAGTCAGATGATGAAGGGATTCTCTCGTGTTGCCGAGAGTCTTGAGGATCTCTCTCTTGATATACCATCTGCAAAATCTCAATTCCAGATGTTGGTATCGAAAGCAGTTCCTGAGGGATGGCTAGACTCTTCGTATGTACCTTCAGGTGCCAACGGAGACGTCCAAGATGATGAACATGAGAAGCTGAGGAGGTACAAGAGAGAGGCTGTGTCTATGATACATGAGTACTTTCTTTCTGATGATATACCAGAGCTTATTCGCAGCCTCAAAGAGCTTGGTTTTCCAGAGTACAATCCGATCTTTATCAAGAAGCTCATAACAATTGCTATGGACCGCAAGAACAGGGAGAAAGAGATGGCGTCGGTTCTTCTATCCTCATTAAGCATGGAGCTGTTCTCTACCGAAGACATTGTCAAGGGATTCATAATGCTTCTAGAATCTGCAGAAGATACTGCACTGGATATATTGGATGCCTCGGATGAGCTCGGACTGTTCCTAGCGAGGGCAGTGATTGATGATGTGCTTGCACCTCTAAACTTAGTTGAGATTAGCAGCAAGCTTCCACCAAACTGCAGCGGGGCAGAAACATTGAACATGGCTCGCTCACTTGCCTCTGCACGTCATGCCGGAGAGAGGCTTCTGAGATGCTGGGGCGGTGGGACAGGATGGGCCGTGGAGGATGCAAAGGACAAGATAACAAATCTCCTGGAGGAATATGAGAGCGGAGGCGATGTAGGAGAAGCATGCAACTGCATCCGCGAGCTGGACATGCCTTTCTTCAACCATGAAGTGGTCAAGAAGGCGCTTGTCATGGCGATGGAGAAGAAGAACGAGAGGATCCTAGGTCTGCTGCAGGAGTGCTTTGGTGAAGGGATCGTAACCATCAACCAGATGACAAAGGGGTTCTCAAGGGTTAGGGATGGACTTGATGATCTGGCTCTTGATATTCCTGATGCCAGGGAGAAGTTCCTGTCCTATGTGGAGCACGCGAAGAAGAGCGGATGGCTTCTGCCCTCATTCGGCGTCGCAGCTTCTACTTGAACAGATGAACGAGCAGGAAGCATCAAGGTGGACTGAAGAACGAAACCGAAGGCACAGACCATACTGTGGTGCAGCCCACCTAGTTCATCTGCATTTGCGTTTCCCTAGGTAGTGGAGCGAGCCCCTCTTGCTTGTGATGCTGGTGGTGGCTTATGTCTAGATCTTGCATCTCTGACATACTCTTCTTGCTGTTCGTGCTGCATTCCATTTTAACTTCTCCATAGACTTTTTTTACATCAAGTAAAACAGAAGAAAAAAAGAACCGTCATGTAAAAGTTTTTCTATGCTCCCGCCCCTTGCATTGGCTTTTGTTTTTTCACTAGCTTGTGCGCTCGCGTGGAAGTCTGATGGTTTGCAGGGACAACGTCATCGAGTAGCGGCACAAGTGAGCAGCTGTTCACCTGTAACGTGATCGAACCTTCTGATTCTGATGTGTTGTTATTCAGGTGCAAATGTCTGTTGTCGCGGCGGTAACGAGCTGCAACACTGGGCGAATCAGTGGAGTTTCTTAGAGACGTCAGTTAATCAGTGTTTATTGTTATGAATATTATGTATGTATTGAAGTAAGCAATACAACAGGAAGATAAGGAAATATAAGAGAGTTTCTATTCTAAGACCTTCTCAAATGCAGGGTGTATGCAATAGTATTGCACTTAGAAATGGTTGACACTAAAATATGAAGGAAAGAAAAATCCAAAATTCGAGTCTGATAATGTTATCGTAGCGTGCAGTTCTTTGAAACTATGTCGAGTATCAAAAGATCTCTAATCCAGGGTCGTACAACAACCCATAAAACACAAGGTGTAGGGGCTAAGAAAGTAGAGACAAGCGAGAACAAGGTTCACCGTGACAACACGACGAAGAAGATGAAACCAACATGAATAGAGAAAGCTGACAAATCAAGCTAAAGAGGAATAGATAGAAGCAGAGCGGCGCAGATCAAAGTTCAAGACGGTGGCAGCGTAGTGTACAAGAAGCGCAACAGAGGCACAATACGAAAGAAGCGCGGCGGCCTTAGAAGCTCAGGACGACGACTAAGAGAGAAGCGGCGGTATTATAAAGATTTCTACGATCTGCAACGGTTTAGAGAGAAGAGCAACAGCTGCTACCATACAAAAGAAATTTATATACTTCTATGACTGACAAAAAAAATTATGAACTCGTGTGGCTTAGACGAACTCAAAGATAGAGTGGTGCGGATTTGGATGGACGCAACGGAAGCAACGACACAAAGAAAGAAAAGACTAAATAGCAACAGCAACTAGACTCAAGCATAACTAGCAACAGCAGAAGACTCATCTCCTCATCCAACCAGCAAGCACCAGTGCAGCACACCCAACATGTAGCAGCACCATCAGCAGCCCAAACAAAGTGATGGTTAGATCACCTCTTCCTGTATGCAGTGACAGAATTTGGGATGACCAAGAAGTGGGTCGTTCAATAAACGATGTCGTAAAAGCCGCCATTGGAGAACTCTACTGACAACTATGTAAAAGCTGTGACGACTCAGTGAAAATCAATCTCTACCGATAGCAGACAACAAATCAGCAGGCATCGAACTCCAAACAAACTCCAAAGTCATCTCCTCCACGCACGCACCGAATTTCCCCAAACCCAAGACAGCTTCTTCTTCTTCCCTTCGTCCTCCTCCCAAGCCCCGATCAACAGCGCCCAAGGTCGAGAAGAAGCCGACCGGCGAGTAGAATACGGAGAAGGCTGTGAGAACCCGGGGTATATAGCTTGTAACACTTAACCATCTGATTGGTCCCAGCATCACAAACCAAATATCCTGCGCCTCAGCGTACATGTACTTCTCAAAATTGCAGTACACATACCCCGTACAAAAATTATACATCAACTCCATACACAAGTCATTACATTACCGAGTCTTCAAATTTACATCACAAAGACATACATAATAGAGTTATTACAAAAGTAGGGCCGACCGGCCAAGAGTAAGAACTAAGGTAGCAGCGGAAACAAAAACCATAAGATGACGATAAATAAAAGCCAACCGGTTTGCCCTTACCCACAAGGCAACCGACCGGACTGCCAAGCTAGTCGTCCTGCACGAAGTCGGTCTCACAATAATGAACCCCTTGGGGGTCAACCTACTCAGCAACAATTAAGCAATGCAACTGAGTATAAAAATGTACTCGCAAGACTTACGCATAACAAACCTATACATAGCTACATGCAAGCTGATTCAAAGGAGGAGTCATAGGGTTTATTTCAACACATAAAGCAATTTTTCATTTGCAATAGGTAATAGATTGAAGGCAGTTTGACTAATCTGTTTTTATTTGATTAAATAATAGCGAGACAACATTTACAAACATAATTAACATCCTAGAGGTGACTTCCCAACAGCCACCACAACATAGCACAAATTACCCATTCGTACCACCTAAATTCAAGTTTTATCAAAAAAAAGTTATAGTCCAATTCTCATGAGGCGTATCTGAGCGTGTCCATAACCTAGGACGAGGCTATTCGAATAGTTTATACCCTGCAAGGGTGTACCAATGTACCCACACGCCAGACTGCCTTTTTGCCAAGCTATTAAGCACACTTCCTTAGGTATGCCGGCACGGCTAAGTTCTACAAGACATTTTTCAATATTGTGTATTAACTACGAGTCGCTCGTATGATAGAAACCACACATTGTGTCAGAGTCATCGGCAGAGAGATAACTTACCGATATCCCTCGGATAGGGGATTTAAACCCAGAACCCATCCTGTCACACCCAACACACATAGATCATTTCCTTTTTCACACAACACATGACCACCACCTGCGACTCGGAGCCAACACACGCTAAAGTACTAAGCCAAGAGAGGTCCCATATCCCTCTCATGTGGTTAGCACCATCCACACACCCGATAACCACACCATCCAACCAATGTGCCCAAGTCTAAAATATTTTATTTTCAGTTTTAGTTTTCCAAATACAAGACATACATGGGTACCCTGACCCAAGTAATATAAAGGGATTATATAATAACCATCGCCGAAACGATGATTCTCATTCTACCGTTCTAAGCATTGCTAAGCGACACAACTCGTATACTACAATATAAAGTGACTAGAGCCCATCCATCGAGCTCTAAATCACGACGGAGATAATTTTAGGCTCAGTAGTAAAGGATATGAGATAATTTTAGGCTCAGTAGTAAAGGATGGATGTTTACCTACAGTTCATTTAACTAATTAGGTAAACTATTGCGACTGAGAAATAACTTGTCACATAGCATGCATACATATAGTTGAAACATTTGAAACAATAACATGCGCAAATAATAGGATCAATGTGCATCAAAAGAAAATTGCTTGCCTTGCTGGAGATAACTTTATTGCTACAGAGGATCACTCTCGTACTTAGCGAATTCGTCAGAACCTATCAAAAAATTCGAGAAGACCAATAAGAACGAATAACAACGAGAATACTCAAAAATTCAAATTCATCCAAAAATCGTGAAATTTTCACAGAAAGTAGAGCATGATTTTAAATGAATCTAGAAATAAAAATCAAATGATTTGGAGTTTGCATGCAAAAGTTATAGCCAAAACAAAATCAGCCTTTTGAATAAATGATGGAAAATCCCTCTTGGGTACTATTCATCTAAAATTAAATTTTTGGCAAAAATTTCCAGAGAGATGGTGAACATGAAATTTTTATGATAGGTAGAGCACCACATGAGATGAACAATGGAATTTGATTCATCTCATTTGGAGCTAAAATGAATTTCTTATGATTTTTCAAAGTCAAGAAAGCAATGCACAAAACATGTGTAAAATAAGATTTTCAGAGACAGTGCTATGTTCAAAACCTACTCTACAATAAAGTAAAGTATCGAAGAAAACCAACAAGCTTTAGTTTGCTCAATTTGGAGTTACAGAGAAATACTTATGCATTTTTCAAGTTAGACGAATTTTTAGTGCAATAATAATGCTAAATCGAAAGTAATTCTACTAACAACATTTTCTGGAACAACAACAAGATTCAAAAACTGTATCAAAATAAATTACACTAAAAATGTAACCCAACAAAATTTGAAACGTCTAGAAAGGAGTTGAAATGAATTACTTATGCTATTTTGAAGTTCAAACAATTAACAGTACAAAAATAAAGCATTCCCGAATTCATATACAACTTTTTATACCAGCACTGAGCTAGCCACAGCGCATGACCGGTGGGTCCTACGCGTGAGGGCTACTCGGCCAAACTTGACTCAGTCAACTAGGCCTTGGGCCCACGCGTCAGCAAGCGAGGCAAGTGGCGCTGGATTGTTTTAACGAGCGGGACAGATTTTGACCATTAGATCAAGATCAGACAGTCCAAATGAGAGGGACGCTTGGACGGTCCGAACGGCCCAAACGATCTAGACCGTTGAAATCAAATTGTACGATGCACGTGAAGGGAATGTGCGGTTGGTCTGAACGGCTCGAGCGATCCAGAACGTTGATCCCAAAATGGACGGTTCAAAGTGAGGGACTACTAGGCTCTTTAACTACTGGACCCACATGTAAGTGATACATTAACTCAAAACTACTGGATCTACACAGATAAGCATGCTTAGGACAGTGATTAAAAGCTAATGATTGTGCTACAGTGATTGCCGGGGTACGACAAAAACCCAAGGTTAAAGCTGAGCTCACCGTCGGCGATGTGGTCCACGCCAGCATGAGCTAAGGGCATGAATGGGTTCCTAATAATGTTGCGCACCTACTGGAGGTGGTGGCGGTGGCTGAGATGCCCTATACCGGCAGCTAGCCGGAGAGGGGCGGTGCTAAGGTTCGGGCAATTTGCATGTTGCAACCCGAGTGTGTTTTGAGCCTAAAATCGCATGCATGCATATCTAAAGGTCACTAGGGACCTTACCCAAGGATGGAGAGGTCCAAAGAAGCTCTAAGGTGGCTTGACGTCGTTAATGGCAACGGCGGCGCTCGGCTTCACATGGAGAGAATAGCCTGAGCAAGGAAAAGATCCATGAAGCATCAAGATAGCTCAAGCATCATAAGAAGATGCTCCAAGAGCAAGGAATTAGAAAAGGCCTTACTGGATCGACAAGGAGATGAAAAGGGATCTTGTCGGCCGAAAATGTAGGAAACTCAAAATCCACGAGCTCCTGTGACATATTACCCAAATTAGTTGAGGGGTTTTCAATGTCACACCTAAAGACTTGATATGACATGCAAGATTGAGGATAATACTTACCGAAGGTGAAGAGGACACAATGGTGTCTTTCTAAGCACGCTCTGGAACTACCGAGAGCGTCGGGTTTGGTTCGGGAGCTACAAAGCAATGCAGAGGTTGGTATTAGCCAAAAGGAAACAGCATCGAAAGAGAACAGGAAGGGACACCAAGACTTGAAGCTTACCCGATAGAGGTGCTCACAATGGCGTCTTCTTCCTCAGCCACCGAGAGGAAGAATAGAATGGTGAATTAAGAGGGGTGTGAGGGGTATTAAGCCCGGGAGTTGACGGCAACAGAGGCGGCGTGAAGCGGAGGAGGATCCGGAGTGGTCAAATTGTGCGGTGGATTCACGCCATGAACGGGGAGTGCAACATGCAAAGGGCGCGTGGCGCTGAGCTTCTGCGCGAGTGCCAACGGGAGGTAAGACAACTAACAAGTAGGGCCCACCAGTCAACGACTCAAACGAAAGCGGCTCGGGTCGGTTTGAATCAGTTGATCGAGTCGGAAAATCTTGAAGGTCTGATTGAAAATGGACTGTCAAGATTGCGCGCGCGTTCGGACGGTCCGAACGTTCCCAAGCGATGCGGACGGTCCGATTGAAAATGGACGGTCCTGATTGAAATGGTCGTTCGGACGGTCCGAACGGCCCAATCAATCTGGTCAGTTGAAAACGAATCGGACGGCCCAAAATGCTTCGCATTAGTTGGGATTAGGTCCGAACGTGAAGATGGTTGGGTCCAACCAAGAGGCTTGGGTCTGGGCCTGAGGATCAGTGGCAAAGACTAGGTTGGAAAAGCAAGCTGAAATTTTGAGGAATTTTTAGATAGAGTTTCATAACTCCAAAAATTCCAAAATTTTTAAGGAAGGTTACTGGATCTGAGAACAACCTTGTGAAATTTTTCTAGAACTTTTCATGCAATGCATTTCTTTCTAGAAAAATCACAAGGTCAAGTCCTAGGGTTTTGACCAAGAGTTAAACTGGTTTGACTGGCCTCTTAGAAATAGCAAATAATTTCTAAAAATTATGAAATTTTTCAAAGGAGTTACTAGAATGATCTAGGAGCTAGGAAAAATATTTATAGAGGATGATCACAAGATTTTCTTGATGAGTTTTCAAAGATTATGCTCCCATCAATTGGAGCATTGGTCTTTGAAGATAGGAAACCCTTGGGGAAAATTTTTAGAAATTTCAAATGACATCATAAGGCATCAAAAGTTTTAATTTTCCCTCATTTTTATATATTTGAAACACAAACCAATGTTTGGGATGTTACAAAGGCGTCGACGGGGAAGAAACCCAAGGCAAAGAAGGCGACGTAGGCTAGATCCGTGCAGGAGAAGGCCAGGCAGCGGCAGATCTGTCGGGAGAGACGCGGATCCGAGCGAGGGCGATCGGATCCAGGTGGTGGAGATGATTGGGCGGCAGATCCGGACTCTCTGGAGGCGAAGCAGAGCACCAGCAGTAGGATCTGAAGAGCCGAGGGCTGCGCCATCGAGCAGAGCGTCGGGCCACCGAGTAGAGCGTCAATCCATCGAGCAGAGCACCGGGTGACGTCGGGAAGAGAAAGCGCCATGGGCGAGAAGAGACAAGTAGCGGCGAAGATCCAAGAAGAGGACAGCGGCGGCGGCGGTCTAAGTAGGGGAAGACCAACAGCGGTTTCGATGGTCCAAAAAGCTAGGATCCTTCAGGGCGATGGCGCGGATCCAGAGTGTCATGCGACATCTGGCGGAGACGACGCCATGAGCGAGAAGAGACGAGCAGCGGTGACGGTCCAGGAAGAGGACAGCGGTGGCGGCGGCCCAAGCAGGGAGCAACGACGGCTTGGGAGGCCCGGCGAGAGAGCACAGGCGGCGACGAGAGGCCACCATCGGGAGTGGAGATGCTCCTCCTGGGGGCGTCGGGCAACGGAAACGATGAAAGCTTGGTTGTAAGCTAGGGTTTAGAACATTGGCTCTGATACCATGTTATGAATATTGTGTATGTATTGAAGAAACCCAATGGGCAATATATATAGGGTGTACAAGAGGGTATGCCATATACAGATAAGGCAATACAAAAAGAAGATAAGGAAATACAAAAGTTCCTATTCTAATCTAATACCTTATTCTAAAATTTATTATGTTTTAGATATTAGGATTTCCCTTTTGGCTAAAAATAATAATTCAAGATGCCTTATAGGCATAGGGAGATGAGTGAACCAAAGGGGTCAAGTTTTCATGTGATTTGTTTTCTCCGGTGGTCATCCGATCTCTCTAGTTGATTCAGCACCATGATTCAATTATGGGAATTGATAGACGTTGTGCGTCCATCGTGAAGCTTTCCGTCCAGACCCCCGCTCAACTCTCTTTCCTCATTCTTCTCTCTCCCTACGCGTCCTTATCACTGAGCCACATCCCCAACCGTTTGCAACCACTCATTCCTCCCTTCTCTCTCCACTCTCATCCGCTCCATGCAGAGCTCATCTCTCTCTCTCTCTCTCTCTCTCTCTCTCTCCACATACCAAACTAGAGAAGAAGAGCCTTCGCGCCCGACCGTGCGCCTCGCCTCTCGCCTGACCTCCTCCATCACCACACCTCACACGCCCGAGCCGCCGCCTTCCACTGACCAGTGCCCATCAAGAAGACTGCCATGGCAGCCACCAGCGCCACGGCCTAGCCGCTAGGCTACTACGAGTTGTCGGTCTCCATGCGCCGCTGCCCGCGCTCGGCCTCCTATGGCCGCGTTGCCACTGGGCAATTTTGTTGCATCCCACCCATGTAAGTTGGAGCTGCAGCTGCTAATTGTTGCTTCTTTGTGATATGTTGCGATCCGTTTTTTTAAAAAAAATGCTGTATACTGTTCTTTGAGATGTTGCGACCCGTTGAAAAAAATGTTATGCGTTGTTGAAAAAAAATGTTGTGCACTGTTGAAAAAAATGTTGTGACTGTTGAAAAAAAATATTGCATCATGTTTACGGTGATGTTGCAAGATTTTTTTCTTATGTTCGGCCTATTGAAAAAAAATTTATACTGTTCCTTAAGATGTCACGACCCGTTGAAAAAAATGTTACGACCCGTTGAAAATAATGTTGCGACTGTTGAAAAAAAAATGTTACATACTGTTTACAGTGATGTTGCATGATTTTTTTAATGCGTCTTTTTTTTCAAATGTTTTAATGAACCTACTATAGAAATATTATCTATTGTCTTACCGTAGGGTGTGGTATCTCCTCACCACGCTATACGCACGCCGCGGCATGGCCACCAAGATCGACAACCTCGAACTCCAGACACAACATGTTAGCGACCGACGCACGAGATATGGGATGGAGAACCTTAAAGATGACATCGGGGCTAGACGTACAGCGCTAGTGCTCGAATCGTACGAGTGATAGTCGCTCCCTTCAATTATTAACGAAGATAAATAAGCCATTATTTATCAACGCGACAAACGGATGTTATCCAATGGATAGACTAACAGTACCATTGCGCCACCAGCAAGTTTAAACAACCAGATCGGGCGTCAACATTGTGTCAGTGATGCACATCTATTGTGTCAGGACTCAGAAGCAAGCTGCAGTTAACAGATTCGCATACTTTCATCAAACCACGAAGTTATCTGACTACCCAGAGCCAAACCAGAAAACAAAGTATAAGAATGAACTTTGAAGTCAGCTTCAACCAGATGACAATCATTATCAGCCTTGTTTGTACTGTGCCCGTCTCCCACTTTAGAGTACACCATGCTACCCTTGGATCGCCTCTTCGGTTTCTGACCTGTACATTGCTTCAGTTTTCGTTTTGCAGTCTGGTCTGATCTTGCAGAAACAGCAGCTGAACAGTCCCTTGCGAGGCGAAGCTCTATGTTTATCGCGTGGCTGGGACTTTCGACAAGGAGCACAAGTACCGCGCGGTAGAATCTTCGAGAAACAGCCACGGCGAGATCTGTCTTCGTCAACCTTTGGTGTATGTCCTGCAGCTTTCAGGGAAACATTTCCTGGAGTGGATGCTTCAGGTATGACGGAGATCTTTTGATAGCTCAAGATCCTCGACTCGGTATCTCCTGTCTCGCCATCTGTACCATGAAGGCACCCCAGAATGTGCAACGGTTTCTCCTTAGGTTGCCCTGCGAGCAGGGAAGGACAGTCTTTTCTGGATGAAGCTACAGTTCCGCAATCTGTGGCAACTGCATTCTGCGCCTCTTGATCTTCTCTGGATTGCATGACCAGGCTGACTGATGAATTCTTGGATACAGCTCTGTTGCTGATGGAGATTGGGGAAAGATTGATTCGGATATCCACATTGCACCTGAGCAAATTCTGCAGAGAAATCACAAGTGGCTTCCATAAGCTCTCTGATGTAGGTACATCCTCAGGATGGCCGAACTGTAGCTCAGCAACTGCTACACCTGCAATCCAAAGTTAAACATAATGAAATCTGACTTGAAAAATCCTCAGTGCAGGCATGCAATGTTGCTGATAGAACGTGTGCAATTTGGATTCATGGCCAGTGCTGAATGTCGATTACTCCAGAAGACCACAACTCTGAGCATATGTTTTAAAGAAAAAAAACTGTGACCATGATGTACCACTTCATCAAGAACACACTAGCTTATTGACAAGCCTACATATTTGCTACATGATACATATGTTCAGACAAACACGTGCTTTCTGGAATGCAGCTTTAAGTACTGCTGGGATAAGATGTATGATGGATCAGCAGGAAGCAGGAGGTAAGGACTACAGGATAATAGGAAGTAGGGACATGTTTTCATTATAAAATGACAAACGAATCTGTCTTCCAAACAAAACAGAAAAAAAAAGCTCCAGCACACAGTTAGATCAATTACCTTGGGTTGTGTATAGGGACGACAACTTCCCATCTTTTCGCAATAGATTATGAAGTGACTTAGATGCGCAGTTTTCAAGAGCCTTCATCCATATCGAGTCCAGTACATCTGGATCTCCTAAATTCATATCTAGACAACCGATTTTATTCTGATAGCAAAGAATAGAACTGGTCTCTAAGCTTTCATCTTTCAAGATAGCAGCCCCATCATCTGCGTAATGAATAACTTAGTTGTCAGTGAACAGAAACTGAGAAAGTGACTTCACCAACAGAGTTTTGTTTCATAATGATATTAAATATATAAAATAATTTGTGATATTCCAATAGTAACTTAAGTATATGTTGTTCAGGAGAGGAATCAAAATCATAGTAACTATGGGAGGCAGAGAACACTGGTTACCTGTCTGACTCTCTGTGAACATGCTTGAAACTGCAGTATCGTCTAGACAGTAAGGCTCTCTCATATTAAACTGTAAAAGAGCTGCAGTAAGCCATGTAGACTGGTTCTTTGTGGTTTTCAATTGCTTTTCAGTTTCAGAAAGTATTTCCAGTGCATTCCTGAGTTTGTGCACATCGACTTCAGCAGCTGAGAAGTAAGATATAAAAGATAAAAGGTTAGATGGATATGGAAATTGGAAATAATATGTTTATGTACACTGCGGGTAAACTAATAGTTCATGTTTAAAAGTAGAAATTATATTCAGCTAGAGGACCCGGTGGAAAAGACAACATTTTGCAGTGCTAAAAATGATTCAACAACATATCTGCAGCTATTTCACGTGTAGCCTGCACAACTTTAAAGTTTGCTTAGGAGGGAAGAGTGCATACATGTATGTTTACCAATAACTTTTCTAACTTCTGAAGAATCTGACTGGTGCTTCCCAGCTAAAATATCCATGATGAGATTTGCAAGCTGAGCTAATAGCTGCAGGGGATCGACTTTTGAACTCAAAAGCTCCCTAGCCCTCCTGACAATGGTAGCAGCATCTGATGACATAGCCAAATTAAGAAGGTCAAGCAACTCCTCATCTGAGACATCACCTATCTGCAAAAAATATCATAGGAAGTTAATGCATAGTTTTCAAAGAAGAAAAAACTGATTAAGTTTATGATGTTATACATCTGAAAGCTAGAAAGCTAGAGTAATCAACTTACTAGGTCATATGCTACAGATTTGCTGATCCTTTTTCCGAGCAGAGTTAGTTGGTCAAGCATTTGAACTGCATCACGAATGGAACCATTTGCCTTGCGAGCAAGAAGTTCCAGTGCTTCAGCTTCGAACTCCATACCTTCTTTTGTGCAAATCTTACTCAACCGGCGGGCAATCTCTGCGTTGTCTATCTTGCAAAACCTGTAGCTCTGGCACCATCCAACTGAATTGCTTGGTAGTTTATCAATGTCAGATGTGATCATGACAAAGATTGAGCTGTCAGGAATCCCTTCAAGACTGCTATAGATAGAGTACCATCCCTCCTTATCCATGTGTTGACAATCATCTATAATAAGAACCTTGAAGTGCGAAGAAGCAGGAACATCACAGGCATTCCTGAGCAAGGCAGCAACTCTAGATTTGCAATCCAGTTTGGAAGCATCAATCTCTACCACACTGCTACTGTTTCCTGATAATATGGCCATGCATTCCTCACAATGCCCACACGGTTGGTTCCCACCTGGAGACTGGCAATTCAGCACCGCGGCAAATATTCTAGCTGCAGACGTCTTGCCAATGCCATGCGGTCCATGGAAGAGATAGATAGGAGTAAGTTTTCCTTTTGAAACGGCAGTAGAAAGGGACTGGGCAACCACATTCTGTCCAACCAGCTCAGAGAAAGACTTGGGCCGGTACTTCTGAAGAAAACTTCTTGGGCTTTCCTGAAACGTGCGGACCTCCCTCTGACCTAGTTCTTCTCCTTCGATCACCAAAGAGAAAGCCCTGTCCTTTGCTGCTCTCGACATCCCAGAGATGGCCGAGCAGCAGTTCTGGTTATGAAGCGCCGCCTTCACTCTCGCATTGGCCTTGATGATGTTGATCGGCGAGCTCACCAGACAACCAGACCTTGCACTGTCCCCAAACTCCTCCCTCCTCTGGAGATGATCATACATGTTGTAGCTAAAGCTGTGCCGACCATAATTGCTCCCCTCCAAGTCCTCTTCCTCGAGAGAACAGCCCTCACAAATGGTCTTCTTGGCCGAGAACTTGGCCAGTGAGTTGGTGTCAGGGTCCCTCAGAGATCTAGACCTCATGACGGCCACCAGGGCCCTCGAAATCGGAATGTCCACGGAATGCCTCCTCCCTTCAAACATCTTGCAAGCCTCCAAGGAACTAGACAGACTGGTACCAGTATTGAAATTTTGCTGAGATTCTGAGTCCAAGCCAGCTGAATCCTGCAATGCAGACCAGTGTCGAGGAACAATTTAGTCTTGACAAGAGAAGCATATGCACTGCACGTTCAACACATTCTTGAAACATGACGCAAATTCTCTCTTGTAAAAATCCCATCCTTTACAATCTTGGGAACAAGAAGCGCGGGCCATGGACCGCAAAATCTGCATAAACAAACGTCCGCTGCGATTTCCCCCAACCAGCATTGTCATGCAAACAACTTGCACGCCGAGCAAAAAACGGACGGAAATTGGGCGCTTGATATTGAGCAATCAATCTTACACTAAAAAACCTTTCAAAGAAGAACGTAAAACACATTGCAAAATCCATCCAAGAGAAAGAAAACACGGAAACAAAAAAAAATGAAAATGAAAATTTGGGTTCTTCATATCGAACGATCTCACAGCACAAAAACCTCCCGAAGAGAGCAAAAAGGAAGAAACCAGACGCTCGATTCCCCATAGAGGAATGCACCTCAAAGGACGAAAACAAAAGGGAAAAAAGATGGAAACATTTTAGCGACACAAGCGAAGCACACACAAACCCAAGAACCAAAGAATCCAAAACAAGAAACAAACACCAAACAGGACCCAAGAATAGAAGAGAAACTAAGATGGGGATTAGTAGAACAGAATCCTACCACCCCCGAGGCGACGAGGAGAGACGAAAGCGCGCAGCTTTTCGGCAATAGCGGTGCCGCACCCCACCGCCGCGCTGCGCTGCGCCCCACTCCCTTCCTTTACCACCACCACCAGTTCATTAACAGCGGAGGAAGGGGAGAGGAGCAAAGCAGCAGGAGCAAGAAGACGGAGTGGCAGAGCCGTGAATACGCTCGAAGGCTAGGGCCTAGGGCTAGTCCGCGAGGCGTCCGGTGGAAACGGAGGCGTGCGTGAGGAGCGAGGAGGCGCGACCTGGCGGGAGGGGGGAGGCCTCGTGCGCTGTGCCACCACCGAATGGCACCCCGCCGTAAATACGCGGAAATCGCAAGGGTATGTCCGTCTTTTATGCGCGCGGCTGTACAATTCCGTGGCAGCGGAATCGTAACGGACGCGACAGTGGGAGCGGTGCGCGCGGAGGGCGGCCGCGGTTTTGGCTGGGCTCGTCCATGACAGGTGGGCCCCGTGCCCACCTGTCAGAGACACTACGGGGTGCATGCGAATGCGATCGAGACGCTGTAGAGAGGGGTCGCGTCAGAGTTACTGTTCCGGGGTGCTGGGCCTCGTGACCCCACCGCTGCTCGTTTTACTTTTTTTTTCTCGTTCTCTCTCGAATTTTTTTTATTAAATAATCCTTTTTTAATTAGAAAAAAAAAATCGGTTGGAAAGGGCCGGGGAGACCCCAATCCACCGTTCATTCTCACCGCCTGATTGAGCGGCCCCAGGCGGAGGCTCTCCCAGAGGATTTCCTTCCCTCTGAATTGCCATAGCCCCAGAGCCAAGTACAAGGCTAGCTCCTTTACGCGAGGTGAGCAGTAACTTGGCAGGACACTATCCCTAGCTGGTCAAGGATGCTAGGAGTAGTACTGATGCTACAGTGCCCCCATTGCTGGGACAGGATCTCCATGGGGCAGGAGATGCAAGATTATGGGAGTAAACAGTAACACAACTTCAATGGAGTACTTGCCTTGCCTTTGTGGCAGCGGCAGTACCACAGCTCTTGAACCGGAGGAAAAATTGAAGGAGGGGGTAGACATGAGAGTTCAGATTCAGATGGACCACAAATCTGTAATTGAACAACCAGCCAACCAACGTGTTTTTTTAAAGAAATGGAGAGCTAATATGATGCACCATAACGATCGTATTAGAGGACGCAAGGAAACAGCTATCTCGGTACTAGTACTATCTTGTTGGCACCGTTTGAAAGTTGAAACATGAGGATTTATTGATGAAAAATTGCACTTTTTCTGACGAAACTTGTGCGAAATTAACGTGAAAGCTCTGCGTTCCAAGTAAGCCTAGGATTTTGCAGCCGGGTTACCTTATTCTGAGAAGAGAATTTCCGGCGAAATGGGCCTTGGACTGGGCTGCAAGCCTTCGATGGAGCCGAGTCCCCAGCATTCGCTTGACCATCTCTCCAGGCGACAGTTGTTCATGGTGCGGCCGCTCACCAGGTAGACGAAATGCGAATTTTTGGCGCAATCAGCACTGATGCGATGGTGTATCACGGAAGTAGCGCCCGTAAGGAAATCGCAAATTTGACGTCTGTCCGTACGGTTATCGGTTAGGCATGATGTTCATGCGACACGTCGCCTCGTCTGGTCTCGTGACCGCCCGGACACCCCTCGTCCGGCCTGTGACCGATCGGAGGCCTCCGCCTCCACCGACCCGTGACCGGCTGGTCACAAATCGATACGATTAATTAGCATCAAATTAATTAGCATCCGAAATTAATAAGTCCTCGTACACTACAGTTTTTAAGTTAAGTTAATTAGTAGCAAATTAATTAGCATCCAAAGTTAATTAGCATCCGAAATTAATTAGCAGCAAAAGCCATCGTACATTGTAGTTGATTGAACAACCATGGAATAATATGTCGGTGTTGTATTATATTAGTTGCCTTTTTTTTGGAAAACGAGATGATGTATCAACTTTGCCCTGGTGGTTTGCCTGTAGGTACCGAAAGCCAAAAGGCTCTCCTTTCCATTTTCACATGAACTAATCGTGTTGATACACAGACAAGATCCGTCCCACACACGATCGGACGCCTCGAAAGCGCCCTCATGTCTTGTCCATCACCCTTATGTATTGTATGTCATATATGTCCCCCGCATGCATGTATGCAATCCCCCGCATGTATTTTTCTCCCAACGGACCACGCTCTCATCCTCGCTATAAAATGCGGTGTTGCGAGCAAGGCTCTTCGCTCGCACTCACTCATTTTCACTCGCATTCATTTTGGCCCGCGCTCTCTCGCCGTTTCTATGTTTCTTTTCGTAGAGGATTAAGTGTTGTTTAGAGCCGTCATTAGCGGTCATATCAACATGTAGTTTTTATGTATTATCTTTATTAAATGTGTAGTTAGCTAATTAGTTAATTAGTCGTAATTAATTTCTTGTAGTTATTTAGGTGTAATTAATTTAGTCCCAATCATTTAGGCGTTATTAAATTTGTGTTCTTAGTTAGTAGCAATAAACTAGGTCGTAATGAATTAGTCGTGTTGATTACGTTAGTCCGAAATAAGTGGTTGAATCTACGTGGCCATAATTAATTTGTTGTTATTTAATGACTTATAGTTAGTTAGTGGCAATGACAACGCAACTTCACACTTAAATTTAGACAGACTTTGAGGCCTCAAAGATTGAACAATATTATATCCATTCTCCAACTTGATGTACTCAAGATTTTCATACAACAAAGCTTTTTGTTATAGTACTTATGTACATCACCACAAATTAGAAGTACAATGGCATTGAACCAAGCAATAACTAGCTATCCATCAGACTGGAATAGAATGTATATTTTTAGCTTCACGCAATATAGTAGAAGTTCCACTTGCGCCTACAGATTATGGGAGTAAACACCTCTTCAATGGAGTACTTGCCTTGCCTGTGTGGCAGCGGCAGTACCACAGCTCTTGAACCGGAGGAAAAATTGGAGGGGGCAGACTTGAGAGTTCAGATTCAGATGGACCACCAAATCTGTAATTGAACAAACAGCCAACCAACGTGTTTTTTTTAAAGAAATGGAGAGCTAATATGATGCATCATTACGATCATATTAGAGGACGCAAGGAAACAGCTATCTCGGTACTAGTACTATCTTGTTGGCACCGTTTGAAAGTTGAAACATGAGGATTTATTGATGAAAAATTGCACAGTTTCTGACGAAACTTGTGCGAAATTAACGTCAAAGTTCTGCGTTCCAAGTAAGCCTAGGATTTTGCAGCCGGGTTACCTTATTCTGAGAAGAGAATTTCCGGCGAAATGGGCCTTGGACTGGGCTGCAAGCCTTCGATGGAGCCGAGTCCCCAGCATTCGCTTGACCATCTCTCCAGGCGACAGTTGTTCATGGTGCGGCCGCTCACCAGGTAGACGAAATGTGAATTTTTGGTGCAAACAACACCGATGCGATGGTGTATTACGGAAGTAGCACCCGTCGTAATGAAAAAGCAAATTTGATGTCTCATCAACGCGGATACCGGCCGGACACAATGTTCACGCGACACGTCGCCTCGTCTGCCCCGTGACCGGTCGGAGGCCCTCCACATCGCCTCCGCCGACCTCCACTCCCTCGTCCAGCCAGTGACCGGCCGGACGCCGCCTCCACCGACACGTGACCGGCTGGACACAAATCGACGCGATTAATTAGCAGCAAATTAATTAGCATATGAAATTAATAAGTCGTCGTACACTGCAATTGTTAAGTTAATTAGCAGCAAATTAATTAGCATCCGAAATAAAGTAGCAGCAGAAGCCATCGTACACTGCAGTTGATTGAACAACCATGGAATAATATGTCGGTGTTGTATTATATTAGTTGCCTTTTGTTGGAAAAGGAGATGATGTATCAACTTTGCCCTAATGGTTTGCCTGTAGGCACCGAAAGCCGAAAGGCTCTCATTTCCATTTTCACGTGAACTAGTCGTGTTGATACACATACAAGATCTATCCCACACGCGGTTGGACGCCCCGAAAGCGCCCTCATGTCTTGTCCATCACCCTTATGTCTTGTCTGTCACATCTGTCCCCCGTATGCATGCATGCAGTCCCCCACATGTATTTTCCTCCCAATGGACCACGCTCTCATCCTCGCTATAAAATGTGGTGTTGCGAGGAAGGTTCTTCGCTCGCACTCACTCATTTTTGCTCGCACTCACTCATTTTTGCTCGTATTCATTTTGGCATGCGTTCTCTCGCCGTTTCTGTGTTTTTTTCGTAGAGGATTAAGTGTTGTTTAGAGCCGTCATTAGCGGTCATATCAATAGGTAGTTTTTATGTATTATCTTTATTAAATGTGTAGTTAGATAATTAGTTAATTAGTCGTAATTAATTACTTGTAGTTATTTAGGCGTAATTAATTTAGGCCCCATCATTTAGGCATTATTAAATTTGTGTTCTTAGTTAGTAGCAATAAAGTATGTCGTAATGAATTAGTCGTGTTGATTACGTTAGTCCGAAATAAGTGATTGAATCTACATGATCATAATGCAGACTTTGAGGCCTCAAAGATTGAACAATATTATTTCTATTCTCCAATTTGATGTACTCAAGATTTTCATACAACAATAGTTGTTGGCCTGAAACTTTTTGCCATAGTACTGATGTACATCACCACAAATTAGAAGTACAATGACATTGAACCAAGCAATAACTAGCTATCCATCAGACTGGAATGGAATGTATATTTTTAGCTTTACGCAACATAGTGGAAGTTCCACTTGCGCTACAGATGTGATTATGTTTTCAAAAAGCATGTAGATGTGATTTAGCTTTTCAACCTTTCAAGGTTGGACACCAATTAATGATCTTGGAAAACTAAAGGACCAGGTCATAGTGCACGCGTGAGAGTAGCTAAATGGTCGGACTAAATAAGGACCAGAGGCATTATTTATCAAGAGGAAAGGAAGGACCAGAGCCATCAAATTATCATAATATTAGTACCTTCTATACATAGTTTGGAACATAGTCTTCCAAGTAAGAAGCATGAATCTTATGCTGGATATTTACCTAAAAACAGTGTAAGGTGGTATACTTAAATGTCTTGTGTGCAAAGTAGTGATGTACATCACCACAAATTGGGAAGCATAAAATGTTGTTTTTGTATTAAAGAGGAAACAATTCAACATCTTTTTATTAAATGTCCATTTGCACGTCTTGCATGGTGGACTGTTCAATGTGCGTTCAATTTATCTCCTGCAGCGAGTATAACAAATATATTTGGGAATTGGTTAGACGGTATCCCAAAAAGTTTAAGTCACAACTCTTAGTGGGAGTTAGTGCCTTATGTTGGTCTATCTGGTTATGTCAGAATAATGTTGTTTTTGACAAAAAAAAAAGATTGTCACTAACCCCTTGCAGGTTATCTTTTTGAGTGGACAATGGTTGAGGGCTTAGGCATCTTTGCAGAAATTAACCCAGAAGGAGTCTATGTTGGCTGGAAGCGACAGATTGGAACTGGTGGTGAAGCAATTGTTAAGCATTCATGGGTGGTGATTTAGCCATAGGATCTGTAATGCTTAAGCTTTTCTTGGTCATCGTTTGTTTCTAAGGCTTCAAGCCAGTTTTAACAGTTGTGTTTATTTAGTACTTCAGACCTTTAATAAATTGGGTTGTGTGCATCCTTGATGCAGAGGCCGGGAAAGATTTTCTCTTCCATTATCTAAAAAAAACATCACCACAAATTAGAAGTATAATGACACTGAACCAAGCAATAACTAGATATGAAAACAGACTAGAATGGAATGTGCATTTTTAGTGTAAATAAGGACCTTGCGCCTGCAGATGTGATTCTACTTTCGAAAAAGCGTGCAGATTTGATTTAGCTTTTCAACCTTTGATGGTTGACACCAATCAACCTTTCAAGTGTGAATCTTATGCTGAATATTTACGTAAAAACAATGCAAGGTGGTATACTTAGATGTCTTGTGTGCAAAGAATCTGGTTGTTGTTGCTTACATGCCCTATTTGTTATATTGCATTGTGTATAACTCGGGTTGTTGTTGCTGTAGGTAATTTCAAACATGCAAGAGTTGGTAGTATTTTATGGCGATGGTTTCGTACGGGTCAAACGATAGGTTGGACCTATCGAGATGTCAGTACAAGGTGGTCCAGGCGGAAAGGCTCGATGCGATGAATATTCACGAGCTTCGAAGCCGCATCCGGAGGGAGTTCGTCATGGAGGCAATGATGAAGAAACTTGTGATCGAGGGGATCACCTTCACGAATATCGTGTGGGAGTTGGTGAAGTTGAATGGAAGCGTAGCATGGAGCAAGTACGCGCAGATCGCCTCCTAGACCAAGGTGTCCATTTACGAGAGGCCGATGGTGTACGTGGATTTCGTACGCAGGGTACCGGGAGACTTTGATGATGCCAAGGCCTCGACAAGCGGGCAACCGCAGGCGGAGCTTGAAGATGGTAGAACAAAATATGTTGTCTCGGAGAAAAGGCTCGCGCATAACGGAACGTGACTTCCGCATATGTGGCAAGCCTCATCAGCCACCTAGTTATGGTGGACGTGTCCATCTCCTCCAAGATGCTGATGTCGGAAGTCGTCAATTTGGTTGGTTATCTAGTCAGCTATGGCAAGGTCCGACGAGCCAAGCAGAAGATCATCGAGTCCATGTACGGGACATATGAAGAGGTGTGCAACCTTGTGCCGAGATTGCTTCATTAGATTGCCAAATCAAACTCCGGCACGTACGTAAACAAGCTTGAAAGTGAAGATGCTGACGGAGGGCCCAACTGCTTTATACTGGACTGGGTGTTTGGGCTTTCACCTAGGTTGTTGAGTGCTTCAAGTTATGTCATCTTGTGCTCACGATGAATGTCACTTTCCTCACGGGGAGGTACAAGGACACCATTCTCACCGCGGTTGTGGCCGACGCGAATGGCCAGCTTCTTCCGGTGGCATTTGCCATTGTGGATAGCAAGACTATGAGAACACATCCAGTTGGTTGTGGTTCCTGTGAACGTGAAGCGGGCGGTGGTGGGAGACCAACGCAACGTATGTGTTATCATATACCACAATACTTGGTTATTATCGGCCCTAAGAACCATGCAGCATTGGACAAAACCCGCTCAACAGTGGAACGACATGCAAGCCCGGTGGTACATGAGGCATCTTGCATCTAACTTGTTTATGTGGTTCCGCAATCAAGAAGTTATGAAAACGTTTAAGGCATTATACCTGCAGAACCAGAGACAAAAGTTTGAGTCCATCTAGATAGACCTCGAACACCGGACTACGAAGCATATAGGGGAGTCCACTCCGGATGTACTGGAGGGAGAGCAACCTAGGAGTGACATAAGTTTCTCGTAGTGGATTCAACGTCGTGCTCCTGAATTGGAGAAATAGTCCCTTCACTATGACATAGACGGTGCAAGGTACGGGATTATGACGACCAACATGTCCGAGGTGTACAATAGTATCCTCAAATGTGTGCGATGCCTCTCTATCACCGCGATCGTCGAGGAGACATGGACTCGTATTATTGGTTATTTCATCAATAGAGCTACCGCAGCCAAGCGACAGATGGAGAAAGCCAAGCGGTGGTCCAATAACATGCAAAGGCACATAGACCAGAAGATGGAGAAGGCCCAAATGCACGACATCGGGGTGATCGATGGCCTATGGCCTAAGGAGGAAGTACGAGATCAGGCTTCAGCAGAAATATATCAACAGTCATGCTAGGGGAAAAAACAAGCATGCACCCTGGGTGAAGTGGTGATATGCACATGCAACAAGCCAAATTCCTACACAAGCCATGCTCGCATGTGTATAATACGTGTGCGCAAATGAGGTAGATGTCTACATCGTACATCTTTGAGTACTACGACATGCAACACCTTTTCGGTACATGGAGTGCAAAGTTTCACTCGTACGGCTTGGATATAAACTACAAGGATCTTTGGCCGGATAAGGTGCAATAGGGCCCGAACAAGGCCTTAAAGACAATAGGTAAGGGACGATGGCAGACGCGGCCCTTCCAGAACGATATGGATGCCAACCAACGTACCAGTATTAGCCGTACAATCAAGTGCAGGATATCCATGACCCCTGGGCACTCAATGAAGGACTACCCCAACAAATCCAGCTCGTCTAGTCGTCATTCAGTGTCGTGATTTAATGTATTGTCTGCCTTATTTTGTTATCTACAGTGAAACTTCTACGATACCCAGATATTTCAAACTCATCAGCAAACATCTACACGAGGATATTGCAGAAGTGCAAGTGGCTTGTGTAGAAGACCAAACATCTACAATACCAGATTTTTCAATAAAAGATGCTTCGATACCACCATGGTTTCTGGTCCCGCAGTGTGTGTGTGGCGAATCGGCGAAGATCATTCAGTCCACACACATAGACACCTCCGCCCGGGCGTACTACACGTGCGGGCACCACCTCGTAAGCATTTCTTTCGCACACATCAATTTTCCTCTCCCTACATTGATTTCTATAAATTTTTAACTTCATCCCCATGTATTGGTAGCCCGAGATGCGCTGCCACTTCTTCCAGTGGATCGATGGCCCGAAGATGTACGATAGGGCGTTCATCCAACAGAAGTACATGCTGAACTTCTCGATACGGGCTGACACCTTCGAGCAGTGGAAACCTTACATACCAGACCCGGTTGAGGAGGCACCCAAGGAGCCCAGGACTCGCTCGACGGAGAAGGGGAAGGCTCCTGCTACTGAGACCGGTGATCGCCATAGCTTTTCCTGTCGCTCGGGAGCACTCCATATCGAAGAGGTGAGTTATATACAATTCGCGTCCTGATTTTATATTTGCCCTTTCGTTTTTCTAACAACATGTAATCGTCCAACCCATATCGCAGAACATGGAGGACTTTGATACACAACACCGACGTGGGGAGTCCTAAGACAAGGGGAAGGGGAAGGCTTTTACGACTGAGCCCGACCGCCATAGCGTATCCGGTCGCCGGGCACACTCCATATCAATGACGTGAGTTATGTAGAATTTATATCCTTATTACGTTTTTCACTGTACGGTGCACTTACATCATAGAATCGCAGGATATGGATGACTTCGACATACAACACCGACGTGGGGAGTCCCATGACAAGGGAAAAGGCTCCTTCAACCGAGACTGACCGACGTCGTAGCGCATCCGGTCGACCAGGAGCACTCTGTATCGAAGACGTGAGTTCTATACAATTTACATCCTTGTTACATTTGTTATTGTACGATCCACTTACATCATAGAATCGCAAGACATGGACGATTTCGACACTCGCCGCCACCGTGGGCAACCCCGAGACAAGGGGTAGTGGCTATGGTGCCGCAGAGACTAGTTGAAGACATCATTGCATAGATGATAGATATGATATTCTTTGTTAATTAATAAATTCAATGTGGATGATATTCTTTAATACTATATTGTACCACATGCTAGATAATCTTGTATATAAACCAATTGAGGGAAATATGTGGCATGCAGATCATATAACAGCATGTCATAGCTTGTACATTGTTATATGATTTGCATGCCAAGTATTTTCGCTCAGTTGGTTCATGTGCAAGCTTATCTAGCCTATGGTACAATACAGTATTAAATAATATCACCCACATTAAACTGATAAATTAACAAAGAGTGTCCTATTTGATCGAGGTACATGTGATAATACCCCCTCCTACTTCATCCTGATTGTAATAAACCCGCACGTGTATCATGTAATGCTTGTAACGTTTGAAATGTCGTCTATTTTATGTATGAAAAGTTACATTGCAACTCCATTGGAAATATCGACACTCCTTGTTACATTGCAACTCCATTGGAAATCCGCTTCGAGACCTAAACCCTTAATTTTTGAGACAATTTTAGAACACATATAAAATTACAGAAACATTACACACTCGAGTCCAATGTGTAAGGAGCATTCAAAACAAAATTCAACATTTTGGGAGCTCCTTTTCTATATTTAGAAATTCCTACCAACAGTATACTAAAATGAAATTCCAAGAAACATTCAGAAAGGATAAAATTATGGAAAAATTACACAAGCAATTACACTATGCCTGGAGGCTCCACAAAAAAATTCATAATTTTTTGAGCTCATTGGCTATATTTAAAAATTCAAACAAACAAAATGTATGATGGCTTCTATTGCTAATTACTTGCGGGGTCGGACTAATTTGCGTCCGGCCGGTCACGGGCCGGACGAGGGAGTGGAGGCCGACCGAGTGACGTGGAGGCGACGTGGAGGCGCCCGCCCGTCACAACCGACGAGTGACATGTCGCGTGGACATCGCGGCCGGCCGGTGTCCATGCGGTCGAGGCGCCAAATTTGCTATTTCGTTGCGACGGGTGCTACTTCCGTAATAAACCATCACAACAGTGCTATTTGAGCCAAAAATTGATGAAATGCTGCTTGCTTGTTCACGCTACGACTATGAGCGCTTGAAAGGAAATGGCGTCTTGGTTTGAGGCAACCACCCACACGCACACACCACCACGGACGTTCACCTATGCGAGTGTGTCCTATTAGAATATGCATACAAAAAACTCAAAAAATTTCTACGAAAAGCACTCGCGTGTCATATCATACAAAATTAAAAGACTGATTGGAACACATGAATTTTCCAAGAATCATGAAAAAAATTCAGCATTCTGGGGGCAATTCACTATTGGATGATCTACCTAATTCATAGCATCGTGTTTGCGCAAGGATAAGGAGGAGTTAATGGCTTGATGAAGAGGGTCCAAGTTATACCACACACTTCTTTTCTTCCTTTTAGCATGCAGCAACGTCCACACTCTTCTAATTGTACCCCAAAGAAGAAGAAAAAACAATCATTCCGATTTCAGCTGTCTAGACCATTCTCAAATTTTCATTTCCCCAAAATATATCCAACCATCATGACATCAAAGCAAAAACAAAAAGGGAATACCAAGAAAGAGCAAGATTTAACTATCCCAAATCCAAACCCTAAACCCTAGTCCTAGTGAACTATCTCAAATCCTCTTGTCATCATCTTCCCAAATGCCCATAACTTATTGCAATGCAATTGAAAAAAAATCCATAAATATGATAAATTGACCAAAATTCCATAATTTTTGACAACACAATTAACAAAAAAAAATATTTACCTTTTGAAAAATAAAAGTGTGTAATTGGTTTAAAAAATCAATTAAATCAAAGAAAAATCTAATAATTTAACAAGAGTTGCCCAAAATAAGATTTTTTTAAAAAAAAAAGTGGCCGAACCTAAGGGGAAAATTTTAGATAAAACATAAAACAACCATCACCATTAATGTTGGGATAGGTTCAGCAACTAAGGCTATTTCTACATTCAAACTACAAAATGAACTCTCCAACCAAAATAACATTTTTCTGGCGCATGTCTTTGCATTGCAGGCTAATTTGATTAGCTCCATCTAAATATGCAGTGAATCTCCAAGTAGCTTTTCTTTTGCATCCTCTCTCCTTAAAATAACAACAAGGAAATACTTAGAGCTGTCAAAAGAGACTTGAAAGCAGTTAAATTATCTCGCTCATTAATACCTCACAAGATCTAAGCGAGCAAAAAGGATAGTATATAAAATTCATGTGAACATTACAGTTGGGTATCCCTTTTCATCTCAACCTCAGACTAACAGTACCATCATATAACAATATAGCCATGAACAATCAGTACCAGCTATCCAACAAATTAAATGTCAATGACTCATGCTAATGTTATCATTTGCAAGGTTATTAGCAAACCATATAATTACCTAAAGTTGCTACTATAGCCTTATGCACAATAAATATTTTCTTATCCATTCCAAACACGACCAAATCAGATCAGAACTTGCAAAAAATAAGGACACAAAGCAATTGAAGTACCGAGCATTTATATTGGTCAAGAGCATATCAAAGAGCCCAGCTTCATAGCCCGTATCAAGATCCAAAGCGGTGCTTGCTCATGCCCAACCACATGCCCAATCGTAGCCTCTGAACAAATCAAGAATCAAGAAAAATCAGTTGCTTCGCATAAGTAGCAAATTAAATGATCAATTAAGATTCAAGAGGGGTCACAAACTGCGGCAAATTTTCTGAAACCTCAAAATCATTTGATAATACAATTATGTTCCTATTTAAGCCTATCTGTATCCACATCTCTACAACAAGTTTTACTAAACATCAACTTTACAAATGCCATCTTACATTAATATATTTTCAATATACATGTTGCCGCAAAATTGTAGAAATGACCGCACAAATCAAGTAGATCTAGCATGCACATGTAAAAAGCAGCGACCATTAAAATTTCACTAAAGAAAAAGACTACATCAATAGTTTCAGGTTACAGCAATTTCACCTTGGTGCTTACATTAAGCTTTGTGGAATGCATGTAATTTCAGTCGAAAGAAAGAAAGGAATTGCTTTGTACCGGATGCTTATGAGTTCTTGGCTAGTTAATCCGAAAGCGAGAAGAGAAGAACAATTGGGTAGGGTCCTCCATGAAATCTAAGAGATTTAACACCCAACAACAGTAATCAAGAACCGAAACGTGAGCGCAACAACATAACTAGATCAAAAACATCAGAATTGGGCTTAAGAAGTGTCATAGCATAAAAAGGCTAGACAGTGGGTACGGAGTACCCTCCGTACCCTTTGTCTTGGGAGGAGGACTAGAGGAGAAGCCAAAGACAAGTGTGTGTTTGTATTGCTCATGTGTGTTAGAAAATGAGATCCCCCCTTACATGCCCATGGGGCTTTACTTATAGGGGCAAGAAGGGACATTTACCTTCTTGCCCCCATAGGCGAGAGAGAGAGAGGGTAATTTAGGTACATTGGCTTAAAACACGCTATACAGACTAACTTTACATATGTACAGTATCCCCGACGGCACACCGATATTCCTGACGATCCTAGGGTGCGGGGCACCCCTTGGTGCCCTACTACGACAACTCCCTCGTCTGTGTGGTCCGAGGTCGCGAGGACAGGTCCCGCGGTCTTGAGGGGCGAGCGGACACAATCCTGTCGTCCCCGGGCCCTCGGGAGTTGGGATACTCCGGGAGACGTAGGTGAACCAGCGAAGGGGCCCCGGAGCCGGCCGAAGGCGGAGCGCCGAGGGGGCTCCGGAGGAGGCCGATGGTGGGGCGCCGAGGGTGCGTCGGAGGAAGATCCTTATCGGAGTCGCCCCGCCGAGGCTACAGCCTTGAGGCGGGCGATGAGCAGCGGCAGAGCCCGCGGGGGTGAAGTCGACGCGAGCCACCACGCCGAGGCATGGCCTCGGGCCGCCCACCGAGGTGATAGCGCCGAGGCGGCGATGAGCAGATGGCGGAGCCCGTGGGGCGGTCGACGCGAGCCGCCACGCCGAGGCATGGCCCTCGAGGCAAAGCGGCGTTAGGCCGCCCGCCGAGGCGTAGCCTCTAGGCGGCGCGAGCATCGACGAGCTCGTGGGGCGAAATCGACGCAGAGCCGCCACGCCGAGGCATGGCCTCGAGGCGGTAGCCCGTCGGGGCCACCACCGAGGCGGTAGCCTTGAGGCGGGCAAGGAGCATCAACGGAGCCCGCAAGGGCAAGTCGACGCGAGTCGCCACGCCGAGGCATGGCCCTCGAGGCGGGCGGCGTGTTGGGGCCGCCTCACGAGGTGATAGCCTCGAGGCGAAGCGGTGAGCACGTGGAGCCCGTGGGGGCGGTCGACGCAGAGCCGCCACGCCGAGGCATGGCCTCGAGGCGGGCGGTGTCGGGAGCCGCCTCGCCGAGGCGGTAGCCTCGGCGGGCGATGAGCGGCAGCGGAACCCGTGGGGTGAAGTCAACGTGGAACCACCACGCCGAGGCATGGCCCTCGGTGGCGCGCCTCAGGCGGGCGGTGGCGCGGCCATGAGCCCGTGGGGGCGAAGTCGACGCGGAGCTACCACACCGAGGCATGGCCCTCGAGGCGGGCAGCGCGTCAGGGCTGTCCCGTCGAGGTGATAGCCTCGAGGCAGGCAGTGAGTAGCGGTGGAGCCCGTGGGGGCGAAGTCGACGCTGGCCGCCACGCCAAGGCATGGCCTCGAGGCGGGCGCCCTCGAGGCGGGCGGTGAGCAGCGGCGGAGCCCGTGGGGCCGAAGTTGACGCGAATCCACCACGCCGAGGCATGGCCCTCGAGGTGGGCGGCGCGTCGGGGGCAGTCGCTGCTACCCTCGTATCTGATTGCTTTGGTGTGACCGTTCGCGATGCACCTGCTGGGGGCCTAGTATCGTGCCCCCTTCGGCCACTCCTGGTCGAGTGCGCCCGCGACTTGGAGTGGCATGAAGGGGTTCTTTCTTTTTGTTTTAGCTGGGAACGTCGTCCCCCAACTTTGTTTGGTTGGGCTCATTTGAGAGCTCAACGCTAGCGAGGGGGGCGAACCAACGTTGTCCCCCAACTTTCTTTGATTGGGCTCATTTGAGAGCGCAAGGCTAGCGAGGGGGAGGCGAAGCCGAACGCTGTCCCCCAACTTTCTTTGATTAGGCTCGTTTGAGAGCTCAAGGCTAGCGAGGGGGAGGCGAACGCTGTCCCCCAACTTTGTTTCATTGGGCTCGTTTGAGAGCTCAAGGCTTGCGAGGAGGAGGCGAATTCGAACACCGTCCCCAACTTTCTTTGATTGGGCTTGTTTGAGAGCTCAAGGCTAGCGGCGGGCGGGCAACGCCATTCCCCAACTTTCTTTGATTGGGCTCATTTGAGAGCTCAAGGCTAGCGAGGCGGGCGGCCAAACGTCATCCCCCAACTTTCTTTGATTGGGCTCTTTTTGAGAGCTCAAGGCTAGCGAGGGGAAGATGAAGCTGAACGCTGTCCCCCAACTTTCTTTGATTGGGCTCTTTTTTAGAGCTCAAGGCTAGCGAGGGGGAGGCGAAACCGAACGCTGTCCTCCAACTTTGTTTGATTGGGCTCGTTTGAGAGCTCAAGGCTAGCGAGGGGGAGGTGAAGCCAAACGCAGTCCCCTAACTTTATTTGATTGGGCTCTTTTTGAGAGCTCAAGGCTAGCGAGGGGGAGGCGAAGCCGAACGCCGTCCCCCAACTTTGTTTGATTGGGCTTGTTTGAGAGCTCGAGGCTAGCGAGAGAGAGACGAAGCCAAACGCCGTCCCCCAACTTTGTTTGATTAGGCTCGTTTGAGAGCTCAAGGCTAGCGAGGGGGAGACGAAACCGAACGCTGTCCCCCAACTTTCTTTGATTGGGCTGGGCTCTTTTTGAGAGCTTGCCACCTAATCTTCGCTGACCTTACTGGCTGCTTTGTGATGGGATTGGGCCCTAATGCTTTGTTGTGAGGGGGAGGCGAAGCCTCACGCCATCCCTCATACTTTTAGGATAGGGCTCTAGGGAGCCCTAATGGTTTGTTGTGTTGGTGAGGATGACGCCATCCCTCCTGGTGCATTTTGGTCTTGGGACCGTGCTAGCGCCAGGGTTAGCTTTGCGCGTCGTCTTCGTTGAGGCAATCATGTTTGTGGATGGTATTGGCTTGCACCAAGGCTGAAGGCCATGCCCAGTGGCTTTGTTTTTATTGTGGTCTCTTGCTGCTTTTTCATTGAAGGGGAGCAAAAAATGTAACAAGTTATAGCTATTTTTGTACATGCTCGCTCCATTTGGAAACAGTGATTTCATTTTTCAAGCGTAGCCGGGTTTTACAATTCTAAGGAGACTCCTTGGTCGCCGAGGCGCGGCCTTCGGAATGACTAGGGCTTTGCATGAAAGAGCGTGAATGTACGAGGTCTCCCAGCCGAGGTAAGGCACTCGAGGCGCGGCCTTCGGAACGACTAGGGTTTTGCGCGAATGAGAGCGAATGTGCGAGGTCTCCCCGCCGAGGTAAGGCACTTGAGGCGGAAGACTCCCTAGTCGCCGAGGCACGACCTTCGGAACGACTAGGGTTCTGCGTGAATGAGCGCGAATGTGCGAGGTGTCCCCGTTGAGGTAAGGCATTCTAGGCGGGAGACTCCTAGTCGCCGAGGTGTGGCCTTTGGAACGACTAGGGCTATGCACGAATGAGCGCGAATGTTCGAGGTCTCCCCGCCGAGGTAAGGCACTCAAGGCGGAAGACACCCTAGTCGTCGAGGCGCGGCCTTCGGAATGACTAGGGCTTTACGCGAATGAGCACGAATGTTTGAGGTCTCCTTGCGAGGTAAGGCACTCGAGGCGGGAGGCTCCCTAGTCACGAGGCGCGGCCTTCGGAACGACTAGGGCTCTGCGCGAATGTTCGAGGTCTCCCACCGAGGTAAGGCACTCGAGGTGGGCGACTCTCTAGTCGTTGAGGCGCGGCCTTCGGAACAACTAGGGCTTTGCGAATGAGCATGAATGTGCGAGGTCTCCCCGCCGAGGTAAGGCACTCAAGGCGGGAGACTCCCTAGTCGCCAAGGCGCAGCCTTCGAAACGACTAGAGCTTTGCGCGAATGAAAGCGAATGTGCGAGGTCCCCCCGCCGAGGTAAGGCACTTGAGGCGGGAGACTCCCTAGTCGCCGAGGCACGGCCTTCGAAACGACTAGGGCTCTGTGCGAATGAGCATGAATGTTCGAGGTCTCTCGGTCGAGGTAAGGCACTCGAGGTGAGAGACTCCCTAGTCGTCGAGGCGCGGCCTTCGGAACGACTAGGGCTTTGCGTGAATGAGAGCGAATGTGCGAGGTCTCCCTACCGAGGTAAGGCACTCGAGGCGGGAGACTCCCTAGTCGCCGAGGCGCGGTCTTCGGAATGACTAGGGCTCTGCGTGAATGAGCGCGGATGTTCGAGATCTCCCCGCAGAGGTAAGGCACTCAAGGCGTGAGACTCCCTAGTTGCCAAGGCACACCTTGAACGACTAGGGATTTCTCTCCAGGCAAATGAGCATAAATGTTCGAGGTCTCACTCAAGGCGGGAGACTAAGGCACTCGAGGCCTTGAGACTAGGGCTCTGTCGTCGTGAATATCGCACCTCTCCCGCCAAGGTAAATGACTAGGGCTTCCTTAGCGCGAACCTGAACCACTAGGGCTCTGCGAATGGCGTAAATGTTGAGATCTCCCCGCCAAGGTAAGGCACTCGAGGCGGGAGACTCCCTAGTCGTCGAGGCGCGACCTTCGGAACGACTAGGGTTTTGCGTGAATGAGCGCGAATGTTAGAGGTCTCCTCGCCGAGGTAAGGCACTCAAGGCGTGAGACTCCCTAGTCGCCAAGGCATGGCTTTCGGAACGATTGGGGCTTTGCACGAATGAGCACGAATGTTCGAGGTCTCCCCGCCGAGGTAAGGCACTCGAGGCGGGAGACTCCCTAGTCGTCGAGGCGCGGCCTTCGGAACGACTAGGGCTTTACGCGAATGAGCGCGATCTCTGTTAGCATGGTGGTAGGCTTATTGATGTTGCCATCCTTGTGGGCTTTCGCTGCTCACTCCGGAGAGTGAGCCAGCATGCACCGGGACTCGTGGCCATGCGTGGCGTCTCTGTTGGCACGGTGATGGGCTTATTGACGTTGCCATCCTTGTGGGCTTTCACTGCTCGCTCCAGAGAGTGAGCCAGCGTGAACCGGGGCTTGTAGCCATGCGCGGCGTCTCTGTTGCCACGGTGATGGGCTTATTGACGTGCCATCCTCGTGGGCTTTCGCTGCTCACTCCGGAGAGTGAGCCAGCGTGCATCGGGGCTCGTGGCCATGCGCGTCATCTCTATTGCCACAGTGATGGGCTTATTGACGTTGCCATCCTTATGGGCTTTCGCTGCTCACTTCGGAGAGTGAGCTAGCATGCACCGAGGCTCGTGGCCATGCGTGGCGTCTCTGTTGCCATGGTGATGGGCTTATTGACGTTGCCATCCTTGTGGGCTTTCGCTGCTCACTCCGGAGAGTGAGCTAGAGTGCACCGGGGCTCATGGCCATGCGCAGCGTCTTTTTTTTCTCTGAAGGCCCCTTGCCGAAGGCTCCTTAATAAGCTAGCGTGCACCGGGTCTCGTGGCCATGCGCGGCGTCTTTTTTTTCTCTGAAGGCCCCTCGCCGAAGGCTCCTTAATATTGGGTCGAAGGCCCAATTCGGTGTGTTTTTTTTTCTTCAAAGGCTAGCTGCCTATAGTTATCCCAGCTGCCTTTCTGAAGACGTAATGGCCTATTCAAAGGTGTGGAGCAGGGTGGCTTCGCCGCTCTGGAGCGATGGCGGTCGGCGGGCCTGAATGGTAGTGGCCTTGGCCGGGAGGTGGTGGTCGGAGCGGAGGTGGGGCTCCGGCGCCTCGGCGTGCTGGTGCTACGCCCAGGCCGGAGGTCGATGCAGCGTCAAGGGCGTCGCCATGTCGTGGTGGCGTCGGGCGCTCCAGAGGCGGGTTCTGCGAGAGGGACCCGAGCGGGCTCGGGTGTTATCATGGGTTGCTCCGTCTTTGGCGGTGAAGAGGCTCCCGGGCGCGGCGGGCGCGAGGGGCTCTGGCGGCGGGTGATGGCTCCGTGGCGCAGTGAAGGTGGCTCGAGGAGGCTCGGGCAGGTGGAGGCTTCGGCCGCCGGAGGGCTCCGTCGGAGGGCTCCATGTGGCGATGGAAGATGGCTCAGTCTTGGAAGGCACCCCGGTGGCGATGGAAGATGGCTCGGTCGGGGTGAAGGTGGCTCGAGGGCTCCCCGAGCGGGCGGTGATGGCCGTGCATGCGGTGAAGGTGGACCGAGGGGGCTCCGGGAGGGTGGAGGCTTCGACCGGTGAAGGGGCCGGAGGGCTCCATGCGGTGAAGGGCACCCCGGGTGGCGATGGAAGATGGCTCCGTGCGGCGGCGAAGGTGGCCCGAGGGGGCTCCGGGCGGGTGGAGGCTTCGACCGGCGAAGGGGCCGGAGGGCTCCGTGCGGCGAAAGGCACCCCGGGTGGCGATGGAAGATGGCTCGTGTCGGCGACTAAGGTGGCGAAGGCTGGACCAAGGGGCTCCATGCAGGCGGAAGGTGGACCGAGGGGCTCGGGCGGCCGGCGAAGCGGAGGGCTCCGTCTGACGAAGGGCACCGGGTGGTGATGGAAGATAGCTCGTGTGGGGCGAAGGAAGGTGGCAGGGGGCTTGCGTGGAGACTTCGACCAAATGAAGGGGCGGAGGGCTCCGTGCGGTGAAGGGCACCCCGGGTGGCGATGGAAGATGGCTCCGTGCCGGTGGCGAAGGTGGCCCGAGGGGGCTCCTGGGCGGCGAAGGGTGATGGCTCCGTGCCGCGGTGAAGGTGGACCGAGGGGGCTCTGGGCGGGTTGAGGCTTTGACCGGCGAAGGGGCCGGATGGTGCTTCGGAGGCGACGGGCCCTCCGGGGCCGGAGCAGGCGAGGTGCTCCCTTGAGGCCGGTGTTGTAGTGCAGAGGGCACGAGAGAGGCTCCGGTGGCCGGAGGCTCAGTCTTGAGCGGCGGGTGCCGAGCCAAAGGTGGAGGTCGCGAGCTGGTTAGGCGGTGGTGGCGTTGGTGAAGATGAGGCGTGGCTGGTGAAGGGGACCCGCGCCGCCCTGGGGCTTGGAGCTTCGGCCCGAGGTGTGCCTTGGAGGCTAGAGGCTACTTCATCGTTTTTTTGCTTCGACCGAAGGGCTTCTGATACTTCGAGTCTGCCAAAGGGGGGCTTCGGCCATTTTGGGGCTTCGACCGATTTTTTTTTCAGCTAAAGGTGAGGATGTCTTCAGCTCCTCTCTTATGTAGCTTCTTGTCCGATCCAAGACGACGGCGCTAACTATCGTAGCATAAAAAGGCTAGATAGGGGCAGAGTACCTCCGTGAGTCTTGGGAGGAGGGCCAAAGAGAAGCCAAGAGTGTGTGTTTGTATTGCTCATGTGTGTTAGAAAATGAGATCCCCTTACATGCCCATGGGGCTTTACTTATATATTACGAGATCTGACCGTCCGTCACGAGTAATGGCGTGGATCGAGGCAAATTTTTTGAAGGACATTTACCTTCGTGGCCTTGTCGCCCTCCATCCCCCCCTGCCTCCCCTTGAGCTATTCGCAGGCGCCATGGTGCGATGGCGCCATGTCGGGAAATTGCCGGCGGCGGAGGAGGCGGAGGTGATCGTCAACAAGAGAGAGAGAGGGAGCTAAGATCCTAGGAGATGAGGCTACCCTTGATCCAGTGTGTTTCACAAGCCCATGTGAGGCGGATTGGCTTTCTTGATTCTTATGGATTCTTGAACCTTTCAGCAATTGGAAGCAGCGATAGCCATGATTGGTGACGGGCACATGAATTAATTTTGTTTCAGTATTTTGGCTTTCTATGATTTAGCACTTCATCTTGTAAATTGTTGTTCCATCTATCTTGGACGACTGCTGTTGTGTTTTATAGTGCTTTCCATTGCTTTTCCATATTTACAATGCTCTCTGCTAATGTTGTCAAAATAAATAATGTGGCTAATGTTGATGTCATCTGATGCACCATGATGAGAAGATTTCTGAGGCCAAGCTTCCTCTATCTATTTTTAACTGCATGTTCTCATTTTATTTTGTCAGTCCAATTACAGTGATTGTAGGCAAGAAAATTCTGATCCTGCTTATATGTTGACAATAGAGGTGTTGCCGAACCTGTTCAAGAATTGAGGCTAAAAGGATTTCCTACAAGAGAGAAGGATTTTGTTGCTTGCAACACTATCTTGTATTCGATTGATGTACTCAACCAAGATGTATAATGTCCACTTGCCACTGAACGACTAGTCTTTTGTTAGCGTAGAAAGATGGTGTTATCCCCTTGTCTTGTTTGTCATAATCCTACTAGTGTAACTATTCAAATTGTATGGAAGCAAGTTGTAATCTCTATGCCCTTGACGTATGAATGCTTACACCAGTAGTAAATATATGAATTATCGTTCAAAGCACATGTAATACTTTTAATTTCAAAAATGTGTGCATTACTTCTAATTCAGAAATGAGAGCAACGAATGGAATTTAATTTAATTTAATTGAATTGATGCATGAACAATATTATTGGTTTGCATTCTTAATATTCTGTTGGTATCAATGAATCTGGTACTGTTATGGAAGCTTGCATCTTGTCAAGAATGAAATGGTTGAGTTTCATTATGTAAACATATTTTTCATTGTGATGTAGCAGTTGAAATGCATTGGATGATTCATGTATAAATAGAAATATATGATGGGAATGGATTCTTATACTCTTGCAATGAGCTTATAGTTAATGAATAGAAGCTGGAGCTGTGTTGTATGACGTTGAATGTATTGGATGATTCATGTATAAACAGAAACAAGTTCATGGTACAAATTTCCTTTTCCATTGTGACCTGTTAGCGCTAGTAGTGTTCCATTCACAATTTGTGTTGATATAACGAACTAAGTATGTGTCATAAGACTTGATCTGATAACTAATTTGTGAAATTTGTAATGTGTCATGGAGTTTGTTATCCTGTGAACTATTTTCTGTTTATGAATGTGTTTGTGAATCATCAATATTGGATATATTGTGTGTTTGTGAACCAAGACATATACTCCTGTCGAGGTGTTGACTTCTTGTATGTGCTTGTATATGTAACAGAAGACTAAAAATTTCTAAGACTAACAACAGTGGTGGAAAATGTGTGTGCCCAAACGAAGAAATTGAGAGCGTATCGGGAAAATGTCTTTGCATAAACACTCCTATCTAACTTGGGAGCATAGATCATAGGCACAAACCAAAACACAATTCTCTAAGCCTATTCGATCGACATGTTCGAAAAGTCATGAAAGCAACAGCAATTTTCATAAAAGAGATGCTGCGGTTTCCATACTTGCTCCTAAAAAGACCATTACGGATAGCGATGCGATAATTACGGATCACATTTTCATACATCCAAGAAAAATTTTCACTACCAGCTTCACATGGATAGACAGAGTACCATCAGCATCACATTTTCATCTGACCAAGAAAATTCTGGAGAATGAGAACTAACAATTTGATAATGTTTAATAATGTTACTACTAACATTCACTACCCAAATTCTCTCGGCTACTTCACAAAGTATACATGCATCTGCAGTGAATAGTCCACTTCACATATACAAAATTTCAAATGCATTTATATGTCTTGGAAATTTCATTCCCGAGTGAATCGACACAAATATGTCCATTTGTTCATGTAACCAAGCCTGTTTTTCGTTGCTACTCTCTTCCAACTAGTTATGCCTGGTTTATGCCATCATTTGCGATGGCAGTGAGGAACTGCAACATCTTCACGGTCCACGATCTGGTAAGTGCAGACAACAAGGAGTAGGTGATCGACAAATGGTGGTCGACAATGATATCCACGATGATGTGGAGCGTCGGCACCGCACCACGTCTGGGCCTCCCCGACGAGTTTTTGGCCGCCGATGCCAAGGCTTTGAAAGCCGCTGGCGGAAGGAGTAGGTGATCTGGCGGATGGTGGTTGACAGCCGATATCCACGATGATCTGGAATGTCGGCACCGCGCCCGTCTGGCCTCCCGACGAGTTCTTACGCCGACGCCAAGGCTTTCAAGCGCCCGCGGACAGGTCGGAGGGAGCCACGTTAAGGTGCTATACAGCAATGACGCGCGACGATGTGGAAGGCCAGCCACCAGACAGGGACGCCGAGGAAGGTGGTGGGCACGAGCAGCATGACGAGGGAGCCCCCCACCCACCATGGGCCCTAAGCCGCGCGCCATCTGCGTGGCGTCGTACATCGCCGGCGCAAGGGCTCAGCTGGCGTAGGGGCTTGGCGGGCGGCGGCGTAGAGGAGGAACACTAGCACCAAGTGGGGAATGAAGGGAGCAATTGGAGCAAACTCGGGCTGGTGCTTTTCGAGCGAAAGAAGGATTCACGCGCTTGGGGGTTCGCAAATGTGACGACCCAATCCTAGGGTTCCCGAGAGATCCTCCAGGACCTCTGGAAAGTCCAAAGAGACCTCCCAGAGGTCCACAAAGGACCTCTTGGGCTGACCACCAAGACCTACCAGAGGTCCAAAGAAGACCTCTGGAGGTCCAGAGATCACAACCCGAGAGAGGGTCTTAGAACCGTGAGCACCCCGAGAACCTTTCCATAGCCAAGCAGAGAGGAGAGCGAGGAGGTGCGAGAGTGTTCCCAAGACCTCCCACGAGCCTCCAGGGGTCGTGGAGATCTGAGTCCACCTCGGTGCCTTCGCATACCCTCCTCGGTGAGGACATGGAGGTCAAGCTACTCCCAAGTTCCTGTGACCCGAGGCACCCCAAGGATCATGGCCAGCTCTTCCAGGCGTAGACACAATGGTGGTGACATCCAGAACACACATTTATTGAAACATAATATTTAACAGAGTTGATTACAGGATGGCCTTGGGCCCAACACAAGTACATAAAGACAAAAGGATCAAAAAAAGCACAAGAGTCCATCAACACGCCACAGGCGGTGGTGGAGGCATAACCTAGTCGCTTTGATCTCCATCACTACCAAAGTCTTCTCTGGCAAAAATAGGTACATTGGCCTAAAACACGCTATAATGGGTGCAATATGATCAAGAATGCAACTTGCCTTGCTCACTACTTAGAGATTCTTCTTCTTCAGAACTTTCGGATTCCCCGGAATCTTCACAATCTACATATATATAGAAGGCAAATTCAAAGAAGATTCAAACAGAGATCCAATAAAGATCCAAATAAAGAACCAGGAGAACTCCAAAGAAATCTCAAAAACCCAATTAATGTAAGAGCATGTATTTAGATTAGGTTCTTTTGGAGAAGGTCTAGCTTACCAAAGAAAAAGAGGTCTTTAGAGAAGGTCCCAAGATGTGACCTAGGCGGAGGGCGAGAGGTTCGAGGCGAGATGCTTGCACAAGGTCGAGAACTTTACATATGTACAAGTATCCCTCACTTCAAAGTAAATACCACGTATGAGAATGTACAACATTAAATGACACGTCTAAGGGTGGCAAGTGGGGCAGGTCAGATTCTCGGGGAGGTCAGAGTGGTTTAGGAGGTCCTAAGCCCAAAGACGATCCTAGGAGGTCGCGGGCACCTCTAGATGCCCTACTACGACAAGAAGCGAGGAGGCAGAGAAGCATAACGATTAGCGATTGGTTCCAGAGGTACCTTGGAATTGTTAGCGGTGTGGGGAAAATAAGGAGGAGAATTGTTGAGCTTTCCGCAAGGAGGCACAACAACCCAAATCCTTCCAATAGAACCCAAATTTGAATTCTCACTAAAGCAAAAATAGTTTTAACTTATTTTACGCATTTTAAAAAGTATTTAGAAAATCAAGATGTTCTGACAAAAAGCCACAAGTCGGCGGTGGGAGGTGGCTCGGCAAGTGGAGGTAGCTCAGCTCGAGGCGAGAGAGTCGAGGTATCTTGGCCCGACTGCACCGCCGATGGCATCGAGGACGAGGAGGAAGTTTTTGGTTGCTGTGGGAAAATAAGGAGGAGGGCACTGCAGGAGGTAGCTTCTTCTAGTTTGGGGTGCTTCACGGGGTGGATGACGTGAAGCAGAGATGCAGGAGGAGATCCGAGGCGAGGTCGGCCACGTGACAGAGATCGAGGAAGGAGGAGTCGACGACGATTCAGTTGGAGCCCTAAATCCTCACCTCTCTCCAACTTAAATTGGCAACTCACCCCTCTCCCACCCATTACGACATCACCCATGCCAACCCTACCCATACGAACCCATGGGTTCAACCGGTTCGAACCTGATTTTTTTGAACCCACACCAAACCAAATCAATCTGTTCTCAGTGCAAACCCAAAATAAACCAACCCGTTTGCTATCTCAACCCATTTTCACCCAACCAAAGCCAATCCAATCCAAACAGAAACCCAACCCACTTCGCCTATTTCAACCCAACCGGTGAGCGGCCTACTCCCATCCACAAAAGAAGGCCCAAACCCAAACCCCTCCAGGCCCAACATGCCATTCTGCCATCCTCCCATCCCCAGCCCTAGCACCGGCAACCGATCCCTCCCACCCTTGGCCCCACATGTCATCCACCCACCGACCCGCAGGGGATACATACCCAGCTGTGCCTAAGCCGAGCACTTCCTTCCCAATAGAAAAGGAGGGGCAAAAAAGGTGAGAGGAATCCCAAATCAGCGATGGCCGCCGCCGCCGCCCTCCTCCGCCGCTCGCCGGCAGCGCAAGCCCTCCTGTCGCCCGCGCTCTCCTCCCGCCTTGTCGCCTCCAAGCCCCACTCCTCCGCGCCCGCCCCGCCGCCGCCCTCGGCGAAGCCTGCCAACACCAAGACCTTCTCGATCTACCGGTGGGACCCCGACTCGCCGTCGACGAAGCCCCAACTCAAGGACTACCAGGTCGACCTCTCCGACTGCGGGCCGATGGTGCTGGACGCGCTCCTCAAGATCAAGAACGAGCAGGACCCGTCCCTCACCTTCCGCCGGAGCTGCCGCGAGGGCATCTGCGGCAGCTGCGCCATGAACATGGACGGCGACAACGGCCTCGCCTGCCTCACCAAGATCTCCTCGGCGGCGTCCGGGGCCTCCACGATCTCACCGCTGCCCCACATGTTCGTCATCAAGGACCTCGTCGTCGACATGACCAACTTCTACAACCAGTACAAGAGCGTCGAGCCGTGGCTCAAGCGCAAGGACCCGCCTCCGCAGCCAGGGAAGGAGATCCCCCAGACCAAGGCCGACCGCTCCAAGCTCGACGGCATGTACGAGTGCATCCTCTGCGCCTGTTGCTCCACATCCTGCCCGTCCTACTGGTGGAACCCCGAGGAGTACCTCGGCCCCGCCGCGCTGCTCCACGCCAATAGGTATACCTTTGCCTCCCTCGCATTCTCTTGATATCGTGATGGTGTCCTGGATCTGTGTGATTATAGAGTGATGATGTGTGATTGATCGTGTGGTGCCTTTTGCCCTGCGTAGTGGGAAATAGTTGTGGGTTGATGTGTGATATGTAGATTGGTTTTGGTGTGGCTGCTGGCTTAGGTGTGCAAGTGTGGAAAGGTTCGTGATTAGGAGGATTGGTCATTGCTCTGATGTGGTGATAAACAGTTTGATAGCTCCCCTGCAAAGTGGTTTAGATGGTCATGGGTGGATACTATGAACTGGTGATGTGGCAGAACCAGTGAATGAAATGTATCAAATGGATATGTTTAGTTGCAGGTTGCTTAGACATTTTTAAGGCATCAGCGACTGCAACTATTCTGCTTCTTCTGTTGACTTATTTGGTTAGGAAATTGATATCAGTATAGGAAATAGTTTTGTATGAGGTGGTTGTTTTAGTAGTCTGATTCTTGATGAGATTCTGGTGTAACTGGTGAATTTTCTCCTTAGATAATTTTTGATGGTAGTGCTGACCTCTTTTTAGTATAGAGATTGGAGAATGATCGTTTCTCCCTTTGCCGGTAAATTATGGCTGATGATCTAGCAAACTTAAGATGCTAAAGTTTTTGTGTGCATTTGTTTGTCACTTGTTTCCTTGAATGATAGTTGTCTAATATGATTATTGTTTTTTGCTGTAAGCTTTAGGATGTTGCTAAGTCCATGACACGTTCACCCTTTTTAGGCTTCCGCTGTGGGGGACGCTAATCAAACCAAAACCCAGCATGTTCATGCACGTTCAAGCTCGAGGATATCATGGGGTATCAGAGAAGAGAAACTTGCTGGATCACAAACGTAGATTGCTTGCAGCAAAATATGAGCTGAGAGGAAAGCTGTATAAGGCTGTCTGTAGGGACCCTGATCTTCCATCAGATTTGCGGGATAAGTTTCGCTATAAGTTGTCCAAGCTGCCAAGAAATAGTTCCATGACACGTCTTAGAAACCGCTGTATTTTCACGGGCCGCTCTCGTGCTGTCTACAAGAAATTCCGCATGTCTCGTATTGTGTTCCGCTCATTGGCAAATAAGGGTGAACTGATGGGTGTAAAGAAAGCGTCTTGGTAGATGTTAACAAACCAGTAGGACAAAGCACTAGCTCTGCAGTAGTCCAGCAAAATAAGGTTGACTCCATGCAAATCTTTCAGTGTTTGATCCTTGGAACTATCTGTCAAGTTTTTGACCAGCAGCCAATCTGTTTTTCTCTTTAACTATTTATTTGAATCAGTGTACTGTACTATTTTTCTTGCTATTCAGCATTTATGAAGTTAAAGGCTGGGAACATATTACTTTTGCTTCTTGACATGGTATTTCTGAATGTGGAGATGTTATTTTTTTGTGGCTGTCAAGGTACTTGCAATCATGAATGTGTTGTCTCTATCTGTTCATGTTTGTAGTTCTCCATGTTGCTAAGTGCTAATGAAGTGTATACTACTACTTCACTGCAAAGCATGTCTTATCTGCTCATAATGCTTATATCTTTAGGGTACTTGTTATATTAAGGTTTGCATAGGTAGGAGACAAATATGTTTTGTTAAAATAAATTTAACAAATTTTGCATATAAGTTTGTGTTCTCTTTCCTTTTTTCACGCTGGTGGTTCTAATACCAAATGATGTCATTAAAGATCATTTTTGTTGTTTAAACTTCTAGTCAGCAATGCCATGTGAGCTGATGGCTTTCAGACTATACTTGCAGCTTCTTTTATTATGGTTTTGATACATTTAGCATGCATTTATATTTAGGTCCATGTCGCCTTGATGTGCTTTTATTTCCATTGTTGGGGCATGCACCATGGTAACTTTGTGCTGTCATACTTGCTGAATAACCGTGTCTCATGAGATGTGTAGAAGATGTTTCATACTCTGGGTTACTTAGATTTCATTCTGCATTTTATGATTTGTTCCTATGTATTGTAGAAAGTGATTGGCACATTCTGGCAGGCTATTTAAGTCTAGTGTTGCTCACAAGACAAGTATGATTCTGCAATAAGTCTAGCTTGTGAGTTCTAAAGTTGAATAAACAATGTGTTCCTTGACAATTCATTTGAACTGTGAGCTTTTTACCAGATGTCAATTTTTGACCTTTACTTATTTTACATGCTAACATCATTGTAAGTTGTAACCCTTCAAAGTTTTGACCTTTACTACCATGAACCAATGAAAGAACCCTCCCTGACAGCAAACCTGAGTTAGTAACCTTTTAGTTTTCTTTTGCCCACCAAGTTGTTTTTGTCATGATTTGTTTGACAATACCTGTGTGTTTTAACGGTTGTCTAACAACTTTTGTTCTGCCTTCTGGAATAGTACATCAGTAGTAAGTCCAGCATTCTGTACCATGCTGATATATTGCATGCTTCATTGTCTGATTTGATTGTACCAGGATTTTACAAGGTAGCTGTTTAATCCAATCTTATTTGATTGATTTGATGTGTGCACCGAGGTTTTATTTTAGATCTTTGGTGTTAAGTGTGGTAATTAAATTGGTTTGCAGCTAGGATATTCAGCGTGGATGCTGATTGAATACAATAATGTTATATGAGTTGGGATAAATCAAAATGAGTTAAAGCAGCCATGAATACATTGGGAGCAAGATCCTGCCGGTGCTGCCTGCACGCCTGCCAAATGCCTTTGCTTGCAAATGCGAGGCTCCTCCCTCTCCCTCCCGTTTTTTTGTCGAGATGGCCAAGGCGAGCGATCATGACTTAATTTTATGTAACCATAAAATGAGTCTTAACCAGCAGTTACCTCCTTGTGCATTTATGCCTTCGAAAATTTGGACATGACCTTTTAACTACAAAATTACAAGTACCCTTGGTCATAAGAAACTGGATTCTTTTAGATGTAATAGGCAGTTACATGTTACCTGCAATGTTGCTCATTTTGCATTCTATCTGCAATGGAGTGCTTCAAGTACCTTCCCTTTTGGTTTAGGCTCTAGAATGTAATGCCTTACATAGCATGCGTGCGATACCGTGGTTGCTATGTGCTATAAACGTGCAATCGTCCTTCCAGGTGGATACAGGACAGCCGTGACCAGTACACGAAGGAGCGCCTGGATGCCATCAACGACGAGTTCAAGCTCTACCGCTGCCACACCATCAAGAACTGCACGCATGCCTGCCCCAAGGGCCTGAACCCGGCGAAGCACATCGACACAATCAAGAAGCTGCAGCTCGATGCCTGAGTTAGCAGCAGGTGATTAAGGAATGAAGAAGCTGCAGCTCGATGCCTGAGTTAGCAGCACGTGAGAAGGATTGGAACTCCATGTGAACACTTGTAATCAGCCTGCCCTTGCTTTTGCTCCGTAGTTCCTACCTGACAAATAATTGCTAGAACGCAGGTTATTTTCCCCTTCTGGAACTCCGCTCTGATGCTTTCCATCTCTATCAGGCGGAGGGAGCATTTAGGGAGTGAATAATTGCTACCGTATTTTATTTTTGTGCTGTATCCAATTTGGTCGTTCACCATCCATCCATCAAATGCGGTTTATGCATGAAGTAATTCATGGATTGTTATCACTGTTTTGGATGTTAAATTTTGTTATCTTTTTCTGGGACACCTTACCTGCCTAAATATCGCAGCCGTCATATAACCTTTGAATCACTTCGCAAGTTGAACTTTATCAACTTTACCATCTAGTAAACGATATCATTAGAGCGTGTAATGATGCATCTAATCTTGTCTTCTCTTCCTCAATGGAACCTTGATGATGGGTTTTGATTTTTGATACCATGGGACATTCCAGAGCACCTGAACGACGGCAGCGACATTGTAAGATGGAGAAGGCCGACATTGTAAGATGGATAAGGCCGAGTAGGGGTAAATAGATGGTTTTAAAATCTCTTTTGACCAAAACCGAATTTTATGTGTGGAAGCGTAAATCAAATTTATTTTGCATAATTAAAACCTAGATGAATTAGTCTTAACTAAGTGCACCACAACCTAATTATATGTCAAAGTTTGTCATCCTAGTCATCTTAGGGTGACGAACAAGCAATTTAATTTTAAGAATATAAATTGTACAAAGTAAAATACAAAAGAGCAAACCACGTTGACACAATGATCTTTTTACCGTAGTGTTCGGAGATTTACCAGTCTCCCCTAATCCACATCGAGGTAAGCCCAAATAAATTGGACTAGTGGTGCCTTTCCCCCCTTTTGGGTAGGTGAGTTCTAACCTTCACAACCATACCGGTCCTCTTTACAAGCTTCTTAAAGATATCACCGAGCACGACTCCTCTAAATAGTCTAGCTGGCGGCAACCACCAATAATAACAAGCCAAACCTCTTACTTGACTCTCACCAAGTGCAACACATGTACAAGTGGATCCTCAATCCACATTTAGATGCAACACATGCACCTAGAGATCTTCTCTCCTTGCTCACAAGGTGCAACACATACACAATTGAGTAGAGAGGCTTGCATTAGCTCAAGAGAGTAAAATGAGAAGCATCAACTTTGCCCTCAACCGGCCAGAAAGGGGTATATATAGTCCACACACAAAAAACTAGCCGTTGGAACAAAAATCAACAAAACCACATAGGCCCGGACATGTCCTCCCCAATAGCTGGACATGTCCTCACCGAGTATAACTGCTAGAAAATGACCATTGGACTGGAAATAAACTAGGGCAGACATGTCCTTCCTCTGAGACGGACATATCCTTAGAGTTCTCAGTTCCTCCCGGACAAGTCCTCACCAACCATCGGACATGTCTCTGGAGCCCTCAGTTCCTTCAGACATGTCCTCACCAAACACAGAACATGTCATCCCAAATGCAGTTTTCATTCAAATGAAAGAGTTTAAGCCAAGAGATGATTCCCAAGCAAAGATGCATGAACTTCAACCATTTGTAAACTATAGTCTCATGCCACAAAGAGTAGATACATGGACTTCAACTATTCGCAAAATACATTTGCAAATTTTAGTCACGTGCTACAAGAAGTAGATGCATGAGCTTCAACTATTTGCAAAACACATTTGCAAACTATAGTCCCATGCCACAAAGAGTACATGCATGGACTTCAAGCATTTGCAAAACATATTTGCAAATTATAGTCACATGCTACATGGATTAGATGCATGAGCCTCAACTATTTGCAAAACACATTCATAAACAATAGCATCATGACACGGAGTGCTAGAGCAAGCAGGATTGAACTATCAACACATGATGGGACTCAAGCTACTAGACAATATCCCTCTTAATAGTACAACAACCTATACTAACAATATGTCTCCCAACAAAACACCGAGACCAGTAAATGACTAGGAATACATCATTAGCTTATGCTAGTCATACCTTTGTCTTGTGCATCCATTTGGAGCTTTTCACTTGATGTTGATCATCTCATCTCCAAGTCCAGATTCTTGTCTTTTCCATCAACTCGTGATGATATGCTCCACTTTGGGATCTTGTCTTGATGCTGTAAGGACTCGACCCGGGAGCACCCGGAGGGTTCTCCCAGGACCTCCCAGGAGGTCCAACAGAACCACCTGGAGGTCCGGGAGGTCCTCCAAGAACACCTGGAGGTCCTTCAGGATCACCCGGGAGGTCTCCAGGACCACCTGGATGTCCCGGCCCCTGTGCACTGAGCTAGTCCCAAGATCAGCAAGCTAGCTCGTACAGATTCAATATTGGTGATATCACAACCATACAACAAACTTAAGATGAAGCAGACAAATTAATATTTATAGACAAAAGACCTTATGGTCAAGCTTGTTTACAGGGGTGCCATGCAGGGCAAACAACAAAAGAACACTCGCAGCGGAAAACAAAATACAGCGCCGAGCCACTCGGCGAGCCACAGGCTATCGAGTGGAGGACGTCCCCTAGTCCACGAGATCTTCAACGAACTCCTCCTCGTAGTGCTCGGCGCACTCGGGGAGGTCTTCAGCTGCTGATTAACCAGAGGGCACAAGCCATGAGTACTTTGAATGTACTATAGGGAAAATGAATGCAATTACATTTATGCAAGGCTTGCCAAAGAAAAATTGTATGGTTTGTTTGCAGAAAGCAACATTTCCTGGAAATACAATAAGTAGATTGCAAAACACAAATTGAAAAGATAATACATAAGTAAATAAGTTCTTTGGAAACATCACACGACCACCCTGCCATGAGCCAACCCACTCGGAACAAAACCCAACTTTTAAAAGATCTACCCCTTGCGTGGAAGAACCGGGCATGTCCATCACCGAGGACGCAGCTATTCGAATAGATTTTTCACTCTGCAGAGGTTATGCACTTTACCCACAAGACACAAAGTCCTCTAGTTGGTTGGACACCCGTCGATGCCCCTAATCACTTCCTTTAGTAAGCAGTCTAGAGCTCGTGACAAGACCTTTACAAAGGTCAGTCCAGACTTGGTTCTACCCGTTGAGGATTTGCTTTTTAGGGCCCCCTCTTGCGTCATTTCGACCACCACGACAGAACCACATAAGGACCTCACTAATTAGTTGGCCAGGACCACCCCATCCTGGACTTGTGGTTGCACGGTAGTAACCCAGATCAATGGCGTACAAGGTTAAGTTCTTAATTGGCTGCTCAGGCGAGACATTCCACGCCTCAGTGTGCATAGCACCCACTACTCACTACCACCCAATCGCCCGAGCATAAAACATTTTCTGGTTCAACCCGGCCAAATGACCATTCTGGTCTTGGCACACAAGTTTTAACAATAGTGGCATTACCACAGTTCCATAATTCATTAGTCAGGTTCAACATTCTTTGAGTTATGAGATTTGTGAGACCAGTCGTCTACTAGAGCATGGCTAAGCAATCTAGCACACCCATGTTGGTATACAAAGACATAACCAACTAAAATAACCCATCCTACGGATGACAAAGGATACATGTCAACATGTTGTATTCAATCATACCAAGGAGTCATACTAGCAAGTGGTGCTTAACTATCTCCCAAAACCATTTTCTATCAAACTAGCCATGCATGTTTATAACAAAACAATATACTTTTGCAAAAATGGGTTCAATATGATCAAAGGTCTATGACTTGCCTTCACTGAAGAACTGAGGGTCTTCTGCTAAGAAAGCTGGGTCCAGAAAGTCTTCGGAACAACTGGATCCTACACGTTTCGAAAAGAACCAAGTCAAAAACAACTTCAAAAAGAAAACCAAAGAACTCACCGAACTAGAGCTGAAAGAAAGCAAAGATTTTGATGAGGGAAAGAGGTGGAACCACTTCAAAAGAGAGCTTGAACAAAGGTGGCGAGAAGAGCAAATGAGAGTGAGTGAGAGGGAGCAAAAAGAAGGGCAAAAAGGAGCTCCCAGGTACTCTATTTATAGAGGAAACGGGGGCCCCGGGCGACCGGACGAGGCAGTGAGACTCGTGGGGGCTCGGTGGGGTTCAGCGGAGGCAACGGAATTAAATGTGCACGTCGCTATGGAGGCAGCAATATTAAGTGCGCACGCCGATACGGTGACGGCAACATTTAATGCGCGTGCCACACAGAGGAAAAAGAGGGAAGTCACGACCGAGAGGAGTGGTCGTGACCCAAAGGAGAGGTCGTGACCACAATGGAGGTCGTGACCGCAAGGTTGGTCTTCGCAAAAGACCAAGGAGGGTGGTCTTTACAAAAAAGACCACAGGGAGGTCCCGACCAAAAGAGGTCGTGACAAAATGACAAGAAGAAGAGGTAGCGGCCTCAAGGGGAGGTCGTGGCAACACGACAAAAGAGGAGGTCACGGGCTCAAGGGAGGTTGCAACGGTCAAGATGGAACCAAAGGAGATCTCGACGGTTAAGACCAATACAGGGGAACTCTCGACGGTCAAGATGGAGCCAAAGGAGATCTCGACGGTCAAGACCAACACATGGGAGGTCTCAACGGTCAAGATGGAACCCAAGGAGATCTTCGACGGTCGAGACCAACACAAGGGAGGTCTCAACGGTCAAGATGGAACCAAAGGAGATCTCGACGGTCAAGACCAACGCAAGGGAGGTCTCAACGATCAAGATGGAGCCAAGGAGATCTTCGACGGTCAAGACCAACACAGGGGAGGTCTCAACGGTCAAGATGGAACCAAAGGAGATCTCAACGGTCAAGACCAACACATAGGAGGTCTCAACGGTAAAGATGGAACCAAAGGAGATCTCGACGGTCAAGACCAACACAGGGAGGTCTCAACGGTCAAGATGGAGCCAAAGGAGATCTCGACAGTCAAGACCAACACAGGGAAGGTCTCAACGGTCAAGATGGAACCAAAGGAGATCTCGATCTCGATGGTCAAGACCAACATAGGGGAGGTCTCAACGGTCAAGATGGAACCAAAGGAGATCTCGACGGTCAAGACCAACACAGGGGAGGTCTCAACGGTCAAGATGGAGCCAAGGAGATCTAAGGGAGCACGGGAAGGTCCAGATGAACACGAGGAGGTTCAAATAAACACGAGGAGGTCCGAGAGAAAAGGGGAAACCAATCTGGATTTAGAATTCGAAGTTCAAGGATGTTTGAAACACAAACCCGAGCTGGGAACACCTCGGGGGTGGTCGTGACCCAAAGGGGAGGTCAAAACCAAAGGAAGATTCAAACAAGAAGGAGGTCTAGACCACAAGGAGGTCTAAATAGAGAAGGTGGTTTAGATCAAAAGGAGGTCTGAACCCCGAAAATAGATTCAAACCAACAAGGAGGTCTGAAGAGATTCAAACCAACAAAGAGGCCCGAAGAAGGTCTGGGCTAAAGAAAAGTCCAAGCAAAAGGGCACAGGGGGAGGTCCCAAGAAGTCTAAAGGAGGTCCAAACGGGGGAAAGGTCAGAAGAGGTTAAGGGAGGTCTAGAGAGGACATATCAAACAGAGAGGAAGGAAAACAAGGCTAGAACTCGAACAACTCCAAATAAACCGAATTTGGTATTAATTGAAGTTTGATTTAGTCATTTTAAACACTCGAATTTTTTCGAAAATCTCAAGTTAAGCTTTGAACTCTCAACAAAACCAAATGGTTATTTTTATTTCAAAAACTTTTAAGAATTCCAGAAAATTAGGATGTTACAGATGCTCATCAACACATGATGGCATCCTTCATCACGGACCTTGACTTGATGACAATTAACCCGTGATGCCATCCAAAGTCATCATCATAAATCGGGACTAAACCTATTTCACAAACTCATGGAGAATATTAATCCAACACATCTGGTTGTCATTAATCACCAAAACACACCATTTACACATAATGAGGGTGGGGGGGGGTCTAGATCATTCAATCTCACACTTTTTGGTGATTGATGACAACCCAATTAAATGATTGAATTTAAATCATCGTGGGTATATTTCAACTATGAAAGCCTTATATACTCAAGGGATGTGTTTCAAAGTAAAGATCCTCAATATATGTTGATAGAAGAAAGGGATCAATACTAGTGAAACCTCACGATATAGAATGAACTCCCCCTAAATGTGTGCATACAAGAATGTTTATGAAAAGCATATGCACATATTCAAGTTAAAACTTTGGTGGAGTTAACCCTATATTTTGATCCGAGGAATGAAACAAGATATAAAACTATGACATTAGATGCATACCTTCGAGATTTTCATCTTTCTATCCAAATAATACCAAACAATAGCATATCAATAAAAGTTTTAGTGTCACATTTAGATTTACCATTAATCACCAAAACCAAATCAACAGAGTTTGAACTTACAGGCGTCCGCTTTGTCCTCGTTTGGGATCGAACCGAAGCCCCTAGCCTCATCTGCATGCACACGCGGAGGCGGTGCGGCGCGAAGGCTGTCTCGGCCCGACGTTGCCGCGGAGGTGGCGATGCAGGTGCGGAGGTCGACGATGGCGACCGTGGGGGCGGTGCAAATGCATCGATGTCATCTCGCCTCTCTTCATCTTCGACAGGTCGACGCGAAGGCAACGACCGGTGGAGTATGGCGGCGGCAGTAGCCACGACGCGATGGCGCTGATTTAGTCGGTGACGTGCGACACGGAGGTGGCGTGTGGCACACCTTGCCTGATAGCAAGGTCCTTTCCCCATGGAGCCTAACAACACGCGTAGAGGCGAGAGACAACGAGCCCGATCCTAGTCGGTAGTGGGGCGTAGAGGCAACGCCCTATCCGGTCAGGATGGCGAGATCGATCCAGTGATGGTACGCCGCAGAGGCGACGCCTCGTGTTTGATTCAAGGCGACGATGTGCAAACGAAGGCGTGCTACTGTTGCCTAGACGGTGGTTGCCGGCGGCGCATGCGCGATGGCGCACGGTCGGACGGTCTATCTATGGCAATTGGTGAAGGTACACGAAGGCGTACCCGAACCAATCTCGGGGGCCTTGTGGGCCGACAACCCCTAATGGGCATTTGTTACTTGTTAGGTAAAGTGTACATACATAATTGGCAGATCAGGGTGAGGTACTTACTTTCCCTATAAGGAAGGGAACTCAAGAGGAATGGATCCTATCTAAGAAGAAAAGGGTTAAGAGCAAGTTCAAAGAGCCGCAGGTGGCTACCAGGAAAAGTTCCTGTATCCAAGACCAAGGGATTCCTATGCAGGAGAAAGCTTCTTTGTTGAAATCTATTCAAAATATGGAGACTCAAGGTAAGTCTGCTATCAATCCTTTTACTATTCTTAATGATGTCCCTATTGAATATTTAGAAAATGTTGCTTCCTCGTGCGGTATTGTTTTGGGATCTCAAAATGAAGATGCCAAGGGTGTGATTTCCGCTTTCCAGGCGAGTGAAGTAGCTAGAGCTGCAATTGCCAAAGTAGAGATTGAGATGGTCACTAGGAAAAAAAATTAGGAAAAGGCAAATGTGGTGTTTGGTGAAGGGGGTGATGGGGGTGCTAATATTGATACAGATATCAATGAGAATGATTCCAGGGGTGCTGTGGGTTTTAAAGTTCAGAAGAGATTGAAGGGTAAGCTAAAAACAGATAGGTTCCCTTCTAGAAAGTGTAAAACATGGTATTTCTGTTCTGGAATATTAGAGGCTGAGGTAAACTTGCTAGGAAAAGGCAATTGAATGAGTTGATTTATAAACAGAGATTTGATGCTGTAGGGATACAGGAAACTATCAAACAAGATTTTGTTGAGAGAGAGCTGAAAGAGATTTCAGGGAACGGGGATTTTGTTTGGAATTGGATTATTGCCATTGGTCATTCAGGGGGCATTTTGCTAGGGGTGAGAAAAGAAAGATTTGACATTGAAGGGTTTGACCAAGGCAGATCCTTTGTGAGTATGGTGGTTAGGCATAAGTTGAACAATTTCAGGTGGGAGCTGATAACAGTTTATGGGCCTGCTCAACATGAGTTGTCTCATGTTTTTTTAGGGGAATTGCATAGCAAAATTTAGACCTCTGGTCTCCCTCTTGTCTTAGGGGGTGATTTTAATCTGATTAGGAAAGTCGATGATAAGAGTTCTAATGCTGTCAATCATTCGCTGATGGATAGTTTCAATGATTTTATTTCGACTAACAAGTTGTTGGAGATTAAAAGAAGTGGATCTAAGTTTACCTGGACTAATAAACAACTTTGCCCCATCATGGTGGAGTTGGATAGAATTTTGGTGTCTACAGACTGGGAGGCTAAATATCCTTTGAGCACTGCCTGCAGTCTGATCAAAGTGGGTTCTAATTGCACCCATTATTTTGAACTCTGGGGATGAAGGAGAAATTATTTCAGGAAGGTTCCATTTTGAGAAGAAATGGTTATCTCAGGAGGAGTTTAAAAAAGTGATTATGCAAAAGTGGCAAGAATTTAGCATAATGGCTCTCGATAATAGTTATTCCTTGGATAAGTGGGTTGGGGGTTTAGCCTCCTTAAGAAGGTTTTTGAGAGGCTGGGTGCTAATTATAATGGTGACTATACGAGAGAGAAGAAATTTCTTTTAGAACAACTAAGTATTCTAGACAGTAAGACTGATGTGCAAGGTTTAGTTGCTCTTGATTGGATAACTAGATACAAGGTAGAAAAGGATTTAGAAAAGTTGTATGATATGGAGGAAAGATCTTGGCAGCAAAGGGGGAATGTGAAATGAATTACTCAAGAAGACTCCAACACCAATTTTTTTTTATTTTTGTGCCAATGGCAGGAGAAGAAAGAACTTTATTTTCAGTCTGGAGGATGAGGGGGTGTTTTAACAGAAGAAAGTAGCATTAGAAATCATATTTACAAGTTTTATAAAAGTACGTTTGGTTCTGAACTCAGACAATGTGTGCACTTGGCTGATGATTTCTGGGGTGTGGAAAATAGAATTTCTAAGGGGGATAATGATAGTCTGGTGCAATCTTTCTCTAAAGAAGAAGTTTGGGAAATCATTAAAGATCTTCCTAATAACTCTGCTCCTGGCCCAGATGGCTTCCCTACCTTCTTCTGTAAGACTTTTTGGGGTGTTATAAAAAAGAACTTTATGGGTTTAGTTAATGATTTCTTTGATGGTAAATTAGATCTTAAGAGGTTAAACTATGAGGTGATCACCTTAATCCCTAAGGTCACTGAGGCTAACTCTATGAAGCAGTTTAGACCCATTTGCTTATTGAATGTCAGCTTTAAGATAATTACAAAAATCCTTGCTGTTAGATTAGGCAGGATTGCAACTAGAGTGATCAGTGAGAATCAAACTACCTTTATTAAGGGTAGATTCATTTTGGATGGGGTGGTAGCCCTGCATGAGATTCCGCACAATCCGAGAGTCTCCAAAATAAAGGGTATTGTCCTTAAACTAGACTTTGAGAAGGCTTATGATAAGATTTAGTGGGGCTTTTTGGAGGAAGTTATGAAAGGAAAAAGATTTTCTAGAAAATGGATTGACTGGGTGATGAGTTCAATCAATGGGGGAAAGGTGAGCATCAATATCAATGGCAAAGTGGGAAATTACTTCTCCACTCACAAGGGTTTAAGGTAGGGAGATCCTTTGTCTCCTTTGTTGTTTAACTTGGCAGCTGATGCTCTAGCAGTAATGATAGCTAAAGCTCGAGAGAAAGGGCTTGTTAGAGGGGTGGTCTCACACTTAATCCCAGGGGGCGTGTCTTTACTACAGTATGCATATGACACAGTTTTAGTGATAGAATGTGAGGAAAAGTATATTCTTAACCTCAAATTTCTGTTGTATTGTTTTGAATGGCTGTTTGGTTTAAAGATCAATTACCATAAGAGTGAGGTGTTTGTACTAGGGGTGGATCATTTGGAAGCTGTGAAAGTCTCTAATAACTTCAACTACAAGTTGGGTGCACTCCCACTTACTTATTTGGGTATTGACATTGGGGAAAGACATCTTTATCAAAAAGCTGCAGGTAGAATCATGAGCAAGCTAGATAAGTGGCTAGATAATTGGAAAAACAATCTTCTGTCTTCTGGGGGTAGGCTGATTCTGACTAACAACTGCTTTAGCAGTTTACCAATTTATACAATGGGGTTTTATAGATTAAATGAAGAGACTCAAAGGAGAATGGATAGTATCAGATCCATATTCTTTTGGAGAGGAGCTAGTGACAAGTTTAAGTGCCACATGGTCAATTGGAGAGCAGTCTGTAATCCCAAAGATTTTGGGAGTTTGGGGGGGTGATGAATACTAGATTGATGAATGACTGCTTGTTAAGCAAATGGATTTGGAGGATAAGCAGAGCTGAGAAGGAGGTATGGTATAGGATTTTAAAAGCTAAGTATTTTCCCAGGGGTGATTTTAGAGACTCTATGCCTATCAGAGCCTTTCAGTTATGGAAATCTATTCACAAGGTGAAGCACATTTTTAATCTAGGGGCTTCTTACAAGTTAGGAAATGGGAGGAATGTTTGGTTAGGCAAGTGTCCTTTAAATATTATGTATGCCCGGTTGTATCGAATCTGTTCTGACCCTGACATCAAAGTATCAAGTTGTCTGTTGAAAGGGGTCTAGCATATTAATTTTGACAGAAATTTTGGTAGGGAGGAAGAAGGTTTGTGGAAAGTTCTTAAAGAAGATTTAGATGGGGTTTGGCTCAATGGGGATAAAGATCAGGTGAGGTGGTGCCTGGAAAAGAAGGGGCATTTCACTGTAAAATCTTTGTATAGACATTTGGCTTTCGGGGGGTGTTGTCAACATGAAGTTGAAGAAGTTGTGGTTCAGTAAGATCTCGCTAAAAGTTAAAATTTTCTTATGGCTAACATACCAAAACAGATCACAGACGACAGATCAACTTAGAGCTAGAAATTGGAAAGGGAGTGTTAACTTTATTTGGTATGGGGTGTTGGAAGATGCAACTCATGTGTTCTTTAATTGTGTCTTAGCTAAATTTGCTTGGACTTGTATTAGTGAGATTCTAGGGTGGAAGAGGTGTCCGGTCTCTTTAGACGATTTTCACCTTTGCTGGTTGGATTCATGGGGTGCTATTAACTAACATATTGCTCTATTCAGTTTTGTGGCTCTTATCTGGACATTATGGAAAATCAGAAACAAGCTGGCGATTGAGGGAAATTTCCCTAAGCATCCTTATGAAGTGATTTTCATGTTGTATTTGCAGCGGTGGCGGGTGCTAATCAAAGAGAAGGAGCAGACGAAGCTGGATAGTTTGTTTAACTCAGTAGAGAGTTGGATGAAGCATTTTTGTTCACTGGAGAACTTGTAATTCTTAGTTGAATCCTTGTTTTTTGGTCTTAGTAGTTCTGGTCTGGTTGTTGCAGCCTGGTTCTTTATTCTTGCTGTTAGGCCTAACACTACTAGGGAACACCTCATCACAGACGGTTCGGAACCGTCATCACAGACGGTTTCTGAACCGTCTATATTTGTTTGTCTGTGATAACAAGTAGTTATCACAGACGGTTCAAAACCATCTGTGATACGCACTATCACAGACGGTTTTTTGCTGAAACCGTCTATGAAGGCTAGTATCATAGACGGTTTCCATTAAAAACCGTCTGCGATACGTAGCATATCACAGACGGTTCTATTTAAGACGTATCACAGACGGTTCTATTTTAAGAACCGTCTGTGATATGCTATGTATCACAGACGGTTTTTAATAGAAACCGTCTGTGATACTAGCCTTCATAGACGGTTTCAACAAAAAACCGTTTGTGATAGTTCATCATTCTAACTACATTTTTGCTGTTTTTTGGCTAGCCTCAGGAATTGCTAGCCATGTCCTCTGAAAACAAGCATGCACAAAAACAGATACATCACAGATAATCAATTGTTGACAAAATCAAAACGATCATATTACTCAAAATAAATTACAAAAGATCTCATTTGTTCAAGTATTGTCGCTATAGTTACAATTGGATTACAATTGAGTCAATTGTTTGCAGGTGGTTGAGAGGTTTCGGCGGGGTGATCCTTTGGGTCGGCGACGGAGTGAAAATCTCGATCGTCATCAACGATATCTGACATGATAAAGGCGCAGAGCTTCCCTCGAATGTCCGTGATCTCATCCTCAACAAGTCCATCCAAATGTATCAACAAGTCCTGTCGCTAGCGATAGTAAAGTGGTAAGCATATATATCTAAATTTATAATTAGGAAATAATTATTTCGAGATTGACAAACCCCGGATCCTTCTTCCTAGTCAGTAATGATTTGTCGCATATGATAGCAAACGAGATTGCACAAAACTCATCTTTTTTTTTTCAAGCGGACCGCAAAAATAGAATTACATATACAGGTATAGTCAGTTCAAGACGCGTTTTTTTGAAGTATGGTATAGGATTATCGTGTTGTAGCGCTGCGTCTGAAATTTAAATCTGTGTGTTAGTTCTACCGCTTTTATTGTATATTCCTTCATTGGCAACATAGGCAATGAACGACCTATATGATTCCAAAAAGTTATCCTCGGCCATTTCAAACGATTAAGACTGCAATAGAGTTATGTATGGAGGAAATGAGTATACCTCTCGAGTATTCCTTTCAGAATGATGAGTTTGTGGTCGTTGCAGATTAGGGAATCAAGGTATATCACATGGTTCCTCTTTGGTATAATGACTAAAAGGATCCAGTGGTACCTACTCATGTATGTCGCTATAGTCATTAAACCTAAGTTCGTGCTGCGTATAAAATACAAATAAAATTTGTATAGCAAGTAGTGACACTTACCCCTCGTTGTAGGGCACCACTATGTACTTCTTGTCTACTTGATGAAGCAATGTCACCGCTATGTATTTCTCGACGAAGGACGGGTCTGCTTCGATGGTTTGCAAAGATACCACGTGTGGGCCGAGGAAACCCACCGGTTCTTTCCATTCCTGGACTTTTTTCTACATGTATCTATACACAAGAAATGAGTTCTGATATTTATCGGTATTACGTGAATGTAGAACTTGATTGTACGCATTTACAGTGTCCAACATCGTAGAAGCGAGGCGTCGAGGCCAACGAGGTTGAATAGGTCATATAAGTCGTTGAAGCCCATGACGAAGTGGTTCGTCTCGTTGAAGAAATGCTCATCGTTGTATCTGACGGTGATTCCAGTATCGCACCCCTTCTTTGCGGTCTTCTGTATGTACCAGGCATGCAAAGCCTGACAAGCATATCCAACGCGCATTAATACTACATGGGAGCACAACGGTTTTTCGATGATGTAGTTCCCGGACATCCCAGACTTCCCGGACTTGGGAGGCACCTTAACGTTCATCGATTTCGATTTGACCATAACGATTGGCAGCGTCTTCCTACGAGACGACTCGAGAACTGATACGGCGGCACGCTTTTGTTGTTCCTTCGGCGTCTTCTCCACGGGAACCGATGAGGTGGCCTTCTGAGGCGAAACATGAGGTGGAGTCATCGAGGGTCCCGTTGGAGAGGAATGGTCGCGTCCAGATCGCGGCACTTCTGGGTTCAGAGCGATGTCCTTCTTGGGCCATTGGATAAAAGTGTGCACAGCATCCCCTAGTGTTCTGATGTCTTCGTTCGGGCGAATCTTCAGCGGGACGGCCACGAAATTGTCATGTACTATATCCACCTCGACCCTGGCGTAACCCTCGCCCACCGGCACCGTCTTTGATTTGCCCTTCTGGTATGGATACACCATCCCCCTCGCAGCCTCAATAGAAAGGGACCCATCCATCCTCACTTGGAGCTTGCAGGGTGTCTAAAAGCATCTAGGCCCCTAAAAATTGTTTTGGTAATTAATGATAATATGTGGATATGGGATTAACGTGTTTATTGAGTATTTACAAGGTTAAGTCCTATTGGTGAATTTGATGACGTAAAATATGCATGTTAAAGGACCGCATGAAGATCTACATGGCTTGAAGACAAGGTACAAGTAGTCTAGTGTCCTTTTATGTTTTACCGGTCTTAGGAGATTTGGTTGGAAGGCTGGATTATAGGATAAATGCCATACTATTAAGAGGGATCACAACTAGTAGCTTGATAGCATGTTCTTGTGTCATATGGATCAATTTAGGATCATGCATGCATTTGAATTTGAATTTGAAAGATATAAGTTCTTTGGTCGAAAATCGGTCGTACCGAAGTTCAACGAACGGTTGTACCGATTATTGCGGTATGATCGCACTATACTTGGCGGTACTACCGGATTTTGATTGACTTTGCCAACTGAGTGCTAATACGGTACAACCGGCTCTTGGAGTGGTACAACCGCATTACGGTAAAACCGATTTCTAGTTGGCGGTTCAATAAAAACAGTACCAGTGTAATTTGGCTCAGGAGCTCTCTTAGTTTTCCGGTTGAACCACGTTGAGAATCGGTTGTACCGATTCTCGGCTGAACCATTTTTTAGTTGGCGGTTCAAGAAAATCAGAACAGATGTAATTTCGACCCAGTGCTCTCTTTGATAATTGGTTGAACCACATTTGTGAAATGGTTGAACCGCGCTGCGGTTGTACCGATTTTTCTAAGGCGATTCATATTTTCCAAAGAGCATGTCATTTCAGCAGATTTGGAAACCCTACGATCGGTTGTACCGCGCATCAATGCGGTTCAACCGGGCTATGCGGTTGAACCAGAATTTAGTTGGCGGTTGTACCGAACGGGAAAATCCAACGGCTATGTCAGAGTAATAAATGCCTCTGTTCTAGCTATTACGGAGTTCTGACACAAGTGCGGTTCAACCGCACTCTAAACGGCGGTTGTACCGAATTTGGCTGAAAGTTAGGGATTTGGTCCCCAATGGTCATAATTGTTGGTGGGTGCTATAAATATCCCCCCAACTGCCCTTGGACAGGTTGCTAGTGAATATTTAACATCTTTAGAGCCTTGAGAGCCAAGTGCATTCACTCAACACCTAAATTCTCTTGTGCATTCATTGTTTGTTAGTTGAGTTCATTCAAATGCATCAAAACATTCTAGTTGATCCTTATTGCACTTGAGCGCCGTCAAACGAAAGTCTTGGTTTGTTACTCTTGGAGTTTTGCCGAACTCCTAGACGGCCTTGGCGGTGGAGTACGGTGATCTCTTCAAGAAGATTGTGAAGAGGCCCGGTGCAAGCTTGTGAGTGGTTTGGTGTTAACCATCTCCGGAGCGGAGGAAGAACAACCATAGTGATCGAGGGAAGGCTTAATTCGTGGAGCCGGCTTGAGTCGTCAAGCTTCCTCAACGTGGACTAGTGAAGATCGGCAAGTCTTCGATACCACGGAAAACATCGTTGTCTCATTGTGGTTACTTCTAGTCTTTACATTTCCGCATTTATATTTCTAGCTCATTATTGTGATTGAATTACTTAGCTAGAAGTGTAACTTGTTTAGACTAAGTTAAATTAGCTTAAATTGTTAAATTGTCAAAAAGTTTAAAAACCTCCTATTTACCCCCCTCTAGTCGGTTATCCTTGATCCTACAAGTGGTATCAGAGCTTGGTCTCTCATTGATTTAGACTTAACTATCTAAGAGAGAAAGGATGGCTAGTGAGGGAATGACTTTAGGAAGGGCTCCACTATTTGATGGCTCAAATTATGCTTATTGAAAAATTAGAATGTCAATTTATTTAAAGGCCATGAGTCCAAACATTTGGAGAATCGTAAATGAGGGTTACGATATGCCTCTTAATCCACTAGAACTCACAGATCAAGATACGCGTAATACTCATTTAGATGCTTAAGCTATGAACGCTCTTTTTGACGCTTTGAATGCGCATGAGTTCAATAGAGTGAGCAACTTGGAAAATACTCATGCCATTTGGACAACTCTCTCGGAAATCCATGAGGGTACATCCACGGTCAAAGAAGCCAAATTGCATAGGCTTCGGATCAAATATGAGACATTCATATTGTTGCCTCATGAAAACATCAATGAGATGTTTTCAAAACTTAACAACATTGTGAATGAGCTCAAAGGTCTTGGAACTAACCTTCTTGATATTGACATTGTACGCAAGATGCTTAGGGCTCTTCCGGACAAGCATGAGACATTGGTGACACTATTTCTCAACTCTCCCGAGTTGCCAAGGATGAAACCAACGGGGCTTTTGGGCAATCTCATCACAAATGAGTTGTTCAAGAAGGACAAAGAAGAGCTCTTGGAGACATCATTCTCAAAGAAGAAAATTACTGCTTTCAAGGCCAAGGCGGAATCAAGTGATGATGAGGATGAAGAACAAGACTCCGACGAGGAGTATGCACTTCTTGTAAGAAGAATGAAGAGGGACATGAAGAGACGCCCTAATAGAAGCTACAACTTCGACAAGTACAAAAAGGGGCAATCATCAAGTGACAAGAAGCGTTATAGCAACATTTGATGTTATAATTGTGAAGAAAAGGGGCACATTGCTTCTCATTGTCCCAAAAATAAGGAAGACAAGGACAAGTCTTACAAGAAGAATGAGTATAATGGCAAGAAGAAGCTTTTCAAGAAGCTTCACAAAGGTGGCAAGCATGAAGCCCACATTGGAGAGTGAGATTCAAATGATGAGTCAAGCGACTCCGATTCCGATTCCGATGAGTCCCCAAGAAGAAGGGACTAGTCGACATTGCAATCAAGGAAGCTCCGTCACTATTCTCCACTCCCACTTGCCTAATGGCTAAAGGAGATAAGGTAAACTCCATTGATAATAATGAACCAACTTATGATGAATTAATGGATATGCTAGTTGACTTAAATGAATATCTTAGAAAAGAAAAGTCAAAATATAAGGTCTTAAGTAGAGAGCATATTTCTCTAAAAGATTCTTATGCGGGGCTAAAGGAAGCTCATGACTTGCTTATCCAAGAATATTCAAGCAAGTCTTGTTCTAGTATAGAAATTACATGCGATATGCTTGATGATATGTCTAGTATAGAAATTGCTAAAACTAGTGCATCCATTTCATGTAATTATCCTATTGCTTTGCCATGTTGCTCTAGTATTAATGTTAATCATGATAATGTTGAGCATAATGATGCAAAGCTTATTGTTGAAAACAATGAGTTAAAGGAACAACCAAGCTAAGCAAAAGCTTGGAAATGTGCTTCAAGGGTAAGACTACTCTTGACAAGCTTTTGAGTGAGCAAAGGTGCTCATTTAATAAGGAAGGTCTTGGGTATGTGCCTAAGAAAGGTAAGAAGCCGGCAAACAAGCTCACAAGATTTGTGAGGCAAAATGATAAGTATTGACACAAGTGTCGGGAAATAGGACATGTGCAACAAAATTATCCTAAGGGTAAAACTCCATCTCTGGATATATATGATTCATGCTATATGCTTAGAAAGACTAAGGATGGTAAAGTGGTTGCTCGTTTTGTTGGCACTTCAATCTTAGGCGCTAAAAAGGATGCTATTTGGGTGCCTAAATCCTTGGTTACTAACCTCCAAGGACCAAAACAAATTTGGGTACCTAAAAGACCTTGATTCTTGTTTTGTAGGTGAACTATAAAACCGGTGGAAAACATTGGGTGCTTGATAGTGGATGCACTCAACACATGACCGGTGATAGAAAGATGTTCACCACATTCGAGAATGGAAAAGGGATCGATAAGATCACATTTGGCGATAATAGCAAAGGAAATGTAATAGGATTGGGTAAAATTGCTATCTCAAATGACCTTTCCATTTCTAATGTATCTTTGGTAGAATCATTAAATTTTAATTTGCTATCGGTTGCTCAAATATGTGATCTTAGACTAATTTGCTTTTTCTCTAGTGAAGGTGTAACCATCTCTAATGCAAAAGATAGCTCTTTAGATTTCAAAGACTTTAGATTTGAAAATCTTTACTTGGTTGATTTTAGTTCAAGTGATTCTTGTTTAAAAACTTGTTTAATGGCAAAAACCTCATTGGGTTGGTTTTAGCATAGAAGGCTAGCTCATGTTGGCATGATTCAACTCAAAAAGCTTTTCAAGCATGATTTAGTTGTTGGCTTGAAAATGTGAAGTTTGAGAAAAATAGACTTTGTAGTGCTTGTCAAACCGGTAAACAAGTCGCTAATTCTCATCCTTCCAAGAGTATCATGTCAACTTCTAGACCATTGGAACTCTTACATATGGATTTATTTGGGCCAACAACCTATAAGAGTATCGGGGGTAATAGCTATTGTTTAGTCATTGTGGATGTTTATTCTAGATATACATGGGTATTCTTCCTAGATGATAAAAGTGAAACCTCCGAGTTTTTCAAAAGCTTTGCAAAAAGGGCTCAAAATGAATTTGATTTCAAAATAAAGAAAATCCGTAGTGATAATGGTTCCGAGTTCAAGAATACTAAAGTTGAAGACTTTTGTGATGAACTTGGAATAAAGCACGAACTTTCCACAACTTACACTCTGGAGCAAAATGGAGTTATAGAAAGGAAAAATCGTACATTAATTGAAATGGCAAGAACAATGCTTGATGAGTATAATACTTCCGATAGCTTTTAGGCGGAAGTAATTAACACCGCTTGTCATGCTATAAATCGCATTTATTTGCATCGTCTTTTGAAAAAGACTTCCTATGAGCTTCTTGTAGGAATAAAACCGAACATCTCTTATTTTCGTGTTTTTGGTTGCAAGTGTTACATTTTGAAGAAGGGTGTTCGTCTTTCAAATTTTGTAAGTCATTGTGATGTTGGTTTCTTGCTTGGCTATTCTTAAATAGCAAGGCTTATCGTGTCTTTAACCAAAACTCCTGTTTAGTTGAAGAAAGGCACGATGTGCAATTTGATGAAACTAACGGCTCTCAAGAAGAGCATGGGAACTTGGATGATGTAGGTAATGAAGCTTTGAGAAAAACAATGGAGTATATGCAAATAGGTGACATCAAGCCCGAAGATAATCCATCATCTTCCACACAAGTTGAGCCTCCAACCTCTTCCACAAATCAAATTCAAATTGATGAAGAGGACAATAAGGAAGATGATCAACCATCCAACCTACCACCAAGAATTCACAATGAAATTGCAAAGGATCATCCAATAGACCAAATATTGGGTGATGTAAGTAAGGGAGTTCAAACTCGATCTCGTGTTGCTTCTTTTTGTGAACATTACTCTTTTGTCTCTTCTATTGAGCCAAAGTTTGTAGAAGAAGCACTTGAAGATCCGGATTGGGTAAATGCTATGCATGAAGAACTCAATAACTTCACCCAAAATGAAGTTTGGACATTGGTGGATCGACCCAAGAAACACAACGTTATTGGTACAAAATGGGTCTTTAGGAACAAGTAAGATGAAAATGGTTTGGTTGTTCGAAACAAAGCAAGATTGGTCGCTCATGGGTACTCACAAGTTGAAGGTTTGGATTTTGGTGAAACCTTTACTCCTGTAGCTAGACTTGAGTCAATTCGGATATTACTTGCTTTTGCATCATACTTTGATATTAAATTATTTCAAATGGATGTTAAAAATGTATTCTTGAATGGTAAAATATTTGAACTTGTCTTTGTTGAACAACCTCCCGGTTTTGAAGACCGTAAAAGTTCAAATCATATTTATAAACTCTCCAAGGCGCTCTATGGTCTTAAACAAGCTCCTAGAGCATGGTATGAACACCTTAGAGATTTTCTAGTCTCAAAAGGATTCAAAATCGGAAAAATTGATTCAACTTTATTTACTAAAGTTCTAGACGATGATTTCTTTGTTTGTCAAATCTATCTTGATGATATCATTTTTGGGTCTACTAATCAAGATTTTTGCGAAGAGTCTGGTGATATGATGTCTAGGGAACTTGAAATGTCCATGATTGGAGAATTGAGCTATTTCCTTGGACTTCAAATCAAGCAACTCAAAGATAGAACCTTCGTGAGCCAAACCAAGTACGTAAAAGATTTGATCAAGAAGTTTGGCATGGAGGATGCAAAACCCATCAAGACTCCCATGACAACCAACAGTCATCTTGACTTAAATGAGAGAGGTAAATCGGTAGATTTAAAGTTTTATAGGTCTATAATTGGTAGTTTGCTTTATCTTACCGCATCTAGGCCCGATATCATGTTTAGTGTTTGCATGTGTGCACGTTTTCAAGCAACTCCAAAAGAGTGCCATTCAACGGCCGTTAAAAGAATACTGAGATATTTAAAGCATTCCTCAGCCCATCAGTACTGAATGCATCTATGCGGACACCGCTGTTCTGGACTGTGCTCTTCCTATCCTATGCTGCCATATAAAATGTATACCCATTTATATCGTATCCTTGCCATGTGACAATTGTAAATTGTGGCCCTTGTGCCAACCATAGCAGCGTATCATCACTTGATGACCTCCTAGTGATTCACACCTTTAACCATTCGTTGAACCGACGGTTGTGCTATCTCGTGATCCAAATCTCCAACCGGTCTAAATTCTGTTGGCGTACCATGTCTTTGTGCTCGTCGATGTACATGGACACTTGGGTCATGTGTTGCAAGACCGTGAAATGGGCTTGAGCGTACGTATCCAGATCGGGAGTGATTGATTTCCTTCCGATGGTCCCGATACCATCCAGTCTCCCCTCATGGCGAGATAGAGGCACACATATCGGTTCCACCTGAGCCATGTAGTCGACGCAAAACTCAATGACCTCTTCGGTTGCATAACCTTCGATGATGCTGCCCTCCGATCGAGATCGATTTCGTACGTAGGACTTGAGAATTCCCATGTACCTCTTGAACGGGTACATATGACGTAGGAACACAGGGCCGCATATCTTTATCTTTTTCATAAGGTGAACAATGAGATGGACCATGATATCGAAAAATGACGGAGGGAAATACATCTCAAGATGACATAGAGTCGTCACCACCTCGGCCTGCAGAGCATCTAGTCCTTGGGGATCGATAACCTTCTGAGCAATTGAGTTGAAGAAATAACACATCCTTAAGATTGCCACTCGGATCTTGTTCGGCAAGATACTTCTAATTGCAACAGGAAGCATTTGTGTCATCAACACATGACAATCATGAGACTTCATACCAATTAATTTTAAATCTTGCATAGAAACAAGTTTTTTAATATTAGCGGAGTAACCAGACGGGACTTTCACACCATGCAAGCTCTGGCACAATTCATTTCTCTTGGCCTTGGACAGAGTATAGCAAGCTGGGGGAAGGTATGTTCGTCCTGTATTGGTCTCTTTCGGTGCTAACTCGGTCCTTATATTCATATCAACCAAGTCACGTCGTGTATTTACACCATCCTTTGTTTTGCCACTAATGTTCAGTAAGAGACCAATCAAGCTATCGCATACATTCTTTTCTACGTGCATGACGTCGATGTAGTGGCGAACTTCTAAGTGCTCCCAATAAGGCAAGTCTTAAAAAATTGACCACTTCTTCCAGATGTTCTTCTGACGGGTTCTTAATTTACGTCCCTTCCCAAGCACAACATCGATATCCTTAACCATATCATAGACCTCTTTCCCTCTAAAAGCCCTTAGAGCTGAACCATCCTCCTTATTTCCGTCGAATTGTTTCTTCATCTTACGGTATGGGTGACTCTGAAGGAACCTACGGTGGCGATATACACGCTTTCTGCGAGTTGTTCACAATACACTCTCCGTAGCGTCTAAGCGGTCGCGACAAAGCTTTGGCTCCTTTTGTATTCAAGTCTGACAGTTACCAAGGGAGGAAAATCATTGATGGTGCGAAATAACATGACTCGTAAAGTGAAATTCTCTCGTTTATACGCATCCCATACTGCACCCTTCGTTCCACAAAGTCACAAGATCTTCCAAAGAATGGTGCTAGGTACACATCAATATCATTCCCGGTGTGCTTCGCCCTTGGATAAGTAGTGACATTAAAATGTACTTCTACTTCATACACGACCAAGGAAGAAGGTTGTACATACATAGATTCACGGGCCAAAGCTATGTCGGCCGCTCATATTACCGAAAGAATTCATTCCATCCGTACTCAACCCTAACCTTATGTTCCTCGGTTCCGCACCGAACTCTTCGAAGCTCCGATCGAAGTTTCTCCACTGGGCAGAATCAACAGGGTGTCTTAGCTTTCCATCTTTCTTACGCTCCTCCGAGTGCCAACGCACCAATCTTGCCTCCTTTGGGTTTGCAAATAAACGCTTCAAACGTGGGATCACAGGCAGATACCACAACATCTTAGCAGGAGGTCCTTGCTTCACCTTAGCGATTCGATGTTTGTATTGGGATGCTTTGCACACGGACATACATGCATGTCTGCATACTCTTTACGGTAGAGGATACAATCGTTCGGACATGCATGTATTCTTTCTACTTCCATTCCCAATGGACAAAGAACCTTCTTTGCTTGGTAGGTGGTGCTGGGCAACATATTTTCCTCCGGAAGGATGTCCGCTAGGAGACCTAACAACGCCGTGAAACTCTTGTCAGACCAACCATTGCTTGCCTTCAATTTAAGCAGTTCAATCACGGTTGACAACCTTGTGTATTCCGGCTTGCAGCCAGGGAACAAAGGTCTCACCGAGTCCTCCATTAAGCCCTCGGATTTACAAAACTCTCTCTCATTGTAGTTCTCTTCTGCATCACGTAGCATCTGATCCAGATTGTCATCCTGCGACCTATCCTCATCAAAAGCATAGTCCACATCCGGCACATCATTGACTTCCTCGGCAATGTCGTCATTATTAACTTTTGGTATAATTTGCTCTTCACCGTGACTGGTCCAACATGTATACCCTTTTTTAAAACCCCTTTGAATCAAGTGCGCTTCGATCTGCGCCGAGTTGTTAAACATTTTCAGATTACTGCAATCAATGCATGGACAGTACATAAAATTTATCCCCTTCTTCAACATATCCTGCTCAGCGGCTCTTCTAAAAGCAACCACGCCATTAATGTACTATTGACTCACATGGTTCACACCGTACATCTAGTTTCGGTTCATCTACGCTACGCATGTAACAAATTAGTGTCAAATTAGATTAATAAATCGCAAGTATGTACTCTTCCTATTTACCAAACATACTTAAATTGATTAGCGATTAATTTATAGCAAATATAAAGGGTTATAGATCGTTACCCTCAGAGCTCACGAAGAAAATACCAAATCTCTCGAGAATCCTCTCCTTCTCTTCCCTTCCTCCTCTCCTTCTCCTCCTTCCCTCTTTGTCGACGGCGCAATGGGCTTCCTATTTACCATACATACTTAAATTGATTAGCGATTAATTTATAGCAAATATAAGGATTATAGATCATTACCCTCGGAGCTCATGATGAAAATACCTAATATCTCTCGAGAATCCTCGCCTTCTCCTCCCTTCCCTCTGTGATGGCGGCGCAATGGGCTTCCTATTTACCAAACATACTTAAATTGATTAGCGATTAATTTATAGCAACATAAGAGCATCTCCAGTGTATTGAACCGATGCCGATTCAATGAGATGCCACGTAAGCATTCAAAGAACTAGTCATTTTTCCCCCAATGTATTGATCCGATTCTTACTTTTAAGTGGGACCGACATCTTATTAAAAAAAATCAGAAAAGAAATAAAATCTCTCTCAACCGCTCTCTCTCTCTCCATTTCCTTCCCCCTCACAAAACTTAATGCGTGCATATGCTAACCACCCAATGAAAAATATTATTCTATTCACTTGCATCCAGATGCAAAGTTTGCATCGGTTCCTAGATTTTTGCTTCGGAATCGGCAGTTTCCAACGTATGGATCGGTTTCTAGCATTAAATCTAACCATTTGAACCAGCTTATAAGCATGTACATTGCATATGCTCTAAAGGGTTGTAGATTATTACCCTCGGAGCTCACGACGAAAATACGAAATATCGCTCGAGAATCCTCTCCTTCTCCTCCCTTTCTCCTCCTCCTCCCTTCCCTCTCTATCGGTGGCGTAGTGGGCGTTTACCTGGTGGCGGCTCAAATGGGAATGGACAGGGGTCTAGTCCATCTATTTGTAGTGCGAGAATATCACAGACGGTTCTTCTTATGAACCGTCTGTGATATACAATTATCACCGACTGTTTTTAAATAGAACCATCGGTGATAGTTTACAGACGATGCAGTGTTTACAATCGCTCGTGATATCGAGATTATCATAGACAGTTGATTAATAGAACCGCTCGTAGTACGAGAGATTATCACGAGCGGTTCTTTTAAAGAACCGTCTGTGATAGTTCCTGACGGTTCTATTAATGAACCGTCTGTGATAGATGTCTATCACAGACGGTTATTAATAAGAACCGTCTGTGATAGGCTGGCACCAGGCCCAGACAGACCCAACACAGATGATTCCTTTTACATCGTTTGTGATAATTTCATCACAGACGGTTCCAAAGGAACCGTATATGATGAGACGTCTTCTATAGTTTGTTTTGTAGTAGTGTAAGTGTCAGCTGGTTTCCCAGCTTGCTTTGTTTCATTTTGTGTCTGTATCTTTTTGGACATTAGCTTTCTATAAAAGCTGAAAAATTTCCTCTTTTTGCAAAAAAAAAAAGTGTACACACGTCATCGGGTCTCAGAAACAGTCCCATATATAACCTTTATCACTGTTTTGATGTTAAATTTTGTGATCCTACCTGCCTAAATATCGCAGTAATCATTTAACCTTTCAATCATTTCGCAAGCTGAACTATATCAACCTTACCATTTAGTAAACGCTATCATTAAAGCGTGTAATGATGCATCTAATCTTGTCTTCTCTTCCTCGATGGAATCTCAATGATGGGTTTTGATTTTTGATACCACAGGGCATTCTAGAGCACCTTAGGCTTAGATTGCCAAACCTACAAGTTTTTTTTTAGAAAATTACTATATAACTTCCAACCGTTTTTTGAAGTTAAAACTGTCACTTTTCTGTTCATTAGATGTGCTATAAAATTCGTGTTGTAGATATGCTGTAAGAAAAAAAAATCATAATAGTTGATTTTTTATTCGTCCAATATACTTTGAGATTTGTACTTTTTCCCATCTAATGAACTAGGTCTGAATTTATTATGATTTTTTTATTCAGAACATAACGGGTTCACCATATTGTCGTTTTTTGTTGGTATATAATTTTATTTTTTATCTTTGCTTTTGCTCAACCTCTCAAAGTACATGTGAAGAACATAACGGGTTCACCATATTGCCGTATTTTGTTGGTATATAATTTTTTTTGTCTTTGTTTTTGCTTAACCTTTTAAAGTACATGTGAGATTTTGAATCATGTGATGGAAATATGAGTTATTAAGACTTTCAAGAATAATTACAGTGATCAAGAACCAAAATTACATAAATAATTTGCTGTAATTTATATATAATAGAGTTGTAAATAAACTTTCAAAATGTGATATTTTTTTAGAAAGAAAACAGTCAAATTTTATGTAGATAGACTTTTTTTTTTCTTCCCCAATTTCACCGTTCTAATTTCTCTCGTCTCTCCCGGCGTTCATGTGGGTCCCACCTTTTGGCTCCGGGCCAGTGGCGTTGCAAGCGGCAAGATAAGGCTGCAAATCTCGAGCACACACTGGCCTCCTTCCACCGCTGCACTGCACCAGATAAGCAACATCCATCCGGATCCGCTGCCAGTAAGCTAGAGGTTCTTGCAGGGAGGAAGAAACCAAGGAGCTAGGCATCATCAATGGCGACCATAGCTACGATGGCCATGCTTAAGCCCGCCAAGATCCTGGCGAGGTCGTCGTCCACAAACAACACCAGGGTGCCGAGCATCTCGCTGCGCAGCCTGGAGGGCGCGACCAAGAAGGGCCTGGTCGTGTCGTCGGCGATGGCGGGCGCCTTCTTCTCCGCGCTGGCGACGTCGGACGCGGCGCTCGCGGCGCAGCGGGTCGCGGACGTGGCGGCGTCGGCGGACGACAGCCGCGGGCTGGCGCTGCTGCTGCCCATCGCGCCGGCCATCGCGTGGGTTCTCTACAACATCCTGCAGCCGGCGCTGAACCAGCTGAACCGCATGCGGTCCGAGCAGGTGCTCGTGGCCGGGCTCGGCCTCGGCGCCGCCGCGGCCGCAGGGCTCGCCTGCGCTCCGGAGGCCTCCGCGGCGCAGGAGATCGCGGCGGTGGCGGCGGACAGCAGCAGCGACAGCCGGGGCCTGCTGCTGCTGTTCGTGGTGGCGCCGGCCATCGCGTGGGTGCTGTACAACATCCTGCAGCCGGCGCTCAACCAGCTCAACCGCATGCGGTCCGGCTGAGCAACTTGCAACACCGCGCCGGCCATGCGTGTCAACTGGTGTGCGCCTTGATGTATTGAGGGTGCAGGTGGTAGCAGCATGGGACGTGGTGTACGTACCGGCTTCATGTGTCTCTAAGGTGGTAGCACCTTACCCTCCTCTTCGTCGAGTACGACAGAAAGGCGACACCGCAATCCAGGCACCCAATGGGGCGCCGCCACGTCAGCGCAGGATCATGGAAAAGCGCCTCTCTTTTGCTGGCCTGCTCGCGGGAGATCTCTCGCTTTCCCTCCAAATAGGCTGTGCGACTTCTCGCCCATTTTGCGGGGAACCCCTTGAGATAGTCTGACATTTCGGACGCCATGGCGAGCGGCGGCCGGCGCCGGAGGCCTCGCCGGAGATCGCGGGCCAAGGTGAGGAGGACCAAGTATCTCAGCCTCAGCCGGCACCTGACCAAGGCGGTGGAGGCGCAGCAGTCGCTGGAGAAGGCTCCGGCGTCGGAGTCTTCGCCACCCTCGCCGTCGGAGTCTACGCTGTCGGAGGAGGCGGCGGAGACGGAGGTGGACGGTGGAGATGGAGGTGGGCAGGAGCAAAATCAGCAGCTCGAGCCGTTCCCTCTGCATACTGAGCCGTCCACCCTGTTCGCGGCCGCGCCGTCCCTCACCGACATCCTCGGCGCCTCCGCCGGCGTCGGCGGGGAGTCGTCGACGACGGCCTCTCCGGACGTATCCAGCGGGACCGGGTTCCCGGGAGAGGAGGATGACCTGGCGCGGCGCGCGCTCCGGGGCAGGGAGCGGTGGGTGTACTGCAGCTCCTCGCCGAGCGCGACCACGACCACGTCGTCCTCCTGCTCGTCGCCGGCGAGCACGGGCGCCTCCGGCGGCTCCGCGCGCTCGCTGCTGCTGAAGCTAGATTACGAGGAGATCCTGGCTGCCTGGGCGGGGCGCGGATCGCTCTACATCGGCGGCGCCGCGGACGCCGCAGGCCTCGTCGCGCCGAAACTGGAGCTCGGCTCTGTAAGCCACCTGTTCTTGTCCGTACAGTGCCTGGAACATGCGCTTGTGACACGGGTGGTGGCGCGTTTGAGCAGGTTTTCGTGGAGGTGGGGCCGTCTCAGCACGCGGCGGCGGGCGCGTGGAGCGCGCCGGAGACGGCGGGGAGGGCGGAGAAGGTGAGGCGGTACAAGGAGAAGCGGCAGAGCCGGTTATTCGCCAAGCGGATCCGGTACGAGGTTCGCCGGCTCAATGCCGTCAAGCGGCCGCGCTTGAAGGTAATCGACATCGCTGCACTCAAGCCATATCTGAAACTGGTTGCTGCTTGCTTCTTGTGTTGTGACTGTGATCTAGTAATGTGTTGCACACCAAACTGCTCGCATTGATGCCCATGCAAAATGGCATGGCTTCACATCCAGAGTACGGATGCTCATGCCTTGATACATCAGTAATGATGTCCGGCTAAAACTTGAATTTTGTTGGGTAAATTGCTCATCTTGTCATATGTGACTGTTTCAAAGTTCATTGTGATATTCCTAACCAGTCATGATCTAATTGGTTGGATTTGGTAGGTTCAGCTGAATGACTCACAATCCCGTCTAGGGGTTAGGAATGTAACTTACGAACTATAATAGGAATCCGCCCATGAATCGAGTTCGTTGGGAGATAATAGGATTAGATTCTATACCTCAATTGGAGGCAGCTAAAATCTTGGCATAGATTCATTATGCCCAAATTAACAAGACATCCTTCTGAGTTTAGTTCCTACGAGATATTTTGTCAAAATTCCCTTAGCAGAGCTTTGAATCTGTTGCAAATTACTGATAAAAGAGAGGTTGATTTGTTTGCCCAGGACCCCAGGAGTAATAGATCATCCAGCATTGAAGCTCGACAGAAATATGTAATACTAATAACCAGCCTCAAACAAACGAATTCTGTGCCCTGAATATCTTTCTTGTTCTTTTACTTTCTGACAAGAAGAGCATCAAAATGCATCTTATGGTTTTGCTTTCATGTTGCGGCTTTTCTTATAGAACTATGTTTGCCAGTTGGTCCTGGAAGAGAGCATCATGTAGCATATGTTATAGGTTATGGAGGCGGCCTTATAAACTGCAAAGTAGAGCTTAGAAATGCTTGTGCATCTCCTTCACCACATATATCAGTACCAGTAACGGTGTGCATGAACTAGTTAGTCCATATGTTTCACCGTTTGTTACTGAATCTTGTTCTGATCAGATTGCGCGTTTCTCGATTCACTGCACTGCAGGGCCGTTTCATAAAGGCAAAGGAAGGCGTCCCAATCACGGATGGAAGCGAACTCCAGCCTACATAGGGCTCCTTCCATTGCCACAAGGATGGATATATGCATCGATCCTTCCTCTGTAAATGGTCGAGCTTGTTAGCGTCCAAGTTCTCACGCCCAAATCCAATTGCTGTATCAATCTGCTCATGGAAAGTTGCAAGGTTCAGCAGGGGTGCAGATGCAATGTGGATTGCATGTGTCTGGTAGGATGAAAATAACAGAACTACTTGAGTTGGTCTCCAGCTCCGCTCCGGTGCTGCAATTCTGTGAATGATGAATCTGTTTTGTCTGAAAGAGATAGCGCACTGATTCGGTGGCTCAGATTGATAGTTTTGTGCTACTGTTGGGTGGGGTGCAGACTGCAGGTGTATGATGCTGTACTGTTCGCTTCGGTCGCTCAAGGGATCGATCCGTACTGCCGCCGCTGCTGGGGTCAGGTCACGTGAGTCGTTCTGGGGCAGGTGCCCCCACCTGTCAGCTTCTTCTTGTGGCTGCATGCCTGCGGAGCGTGGCGTGTTGTCTTGTTCCTGGTCTAGTGGCTGCCACCTGGCCCCACCTGTCGGTGACGGCACAGAGATTCTTGCGATGCGTCTTGCGATTTTTTATGGTCCATGCATGCATGCATGCTACATTGCTACTAGCAAAATTCCAATCGCTTGCATTCCCAAATCCCAACGCACAAAAAAAAGGCGAGAATCACGCGCACCACCTAGAACAATAAAAGAATCTTAAAAGAGATGAATAAAAAGGCAAGAACAATTGGTAAAGTCACCAAGAAACGAAGGGAAAGTGCCAATCCTAACCACTCTTTCCTTTCACTTATTTTCCTGTGAAAAATTCTGGCCTCTTTTTCTAGTAATTCCCTAGGTAATAAAACACCAAAAATAGCAAAACAAATCGACCAAAAAAATCAGTGTACAAAGAATTTTTGTTTTTGCTTTTGCAAGTTGGATCATGTGGCGGTTTGAGAATCGAGATGCATGGTGGTGGCTAGGGTGACTGAAAGCTCCAGGGAACTGCAGTACACACGCACACATATACTAGAAGATCAAGGATTCGGTGAACCACAATGATCCAGAGAAAATGACTTTTCTCTGAACAAAGCAAAGTTGACAACAGAGAGAAGAAACACAGTTTTGCCAGGCAGTGTGCAGTACCTGTTTTCATATCCTTCTTTTATTCAGACGTAAGAATGAGTAAAACCACTCCTACAATGCAGGCACTAAGGCCACTAACTCACACAGTTGGATTCTGACTGATTCTCATGCTTGACTAAGTAAAAGACTAACAAAAACAACTCTGTCATATGTGACAATAAACTAGAGAAATACTGACAAAACACAAACTGATGTAGGAAATGGTAAAACAAGATTAATCATCTAGCATTTGCTCCCTTAATCTTGTTTACCCTTATTCACCTCATGCATTCCAATCTTCTTTCGCATCTCCAGAAACTTGATCCGCCCAAGCGGTTTTGTAAGGATGTCTGCCATCTGTTCTTCTAAAGTGACATGCTCAACTTCAATCTTCCTTTGCTCTATGCACTCACAAATAAAATGATACCTAGTATCAATATGCTTGCTTCTTTCATGATGCACTGGATTCTTGCTAAGAGATATTGCTGATTTGTTGTCAACCTTGAGAGTTACCACGTCAGGTTCAACATCCATCAAATTTCCAAGCAGACGGCACAACCAGATTCCTTGACATGAAGCCGTGGTGGCTACGATATATCCAGCCTCGCATGACGATAATGCCACCACTCTCAGTTTTTTGTGAATTCCATGTCACTAGATTTGATCCAAGGTAGAACATTACCCCTGTTGTGCTTTTTCTGTCATTCAAGTCCCCCGCCAAGTCACCGTCACTGTAACCAGTGAGCTTCGATCTTCCACTGCCAGTCTTTGTGTAATGGCAACCAAGGTTGTAAGTACCTTTTACATACCTTAAAATCTGTTTGACTACAGCCATATGCAGTGTACTTGGAGCCTCCATGAATCTGCTCACAACTCCCACAGAGAAAGCCAAATCAGGCCTGGTATTGACTAGATACCTTAAGCTTCCCACAATACTCCTGTACCATGTGGCATCTACCTTCGGTTCATCTCCCAACTTGCTGAGTTTTACCCTAGCCTCCATAGGTGTTTGACAAGGGTTGCAATCTCCCATTCCTGTTTTCTTAAGAATGTTCAAAGCATAATTTGATTGAGACAATGTTATACCTGAACTTTCTTGAGATACTTCAATTCCAAGATAGAAAGACAATAACCCCAGATCACTCATTTTGAACAAGCTCTGCATTTGAGTCTTGAATTTTCTGATTTTCTGTTGGCTTGACCCTATGATGATTAGATCATCCACATACACTCCAACTAGCAGCTTGGTTGAGTGCACATTCCTCTTGTAAACTGCACGTTCAATGGGACACTTCTCAAATCCTAAAGCTATTAGACTCTTGTCCAACTTCTCATTCCAGGCTCGGGGTTCTTGGCGAAGACCATACAAGGCCTTATGAAGCTTCAATATTTTGTGTTCCTCACCCTTTTCTTTGAACCCTGGTGGTTGACAGACATAAACCACATCTGCTAGTTCTCCATTCAAGAAGGCTGACTTCACATCCATGTGATGGATTTCCCAAGATTCTTCAGCAGCTAGTGCAACAATCAACCGAATTGTTTCCAAGCGCGCAACAGGTGCAAACACCTCATCATAGCCAATTCCTTGATGTTGCACATACCCTTTGGCCACTAGTCTAGCCTTGTGTCTCACAACAGTACCATGTGAATCTTTTCACTTTGAAAATCTACTTCAATCCGATTGGCTTTGCTGATGCAGGTTTCTCCACAAGCTCCCATGTGTGATTTCCTCGAATTGAGTCCATCTCTTCATCCACGGCATTCTTCCAGCACAGAGACCTCTGCGCTTCAATGAACGTAGCTGGTTCTTCAGAGCTCAACAATCATACTCCAAGTTCTTCTGGATTCAACTAAACTGGTTCGGTCTCTTCATATAAATCTTTGAGCTCGTGATATTTCTGTCACTGTTCAGCAGAGACTGAATTTGCACTAGGTGTTGACAGTGGAGAATCTGAGCTACTGCCAACTGGAGTTATTGGGCTTCCTGCTACATGATCTGTCGCAATTTCATGCAACATTTGCCTCTGGCTTCGCCGCTCTTCAGTGAGTACTGGTCCCGACGTGGAATTGTGAGAACTACCACTGAACTATGAGTTTGAGGGCGCACAGTCAGTAAGAGGCTGAAGAATCTAGACCTACCATTATGTGTTAATGGGGTTTTGGTGATTAATGACAAATCTAATTGTGAGACTAACACTTTCATTGATATACATATTGTGTAGTCTTATTTGGATATAAAGGTAATAATCATGAAGGCATGCATGTGATTAATGACAAATCCAATTCATTGGATAAACAAAAGGAAAATCCAAACAGGTATGCATTCATAATGATGAATCTATTTGTGAGACTAATATTTCTATTTGTTATATCATGTTTAGTCTCGTTTGGATATAAAGATCAAAAGAGGTATGCTTTCTACTTTGTATTCATATATCTTGTTGCATTCCTCGGATCCAAAATATATGTTGAACTCCACCAAAAGTCTAACTTGAATATGTGCATATGTTTCCATTACACATTTGTGTATGCACACATTTAGGGGGAGCTCAATATATGTTTTGTGGTTTCATTAGTATTGATCCATATTTCATGTTTCCACACATATTTGGGATCTTTACTTTGAAACATATCCTTTGAATATATTTAACTTGCATAGTTAATATATTCATGTGAGTATATAAGACTTGTGTAGTCTAAATATACTTATATGTGAGTATAACATAACTTGTGTAGTTCATGTGTACTCACATATCCTTGAATATATATTTAACTTGTGAAGTTAATATATTCATATGAGTATATATATAACTTGTGTAGTTCAGTATATACTCATATCCTTGAATATATTTAACTTATGTAGTTAATCTATTCATAAGAGTGTATAAGACTTGTGTAGTCTATATACACTTATATGTGAGTATAACATAACTTGTGTAGTTTATGTGTGCTCACATATTCTTGAATATGTTTAACTTATGTAGTTAATCTATTCATAAGAGTGTATAAGACTTGTGTAGTCTATATATACTTATATGTGAGTAGTACATAACTTGTGTAGTTCATGTGTACTCACATATCTTTGAATATGTTTAACTTGTGTAGTTAATATATTCATATGAGTATATGAGACTTATGTAGTTCATATATGCTCATGTATTCTTGAGTTAATACGACTTGTGTAGTTCAGATACACTCATGTTGAGTATATATAACTTATGTAGTGCTTATATACTCATACCAAACTCTATTCAATTATTTGCTATTGAAGTGGTTATCATCAATTACCAATGAGGGAAAGATTGTGGTATCTTGTCCCGCCATTATGAGTTAATGGTATGTTGTGGTAATTAATGATAATCATATTGTGGAACTAACATTTTCCATGAGTTGGATGAATAGGTTATGTTCCAGGTGGTTGATGACTTGGGATGACATCATGTGTTGATAATCATCAAGTCAAGAAGAGATGATCATGCGTTGATCATCAAGTCAAGTGAAGACCCATCATGAGTTGATGGATGTTAAGTGAAGAGTGCATCATGTGTTGATGCATATCAAGACTCGGGATGAAAGATGTCATCATGTGTTGATGAGCATCAAGTCAAGATCCCGAAGTAAAGCTTCATCATGTGTTGATGAAGGTCAAGTAAGGATGCATCATGAGTTGATGCATATCAAGTCAATGACCCGGACTTAAAGCAAGGATGTGCGTCATCAAGCTTCAAGTGTTTGCGCAAAGCAAAGGTATGACTAGCTAGGGCTAAGGATTTGTTCCTAGTCTTTTACCGGTCTTGGTGTTTGGTTGGATGACCGGATTGCTAGTATAGGTTTGCCGTACTATTAAGAGGGGTCTTTGACTAGTAGCTTGAGTTTGTCATGTGTTGATAGCTCATTGTGTTTGCTCTAGCTCACTTTAACATGTTGCCAATATTTGTGAATGTGTTTTACAAATAGTTGTGGCTCATGGTTAATCCTTGTAGCATGTGACTTAAGTTTGCGAATGCGTTTTGCAAATGGTGTAAGTCCATGTACCTTATTCCTTGTGGTGTGATTCTAAAAGTGTGCAAATGTGTTTTGCAACTTGTTGAGAATCTCACTTAAGCCCTTGTGTGCATTGCGCATCAAATTAGCAAATGTGTTTTGCAATTTGAGTTGAAGCGAATGCAATCTGTGTTTTCAGAAAATCGGATGAACCGACGTGTAATGTGCGATACGACCGGATGCGGTCATCTGGCGATTTATCTGTGATGCGACCGCTTTCTTGAGCATGTGTTGCTCGGGTGTGGAAGCGATAATACCGGCGTGTCTTGGCGATACGACCATAGGCGGTCGTTCCGATTATTTGTTGGCGGTTCAATATTTCGAAGAAGATGCATTTGAGCATGACTTTCGGTTTTTGAGAAACCCTTGGAGCGGTAGTACCGACGTGTGTTGGGCGGCACAACCGCGTTGTGGTTCGACCGATTTCTTGGTGCGGTACGACCGCACATCGGTCGTTCCGTTTTCTCTGTGGCGGTTGTAAATTTCGAAACGCTTGTTCGTGGGACTTAGCCGCATTTGGCGCTCCTTTGTGGAGCGATGCGACCGCAGTGTTTGTGCGGTTGTACCGATTGTTCTTGATCTGACCGGGCCTTAGTTGGCGGTCGTTCGATTGGTGACCAACGGCTAGTTTAATAGCCGTTGGAGGAAGCGTCTGACCGCCCCATAACGGCGGCCGTTCGATTTCCTAACTTTTTTCAAGAGACTTCACCCCAACGGCTAGTTTTTGTGTGTGGGCTATAAATACCCACCTTGGCCGTGTGAGGAGAGTTCTTGGTGCCCCTTGAGTTCTATTGAGCTAGTGCAAGCCTCTCATACTCTTTTGTGCATGTGTTGCACTTAGTGAGGTTAGAGAGCAAACCCTAAGTGCATGTGTTGCCTTAGGTTGTGGATTTCAGATCCATAGAGCTTTGACACTTGATTGGTTCAAGTGAGAGTTAGAGTCTTGTTACTCTTGGTGTTTGCCGACACCTAGACGGCGTGGAGGAGTCGTGGCGGTGAGCTTCTCAAAGAAGATTGTGAGAAGACCGGACGGTTTGTGAGTGGCGTGGTGCTTGCCATCTCCTGAGTGGAGGAAAGAGCAACCCAAGTGGGCGAGGTGTTTGATCCTCGGAGGAAGGCTTAATTAGTGGAGCCGCCCAATTAGTTTGGGTTTCCCTCAACGTGGATTAGGGAGACCGCAAGTCTCGATTCACCACTAAAACATAACCGTGTCCATTGTGGTTTGCATCCTTGTGCCTTACTATTGCATTTACATTCATTGTGTATGAATGCTTGCTTTACATTGTGCAATTTATATACCTTGTATTAAATTGCTTATTCATTGTGTATGATTGCAATTGTTCGTTGTGCTATTCATCATTGCTAGAATTGATTAGCTTACAAGTCATATGCTTAATTGATATTTATTAATAGACTTGTATTGTTGGTGCACTTAGGGGAATCTAGTTGATTTAGGCTTTAATTGTGCAAAACCGTATTTGTATTAGCTTCCGCATTAGAAATCGGTTTTAGAGCCTAAAGGAATTTAAAACGCCTATTCACCCCCCCTCTAGTCGGCCACCTCGACCTTACAGAGGCTTAGTGTCCTCACTTGTTGGATAATGAATAGTAAATGAATCACTACTGACTTGTGATGCATTTTCTGAATCAATATTCCATTCCCATCCTATATTCTCTTCAAACACAACATCTCTGGAGATTGTGATTTTTCTCTTGAGGGGATCGTACAGTCCGTATGCCTTGGTACCCTTTTCATAACCCATCAGCGCAATTATTGAGCTTCGATTAGACAGTTTCTTCGAGTCTGGGCGAACTAACTTCACATGCCCCAAGCATCCGAAGGTTCTCAGGTGTTGAACCTTTGGTTTTCGCTGGAACTAGGCTTCATATGGAGTCATTTCCTTCACACTCTTAGTGGGCGCTTGATTGAGCAAATACACGGCAGTTGTGACTGCTTCTCCCCAAAATTCCTCGGGAACTCCCCTACTCTTGAGCAGACTACGAGCCATCCCAAGCACCATCTGATTCCTCCTCTCCACAACCCCATTTTGCTGAGGAGAGTAAGGTACAGTACGGTAGTGATGTACTCCATATTGATCACAGTACTCCTTGAATTCCCCTGATGTGAATTCGCCTCCCCTGTTAGTTCTGATTGCTTTTAGTTTTGAACTAGTTTCCAGTTCAGCAGCAAACTTGATCTTGTCAATTGCTGTGAGTGCTTCCCACTTGTTCTTCAAGAGTACAAGCCACATGAACCTGCTGTAATCATCTACCAATATCATAAAATAGCTGTTACCTCCTGCTGTAGTTGGTGTGATTGGTCGACATCGATCACCGTGCAATAACTGCAGTGGTGAACTTACCCGAAAAACTGCTTCAGAGGGGAATGGTGTTCTTTTTTGTTTACCAACAAGACACCCATTGCACACTTGGTCCACATGATGAATCACTGGCAAACCTTCCACCATTCCTTTACTGGCTAAGTTACGCAAAGCATGAAAATTTAAATGTCCATACCTTGCGTGCCATACCCAAGCATCATTATCCATTCTAGACAGCAAGCAAACAAGCTCAACCAACTTGAGGGGCAGAGTATACAACCGGTTCTTTGACCTTGTCACCTTTGCTAGCAAACTACCTTGCTGATCATACACCAATAGATGACCTTTTTCAAGCACAATCCTACAGCCATTTTGCTCCAACTGCCCAGGTTAATAATGCTGCTCCTCAATTGAGGTATATAATATACATCTGAAAGTGCACGGTGTGAACCATTGCAACATTCAAATAATATATCTCCCCTTCCACAAATCTCCACCGAAGACCCATCTCCGAATTTTACTTTTCCAGATATTGATGTGTCAAGTTCAGTGAATCTTTCCCTGTTGCCCGTCATGTGATTACTCACACCAGTGTCAAGATACCACTTCTGATGATCGTGCTTAGCTTCAGATATTTCATCAAGATGAACTGTCTCTTCATTGAGCATTACCTTTAACTCTGCATTTTCTGTGCTCTGGAACAACCCACAGAATTCTGCCATCAAGTGAGCAGATTCATCTTTATCCTTCTCAGCAATGTGTGAAACCTCCTTCTTTTTCTCTTAATGACATTCCGATGCAAAATGTCCAAACTTGCTGCAGTTGAAACATTTTACCTTCTTTTTGTCGAACTTCCTTTCGCCATTGCTATGGTCACCATCGTGGTTGGCGTCGCCGCATCCACTCCCGTGGCCATGACCATGTCCGCGCCCTTGAGTGGATTTTGAAGAAGAAGACCCCTCAGTAGCTTCCTTTTCTTTGGCTTCCCACTCAGCGCCTGTAAGAAGGAGCTGATCTTCATCGCCACTGCCATAGCGACGAGCTCCCTCTTCATGTGTCTTCAAGCAGCCGATCAATTCTTCAATCGACATCGCCTCTAGGTCCCCAAACTGCTCAAGAGTGGAGACAACAGGAGCAAACCTTCTAGGAACAGCACAGAGGAATTTCCTTACCACATAAGACTCCTCCATTTTGTCCCTAATCCACAGATCGTGTTGACAATGGATGTCAACCGCATAGCGAAGTCGTCAATCGATTCGCCGTCCTTCATACGCAGATTGTCGAATTCACTCTTCAAATTTTGCACTCGCGCCTTCATGACACGATTTGCACCGAGGTGCATGGTCTTCAGGGTGCTCCAAGCTTCATAGGCGGTCTCTTTTTTCGCCAAGAATAGGAGCATGTCCTTTGGCACTGCTTGAAATATGGAGGCGAGCGCCATTTAATCCTTCCTCTCATCAGTCACCTCCTCCTCAACTACGTCCCAGACGCCTTGCACACGCATGAAGACTTTCATCTTCACCGCCCATGCCGTGTAGTTGCTCCTCGTGAGCGTAGGGTATTGGAGGGCGACGCTTCCCTCCCATGCTGATGCCTTCGGTACACCCCCATCACCGGAGACACCACTCTTGGGTGAACTTGAACGCGGCATGTACTTTGGCATGTACTACACCTATTGCTCTGATACCAAATGAAAGCTCCAGGGAACTGCAGTACACACGCACACATATATTGGAAGATCAAGGATTCAGTGAATCACAATGATCCAGAGAAAATGACTTTTCTTTGAACAAAGCAGAGTTGACAACAGAAGCGATAAGCAACAGGATGAGTAAAACCACTCCTACAATGCATGGACTAAGACCACTAACTCACACGATCGGATTCTGACCTATTCTCATGCTTGACTAAGTAAAAGACTGACAAAAACAACTCAACTCTGTCATATGTGACAGTACACTAGAGAAATACTGACAAAACACAAACTGATGCAGGAAATGGTAAAACAAGATTAATCATCTAACAGTGACCTCTGCTCGCGGAGGATGACCTCGGTGTCGAGGGGAACAGGCCGACCAGCACGTCGACGTCGAGCATATCGTTGGCGGAGTACTTGTCCCCTCGCCGGTGCACCGCGACGCCGCCGGAGCGCAGCATGCGCTCGATCTCGGCGGCGAAGCGGTCCGGGTAGATCACGTGGTCAAAGACGTCGGAGAACTCGAAGTCGAAGGTGTCGTCCCCAAAGGTTTGCGCGTGGAAGCCGCCCTTGACGACGAGTGGCAGCGCCGGTGCGAGGTCGATGCCGACGATGTCCGACGAGGCAGAGCGCGGCGACCTCCTAGCCGAGGCGCGCGCTGACGCAGAGCGCGCTGGAGGCGTTGGAGAGGAGATCGTCGGCCCGGAGCGCGGCGAAGGCGTCGGCCTTGAGGTGCCAGTCGCGGGTGGCCCAGACGCGGCGGAGGCGCGGGTCAAGGGTCTTGTTGAGCTGGTGGCAGAGGTAGTCGTGGATGGTAGGAGCGGAAGGCGGCGTGGCGAATGTGGATGTGTGGGGAGAGGGGGGCGGCGCTGGAGGGGGAGCTGGAGGCCAGAGGAGTAGGCGTAGAGGAGGAGCGGACGGACGGGGAGGAGGACGCAGGGCTTCGCCTCGGCGGGCACGGCGGCGGCAGCAGCACGCGTCGTGTTCGCGTAATGGCATCGCGGTTAATTGGACATGGCGGCGGGAGGCATTGCTTTTGGTTTTGTGTGGCGTGACGTGAGCTGCTTCGTCGGATTTTGTGGGACCCGGGGTGGCCACATGATGGGTTAGTTGTCTTTTGTGTGGGAACCGGTCCCCTGTGTTACTGTGTACTAGCCGACCTTTGCATGGTAACCTAGTTTTTCTGGACGACGATTAGTGCATATTTGGACTCTGCTAAAAATTATCGTCAGTGGATGTATATATAATAAATGAATATCAATATTATGAATGTTACCGAGCATGTCCAACATTAAAACTGTCGATGTGACCTCACCAATAATATTTTCAAAGTTAATTTCTAAGAAACATGGTCGAAAAATAGAACATCACATGTATGCACAAATACAATAATAAATTACAATAATAAGTAGAGTAGTATTAAAAATTTAAGAACAACGCTTAGGCGCAACTGTAATCGTGCACGTATGATTCCCAGTGGCCCCGACGCAGCACAAATGATCCATTGCGGCAAACAAAATCGATGACGGTGATGCACAAAGATCAAGAGTACAAGACATCAGCACAAGCTTGAGGGGAAAAGGTATGTGCTTGAGGCCTTGAAGTCACAAAGAAACTCACAAATAAGTGACACCAATATTTGAATGAGAATTAAGTAAGGAAGAATTAATTTTGATTACCATAACTACGATAGCCGTGTTTATGCAACAACAAAAAAAATAAAGGAGAAAGAGAAACTTGAGGAGACAACTTTTACTAATACCAGGATTAACCAACTAATAATCAAGGTTAGACTGAAAATAGGTCCCTTAATTAGTGGGGGCATATGTTGTCGATCATCCTGCACACCCTTGTAGCACGGGCCTGTTTCTAACGTAAGTTTTTAGAATCTGAACCCATAACTTGCATTACTACTTAGTTAAAAAATACTTGAAAAATGGTAAATTGTGATGTCTAATCGTACCCGAGATCGAGGAAGTCGAGTTAGTCTTTTAAGTGATAGGACGTTGCGCAAATCTTTAAGTGATCTAATAACATAAGGTCACGTTTGGGATTTTCATCGTGCTGCGAAAATTGAATTGTTTCCTGTAAGATTTCTAAAAAATTTCCTACGTTCGCAGGGCCTAAATTTCCTGCGGTGCAGAACGGCATGCGTGACATAACGCTGGGCCTGGACGGGCAAGGAACAGATTACACTCAACACATATACACACACACGCAACTAGTATTACAAATTTATAATTCCTTGAGCCTAGAGCCCTGATCTGCGAGTTCATCATCATCCATTCATCCTACATTTCTCTATTGGTCTCTATGACTCCCTAATGCTCGTAAAGAGAGCGAGTTAAGCTTGACAATCAAACCCAAGAAACGGAAAATGGCCAGGCACTGATGTCTCGATGCAATATAGACTCATTTCCCAAGCCTAAATCTGAACATCACCACACTAGACTCCAGCGACGTCGATTAAAGACATGGTCGGTATAAAAATGCCATCAACTATATATCATATAACGAAAGAATTGTCTTATAATATGGTGACCTCCAGGGGCATGAACAGAAGGCCGTCCTAGTCATCACGTACGCAGGGGTTTCAGGTATGGATAATCCTCCTGTATCCTCTCTTCCGAGAGAACGTCATCCTTATCTTGGGGAGTCCATAAAACTTGAACACCCTGAAATGCAGTTAGGTCCAATTAGGAGTTGAACAAACAGTACCATCAGAAGAATGAATTACGAGCGAGATGCACTAGTAATTCCATGCTATCTGAAAAATCTATGCCATTCTCCTGTGTCTCAATTATACATACACCAGAAGCAGTTGTGCTAAATGGAAATCAGAAAAGGAAATATTCTCCATACCCAAAGTTCTCTTTCAGGTGTAGAGTTGAGCTTTTCCACTACTGCTTCCAGATCTGCAGAGCTTCTGATCACATCGGGGAACTTCGGTGTTCCATCAGCAGCAACAAGAATGGTTAACTGGAAGATTTGGGAATCGCAAATCAGCCATCAACTCATCATACAAATATGAAATTTTCCGTCACATGTTTCGTCAGGAAAACGCCAGTTCATCATAAGAATCATATAGCCAACAAGTCACAGAAGCAATAAACAGTGCATACTAGAAAGGAAACACACATGGCAAATATTTCTGGAAGCATTTTACTGTGGAACAAGTGTACATACCACTATATATTCGTTTCTGCTGCCATCTGTTTTCTTGGAGTAGCTTTTCTTTCTCTTAATTCCTTCCAAGTTGGAAAGCGTTTCTTCATCAAATTTGCTCCTCTCATCGATAGAGATTTTGTTAAAATGCTCCCTCCAAGAACCCACTCTGTCTCTCTCATCAACCTAAAATAGATGGTACATCAAAATTGCAAGATTCAATCGGTTATCTATAGGGGCACGCATACAACATATTAAAGTTGTCATTGCGACACAAAATAATTAGCAATGTACTCCCTCCTGTTCACAAAACAAGTCGTTTTGGAATGCGTATAGTCAAACTTTAGAAACTTTGACTATCTGCCTTTTTGAATATCTAGATTAGATACATAAAAATCATATATAGTCAAACTTTAGAAACTTTGACTATCTGCCTTTTTGAATATCTAGATTAGATACATAAAAATCATATATGTAGATTCATATCGACAAGTACTTTTATAATATTGTAATTTTATTAAGTTTTACAAATATATTACAATAGTAATTAGTGGTCAAAGTTGTATTTTGGAGACTATATCGATGTCCAAAACGACTTGTTTTTGTGAACTGGAGGGGGCATATAAACATTATCTATCACCAAAGGTTTTAATATTGTACAGTGTACATATTATCTGTCACCAAAAGGTTTTAATACTGTATATGCTTCTTAGTTCTTACTGATAAGCTTGAAGAGATGCAGCAATCCTTGTGACGGCGCAAGGAAGATATGGTCTCTGCAAAATGGTGGATCATCGGAACAGGATAAACAAGCTAGTATTAATCTTTTGATGTGCAAAAGAAAAGGTAAACAAGCTAGTATTGATGGACAACTTATAGCAGTCGTAAATCTCTACAAGTTGTATTAACGGCAAAGGAATTGATAACTATCTCTGTACAAGTATTTGATACAAGTATTTGACCAACATTGTGGGATGCCATCTTCATCTTCTAGTCAAATTTCCCTGCTATGTTAATTTGGTCTAGTGGGATGCCTGTTGGAAATTCTACCTGTGGACGCACACTTTCACGGGTGAGGAAAACAAACTCACAGAGAGGAAGAACCCACAGAAGATTTTGTGTACCACTGCAACTGCCTAGTGCTACTTTTCTTTCTTTCTATTCTTCTCTCTTTTCTATTTGGCTCAACAAATACAAACCGATTATAAGACCTTATATAAACACACCCGAACGTGGCTGCCACAAACTAACTCACACACTAGTAAATCACCTACATGTAACTCACGCACTAACTCATGCCACTATCTCCTAATAACATGTCCACTAAGAAAACTTCCAATGTTACACACTAGTAAATCACCTGCATGTAACTCACGCACTAACTCACGCCACTATCTCCTAATAACATATCCACTTAACTCTATGCAACCCACTAACTCAACTAATGCATGATACACTGTATTATCACTTGTCCACTACTGCATGACTTTGTCAAGATTAAGTCCAACAATTTCCCCCCTAATCTTGACATCACTTACTTCACAAGCCGAAGTCCGATCTCCTCACGTATCTCCAAGGAGTTTTGCCTTCTTCTTGCTAACCATACCGCCGGTGACACAACTTGCTGGCGTCTTTTGCTTCTACCTCAACTCCGATTGTCTTTCACCGGTACCATCAGCAACGGAGACTCGGACCGGAGCTTACATTAGTGAGTTCTTGGACACACCTACAAGAACCCACACTTTCTCATGGACACAACTAACACGAGAATACACACATGTACAACAGCTAGACGGGAGTACACGGAGGGGGACACACTTCTATTCTCTTGTAGTACTAAGCTCTTGGACACGCACTCAACTAATTCATAGTGGAGGAAACAGAAGAACATCATGAGCACACACATAGCTTTTGGCACTCGGCAGGCCTGGAGCCTTTCATGTGCTCTCATTCTTTATCCTCCACAATACCTCACGGCAGCTACCAGATGTGACGTCTACCACTGCAGACTAGCCACACACACTTCGCTTTCGCTGCACAAGACACCGCTGTCGCTCACGATGCTCCGTGCTGCACACAACTGGGCCGCGCTCCCGGCCGCGCCGTGCACACGCACCTGCAGCTGCCTACCTTGGCGCCCGCTCCACGCATCCGCTCCCGATCGGCCGCGCCTGAGCAGATCGGAATGCCACTACCCTCACGAAGGTGCTCGGCTGCACCTTGTGCACATGCATGCATGCCGTTATTCTTCTTTGCTTGCTCGCGCCACAAGACGCAAGCCGCGTTGCTCGCCAAGATCCGCCGTCGAGGTCGAGCCCACCGTCGCCACCGCTTGCACGCAACGCCGCGCCGCCGTGTACCGCCGCCGCCGCCGGTGAGCCATCATCGGGTAACATCACCTCACGTCGAACCTCGCTCTGATACCAATTGTTGGAAATTCTACCCGTGGACGCACACTTTCACAGGTGAGGGAAACAAACTCACAGAGAAGAAGAACACACAGAAGATTTTGCGTACCACTGCAACTGCCTAGTGCTACTTTTCTTTCTTTCTATTCTTCTCTCTTTTCTGTTTGGCTCAACAAATACAAACCGATTACAAGACCTTATATAAACACACCCTGACGTGGCTGCCACAAACTAAGTCACACACTAGTAAATCACCTACATGTAACTCACGCACTAACTCATGCCACTATCTCCTAATAACATATCCACTAAGAAAACTTCCAACGTTACACACTAGTAAATCACATGTATGTAACTCACGCACTAACTCACGCCACTATCTCTTAATAATATGTCCACTTAACTCTATGCAACCCACTAACTCAACTAATGCATGATACACTGCATTACCACTTGTCCACTACTGCATGACTTTGTCAAGATTAAGTCCAACAATGCCATCTTCATCCTCTAGTCAAATTGCACAATGTAGAAATCAGAAGCAGGACTAAGAAAAACAAATCAAACTGAAACTAGTTGTCGACGAGGCATGGAAACATCAAAGTACATGAATTACATCAGTCCAAACAAACTCGAGGTGCAAGAATTTAGAATTGGAAACATTACCAGTCAATATGAACTTGTACCAGCGTCGGTTAGAAGCCTCCACCTTCTCAGCAATCTCATTCAGATCCTTTTGGAATACCTTTGTCATAGCCGTACCCCGCAATGCAACCTAAATTATGACAACTCCATTGATGCATTTATAGTTAGTACTAACCAGTGATCACTGATCAAGAAACCTAAACTGTACTAGTACTTGTAAAGTAAGGAATCAGCACAACCTGGAGCTTAACCACGGCCGTCGTTGTCCTCGGCGGGGTGTAGTTTCTCACGGCGAGGAAAAAAAGGGCAACGGCGCCGCTGGACGCCAAAGCGAGATTGCCCCAGAATCGCATGTCCGGGCTCGCGGCCACGGGGGAAGGCGCCGCTGTGCCGATCGATTCGTGAGTCGCCTCCGCCTCCTTCTTCGGCGAAGAGGACGACGAGGAAAACCACGATAATGACGAAGTGGAGTCTTTGTTGCCCCAGGACGATGAGGAGGAGAAAGAAGTGGAGAAGGAGTCTGAGCCGGAGCACCCGCCCATGGAGCCACCGGACGAGGCGAGCGCGGCATGCTGGTTGGCCGCCGCGGCGACAGCGGTGGCGACGAGTAGCGGAGCGAGATCAAGCGGGTTCTTGCGCTTCTCCGGGTCGGGGAGCGCGTCGTCTTCGTCGCCGCATGCCGCGAGGGGAGTCGGCGGGGGTGTCGCGGTCGCGCGATGGGCGGCGGGCGACCGGGGGAGGAGCCGAGCGGAGGGGAAGCGAAGGTAGGGGTTGGGCGGCGGCGACGCGCGGCATGGCGTTATTGCGAGGGGAGGCGGTGATTGGTGTAAGGGGGTGGCGATCGCCATTGAGATTTGGAAGCGGAGCGATGGATGAGGAGAGGGTTCACGAGGGGTTTATGGGAAGAAAATGCGACCCATCAGCCGTTGATTCAGTTAATCGCGGGAGGTTGATTCAGTTAATAGGGAGAATCAGCAGCTGATAGGGAGGATCTCTTTGAGCAAATTTTCTTTTGGGTTTATGCGTCCGGAACTCTGGATCAAACTTTATATAAGGGCACATTTAACAGATAAACCCTAATCAAATCCTTCTCGTCCAAAAAGGACCTTAATGAAATTATTAAGATTGATTGTCAATATAAAAAAAAATAGGATCCATTGCCTATATAATGGTCAATAATGCGTACTGGAGACGGTGTCTATGAACGAGATTTTTTTTTAAAGATTGCACACGATATTTTGTTTCCTCGATCAAGATAACGTAGCACAATGATTGAGCCCTAAACTATCATGAGGTGTGCCAAGCACTTTGGACTCATTTTTTTTTTATTAAAAAACACTATACTGATTCATTTTCTGCCAAAAATATACTAATTTTCGTCGCCAAAAAAATATTCTCCAGACTAGATTAGAGGAAAAACAGCAGAACGTATTGGAGACGGTGTCGACGTAATAGATTTTTTTTAATAAAGAATATGGTCAGAATAGCTCATGTCGTGTACAATAGCAATATGACTTATCTCGTAAAATGTCAACAAAACAATATGCCGTACTGGCAACCAAAGTCAGCTTGTTGCACAGCTCTATCACGCAGGGGCTTCACATAAGGATAGTCCTCCAGTAGCTTCTCTTCTGAAAGAACGTCATTCTCGTCTCGCGGAGTTCATAACACCTGAATACCTTAAGACAGCAGGCCCAAATAGGAATTGAGTAAAAAATGTTGGAATTAAGTGGGCTTTGGCCCATCCTTTATCAATAATTCTTAGAAAATCCTAAAGGCTCACTCATGCATAGTGATATGTGGGATACTTTAGTCTCATATTGCTAGCCAAGATGGAGAGACATCACCTTATAAGGTGGAGCATGTCTAGCCTTGGTGAAGCAAGAAAAAGATGAGAAAGTAGGACTACACGCGCTCGCTCGCCAGGCCCAGGTGTCGTGGCTGTGCGACGTTTGCGTGAATGGTGCGGCCCTTCTGGGTTCGGCCGTGGGTCGAGACGCAGCTTTCATTTGCAATTGTGTTCCGTCAAGATGGAAAGAAATGCTCTGATTATGCAGGTTTAGCCGTTTCCTCATCAGAGGACAGTTTCCTTCTACGGTCCTTTTTAAACCGAGAATCTATGCCTCATTTCTCTCTGCATTGCGAAACACGTCTGTGCAAGAGAACTATTCTCGAGAGCACTGTGCTGTTGAGTGCTATGTAACATCCCAAATGTACAAATGAAACAAATTCTAGGTTTGTGTTTCAAATGTAATCAAATCTAGGTGTGTGTTTCAAATGTACGAAAATGTGTAGAAATTAAAACTTTTCTCACATCTTGAAACTCTTGAACTTTTCTATAATTCTTGTCAAGAGTTGTGGAATTCAAAAACCTAAACCTCCTGTTGACTAAAGTTAATCCCTTAATCAACTTGGCAAGAACGTGGTATTCAACCCTTGGAAATATGTTTCCTTAGTTCTAGGGATGATGTGTGATCCCTCTGAAAAATTTCATAATTTTTAAAAATTATTTGATAATTTTTGGAGGTAAGTCAAACCAGTTTGACATTCGGTCAAACCCTAGAGCAGCCTTGATGAATTTCTTGAGAAAAATGCAGTGCATGAAAACCTCTACAAATTTTATACAATGTTAATCCAGGAGTAAGAAAGCTCCAGTCAAAATTTCGGAATTTTTGGAGTTAGTTTGCTACCTATAAAAATTCCTCCAAACTCAGCCTTCCAATTTAAACTCAAATCTGGCACTGTTCCTTGGGTCCGAGCCACTTTCAAGTGGGTTGAACCCAACCAACTTCCCCGCTCAGCCGAGCTCCTCCCCCCGCGCGAGGTCGTGCTCCGTTGGATCAGAATCCAACAGCCACGACCTCCCCTCCCCTCTCATCGCCGTCAGATGAAGATCTCGCGGCCACGACCTCCCCTCTCGTTGCAGTGTCGTGCCCAACAGCCCGACCTCCACTCTTCGTTGTGCGCCATTGGATCAAAATCCAACAGCCACGACCTCCCATCGCATCGTGCGCGCCAGCCACGACCTCCCCTCTATATTGTGCGCCGTTGGATCAAAATCCAACAGCCACGACCTCCCACCTCTGTTCGTCGCCGTTGGATCGAAATCCAACAGCCACGACCTCCCACCTCTTTTCCGTGTCGTGCGCAATCGCCATGACCTCCCACCTCTGTTCGTCGCCATTGGATCAAAATCCAACAGCCACGACCTCCCACCTCTGTTCGTCGCCGTTGGATCAAAATCCAACAACTACGACCTCCCATCGTGTCGTGCGCAATGGCCATGACCTCCACTCTCTGTTGTGCGCCATTGGATCGAAATCCAACGACCACGACCTCCCATCACGTCGTGCGCAACGGCCACGACCTCCACTCTCTGTTGTGCGTCATTGGATCGAAATCCAACGGCCATGACCTCCCATCGCGTCGTGCGCAATGGCCACGACCTCCCATCTCTGTTGTGTGCCTTTGGATGTAAATCCAACGGTCACGATCTCCCTTCGCTGTTGTGCGCCCTTGGATGTAAATCTAATGGTCACGACCTTCCATCTCTTATCAGTGTTGCGCGCATCGGTCAAGACCTCCCGCCGCTGTTGATCACCATTGGATGCAAATCCAACGGCCACGACCTCCTATCCCCTTTCAGCGTGCGACCTCCCCTTTTCTTTTCGCAATCGTGCAATGGAGATCTAGCGGCTGCGACCTCCCCAATCGAGAGCTTCTGGTCGCGACCTCCCCCTTTCCTTCAGACCCCCGAATCAGATCCAAGGGTCACGACCTCCCCCTTTTCTTATCGAACGGTTGATCTCAGTCACCTGTTCTTCTCCTTCCTCGGTCTCGCAAGGCGCCATGGCGAAGGAGAGCAAGGCTTTGTCACCTCCCAACAAATCTTTCTTTGCAAGCATTAAATCTTGGTCGACCTTTCCGCCCCCAAAGTCCTGCTCAGACCTGCCCCCATCCCCTCCACGTCCTTGTGGAGCCATGGACCGAGCGGTGGGCTAAGCTCACCATGGAGCTTAACCCTAACTCATGGCCTCTGCTCCCCGGCTATAAAAGGTCCTCCTTGGCTTCCTTTAAACACCTCCTCCACTGCTCTCGGTTCTTTTGGGCTCAAATCGCCCGAAGCCCCTTGGCCGCCATTGTTGCACCTTGAAGCTCCTCGGTGGCAACAGGGTTCCAGTGGCTTTTCCTCCACCTCTTTGCTTCCATTTGAGCCTCTCACCTCTGTGGTCAAAACCCCTAACCTAGTTGGTTTTGATATTTACAGGAGCGGGCTAATTTGGAGTTGGTCTCCTTGCGGCCGTGAGCTCCCCCTTCTTCCTCAAGTCCGATAAGAACCTCCTCCCTTTAATTCCTTGCTCTGGGAGCATCTCCGAGCTATATGGAATCCATCTTGATGACCCGGTGCGGTTAATTTTGCCTAGGTCCTCTTCTCCACGTTGTCCTCCTCGTCGCCGGTAAGGTCCTTCGTCGCCGGAGCTACTCAGTCCTCCTCTGTCCCTCCGCGACCTCCAGGTAACCTCCTGGTAGTCCCTAGGAGCTGGGCACTCGCTTGAATGAACCGCTGCGGAGCTCCTTTGCTGTTTGTCGTTTGGCCGTGCGTAGCACCGCCGCCCCTCTCTGGCTAGCCGCCGCTCTGGTCCACCACCGCAGTGTGAGTGGTACCGATGGGTCGCTATTACGCACCGCACCCGTGCAGCATCCATTCGCACCGCCGTGCCGTAGGTCGCCGGCGACGACCATTTCTTGCTGTCGGGCGCTTTGTCGGATGCGCCGGCACAGTGCCAGCGCGTGCGCGACATGGCTTGTTGTGAGTCGTCCAATCTCGTAGATCTGCGGTCTTGATTTCGCGAGCGTTTGTTCTTCTTCGCTTTAGGCCGTCCCTTTTCAGATCTGCGGGCGAGATCTCGAGGGGTCGTGCGTGTGCACTGTGTCGCGTTGATTGTCGTCCATCTCACGATCGACGGCCCACAGTCACCGTCTCCGTTCGCACGCGTGGGTTTAAACGCAGCGCGCGAGGTTCAATGTGGACCGTTGGATCCAAGATCAACGGCCCACATTTGTCGATCTCGCGCGGGCACGTGCGCGTTCTTCCCGTGGACTTGAGCCGTCCGATCCAGGATCAACGGCCTAGATTCGTCCACGTCGTTTCATTTTTAGGAATTCCCGATGGATTTATTTGTAAACTGAAAAAGGTAATGAACTTCAAAAATGCATAACTATTTCATTTTAGCTCCATTTGAGTTGATTCAAAGTTTGTTAGCTCTGGTTTGGACTCAGCTTTAACCTAAAAATGGTTGTAAGCTTAGTTCAGCTTCAGAAAATGGATTTGCAAATTGGTTTAGAAATAGACTTTAAATGTTGCTCCAAAATTTGCAATTAACTTGTAAATTGCATAAGTAATTCTCTAGAGATCCTTTTTGAGTGAATCTAATTGTGTTGGCTTCCTTTATTAGTGTAATAAATGGTAGAATAGGATTTAGGCATGGCACTATTTTCAAAAGAAATGTGGGTGCATTTTATTTGTGCTCTTTTTTATGTCTTTGAAAAATCATAGAAAATGCATACTAGCTCCAAATGAGGTGAACTCAATTGTGTTATTCATCTCATGAGGTGCTTTACTTACCATAAAAATCCCAGGTGCAACACCTCTTTGGAAAATTGTGCTTGAGAATTTAATTCGGATGAACAGTAACCGATTTGAATTTTCCAGCATTTTCCAGGTTGAGCAGATTTGTTTTGGCCATAACTTTTGCATTGAGAATCCAAATCAATTGGTTCTTGTTGCTAAATTCTTTAAAAATCTTGCTCTTGCTGCTGTAAAAATTTCAGAGCATTTGGAGCAAGTTTTCTGTGGAGTCTTTTTAGTTTTCTTCGTTCTTATCGGTTCTTTTCGTTTTTTCGTTAGGTGCCGATGAGTGCGTTGATAATGAGAGTGTTCCCCTGCAACAGTCTAAGCATCTCCAGCAAGGCAAGCAGTTTGATCATATCCCATTAATCCCATTACTTTTAAAGTCTAATACTTTGTTTAACTTGTATGTATGCATGTTTACTTTGTGTTAAATTATCGATTAGTTGAGCCTGTAGATGCATACTCTGTAGGTAAATATTTATTCTCTACTACTAAGTTTAGGATTATCTTGCTGTGATTTAGGGTTCGATGGATGGACCCTTATCACCTAGTAGTTTACGTGATAATGCTTAGAAATGCTTAGATAGCAGTAGAAATGGGCGGTTGTCGACTTATGTCGATGACCTGGATCACACAAAAATTATTATTCCATTATGTCCACCACTTGTGCTTTGTTACTTTGTAAAGAAACAAAAATGAAAACAAAATTGTTATTGATTTGGGCACAATGGATGTTGGTGTGATCTCATGGTGTGATGGAATGGTGCCTAAGTCCCTAAGAACCGAGTTACTTGGGCCACTAAACTGAGCAATCTTGCGTGCTAACCACACGAGGGTATTAGGAACCCCTCTTGGCTAAGTACTTTGTGAGGTGTTAATTATGGGTCGCAGATGGTTAAAACTGTTTTTATAAGGGGAAGAGCACCCGCTGTTGCTTAGGCTGGGCCGGTGTCTCCTACCTTTCGGGTTGTCGTGACTCTTAATTAGCATCATTCATTGAAAATGCCTCGTAGGACTTAGCCGTGCCAGCATACCAAAGGAAGTGTGCTAAATAGCTTGGCGAAAAGGCGGTCTGGCGTGTGGGTACATTGGTACACCCTTGCAGGGATAAAACTATTCGAATAGCCTCGTCCTAGGTTATGGACATGCTTGGCAAGGTCACTCAAGAACTAGACTAAACATTTAATTAAAACTTGTTGGGTGGTATGAATTGGGTGATTCATGCTATTGTTGTGGTGGCTATTGGGTTAGTCACTTCCAGGTTGTTCTTACTGTTGTTATTATTATTGTATCGTTGTTACTTCAACAATTAAAAATACTTTGTCAAATTGCTTTCAATCTATTATATTATTGCAAAGGAAAACTTGCTTTATGCTAAAATGAGCCTAAAGCCTTCCACTTAAATAAAGCTTGCATGTAGTATATGTATAGGTCTGTTACCCCTACACGTCAGTCTTGCGAGTACATTTTTGTACTCATTTGCTTTGCTTAATAACTTTGTTGCAGAGGAGGTGGAGCCCCAAGGGCCGTACTTTTGTGAGATGTGCTGTGGTTGGGACGACTAGGTTGGTGGCATGGTTGGTTGCCTTGTGGGCTAAAGGCAAACCATATGGCCTTCTTTTGTTTATTGCCATCTTATGGTTTTTGCTTCCGATGTGTTTATCTTTCTTAGTTGTTAATTGGCCGGTCGGCCCCTTTTGTAATAACTCTCTATTATGTATGTCTTTTAATTAATCTAGTTCGTGCTTTGGTTCTATGTCTTGAATGGAATTGATGCATGATTTTGTAAAGGGGTGTGTATACTGCATTTCTGGGAAGTATACATATCTCGAAGACACGGGTTATTTTGTTTGTGATGCTAGGGTCAATGGATGACTAAGCATTACAAGCCAAATAAGCCGGGGTCCTCACAAAGTTGGTATCAAAGCCGTACTGACCATAGAAACCCTAGCTTGGTCGTCCTTATGATGTTTTGAAAAACTTAGTTTCAAAATATCAAATGGTTTATGAAAGCTTAAGTAAATTATCTAATTTTACTCCTTACCTATCTTAACTTTTTCATCTCATCTCACTCTAATTTGAGTTTTAAAAGTTGTTTCCCTCTCTTTCCCTCAAAAGATAGCGTTATCGTTTAATTGGGTTTTGGGAATCAATGAGATTGGCAAATTGAAGTGTTAGCTGCCCATTACAAGGTTTTGAAGTTCGAGTCGGTGATTCGACGAGGAGCTTGAATGCGAAATCGACAAAGAAGCATCAAATTTCGAGCATGCGAGCCTCAAAGGTTTCTAATTAGGATAGATAATGATAGGTTAATACAACTAAAACTTGTGGGAATAAAAGGGTAAGATGTGATACTAGTTAGCTAAGTATCTAACACCTATTTTGTTGGTTTTACCTTGCTTTGTAGAAGTGTTAGAACCAGTGTAGCATGCTGAAATTTTGTCTTCTCAACCGATTGCTTGTTCATTCAATACGGGTTTGTCGTGTTGGGAAGTTGAGCTTTAGTCTCGTGTTTCCTTGCTATTTCATGAGCTTTTTTTGTAATCTTATAGAGTTGAGTTCTTATTGTTTTAAGTTTGGCTTTCGGTTAGGGTGATTTTTCATTTCCCTAGTCGATAGCTCTTTACTTTCTTTAACTTCTAGTTTTCGGGTTTCGTTGCTAACCCATTTTAGTGGAATCCATGCCAAGAATCACATCCAAACCTGTGCCAACCATTGGCATGAATTGGTTGTCTCAGCATATGGGACAAATCGATTGCGCCCGGAAGCTCATCTACCTCACAAGTCCCTCTGGCGGCGGGTTAAGCTTTTCGCAAGGTCCGTGATCTCTTCAAGACTGAAGCCAGCTCCGGATATTCGTGAAGTCCCAACGGTATGTGACTTCATGGATGTCTTTCCCGAAGATCTCCCAGGGATGCCACCGGCGAAGTGCCCACCAAGATAAGTCTATTGATTCATTCTCCCTTTTCTACCTACCGTACCCAATCCCATGATTCTGAGATAATCTTCTGTCATGTCATGTGCTATGTCATGGTCACTGCAGTCTTTATTTCTTTGAAACAATTCTTTTGATATATACTGCTCTTTTTAAGTAATTACATACCCACTGTATACATGTTTAGAGAACGACATAGCTATGTATATTAGACATGTTTGACATACAAAATATACGTTAAGTCCACTGATTGTTGTACTTGCTTTTTTAACCTACCTTTTTAAAAATGTGTTCTTTGCTATTCTAATCGTTTTAGCTGTAATGCTATGTACTGAAATCTTAGCCATTCTATATTAATCATTTCAAAATGTTTTTATTTATCATAATCAAAATAAACCTTTACCAGCTTCTGGTCCGAAGGATCATTCTTCGACTGCGGCTAGGCATAAAAGGGAAAATGCACCAATACAATAGAAATGCCAGTTGTTTGACATTTCACCTTTTTCCGTTCTTTATTCAACCAAATAGAAATGACATATGTCACCTTGTTTTAACAGATAGCAGTAGTCAGCTGTCGACTAAAGAATTTTTAATTATTGTGCCAGGCACCCATTGGAAGTTAGAGGTAGAAAAGAAAAATAGATGATGCCTTTCATGCTCCTGCATATCTAGAATTTACAAAGGTATCTGACGAGTTGCCGTTGGCGATGTTGTATGAGATGGCCGACATGGTAAATGATAAACTCAAAACAGATTACTTAACATTTGATAGTTTCGTGACTCGTAGGTTATTGTTTCAGATGATTTCTAACCTGAAACAGATCAAGATGGAAGACACTGAGGAGCCAACGCCTGATATTGACAGCTGTGATGCAGGTGACTCCCTTGCATTGCTTGACTATGTGGATAACATTTACGGCTTCTACAGAGAGAACGAGGTAGATTTTTGGAACCCTAATGAAGTCATTTGCTTTTGCCAAGTTGTGAACATGAGTGATCTCATTGCAAATTTCTGTGTGTATTTGATTTGAGCTGTCGCTTCCCTGATTACATGCCATCCTAGACTAATATAGATCGCAACGTGTGTGCCTGTCTCATTGATTTGCTGATAAAGGTAACAACTATGTCCGATGCTTGGTTAATTCAACATATTGTGCTTCATATGGTTTGCGAATTCTTAGCTTCCACGCTTCTGTGTCCAATACAGATTCACTATCGATTACAGCTGTTGAATGAGACCCTGTTCCTTACTGTGAATAGCGTACACAGATACTTGCCGCATGAAAATATACTGCGAAAGAAGCTTTAGTTCATTGGTTTTACTACTATGTTGTTCGTGTCCAAGTATGAAGACACGACCATCCCTACCATGAAGGATCTAATCCTAATCTACGGCTGTGCCTACGCTAGGCACATATTCTGTAAAGCATCTTATGTTTTGTATATTCGACATGTTTAACATCCATAATGTAAGTTAAAGATTATCCACTGCTGCTATTTCAACCCATCTATACTACTTACAAACCACTTAGCTTTACAACATGTTGGCTTGCTACTTATTAGACCTTAGTGACATTGCATGGGCTAGGATTTTCTTATAGACAAACAATTCTAATAGAACAATCACATGATACTTCAACCTACGCATTCATTCCTGCACGCCAAAAAAAAACCGGAAATTATTCAGACGCTATCAGCACGGGTGCAGCGAAGCGCACCAAACATCCTAGTTCTTTCTATTGGCGCTGGATGGATCGCGCGCGCGGTAGGAGAGTGGTCTTGTCTGACAGTTGCATGACTAAACAAAAAGAAACCAAACCAAATTCAATTGCTCGATGGTCGTATCATGTTCGCGGCTAGCGCGTGTCATCTTCAATTTGTCCCTGAGTACGTAGATTCGCGGTTACAATTAATTGCAGGCACCGATGATCCCCGGCCTAACAACTAACTGAACGCACGCTCAAAATATATATATATTCGGTCCTGTCATCGGCACGCCCCGCTTCATGGATGGAATTTAGCCGCTGCAACTGCAAACATGCATGGAAACAAGGAAACAACTCAGAAACAGAACTAGAAAGACATCATATGCATGCGCTTCCTGATATATAGGCCCTATTTATTTCAATTTGTGCTTTTAAAAGCTTTTTTTTGTCTTTGCATGTTTTTCTAGTCGTAAATGAACAATTTGGGCTTCGATTTAGTGTTTGGCTATCTGGCTTTTAGGTAGGTTGGCTGCAGCTTCCAAGATGTGAAATGTCTGAAATGCCCTTGAGGACAGTAATGGCTTGTTTGATATCGTTTAACGTAATTAACAACATTTAACGATGACATTTAACAATATTTAATAACATTTGACGATATTTGACAATATTTAACGACATTTGACGATATTTAACGACATTTGACGACATTTGACGGCATTTGACGGCATTTAATGATATTTGATGGCATTTAACGACATTTGACGATATTTAACGACATTTGACCATATTTAACGACATTTAACGATATTTGATGACATTTAATAATATTTGGCAACATTTAACGATATTTAACGACATTTAATGATATTTAACAATATTTAACGACATTTGACTATATTTAACGATATTTAACCATATTTGACGACATTTAACAACATTTGACGACTAACGCAATTGACGAGACATTGACAATAATGTTACAATAAGAGTAACCGAACAAATTTCTATAGATGTTGAGACATCCAGAGTTACTTCATAGTCATTGTAAACTATTTTTGAGCAAGTTTCACTGATCCTCTAGATATCAAGTACACCTTACTAAGTCATAAAATTGATCAAGCACCAAATTGAAGTATGTTGCACGAATTTCTCCACCATACGTGCTCGGCAATGGCGAGCTCCCTGTAACCCATCGCCTCGGCTGCCGACCTGGCGCCCTCGCCCTCGACGCCGACGGCCTAGTACGCCATGCCTCCTTGCCTCCTCGTCACCGTGCGCCAAGAACACGAAGGCATCGGAGGAGACACCAGGACGTCGAGGCGGGAGCCACGCGAGGCGCCAGACGGCGCCTGCCAAGGAGGAGGACGGGGAGGAGGCGGAGGGTCCGGGAGTCGCGAGGGGCGGCCATGTGGAACGGAGGAGGCCGGTGGCTCGCGGAGATGGGTGGCTCGAGGGAGGAGAGAGCCAGGGAGGATGGAGGAGGCCGGTGGCTCGGGGGAGAACGCCAGCGGCTCAGAGAGAGCCCGAGGAGACGACGGCGCGGAGGAGGGAGCCCGAGGAGGCGCCGCGGGAGAGAGCCCGAGGAAGACGCGGCATGGAGTTGGGAGCCCGAGGAGGCGCCGCGGGAGAGAGCCCTAGGAAGACGCGGCATGGAGGAGGGAGGTGGAGCCGGCGCCGGGGGAGGGAGCCCGAGGAGGAGGCGGCGCGGAGGAGGGAGGTGGAGGAGACGGCGCGGGGCAGGTCCAGATCCAGATCTGGATCTGGATCTGGGTGAGACCGGTGGGGAGGAGAGCACCGGGGGGAGGAGGTGGTGGCCGCCGGGGGGAGGAGGAGGAGGGCGCCGGGGGAGGAGGAAGCATGCGGGCGGATGGGGAGGAGAAGGAGTGGTGCGGGGGAGGAGGAGGTGGTGGGCGGCGTGGGGAGGAGGGAGACGCATGAAGGGGGTCAGGCAAGTGGGGGGTGTCGGTTTGTGGAATGGCAAAACCGTAAATAACCAAAGAAGTCGAGGGGCAAATGTGGAAGGGGGTGGTGGGAAGCCGCGGAAGCTGGTCGTCGGTGGCTTTTGGCTTTGAGCTCTATAACGTGTACGTAGAAAGCCGCTTCGAAAAGCCAACCCGTTTGTTTCGGCTTTCGGCTTTTGCGACTGAAAAGCCGAAGCTGAAGCCGAAAGAAATAGGGCCATAGTGATAAGAGCAAAGTGATTGAGGCGGCCGAGATGAGGAGTAAGGAGGAGCTAGCAGTGGCACAACTTGGTCCCACGCAGCCTGATGAGCACTGAGATATAGATAGTCTGATATGCTTCACACAAGCTAGTGCTGGAAAACTAAACCAGTTAAGCCATGCCCATGCCATGCATACGGTGGAAGGATGTAGGAGGCGAAGGAAGGAGCGACTGGGAATCATTGGAATGGATGGCATAGGAAAGAAAGCAGCACGCGCGCATACATGCAGATGCATGGCGGGCAACGACTAGCTTTCCCTACTAGTCCATTCCTACGACTCCCAGAAGCTCTGCTTCCTCTGCCCTCCCTCCATGAACCCGGCCTGCCTGCCGAGAGAGAGAGAGAGGAGAGGAGGCGCTCGGATTGATTGGCTAGGGAGAGACGATAGCAGCAAGACAAGATCAGATGGGGGCAGAGGAGCTAGCAAGCAGATGGGAGAAGAAACAGCCGGGGAATTAGTTTAGCATCAGAAACAAGAAAGTATATAAGTCGGACGAGCATGCAGCGGAGCCTCGGGCTGAACTGAAGGATGTTGGTTGAGAAGGAAGGGATGATGAGGGGCAAAAGGGGTAGTTTACAAGGGGATTGACGGAAATTTGGAGAAAATGAGTGATAATGGTATATTTCAAAGGAGAAAGAAACTGGAGTGTCAAATTTCGAATTTCAGAAAAGTGGATGGTATTTCTTGAAGTGGTAATTTTCTGAGTGGCATATATCAAATTTTGCCTAAGTATAGTGTACAGATATAAATTCCATATTTCTAGCGACCCATCTATTTTTGCAGAAACTACAACAACAAAAGCCACATTCAGTTCTAGGTTCCCACTTCACTTTGCGCTCTGGAGATACCTATATTATGTTGTGCAAGTTAATGTATTTCCGTTTCTTTTATAGAGGTGAAATTGATTGAAGATTTAGTTTCTGATGGTACGATTTGAACAGCATATACTCTAAAGAAAGGCAAGCTTATTTGTATTTGAACAGGACACTAGGACGCCATCTTTTCCTTCTAGTCAAGTTGCACGATCTAGGAATAGAAGGCAAGACTTCAAAGCTAACAACAAAATGAAGCATCACACAAGTAGGCATGGAAATGCCAAAGTACATGAGTGATATACACCAAATAGGCTAGAGGTGATAGAATGTAGAATTCGCGTTACCCGTCAATATGAATTTATACCAACGCTGGTTAGAAGCATCCACCTTCTCAGCGATTTCGTTGAGATCCTTCTGAAATGACCTTGTCAAACCCAGCAATGCAACCTGAATTGTGACAAACTCCAATGAAATTTGTAATGAATACTGACTGGTGATCACTGATGAAGTAAGGTGAACTACTTGTAAAATAACAAACTAAATTAGAATCAGGAGAACCTGGACGTCCTCGGCCGGTTGTAGTGCCGCACGGCGAGAAACAGGCAACGGTGCCGATGGACAACAAAGCTAGGTAGTCCCAGAACTGCGTGTCTGAGCCAAGGTTGACGCCCGTACCCACGGGGAATGGCTCCGCTGTGCCTACCGGTACGTGAGTCGCCTCCGTCCGCTGCTTCGGCGAAGAGGACGACGAGGAAAGCCACGATGATGTTGGTAGTGGTGATGAGGAGGATATTGAAGTGGAGGAGGAAGAGGATCTCGGAGAGGGTGAGGAGCGCGAGGACGATGAGTAGGAGCGCCCGCCCATGGCTGCTACAGCGACGGCGGTGACAGCGACAAGTAGCAGAGCGAGATCAATTGCGAGTAACACGTCAATCTGTCATTTAACTCTGCAATTTCTCTGGTATTCGGGCGATAATTTTTCGCCTCTACAGTTAACGTGGTTGCTCCAGGCCTAGGTAGGCCCTGTTTGGCAGAAACGCGGAAACCGTATTGTTTAAATGAATTTTACGTTTCATTCTCCTGGTAAGTATATGGTAGTAGTATAAATTAAATCTGATTATTAATTTGTTAATGGTATTATTGCTCTTGTGTCATGTGATCCTTACATGAGTAATTGCAATTCTACCTCTCATAATTCTACTAATCATATTACCAAGTGCAATATAACTAAATCCAATTTTTTACTGAAAAAGAAGTCTATGAGGTTATTAGGGATTTGCAAGGGAACTCAGCTCCAAGTCCTGGTGGTTTTTCTAACCTCTTTTATAAAGAATGTTGGGATTTCATTAGCAAAAGTTTCCTTTGCATGGTTTCAGACTTCTCTAGAGGAAATCTAGATATCAAAAGACTAAATTTTAGGGTGATTACTCTTATTCCTAAACTCAAAGAAGCTAACAATATTAAGCAATTCAGACCGATTTGTCTGCTAAATGTCAGCTTTAAGATTTTGACTAAGCTCCTAGCCATCCGTTTGGGGGTGATTGCTAATAAAATTATCAATGAAAGTCAAACAGCTTTCATTAAAGGTAGAAACATTCTTGATGGGGTTGTGACCTTACATGAAATTGTTCACGAAGTTAGGCGTACTAAGAGGAAAGGGGTGATTTTAAAGCTTGATTTCGAAAAAGCCTACGATAAGATTAATTGGAGTTTCCTAGAGGAAGTGATGGTCAGAAAAGGTTTTGCAGCTAATTGGATCAAGTTGGTTATGAGTACTGTCCAAGGGGGAAAGGTAAGTACCAATATTAATGGGGAGCCCGGTCCTTATTTCAAAACTTATAGAGGTTTGCGATAAGGAAATCCTCTTCTTTTCAACCTTGCAGTAGATGCTCTAGCAGAGTTGGTTGATATAGCTCAAGATAAAGGTCTTGTGAGAGGGGTAATTTCGCATCTGGTAACTGGAGGGGTTCCTATCTTACAATATGCTGATGATACTGTTCTTATGTTGGAGTATGAGGAGAATTACTTCTTACATCTTAAGTTTTTGTTATATTGTTTTGAGTGGATGTCTAGATTGAAGATTAATTATCATAAGAGCGAAATTTATGCCTTGGGGGTTAGTAAGGAGGAAGCTTGCAAGGTTGTTGATATTTTTGATTGTCATCTAGCTAACTTGCCTATGACTTATCTGGGGATTGTCATGGGAGATAAACATGTTGGGATGAATGCTTCTGACAAAGTAATTGATAAACTGAATAAGAGGCTTGATAATTGGAAAAACAAATTACTTTCCTCTGGAGGTAGACTGATTCTGGTTAACAGCAGCTTAAGCAGCCTTCCCATCTACACAATGGGCTTTTATAGGTTCAATGAGGAGGTGCATAAGAGGATGGATACTATTCGTTCTAGATTTTTTTTTTTTTTGGAGAGGATCCAGTGATAAGTTCAAGTACCATATGGCTAACTGGAATTTTGTGTGTCAACCAAAGGATTTTGGGGTCTTGGGATCATTAATACTAGAGTCATGAATGACTGCCTTTTAGCCAAATGGATCTGGAGAATTTATACAGCTAAGGATGAATTATGGTTTAAAATCCTTAAAGCTAAATACTTTCCAAGGGGGATCTTGAGAGAAGCCAAACATGTGAATAGTTCTCAGTTCTGGAAATCAATTCTGAAGGTCAAAAAACATTTCAATATGGGGGTGAAATATATGATTGGAAATGGAAACAACTTATCTTTCTGGAATGATATATGGGTAGGTGACTGTCCTTTTAAGGTGAAATATCAAAAATTGTATGACATTAGCCAAAGTCCTAAAATCAGTGCGGCTAATAGCCTTTGTGGGGGTGTTTGGAATATTTGCTTTAACAGGATTCTTGGGGAAGAGGAAGAGAGTCAATGGATTGATTTGCATATGTCAATTTTAGACATTGAGCTGAAAGAGGAAATGGACACTGCTCGTTGGGGTCTTGAAAATTTTGGTATTTTTTCCAGTGAAATCTCTTTATAGACATCTTGTTTTCAGTGGGATTACTTGTAGAAAGATGCAAAAGCTTTGGGGTAGCAAATTTCCTTTAAAAGTCAAAATTTTTCTTTGGCTTTGTTTTCATGATAAAGCTCAGACTTTAGATCAACTAGTTAAAAGAGGTTGGAAAGGGGAGAACAAATGCATTTGTGTGGGGAGAAGGAATCCATTGATCATGTTCTCTTTAATTGCATTCTGGCTAAGTTCTTTTGGTGTTGCATGAAAGAGGTGTTAAGCTAGGACAGATTACCTATTTCTATTGATGATTTCCAACTTCACTAGTTGGAAATCAAAGATGCTAATCAATATAATCTTGTATTGTTTAGTTTTGCAGCAGCTGCTTGGAACCTCAGGAATATCCGAAACAAAATGGCGTTTGATCAATGTTTCCCTAAGCAGTCATTGGATGTGATTTATAGCTTTCTATCTTGTTTGCAGCATTGGACCATTCTGCTCAAAGAAAAGGATGGAGATCATTTTGGGAGCTTCATGTCGACCTTTGCAACTTGGGCTAAAGAGTTTGGCGCCACTAGCAAGTATAGTCCGGTTGTAATGGACTAGTTGTTCCAGTTCTTGTTTTGTCAGTCCTAGTGTTAAGCTGGACTGTTTCTTTTGGTGTTTTGGGTCTAGTGTTGTCGGTTTCTTGTAGTTTGTTTGGCCTGTTTTGGGAGCTGGAGTCCCCAGCTTGTAATGTTCCCTTTTAACTGCTTGTAAGACCTCTATATGCTTTCAATATGAAGCTGTGTTTTCCCTTTAAAAAAAATAAAATAACTAAATCCAAAATAATATGAATCATTAAATAAAAAGAATGGGTGGTTAGTAGTGGTCAAACAGTGCACAAATGACCCAAGGATGAGTCTGTTTCTAGCATGGCCTATTATGACCATGAACTAGATGGTAAATATATATATATATATATATATATATATATATATATATATATATATATATATATATATATATATATATATATATATATATATATATATATATATATATATATATATATATATATATATATATATATATATATATATATATATATATATATATATATATATATATATATATATATATATATATATATATATATATATATATATATATATATATATATATATATATATATATATATATATATATATATATATATATATATATATACATATATATATATATATATATATATATACATATATATACATATGTATATATATAGGAAAATGGTATGGTACTCTAATGCCTCATATACCACTTAAGTCGTATGATGATATATCTTTATCAATTTGAGTATACTCAATAATGATTATAAGATACTCCAAAATGAGTTCTATGAAAAAAATCGTCAAAGTCCACTTTTTATAGCAAAATTTGTATATATACTTCTTTTATATATGAAAAAGGTATATAGCAAAAATAAAGGACTTTTATGAAAAACAATTCAATCAAGTCGCATTGGAGTATCTTATAATTGGTATTTAAGTATATTGAAAATGATACAAAAGCATAATATATTCGTTTAAGTGGTATATTAGAAGTGGGAGTATGTTCATATATATATATATCGTACTACCACCTCTCATATACCACTTAAATTGTATGATTTATACCTCTTTATCTATTTGAGCATACTCCAATAATGATTATAAGATAACCCAAAGTGAGTTTCATGAAAATTTTCATTAAATTTCATTTTTATAGTAAAATTTGTGTACATACTTCTTTTATATATGAAAAGGGTATATAGCAAAAAAAAACAAAGGGTTTCAATTAAATTTTTTCAATTAAGTCGCATTGGAGTATCTTATAATTAGTATTTAAGTATCTTGAAAATGATAAAGAAGTATAATATGTGCGTTTAAGTGGTATATGGTACTCTGAGTATGTACTCCCACCTCGATATATCACTTAAATTGTATGATGATACCTCTTTATCAATTTGAACATACTCCATTATATGATACCCCAAAGTGAGTTCTATAAAAAAAATTCATTAAAGTCCACTTTTTACAGCAAAGTTTAAATTTTCAATCAAGCCGTATTGGAGTATCTTATAATTGGTATTTAAGTATACTGAAAGTGATAAAGAAGTATAATATGGTCATTTAAGTGGTATATTAGAAATGGGAGTATATACTCACAGGAGTACAAAACGGGCGTCCTATATTATACTTCTTTATCATTTTCAGTATACTTAAATACCAATTATAAAATGCTCTAATGCGACTTGATTTTAAAAAATTCATTGGAGCCCTTTATTTTTGCTATATACCCTTTTTCATATATAAAAGTAGTATATACACAAATTTAGCTATAAAAGGTGAACTTTACTGATTTTTTTTCATAGAACTCACTTTGGAGTATCTTATAATCATTATTGGAGTATGCTTAGATTGATAAAGATGTATCATCATACGATTTAAGTGGTATATGAGAAGTGGGAGTACGTACTCCTAGGAGTACCATACCATTTTCCTATATATATATATACATATGTATGTATGTACATATACATACATATGTGTGTATATATACATATACATACATATGTGTGTGTATATACATATACATATGTATGTGTGTGTGTGTGTATATATATATACACACACATATGTGTGTGTGTATACATATATATATATATATATACACACACATATGTATGTATATGTATATGTATGTATATGTGTGTGTGTATGTATGTATGTATGTATGTATGTATATTAGGACGTCCGTTTAGTACTCCCGGGAATACGTACTCCCACTTCGAATATATCACTTAAACGAATATATTATACTTCTTTATCACTTTCAGTATACTTAAATACCAATTATAAGATAATCCAATGCGATTTGATTGAAAAAGATTCATTGGAGTCCTTTATTTTTGCAATATACCCTTTTTCATATATAAAAGAAGTATATACACAAATTTTGCTATAAAAAGTGGACTTTAACGAATTTTTCATAAAACTCACTTTGGAGTATCATATAATTATTATTGGAGTATACTCAAATAGATAAAGAGGTATCATCATACGATTTAATTGGTATATAAGAAGTTGGAGTGCGTACTTGAAAAAATTTCCATTGGAGCCCTTTGTTTTAATGTTGTATACCCTTTTTCATATATAAAAAAAGTATATACACAAATTTTGCTATAAAAAGTAGACTTTCATAAAAATTTCATAGAATTCACTTTAGGGTATCTTATAATCATTATTAGAGTATGCTCAAATAGATAAAGTGGTATCATCATACGATTTAAGTGGTATATAAGAAATAGAAGTACATACTCCCAGGAGTACCATATCATTTTCCTATCGTGTCGTCCTGTCATACCAGGGCGATGGCACAGGCACATCCAAGACTGTTGAGTCGTGCCAGCCCAGCCTATGAACAGTACAGACCATGCTATAATTAGACTGCCAATAGTACTATGCCTCAGGCTAGCCCGGCCATCAGGTCCATATTAAATTGAATGCTAAAGAGCTCTATAAATAGGATCTTAAGTTCTTAACGTCCTCCAATTATGTTTTAGATGGTAGCACTACGGGTACAGTATTACAAGTAGCCAAGCAATACTTAAAGTTGGTTGGATTCAAGAAAATCTTGACATTAAACCAACCAATTTGTCATACTAGCAACCATAGACGCTATGTTGCTCATATTATGCACAGGTCTCCCACAAGTTGTGGACAATCATTGAGCTTTGTGCTGCCTGCATTGCATCCTCGATAGGACTTGGGACTTGCTTTTGGAGGAAGATGGCAGATCGTGCTAAGCTGTGGCCCTCTACAAACAGAGAATTGGATATCATGATCAGTAGAGTTCAGTTCGGCTAAATATGATGGTCGCTGCAACGACCAAACCTCGGCGAGCACAAGCACAAAACTGGGTTGCAAACTCGCAATCACAGCATCCGAAATCGCGGATAGGACAATCTTCAGGCAGACACGAAAAAAAAGGCAATTGTGTAGACATCAGACCAGGCTGAATATGAGTAAAACAACAGGTGGCTTGATAAATTCTACTGGATGTTTCTCTAGTTCAAGGGTCCCATTCTTTAAAGCCAGAATTTACAGGGTTTAAATTTTCATCGATAGAACATACGGATTTAACTGATAATAACCTTAGGAAATGGCTAGCTTGATGATTCTACTTTCGAGTCACACAAGGCACAGATCATCTCAAAAATATTTGTGTGGAACTGAGTCGAAGTCATCGTAATCGAATCTTCCACGCTCCCTTCCAGTCTGCGGCAAATCTCAAACTTAGCAAACAACAAAGGGCAGTCACAAGGAAAACTAAAAGCTATCTGAAAGTCTGAGCTAACCTTCATTAAATATGCAGGATCACATGAGATGTTCTCGTCAATTGAAGTAAGCTTCTTGGACAAAGCCATCAACCTGGTGAACATTTGTTAGAGCAAGAATCAGTCACAAAACTAAATAGTTTTTGCTCCATGCTTAATTCTAACTCATTGATTAAACAAAACATCATCCATGTACTTTAGAAGTACGAAAACCAACATGGTTGCCATTTCAACCATCATATATCATCTACAGAAAAGGGCTGCACCTGAAGTTCTTCACTTCCCATCCATGAGTCACATTGTACTAACTATATCTCAACTGCTATTCTAAAGTCAAAACTATGCACAAGGTGCAAAGAGTGGAACTACGGGCCAAGCACAACGATAAATTCCAGGAATCTCCGAGGATGCAAAGATTATGGGGGTGTTTGGTTGGGAGCCAAACGTTGCCACACTTGCCTTAGGCAGGTTTGACCAAATGAGCCTAGTGTTTGGTTCGATGCCATAATTATGGTATGCCACACTTTCTTAGCCACCTGGTCCACTCATCATACGCTCATTTTTGTGCCAAAACTTGCCACAGTTGTAGCCAACAATTTGTCCGCCACAAAATGTGTGGCATGCCACACTTTGCCATAGTTTTTGTGGCAAAGTATGGACGCCAACCAAACATGCCAATAATCTTTGCTTAACATACCTTTGAATAGACGAGTCAATATGCTCCACCATCTCACAACTTTTATATTGCTCAGGATCTTCATGAAAGCTGACCATGCCATCCTTCTGGTTTATGGTTGCATGGATCTCACCATCTTCAATCTGAATTGATAAAAAAGTAAAAATGTGTGATACTATATATACTCAATGCAACCATACTGTAAAAACAACACCTACCATCCTAAGTACATGCATCTCAGCTTCCTTCGGGGTGTTAAGTTGAACAGAGCTGGCAATATCTTCAAGTGAAAGAGTTAAGTAGGTCTGGGTCAGCCTCTGGATGTTTCGCTTGTACATTGAGGAGAGCACTTGCTTCACGAGTCCAAGGTTGTTGTCCTGAAACAGAGAAAACGAGGGGGGTAATCAGATAAATCAATACATGTTATTTTGCCATCAAAACATTATTGACAAATAATATATAGCACAAATAGACAACAACTACAGGTAGTTCCTAACAAGGAAGTAGCTACAGTTGTGGGTTAGCATAGGGCGACAGTAGAGCATGGTAGCCAAAGCAGGCAGAGAAGATACTCACAGATTGAAACTTCTCTGCATTTGACTGGATGAATGCCTCTAATTCAGAGTAGTTACCATTGCCATAGCATGTAGACAGATCAACGTAAATCTGAAAAAGATATTAAACAGAGAGCATACAACATCAATGGCTTCTGAACGACCTAAAAAGGATGTGCGTGTAATTGAAAGGATACACTCAAGAGCAAAATATAGCATATATACTGAAGCATGACATTAGTGGTAGCATCTAAAGAGAGAAATGAGCACTTATTGTGTCTAGAACAATCATATAAATCAGTTCATTTTTAGAAGTATATAAGAAATGCACATAATACCAAGTATCAAGTATCAACCAGTACAAATGTAGCTGATAGTGTAAAGAAAAGCATTGTCCTCCATTAAAACGCACAAAGAACCACCATGAAAATGTATCAGTATCAAGAATTAAATCAATTTCACTACTACTACACCAAAACCAATGAAGAAACTAGGCAGGGCAAGTGACTACAGCATTGCATTCAACAACACGCTACTCCCATAACATAGTTTATTTCATGGGATGCATTTGAAATTAGAACTCGCTGGAAGTATACCTGGGCGTGACTTTTCATATTCCTTTGAGCAGTTGAAGACGTATACTTTGGAAATGATGGAACCTGTTGCGCAAATTCAATAAACTCAACTTGTAATCATCCCAAATAAAGTTGTAATCAACTCTTTTTGAATGTAACAAGCTATCGCAGTATTGCTATGAAGGAGCAAGTAAGCAACGAGAAAAGCAAGAGGAACATTTATAAGGTACTTGGTCTCTCGAACAAATATGCACGCAGCACACCCGCTCTTTTACTCTCTATTAATGGATAGTAGTTCATGGATTGGGATTTGTATGCACTGACTTGGAGGCCATGACCCTTCATATTGCTATCCTTTAAACAGTAGTCTTTTGCTCTCTAGAATCTAGACATTTAACGACCCAAGAAACTATACAATTTAAAGATGACAATACAAAGGATAAAAATCACGAAGTCAGTGCATGCAGATATAGCCTATTATCCCATCAACAGAAGAAAAAGGGAGAGTATGCATGTTAGCTTGTGTTAGTCGCTGGATTCTTGCACTTGGTGATAGCAAGATCCTTACTCTCATTGGGAGGATTACACTTGAAGATGGGGCAATTTTCTTTGTTTATTTCTCACACAATGCCATGCCAACCTGAGGGGTTGGGGATACAAATTTATAGGCTGCTAACCAGCCAAGCATATGCTAAGATGCTAGTCTAAGATGCTATCCTAAAAGCAGTCTAAGATGCTGTCCTAAAAGCGCCTAAGATGTTTGTCCTCTAAGATGCCTGTCCTTGAAGGGCAAAGAAAAGCAAACACACAAGACTTATCCAACAAGTACAGAGACTTATTCATCATTCTCCCCCTAAGTCTTGTGCGTCGTCTTGTGGGAGAGTTGAACCATCCCGATCCTGGAGCGGAGCTCGAGGAATTTGACCCTCCCAAGAGGCTTGGTGAGCAGGTCCGCAAGTTGATCCGTGGTGTTGATGTAGCTCGCCTTGATCTTGCCTTCATCCAATGACCTCGGATGAAGTGGTACTTCACCCGGATGTGCTTGTTCGCTCATGGAAAACGGGGTTCTTTGCGAGCAGGCGGACTTGTTGCCCACCCCGAGCGCCACCGCTTCAGTGTCTCTGAGGAGATCACCAAGCGATCGAACGAGCCAGTAGCGCTGAAGTCGAGCGGTGGAGGCCGCTATGTACTCGGCCTCAACCGACAGGCTACCACCGCCGCTTGATCGATCGCCATTCTTTAACGAGGCACTTGCCGAGGAAGAAGAGAATCCGCTTGTGCTCTTCTTTGGTGTCGATGTCGCCGCGTGGTCGCTTGTCGCTGCATGCGGATGAAGTCTTGTGCCACGACACCTCGGGTAGTGCAAGCCGTGGTCGGAGGTGCCCGCAACGTAGCGGAGGATCCTCTTCACGGCTTCTTGATGCTCGTCGTCGGTCATTTGCATGAACCGACCGACGAGCCGACGGCGAACGCCAAGTCCGATCGCGTGTGGACAAGGTAGCGAAAGTCGCCCATTCTTGCGCCGTCAGATCGCGTCGCGCCCACCTCCTCCGCCCGTCATCGCGGCTCGACCACCTCTCCTCCATAGGAGCGTAAATTTGGGTTGCGCGGGCGAGCCCCCGCCTCAACGATGCGCTTGGCGTGGCGGTCCGGCGAAGGGAGATCTGGGAGCGCCCCGGTGGACCTCGATCCCGGTAGAAGGAGAGAGCCCCAAGTCGCCATCCGAAGGCGGTCTTCATCTCCGCCTTGAACGCTTCGACCTCGGCTTTGCTTGGGCCGGTGATCACCAAGTCGTCGACGAGACGCCACCGCCAGAGGCGTTGCCGCCTTGCCCGCCGGTGAACCGCACCTGCGTGTGCGCTCTGCCGAACCCCATTTGCATAAGGGTGGAGTCCACTTAGCGTTCGGGCTCGTGGTGCTGCCGCAAGTCCGTAGAGGGTTTTGCGTGGCGAGGACCTTGCCCTCCTGCTTGGGGATGACGAATCCCGGCGGTTGACGGACGACCTCCTCCTTCAAGTCGCCGCTTGAGGAAGGCGGACTTGACGTCCATGTGATGGGCGTGCCAACCTCTGGGCCGCAAGTGCGAGGAGAAGACGAACGGACTCCATCGCGCGCGACGCGCGCGAAGCGTCGTCGAAGTCGATCCTCCTCGCCGCATGAAGCCTCGTGCTACCAAGCGAGCCTTGTGCTTGCGATGGCACCGCCGTCCCGCTTCGGCTTGAACACCCACTTAGGGTGATCGCGTGGTGGCCGGCAGAAGATCCGCCACCCCACGTCCGGTTCCGCCGACGGCGTCCATCTCTTGCTTATCGCGACACGCCACGCCGCGTCTTCTCCCTCGGCAAAGGCGGGGCTCGCCGTCGTCGCCGCCAAGCGCAGCTCCATGCCGAAGTCGTCTTTGCGCCGATCCAGGGCAGGCGGCTTCATGAGAGATGTTATCCATGGTGCGGTAGCGCAGAGGCTCGCCGTCATGGTAGCGTCGACGCGATCCTCGTCGTGGAGACAATGAATGCGAACTCCACCGCTTGCTAAATCGTGGACCGGTTGCCGGGCCGATCCGGTGGTGTGGGCTGGTCTGCAGAGTGGTGGCCGGTGCGGAGTGCCGGTGGTGAAGAGCGGGCGTGGTGGTCGAAGGTGGTGGAGCACTCATGGAGCCGCGGCGAAGCGAGATGTCGAGCTCGGTGAAGACGAGCCGCTAGCTCCCGACTCTCTCGAAATGGACGTGGTCGACAACGAAGTCCACAGGAATCGAAGTCAATCGCCGCCCACCGCTTTGTCCCATGTCCACCTCGTGCGCCGTCGAACACAACGCCACGCGAGATCTTGACGCTTGTGTGTCGAGGTCGAGGATCACGGTAGGCCTTGAGCCTCCGCGTGGCCGATGAACACTCCGGAGTGCTCTGCTGCCGAGCTTGCCGAAGTGGCCAAGCTCTTGGCGAACGCGAGGGAGCCAAGACCCGCAGTGAAACCGCCGCTTGTGCCCATGCCAAACCTCGTCTGGCGTCCTGCCGTCGAGTGCCTTGGTAGGCGGCGGTTGAGGATGTAGACAGCCGTCACCACCGCTCTCCCACGAAGACAATGGCATCCCTCGCTGGCGAGGGGGCGAGCCATCCCCACAACCGCTCTGTTGCGCCGCTCGACGACGCTGCTTCTGCTGCTGCGGTCAGATGACGCGGAGTAGTGGCGCTAATGCCCTCATCATCAAGACAAGACGACGCGAATTCACCGCCGTGAATTCGCCGCCATTGTCTGTCTGCGCAAAGACGCTGCATGACTTTACGGCCAAGCTCTGCCTCGCGGCTGACTGCGTCGCGCTTGATGGCGTCCGCACCTCTCCTTTGCTGCCGAGGACCATCACCCACATGTAGCGGGAGAGGTCGTCGACGGCGGCGAAGTAGCGTCGTCTCCCGTGTGGCGGTGTCACCGCCACACAAGTCCGTGCACGAAGCTCGAAGCCTCTCCTTGGCTCTAAACTTCGCCGCTGGGAAAGAATCGCCTCTGCTTCGTCAACACGCAGACGTTGCGTAATCGCTCCACATGGTCAGGGGCGGCAGCCTCGCGACCATCTCCGTGGCACCGAGCCGCCAGTGGCCTCGGTGAAAGGTGCCCAAAGCGCTGTGCCGCGCCACGCCTCGTCGTCTGACGGCGGCGAGACGAGGGTTGTGCCGCTGCGACGTGAAGGATGTAGAGTCTATTTGCGCCTCGGTTACCTTGGCAAGAAAGGCGGGCGAAGATCCCAAATCGCGCGACACCGTGCTCGATCTCGACATCGCGAGCCGTTCTCATCCACCGCCCCAAGCCGATGATGGAGTTCTGCAGTCGGGGATGTAGTAGACGCCGGTGGCGACTGTGCTTTCGCCAGACACTGCGGTGAAGATGACGAGCCGACGCCAGATTTTCACGCCGGGCGCCCCAAACTTGACGGAGCCTCGAACGTTTGAGTCGAGCTCGGAGAAGAACTCCGCCGCCGGTCATGTGGTGGGTGGCGGCGCGTGTCGAGGCACCACCCGTCGGTCTTGTTCTTTTAATGTCGCCGGGAGGCATGTGCTTTTGGCTCGTCAAGGTGGAGGAAGGCAGCTGCGGCCGGTGCAACCGAGGTAGTTCGATGCTCGCATGAGCAATGAACAGAGCCGGCCGCTCCTCCTCCTCCGCTTCTTGACGTGGGCTGGCCGCGTCGTGGTATCCGACAATCCTTGGCCCAATGACCAAGCTTGCCGCATTGTGGCAAGAGTCGCCTCGTCTTGGCTTTTGCTTGCCAGCCAGCCGCCGGGCGCCTCCACTGTCATCGCCTCGTGGTCGCCGACAATCCTTGGCCCAATGACCGGGCTTGCCGCAGATTGTGGCAAGAGTTGTCTCGTCTTGGCTTTTGCTTGCCACGCTTATGCCGCTTTGTCGTGGAAGAAGGCTCCCTTCTTCCTGTCACCTTGGCCGCAACCAGCGCTCCCGAGCGAGGAGGAGCTTCCGCCAATGGTGACGGGTCCCGAGGACGCCAGGGTTCATCGCCGCCAACGACCTTGAGGCGACCGCGCGCCTCCTCGATCGTCATCGTGGAGAGGTCCAGCGAGACTCGACGAGCGAGCCATCCGCTTGTACTTCTCGGGGCGCAATGAAGAGCTTCTCCACGCTCTCTCTCTCGCCAGAGGTGTCGCCGCCGAATCGCACCAACTTCGCAACAGAGTGTTGAGGCGGAGAGCAAAGTCATCAACGCCCTCACCGCTTGAAGGCGAGTTCTCCCACTCCTGCGTAGTGCTCGCAATGTTGACTTGCGGTAGCGGTCGCCGCCGATCGTCTTTGCGGCGATGATGCGTCCCAAGCCTCTTTGGCGATCACTTGTTGGTAGCGAAATCGCATCTCGGCGGATCTGCGGCGATGAGAGCATCCAATACCGTCGATCCCGGTCGTGTCGGCGTCTCCGTCATCGGATCGCATCCCACATATGCCGCGCTGAGCTTTACCTCATCACCGCAGCCCACTCGGCGTAGTTGGTCTTGGTGAGGTAGGCCACTCACCGCCGGGGCCGACGCCCTCGACGACAACTGGTACTCGTGGTGACCACTGCATCAACCGGGAGAGAGCCGCGTCGCTGTGAAGGCCGCGCCTCTCCGTCGACAGACTGCCGCCGCGCTTAGCGTCTCCTCGAGCGCCCAGCCGCGCGTCGCCCTGTCTGAAATGGCCGCCGCGCTTCGTGGCGTGTCGCGGTTGCCCATCGCGCCCTTCGCCGCATGTTGCCTCTCTCTCCGCCGCCTCGAGGTCCGCGTCGGCTGCCGCTATCACCGAGATGGAGTCTTTATTCTTCGCCGTAGAACCTCGACCTCATTGCCGCCAAGACGCTGCATCTACTCGCCGCCGCCGCTTCCACCTCCGCTGAAGCCTTGCTACCGACGCTTTTTCGCCGCCATGGCCTTGCCTGCGCCGCATCGCGTTCCTCCATGCAATGAGTTAAACTTTTTCGCCGCATGGCGAGGCGCATCGAAGGCCGAGATCGCCTGCGGACATGGCGCGCCCGGAATCTGCGTGGAGAGAGAGCCGCTGCTCTCGGGTTGGGCCGCCGCGGGCCGAAGCGCGAGGCCGAGAAGGATTGAGCGAGAGATGCTCAAAGTTGCGGGATACTACTGACTCGATACCACTTGTTAGTCATTTGGATTCTTGCACTTGGTGATAGCAAGATCCTTACTCTCATTGGGAGGATGACACTTGGAGATGGGGCAATTTTCTTTGTTTATTTCTCACACAATGCCATGCCAACCTCGAGGGTTGGGGATACAAATTTATAGGTCGCTAACCGACCAAGCATATGCTAAGATGCTAGTCTAAGATGATGTCCTAAAAGGCCTAAGATCTTTGTCCTAAAAGCGCCTAAGATGTCGTCTCTCTAAGATCTCATTCCTTGAAGGGCAAAGAAAAGCAAACACACAAGACTTATCCAACAAGTACAGAGACTTATTCATCAGCTTGGAATATTGATAAATCTAGAAGGTGACTAATCTTACCCTTTTTTTCCATGGATACAATGTGTTCCTAATTTCCTATATTAGTCTAGCATCTTATATGGTCTTATGCCCCTTACATACTTACCTTAGATATGCTTACCTTAGATATGGACCTAGCTTAATCTAGCAAGTGGTATCGGAAGCACATATGACACATGTTTGATATTATAACACATCACAAATTTTTGTTCCAAAATTGGTTCTTGTCATCCAATTCCTAGTTTTTAGAAATCTTGAAAGCAGCCTAGATTTGTATATTAATCATTTTTATATGTGGTTTATATAGTAGCAGTATGTCGTCTTAAACTGATTTACTTTAGATTACAGCTGAGAGGAAACAAATTTGTCCCCTCAACAAATGCAGGAAGCAACAAACTCGAGCTTATATCTTATTTTAGCCATTGCTATTGCATATCTATTAGAAAGCAGCAACATCATTGATTAATGCTAGGGGAACAGACTTGCCATAATTGATCTGAACCCAAAACTATGAGGTGATATTCCCTAAAAGCACAGATCTGCATCAGAAAGCAGGAAAATACCTGTCCGTTCTGAATGAGAGAAACTAGGACATACTTCCTGTAAGCTTCCACAGCAATTGCGTTCAATGACGACATTGGGGCAGTAACAGCCTAAAAAATATATCTCAGTAAGCGTCAAATCCGCAAACATCTAACGAAAAACTAGCATAGGTGAAGGCCTAACATTGTGAAGAAGCTCCAATGCTTTAGGGAACTTCTTCAGCCCGATATATATCATCCCCCTGCAAGAGAAGGCAAATTAGTAAGAAAATCGCACATACTCAAAAACCATAAACCATAGAGCACAATTAATCCAGACCCATAATAGCAGTACAGGAACAAGTCCTTTGGCTGATCAACATCAAATATATCGTCTTCCAGGGCACTCAGGCCAGCCTTGTACTGCTTCGCCAGCAGGCACATGAGAAGGTAGTCGGCGTGGATGGGGGTCAGCTGCTCAGACGAAGTCTGGATCTTGCGGACTGCCGCCCGCAGCGGGGCAATCCCTCTGATCGGCGCGTTGAGCTGCATGACCTCATTCTTGAACACCTTACACACATTCAGAACTACACACACAGAGATTAAAAAAATATGATAAATTTTAGCCTAAGCGAAGCGCATCAGAATTGGATTCAATTTGACGATTACACAGCACGCACATTTGTCGGGGGCCATGCGTATCTGGTCGGCCGAGCAGGAGGTGAGGAAATCGGCCACGATCACCAGGAAGTCCCCGCCGCCGTGCGCCCTCAGATTGGCAGTCGACGAAGCGAACACCTCCCTGCAGAGAACATATCGGAATTATTAGATGCGCAGGAGACGGTAGGGTGGAGCGGAGCGAAGGATTCAAAGGGGATTAGGGCTTGGCGGGGTCGGGAAGGGTGGGGTTGCGTACAGGAGGTAGAGGAAACCGAGCGAGTGGGTGTTGGGGTCGAGCTGGGAGAGGAAGGGGAGGAGGCCGGCGGAATGGGCGCGCAGGGACTCGCCGTCCGCCTGCTTGAGAAGGCTGTGGAGGTGCGCCAACTCCTCCCCGCTGCCGGAGAGGCCCTGGATGTGCGCGACGAGCGCCTCCAACGACTCCATCGCCGCTTCCGCCGCTTCCGCCGCCGAGAGGTGTGGGACTGTGGGGTTTTGCCCTCGCCCCTCGCCCTCGCTCTCCTCGCTTGTGTTTGGTACTTTTGGTTCGCGGTGCGGCTTGCGGCTTTTCGCCTGGGCTTTGTTTCGGTTTGGGAGACGCGGTGGTGGTTTGTGGGCACGAGGCTACTGTTTTTTTTAATCTTGCCAGGGATTTATTTCGGAGTGATCTAGACCGTCCCTTGATTTCCGGATGTCATCTGAACCGTTGATAAATCCAAATCGGTCTACGAGATGCGGTCTGCAACATATCCGAATGCGAATCGGGAGAGGAAAAATATCTGAATGTGTGTATGCTCATGTGCATTGAATTTGTGTTAGCATTGAGTGAAAGAATTTATGGTTACAATTATAACTAGGCTGGAAAAATAGCTCGAGACTCGCGAGTCAGCTCGGCTTGAACTCGTGAAGTTTTCAAGCCGAGTCAAGCCTAGCTCTTGTCTCGCAAGATTTTCAAGCTGAGCTCGAGCCGCTCGGTCGGCTTGTTTGGCTTAAGGGCTTGTCACCGGCACACAAAGGCCCAGGGTCACAGAGTAAACCCTAAAGCACGTGTTGTCTTGCCTCTTGCCCCCAGTCGCAAGATACTCGTGTAGTCTACCCGTCTCCCGCCTCATCCACCATCCCATCGCCGCCGCCGCCGCCGCCCCATCCTCTGTAGGATTAAGGATGACCGACTAGAGGAGGGTGAATAGAAGATTTATAAAAATTTTGTGCTCTAATTGATAATTTTAGCAAGTATGGTCTAATTAAAGAATTCTAGCACAATTCAATAGATATATTCTAAGCTTTCACTAAGACACCTCAAAGCTATGTCAATACTAAATACAATTCTAGCTAGGCAATTTTACACAAATAAATTACTAGAAATGTAAATGCGGAAATAGTAAAGACAAGAGAGAAAGCCATAGTAAAGACAAGCGGTGTTTTTCCCGTGGTATCGAAGACTTGCCGGTCTTCACTAGTTCACGTTGAAGTAAGTCCAAACGGATTGGACCGGCTCCACGAATTAAACCTCAAACACCTCAATCCCACTATGATTGCTCTTCCTCCATTCCGGAGATGGTGAGCACCGAACCAATCACAATCGTTGTCGGGCCTCTTCATAATCTTCTTGAAGAGATCATCTCGCAAACTTCCTCTAAGCCATCTAAGTGTCGGCAAGTACCAAGAGTAACAAATCATAGTGCTTGCTTGAAGGTTATCAAGTGCCAAAGAGATCAACTAATGATACGTATGCACTTGAATGCTCTCAACTACCTCAAAATGTGAAATATGAGCAAATGAGTTAGAGGAGAGTGCACAAAAGGCTCAAGTGTATTCAATGAGGTCCAAGGTTACTGAGCTTGGTGCTGGCGAGGATATATTTATAGCCCTCAACCACAAATTCGACCGTTTGAAAAAGATCCCCTGAAAATTCAGTGGATGCGGTACTACCGCACCTACTGTTCAACGGTCGACTGTTGTTCATTAAATGCTTCTGAACTAGTCGTTATAGAAAAGTGTGGTACTACCACACTCACAATGTCCGGTACTACCGCTCGGCTCAATCGGTACTACCGATTTTCAGGGGAGAGAAATTCTCAAAAACATGCTCTCTGGTATTTACGTACTGTTAACTAGAATTCGGTCTCATCAACTGCGGTCATACCGTTTTTACTGAAGATTTTCCAGATGTTTTTCTAAATGCAATGCATGACTCTTAGTTGATCAAGATAGCACAAAATAGATCTCCAAGCTACTAGACATGATCCCTATTTATAGTATGACATCTAGCCTATAATTCGGTCTTTTCACCAAACACCGAGACCAGTAAAAATTATAAAATTATCCTTAGGCTGCATAATACCTTTCTCTTGAGCCAAGTCGATCTTTTATCATCTTTACGTTACCATTTCCATGTCGTCGTTCAAACTTCGAGGCTAAGCCTTTAAAAAAATATTTTAGCACACATATTAGTCCCATAACACATTGTTATTATTAATTACCAAAATCATTTTTAGAGGCCTAGATGCTTTCATTCTCTCCATGTCCAGTGGTCCACACCGCCCCGTGCCCTAACCCCCCACCCCCACCTAGTTCTCCTCCATATCTGCCGCCCAACGGAAAAAGTCATTTTGAGGCTTGTTATGTGGAAAAGTTTCATTCTGTTTTTCTTTCATTGTTGGTTTTAGGCTTTTTATGTGGAAAAGAGTCAAAATTTTGTTATGTGGAAAAGTGCCATGCAGTTTTTCTTTCAGAATTGGAAGCTCAAACTAGGCTTTTATTTCTGAATTGGGATTGTAAGAACGTTGGCTTTGCTTTAAAAATGTTATGCTGCCAAATATATCCTGTTTGGCAGTAAGATAGTAGCTGTAGATGTTCTTCATTTTGTGAGTTTGAGTCAGTAATGATTGCATTATGTACACTTGTACAGCGTCTGTTTTGTCTTGCAAGCCTGACACAATCATGTGAACATATGTTATGGCTGTGAACAAGCTCATGTTGTAAACATTGTTTTTGGGGGTGTCAAACTGTAAATTGACTCAATTTTTTGTCGTTGGTCCTTCTGATTTGATTGGTTTCTTACTATCTTGCATTCTTATCTCATAATAGAAAGTACTTTGAGGAAGTTGAATAAGAAATTTTGAACCGAAGTTTTTGTGCAGATCATATTTAGTCAATCTCCAGGCTTAAATCGGTCCATGCCAAGCAGCTGTAAACTTATAGTTTGTAGCCTCTTTATGTATTGTAGATTTTTCCATGATATTCCTCGTATATTGTGGTTCATCTTGGATTGACTGTCTTTACTGCACTAGTAACCTAATAGTGGGACTGATGGGCTTTTGTTTCTAGGATAAGAAAATCACACTTGGTGCATGTGGTCAGATCTGTAAACCATGTGAATATTAAACACATGAATTTTGCATGCTAAACATCTCTAATATTTTTTTACTGATATATGATGCGAACCAATTGCTTTGAAGTTGGAGGAGCAATCAAAAGCAATGTATACAACTTTTTTCCCCTTTCATCACATGTTGTGATCTTTCCCAATGAAAGTTCTCTTTGGGTCATAATTGGATTCTCTGGGAACAATTTGAACTTTTTCTGTCATATTAATGTATCTTTTACCTTTTCAATTGCTCACTCGGAGCAGGTGATACAGTTGCTTCCAGACTTGCAGCAAACGCACCATATTAAGCCGAGCATGCTTCTGGGTTTTGGCTTGTCGCATGTGCCGAGCCGAACCGAGGGCTCGTGAGCCAGCTCGAGCTTGCTTCCAAGCTGAGCCTAGCTCCTGGATCATTTCTGAGCTGAGCCGAGTCGAGCCCGCTTTCTAACCGAGCTTGAGTGAGTCAGGCTCGGGCTGACTCGTTTCCAGTCCTAGTTATAACAGACGAGAAATAAGAGTTCAACTGTTTGAGTTTCCCGGGTAATCCATCTAAACTTTGAGGCTATCCTACCATAATAGAAAGCGGATAGGGAGAATATTAAGTTGCTAGGAACCATTTGAAAGTTTACCAAAACATAAATTTAAGGTCCTAGTTTTATAACTTCGGTCCATCAAATGGATGAGCTGACGTGAACGCAGGTGGAGCTGGGCCTCGGATTAGGATCAAAAGTCCATAAAAAAATCTTTTGAAAAATAACAAAATGGTTTGGCCCAAGAACAGCTGGGCCAGCCCAAGACTTGTAAACATGAAGGTTTACCAAAAACATGCTTAAATATCAACCGCTATAAGGTTGATCTCTTGAATGGATGGATGGATGTATAGTTAGATTTTTTATTTTTTTTCTTCTGATTACTGAGATAATTTGCAATGTGTTTTAGTTATTGTGGGCGCTAGAAAGAGAGTATATAAATATACATATAAATATACTTAGATACCTATACTCCGAGACGGAAAGCGGGGAGGAGGGGCTAGGAGCCTTCATAGTCTTCCAATGCTCGATATATTCCTTTACATACACTTTTTTTTGTTTTACCTGCCTAGCTTCATCGATGCCGTGCTTCGTTTGTGAAGTAGGGCACATCAAGGTAACCAATGGAATTTTCACCATCTCCTCACCTTGTCGACCACTCTTTGTATGGATGAATTTTGGTCCCAACATAGAGGCATCTTTTTGTCTGAGTATAGGTACCGGTCACGTAATCGTGCTCTGAAAAAAAAACGACAACACACAGGAACCGTATCCTCCGTCAGTCCTTCAGGGCACCAAAACTCCTGAAGCACAAAAGCAAATGCTCCAAGTCCTGACCAATCTATTCGATCAAAAACCAGCAGTAGAGATCTGGGCAGGTGACAAACTGAAATCGTATTAAAAACATAGGTCATAGCATTCTCGAAAAGACAAAATGTCAGCATTTAGACAGTCAAAAATCTAACCCTCAGCTGATCACCAAGGTTTCTGAACTAAAAATAGAGAATCCTCCTGAAGTAATGGACAATCGCATCTCCAGCCCAGAGGTGTTCACGGGTGGTTTGCCCAAAGAAGCTCGGCTGAGCCTCGACCAGGTTAAGGTCAGCCTGGGACTCAGATTTTCACCGATAGAAACCCGGTCCGGCCCGAATTTCCGGTAAAAACAATTAAAAAAGCAAAAAACTATTTATTTAATGCTGAAAATGAATTAAATATTAGTTTTTATTCTGAAAAATTATTAAAATAAGACTTTTGAACAGAAAATACAGTTTCCTGGTAGGGCTTGCTCGAACTCATTGTTTTTTTAGGGCTTTTCAAGCAGACCAAAACCCAAATTTACCGCCATTTGAACAAGTCTACTCCAGCCTAGTGCTGGCCAAACGGGCCTTGTCTGCTGGGCCGATCCGAGGCACTGCATCAGAGGGCCCGATCTTAGACACGACACTGACCCATATCTTGTTTATGGGTAGTGTCACCCGTAGTCACTACTGGTATGGTGGGCACCGAGCACAACACAAACAAGGTTTCCGGGTCAGGTCGCAAGGCATGAGCCCGACCAATGAAAGACGACACACTTGGCCCACCACCGAGGATCGCCAGAGGCTGGAGGCGGAGCATCAAGTCGGCAGTATACCATGATTGAGCGAGGAGAAAGGAGGCGAGTCTTGGGTCTGGATCTGTGCCAAGGCCACATGAGAGGTGAGGGAGATCAGTGAGGAGAGGAAGAGGCGGTAGGCGGCAATGCGAGGCTCAGTGTGGCACCGTGGCCGAGACTTGAGGAGGAGAGAAGAGGCAAAGGCGTGGAGGTCTTGAGCGTCTTGGCCGTGCTGCTGGCTGAGAGAGGAGGAGCCGAGGCGGCGGTGCTATCTTGGCCGTCTTGAACGGAGGAGCGAGGTGGCGACACCGACGCGGATGCAAAGTCGAGGAGGCGGCGGCGGCGCTGATCATGGAGAGAGGAGCCGAGGCGGATGGAGACAGTGGTCACCGGATTGCTTGGCAAGGCGTGAGGGCTACTGCTTGGGGTGCGACAGTCTGAGCAAGGGCTTGGGGTCAAGGAGAAGAAAGGGTGTGGGCAGGCCAGGCAGGCGATGGGGCAGGCCGGGCAGCGGGCCGTTTCCCGAAAAAATCCGACCGTTAGGGTATTTTGGCCGTTTTTGACCATTTTTTACTGTTGGGGTCTTTAAAAATAGCAAACAAATTCAATAAGTCCCAAATTTTTTCCTATAAATAGCCATCATACCCCCTCATTTAGCACTCCTTCATTCTCCATTCTCTATTTGAAATTGTGTTGTACAAATTCAAATTCGTGTTTAGCTAATTTGGCAGAATTTGGAAAATTCAATTTTCGGTCGCAAGTTAGCGAAAGAGGTACAATACTATTTTTGTAATACTTTTATTGTTAGTTCTTGTTATGCTTAGATGAAAGCAGTAATAGTGTTAGTTTCGATTTTGCAGTTTTCGTTATGGACCGTCCTTGCGACAGCTTTGCTTTTGGTGATTATGGACTTTCACTGGAGGAAATTGCATCACTGGAGTTTCGTCATCAGGCTCCACGGCAGCATCAGGCTCCACGGCAACAGGAGTAAAGATGCAACGGGAAATGAGATATCATATGCTATTTGTAAAATTTTATCGTCATGAATTGTCTGCAAAGTCTACAGGTGGAACGGAGCACTTGCTTCGACATGCTACAAGATGTCGAGCCAAGCAAAGATTGGTGATGAGGCAGACGCAGCTGCAATACAACCACGACGGTACAGTATGTAGCTGAGACTATGATCCTCGGGTAGCCCGCCATTTTCTCTGTCGTTTAATTGCTTCTGAAGATTTACCGTTAGGCTTTGGCGAGTCTACTTCTTTCTAAAATTACATTAAGACTGCGCATAATCCTAGATTTTCTTCCGTTTCTAGACAGACGACAACTAGAGATCTAGCAAAATACTATAATGAACGTCGTAATAAAATAAAGGAACTATTTTGTACGTGCACATTTTCGATGGCCCTGACCTCAAACATATGGAGTGGTCAGGTTAGAGAGGATTACCTTAGTGTAGTTGCGCATTATGTTAATAACAACTGGGTAATGGAGAAAAGGATTATAGCTTTGAAATTAATTGATGTAGCACACACAGGTGAGAATATTGCGAACTGTATTATCAAAGTCGTGGAAGACTTTGGTCTTACAAACAAAATATTCACAATTACTTTAGACAACGCCGCTTAAAACTCTAGGGACATGGACATTCTTACTCTAATGTTGAGTACATATGCCGATTCTTTCTTGCTACATCAACGATGCGCTTGTCATATTATCAACCTTATAGTCAAATGCGGTTTGAAGAGGTTGAGTCCGTATATTAAAACTTTTCGCGATGTGATTTCTTTCTTGAATAATTCTAACGTAAGAATAACACAATATAAGAACTTCTGCAGGGCGATGGGTGTACGTCCAAGAAAGTTCGGTTTGGACATAGAGGTGAGGTAGAACTCTACTTACCTTATGCTTAAGAATCTTTTACCATACAAGAGCATTTTTTCTGTTTTTATTCAAACACACTATCATAGTACTGACGGTAGTATACTATTAACTGAGTAACATTGGTTCGTTGCTGAGAAGATATTGTCATTTTTAGAATTTTTTTATGAGGCAACGGTTGCTTTGTCCGCTGTCTGCTATCCAACATCTCCTATCATTGTGCATACTATTTTACAGATTGCTACTCAATTGAAAATGTATGAAAATGACTTAGTTTTACGCGATGCTATTGTTTCCATAAAATCTAAGTACCTTAAATATTGGAGAGAAATCCCTTGCCTATATGCACTTGCATTTCTTTTAGATCCTAGGGCTAAAATTGATGCATTTGGTATTGTACTTGATCTTCTTAGTGATACTACGGGGCTAGACTATACTGATTATTTTGCTGAAGTTCGTTCTCGGTTATACGAGGTTTACCAAAGGTATGAAAATAAATTCTGGGGAGTCCGCTCGCAACGACCTCTAGTAGCCCCCACTTTGAGTGGGAAGACAAATATGTAGGGCACGATCTTCGGTGCCGCTTCCTCTAGGTCCAAATCCAGGTCTTCTTCTTCTTCTACACCATCGCCTGCTCAGCCAATACCCATAAGGAGTGGGGAACTATCCACCTATCTGGACAACGATATGGTGGATTTCAACTTAGAAGGCTTCGACATCTTGCAATGGTGGCAAGTCCATAAGTTAACATATCCCGTGCTATCCATACTTGCACGTGATGTGTTAACTATTCCTGTCTGTACGATTTCTTTTGAGTATGCTTTCAGTCTTTCTGGAAGAATATTAGAGGAGAGAAGAACAAGTCTCATAAGTGAGATGGTGAATATCCTTCTAACTGTGAAGGACTGGGAACAAGCTGATTCACGAACACAACATTCTGTGGAAAATCCAGAGTTGTCGAAGGTGTTCGAAAATCTGTACTTAGATAATGACAGTAACACCGACACGTATAACAATGATGTATTATGTATGTAGAGCTATAGGCTGTACTCGTTTTCCTTTACCAAGGTTTTCTCATTTTGAGTTTTTACTTTGCGAAGGTTTAACAAGGCAACCAGTTGGACATTAATAAAGTTCTTTATTACATTTTTAATATGATTGTCTTATTTTTTTTGGAAAAAGTATATTTTACACCCCTGAACTTTGCGCCGAGTCCAAATTACCCCCTGAACTCCAAAATCGTCTAATCTGCACCCTCCAACTGCCAATACCAGATCAAGTTACACCCTACATTGGTTTTATTGGTGGTTTTGGACATGTTGGCAGCCACGTCACTGGTTTTTGCTTACCTAGCATATGAATCAGTAGCAGATAAGAATGGACTGGATCTCTCTCTCTCTCTCGTCTCCCATCACATCTTCTCCCTCTTCGGTTGACGTCGCCGTCTCCTCCCTCCCCCGCCGCGACCTCCCCTCCCACCTCAGGTTCCTCCTCCCCACCCGCGCCCGCGCATCTTCTCCCTCTCTGGTCGACCTCGCCGTCTCCTCCCTCCCCCGCCGCGACCTCCCTTCCCACCTCAGGCCCCTCCTCCCCACCTGCGTGCACAAGATCTTCTCCTCTCCAGTCGACCTCGCCGTCTCTCTCTCTCCCGCCATGACCTCCTCTCCCACCTCAGCCCTTCCTCCCTGCCCTCCCCACACCAAGACCCGCTGCCCTCCGCGCCCACGGCGATCACTTCACTCCGCTCTCGCGTCGCGACCACGCCATGTGAGATCCCGATGCGCGCGCTCCTCGAGGCCCTCAAGAAGTCCTCTCGACTGCGCTCATGGCGCTCAAGCCTGCCATTGGCGCTCCTCCTCGGCAGGGTCTTGCCGCCCCACTTGGCAGCCCCTCGCGTTAGCGCTCCTCTGGGCAGCCCAGAGCTAGCTCTGGGCGACGTGGAGGATGCCGTTGACCGCCTATAGCCGACGATGCGGGCGCATCTACCACAAGGCGTCCTTGGCGGTGCCGACGCAGCGTTGAGCGGTGGTCATCAACCTCTGCAGCGCGTCGCCTTGGAGGCCGAGGCGCGCGGCGTAGTAGGCGGCAGCGTCGCCGCGGACCCCGATTCCTGCTCAAGGTCCTCATGGAGGAGCCGTCGGCGTCACCGCTGCGTGCTTTCGGCGACATGGCCTCCGCCCCAACCGAGGCCACATGTTTGAGGCCGCGCTTCATGTGTGGCGGGGCGGGAGGAGCAAAGACGAGCGGGAGGAGTTGGCGCCATGGGGGTCGTCAATCGGGACACCGCCGCAATGGTGGCGGAAGCGAGGAAGGCGAGGAGATACGACCATCGCCTCGCGGTGGTGGAAGCTCTGATGGCATCCGCCGCGCGCCACGTGCAAGCTAGCTTCCAATTCTGGCGGTCCACGTTTCAACCAGATCGTGGAGGATTTGGCTGCGACGCGGCGTGCGGAGAACACGACGAGGTGTTTTTGGCGCGGTTGTTTAGCCACGGCGACCGCTTCGCCCGTCTGGTCGAGGTACTACTAAGACATCTTCCGGATCACCCGCTGCCGCCATTGCCGATCGTCGTCCTCGCCGACGTCCTGCGGTCTAAGGAGCTGCCGTGAGTGGGACGGTGATGGCGCAGTTCTTGGCGGCGAGAGGAAGCGATCCAAGAATAGCAACAAATGACGGATCATGTCATTGGCCTTCGACGACCGCCGCGCCACACTTGCCAATGTGGCACGACGATCAAACCGGCCAACGTGGATGCCAGCTAGGATCAAAACCAGCTGGTTTCGTTCCGAGGGGGTCGGGTGACATGGTTTTCGAAGTTGGATGGTGCAAATTAGACGGTTTTGGAGTTCAAAGGGTAATTTGGACTCGGCGCAAAGTTCAGGGGTGTAATATAGACTTTTTCCTATTTTTTTCAATTTTCATGTCTACTAAATTCTACATATTTTTCTAATTTTTCTTGATTTTTTTATTCTGTCGAGCCAAACAAGCCACACTTAGCCCGATAGACTAAACGGGCTTATGTCGACCCGGTATGGCACAAATGGCCAATGCAGACGGGCTGTGTCTGGCCACCACCCTAGCCCAACACAAATAGTACACATGCCTAAACGGGCCATGCCGTATCCGGCCGCCCTGCTCCAGCCTGTCAGCAATTGGGTACAGAACCTGAAGGGTAGACGGTAGAGCCCAGTGCCCAAATGAGTCCGCAAAAGCAACACCAGGGACTCTGAGCTCCAGACAGATGTTCCGTACACTCGTTGATTTAATCATCTTCACGAGTTAATCTCATAGCTGGAGATCATCAATGCGCACAAGATAATACAGAAAACCTGATATATGGGTAAACGAAGTACAAAACAGCAGCATAGTGGAGCCAGAGAAGCTGGCACACTTGCACTAGCAAGTCCAAAATTCTCCGTTACAAACACATAAGCGCGTCTGCAAAATCGTGTACATTTATCTCGCTTTATCTATAACAGCAAAAAGACCAGAACGCCGTAGCCGACTGACTCCTTCAGAAGTCAGAACCCACAAACATAAGGATACTATATATGTTGCAGGCCAGGATCAAAATCTAGATCCTTACTCAGTTCTTCTTTCTCAGACGAAGCGCTTCAAAATATTTACACGGTGAGTTTGTGTGGTGTTGGGGGTGCGTCCAGATGCTGGAGGTGCAGGGCAGCTACAAGCCCCTGCCATGTTTCCCCAGGGCGAGCCGATGTCTTCAATTCCACAAGTTTTCTCTGTTTCCTGTAGTACTCTTCCAGCAGCTTGGTCTGCATATTGAAAGTTACATATTAGAGTTCATCACACATTTCGACAATCAGAACACTTATAATGCAATATAAATACCTCACACCATATATCTACGAATGATTACTTCTTGTTTTCTTAAGAAAACATGTTTCCGAGGGCATACACAAAAAAATATTCGTCTTGGTCAAATAAGGATGAAAATACTGGCCTGGTCAAATAAGGATGAAAAGTTCCAGGCTTCCTTTGGTACAAAACAAAGCTCAGATCTATGCTAACCGTACGGATTTAAAAGGTTTGGTCAGTGTGAAAATACCTGCTCAGCGTAAGAACGCATCCTCTCCATCCTTGAGTCTTCCAGGCCTACAACAGCAGCAGGTTGTACCTGAGAATGCCATGTACAGCTCCCAAGGCAGGGATTACGATCTGTAGACACAGAATTGCTGGCATCAAAAAGCTGTCCGCAGTGGGAACATATGTCGCCCCCAAACTGCTTCTTCATAAAACAGTTATCAGCACATTTGAAGTTCAGAACCAAGTCGATATCCACAATCTCATCAAGAATCTCCTGAAACATATGAAAATAACCGGATATGAAACTAGTCCTTATGCGGAAAGTGAGTAGAGACAAGACAGTCACATTATCTGCGCTAATTACATGATACCAGTAAGTTCGTTCTTTTGTTCAAGCATACAACATAAATGGGAACTTACAGCTTGCATACGAGTGCGTGGGATCCCATCAAGGATAAATCCAGTTTCACCCCGGTAGCATCCATCCTCAAGACGCCTCGTCAGCAATCCAAATATGATGTCCTCCGGCACAAGATTCCCTTCGTTCACCGACTTAGCAATCTGTCCACATGCAATGAAAACACATTTCAGCACATTCCAATACCCGCAAACATTTGCTGTCACATTTTCCAAATATTCACAGATTTTTTTATAAAAATATAGTGTCCATTTGTGTAATTGTTCTCGTCTGCAAATTAGAACCTCTACCAAATACTTCCAGCCGTCCAAAGAAAAGTACAAGAAAGCCAGACAAATGCAGGGTACAACAAGAGGGCAAAGTTGGAAGCCTGTATATGCAGGCGGCCGCCAGCCACAAGATGCCAGGATCGAATCGCGATGTGAAACCCTAGCCGTGTGGAATCCCCGAACTGCCCCCCACAACATTATGTGGACACAGGCAAATTACGGGGTTGTCCCCGCAGCCATTCGCGCAGGGGAGGACGCGGAGCAAGACATGGCCGCCACACCCCTCTCCTAGCATCATTCGATCCAATAAAACATCAAAAAAATGGTACAAAATTAATTTTGTGTGATCTTGTTTGAATCGTGGCCTTTAAATAAGCAATAGGAAATTGTGGCCCAGGATAAATTGTTTGATTTGCAAGATACTTCGTGGGGAATAAGGAAAAATTCAAGGACTTGGCTGGTCCAAAGAAAAGTTGTGGCCTTGGTGAACATGAGGCAAATATCACAGAGATCCTATGAGTCGATAGATATGTCACGAGAAATTTCCAGAAGCCCAAAAAAGTGGCCAGAAAACGTAAGAATCTAGCCTAGTTTAGTACTGAAGAAAAGGCACAGTTCTTGATTCATTACGCAAATGTGTTGTGAAATCTCGAAAATTGCACAAAGGAAAAGATCCTCCAAAATCCGTGGCGCCAATCCGACACAAAAGCGCTTTAATCAAGCCAAACGATCCAGATTAGTATCGCGAGTAGGGCCCGTAATCACAAAATTGGACTGCAAAAACATTCGGAAACTCTGCAAGAGATACGAATAATTTCTAGCGAAACGAGCCCGAACCTTCTTGTAGAGCGAGGAGGCGGGGTTGAGCTCCTGTCTGACGAGCGTGCCCATGGAGATGTACAGTACGGCGAGAACCTCGGCGAGGCGCGCGGCGTGGGCGTGCTTCTGCGGGCCTGGGCGGCCCATCACGACCCACTGCACGCCCCTGGGCCCGCCGCCGCCGGGGCACGACTCCGCGGGCGGCGCCGACGCGCGGGCCCGCCACCGCCGCGCCTCCTCCTCTTCCTCCCACTCGCTCCAGTACGCCTCGTCGTCGTCCTCCACCACGGCCGCCGACGTGGCCGCGAGCCTCCGGTGTGGGAGCGCACCCACGGGGGCGAGCGCGCGGGAGAGGGATCGGGCGGCGCCGGCGAGCCGCAGGAGGCCGGCCATTGCTGAGGAGGCGGAGGCGGCGGCGGCTAGGGTTCGCGCGTAGGGTTTTGGCCTTTTGGGTGATGGGAATGGGGGTGTGCGTAGGAGGAGCTCCGTCGTGGGGTTGGCTATTTGGTGAATTTTCCCTTGGAGTTGGAAATTTCAAGGAGCAGGAGAGGAGTACGTGGGGATGGATGACTCGGAGGAGGCGAGCCCATCGGGCCGGCCTACTGGGCTGGTGCCGATCCAAGCACGCACAGCATGCCTTGTCGTGTCCTGTTTGGGCCGAGCCAACATGGGCTGATTCAGCCAGCACGATCCATTTGAACACCTCGGATTTGGTGGAGGGCACTTGGAATCTCGAGGCCTGTCTGGAATGTGTAATATTTTTGTCCAAATTCACGTGAGAAATAAAACAATTTTTTCTATAGATTTTTGTATTTCAAATATCACGTTCTAAACAGGACCTCAAAGTGTGCTACTTCCGTGCTAGTTACAATTTCGCTCCAAGATTTGTACGAATTGAGATCGCAGAGAAGACCTTGGATTCCAAGGTGCGAGTGTAGAGAGAGAATCCTGAAAACTGACCCGTTTGGTTTTCAGGAGTTTCAGATCTGACGAAACTGGATTTGCTCTGTCCAGTTCCGTGTGCATCAGAGCCACTGCGCCAGTCTAGACTTGAGACTGTACAAAGTCAGAGTCAGGTTCAAAACGCTGGGCCTGCTACGCTGGTACTTCGCTTTCGAATTTCAGCCATGCAGCATTTCTATCGACTAGTTATGTGCTCCTACGTTACAACGAAAAATTAATTTTTGCATTCAACCATGCAGCATTTCTATCGACTAATTAGGTGCTCGTATGTTACAACAAAAAATTAATTTTTGCATAGAATATATTGTTACAGCTCACCAATCTCTCTGTTACCGTTCATAAGTTGAAAATTTCATGTCTTGCAGCAGAGCTTAGAAGGTTTTCTTGCTGCAGGTTTGACTAAACAACCATGCAAAATAAATTTAGTACGTCAAACATATTGAAATCAAATATATTCAGATGGCGAAAACAGGCAATAAGTCACAAAACAACATGCAGATGTATTGATTCTTTTAGTCAACATGAATCATGACATCTCTACTTGCAAAATAACTATCCCATTCAACTACAACAAAATTATCCATTCAATACAACAAAAACAAGGAGCTGGTACATGCTATAAATTATCCAATCCATTACAACAAATCCAATGATCCTGGGAGATGTTTTTGTGAGTCAACTGTGTCAAAGCAAAATAAAGGCCAACAACATCTATAAACCCAATTAGGATTTTCATTAATTCCTGCAAATGGAAACAATTGTTAGATTAGATGAACACCAACAAACATGATTAATCCAAGCGTGTTTTTGTTAAGGAAAGTGCAGAAAATGTACCTGATAAGGATCAAAGCTACCATTCTCAGGTACTTTGAGCAATGTTGCTAAGCAAACAAGCTGACAGTATAAAATAGCGATGATTAGCTCCCACAAACAGTATGCCAAAGGATTAAAAAAAAGAAACATTATCCACTGCGCGATAACGAGAAAAAGTAAGACCAAGAATATCAAACAGGCTAAGCTGAAAATATTAGGATGATACAGCTTCAACTTGTATAATTTATAACAAAAATTCGTACAAAAGAAACTGTATAACAAGGAAGATAACCAGTACAAACCATGCAGAATGAAAGACATTTGACAACCTTTGAATAACTCATATGGGATTTTGACAAACAACTCAAGAAAAAGCTATCTGCTAAGTGTCCTACAACCCTCAAAACAACAGTTTGTTCTCAAAACTGGTGCATATATGTTACAGAAAGAGATTCATGTTTCCACTAAAAAATATAATTGGATGGTTATTCCAAAGAACATATTAAACTGTCTGAATCAACGAAAGTAGCTGACAAGAGCACATGATCAAACAACAAGAAAAGTTTCTCAAATAAGGACAGAATACAGATCAATGAATGGTAGATCATTTGAGCCTAGCAATCATGGTACTTACCAATTTTATCAAGGCTCTTGACCGGACAGCTTGTGCTCAAGGCTAAATGCAGTTTTCCGGTCCCTCAGCTTATATGGTTGTAGAAGCTCAAGTCGACCCGCAGTCTTTGTGCCAATAGGTTGAGGCTTTTCAAGTGGAGAAGATGCAACTAACTTGCTTCCTGACAACAATGGGAATCCATCCAGTTTGAGAAGATATCATGATAATAAACACCACAAAATGCATAAACCATCATGATAATGAAGACTGAATAGTACACAAGCACCAAGAAAAAGAGTAACTGAAAGGAAAGTTCCATTTGTCAAGACTCCTTTGCAGACCCCCATGTGCATACAAATCAAACTGTTGGGCCTAAATATATAGAGAGAAAAAAACTACTTTAAACTACAAGGAAAACTTTCCAATCCTTAGGTTTTGCTTGTCACGCATAAAAAATGTGACTCCTTACATGCCCAACATGTCCCAATAACGTGAAAATCTTACGTCTACAAGGCGTCCTAATACAGAAATGAAGAACAGAAAACTAATTCAACATGAATTAGTTCAACTCACCCATGTGATGAGACAAGAACTCTGGCTTCCAAAACCCAACTTGCCTCTGCAAAGATAAATGAACATGATGAGAACAATTAGTACAGGCCATAGTCATGAATCATAACCTGGTCATCGAGAAAGACACAACAAATAATATTTGTCCAACCTGAAGAACTCAAACAGTTCATCATTAGCCATAGCACAAACATTCGCAAGCTTCAGCGCCAAATGGAACAGATGCCCCCATGCCCCACGACCACCCTCCCCGAGCTCGAAGACGGCGGGGCAGGATCACGCAGCCCAGACGGAGCCCCGTGGTCCAATGCGACGGCGGGGAGGAGGACCCCCTCACGCGGTGAGAACGAGGTGGGAGAGAAAAAATGGAGAAAGGTACAACACCTACCTGACCCTAGAGAGACGCAACAGCTGTAGCAGCAGCGACGACGGCCCCCCTCTGGCACTCTTGGTGCAGCCGAGCTGCTGGCACCGCCGACCTCCTCCATGGGCCTTGCAGTAGGCCGTACGGCTCTCGACGCCCTTGTGGCACCCGGGCTTATGGCACCTCTGCCCGCCGCCATGAGCAATGCACAGGCCTGATGAGAAACTCTGGACAAACAAAGTCACATGCGCTTTTGACTTGTTGCATGCTCCTCCGGTAGGCTAGTGATCTGCAGAGTAAAGGTCCGACGACTGACCAAATCTAAGTACCATGATTCGACCTCTGCGTACCTCTGCTGCCATGACTGCAGTTGGCCATGGCTGACCACTGTTGTGTAGCCTGGCACTGAGTGCCCCATTAGCACTGTAGAGCTATCCATCAGGGCTGGTTTCCACAGTGAAGGATACCCGCAAAACCATTATTCATCTAGGCAAGTACTTTAATATACAGTGAAGGTGGTGGAAGAAACAACAATGAGAACACTATCTCTGGACAGCAGAAGATCAGGTGTTTCCTGATCATTTTATATGTGCACTGTAGAGTAGACGAAGTGAAAGAATATCAGCAGCAGTGAAGTACCACTGAGCCCACCACTAACAAAAACTGATGTGTCCGCCCGGTCCATTACCGTATAGCTTCTGAACTGAAATATTATGATCCGGAAGGTACTTGACCTCTGACAGGCTAAACCATCTGATATAATACTGTTTCCTGGTAGTTGAGCATCGAGTAGAAGCAGAGGAGAGCACAAATGCTATGTGCCAGGAAAATCTTTAGGCTACAACAATACTGCAACAGAATGGAAATGGTAAGTCAGCTAAAGTTCATGCTCCAAAAGTAACATAACTTAAGATTAGTAGCATCAAATGCATATAGGCGTGAAATTAGCTACCGAAGTAAAACAAGTAATGATGCCCAGAAGAGAACTGTAAGAACAAATCAGTAGAAAGATCAGCCTAGCCATACTTGCACACAAATCAATAGAAAGAATAAATCATTGACACTTGGAAACGACTTTGAATTGCTGAAACTGAATACCATTAGGGGCTACAGGAATGCTGCTTTTCTTATTTCTTATCTGGGACCGTGATTTTATAGCACTCTGACTTACTATCTGGTTCCAGTAAAATTTGGACTATTCTTTATCCACCTAATGTGTTCGACATCTTTTCTAGAAAAAAACCATAGGAGATTCAGGAATTTTACGAACAATTTCTTTATAGACCACACCAACCACAAAATATTACGGAATGTTTGGCAATCATTACCAAGGCGGTCAAGGTTGCCTCCATTGCACACGGATAACTTCCTCAAGCTCAGCAGCTCGATCGCCAGGAACTTCAAACCACGTCTTAGGCGCCCCGGTGTGGAGGAAGTTGAGACTATGGAGCTCATGATCCTCAACATGCCATGCGAACCAACTGAAGAACATCCCAATGTACCATTGGAGATGTCACCCCAGGAACATCGTTTGGCATGAATTGTGTGTGCGACCCAGGAGCCCGTGCAATCGCCTGAAGGTTCTATGGGCTACGTGACAGCCTCCACTTTGCAGTCTTCTCCCCTTCATCCATTGGGACACCCTCTCGTTTCCGCTTCTTCTGCCACCGCGAATACGCTGGGGCAGCAAAGCCAGACCCTAAGACGTCATTGGCGTACTCAATGTAGATGGGGCGGTCAGCCGATGCCTTCCAGAAGTGGGATTCCATCACCAATGGATTCAGTTCTCGGAGGCCAGAGAGGTGGGTCTTGGAGAAGGCGCGAGACTTGGCCTCAAACTGGTCGAGCGTGTAGCGCGCGCCGCTCTGCCACACCTGCTTCAGCACCTACGGCGGCGGGCGCTCGCGCCACGGGGTGCCGAGCTCCTAGTGCCGAGTCGTGAACACAGCGGCAGGGCTGGTGGCGAGGAGGTAGGGTTGGAGCAGTCGGTGGATGTGGGATTGGGCCCGTCGGAGGAGGTGACGAGGGAGCGGTAGAGGTGGGTGAACACGAAGCGGCGGGAGGGGCGGGATGACCATGCAGATGCCGTAGGCGGCGGCCTCCTGCTCCACGCGGGAGAGGAAGGCGATGGGGTCTTGGCGGCGAGTGGGGCGTCGTTCGCGGCGGGCTCCCGCTCGAGGTGCTCGATGGCGGCGGCGCCGAGACCGATCTCGGTGATGGCATCGGTGGGGGAGGGGATCGGCGCTGACTCAGGTTGGCCATCAGATCGGAACATGAACCGTCAAAGATGAAAAGCACTCACCAGCTGCATGCTTCACAATGCCTTTGCAGCTTTGGCTCAATCGATCATGCAAAATTGTCATGACAGAACGCATAGCATTGTCAGAATGGCAGCTACATATACATACTACAGCTACGAATAAAATGGAAGCAGCGCGATTAGGAAATGTGAATACGAAATTCTTCTACTTAAAAGCTAATTCAAGAAGAAGGAAAAAACTCATACACACTTTGACGTATCAGAGGAGTATCTTCACACTTCATGCTGAGAAAGAGGATGTACTAGCCAAATATTACACAGAACTCTTAGGGACTGCAAAGCCGGCAGCCCAAACTTTTCGCTGGGATTCACTTGGGCTAAAGCTTTTGCCAGCTAGCGCCGCAGCCGAACTTGAACAGCCTTTCACTGAATAGGAAATTAAATTGGCCATTGATGAGCTTTCAGCGGACAAGGCCCCGGGGCCAGATGGATTCACTGGAAGTTTTTTCAAAGCAAGTTGGGAAATAATTAAAGAGACTATCTTAGCAGTCTTCCAGAAAGTATATGCCTTGAACAACCTGCACTTCTAGAAAATCAATACAGCAAATATAATACTTCTACCGAAAAAGGATCGGGCATCCAAAATTTTAGAATTCGACCAATCAGTTTGATTCATAGCATCGTCAAGATTCTGTCTAAGCTACTCTCCCTTAGGCTTTCAAAATATATGGATGCTTTGATTTTTGAAAGCCAGAGTGCGTTTATCAAAAAGCGGACTATACATGACAACTTCCTGTACGTGCAAAACATCGCTAGAAGTTACCACCGATCCAAGGTCCCTATGTTACTGCTGAAACTAGATATCGCCAAGGTTTTTGACTCCATCGTTTGGCCCTATATACTAGACATGCTGCATCACAGGGGGTTTGGAGGTCGATGGAGAGCATGGATTGCTATGCTGCTTAGTACGTCAACTTCTCGGATTATACTGAATGGCGTGTAGGGACCACACATAAGGCATCATTGTGGGGTACGGCAAGGAGGCTACCTCTCACCTTTCCTATTCATCCTGGCAATTGACGCCTTACACTGTATCCTTGACCTGGCAGATCAACATGGGTGGCTAATGCCTCTAAGTGGAAGATTCATGAAGGCAAGATTGTCTGTCTATGCTGATAACGCAATGATTTTCTTATCGCCAAACAAGGAGGACGTTGATAACCTTAAGGAGATCCTGCGGGTCTTCGGAGAGGTAACAGGACTCGTCATAAATATTTCGAAAAGTGCTGTCATACCTATCCAATGTCAATCACTACAATTGGATGAGATTCTGGAAAATTTACCGACTACTCGACTGCAATTGCCTTGCACCTATCTTGGGCTGCCACTCACCCGCCGCAAGGCAGGGAAGGTGTTGTTTCAACCTCTACTTGACAAAATACACGCTAGGTTGAGCGGGTATAAGAGGAACATGCTATCCCGGGCAGGAAGGTTAGTGGTGCTAAATGCGGTCATCACAGCTATACCAACATACCATCTAACAGCCACCGAGATACCTGCCTGGATAATAAAGCAAATAGACAAAAGGCGAAGGGCTTGGTTCTGGACCGGTGACGACATCTGCGCTGGTGGGAAATGCTGGGTGAACTGGCGCATGGTATGTCGTCCGAAAAAGTTTGGTGGTCTAGGGGTCCTATGCCTTGAGCGGTTTAGTCGTGCTCTTCGTCTTCGATGGCTTTGGCACCAATGGAAAACACCGGAAAAGCAATGGAATGGAATGCCGCTCCCGACAACTGAGAAAGACCACCATTTTTTCCGTGCGTCCACAACGATAAGCATTGTAAAGGGTGACAAGGCGAACTTCTGGAAGGATAAGTGGCTTGGGCTGAGGTCCTTGCAAGAGTTGGCGCCGGAGCTCTTTCATATTGCAGCACGTAAAAATCGCAAGGTGCAGGACACAATCCGCGAAGGAAAATGGATAATGGATCTGCGAAAAAAATCAACATATACCTAATTTGAGATTTTGTAAAGGTCTATACCATGGTTCATCAAGTCTCACTAACCCATGATATACCAGACGACATAACTTGGAAGTGGACAGCATCAGGAAACTATTCAACCAAATCAGCATATGAGATGCAATTCTTCGGAGCAACGGAGGCTCCTTTTCAAAAACTTTTTTGGCACATTTGGGCACCACAGAAATGTAAAATATTTGCATGGATTCTCATTCAACATTGTCTCCCGATAGTTGATGTCTTAACAGCTCATCATATGCAAAATGACCATTGGTGTCCTCTATGCACAAACAACCCGGAGACAGCTATGCACCTTTTTGTAGACTGTCTGTATGCTAGACAAGTCTGGACACTAGTGGCTACCTTGGTCGGGCGGCAAAATCTTTTGCCATCACAGTGGACAGCGTGGTTGCGGATGATGGACTGGTGGATTGACACCTTTCACTCGAGCGAAGGTAATTGCAGAAAAGGCCAAGCCTCTCTAATTCTTCTCACTCTGTGGCACATTTGGAAAGAAAGAAATAGACGAATCTTTCAGTATCACAGAGAGGCACCAATCGGATTGTTGGCCATTATCAAGGAGGAAGCCCGGGCATGGGCGGCCAGTGGGGCGACCAAGCTTCAAGCCTGCTTACTAAATGGGAATGAAATCCAGCCTATAGAAGAAGCATAAGCTCAGTAGTTGCCGGCGTAGGGTTTTTTTTATTTGTTTTTGTTTTGTAAGCCTTTTTGTTACGCTCTCCTCTCTTTAATGCAATAGCGGCAATCTTGTCGTTTCCTTAAAAAAAAGACAATTTAGAAGCCAAAAAAAAACACTCCGGATCGACGAAGAAACGAACGGTGATCAGTGACACGATGACGAGGAGCTCAGCCTGCCGACAAGCGCAGCGAAGTCGCGCTCGGGGCACGGTATCGTCAACCCGCCGGAATGGTGGTCGAACCCGAACTTCCCAGGAGTACGAAATAGGCGTCCTATATATATATACTAATTATAAGATACTCCAATGCGACTTAATTGAAAAAAAAAATCATTTGAGCCTTTTGTTTTTTGCTATATACCCTTTTTCATATATAAAAGAAGTATATACACAAATTTTGCTATAAAAAGTGAGAGTAATGAAAATTTTCATTGAACTCACTTTGGGGTATCTTATAATCATTATTGGAGTATGCTCAAATAGATAAAGAGGTATCCTGATACGATTTAAGTGGTATATGAGATGTGGGAGTACGTATTCTGTGAGTACCATATATATATATATATATATATATATATATATATATATATATATATATATATATATATATATATATATATATATATATATATATATATATATATATATATATATATATATATATATATATAGCCCATTGGGCCTCTTCAATATACACATAATATTCATAACAGTTTGATGTCGAAAGTTGCAAAAACTCAACACTGGTTTGATGTGACGATGGCGTCGGCGGGGGAGGGGATCAGTGCGGGGCGGTAGTGACCAGAGGGAGATGGCGGATGGGCGCGGGTGGGGGAAGGGGAGGGGAGGGAGAGGTGGGGGGAGAAGGGGCAACGTGGTCGAACCGAACGAGGGTGGGGAGGAGGAGACGAGGCGATGGGTTGTCGCGAGGAATAAAGGCATGGGTGAGGGTGGTTGGGCGACAGTTTTTTTTAGCAAGAAGCTTCGTGTGTGCGTGTGGGTAGGAGGTGGGCGTGGGCGGAGAGAAGGACTGCGTGAAATCTGGGCTGTCCATCCTTTGGTCTGATCGGATGAACATGACTGATGGTGGGAGTACGGACGACCACCACTAATTGCTTCTTAGGCTATTCATCCTCTGGCCCCGATCGGACGGACGTGATTGATGGTGGGAGCACGAATGACCACCACCAATTGCTTGTTTTAAGTAGTAGAGATATAGTTTAAGGCTACTTAAAAATTGAAGTTGGTCGTCGTCTGTCATCCCTATACTCCCACCTCGGTTCCTCGCATCGTGCGCTCCATTCTGCTCCTCTCCCGGCATCGCATGCGACGCCGCATGCGCTTCCTTCTCTCCGCCCTCGCTTCCACCCCCACTCTTCTGCTCTGCTTCGCACACCTCCACCCCCTCCCCCGTCGCCGCTTTCATCAGCCGAATCTAGACAGGCCTCACTTCCTCCTCTCTGCCCCCACTCTTCTGCTTTGCTCCGCGCGCTTTGACGAATTGAGATACATTATATCTACTTTAATTGATAAACTATTATATTTATGTGATGTTCCGTAGTAACGCATGAAAACTTAACTAGTAAGGATCAAGCAGGAATGGTGGTGGTGTCCTTCTGAACTCTTGAAGCGGCACTGTTTAGTAGCGATCATGTTACAGTGAAAGGCTACAGAACACAAGGGTTTACAGCATTAATAAGTATTGCTTTGGGATGGATGAGCAGAATACCGACTCAAGTTGGCCATCGGATCGGAACATGAACCGTCAAAAATGAAAAGCACTCACCAGCTGCATGCTTCACAATGCCTTTGCAGCTTTGGCTCGATCCATCATGCAAAATTATCATGACAGAACGCATAGCATTGTCAGAATGGCAGCTACAATTTAGAAGCAAAAAAACTCCGGATCGACGAAGAAACGAACAGTGATCAGTGACACGACGACAAGGAGCTCAGCCTGCCGACAAGCGCGGCGAAGTCGCGCTCGGAGCACGGTATCGTCAGCCCGCCGGAATGGTGGTCGAACCCGAACTCCTCCTCCACGCTCTTGAGCAGCGCCACGAACGCCGGGTGCTTCAGGTACGCCGTCGGGATCACGAACCGCGTCCTCGCCTCGCCGACGTACACCGCGAAGTGACCCCTCGGCACGTCCCTCGCGCCGCCGCACGAGTGCCTCGCCAGGTGAAGCCTCGACATCAGCTGCTGCAGCTTGCCACCCATGGTAGCTAGATAATTTGCAGTCAAAGTGTTCGATCTTGCAGTATTTGCCACAGTGCTAAGTACCACTGAGCAGTGGCAAAGTGCAGGTGCTGGTAATGTCAGTGTGGATGTGAGGATTGGTGGTTTGATGCTGAAAGTTGCAAAAACTCAACACTGGCGTAGCTATATATAGTACTCCTGTTTTAAGTGTACCATAAAACCCTTTTCTGCGATGAATTGGATCTAGCAAATATTTCATTTTTTTTTTCTGTTTTGAGAGGGCGCATGTGAAGATGGCCTAGAGACATCGTCACATGACGGTTCTCTTATCTGTTGCTTTCTCATTAGGATGAGTCAGGGTTTTTTTTATCGGTAACTATTTTTTACCGGGGGGTCCGATACTGGCGATAGAACCGAAAATCAGAAAATTTCGGCCGAAAATTTCAAATTTTTTTTAAAAATTTTCGGATTTTAAATTAAAAAAAAAACAAATTCAAACAAAAATCATCAACAGAGCTAGTTAGCATGGTAGCAAGATTGAGATGGGCTTGTATTACTTCACTCATTCATCAACTGAACAAAATTCAAGCAAATCTGATTTTTTTGGGGGATAAAATTCATTCAAACTACAAATTTCGGATCCGATTTGAATAGCTACCGGGGGAGGCCGATAGAAACGATAGATCCGATATATCGGCGATAATCAGACGATTTTTAAATCCCTGGGATGAGTCCGGATTAGCATGCGCCATGCGTGTGTTTTATCATTAGTTCAGTGTATCAATGTGCCCACTTGAGATGGCATATATATGCTGCTAATATGGTCTCTAGTTGAGCTTTCATATCGTTTCTTGTGACTGATTCTGCACGTGTATGCATTAGGTTTTGATGTCTGTATTCCAGATAAAATAGTTAACTTGTGTGCTCTTATATTCAGTTCTTCGATGAATATGTCGGTGCGCTGCTGAGGTGGCAAATTAAAACTGGTAAAAACACCTTGTTCTTGATTCCTGACGGAGTTCACATCAGTGCAGTGATCAGTATATATAGTCTGCTGAAAGTGTCAAAGCATTAGACATTTAGACCCTACAAAAGATGCAGGCTCACGACAGAGGAAAAAAATATCCTGTTGCCATCTCAACATCCTGCTTAAAAGAACTAGTGGCTGCCGTGTGTTTGCGTCGCAGCAAGACCGGCTCGCTTGTCATGCCGAAGAATTGCTTCTTCTTTGTTTAGCCAACTTGCTGCTGCTGCAACTGGACAATACAAATGGACCCCCAATTATTCATCGCAATTCAGCTCGTGTACAACAGCCAGGGACACGGCCGTATGGGTATCCATTGTCGTGTGCTTGACCATGCTTGCATGAATTCAACAAATGGATACAAAGCTATCAATCATTAGCACTAGCAATGGCGGATCAAAGGAGCGAAATCTCAGCCTTAACAGAATTTTCGGCCCGACAAGCGCCATAGGGGACAAAAATCTTCAGATTTCAGACTGAAAGGATAGAGTAGTTAGGGAGGTTCAGACAGTACATCCCAAAGGACACCTGCTGCGTTGAGAATGCGGCCAAGTGGACGCCCACAGCATCCAGGACCATGCTATTCGCGTAGGAGCGCATGATCGTCGAACAGCTAAGGCGCCTCATCGCGATCGCGTGCGCTGCGGCGAGTCATGCTGCAAGAACATGCGGCATGCTGGCGAGATCAAGTACATGATCTAGCACTCTTCTGCCAACTTGTTCGGCTGTACTTGAGAATTGGGTGCGTAAACACTAAACAGATCTTGGATCGGCAAGTCGTATGAATGAGCCGAACAAGTTGGCACACAAAAGCCAACTCCTTCGGAAAAACTAGTCACGTACCCGATTGGAAGAACATGAATGAACACAAACTCTCTCCAAGGTCAAATGCTATCTTGCCAATATTACTCAGTTTACGGGTATTTGGGGATACAATTGGAAAGATTAGAATCAAGACTGGGAAGAAAAACTAGAAGTTGAGGGAGGAGCAGAATGGAGACGGGGAATAAGCAACAGCAAGGAGGAAGGAAGAGGCTTCGGTTCAATGTTCTGTTCTTCGATGCCCTCTCCAGAAGCTAACGCATCCCCTTTGTAGTTTGGTATCAGTTCTCTCGCCTCCTGGGCCACGGCCCACAAATCAGCCCAGTCCAGTCCGAACATTCCTCCCCCGTTGAAATTCGGTTTGTCCCCAAGCCGTTGCAAAGATATTCAAATACACTGATTTGTGCATCATATCTACTGTTCTCTGGCTTCAAATCGCCGGCCTCCAAGGGCTGAATAGGGAGGGATTCAACAGAATCAAAATAGAAGAACTGATAAACTGGATGGAATTTCCCCGAGCATGCTTTCACAACCTCGACCTACAATACCACCAAACATTGCAGTCATAAGATTGAGCGACCCTCGAAATCGCTCATGAGAAGCTTTCTGGTTCCTTCATGGCCTCTTTCATGGGTATGAATTTAAGAACCTCTGGTGGCTTGACCTGTGTGACAATACCACCTCCATATGTGCCAAATGAGGAAGTGTCTCCTTCTAGAGTAAAAGAATAAGGCCTTGCATTCTTAATCTTTCTTGGTTTAACATCATTCATTTCGGTCATTCCTCGGACTTGAGAGAACACAACTAGACCACCATCCCGAACTTGGGATTTTTATCGGGCTTGTCTGCGCAGGTCTTGAAGTAGTAATTGATCATGAAATGGGACCCCAGCTTGCTTCAGAATCGGATCAGTAGCTCTAATTTAGCCATGTAAAGTCTTCAATGTTACGAACTCAACAACAACTTTCCCTAGTAGATTTGCCAAGAACCACATCCTCATTGCAGCATAACTAAGCTTATCCATCACAATATGGAATACATGGTTTGATGGTTTCTTAGCATGTATAAGAGTTGAGTTCACAACCACAGTAGTTGCCAGTACATTATCTGAGAATAATGTGTAGTGTTGTAGTTTCGGGCCTTCCAACTTTTCTTCATATGAAAAATGCTTATTGTTGAGCCGAAGAATAATACTCATTAAGTAGCCATAGTGCAAGACAATGGAGCCTTTTTGGTAGAGCTTTAGTCGCTATTTCGCTACATATTTAGCCTCTTGCTTGTGAGCCTCGAGTGGCCTTCTGCTTGCGTGAAGCGTTGATAGTAGCTCATCGATAGCGACTTGACAAAGATCATGTACTTGTTTGATCTTTGTTAATGTCAATTCCATCGCTCTAATTTTTCCATGAATATTCTTTGGTAGCTGCCTATCAATGGTTGCACCACTGAGTGCTAGTTGGATATCCCTCATCCTTCTTCTGAGATCCTTAACAAAGCCATGATTGCCTCTAGAAGATAGAAATCCAATATATGTTTTTGCTCTTTTTAACTGGTCCCTAATAACATGTATTGTACTATCTGGAGAAGTTGTGGATTGACTAGTATTACTGCTAATTACCCTTGAATCAGAGTCTTCTGAGGTAGCATCTGTAAGTAAATGCTGACAGATGGACTCAACGTCACCCGGATCCCATGGAACCTGTAGAACCTCAAAAGCAGCGGCAATGATACAAACACCAACAAAGGGTGCAATTCCGCCTCTTCCTGAAGTTGCCACACATCCAGAATGATCGCTGCAAATGAACTCAAGAAGAACAATATGTACCCCGCCAAATTGAGCACCCTAGTGTTGACCTTCGCCTCAAGATAGGTGAATATGGCGGTTGTGCTGAGGACAAATGGCTGATATGTTAAGAGTAACGACTCTTGTCGGATGGTACTTCGGGAAGAGGTATGTGTAGTAATCTTTGCTCGTAAGCATGTTGTTGAACCCAAAGAGACATCTGTTTCCCAGAAGCTAGCAGATGAAAATATCCCAGTCGCCCAGAACAGGCCCAGCAGCTGCTGCTCTTGCTAAATTTCCATCTTCAGTGACCCCATAAACAATGCCTCCAGTGCCCGCAATCATACACAGCCATGAAGCTTTCCCATTATACCGCTGGCTAGAGCTGCCACCGCATCATTTTCCACATAAAACTTGGCATGGCTAGGGAAAAGATCTCGGATCCAGTCAAGCATCCTCTGTTGATCTAAAGGGTGATTACCTCCATATACAGCTAAACAAACTGCGTGGACAGCAGAACGATCTATGCCGGCCATTGTCAAGGCCTGTGTCATGACCTGCTCTAGAGTTTCCCCTGCCACATTCTTTTTCTGCTCCTTGAATTTTGCTCCTAGCGACTCAATCTTCCCATTGAGCCTTTCGGTATCCTGACATCCTGACATGCATACCTTTTCATCTTTAGGAACACCTTGTGATCATCGGAGTGTTCCGGGCGGTCACGCACCGAATCAACGGCGACCGGTGGCACGGGGCTGGAGACGATGATGTTGTTCCACTTGCCGGTGGCAGGCGGCGTCGGCAAGGAGACCATGGAGTTGCCAACAGGCTCCACGACATTGGACGTGGTGTCGAGGTTGGCGTCGCGGCCACCCTCGATCATGCGGTTCAGTGTGGCGAGTATCTGCTCGCACAACTCCTGGATCGTCTTCTTCAGCTCCTCCGATGTTGCCTTGGGAGCCAATTCCTTGAACTCATCACCCAGGGCTTCCCAAGCTCCGGTAGCAAGGGAAGTTGTTGTCGCGGCCGCCGAGGTCGTCGAGGTTGTGAGTGTCGCCGCCGCTGGGGTAGTCGTGGCCATCAGCATGCCAGTATCGTGGCTCTATCCCAGCGTCGAACACGTAGCAGGTGTCGCCATGACGCTGTCACTGGGGGTCGGTTGCATGCACTGGACGTCCAACCAGCAGCAGCCTTCGTAGATGCAGCGCCCATGGGTGACATCTCAAGCTCGTTCCGCGTCGCGGCTCGATCGAAACCGAACGAGCACCTCGACATGGTCTGCCCTCTCGAGCACCACCACTTGTTCTACCCCATAAGCATCGAAGACCTGGTGCAACACCTCTTCATTCACCGGATACAGCACATGACTCACCGTGACGCGAAGAACACCTCCCGGTGTGGCGTCCCGGTGGCTCGGCTTTTCGTCGAACAGGTGGCGGGCGCCTCCTCCATGGACACCTCCACCGTACTGATCTAGACACCGACCACAGCTACTACCACCATGAGTCGCCCACACCATCTTCTTGCTCGAAATCCCACAAATCGATGACTCTGATACCAACTGTCACGTACCCGATTGGAAGAACATGAATGAACACAAACTCTCTCCAAGGTCAAATGCTATCTTGCCAATATCACTCAGTTTACAGGTATGTGGGGATACAATTGGAAGGATTAGAATCAAGACTGGGAAGAAGAACTAGAAGTTGGGGGGGGGGAGCAGAATGGAGACGGGGAATAAGCAGCAGCAAGGAGGAAGGAAGAGGCTTCAGTTCAATGTTTTGTTCTTCGATGCCCTCTCTAGAAGCTAACGCATCCCCTTTGTAGTTTGGTATCAGTTCTCTCGCCTCCTGGGCTACGGCCCACAAACCAGCCCAGTCCGGTCCGTGACAAACCCCTAGTGGACAATGCTGTCTGTGAGGTCTGCGCTAATGGCATTGAGGATGCCAACCACCTCTTCTTCGGCTGCCCCTTTGATCGTTCCGTTTTGGTGCGCATTTGGCGTCCCTTTCAGCACACTGAGCGTCACGACTATGCCCGTTTTTCCACGCCCCTCGTGCGTCCCAGAGACTAGCTATAACACAATTCTTCTGTTGTGTATGTGGCGTTTGTGGAATCATTGGCACGACGTTGTCTTTCGGGCGTGCGAACCGTCATTCCCTTACCTCATCAAATCATGTATTAAAGATGTAACACTTTGGGCGAAGAAAATGCGACCTAGAGATCGGCGTGTAATCTTCGCCTGAAAATCTCTTTTCTCCACATCCCTCCGTGTATCAAATTAGGTTTTCGTAACCGTCAATACTATACAGGTGGGGATCCTCTCCCCCGTTGACTCCGAAGAAGAAGAAAAAAAAACATGCCCTTCTATTTCTCTGATGTAACACGAACGAACCCATCGAGCATTAGTTCATTAACCACGCCATTCATTTCAGTCACTGTCGTTAAGAATGAACTAGGTGAAGTTGCTGTAATTGTGAACAATCTCCGGTCCCTGTTAATTGTCAGTTTTCCCTGTTAATTTTCGTAATCTCATCGGGACACATTGTTGATAACCAAGGTGAATATATGTTGCATCTGTAACGACCCCAAAACTAGGGATCGCTAGATTCTTTACAACTGTCCAGGATGTTCAGTTGTAAAGTCGTGGTTTCACAAGCAAGCAAACGATTACAACAAAAGACAGACTTTTATTACAGCAGATAGGGCTTAACAACCGCTTTTAAAGCGAGCGAGCATTTGAGCCCAAAGTAATATAATACACTTCAAAAGAAAGCTAGCACCACAGAAGCTTGGGCGTGCGAGACCCTAGTACCAAAGAGTCGTCAAAGTCTCACGGTTCTTCTTGCTCGTAGAGCACACCGATCTTCCCAAAACTCTTACATTGATTGTTTAAGCAAGAATGAGTACAACTATCGTACTCGACAAATTGCATAGGAAATGCTATTTAACTATATCTTTGGAAATGTCAAAGGAATGGTATGCAGTTTACCAAACAGTATATGTGGAATGCAATAGTTGACTTTAAAAGCTTTAACGTAAATAAAGACAAGAAAAGCAGAATAAATATAGCCACGGGGTTAACAACTTCAAATTACCAATTAACATCTGTAAAATTCTACTTATGCTTCAGATGTTGGCATCACCCATGAACACAGCTTCATTAACCTAAGCACGGTGTATTGAATAACATTGATTACACTGTGCGAGTTGCCCAACTTTACCCACACGATATCACAAACTCACATTGACACGCAACATGTTTGCGCTGGCCGAGTAAGGATAACAAAGCTTTTTCACCGCTTATCCTTTTTAGCCTCTACCCGTAGATCTTAATCCATCTGACCCTCGGGAGACCACCGGCCAATAGTGGACTCTGTACCCCGATCTTGACGGCCCCATACTGCTGCAAGAACCAAATGAGTGTCCTTAGGGGTACACCCCTGTCTCACCTTTGATACTGTAGATATTCAATTGGATGAGCAGTGTACTAAGCTAGGGAGTAATGACCACGCATGTGGTTGAGCGGTTTACTGTGTCTGTTACTGAGCACAAGGTTCTTGTCCTTACATGTCACCCAGTGAGGCGATGGCCCAACACATTGTTACCCACCTCTTGGTCTCACTGATGACTCAATTTTACCAAGTATATTGGGTTTTCCAACTCAATGGACACAACCCTCAACTTACACCAAAATCCTATTGGCCTAAAGCCAACTTTCCTTAACAGTATTTGGAACAGAGTTTTGTATGACTTTAACAGAATATTTACTAATATTTTATGTGAACCAAGTTTGTCAAGGTGAATATGGCTTACAAGAATGGGTGGTTTAATATGTGGGGTTTAAGGATGTATATCTACTCAACATGGCATTCCAAAGTATTATTTCTTTGTTGAAATACTTGGCTAAAATATTTTAATGAAGATAACAATATTAATATATGACATGTAGGTTCAATATGTTCAAGGTATGCAACTTGCCTCCTTGTTCGAATTCCACGAACTGTCCTGCTACGTCGGGGTCCTGTCCTGCGAAGTCCTGAGCTGGCTCGTCGGCGTCGAAACCTAGCGCAAGACACAAAATCCAATAAAACTCCTGGCTCAACAAGGAACGAGCCCAGAAAAAGATCCAACTACAACAAAAATATAAAAGAGAAAGGAAATCAACTTAAAGGAGTAAAGGAGTTGGATATGGCTAGATAGAGTTAGGATTAGGTTTTGGAGTTTAAGACGGTCAAGAAGGCTATTTAAACTCAAGTTAGGGTTTTCAAAGAAATCATGATCACATTATTATTCATACCTATTAATTAGATATAAACAATAATAAATCACCATTTTAGGATTAGAAATAGGAATTATGGCTTGATGTGAAATTTCTGGATTTTTGGGATTAAAAACCTAATTTTTCTTGTCTTTGTGAAAAGATCTTGGGCGATTTTAAGTGAACGAAGATTAAATTTATCTTGTTTGGGTTTGTGAACAGTGGGCCCACTACCAAACGGCGCTGCCCACTCATGCCATGGGCGCTGCCCACTCGGTAGCGAGGCAAAGAAGCCAGGGGGCTCATGGCGGCCCAAAGCCATAGCGCCCCCATGTAACAAGCTGCATAGCGGCGAAGGCGGCGCGAGTGCGGTTCTTGCGGCGGCACGGGCAAGGGCGACAGCGGCAACAATCTGGCGGCGGCGACGACGGGATGGGAGAGAGAGGCGTAGAAGGTCGCTCCACCTGTAGGTTTTCTAACCTAGGGTTTTTTGGCGTGTGTGGGTTTGCTAGGGTTTTTGGGTTGGGGTGGCGGAGGTGAGGTGGCGGCGCAAGACGATCCGAGGCGGAGAGGGTGGGAAGGGCTCGGGAGGGTTGGGGTTGCTTTGAGTGGGAGGATTTGCAAAGGGAGGGTTTTGTTTCTACGGGGAACCGAGGCAAGGGCTCTCACGGGCTGGGGCACAGCGGAAAGAGGGTCAGCGCGAGTTGAAGAGGCCGAAGCATGGCGCGTTTATAGCCTTCGCGAGGCGCGGAGGCGAGGTCAGGCGACGGTACGGGCGCTGCAGAGGAGGTGGAGGTGGTAGGCGAGGGCAAAGGGCGGCGGCGGCAGCGGTGGCGAGGCGGGGTCGAGGCGAGAAGGCGGCGGCTTTCACCGGGCGCAACCGAGAGCGGTGCCGCCACCACTGGGGCGCGGTGGCGGTAGGGCGGCGCAGAGCGGCGAGGAGAGGTGGCGGGCGAGGTGGCGGTGGCCTGTTGCGGCTTCGATGCGGCGGCAAAGGCGGTGGCCGGGTGCTCATGGCGGCCAAGCGAGTGAGGCGACAAAGTGGTAAGCGACCACGCGCTAAGGTGGCGAGGTGGGCGTGGCCGTGAGGGAAGCGGGAAGGGAAGGAAAGCGGGTTAGGGTTAGGGTTTGGATTTGGGCGAATTTTGGCCGAAATTTGATTTTTGATTTGAATTTTGAAATTCGATTTTGAATTCAAACTAATTTTCAAACTTTGAAATTTTTCAGGTGTTTCAGCATCCCGGCAACTGTTTATCCAAAAAGATAAAGGGAAAAGGAAAGTAATTATGAGCAGTATATGCTTAAGATTCAACCTAACAATGATGATAAAAAATTGCGTCTGCCGGGAGTCGAACCCGGGTCTATTGCTTGGAAGGCAATTATCCTAACCGTTGGACTACAAACGCTTCCTGCAGATAGTGTTGAGAAAGTCCAATTTCCTTAACTGGAATTCTTTCTGAGAATTAGCACTAAGGCTAATGCTTGTATAGTTGTATGTCCTGTGATAAAAATGGGTTGGCTAAATTTTGCCATTTTTCATTACCTGACTAAATATCACATTTTGATCAGTGTATCATTATCACGAAATTAACCCACGCACACAACTTTCACTCGTCACTAGTATACATTGTTATTAATTTGTTCTTGTGCAAAGACACATCCCAAGTGGTTCCATTAAGTCCTTGATTGTGATAAATAGGAAAGCATAAGAAAACCTCTGTATGTACCTCGAGTCTGTTTTTCTTTTTTGTTAAATAACAGTATTTATTAAGCAGGTAGCTACATACGCTTGAATACGAAGTTGGCGAATGCTGCGTATTATATATACGATGATATATTGTAAGCTATATGCACGCTTTTGTGATTATAGTATTTCCTAAAACAATAATTGAATCAACAATAACATATACACTAGGTATATATGGGATTATGAATAGTAGCATGATCATCGACTCAAATATATATATCTCATATATATGCACTAACAAGGCAAAGTCTAGAACAAGAACACTATTAATAGAAGTAGGTATCAACATCATCACATGACAAATATTTAGGAAGCAAGGCTTAGCCATATCAAATGATATCACCGCGACTTATAGAGAATCACTCTGACGAAGGTCACGGTAGAGTCTGATGCGAAAAAACGACGTAGAGACGACAGTTTCTTTTGCTTACTGCTAGTTCTATATGAGAAAGAGAAGTCTCCTCTCAGATGTAGAAAAGAGAGATATCAGTACCGTTTTGTTGATCTGTTCCTCTGTGCTGCGCAACCTCGGCTTCTCCATCCCTTATTCAGCGTGCACTGACATGGAGAGAGCAGTGTCTTCGAAACCGGCGTCCCTCGTGATCCTACACAGGTTGAAGCGAATCAGGGTTTTAGGAAGTGTTCGCGCGACTGCTCACAGCTTCTTCCTTCTCCGCCCAACTGGTCACGAAATCGCCAAATCATTCACGCGCACGTCACACACGGGCAAGCAATGGCGTGGTGAGGCCAACGAGCAAGCGCTCGCATGTGTTATTCTTTTGCTTACTTCAACTAGATAAGACCAACTCCACCTTATATATTGGTCTCCTCCCACATAGACTAGCAATATGGTACTAAATTTTCCACTTTCCACCATGCATAACTGGAGCTTTGAGATTTTTCTAGGATTTATTTAGAATTATATATCGACCAAGTCCATAAATTCCAACATATATCACCGGTTGGAGGTCAGTTCAGATGTCGTGACCAGGGAAAAAATTCCCAGCCGGTAACCACCGGTCGGTTGGAGGTCAGTTCAGATGTCGTGACCAGGGAAAAAATTCGATCGATAACCACGATTCTGGTAAAGTCGAGATCCAAAATCCCGGACGGTTTCTTTCCTGCTTGTCAAATTCAAATTTTAATTTTCGAAATTCGGCTGGTTTTTAATCAAATTTATGCGAAATTCATCCGAGATTTTTCCGATTTGACCGGTAACCGGCCGGTTACCATTCCCGCCCCCCTGCTGGGATTCGGAATCAAATTTATGCGAAATTCATCTGAGATTTTTCCGATTTGACCGTGTCGATCGTTACCATTCCATACCTTCAGGGATTCGGTTCGATCTGGGTTATGTGATCCTTGGTCGTGACAAAGGTCAATTCCCATGCCCACAGATGACATGAAAGTCTGAACCTGAGATTCCCCTGCAGTCTACATAAAATCGTTGCGTATTACGTGCTCTGCCTACTGTTCACAGAGCATCGGAGCAAAGACTGTCGTCCCTTGCAATGCAATATATTGCAATCTGAATACAGGGAGTGGAGACGATTCTAAGGATTTTGGCATGACCGCATGAACAGTGACAGAGCTTCAGCAAAATTTCAAGAGGGCCAAACTGCTAAGGCCAAGGGCCATTGACTGGACTCGCATATTCATATTTGGGAGGGATTCAAGCCGAATATAACATATTAGCACTGCCAAATACAGCAGCCTTTCTGTACAGAGAATACTGTTGAATACTTGATGTGCTGAACTTTGAGCGAGCAAGGTTGTTTCTTGTTCCTTTCTTGTCCTGCCAACGAACAAATAGGAGTCACAGCAACAACTCAGGTTTCTAATACATACTCAGAGAATACTGTGTTGAATACTTAGGCTCTGTTTGGTACAGCTCCTACTCCTAACTTCTTGTTCGGATCTTGTGGAGCTGTGTCAAACACCTAGATTATCAAAACAACCAGATTTTACTTCTCGCGGGGAGCTATCTCGAAAATGAACTAGCAATAAGGAGCGGTCTTCCCGTAAATTCTCGTTGGGAGCTAACCTTCAAAAAAACAAATACCCCTTAAAGTTAGATAAAATTACCCGCAAATACCATTGAGTTACCCCTCTCTCTCGTCCCACCGCTCGCCCCGGTCCCTAACCGCACCCCTTCGGTTTCCTTTCGCCTCCTCAATTCTTCTCGCCCCTGCGACGGGCGATCTCGCGTCGCCCCCGATTGCGCCGCCCACCTTGCCCTCCCTACGCCACCCTTTGCCTCCCTCCTCTTCACCGGTCGTTCGTGGGCAACGCGCTGGGCGGCCTCCGCGGGTGGAGCAACCTCGCCTCCTGGGCCGTCGCCGGAACCCTCGCCTACTACCTCTGGGTCAAGCCTGTGCGAGAGCTCCAGAAGGAGCAGGAGGTCAAAATCTAACTTCGTTCCTCTGTCCCCCTTGTTCCTTTCTTTCCTTCCCCTTGTTGTATACTTCCTATTGCAGCTATAGTTGTCTTCTATTGTATCATTCTCGAGATGTTACCTCAGATCATTGGTTGTAGGGGACGATTGCATCTATTCATGTGTGCCTGGTGCCTGGCAATTGACGAATCGAGCAATTAGTTAGCCCATGCGCCAGTGTGTGTAGTTCTTGGCATCGAGAGCTTTTGGTTCACTAGAGAGTTGTGCATTGGATTGCTGGAAAATTGTTTCTCTCGGTTGGTTTTGGTATTGTTTTCTTATGCTGACACTGCATGTAATGACCAGGATACTGGCCTAATTTATGGGAAGAAGAAGGAGCCTACAAAATCTGAGGACTAGTTTTTTCTAGGAATATGTTGTACCAAAATGCACCATCCTTTCCTGGAGAACATTACAAGGAAGGATTTTAGCAAGTCTGATGACTTCGTGATAAACATTTCATAAACATGTTGATTCTACATGCCACCAAGCCCAGAACTGGTCAATGTTGAGTTCCTGCATTTTGAGTGCTTTAAGCTTCGGGAAGTAACTGTTCACTATTGTGTATTGTGCATGTAAATGCGTAAATGCTTTCAGAACGGGGACGTCACCGCTACTATATCTTTGCTTAGCTTTTCCCCTTCAAACGGATATATGTGCTTATCTAGATGTTTATATGTTTATGTATCAACGCACACTACCGTCGGTGGTCAGTTTCTTTTCCTGTATACCGTTGCCACTTTGTAGTGTTCCACTGTGTGCCTATGAGTGTCAATATCTCCAGCTCGTGATTGCATTGCATTAGGAAAGTATTCACTTAAACATTGCATTTATTTGTACACAATCAATGGCTATGCATCAATTCGCTATTTGTCAACAGTTGTAATCCATCATGCAATGTTACCTGGCATTGTGTACAAATTCAACGTGTATACATTCATATGGTCTCAACAAATTTGAGGGGGGAAATTTTATAATTTGTGTACACATACATAGAAGTAAGACACAAATACAATTGAAGTATTACAACCAGAGGTAACATGGTGTATTTACCTCTAATCCTCTCTCGTATGGTTTTTAGAGTAAATCTACTAGCCAAACACTTTCTTGAGATAGCTCTAGATTCTCAGAGAAGTGGATTATTAGAGAATCCGCTTAACTCTATCAAACAGGGGCCTTAATGTGCTGAATTTGCTAGGGGGCTACGGCCCATGTTAGCCTTAACAATGCTCCGTCCCTGCACATGAAGCACATGCCTCTTCCCTTACTCGGCTGTTTTGCGGTTTACAATACTAGCTGGCTTTTATTTTTCGAGAACACGCAGGAGAGAAGTGTGCAGACAGAAAGGTTCATACAGCCTAAGGACAATAACCTAGAAAGTGCCAATGCACACATGAGTTGCTTCAATAGCTGCAAATACGTATCTCACCTCTGCCAACTTGTTCCAGTATACTTCAGGAATGTGTGGATTCGAAGATTTGTCGAGTTGTTTGTGCAGTGAAATAAAAATAACGGAGAGCTCTGTGAAGTTGTTGTAAACAATCTAGGTCCTGGACTATGGTCAATGACAATCGATTAGCCATGCAATTTGATGTGGCTCGCTTATAGTGGGATGGATGCTAAGCATAGGCCTGTCTGTGGGAAGCTTGAGATTTCTGATAGAAACAAAACAGTAAATTAAGAGGAGCACATTTGAAGTTGGGGGAGCATCAGTAAAAGAACAACCTGATTGACATATACAGGATTACGACTGATGTGCGTGCCAAGCTGTTAGTTGTTCATATCTTTTGCATCGTGGAGATAGATTGTCCAAGAAAAAAAATGGAACAAGGAAGCAATTTGGAGAAGTATGCTTTGTAAAGAAGACTATCTATAGGAAAGCTTGCTCTCGCAAATGAAGATCTTCTTTGATCTTGAATCCGCTGTTATAATCTACATGATGCAATCTGAACATATGCATCAAGTCAATTCAAGAAAGGTAGGCAATAGCAGTTGGGAGTGCAGAACATTATGCCACTACTACATTGAATTTTGAGTGAGCTAATACAACTCTCTACTGACAAAAGGAAGGCTGAATAATCAGTTAAGATTTCTGGAAAGTTTAAGAATTGAATTGATTGTTCCATGAATCTGTTTGACATGCATGGCCGACGGAGCTTCCCGCCGGCCACAGGAAAAACTGGCCAAGAATAGGAAAACACGATCGATAGACTACCGCCTCGAGAAGGAAAGGGAGCGGAAGCATCTGGAATGTTCTAGAAGATCATGGCGGGTTGCTCTTCCAGCTTCGGGCGCCACTTCACAGGGCCTCGCCCTCGTTTACCCCGTTAGACACTGACATAACTGACCCATTGAAGAATACTCACATTGGATCGCATATTTTATCTGCGATCTGTTTGGTTAGTGGCTTGGACCACCGTTCATTTGAGAATAAACAGTTTTGATTGTTTAAGTGAAACTACCGCTTTCTCAGATTGCGGTTGTACTTCTGAATCACCTGGACCGTGCGTTCACGTATGGACGGTCAGGATCGACGAAAAGAATACGATCGTGAAGATTATCCGCGATCGTAATTCGTTCGAGAATCGACGGGCGAGATCTAGACGCCGAACATTGACTTGGACGTCGGAAGGCCGCCTAAACCATAGAACCGCACTGCGGGCCACATGGCCATGGCCACGGCCACACCTTCGCCGCCTCCCCTCTCGACGACCATGGCTGGCGGCGGCAGTGGCAGTGCACGTGGGAAACCCTAGCACAGCTCCTCCTCTCTAGCACTTCTTCCATATCTTCAACTGTTCCACCTCTGACGACCCTCTATTTCTCGTGCGAACACTGCGACTGAAGCTTCGGTTGCTTGTTAGCGCTTTGTTAGGTTGATGGCTACAGCTCTATCTATTTTTTTAGATAATGGAAGAGAAAAAATCTTCTTCAGCTTCTGCATCAAGGATGCACACATCCCATTTTATTAAAGAACCAAGAGTACCAAAATAACCGACACAATTAAAACCGGCTTGAAGCATTACAACCAAAGGATAAATGCAAAGTAAACTCAATCATTACAAATCCTGCGACTAAACCGTCATCCATGAAAATTAAGTATTTGCTTAGCCACAAACTCCAATCTTAGACTTCCCGCCAATATGTACTTCTTCTGGGTCGAGTTCAGTAAATTTGCCCAAGCACTCAGCCAGTACCCACTCAATAAGATAATCTGCAAGGGATTAGTGACAATCTTTTTTGTTAAAAATAATATCATTCCAACATAACCAAATAGACCAACATAATGCACTAACTCCCACCAAGAGTTGTGACTTTAAATTTTCTGGAATACCGACTAACCAATTCCCAAACATGTTTGCTATGCTTCAGGGGGGATAAATTAAACGCACATTGAACAACTCACCATGCAAGACGTACAAAGGAGTAGTCAATAAAAAGATGTTGAATTGTTTCGCTTTTAATACAGAAACAACATTGTTTGCTTCCCCTCTAATTTCTTTTAATCAGGTTATCTTTAGTTAAAACTACCCATCTTTTGAGATACCATAGGAATATTTTCACTTTTAAAGAAATTTTCGTTAGACAAAAGAAATTCCTAATGGGAGCTTGAAAATTGCTAATTAGTGTCCTATAAAAAGACTATACCAAAAAAAGTCCAGACTTATTCAAATTCCATCTAAAGACATCCTTTTGAGAACAAAGTTGTAAGTTAGAAATTCTCAAAATTAATTCATTCCAAGCATGTAACTTAGGTCCAATAATAGGTCTTCGAAAAGAAATATTTAAAGGAGCCGATCTCAGAATATTTGCCACTGTATCATCCTTTCTCCTTACCACATTATAAAGAAGTGGATATTATCGTTTTAGTGGAGAAACGCCTAACCAGGTATCTTCCCAAAATATAGTTTGCATTCCATTTTTAACCTAGAATGAACCAAATCGAAAAAAATGATCTTTAATTTTCATAAGACCCGACCAAAAATGGGAAGTCCCAAGCTTATTAACCACATGTGAAAGACTCTTCTCACCCAAATATTTCCTTGTTGGCAAAGATTGCCAAACTCGTTCTTCATTAAACAACTTAAACAACCATTTCCCAAGTAAGCTTTTTTTTTGTCTAAGTTCTGAACATCTAAACCGCCTTGCTCTTTGGGCGAACAAACTAAACTCCATTTAGTAAGCCTATACTTACGTTTATGACGGTCACTCTGCCAATAGAATCTAGATCGATAAAAGTTTAGTCGTTTAAGAACCTCTCTAGGAACCTCAAAAAAAAGAAAACATAAACATTGACAGACTGCTGAGCACCGAGTTAATAAGTACTAATCTCCCCCCCACAGACATATTTTTTTTCTTTCCAACTGCTAAGTTTTTTCTCAACTCTATTCTCAACCCCTTTCCAATCACGATTCCTTAATTTTTTAAAAAAATGAATGGGTATATTTAAGTACTTGAAAGGAAAAGCACACACTTCACAACCAAATAGCTGTGTATACTGTGATTCAATTTCTTTGGTAGTACCAAAACAAAAAATCTCACTCTTACAAAAATTAATCTTTAAACCCGATAATTATTCAAAGACACATAGAATAAGTTTGAGATTTTTTTTTTGTTCTAAATCGTTCTTCAAAAAGAGGATCGTGTCATCAGCATAATGTAATATTGACAACCCATCATCAATCAAGTGAGGAACTACTCCTGATAAAAGACCTGCTTCTTTAACTCTTGAAATAAAGATGGCAAACATGTCTACTACAAGGTTAAACAAAATAGGAGACATAGGATCACCTTGTCTAAGACCTTTCTGAGTTTGGAAAAAACAACCCAGATCATCATTGACTTTTATTCCAACGCTCCCTTCCTTAACTAAACTTTTCACCCAGGAGCACCACTTAGAAGAAAAACCTTTCATTATCAAAGTTTGAAGTAAAAACGACCATTTTACTTTGTCATAAGTTTTCTCAAAATCAACCTTGAAAACTATTCTATCCAAATTCTTTTTATGTAACTCATGGATGGTTTCGTGAAGGATAACAACGCCATTAAGAATAAATCTCCCCTTCATGAACGCCGTCTGGGATGGTCTAACAATTTTTTGAGCTACACCCATAAGCCTATTAGTAACCACTTTATTAAAAAAAAAATTAAAACTACAATTTAGAAGACAAATAGGTCTAAACTGTTGTATTTGCTTAGCATCCGTTTTTTTAGGAAGCAACGTAATGATTCTAAAATTCAAGCTAAAGAGAGGTAGTGAGCAACTATGAAAGTCTTGAAACCCATCAAGTCATTTTTAATGACTTCCCAAAACACCTAATAGAACTCGGCTGGGAAGCCATCTGGCCCAGGTGCTTTGTTATGTTCTATTTGAAAAACAGCTCCTTTCACCTCTTTTTCAGAGAAAGGTTATGTAAGTAAATCATTTTTCGCATCCGAAACTTGAGGTATATCATTCGTAACAGCATCAATCATAGATAAATGATTAACTTTGGATGGTCCAAACAAATCTTTATAATAATTGGTGATATATTTTTGAATTGTAGATCACCCCGAATTATTCTTTCCTCTTGTTCAAGCTAAAAAATTCTTTGTCTTCTATGCTTCCCATTCGCAATCAAATGATAATATCGTGTATTTCTATCCCCCTCTAAAAGAAATTTCGCTTTGGACCTCTGGTACCACTTAATTTCTTCTTCTCCCAAAAGACGTGACAATCTCTCTTAGCACCTTTTTTTTAGATTAAGATCGTGCCCAGACAACCTCACACACTCAGCTTTTTTATCTAACTCATCAATTAGCGAGTTAAGCTCCATCTTTTCCTTTTTATAGTTCCCACTGGTATTTTTAGCCTAACCACGAAAAAAACGTCTAAGAGATCTAACCCTGCATTGCCAAATTTGTAAGACAGTATGACATCTATTTTTCTTTTTCCACACATTAGCCACCACCTCCCTGAAACCCTCCCTACACAACTAACCTAATTCAAATTTAAATAAAGGCTGACTTCCTCTAAAAGAAGCCACTCTCGTATTTAAAAGTAACGACGTATGATCAGACAAAAACCTTTCAAGAACATTAACTATGACCAAAGAAAATTTATGTTCCCATTCTGTATTCATTAAGACTCTATCCAGCTTTTCAAAAGTTGGATTATCCAACGAATTGGCCTAAGTATATTGTCTACCATATAAAACTATTTATCTTAAATCTAAATTATTAATCACAGCATTAAACAAGAAAGGCCATATATACTAAAAGTTATCATTGTTTTTTCCACATGAATGCCTGATGATATTAAAATCACCCCAATTAAAATAAAAAAACGATTCTTTCCTACAGACTTAAACAAGTTCATTAAGAAACTTCTTTCCTGCAGCTCGATCTGTGGTTTACTTCTCCAATGTTCTTATGCCTGTTTGTCGCAGTCTCACAGAGATATCATAGGCTTAGTCCCAATTGTTGTTTGTTTTTTTATCTAGCAGCACATGCTTGAATAGCATAATCTATCTTATGATTCTGGGCCCAAATGAGGTGTCCTGTTCGTCTAAAAAAATTGTCCATCCAAATGTTTCTTTCTGAAAACTAGGGGCTCTTGCTTCAGTATGAGACAGTGGACGGCGTGAAACGACAAAGAATTCATAGAAAAGGACACATGTCTATAAATGAAATCTGGAGTAGCTTGACAAGGAACATGATTTACGGTGCAACTTTCGTGCACCTTTGTGTCTCTAGTCTCTAGACCACATGCCTACTTTCCTTTGCCTCAAATCTCGGTGTGTCCTTACTCCAGTCCTCCGAGCATCCCTAATCCTCAATTTCTTGCTCATCTGCTATCGCCTCTAGAGATCAAACGCTGTCGCCACTGAAGAGCCCAACTCTAAGTTGTGAACTCGCCATGGCCAGGATCTAGATAGTATGCTAGCTGCACCTCGCCCTCGCTACCTTAGCTTCCACACCCTCTCGCCAGGGTTCTTAGTTTGTTGCATCAACTTTCTCAATTGTGGAGAGAGGGATGGAGGAGGAGGGGAGGGGGCTGGATCTGAAGCTGCGCCTGCGAGGGCAGGGACGGGAGGTACATGGTGATGGATTTGTTGTGGACGTTTTCATCTGGGTAAGGTTGTTGCAGGAGTTTGTTAATTTTGTTGTAACAGTTGGCTCGAAATATTACATGGAGCGTTTTTTTATTGCTGCAGCGTTGTGATGTTGCGGCAAGAGATATTTTTTTGTTGCAACAATGTGTTTGATTTGTTGCACAAGAGTAAACTTTTTGTTGCAGCCCTTCACCATTTGATTGTTACTTCTTTGAAATGTTTCTGAGATATTGATCATCTTCTTTGATATGTTGCGACCGTTGAAAAAAAATGTTACACATGTTCTTCCTTTTTGTTGCATCGGAGCGTATAATAGAAAAGTTCCTATCATACGTCTAAGCGCTAGTTGCTCCTTTTTTATATTTGTAGCCAGGTACTCGCCGTCGGCCAACTCATCTATGCTGTAAAGTTATATAGTCTTCCACTGACTAATGTTAAAACAACGTAGGTAAAAGCTGATGGGGTTAGAAGCCTTTTGCGAAGACTGAAGTTGAAGCAAAAGCAAAAGTGGAAACGAATGATTTTATTCCTCACCAGTCCACTATACATTTGCAGTTTCATGTTGGGCTTAAGGTTATATATGTTCCATGTACAGGGTCCTAAGTGAACACTTCTTTTGAGTTGAAACAAAAAAAAAGGAAAGCTGGTGAAGGTGTTCTTCTAAATTCGTTGCGACGTATCATTGGTGCCGAACAGGGATTGATACGAGATGTTCGCCTGTGCCGAATGAAAAAAATCGATCATATAGTATCATGGTGAGAAAAACTTGTGTTAGACGATTTGTGCAGGATAACTGATGCTAAATATAATATTAGCCCACGCATCGATCAAATAAAGCATCGAAATCTGAAGTAGAGGTCATATTACGTCATATATATATATATATATAAAAGATGACGCCCATTTCGTACTCCCACTTTCAATATACCACTTAAATACATATATTATACTTCTTTATCACTTTCAAGATACTTAAATACCAATTATAAGATACTCCAATGTAGCTTGATTGAAAAAAAAAATAGAGCCTTTGGTTTTTTGTTATATACCCTTTTTCATATATAAAAAAGTATATACATAAATTTTGCTATAAAAAGGGACTTTAATTAAAAAAAATCAGGGAACTCACTTTGGGGTGTCTTATAATTATTATTAAAGTATACTAAAATAGATAAAGAGGTATCGTCATACGATTTATGTGGTATATATATAGAGAGACCCCAAGTGGAATGCAATTTGGGAATACATGGACCGATCGTGAACACTGTCGAATGGTATTCGCGGAGGATTCATTTAAGCTCAAGGGCAACCTTAGCACACATGGTTCCATTCTTGGCACTCTTTACACGCATACATACATTCCGCGTATAGTAAAAAAAAACGGACCGGACCGGCGGTCCAACCGGAAAAACTGGGATTGAGCTTGGTCCAGTCGCTGCTAGAATTCGAACCAACGACACCTTGCTTCCCCACGATGGAGAGAGCCACTTGGACATATTCACTGTTGGTCTAAGTAGGCATAAGTATTTTTATGAGGTTATATTGTCAGGTAGATGACACTAACCGATAGATTTTTCAATTGATTCAACCGGCAGATGCTAAAATAGTATTACATTTGAACCGTGATCCGACCCAAAAATAAAAATTAATGATTGGACTGGTGAACCATAAACCGATCGTGTGAGTGATTCGCTTGTCGATCCCGTTTTTTTCACTATATTGCACGTTAACCAGTAACCACCAACGCCTGCGCTGTGACGACAATAATTTATTTTCTCCACCTTAGTTGATTATTCATATTGACTTGTGTGTCGTCACGTATTTCTACATAAGTCTGTGCTTGTGTGCATTTATCACCAGCTAATGTTGGGCCTAACGTTGGGTGAGACCTTTTCTAACTGGTGGCAGCTACAAAGAGGGGGAAACAAATTCTATGGTTCCATAGACGTCCAATCGCCAGATAAATACTGTAGTGTATATATACGAGAGTACGATCCAACAGCTATAAGGAGCGGTCTCACGGAGGCCTCTCCCATATAATTTATTTCCCCAGGAGGGTGCTCGGGAAGCCTTCTAGGTTGGACTAGACTGGACTGGACTGTATCCCAGAGTCATGCAAAGGAAGCTTGCTTGGTAATGCTAGCCTACATATATGAGCTACGCCTGCCTGGTGGGCTGTATCTTTGTTTTTCTGACGGTAGGGACAACCGGTCAGTGCAGCCATTTTGAGAATTAAAACAAGAAGATGTCATGAGATCAAATTCTGAAGGGAAAAAACATCGAATAATTCATCCAATCTATAGTTGATAGGAAGCAAATAATAGCTTTTGGTCAGATAACCTGGACTTGACAATGATTTAGTTTGGCCTTTAGCCAAACATACCACGGTGGCAACACTTGTTTGGTTTACCCATGGCACATACATTCTTGCCAACCTGTACCATTTGGCTGCAAGGTCAGAAGCAGAGATTGCAAATGGAAAACCTATTTGTTTGGTTGCCCCAAGTAATGGAGGTTAGTTGTTTCAGCAGTTTCTTGCGAAGAGTTGACATTCACAAGAAAGCCTTCGATCGCGGAATTTTTTTTTAAAATAATCTAATTTTTATTCCGAAGTACAGAAATAATACCGCTTAATTTTTTTTTACAGAAATAATCGCGTGTCGCCGTACGGTTGGGCGATTTACTCAAGTCGCCCAACCGCCGGGCGACAATCACTCAAGTCGCCCAATAGTATAGCGATTTAAAGTTCCGAGGCATTGTCGCGCGTTGGATTGGCGACTTGGTGTCAGCTGTACCCAAGTCGCCCAACCGTATGGCGACTTGGTGCTAACTGCACCAAAGTCGCCATACGGTTGGGCGACGTGGCGTTATAAATCAAGCACGCGTCAACTGTCGCCATTCCAACGCTCGAATCGCCAGAGCCAACCGAGACGAGAGGAAAAGAGGAGAAAGAGAGAGAAAAATAGGAGGGGAAGAAGAAGAGGAGGAAAAAAAAGTTATTTGTTTCGCATCGACGACTAGGACGGTAAGTTTATAGTATTAATTTGTACAAGTTTATATTTGAAACCATGGTAGGTTAGCAAATAGTGTTAGCAATTTTATGTATAGTGACATAGTGTTATCAATTAATTAGAGATGGCATATAGTGTTAGCAATTTTATGTATAGTGACATAGTGTTAGCAATTATTTAGAGATGGCATATAGTGTTAGCAATTTTATGTATAGTGACATAGTGTTAGCAATTATTTAGAGATGGCATATAGTGTTAGCAATTTTATGTATAATGACATAGTGTTAGCAATTATATAGAGATGGCATGTTAGCAATTTTATGTATAGTGACATAGTGTTAGCAATTATATAGAGATGGCATGGTAGCAATTTTATGTATAGTGACATAGTGTTAGCAATTATTTAGAGATGGCATGTTAGCAATTTTATGTATAGTGACATAGTGTTAGCAATTATATAGAGATGGCATGTTAGCAATTTTATGTATAGTGACATAGTGTTAGCAATTATTTAGAGATGGCATATAGTGTTAGCAATTTTATGTATAGTGACATAGTGTTAGCAATTATATAGAGATGGCATGTTAGCAATTTTATGTATAGTGACATAGTGTACTATTGTGCGTGCTGCACTAATTGCGTATATGTTACTTTGGTAAATGCTTGTTTATATAATGATAAACATGTCGATAACGCGTGCATTCGCAAATACTAGTTTATAGAATGTTAAATACACGATATATGGTTCCAAACACGTTGGATTATCAAACATGTCAAATTTTGTTTTTTCCCCGAAAGCTTCACCCATTATAAATATGCATAGTAACGATGATGTATTAAATATTTCGCAATCCATAGCAGTCGGTATAGGCGTTAACGTAATATAGCCTTTCATAGGAAAAATAATGTCATTATGTTGGGGCAAAGTGTAATGCCATTGGAGTATAATTTAAATGTGTAAGTAATATGAATGCTTTTAATTTCTTAATTTGCGTGTATGGCTCAAGATCCTAGTGGTTCGATTGGCATTTTAGTCTCTTTGGACGGTTGGTCGACGTGCAACACCGCATGAAAGCCGTCGTGTGCCGATCCGGTTGGCGGGGCGACGCAGGGCTGAGTTGGGGTGGTTCAGACGCGGACACCCGACGGGCTTGGAGACTAGACCCACGCTGGGTAGAGAGGTTTGTCCGCAAATTTGTCACTTTTTGTATCGTATGTCCACTATGTACTTACTTCTTCGTGCTTTGTAGGTCGAGCTGCTTCGGCCTTCTACCACTCGACGGATGGTAGAGGCCACCGAAGAGGACGGCGGTCCGGTCGACGACGATGGGGAGGTTCGAGCGGTCCGGAGCGGTCCACGACGATTCCCATTCGACCGTCGCTCTCCCCGACGCCTGGTGGACCGTTGCCCGAGACGCGCACACCTTCCACCTCCCTTTGGGGAGATGGCTCCGACTTCTGCAGATGTCGCGATGTCTTTTCGGCTTGCCTATCGCGGGCGCGCTGCATTCAGCCGGGCGCGCGGTGTGGATCGCGCGCGATACTGTTGGGCGTGTTTGAGCGTTCTTGGGGGCGGAGGTCGCCTCCGTGCCGACTTCTCGGGCGGCAATGGCATGGCCCGCCCCTGCGGTGGCTTTCGCAGTTCCGGGTAAGTATAGTACCTACTTTCCATGTTTAGCGATTCATTGAGGCCTAGCCATATGACGGGCTTACTAATTATTCGTTTCTGCGTAGGTCGAGCGGATGGTCCCAGAGCCCACCGTCGACCAGGTGTCGCGGCACCTGGAGGCGTACCTGTTGTGGCTCTTGGTGAGTCTTCGTTACCAGCGACCACGGTGACTCGTCGGCGCCCGTCTCGTGGGTACGCGAGGGCCATCGCCGGGCGAGAGCTAGAGATCGATTGAGATCGGCCGTACTTGCCGCGACGCATCTGCGGCATGTGCGATCGTCTTGTCAGAGGCGGCCCGCATCTATCCTCACAGTCGCCCCCCCTCCGCTGCAATTGTGGTCGCTTCGAGCTTCTCTCTGGACTGACCCATCTTGATAGACTCCGGACCGTACGGCGCGGACATGTACCATGGGGACGCGGTGGACCGGCTGACCGTAGGGTCCCTTTGGTGCCGTAGACGGGTACATATTTCCCTATATATTTTCTCTGACAACGTAGACATGGTAATCCTTTGTAACCATTGTTTTGGCTCGCGAGCACGGTATGCTGCACATCGCAGTCACACGCGTGCCTCTGAAAGCACTTTGGGAGCGGTGGACCGTCTCACCGCTGACGACGTGCGCTGGGAGCCGTACTCCGATCAGGAGACGGAGGCCGTGCTCATGGGTCAGTCTTCACTGTCTTTGGTGCGACCGGGGCGTCTTGGCGAACGCAGAGGAAGCTCGTCTTCGACGTGTTCGTGGAGGACTACGCAGTGCACAGGGTGATGCGCCAGTTCGGCCTCCGTCAGGGTTGTTCCAGTTCCCGTTGGGCCGAGGGTGCTGAGTCGACCCACGCGTGAGTTACATGCAACACATGTTAACATATGTTTTTGACATTTCCGTAACGATGACTTCCAATTGCAATGGTACGTTTCGCAGGCATAGTAGGAGGGGTGGCACTAGGACGTAGTGGCTGGGCAAGATGGAGCCGTGGGTGGCACAGTGGGCGAACGCCCGCATGAGGATCTGCGTGCGGAAGGGCGGCCGACGACCCAGTCGTCTGACGACCTACCTTTGATTGCGCCCGGAACACGCACCAGTGGTGCATGTCGTCGACCCTCCCGCTCGCGTGCAAGATCGACCGACGCCTACCCTCTCGCACTTAGCGCGGAATGTGCACCTCGTGGTACGTAAATCGTATTTGAAAATGTCTTCGTACTATTACGAATTATAGGTTTGGCGCTTTGACATACTCGCTGCGACATGACATCAACGTCGGGGTTGCGGCCGACGACGGCCGATCTGGGCAGATCGGCATTGGTCGCGAAGGTCACGCGCGAGAGCTAGTGCGCTTTGTTCGCCGGCCTCTGATCGCGGCGAGGCGATGCGTGGCGCCGACGCCATGCAGATTTGATGACAGAGGTGGCCTCGTCGGTGCAGAGGTGGGCTCGTCGGTCGGGAGGTGGCCTCGTCGGTGCATAGGTCGGCGAGCTCGGGAGAGGCACGCCCACGCGCCCGCTGCCGCCTGCGCCTTGCTCTCGCCGCGCTGCGCTGAAGCGCAGCCGGAGGGTCCGGTGGGCACGCCGGTACACACCCCACCGCCACGCCCACCGCCGGCGTCGTTCTGTGACACGCGTGCGAGAGCGCGAGGCGGATGTTTTCATCACCGACCCGCTCGGTGGAAGTTGAGCAGTGATGCGCACGGTTGCATGGAAGGCATATCTCGAAGGTCAGAGGCGCCGTGGCTACGATCGTGTGCTACTCGTGCGAGCATGTCCGGCGAACTCCTCGCGAGCCCTTAAGACGGCTCCGTCGGGTTGGTGGGAAGAGCAATGGACGCAAAGATGCGTGTAGTTCATGACAAACACGCGGTGGCGATGTTGCCGAGGCGTAAGAGGAGGCCGAGGTGAAAAGGAGGTTGAGGCGAAGAGGAAGCGAGGCGTATCGTCGCGAGCAAAGCGTGCCGCCCATCTGATCACGAGGAGCATGTCCACAAGATAGTACGTCGATGTAGATTGATGACTTGACTCCGAAAGCGAGGAAGAAGCTTTACAAGAGGATGGTGATAACTCTTCCGAGGAGGACGAAGGTCCCATCCCGCAGGAATGGAATAGGGTGGACGTTGAGGGTCTTGCTGTGCACGACGCGCACGAATCACCGTGGGAGTACAATGGGACGGAGGTTCGGCTTCGTGCAATGTTTGCTGACAAGGGATCACTGCAGGATGCCATTAAGTTGTGGGCCTTGTCAATGCAACGGCCGTTTCGTGTACTCAAATCCATCCAGGAGCAGTACACCGTGGTATGCGAGCAGGCTGGGTGTCCTTGGCGTGTGCACGCAAGGAGACCCAAGTACGAGACTCACTGGATTGTCTCGAAGGTGGAGCCGCACTCCTGCTTGCTCAGTAGTGTTTTGCCGAAGCATCGCAACCTGACATCCACCTTCATAGCCAATGTCATATACGGAGAGATAGTGAAGAAGCCGGACACGAGGCCAAGCACATCATGGTGGCTATCGAGCGTAAATTCAAGTACAAGATTAGCTACGCCAAGGCATGGCGTGCTAAGCGTAAGGCTTTGGAAAGGAGGTTCGGTTCTTCGAGGCATCTTCGACAACCTTCCTCGTATGCTCCAGTCTTTGCAAGACAGAACCCGCACATACATTGTTTGTGAAGGACCGCCACCAAAAGACCGCCGCTAGGTTTTATGGTCTTGCAGAGGACCTTCTTAGCATTCGGTCCATGCATCAATGCATTCGGACACATGTTGCTCGTGATCTCGATTGGGCGGGACATTTCTAATCGGGAAATACAAGGGCATGATCCTGACAAAGAATTGGCGTTGATGGCAACAATCGATTCGCCTTAGCCATCGCTTTAGTGGAAAGTGAGAATTACGACAGATTGGTTGTGGTTCCTTCATCATCCAAGGAGGGAGTAGTTGGGGCACGTCCTAATGTCTGCATAATCCATGATCGCCACTCCGGGATGATGAAGGCCATCCGACAACTTCAAGAAGACCCCAATGAGCCGCTCCTCGCCGACTCGAGGAAGATGGTGCATTCGCCATCCGGGGCCAACTTCTTCAAACAGCCAGCGGCAACCTTTGATGAAACTGTTCAAGAGGCTTGCCATGCAGAACCAGCAACGTAAATTTGATGCATTGTGGCAGATGTTGGACGAGCACACCAAGAAGCATGTCGTCGAGAGAAACAAGCGCCCCTCATTCCTCGGGAGGCACAAATGAGCGCCACACCATCTGCGGAGCTCGACCTCCCCATTTGACGCGGAGGACCTCGAGGGACATCGGGTGTTTCTCTCGTTGGATTGAGGCCGAGCCATTGGAAAAGTGGTCCTTACTTCACGACACGGACGGCGCAAGGTATGGCATAATAACCACTAACCTTGCAGAGGTGTACAACCTGGTTATTAGGGGCCTCCGTTGTCAGCCTCTTGTCGCCATTGTTGAAGGCGTTCTGCATGGTACAATCGGATATTTCAGGGAAAGACATGCAAATGCGGCACTTCATGCAGCCAACCCACAGACCCATATTGCTCCAAGATTACTACATACATGCGAGCCAAGACCGAGAAGGCTCGATCGCTACGGTCTTCGTAATGGGCATCGGAGCATCGATTCGACGTGATCCTCCGAGACAAGCCGGATTCGAACGGCTTGATCTCTTGTTACCCATGAGGTATGCCTTGGAGACCATGTGAATGAACCTAGTGCACATGCAACAAGCTAAAGCTCCTTCACAAGCCATGCTCTCATGTCCTCGCCAAGTGTGGGACCATCCGCATGGACCCATTGAACTTCAGACGAGTACTTCATGAAGGAAAGGATGCAAGGCGGGTGTGGTGCGGCGAGCTAAGAGGCTTCAGGGGTTGTCGGTAACTTCTCCACATTCGATATTGCAAATAGGACTTGGGTTCCGGATCTAGACCTATTGAGGGGGGAAGGGCCGTCGGCAGAGTCGCCGATTCGAACGATATGGACGAAGGGAAGCTGCGGCGGTAGTACGCGAGCATTGCCGCCGCCAGAAGGGCACACTGTGAGAACTTGCAAGGCGCTCACGACACTTAGGAACTTGTATTACAACTGCTACTATGTTGTAACTTGTAGTTCAACGAGATTTTGGTTTTGTAAGCAATCTATTAGAACTAATTGTGTCGTAATTGTACTTTGGTTCTTGTAAGCAACTACCGAACTGCTAGTATGTTGTATCGTAATTCTAGCGGACAATATCCGGTATGGAATAGCTTGGTTTTAGAACTCGCTCATACAATGCATATTTGTTCGATGCATATAACTTAAAGCACGCGACACATCAATACAACATGCCAACTCAATAAAAGGCAACCGCAATAACGCGTCCCACCATTTCATTACATGATTTAGGAGATTGAACATAATCACGTGCATGAAGGGGACACTACCGTCCCTAATTGTAGAAGGGACACTACTGTGCCTAATTGTAGAAGGTGCCTCTCGCTACCCACATAGAGTGTTCTCGGTTAGGCGCCTCGGGCGTGGTGGTCTTCGTTATAGTGGCACGCACATATGCGACTAGGGTTGGCACAAAGAAGATGTGGGATCATAGGAACTTCCTATGTTCACGACCTCCTCATTGCCCTCTCATGTTGCATCTGTTGGCGGAGGTCATCATTTTGCTCCTTAAGATCGTCAATTTGCACCTCCAAATAAAAGATTCGGTCCCACAATACATCCAGTAACTCACAACATGTCGCTCATGGGGAGGATCGATCCAATGGTGAAGTTGCATTTCGCCATCTGCTACAAGTGACGCTTAGTATGCGAGGATGTATTAGCATAATATGAATAAAACTATTTACCCCAGTATGGGCATTGGAAGAAACGCCGTCCACCATCGAAAGGGCCGTCTATGACTGTGACGATAAGCGCCGTCCCGTGTCCGCATTTCGCCATACCGTTGAGCACGCTTGTTCGGCATCAACCGGTAGTTAGGGCGAAGTCCTCCTCCTTTCTAGGGAAGGTGCGCCTTGGCGACCCGGTTATCTTGGTCCCCGCGTCGCCATCGTATGTTATCAGAAGACGGAGAAGGTTCTTCTTCCTACGGTTTGAAGGGTCGACCGTCCTAACTTCGAGCGCGTGCAGTATTGCATTTTCTACCTGGGAGACTAACAAAGCGGTAATGTATTAGCTTGCGATGACAAGACTAGACGAGACGACTTTTCTGCGGTGATAAGACCACACGGGCGACTTTGCGCAGATGCTAAGACCAAAGGAGACAGATTGCAGGACAAGACCACACGGGCGCTTTGTGCGATGATAAGACCAAAGGAGACAACTTTCTGCAAAGACAAGACAACACGGGCAGCTTTGCGCAGTGATAAGACCAAAGGAGACGACTTTTCTGCAGGACAAGACAACACGGGCGACTTTGCGCGATGACAATACCAAAGGAGACGACTTTATGCTAGCCATTCGGGGTTTAGGTATAGGGTTAGGCTTTTCAGATCGACTTGACTACCCCGACCACCTCCCCACTTTTAAGACCGAAAAGACAAGACTCGCAGAGAAAGACGTGATAACACTCGACTCGCCAACTTTTTCAGACCGATAAGACAAAGACTCAAAGCAAGCCTATATTGCAAGTATGCCTCTTCTCTCAAATCCCGAAAAGAACCATTCGCACCGCCATCGAATCCTTCGGGTTCTATATAAGCTTTATAAAGTACTTCATCGACTATCCGCCAATATACAAATATACGCTCGACGACTTCATTCAGAGAGACTTCCTGGACGATCGTAATATCACTTACCTATCTACGCACCATCTATTACTATCTCAATCGTCCTCACAAAATTCTACGAAATTTAACGCACTACAACAATATACTGACGATCACAAAATGTTATTATGAGTCCGACATATTTCGTACCCTTCATATTCTACTTAAAATAAGAAATGACCAACCAACGTTGTCACCACACTTTTATCTTTACAAAAATAACATCATATTATACGATTTGCTAAATACAATACCTACAAAATGTAATATCTATTTTAACACAAATATTCCAATTGGATTTACATAATTTCGGTTTAGCGGCTTGAATCGCCTAATCGGTTGGGCGACTTGAACTAAATCGCCCACCCACTACGCGACTTATCTCTAGTCGCACATCCGCTTAGCGACTACATCGAGCCACGCCTAGTCGCCCAATGGGAGGCGACTTGGGATTGTCGCCGCGATTGGGCGACTTGAGAAAATCGCCCAACCGTCTTTGCGACACGCGATTATTTCTGTTAAAAAAAATTAAGCGGTATTATTTATGTATTTTAGAATAAATAATAGATTATTTTTAAAAAAAAATTCTCGATCTCGTGCATAGCCTATCCGTTACAAACCCAAATCCGGCCGACGCGGGAGCCGTTTTCCGCGCCAACCCCGGTGTCCAAATCCGGTCATTTGACACGGTCTCCCCTTCTTCCTCAAACGTACAGCACCAATGCAACCCAGCCACAAACATCCGCAACCATCAGCGCAATGCACATGCACACGAGAACCTCCTCGATTTTAGCGAGCTCGCACAAATTTGGCATGCCTAATTATACATCCTTCCACCTCCACCTCAATTTTAGCGAGCTCGCACAAATTTTGCATGCCTAATTACACCTCCTTCCACCTCCTCCTCCATTGGAACGCCTTTGCTTCCCACCACTCCTGGCCAGCCTCCCCCTAGAGCGAGCGAGCCAGCGAGCTCTTCGATCTTGCCTCAACTATCCCTCGCTCATACGCTAGCTAGCTCGATCGGTCAGCGGTATTCTTCCTGGATCGATCGAGAGGCATCAGGCAACAGAACGGTCGAGTTAAATGATCAGGGCAGCGCTAATGCCGCCTCGGCGGCGGTGGAGAGTGCTCTTGTTGGCCGCCGTGGTCGTTCTTGCCGTTGTCGCCGGCGCGCGGGCGCAGGATTATAATAATGGCGGCGGCGGGGGCAGCGAGGACGAGGAGGAAAAGCCGCAGTTCAAGGCGCAGGAGGCGTGCAACGGCGCGTTCCTGACGTACACGTTCATGGAGCGCACCAAGGAGTTCCCGCGGGTGAAGAACACGACGGCACAGGCGTACGCGTTCAAGGCGCAGGCGACGGTGCTCAACACCATGGTGGAGGACCTCAAGGCGTGGCAGATGTTCGTCGGGTTCCAGCACAAGGAGATCCTCGTGTCCGTCGGCGGCGCCGTGCTCCTCGACGGCACCGACTTCCCCGCCAACGTCTCCGGCGGCGCCACCTTCGCGGGCTACCCCTTGGCCGACCTCCTCAACTCCATCGAGACCGCCGGTGACATGACGCAGATCCAGGTCCAGATCGACATCACCGGCACCCAGTTCGGCGTCAAGCCCCCCGCCGTGCCCATGCCCATGACCATCAAGCTCGCCAACCCCGGCTACCGATGCCCCGCGCCCACCCACAAAGGTAGCAACATGATCAAACCACAGTCCGCTCGCGCTCGCCGAGAAGCTGAATCATGGCGGTGCGTACGTACGTGTGATGCAATGTGCGTGGCTGCGTGCAGATAGCGTGATGTACGTGTGCTGCGTCAAGGACCCCAAGTTCAAGGCGAAGAAGGCGAACAGCACGCGGTTCCTTCCGCGGCAGAAGGGCGACCTGACGTTCGCCTACGACGTGCTGCAGGCGTTCGGCAACAACTACATGGCGCAGGTGACCATCGACAACTGGAGCCCCATCAGCCGGCTCGACAACTGGAACCTCACAGGAGTGGAAGCGGCGAAGTTCATCTACATATGCGGGCGCCTACACGCCAAGAAGGAAGGCCTCGCTGCGGTATGCAACCGGCGGCGAGCTACTACAAGGACTTCGACTTCACCCCGGTCTACAGCTGCGAGAAGCGACCCGTCATCGTCGACCTCCCGCCGGAGAAGGAGAAGGACAAGGATGTCGGCAACCTGCCGTTCTGCTGCAAGAACGGCACGCTGCTGCCGCCCACCATGGACGAGGCCAGGTCGCGGGCCATCTTCCAGATGCAGGTGTACAAGATGCCGCCGGACCTCAATCGGACTGCGCTGTACCCACCGCAGAACTGGCGGATCACCGGCAAGCTCAACCCGCAGTACGTCTGCGGGCAGCCGATCCGCGTGAGCCCCATGGAGTTCCCCGACGAGACGGGGCTCATGTCGTCGACCCCCGCCGTGGCGTCGTGGCAGGTGGCGTGCAACATCACCCGGCCCAAGAAGCGCTACCAAGTCTTTGCGTCTCTTCTTCGCTTACTACTAGCGACTCGGTGGTGCGGTAACACTGCGCCGCGCGGCTGCGGCAACGACACCGCGACGTGCGACCCGGACGCACAAGCCATGATGCTGCCTTCGGAGGCGCTGCTCATCCCGTTCGACAACCGGACAGCCAAGGCCCGGGCCTGGGCCAAGATCAAGCACTGGCGCATGCCCAACCCCATGCCGTGCGGCGACAACTGCGACCTCAGCATCAACTGGCACGTCATGAACAACTACAAGTCCGGCTGGTCGGTGCGCATCACCATCTTTAACTGGCAGGAGTACACCTTCAAGGACTGGTTCGCCGCCGTCACCATGGGCAACCACTACAGCGGCTACGAGAACGTCTACTCCTTCAACGGCACTAGGATGGGCGCGCCCTTCAACAACACCATCTTCATGCGAGACTCGCCGGCTCAACTACCTCGAGCCGATCACCGACGCAAGAAGACGCCGTGGACCGAGGGTGCCCGGAAGCAGCGATCATCATCTCGCTCAAGAAGGACAAGCCCAACATCAACATTCCTAGAGGGAAGGCTTCCCAAGAGGTCAGATTGACGGCGAGGAGTGCGCGCTCCCCGAGACGATACCGAAGAAGTCAAGTGCACACCGGCGAGCTGGGGCGGCAAGCCTCTTGCAGGTTGTCATGGGGATGGCTCTTGTGATGATTGTGGCGCTTGTGGACTCCTTATGCTTATGATGAGCGAAAAATTCAGGGGATTATATAGGAATTATTTTAGGGTGCTACATTTGCTGAACAATTTTTTAAGGGAGAGGATAGTTTTCACTTCAATTCAGATGCTACAATGATCCCCAATGAAGGAGCTGCACTTACACAATTACACAAGCATACAAGTTCACAGGGAATGTGCTCAATTAAACAAGTGAAGTGTGAGAGGAGGATGCAGAAGATGGATATGCATATTTGAAGGGCAAGAAATGGTGGTGATGGTCATACGGGCATGATGAGAGCTTTTAAGGGAGGAGGGCATGCAGCTTTGCAAGGTTGTAATATTTGTTACATGTATGCTCATCGATTGGCTTTCCATTTTATTTCAGTTTCTTTGGTTTAGAAAAGCATAAGTTTGTCTTGTGTGTATGTGTTTTGTAGAACAGAAATTGCTTGGTGCCCATGGGGAATCGGCGTCCCCATTAGCAAATTCATCATGTTGCAATGTTTCAAAATTACAAAAAAAAAAATCATGTACTACATCCACGATTATTTCGGTTTTTTTAAACATTGCGTCACGACGGATCCACAATTGTGGGTGCCGGTTCTCTGGGCACCAAAAAACATTCTTGGACATTATGTAATTGCATACTTAATTTTGATCTGTTACGTTATGCAAATAGCTCATATCAAATCATGAACGAAGTTTACTATAAAAAAACAAAGATCAAGCGCAAATTTCCAAGACGACTCTCCAAGGAAGAGTAAGAAACCAGAGGAGCATATTATATTTGTTTTCTCGTTTGTGCATTCACAATGTGAATTAAGAGAAATCGTGTGCAATAAATAATATATGGTGTTGAAATCAAGGGCGATTCCAACAGGTAGACTTCGTTAGGCTCGAGCCTACCCTCCTTGCCGCTGCACCCCCCAAAAGTAATCCTCACATCCACCTCATCCCACCAGACCAGATGCATCGAATGGAAAGAGGGTCGAGGGAATTGAGCACATCTGAAGCGGATGAGCACTTGAGCCCAAGAAACCCTAGCGGCAGGCGACGGATGGGAGGAAGCCATGTGCCCACACGGGAAGCTTGAGCCTGGCCGCCTGGGGGCTGGGGCAGGTAGCAGCAGGGGCGACACGACAAGCTAGAGAAGAGCTGGGGAGGGGAAGCCGCCTGAGGGCGGAGCTACGAGGAATCTCCATCTACTGCCTGCCAGATGCCGACTGTGGGCTGCGTTGCTACGCTACGGCAAGGAGACCAACTGGCCAAGGAGGAGGAGGCAAGGAGACCAAGGGGACCGAGATCGAGGACGAGGCCGTGCGAGGGGTCAACTGTGGAGGGGATCTGCCGACGCCGACCTGATTGGCTAGGCTAATTGGTTTTTTTTTCTTGTTGTCTTGATTAATCTTGTCACAATGCAAATAGTTTATTTCATATTGATGTTGTAATCCCGATTATTGATGTTGTATTGCATATTTGCATAGACAATTAGACAGTAAATATATAGACTATTTTTTTTTTTGTAGTGATGAATTCTACAATTTGTTCGTAGATTTGCAGTAATGAAGAAACGAACTTTGCATAACAATTTCACAAGCAATTCAAGTAGTACTCCTCAACCGACAAGAGAGCATAACTTAGTGGTATGTTTCATTTATTTACTACTCATTGGAAGCATATTTATTTGTTTGAGATTATTATTGACAATTTAGCAAGGCACCTTTGTTATATTTCTCTCTTTTGTTGCTTTACTTCTCTTCTATTCATGTATGAATTTAGATTGCACATGAGTAAAGGGTAAAAAATTATGCTTGTGTCAATTTAACTATGTCCTTTGAGCACACCCTTCATTTTCATCCCGGCTTCGCCACTGGTTTAAATAGGAGGGGTCAAGAATTGGCGAGTCCTTGGGAGGACCGTCAAAGATGCAAATTTGTGATCGGTGCAATCCTTGATGACGTCTATGAGGTCAGTTCTGGTTTGGTTAGTTTCGGGCTGGGCTGTATAGGTGGAAGCCATGGTCCTCACCCTCCGACTCCCTGAGCGTCATGTTGTTTTTTAGATAGTGGAAGATAAAAATTCCTCTCGATCTCTGCATCCCAGGATATACACAGCCCAATGATCGTCACGTTGCTGCCGGTCCAACCGTAGTCGTGCATACGGGCCATGAGCCAGAGCCCGCGGTCCTCGCCACGACGGAGCCCAGGCGATGGTTGAACACTTGAACTGTCGGCGGTCGGTGGTCAAAACGTGAAGGTTTCGTGCGCATTTGTTGGTTGGGCCCGTTCTCTTACCGTCTTACGTTTGCATCTTCTTGAACTTCTTCACTCAGTTAGGCGAGAAATGGGCTTGGTATCGACTTAGGTTGTAGGGAGCGATTAGCGCTCGGACGTATGTCCGAGCGCTAGCCATCGCATATAGCGATCGTCGTTAAATTATGGTAGATGCTTTTCAGCCATCCATCTAGAGCTCCCGAGTTCCAGCATCCAACATGGGCGTGTGCTATATACAACAAAAAATGAAGTCATTTGCAACATTTTTTTTCAATCGTTGCAACATATCAAAAAATTAGCTTCTCTATTGCAATTAAGAACCGGGGTGGATATCTCAAAAAATGAAGAACGTGTGCTACAAAAATGAAGAACCCGACACATACATCGAATGCTCAAAAGGACACAGCATTTGAGATTAGCTTCTCTCATTGCAACATTATTTTCAATGGTTGTAACAAAAAAAATCGAGGGTCGCAACATTCTTAGATGCAACATCCTGCTTCGGTAAAAAAGATCGGCTCTGCCACTGTGGAAGAAGGAGGAGTTGGCGCGCGGGGTGAAGCCGTCGCCGGAGTACTCGTGGATGGATGCGTCAAAAAAAGATGCAACATCTCGTAAAAATCATATGCAACATTTTTCCCCTCGATGCAACATGTTTTTCCACTTTCTGATTTTTTACCCGAGTCGCAACATATCGGGGGCGGGCAACGGCAGCTCGCCTTGGCGCGGCGCAACGGCAGAGGAGGAGGCGGCAATGAGCTTGGGGTCAGCCTGACACGACGCTGGGCTTGGCCTCCACTCGCCAGATCCGGCGCGCCGCAGAACGAGGCGAATGGCGGAGCTTGGGGTCAGCGGCGGACACGACGCCTGGGCTTGGCCTCCACTTGCCGCCAGATCCAAAGTGCAGCGCGACGAGGCATAGTGGCCGGAGCTTGGAGCTGCGCGACCAACACGCGATGCCTAGGGGTGGCCTCCACCTGCCGCTAGATCCGGAGTGGCAGGCCGAGAAGCGGGGATGCAGGGCGCGAGCCGAGACGGTCGGAGGCCGAGCTGGCCAGGCGCGATGCAGGAGCCGAGTGTCGATCCCGATTTGAGTCCGATCGAAAGTGGGGAAAGTGTATTAGCGCTACTTCTAAGAACTACTAAGACTAAGTGTTTGGCAATAGATCGATGCCATTTTCATTCCATATCTCAGACTTTATAGTCTTACAAAGCGGTAAAAGGTAAAAGAGGTAAAGAAGTTGAGCTGTTAAAGCAACTGGGTTTAACCCTTATAGAGTTTCAGATGAAAACACAAATTACGTGCATAGTAAATACTAGGCTACTTCCTGTCCGTCGATCCGAAATAAGTCAGATCTTCAATTCTCAGCCATCAAATCCTCTTAACTCTCAATCCTGCTTCTTCTTCCTCGCGCTACTGAAGTCTCTGATCAAAGCTTCAGTCTGAACATTTCTTACATCTGAATTAGCAATTTTGACAATTCTCCCCCCTTAACGGCATACTTGTCCTCAAGTATGATCTCCAGAAAACCACGAGCGAATTGTCTATGAGTAAAACTCGGGAAAGGTTCCTTTGATAAAGTCTGCATCTTCCTCGGAGGCGTTTTCTACCGGTAAATTAGCCCATTGAACTAACCATTGGGTCACCAAGACCTTGTTTCGGGGCATAGCTCTGGTTTCTAGCACAAGTACTGGTTCCGTTTTGATCTTCCCATCCTTACCAACCAAGGGAAAATCGGCACTGGGAACTGCATTGGACCCGCAATGTTGCTTAAGCTGGCTGACGTGAAAGATGGAATGAATTCCGATCCCTTTAGGAAGTTGCAACCTATAAGCCACTTTGCCGACCTTCTGTAAGATCCAAAATGGTCTGTAGAACTTACTGGTAAGCTTCAGCGCCCGCTTCAACCCAAATGCGGCTGCTGACGTCGCCCTGATGTAGTCCTCTGCTTTGCTTAGCCATTCACCTCTTGCCTCCTCAGCTAGAGGTGATTGTGGGGCAGTGTGGGGCGGACCAGTGGAGAGGATCTCTTGGAGAGCTATACGCAAAGAGGAGGCGTAAGAAGCAAAAATATCCTGGAGGGCACGGTTAGTATAGTATTTCACTTGGTCTTGAGTCAAATCGGCCGCTTCTGCCGGTCCTTGAAGAGCCCGGGGGGGGATCAATCCCGGCAAGATCGCTCAGGCCTACTGTGCCTACTATCCCCACAGAGTGCCTCCGGCGCTGCCACCAAAACGATGCCTCGCATCCAATCAAACCGAGCGTCACAGAGTGCGCAACATTTATGAGGCTCAGGTTCCTGTGACTTCTCTTCCCAAAACCAAACCGCAATTGCTCGCCACAAGACTCACACGCAGCTTGCCGTGCGCTTGCCCTCAGCCTGCAATAGCCTCCACTGCCAGCACCAAGTAGCAGCAAAAAGCATGTGTCAAGCCGCCGCTAGCACCTTGTTGTTGGTGTAAAAACCGAACACGAGTGAGGGTGTGGACGTCGACCGTGTTACATACCGTTGTCCACGAGAGCGAGAGTGACACGAGGGTTTATACAGGTTCGGGAGTTCGAGAAGACATTCACATAACAACTCAATCCCTTTAACAATAGTGTGTTAAGGGACTACCCCCGATCAAGACCACAATTGCATAAATGGTGCGATCATGTAGGAACCTCACGTCTTCATTGCATTAAGCAAGATGGTGTTTACATCTCGATAGGTGCCACAGGGGGTATACAACAGAGTCTTAAGCGTAAAACTTGAGCAGCTTATCCGCATTACATGCATGCTTCAGCTGCTTGTCTCCTAGGGTAGCAAGTCGGTAAGCGCCTGACCCCAAGACCGAGGAGATGCAGTAGGGGCCTTCCCATTTGGGGTGAAGCTCTCTTGAGCCATCAGGTCGGTGACTTTTTTAGTACAAGGTCGCCAAGAAGGAGGACGCATTTCTTCACCCTGCTATTGTAGAACCGGGCGGCCTGCTGCTCGTAAGCAACATGCTTAAGGAGGGCTTAGTTGCGGATTTCCTTCGCAAAGTCCACCTTAATCTTGTGGTTGTCCTCGTTTTGAGCGAAGTGGGCAGGTAGTGGTGCTAAGAGCGTTTCTAATCGGAGAGAGCGGTGTTCCGCCTCTCCCTTCCTTATAGCCCCCTCCCCATCGTACAAGGGTGCAGCGGGACCTATCCAAATGGGTCGTACTTGTCAGGCTAGCCTGAAGCACGACAATGTTAGCACGACCCGACACCTAACGGACTGGGACCACATGTACCATCTGCTGCTACATGGAGTATATACATTACTCCGCTCCTAAGTACTACTAACGTAGCATCTGCTGCTACATGGACTATATATATGTGAGGACTTCGGCTTATTTGGCTTGTAATGCTTAGTCTATCATTGACCCTAGCATCACAAACAAAATAACCCGTGTCTTCGAGATATGCTTATTTCCCAGAAATGCAGTATACACACCCCTTTACAAAATTATGCATCAATTCCATTCAAGACATAGAACCAAAGCACAAACTAGATTAAACAAAAGACATACATAAAAGAGAGTTATTACAAAAGGGGCCGACCGGCCAAATACAACTAAGAGAGTTAACTAAACAGCGGAAGCAAAAGCCATAAGATGGCGATAAACAAAAGCCAATTAGTGTGCCTTTAACCCACAAGGCAACCAACCGGGCCGCCAACCTAGTCGTCAAATCCACCGCATATCTCACAAAAGTGAAACCCTGGGGGATCAACCTCCTCTGCAATAAATTAATTAAGCAAAGCAAATGAGTACAAAAATGTACTCGCAAGACTTACGTGTAGTGTAATGACCTATACATATGCTACATGCAAGCTTATTTAAGTGGAGGTCAGAGGTTGTTTTCAAGATAAAGAAGTTTTCATTTGCAATAATTAAATAGATTTAAAGCAGCTTTTACAATTCATTTTTAATTTGCAAATAACAGCAAGACAACAACATAATAACAATAGATAGATCACAACAACAATCCTAGAAGCGACTAACCCAATAGTCACCACAACAATAGCATGAATTACCCATTCATACCACCCACATCAAGTTTTAATTAAAGGTTGTAGTCTAACTCTCGAAAGACCTCCCCAAGCGTGTCCATAACCTAGACAAGGCTATTCAATAGTTTGAACCCTCGGGGTGTAACAATGTACCCACACGACGCACCGCCTTTTAGCCACATGATTAAGCACACTTCCTTTGGTATGCCGACACGGCTAAGTCCTACGAGACATTTCCAATGGATGATGCTAATTAAGAGTCGCGACAACCCAAAGGGTAGGATACACCTACCACCTAAGCAAATCGTGGGTGCTCCCAATCCCTATAAAAATATTTTAACCACCAACGACTCATAATTAACACCCCCAAAGTACTTAGTCAAGAGGGGTCCCATATCCCCCTCGTGTGGTTAGCACGCAAAATTGCTTGGTTTAGTGTAACAAGATGTTCGGTCCTTGTTGACTTAGGCACCATTCCACATACCAACAGATCACACCATCATCCATTGTGCCCAAGTCCAAATAGTTTTCATTTTCAGTTTTGTTTTGACTTTACAAATTAACAAAGCACAAGTGCTGGACATAATGGAATAATAATTAGATTTGTGTGATCAAGATCATCGACTATGTCGATGACCGCCCATCTCTATCAGAAGCTAAGCATTGCTAAGCAATACCAACACGTGATCTACTAAGTGACAAGAGCTCATCCAACGAACTCTAAATCACAGCAAGATATTCCTAGGCTTAGTAGTAGAGATTGAATATTTACCTACAGAGTATGCATCTATAGGATCAACTAATCGATAATCATTTAACAACAAAATAGAGCATGCATACATACACTTTGCAAACAATATATTAGACTTCAAAAGTAATTATATTAGACATGATCAAACTGCTTGCCTTGCTGGAGTTGCTCACTAAGCTACAGAGGGTCACTCACGGGATCAACGCACTCGTCGGCACCTAACGAAAAAGCGAAAAAGAACCGATAAGAACGAAGAAAACCGAAAAGACTCAACAGCCAACTTTCTCCAAATGCACTGAAATTATTATAGCAGCAAGAGCATGATTTTTAAGAAATTTAGCAATAAGAAACAATTGATTTGGATTCTCAAGGAAAAAGTTATGGCCAAAACAAATCTGCTCACTGGAAAATGCCGGAAAATTCAAATCTTCATCGTTCATTCAATTAAATTCTCTAGCACAATTTTCCAAAGAGGTGTTGCACCTGAGATTTTTATGGTAAGCAAAGCACCTCATGAGATGAATAACACAATTGGATTCACCTCATTTGGAGCTAGGATGCATTTCCTATGATTTTTCAAAGACATGCACAAGAGCACAAAACAAAATGCACCCACAAAGATTTTAAAAATAGTGGCATGCCTAAAACCTATTCCACCATTTAGTACACTAACAGAGAAAGCCAACACAATTGGATTCACTCAAAAAGGATCTATAGAGAATTACTTATGCAATTTACAAGTTAAATGCAATTTTTAGAACAACAATTAAAGCCTATTTCTAAACCAATTTACCATTCCATTTTCTGGAGCCGAACTAAGCTTACAACCATTTTTAAATTAAATCTGAGTTCAAACCAGAGCTAACAAAACTTGAATCAACTCAATTGGAGCAAAAATGAAATAGTTATGCAATTTTGAAGTTTATTACCTTTTTTCACCACAATTAAATCTCACGGGAATTTCCTAAAAATGAAACGACGTGGAAATCTGTGGACCGCCGATTTTGCAACGCATGGCCCAAGATGAACGGGGTGACGCGCACGCGCCCGCTTGGATCCAACGAATGTGGGCCGTCGATGTGGCATCCGACGGTCCAGGTTGAATCGCGCGCGGTGCGTTTGGAACTCGCGCGCGCGAATGCCCGCGCAAATCGCAGCCGCAGATCGCGAGGTGGACGGCTCACATCGAACATGACACAGTGCAAGCGCACAACCCTCGTGAATCTCATCCACAGATCTGGAAATGGACGGCCCTACGACGCCGCTACAGTTGTCGTCTCCGTCCGACAAAAGACCAGACAACATTCCCCGGTGAATCGCCGGCGATTCAGACCACGGCGGCGTGAACCAACGGTGGTCTGAGGTCCGCAATAGCCGTGCGCACCTAATGGTACCACTCACTGCGGCTGAGCCGGTCTAGAACGGCGGCGAGCCGGCGAGGAGCGGCGATGCTACGCATGGTGACGGCGACAACAGCAATAGAGCTCCGCAGCGGTTCAATCAAGCGGTGCCTGAGCATCTAGGGACTACCAGGAGCTACCAAGGGCGGAGGAGCAGAGAAGGTCGGAGCAGCTCCGGCGACGTTGAGCCGCACCGGCGCTGAGGACGATGACGCGGAGACGACGGCCTGAGCAAGATGAGCAAGACCGGGTCATTGGATTAGCTCCAGTAAGGCTCTAGGAAGGTTCCAGAGCAAGGAATTGAGGAATAGAGCTTCTTACCGGAGATGAGGACGAAGGGGGTTGATTCGGCCGACAAAGACCCAAAGTCCAAATTCAAGCCGCTCCTGTAGAAGCAACCCAACATTAAGTTAGGGTTAATGACCACCGAGGTGAGGGACTCAAACCGAAGCAAAGAGAGAAGAGGGAAAGCCATTGGGGCACTGCCTTCACCGAGGTGCTCCAAGTTCAACAATGGCGGCCGAGGGGGTTTGTGGAGAATGGAGCTCAACCAAGCACAGAGGGCGCCCGGCAAAGCTCAAGGTGGTTGAAAGGAAGACAAGGAAGAGCTTGAAGGGCTTAAATAGCAGAGAGGGCGAAGGAGGGAACGGGCGGATGCTCGGGAAGGAGCTGCGGTCCACGCTCTCCCCTACGCGACTTGAGTGACGGGAGCAGGTGAGGACGGCGACTTTGAGGAAGGGAGCATGTTGTGCATTTAATGCTACGACCCGTTGTGGCCTGCGCGGAAGGGACACGACGCTGCACACCCACGGTTCGCTCTGTTCATAGCGACCGCGCGCGGACGCGAGGACGACCCGAGGAAGGAGACGACGCGCCCGGCGTTGGATTTTGATCCAACGGCTCACATGCACCCTGGAGATCGCGACTTGAGTCCAACAGTGCGCAAGCAGGTCAAGCCAAACCAACAGGCGCGGTGCAATGACGACGGTTGGATCGCGATCCAACGGCTCGCGCGAGATCTTGGGTGCACAGCCCTGCGCAAACGTGGGCGGTGCGATGAAGATCCAACGGCCCACGAGGCGCGCGCCAAAACGACCGGTCGGTACAGTTAGGCGGTTGGGTCGAGTCAAGTCGGGGTTGGCTCGGACCCAAGGAACAAAGGCACCGATTGAGTTTGAATTTGAAAGTCGAGTTTGAAAGAATTTTTAAAGGTAGCAAACTAACTCCAAAAATTCTAAAATTTTGATTGGAGTTTCCTCACTCTGGATTACCCTTACATATAATTTCCAGAGATTTTATGCACTGTATTTTTCTCAAGAAATTCCTCAAGGTTTGCTCTAGGGTTTGACCAATTGGAAAACTGGTTTGACTTGCCTCCAAAAATTATCAAATAATTTCTAAAATTATCAAATAATTTCTAAAAATTATGAAATTTTTCAGAGAGGTCACACAGCATCCCTAGAACCAAGGACAAATATTTCTAAAGGTTGAACACAAGATTCTTGACAAAGTTGAATAAGGGTTTGACTTCAGTCAACAGGAGGTTTAGGTTTTTGATTTCCACAATTCCTTTACAAAAATTACAGGAAAGTTCAAAGACTACAAGATGTAAGGAAAGTTTTAATTTCTTCTCATTTTCTTACATTTGAAACACACACCCATATTAGGTTACATTTGAAACACAAACCTAGATTTGGTTACATTTGAAACACAAACCCTGGATTGGTTACATTTGAAACACAACCTGTATTTGGGATGTTACAATATAGTAGGCTGTACCAGTACATCTGTGCGACTCTAGAAAGCAAAAATCCATCCACCCGGTCTATACGCGCACAGGTCAGTGGGAATATTGGGATCTTCCTACTCATCGCGTTGTTCCTTCCACGGTGCCATCAGAGTTGATACGGTCAGAAATGACTTTTTTCGTATCATATTCCTTTTTTCCATGGATTCGGAGTTGGACGTGGATAGTATCGGATACAACTACGAATGCAGTAGTATCGGTCGCGAATACGTATCGAAATCGATATGGTAACGAATATTTTGTCGAATAACACACGAAAACATAGATCATACAGAATACACACAAAACAATACAAAATACACCCATAACATTGATATGCCAACCATACATGTCCAAAATACAACAATGTTGTAGCCGCTTCACAGACAGCCTAACAAAGTTCAAGAAGTGCACATAGATAAATGTCCCTAGACATTACATAAATGCTTTTCACGACAAGTGGGGCATCAGTAGACGCTCCGGTATTGGCACAGACATTTGCACTTAGCTGCCAGATTCCATCCAATTCCTCGCAACAATAATTCAACTAGGATTTGTATTTCAGAATCACTCCAAATCTCAAAAGCTTGAAAGGAAGGAAGCACAACAGGATATAAAAAGACTCATCGCCGGTGGGAAAGCTGTGGACGGCGGGGACGACCGGCGGACGCCGTCAAGGCCAGCGAAAGAGCTGCGGACGGCGAGGACTAGAGGCAGACGCAGCCGAGGCCGGCGGGAACGAGCGGCGACTGGCTGCTAGGGCGGTTGGCTGTCTATTGCCGATGCTGCAATGGACTAGATGGGCCAGACCATTGGGCTTTCATGGGCTGCAAAGTGAAGAGGTACTCGGACATTACCGATCTGGAACTTCCGGATATTCCCTATAAAATCTCGAATAATTCCTCTGTCCGGTGGATGCCTCTCTCCCGCGTTCATTTCCGATTCCGACAACTACTATTCGTTGCCGATTCCGACAAAATCAGTCGGATACCGATCGGGAAGTAGTCTAGTTCGTTCACCGCGCGTGTTGTTCACTTGCTCCTGACGGCTAATCGAGTGCCTCAATGTTTTATTCCTTTGGACAGAGATAAAGTGTATTAATTGGGAAACATAACACACTTGCTCTTCGAAAAGAAACTGAAAACACTCTATGGGTGATGGTGCTGTATCGAAAACTGAAGCAAAGTGCATTACTTACTGTAGCAGCATTGTAGTTGTTGATCTCGACTTTTTATTTTTATTTACAGATGACCCATTTTCAATTTCTTCTGCCAACGAGAACAAGAGGCTCGTGCCATGCACCATGCTTCGAGCACGATACTCGCAGCAAGAGACACGACATGTTGGGGCCTGGGCCACTTGGGAGGGAGGAACAGAGTGCTCTGCTCTGCCTCGACCAGGAGGGGTGCCCGCGTGCAGCTGTGGCTGCCCGGACCTACGAGAAGACCGGGAAGTGCGGACTTTTAAAGGCCGACCCGACCGGGCACATGCCGCCGGCGTGCGGCTCCTTCCACCGGCACGCGGACTGCGGCCATTGCCAACAAATCCGGCCCCAAAAACCGAGCGCTGCCGGCCGCATGCCCCTGGCCCTGGGCTCGATCCCTCCTCCCTCGGCTGCTGAACCCAACAACATCCAACAACTCAGGAGGAATTGATGATGACTTGATTGCCAACGCCACCGCCACCGCCAAGGCAGGCAGGCCAGGCACCAAAACACGAACACTGACAGACTCCAGTCTAGCTACTTGCTTCTTTTCTTATCCTCTGCCGCTTTTGGAGCTGGAAGACAGTGCACTCACTGCATGCCGCCGCTACTCTCCGTAGAATCATAGATAGAGCAAGAGAAAACACAGGCATAGCATGGCACTAGCTACCTGTACTGGTCCTGGGTAGGATGAATTAACGGTTTTGGCTCCCATATTCCAAAGGGATGGGCCTCAACTGTTGACGAAAGGAAAGCAACCTGCTTTGCTCATGATTCGATGTTATTAGCATCCCAAACGTATACTCTTGGAGGTCTTGTGTGCAGCGACTAGACCGCCCGAGCCCGACACCATCTGGGTCGAGCTTGGGACTGGAAAACCAGCCCGGTAGAAACCCGATCTGGCCCGAAATTCTGGTAAAATCAATTTAAAAAGCGAAAATCTATTTATTTAATGCTGAAAATGAATTAAATATTAGTTTTTTTCCAAAAATAATTAAAATAATACTTTTAATCAGAAAATCAGGTTTTCGGGTTGGGCCGGGCTCGGGCTTGCTATTTTTGACTGGGCTTTTCAATCTCGGCCCGACATTTGAACAGTCTAGCGTTGGTCGATCTCGAGTCAATGGGGGGGGGGGCGAAGGCTAATGCTAAATTATATTACTATAACATGGTAGAATTTATAGCCATCGAAGATTTTTTGATAGATCTTATTTGTATTTTGGTTATAAACTACCTTATCTCAGCAAGATATATGTATATACTCTAAAAACGAAGAAGGAAGAGACGCATGACGCCGAAGCGAAGAATCACTTCTTAGGTAGATGGCCATATTACTCGACCACTCTAAGCTTTAGTTGTGCGGAGATGTTTCATGCTCCGTCAGCCGCCGCAATGCCTCATCTAGTTGTCTTGTGGCTTTGCTGCTCATGCTTTGCCATAACATGAGCTGAAAGCGACAAGTAAGAAGCAGAAAGTAAAGCAGTGGCGATGGGCGTTACCTACTGACTAAACTGAGATAAAATTGGGTCAGTGATTCATGGCCTAGTGAGAAAGAAGCTGAAGCAGATTGGTTCAAACTTAACTGGACTTTTGGATGTACAGGTAGGAGAGTGGCCATTTGAAGGGTAAAATAATAGATGAATCTAAATACTACTGTATACTCAGTGTTACCCTAATTTGTTTTAATTGTTGGGGAACTACGGCCATTTTGGCCTTAACTATCCTCCATCCGTAGGCCAGCGTTTCTATGCTGCACGACGTTACAGCTCGTGCTACTGCTACCCGACAAACGCATCCGAGTCCTCTACAGCACATGAGTATTGTACCAGCAGTATAACGAGTCTGAAAATACTCTAGAATCAGTGTCGATTTTACTACACACAGGAAATTCTGTGCCAATTGTACTTTATTACTATAGCAAAATATTATACACTGTTGTTCTAAACTGTTCGCTGACGATTTAACAGCCCAGAGGAGAGGAGGAGGCTCTCGGCTTGAGCGGGCCATTGGCGCCAAAACCTTTCCGATCCGAGAACCGAGATGGATCAAAGGTCTCATGGAGTTGACTGCTGGAGCCTGGAGCTGCCTGCCAATTTTTTTTTTGGCGCCAAGGCTTCATACCGAATGGCGCGAAAATAAAGTCGGTGGGGGTCAAAGATTCGGTCCTTCGCCTCCTCGCCGATCCGTCCCGTCTTTGATTTCTCCCCGTCTTTTCTTCTCTTCCCCATCTCCGCTAGTCCGGGCGAATCAAATGTATGCACTGCTCCATCCAGTCATAAATTATATTTATATCCTTCATTTTGAAAATGTGTTCAATCTAAGTATCCGCCAAAATGACATCTCCTGTTGGTGAAATGCAGCATCTTAAGGCCATCTGCATTGTTAGGATTAAGCTGATTCAAAGGTCAATTTTAGAGGTTTCAGAGGGTTGAGGTCGACTCGATACAATGAACATGTCGATTCCGACAAAAGATGCTGATGAACTGACTCAAAGTTAGGATGCAGGTTCAATCAAATAAATACATCCTCCGTTTTTTTACTTGACTTTTTAACTTTTGGCGGTCTTTGAGATGCGGCTTTGACCGTTACTTTTTATAACTTTATATTAAGATGTAGTAATAAAATTATAATAGTATGATAGTATTTTTAACGACAAATCTAATGATATAATTTTTATGTAGTCCATCTAGATAGTTTTAAATCTATTGGTGGTCAAACTTTAGAAAATTTGACCGCACGAATTCTAGGAAGTCAAGTAAAGAAGAACAGAGGGAGTAATAATATCCCCCATGTGGTGATTTCTGCTTGCATTAAGTCATCACCTTAGGGTCAGTTATGTTGGGAGAGATATCCGTGTTTTTTGTTTTTTAAGGAATAATTGATTATTTGCTACAGTATATGAGTATGACATGTGAGTTTTGCCATTGTATGTGAGTATGATATGTGGGTTCCGAACTATATGCTATACTCACATCAGCTGGCAAATAATCAATTACGATGTTTAGCGATAGCAAATAATCGAATCTCTTTTTTTTAATATGATGTGGGCCCCACCTAAAAGAGAGAGTAACCTGTTCAATACAATAGAAGAAAAATGTTGAATCTTGTGAATGCTTAGGTGATATGTTTTTGAACCTGAACCAAATCAACACATTATTTTTGCTCTAACTGTGCCAAGCGTCGCAGCATATTTGGCTACTGTGGCGCTATAGCTGTGATTTTGTTTATAGCATATATAGTGTAAGTAGTAGTACACTCAAGGTTAGTCCAAGTGCGATGACTTTGGAAATTACTGGAGGGAGTAGATCGATAAGATTCACTGTACATACACAAACTAATCTTACAAAGATTTTCCAAGCTTTTAAAGCATATATAGTAGTAGTACACTTGGAGTTTTTTTTTTATTTGACACAACGTAATTGCAAAAATAACCATTTTTTCATCGTATTTGCAAAATTAAACCCCATACGAGCGCGAAATCGTTGGGTGGCCGACGCGTGTCCTATTCCGCGGTCCGTGAGCGCGGAAAGAGAGCGACGCCCACGGGAATTCGGCCGAGCACAGAACCGAAGTGACGGACGCGGGAGGTACCGGGGCTGGCGTCTTTCCGCGGTCACTGCGCAAGGAAAATTGTCGTCGGCGACTTTCTGCGGTCACCGAGTGCGGAAGCTTTGCTTCCCGTACGGCCCGTGCGTGCTCCCGCCACGCGCCCGCCACGCGCTGCCCCGCAGGATCTCGCCGTCCTTCCACGCTCCTCCACCGCGAAAGGTGACCGTTCCCTCTAGTCCGCCGCGTTCGCGACCGTGGAAGGGACACGATCGCCCCCAGCGATTCCGCTTCGTATGGGATCAAATTCTACAAATACGATGGAAGAGAAGTTATTTTTGTAATTACGTGACGCTGAGGCCAAATCAAAAAGTTTCATACACTCGAGGTTGAAGGAGGAATGGTACAAGAGTAGTATACTGTCCAGTATTCCTAGCTACTCACCACAAAGATTAATTGGTCTTGTGGCACCATCTACCTTGTGACTTGGTGATGCGTCTTCATTTGAATCATGGCGAAACATCCCTTGATGGATGATGCACTCAATCGTGCCTCGCATTCATGCCGATCCACGCTCGGCTCGACCTGAGTTGTCTTTGCCTATCAATATCGTGCCTCTCTCGTAGCTCCAGTTGCACACATGACATGATGGGTACATGGTTGGCCCATGTTGAAACCACCTTTGAGCATTTCAGGAGCCAAGTACAAACAAATTTTTTTTTGGGATATATTGTTCTGGACCAAATCACCGGCCTTTGAATCTCATTAGCGTCCAGAACCGACCGGTGAAATTATGTACTATTTGTGTTATGCATATTTGTTGCCAGATGGAGTGAGTAATAATCTTTTTGAAGGGGAATTAGGTTTGGCAAAAAGAAGAAAAAAGGCGTTGAACCAATAGTTTGAAAAATAGAAAAATAAACAAATTAGGAACTAGCTGGTCAAATGATATAAAAAAAAGAGTTGTGCACAAACAGTACGTTACCGACGAAATTCAAAAGTCAAAACCTTAATTAATTAAGCGGTATTATTCTTTTTTTTAGATCAGCGGTATTATTTCTGTTCACACTCAATTTATCATCATTTTCTATCAGCGCACATTTCTTTTATTCTAATGCAAGTTAGGGCACTCCACACAAGCAAGTTTGCTTGATACTTAAGGCATGTTTGGTCCATGACTAAAATTGTCAAAACTAAGCTTAGGCAATGGGTGGCTACAGTGGCGAAGCTAGGAATTTAGTAATGATAGCACACACTTCAAGGACGAAAAAAAATCTTATGCGATATATAAGTAATTACACAAAAGTGTTCAAAATTAGTCAATAGTGCAATACAAATAATTCAAATAAAATCTTACATTAATAAAAGAGTCATAAATAGCTAATGAAAATCACAATACCACACAATACGATCTCATTTCCTGGAAACACTTAATTATGTCATCATCACTAACCTTCGAGAAGATATCTCGCTATATAAAGGTGACTAAATAATCATTCAATACTTGATCGTCTATACTATTTCTCAACTTGTTCTTCACAAGATTCATCGTCGAAAATACTCTTTCAATGCTCACCGTTGCCACCGAGATTCTTTAGGCCTTTAAATCTACCATCGCTTCGCATATCATCAATGAAGTTATCAAGTTGGAAAGAATGTCTCATTAAATTCGTGCTTGAAAATTCATTAGGATAAAAGTTGGCAAGGCTAAGCACTTTGTCCCTATCATAGGAAGCAAATGAATTCATAGGATTTAAAGCGGACATGCAAACAAGCAACTCTATATTAACCTTGTCAAACTGATTGTCAAGCTCTTCGAGAATATTATCAATGATGCTAAGATACAATTCCCTTCTAAAATGATCATAATTTGTTTGTTTTGGGTAAAATGTGATGATCTTCCATAAGGCATATATCTACCATCCCAGCTTAGGATTTAACTTGCCCCACATACACAAATCACAGGAAAGATTCAATTTTGCAATCCCTAATTGGCTAAACGCTCAAATCCAATCCCTAAATTTAAATGTAGATGGAACTATGGGAGTGAATATCGAGTATGAGACTTCACCTAAGCTCCTAGCTCCCTGCAGCGGCAGCCGGCAATGCAATGCTCACTTGCCCGACGCAGCCGAATTGATGTCTTGAGCGTCGCGGCGCCTAGCCGCCTAGGTCACCAAAGTCATGATGCCTGCTTGCTTGGTGTGGTGCCTCTGTCTCTGTGAGCTCAGCTGAAAGATTAGAAACTAGAACTAAAGAGTTGAGGACTCGAGGGCCTGATTGGTTGGTGGGCTGAAAGATCACAGGATGGGCTTGGCCTGGTTGCTAGTTGTGCTGAAAAAATGGATTGGCCAGCCTAAGTGTGCATTAGCATGGCTAGTGATATCTAGGTAAAAAAAAATTTGCATATTTTTTTGGGGGTGCCCGTGCACCAGGGCACCCCCACGCCACCAAGAGGGTGGCTAGCCACAAAAGGTGTGGCCAACAAAGCTGTTGCTAAAGAAGATTGTTAAATTATCTAGATATACCTTTATTCGAAAGTAATCTGGATCCTCTATTGGGCTCAAATTAGATTGTTGGGCCCAGGATTAATTACACAGTTAGAAGATGGGCCCAGGAACCTTCCCTTTAGGCCATTCTAGGACCTCTCCCCTGGAGGTTTTTTTTGGACCACTCCAGGACCTCTCTCCTGGAGAGATCTCTTCGGACCATCCCAGGACCTCTCCCCAATAGAGGAGGTCCTCAAAGGCGGTTACCCACGTGTGGTTAATTACAACCCACGTGGAGAAGATATTGGCCGTTACATCTGGAGACTAGGGATGGCAACGGGGCTATTCCCCGTCGGGGAGTGGTGGACCATCCCCCATCCCGTGACAAGAAAAAAATCCCCATCCCCGTCCCCATCCCCGTCGTCGGGTACTATTCTTCCCCATCCCGTCCCCGCCGGTTATCGAGCCCCATCCCCGTCGTCGGTCTTGCCATTTCTGAATTTAATTTGCAAAGAAAGAGAAATTTCTCAAGCTATGAATGTGGGGCGGTAACAAGGGGGAGTGAATGGGAAATGGGGTTAGGGACTTAGGGTTATGGCTAATGCTATGCGGCGTCAACCTGACAGAATGATGCACTTTCGGTTGGTGAAATTTGGGCTATGTTATGCCTTGTGTTATCACCTTATCGGGGCCCATCGGGTAATGGGGATGGGGAGCGAGGAACAGCCCGTCCCGCCTAAACCCGATGGGGAATGTTTTTTCATATTAGTATCCCGTGGGAATGAAGTAGCCCCAAACCCGCCTCTAATAGGTGAATTCCCCGTCGGGGAATGGGGAATGGGCCCCATTGCCATCCCTAGGAGACACAACGGTCACCATGAAGAGACGTGATGATTGGCTTCAAGGCACGCGACCATTGATGTGAAGAGGTGCTCGCAATCAACGCCAACGCTTGTAGAACTATAAAAGCCCGGCCTATGTGCCTTTGTAAGATAGAGTCGATCCAAGCCCTAATCCGTGTATTCACCGTAATTTTTCCCGTAATCAGAGCATACTCTTTGTAATATACATCAACGTTTCGAGTCCTTTGGCGAATAAAGAGCAATCTCCATTTTTTCTTTATATTCTTGTTTGTTCGTTCTGTGATGAGAGTCCCAAACGTCGATAGTTGCCACTAGTGTGGCAAGTTAGCTAAAGTTGGTCATGTTTGGTTTGTTGTCACAATGTGCCACAACCCACTTAAGCACGTTTGACTTTCTTAGGGTGGTGTTTGGTATGACGCCAAACTTTTGGCATGTCATAAAATCTTACTCTCGTGCCCCACTTGTCGTAAACACAATTTTTTGCCATATTGTGCCACATACTGTATGCGAACGATTCTGAGCCACAAAAGTTGTGGCATGCCACACTTTACACAAAAGTTTGGCATATTGTGGCTAGCAACCAAACATGCCCTATGACACATGGACCATGGGGCTAAAAAAACGTGGCAAGCCACAATTGTGACATGGAACCAAACACGTGGCTAAGAAACTGTGGTGCGACTAATGTTAGACGTGGCAAGGTGAACCGTTAAACCAAACACCCCCTGAGCCTATGTCATGTCAGCTTCTTGATAAGATGGAGGGGAGAAAGAGAGTGTAGAAAGAAGATAATGTAGAGGTCGGGTGCGATGGCTCATGCTAAGAGACGATGTATTGGAGTACTTGTGTCTAGTACTATTGCTAGATGACGTGGAGTGGTTTAAAGACAACCTAAAAGATGAACTGTTGTACATGCCCTATGTGCCACTGTGAACGCAGGGAGTAACTCCGATAAAAATATGATAGAGCTACAACCCAGACGTACAATGCTTCTCAACACACCGGATGCCCCATCCGCCATCCAATCGTGGCTGCACCAGCGTGATGAAAGCATTCCAATGCTTCAGTTTCTTCGCATCATTCCCCACTAGCTCGACAACATCCTCTTCCTCTTACATGTACTCCACAACCACATCTTCCTCCTCTACCTCCATCTCCCCTTGAATTCACACCTAACCACCATCGCTCGAGTACACCGTCTCTTGCATGTAATTGCTTCTATTATCTCTCTAGACTAGCGAGGAGGGCGATGACATCTCCTGTTGGTGAAATGCAGCATCTTAAGGCCATCTGCATTGTTAGGATTAAGTTGATTCAAAGGTCAATTTTAGAGGTTTCAGAGGGTTGAGGTCGACTCGATACAATGAACATGTCGATCCCGACAAAAGATGCTGATGAACTGACTCAAAGTTAGGATGCAGGTTCAATCAAATAAATACACCCTCCGTTTTTTTACTTGACTTTTTAATTTTTGTGGTCTTCGAGATGCGGCTTTGACCGTTCTTTTATATAACTTTATATTAAGATATAGTAATAAAATTATAAAATTATGATAGTATTTTTAACGACAAATCTAATGATATAATTTTTATGTAGTCCATCTAGATAGTTTTAAATCTATTGGTGCTCAAGCTTTAGAAAGTTTGACCGCACGAATTCTAGGAAATCAAGTAAAAAAGAACAGAGGGAGTAATAATATCCCCCATATGGTGATTACTGCTTGCATTAAGTCATCACCTTAGGGTCAGTTATGTTGGGAGAGATATCCGTGTTTTTTGTTTTTTTTTAAGGAATAATTGTTTATTTGCCACTGTATGTGAGTATGACATGTGGGTTCCAGGACCATATGTTATACTCACATCAGTGGCAAATAATCAATTACGCATGTTTGGTAGTAGCAAATAATCGAATCTCTCTTTTTTTAATAGGAATAAGTCTGGTTTATTCCCTTGAACTATCAGAAAAGTCTGGTTTACCTCATGAACTACAAAACCGGTTATTTAACCCCCTAAATTTGCGAAAACCGGTCAATTAACACCCCACAGCGGTTTGGAGCGGTGGTTTTCTGACGTGGACGTTTGAGTGGATGGTTTTGCTGACGTGGACGCATCTCTCTCTCTCTCTCTCTCTCTCTCTCTCTCTCTTCCTCTTACGCCCCTCTCTCTCTCTTCCTCATCGCTACAAGAAAGCAGGCCGCCGCCGCCCACAGTCCCTCCCGCGCTCGCCGCCGCCTCCAGCTTCTCCCCGCAGTGTCGCTCCCTCCCTTGTTCTACTCTGCCACCGCCGACCTCTACGCCAGCACCCACCCTCCCATGCCCGCCGCCACCTGTGCCGCCTCCGGCTTCTCCCCACAACGTTGCTTCCTCCCCAGGGTCTCCCCACGGCGCCACCCTCTCCTCCGGGTTCCTACGCCACACCCGCCGCCACCTGCGCCTCCTCCGACCCCTCCACCCCGGCGTCGCTTCCTCCCCAGGGTCTCCCCACGGCGTTGCCTCGCCGATGAGCGGCGGCGGGAGGAGCCTCGCAGCGGGCATGGCACAGGCGCGGGAAAGAGGTCGTAGAGGAGCGGGCGGCCAGGCAGCCGAGAGCGCCAGCCGGCGACGCCAGAGGCACGCACACGTGAGGGCATGGCACGGGTTAGACCAGAGAGAGAGAGGCGCCGAGGCGGGAGGCGGCCGGGCAGGAGCCGACGGCGGCGGGGCTGCGCCATGGCGCCATGCGCACTTTTCTTACCCGGAGTAGCACAAGCAAAGGAGAGAGGAGTTGGGGGAAGAATGAGGAAGAAGAAAGCAAAGAATGACATGGCTTGTTGTATGCTGACATGGACAACCACGTGTGTCACCTCGCGTGTTGTATGCTGACATGGACAGTCACTGTGCAAAACCATCGCTCTAAACCGCTACGGGGTGTTAATTGACCGGTTTTCGCAAATTTAGGGGGTTAAATAACCGGTTTTGATGTTCAGGGGGTAAACCAGACTTTTCTGATAGTTCGAGAGAGTAAACCGGACTTTTTCCTTTTTAATATGATGTGGGTCCCACCTAAAAAAGAGAGTAACCAGTTCAATACAATAGAAGAAAAATGTTGAATCTTGTGAATGCTTAGGTGATATGTTTTTGAACCTGAACCAAATCAACACATTATTTTTGCTCTAACTGTGCCAAGCGTCGCAGCATATCTGGCTACTGTGGCGCTATAGCTGTGATTTTGTTTATAGCATATATAGTGTAAGTAGTAGTACACTCAAGGTTAGTCCAAGTGCGATGACTTTGGAAATTACTGCAGGGAGTAGATCGATAAGATTCACTGTACATACACAAACTAATCTTACAAAGATTTTCCAAGCTTTTAAAGCATACATAGTAGTAGTACACTCGGAGTTTTTTTTTATTTGGCCATGTAGCGTCATGTAATTGCAAAAATGACCTCCTTTCCACTATATTTGCAAAATTAGACCTCATACGAGCGCGGAATCGCTGGGGGGCTAATGCGTGTCCCCTTCCACGGTCCGTGAGCGCAGAAGAGAGCGACGCATGCATGAATTGGCCGGCGTAGAACCGGCGTGACGGACGCGGAGGTACCGGGCAGCGTCTTTCCTGATTGCAGCGTCTGCGAAAAATTGTCGTCGGCAACTTTCTGCGGTCACCGAGCGCGGAAGCTTTGCTTCCCGTACGGCCCGCGCGTGCTCCCGCCACGCGCCCGCCCACGCGCTGTATTGCCCGCAGGATCTCACCGTCCTTCCACGCTCCTTCACCGCGGAAGGTGGCCGCTTCCTCCAGTCCCGCGCCTGCGTCGCTCCTCCCTCGCCCGCGTCCCTTCCGCGCTTCGCGACCACGGAAGGGGACACGCGTCGGTCCCCTAGCGATTTCGCGCTCGTATGGAGCCTAATTTTACAAATACGATGGAAGAGACGTCATTTTTGCAATTACGTGACGCTACAGGGCCACATCAAAAAAGTTTCGTACACTCGAGGTTGAAGGAGGAATGGTACAAGAGTAGTATACTGTCCAGTATTCCTAGCTACTCACCACAAAGATTAATTGGTCTTGTGGCACCATCTACCTTGTGACTTGGTGATGCGTCTTCATTTGAATCATGGCGAAACATCCCTTGATGGATAATGCACTCAATCGTGCGTCGCATTCATGCCGATCCACGCTCGGCTCGACTCGACCTGAGTTGTCTTTGCCTATCAATATCGTGCCTCTCTCGTAGCTCCAGTTGCACACATGACATGATGGGTACATGGTTGGCCCATGTTGAAACCACCTTTGAGCATTTCAGGAGCCAAGTACAAACAAAAAAAATTTTGGTTATATTTTTCTGGACCAAATCACCGGCCTTTGAATCTCATTAGCGTCCAGAACCGACCGGTGAAATTATGTACTATTTGTGTTATGCATATTTGTTGCCAGATGGAGTGAGTAATAACCTTTTTGAAGGGAAATTAGGTTTGGCAAAAAGAAGAAAAAAGGCGTTGAACCAATAGTTTGAAAAATAGAAAAATAAACAAATTAGGAACTAGCTGGTCAAATGATATAAAAAAAAGAGTTGTGCACAAACAGTACGTTACCGACGAAATTCAAAAGTCAAAACCTTAATTAATTAAGCGGTATTATTCCTTTTTTTAGATCAGCGGTATTATTTCTGTTCACACTCAATTTATCATCATTTTCTACCAGCGCACATTTCTTTTATTCTAATGCAAGTTAGGGCACTCCACACAAGCAAGTTTGCTTGATACTTAAGGCATGTTTGGTCCATGACTAACATTGTCAAAACTAAGCTTAGGCAATGGGTGGCTACAGTGGCGAAGCCAGGAATTTAGTAATGGTGGCACACACTTCAAGGACGGAAAAAATTCTTATACAACATATAAGTAATTTCACAAGTCCAACACAATTACACAAAAGTGTTCAAAATTAGTTAATAGTGCAATACAAATAATTCAAATATAATCTTACATGAACAAAAGAGTCATAAGTAGCTAATGAAAATCACAATACCACACGATGCGATCTCATTCCCTGGAAACACTTAATTATGTCATCATCACTAACCTTTGAGAAGATATCTCGCTCTATAAAGGTGACTAAATAATCATTCAATATTTAATCGTCTATACTATTTCTCAACTTGTTCTTCACAAGATTCATCGCGAAAATACTCTTTCAATGCTCATCGTTGCCAGCTGTAGGGGCAATACCAATTTGAGAAGCAAGCACACCAACTTGTAAATGTCATGCTTCCTTGTTTCAACAAGCTTAGTAGAAAGCTTACCGAGATTCTTTAGGCCTTTAAATCTATCATCGCTTCACATATCATCAATGAAGTTATCAAGTTGGAAAGAATGTCTCATTAAATTAGGTGCTTGAAAAATCATTGGGATAAAAGTTAGCAAGACTAAGCACTTTGTCCCTATCATAGGAAGCAAATGAATTCATAGGATTTAAAGCACACATGCAAAAAAGCAACTCTATATTAACCTTGTCAAACCGATTGTCAAGCTCTTGGAGAACATTATCAATGATGCCAAGATACACTTCCCTTCTAAAATGATCATCATTTGTTTGTTTTGGGTAAAAACGTGATGATCTTCCATAAGGCATATATCTACCATCCGGCTTAGGATTTAACTTGCCCCACATATACAAATCACAGGAAACATTCAATTTTGCAATCCCTAATTGGCCAAACGCTCAAATCCAATCCCTAAATTTAAATGTAGATGGGACTATGGGAGTGAATATCGAGTATGAGACTTCACGTAAGCTCCTAGCTCCTGCAGTGCCATTGCAATGCCAGCTCCCGACGCCGACGACGGCCGAATTGATGTGCGGGCGTGCGGCGCCTAGCCGCCTAGGTCGCCAAATTCTTGACGCCTGCTTGCTTGGTGTGGTGCCTCTGTCTCTGTGAGCTCAGGTGAAAGATTAGAAACTAGAACTAGAGAGTTGAGGACTTGAGGGCTGATTGGTTGGTGGGTGAAGATCACAGGATGGGCTTGGCACGGTTGCTAGTTATCTTTGAAAAAGTGGATTGGCCAGCCTAAGCTAAATGGATGTGCATTAGCATGGCTGATGATACCTAGATAAAAAAAATGCATATTTTTTTGGGGGGTGGCCACCCCCTACCGATGCCACCAGTGGGTGGCTAGCCACAAAAGGTGTGGCCAACAAATTGGTTGCTAACGTAGATTGTTAAATTATCTGAATATACCTTTATTCGAAAGTAATCTAGATCCTCTGTTAGGCTCAAATTAGATTGTTGGGCCCACAATTAATTACGCAGTCAGAAGATGGGCCCAAGAACCTTCCCTTCAGACCATTCTAGGACCTCTCCCCTAGAGGTTTTTTTAGACCACTCCAGGACCTCTCTCCTGGAGAGATCTCTTCGGACCATCCCAGGACCTCTCCCCAATAGAGGAGGTCCTCAAAGGCGATTACCCACGTGTGGTTAATTACAACCCACGTGGAGAAGATATTGGCCGTTACATCTGGAGACACAACGGTCACCATGAAGAGATGTGATGATTGGCTTCAAGGCACGCGACTATTGACGTGAAGAGGTGCTCTCGCAATCAATCGCCGACGCTTGTAGAACTATAAAAGCCCGGCCTATGTGCCTTTATAAGATAGAGTCTGATCCAAGCCCTAATCCAGGTGTATTCACAGTAATTTTTCCTGTAATCAGAGCATACTCTTTGTAATATACATCAACGTTTCGAGTCCTTTGGCAAATAAAGAGCAAGCTCCATTTTTTCTTTATATTCTTGTTTGTTCGTTCTGTGATGAGAGTCCCAAACGTCGATAGTTGCCACTAGTGTGGCAAGTTAGCTAAGAAGTTGGTCATGTTTGGTTTGTTGTCACAATGTGCCACAACCCACTTAAGCACGTTTGACTTTCTTAGGGTGGTGTTTGGTATGATGCCAAACTTTTGGCATGTCATAAAATCTTACTCTCGTGCCCCACTTGTCGTAAACACAATTTTTGCCATATTGTGCCACAATTTGTAATAACGATTTCTGAGCCACAAAGTTGTGGCATGCCACACTTTGGCACAAAAAGTTTGGCATATTGTGGCTAGCAACCAAACATGCCCTATGACACATGGACCATGGGGCTAAAAAAACGTGGCAAGCCACAATTGTGACATGGAACCAAACACGTGGCTAAGAAACTGTGGTGCGACTAATGTTAGATGTGGCAAGGTGAACCGTTAAACCAAACACCCCCTGAGCCTATGTCATGTCGACTTCTTGATAAGATGGAGGGGAGAGAGAGTGTAGAAAGTAGAAAGAAGATAATGTAGAGGTCGGGTGCAGTGGCTCATGCTAAGAGACAGTGTATTGGAGTACTTGTGTCTAGTACTATTGCTAGATGACGTGGAGTGGTTTAAAGACAACCTAAAAGATGAACTATTGTACATGCCCTATGTGCCACCGTGAACGCAGGGAGTAACTCCGATAAAAATATGATAGTGCTACAACCCAGACGTACAATGCTTCTCAACACACCTTATGCCCCATCCGCCATCCAATCGTGGCTGCACCAGCGTGATGAAAGCATTCCAATGCTTCGGTTTATTCGCATCATTCCCCACTAGCTCGACAACATCCTCATCCTCTTACACGTACTCCACAACCACATATTCCTCCTCTACCTCCATCTCCCCTTGAATTCACACCTAACCACCATCGCTCGAGTACACCGTCTCTTGCGTGTAATTGCTTCGATTCTCTCTCTAGACTAGCGAGGAGGGTGATGGCGATTTGTAGGAACCAACGCTAGTGGTGGCCAGATAGGCGGCCCGGCACAGCATGGGCACGATGCTACCTATCCCATCGTGGTCTAACCAATAGATGGGTCATGTCGTGTCAGCCCACGTACCGAGGAGGCAGCCTAGGCACTGCCCGATGGCATGTCGGCACCTTCCTCCTCCTCCTCCTCCTCCTCCCAACGCCCTCCTTCCCCGAGACGGCCCAGTCATTGTCTCCTCCCTCCGCGCCAGCCACCGGCCCCGCCCCCGCCCTGCCCTCCTCCTCTCCTCCTAGCTCGGCTGCTCCCTAGCTCCCTCGGGCTCAGCCTCTCCGTATGTGGGCCACGTGGGTTGTGTCGAGCTCGTTCTGTGCCTGGCATGGCCTGACACTGTTCATGTAGTGCCGGCTGGGCCAGCCCATCATGCCAATGTGGCGGCCCAGGCTATCGTGTCGTGCCTGGGCCGGGCCAACAATATCGTGCCTCGGGCCGGCCTGGCAGGCATGTCCCATCTGACCACCTCTAACCAACGCCGAGGATGCATGTGGAGGCTGGAGAGAGCTGGGGTCATCGGAGGGCCGGTGATGAGCACTGGATCAGCCTTGCCCCAGTCAACTCCCGGCCTACCAACGTCGAGTCAGCCGTTTACATGCCTTCTCCTTCTCATCTACACTCGTGTGCTCGCAGGGAACCACGCTTCCTTCTTGTCCGGTAGGTTGTTGCAGGCGTTTTACCCATTTTGTTGTAGCACCGTTCTAATTTTGTTGCAGTCCGACTTCTCAAAAAAATTAATTCAGTTGTTTTTGTTGCAGTGATTGTGTGATTTGTTGCACTTGAGCAAAAAAAATTGTTGCAATAAGAGATTGTGGTTTTTGCTTCGTTTGTATGGTGGGTTGTTGTAGCCGAGTGGATTTTTGTTGCATGCTTTAATCGTTTGTGTATTTGTTGTGTTTTTTATGCATCATGGGGTTCCATATTAGATAAAACAGTAGCAATAACAAGCGACGGAGGAGTGTGCAAATGGATGATTTGTTGGTGGGTTCTCGATTTTTTGATCGGGTTGGGCTGGAAATCAAGGTGGAGGTGATGTTTGTGGGGGTGAGGTTGAAGTTGTCGCTTCTACGGGTGTGTACATGATGAAGAAACATGAGGTGGGAATCCGATGGACGAAATCAAGTCACATAGTGATCTGACGGCTACCCCGTGCATCCCTCACTGCACGGAATCGCCGCTACATTGCTCGGACGCGCTTCCATGGCATGGAGTCGCAAACAATCGTGCTACAATGCTCGTCCGTGTGCCCAGCACCTGGACTCGGCAAAAAAAAAAGTGCTACATTGCTCATCCGCTCCCCCCTCGCGCGGACTAAACAAAAATCGCATGGGCAATATGCTGCAGAGGGGTCATTTTTGCCAATTCGCCGTGAGAGTGGAAGCTATTTTTGTTATTTCGTCTCACAACAGTACCAATTTAGCCAATAACTCCATAAAAATGGAAATGAATTCTCTGTATTGAAGGTTTCAATGTATATGATCTACGGTGCATGACATTAGAAAGTGATCATCACCGTCCGATCAAAAAATAAATGTCTAAATTAATAGTTGTTGTGTTTTCACTACAGTAAAATCGTTACAAAGCAAGTAAAAATATACTAGTAGTATATTTGACTTGCAACGTTCGAGGCTGGCATAGGGTTGGAGGCACAGCCGAGGAGGCTGCATGTTACCAACACTGTCGTGACGGGGAGGCAGCTCACTTACTGACTCACATGCACGTCGTCGTCGTGCCGTGGCGATCAATCGGGGCCGCCGCTCGCGCGCAATGCTGGCGTGCGTGCGTGGTGGTACGACCCTGCAGCTACGTAGCTAGCCAGGCAGGCAGGTTTGCTCATGCTGCTGAACGGATAGATCGATCGTGTGCGTGCGTGATTAATTGAACGCCGCCACCGTTGATGCATCTCCGGATCTTGTCATGTTGATTGAGTGCTGCTAGCTCACGCTATAGTGTTGATGTTTCAAGTTTTGGATTTCACTCATAGTTTCATAACGTTTCAGGTTTGAAGTTTCATGACGTTTCGTGTTTCGTGAAAACAGTTTTAACGTGTTTCGTGAGAAGTTACGTGCAAGTGTCAACAAGTTACAAGAAAAATATAAAAAAGTCAACAAGTTTCAGAAAAAGTTTGACAAAAGAAAACAAAAAATCGAACAAAACCAAACAAGTTTGAAACATGTTCAGAGACACGCCTACCCCCGTGATATGTGCCGTGTTGTCGCCACGACCGGAGCCACAAGTCTCGCCTCAGCCTCCGCCGCATGCTACGATACTTCCTCCTCTTCGCTGCCTCGGCCTTTGGTTATGAGCCGCATCGTCGCCTCTCGTGAAGCGTGGCCGTCTCCGTAGCTGCGACCACGCCACCATCTGCTCCTCCTTCGTCCCACGAGCCATGGTTGCTCCTCGGCCTCGCCCTTTGACTCCTGCAACAAGCCGCCCCTGCCAACTCGCCGTGAAGCTACGCCGCCTCCTCCAACCGCGCCGCCACCGGCTCCTCCTCTGGCTACAAGCCTAGCGTCACCTCTGCTCCTCACCGGTTTGCACACCGTTTCGGCTCCTCTTCCGCCAACCGCCTTAGATCCGAACGAGAAAGAGAGAGGAGAGCGAGAAGAAAGGATAATGAGGCTGGATCAAGAGGGATAGAGTGAGAGGAAGGAGAAAACGAAGAGACGAGTGAGCATTTGAGTGAGAGGAAAGGATAATCTTTTAGAATATGCCACACATAAAGTTGAATTTCAAGGCTTACAGGCTATCATTTTTTTAAGGAAAAGGCTTACAAGCTATTATGGAACGGTGGGTATAGTATTGGAAATATTTATATATCCCAAAACACATACATATATACTCCACGTGTTGGATTAATTGAGGTGGAAGAATTAAGCTTGATTGTGATGGAGGCGTGGCATGGGGGTGCTTGCGGCCGTACGAAATAAGCGTACGTACGGTCCAATTACTCCCAAAAGCGGTTAGCAACCGTATAAACGGACCACGTAAATAGGGCGGTCGTCCATCCATTACTGACGCCGTCAGTTACGTGACGATCGATCGAGCTGCAGCTAGCTGGAGTAGCTCACGACCTTCGATCTCGCCATTAATGGTCATCACGACGCATGTGTGTGCCTCCCCTCCCGGCGACCACGGCTGGCGGCGGCAGTGGCGGTGCACGTGGGAAATCCTAGCACAGCTCCTCCTCCCCACCACCACTTCTTCCATATCTTCAACTGTTCCACCCCTGACGACCGACTATTTCTCGTTCGAACACTGCCACTGAAGCTTCGGTTACTTGTTACCGCTTTGTTAGGTTGATGGCTGCAGCTCGATCTGTGGTTTACTTCTCCGATGTTCTTATGCCTGTTTGTCGCAGAGTCACTGAGATATCATAGGCTTAGTCCCAATTGTTGTTTTATTTTTGATCTGCCAGCACATGCTTGAATAGCATAATCTATCTTATAAGGCAAAGCCTGAAGTGATCTCAAATCTTCTACTCTGAATCTCTCATACTGAATCCATTATGTGTTTTACAGTAGTATATCTCACTGTAAACCTAAACCATTCGGGACGAATGATCAGCAGAATATCTATTAGCAAAATTAAGAGCTTCATTAGCTCCATGTAGCTGTCGAGCATTAAAATTATATCTATTAGGAACCCTCGACGTCGTACCTAGTCCTGCATAATCGTCACCTTTGGAAGGTCGAGATGGTCGCAAGTTAACGTCTGGAAAAATTGCAATGTGAGAACTGCTCAATTTAACACTTATATCTTTACAGGGTTCAAGCAAACCCAATAGTACATTACTACGTTCCAAGAAGAATTAATCCTCAACCCAAAAAAAAAATGTGTGCTAGAATTAAGAATATAATCAGCCTAAGGAGATGATCAGCTGGATCGATCGGCCACGGCCAATCTTGGGGCCGGCCGACGCCGGTGGTGATCAACTGATCATCAGCTAGTGCTCCGCCGAGCCGCAGCTGCCCATGCAGCCGACGATGGTGGCGAAGTCGCCCTCGGTGCAGGGGATGGTGAGGCCGCCGCAACGGTGGTCGAAGCCGAACTCGTCCTCCACCCTCTTGAGCAGCATCACGAAGGACGGGTGCTTGAGGTACGCCGTCGGGATCACGAACCGCTTCCGACTCTCCCCGACGTACACCGCGAAGTGGCCCCTCGGCACGTCCGCCGCCGACGACGACGGCCGGCTCCTCGCCAGGTGCAGCCTCGCCATGAGCTGGTAAAGCTTCCTCGCCATCGATATGATCTCCTCCCAAGTCCCAACACCTCTCACAGTGAACAAGACTGAACTAGCTAGTGAGCACTGAGCACCGAGCTGGTGTTTGTTGCTGTTGTTGTTTCGGTTGTGCAAGACTGAACTGAAGAGCCAGGGCTGCATATTTATAGCTCAGCTCAGCGTTATTAGCATGGAGCAAACCATTAGGCAATCAATAATGAGTAGTGGACTACTTCTACTACCAGTGGTCGTTTCTTGTTGCTAAACTGGTCATGGTGCACTCTGCACTGGCCTGCCTAATGCCTATCTATGAAGACAACCTATCCTATTGGTGCAGTAAGTGCATCGGCGATGATCCGAAATAGGTCCATGTAGCGGGGTGCTAACTTCTCAAGAACCTTGAATCTCTTCATGTATCTCAAGGGTGAAACTTTGAGGTAGACGAAATCTCTGATCTCGAAGCTTAATTCTCATCGATGATGGTCGACGTAGCTCTTCTGTCTGGACTGGGCTTCCTTAAGCTTTTCCCTGATTAGCTGGACTTGTGATATCGCCCATCTGATCCCCTCCCCTCTCTTCCTTGTTGATATCGTCATGCCAGTAAGTGCTCAATCGTTTGTCGCCTCCCTCTGCCTTGTTGCTTTTGGTGGCTCTTAATGGTGACCGTAATTTTCTTGTGAATGAATAGATCAAGATAAGATTACGGATTTTAAGATGAAGCTTATGGACATCGACAGCGAGCACCTCGGCATCATTGCCTGCGAGTACCAGGCCATCGACAGCCTCTTCGTCTCAGACTCGTTTTCCTCCTCGGCCACAAATCCGAACCCGAACAGATTTCGGTTTCATGCACTGTATAGTAAAACAGACATAACTTTCGCATACAAACTCGGATTGCGATGTTCTTTGGCTCGTTGGAAAGCTAATGAAAAGTTCAATCCGAAAACCATAAGTCAAGGTTAGATTCTCTTTGCGAGGCCCCAAAAAAGTGAAAACCCCCAAAAGATCGTTTATGGCCTCAAACCGCCTCCAAGTTTCAAGACTGTTTTAAATCATTCGTTCGCCGTCCAGTTTGAGTTTTCTTTCTTTCCAGATTGTGTAATCAACCATATGCAAATACTCAGGTCCAACTATCCAGTAATTGATTGATTTGGCTCAAAATTCGATTTTTTTGCAATAGTATATTTTCACAGGAACCGTCTATGATAATTGATTATCACAGATAGTTATTATGTATAACCATCTGTGATAGCTTTTTTCATAGAATGTTCAAAACCCGTCTGTGATGGCCTCATATCATCACAGACCAATAAAGTCAAACAGTTCAAAAAACTATTTGTGATGACGATTTTGAACCGTCTGTGTGGATATCATGGGGATATGCCCATGATCTTAGGATGATGAGACAATTGGCAATTGCGTTGAGGGTTTGTGGAATCACCCGTTTTCGGCGTTGCTCCAGTTCTGTCAGGCCTCTGGCGGTCTGACCGGCCATGGTGGTGGTCAGACCGGCCATGCCTTGTGTTGATTTGTTGGTTTGGTTCTTGGAGGTCGACCAGCCAGGTGGCGATCAGGCCGGCGATGGAGCGGTCGGCCCGGCTTTGCTGGCCGGTCCGACCCAAGCAACCTTATTGACTTTGGATTTTGGAGTGGACCAAAATAGAGGGTGTAGGCAAGTGAGAGGTTCTTCTACACTTGGTCCCATATTTTTGGAGCTTCTAAGAAAAAGTTCTATTTGATTGAAAATTCCAAAGAGTTTGGATTTCGGGGAGGAAATTTGGCTAAGTCCTAGACCGGCGGTCGACCGGTTTTGGTTGGCGGTCGAGCCGGTTTAGGCGGTCGAGGCCAAGCCATGGTGGCGATCGACCGGTTTTGGTTTGTTTAAATGCGTCCGCGTGGTGGCGTTTTGTGGTTGTTTGGTCAAGTTCATGGTTGTCAATGCATATGTGTTGCATATTGCATGTTTTGGCTAACGTGGGTCAAGTTGTGAAGAACTTGTTCCGGATTCGTGTTTGCTTGTCTATTCTTTGTGCGGTGGCTTGCGAGTCAATGACGGTCAACGGCGAGGAGGATCGGGACTAAGTTTGGAGAGCCGAGGTCCGAAACGATCATGGATGCCGTGTGAGGTCAAGTGACTCAAGCGTGGCGCAGAATGGACGAGGTGACCGAACAGGCGGTTCGGTCGATCGGTTGGATCAGCGGCGAGTCGTTACAAGTGCTCGATGGTGCGGTGGGATCCGGACGGGAGAGACTTGACGACATGGAGCCGTTGATCAACCTACGTGGCGAAGCATGGGATTGCTTCACGATCTGTGGACTCGGTCTTTTGGAGAAGGATCGAGAAGGGTATTTTGGTAATTTCACCAAATACCGCCTTAGTGACCTTTGGCTAAAGCGTGGCGGCGAATCGACGCATGGTAAAGCGCTTTAGGTCAATCGATGATGAAGACGGCGCTTTGAGATGCGTCGTGTGTTAACCCATTGTGTGTTAGGGTTTAATGGGTGCCCTAATAGAATATTCTCTAGAATATAGCCTCCACTATATAAGGGCTAAGTCTTGGTTGCACTTAGAACCCTTTAGCCATTGTAACCCTAATTTTGTGTTTTAGGGTTTGGGGATGAAAGGAGGAGAGCTAGGGTTCTAGAGAGGATTGATTTGTGTGCTCTTGGATAGAGCTTTGTCCTCCTAGATTGGAGTGGTCAGAACCAACAATCATCCATCTATCCAAATCAATCCAACCTGATTTTGCAAGATGAGTCTCTATTTCGTTTTGTGTTCATCCTCTCCATTTGATGATTTGGGGCTTTTCTTGATCCGGGTGTTTTTACTTGGTTTTTCTTCTTGATCTTGCTTGCTGGGATATGTGGGAATCCATCTAAGGTCATCTAGATCAACATCCACCCACGAGCAAACATTTGGATCTAAGTTTTGATTTTGCCCGGTTTTGGTGAAAGAAAGGGTGATTTTCGGGGGTTTTGCTCTTGAGAGCTTTTGGCTTGATTCTTCCTGTGATTGAGAGTGCTAATATGTATGTGAGACCATCCTTAGCCATCTTGGATTGATTCCTCCCACGAAATCATCTCAATCACCGTTTTCGCATTTGGCTCGGTTTTGAATCCACCTTCGTTCAAACTGAAAAATATAGGAACTTTGGCATGGATCTTTGCAATCTTTGATTGGAATAGGTTCCTAATATCTTTAAGAAGGTGTGTTTCAAATTTCGTGGAGTTTGGCCTTACGGATCAAAAGTTAGACCGATTTTCGTTTTGATTCATTGAGTTGTCTGTCTGATTTTCTGTTCATCTTAGTCAAGGCGGTCGACCGCCAATTTCAGAGGTCGATCGCTTGTAGCGGTCGACCGCTCATTTGAGAGGTCTTACCGCTAGGCAAAAATCGACCGCCAATTTGAGAGGTCGACTAGTCCAACTCTTTGTGATTTGAGTTTTTGGGTATTTTGCTTGGGGTTTTGACTTGGATTCAATACAAGTCCTCTACAGTATGTAAATGTTGATCTTCATAGCTTCTGTAGCTATTGGAGTGATATTGTGTTGAGTCTAATCATGGTGAAAAATTAGGCGAGCTCCTATTCACCCCCCCTCTAGTCGCCTTTCCGGTCCTACAGTCTGTGATGACCTTTATGTAGTAGTGACTTCACGCGAGGATCAAGAATTCAGGTCAGTTGTAGCCGCACGGGATTGAACAGACGACTCACTGTAAAATCACCTGTTTTGTAATTCTCCTCATATAGTGATCATCATCAGTTGTGCACCTGTGCTTTTTTCCTGCAGAGATTTTCCACACTAAATCTGTGTCTCTTGTTATTGTTCATCTTCGTTCTAACACGATCCATCTCAACCTCAACCTGCAGTTTGCGCACGGCGGTGACTGCTCTGCACTTTTGTAGCGCACGATTGTAAAGATTGTTTAATGCATACGTGCCACTGGATATTGTATTCAATTACAAATATTAAACCTTCAACCCACTCCGAGCGTCCACAGAGCTCCATGCTAGTGTCCTGCTCTGCGGTGGTGTCCACGTCGCCCAGGTGTGTGGGCCATTTGATTCTCCCTTGAGCGTCTCAGGATCGTCCAATCGTGGGCGTTCCAAGGCCCCCAAACCCTAGTGTGAGGCCAGTCACCGCCACACCTCTCATTCCTCTGCCTCCCTTGTGACCCCCTTCTTTCCCTCCTCTCTCATGATGCCCTCCCACACCCTTGGTGTTCCGCCACGCTGCTGTCTCCCTTCGTGCCTTGTTGTGGGTCGTGGCTCGTCGCCTCCTCCAACTCCCCTACACGCCAGTGTCGCATCCCAAGATCCCGCGCAAGTGGGTGGCTCGCGGTGCCTTGCCACGCCACTGCCGTCAGTTTCCCCCTCACCCGTGCACCCGTTGACCGCATTACATCTAATTGTTGCGTGGTCGCCTCGAGGATCTGCACGCCGCCTCTCCCTCCCTTATAGCCCCCTCCCCATCGTACAAGGGTGTGGCAGGACCTGTTCAAATGGGTCGTGCCTGCCGGGCTGGCCCGAAGCATGATAATGTTGACCCAGCCCAGGCACAACACAACCTAACACTAAATGGAATGGGCCAGCACAGCCCAACGCACCGTGCCGCGCTTGGGTCGTGAACTCAACTAAGCGAGCTGGCTCGGCCCGGCACGCATAGTATCGTGTCCGGCATGGCACGCATGGCCCGTTTAGCACCAGTCAGCCTATTAGGTATGAATAGGCACGAGACGACCCGCTAGGCACGATTAGGCTCATTTAGCAACCCACAGGGCCCACTTACGGGCCCCTAGATGGCAGAGTTTCTACTTCAAATTCATATTATTTAGTTGGCATTATCTTTTCTCTCTCTCAGAAGCCATGGCATGTTGTCACTTGTTTGCCTTTTTGTTATTCAAGTAAATCGAATAGGATCCATTCGATGAAACAAGTAACATGATTTATTCTTATTCTTTCTTTTTGAAATTTGATTTGAATTGAATGCCTTTTAGCTTAGATGTTTACATATGGCGTAAGCATTGTTGTTTCTTATCCTTAGGCCTTCGCAACTTTTTCATACTTGTATTGAAAATCAAGGATGTTCTGGTATGTACACAACTCACTGTAATTCCTTTCGAAAATAATAATAACAGGTATTATTGTCATGTATCTTGTCTTTCAGATTATTGTTCAGATATACATTAATCACTTGCGCCCTTGAAGCTCCTGTTAGGTTGTTGTGACCCCGTCGATGGCCTCACCGTGACCTTCTAGTTGGGTTAAATGTCGCATGATATGCAAACGTCAGATCGATTATTCCATCTAGAGTATCTCCGTATACATGTATATTCTCTTGGCCAATTCCTGCATTGCTGCTGTTGAGAATTGGAGAATGACACGATGTATCTACGTGTCGAGAACTACTACTTTCCTTTATATATGTCTGCTGAGTCGAGCTGTATGCAACATGCATACAGCTAGTAGCTGAATACACTTGGCCTGCTGCTGCAGGTCCATCGATCGATCGGCCGACCAATGCCATGGCACGCATATTTATGGCTGCTGGATCAGAGCAATTTAATGTACCCCGATCCTTTTTATGATATAATTTATTTTTATTTTTTTAAGATAACATATCTCTAACTTTATTTTTAATTACGATCTATTTGGTCACGCCCACAACGTTAGGCGTGACAAAAATCTCTCACACGCCATGTACCATGGTATGGTTAAAGCTATCACGATAGTCCTTCGAGCCAGCACGTGTCCATTTTTTATGCTAAGTCATGTCAAGTCAAAAGAGGCAACATGATAACAATCGTTTGCCACGTCGAGATCTCAGTAAACTTGATAAAGTGCTTTTGCCACGTCACGGATTGTAGCGTGGCTAAAAGGAATAGAATTGAAAATAAAGTTAGGAAAAAATATCTTTAAAATATTTTTAAAAATAAATTAAATTATATATTAAAAAAAAGTTTTCCTAAGTGCTACTCACGTAGCGGCTGCTACTACATGGGGTATATATAGTAAGTTGTACCAGTACATCTGTGCGACTCTAGAAAGCAAAAATCCATCCACCCGGCCCAACGCGCACAGGCCAGTGGGAATGTTGGATCTTCCTACTCATCGCGTTGTTTCTTCCACAGTGCAATCGTAGTTGATAGGTCAGAAATCGCTTGTTCCGTGCTATATTCCTTTTTTTTCTCGAATTCGGAGTCGGACGTGGATAGCGCAAATACAAGTACGAATGTAGTAGTATCAGTCGCGAATATGTATCAAAATCGGTATGATGACCATTATTTTATCGGATAACACGCGAAAACATAAATCATACAAAATACACACATAACATTGATATAGCAACCATGCATGTCCAAAATACAACAATGTTGTAGCCGCTTCACTGGCAGCCTAACAAAGCTCAAAAAGTGCACTGCACGATACATAGACAGATGTCCCTAAACATTTACATGAATGCTTTTCACGACAAGTGGGGCATCAATAGACGCTCCAGTATTGGCATAGACATTTGCATTTAGCTGCTGAGAATTTTTAGCCGGCATCTTTTCGCGTCGTATTTATATGAATGGTCACCGTGGAATTTTTTTTACAAAAATAGCCTTCTGCCGTACGGTCATCGTGTGGCAAACCCTTCCCGCCCTCTATGTGCCCCGTTGTCATACGATCACCGTGCGATGGCACCTACACCCGCCTGCCATTCATCTAAGTCGCTCAACTGTTGAGTCGAGCGACACATCAACTAATGATTAGTGTTCGCACAGTGAGTCAGTGACGGTGCCGCGATGGTCATTCCCGTAGATGCGATCCATTTCGGCCAAGATTCAGCTGCCGCATTCCATCCTATTCCTCGCAACAAGAATTCAACTAGGATTTATATTTCAGAATCACTCCAAGTCTCAAAAGCTTGAAAGGAAGGAAGCACAACAGGATATAAAAAGACTCATCGCCGGTGGGCGAGCTGTGGACGGCGGAGACGAGCGGCGGACCGCCGGACGCCGTCAAGGCCAGCGAAAGAGCCGCGGACGGCGAGGACTAGTGGCAGACGCAGCCGAGGCCGGAGGGAACGTGCGGCGACCGGTCGGGACGAGCAGGCGGCGGGGCGCGCGTGTTGCAAGGAACGGCGGCCTGCCCCTAGGTCGATGGTGAAGGAAGGAGGCTTGCGGCTACTGCTGCTAGGGCGGTTGGCTGTCTAATACCGACGCTGCAATGGACTAGATGGGCCAGACCATTGGGCTTTCATGGGCTGCAAAGTGAAGAGGAACTCGGACATTACCGATTTAGAACTTCCGGATATTCCCGATAAAATCTTGAATAATTCCTCTATCCAGTGGACACCTCTCTCCCGCGTTCATTTCCGATTCCAACAACTACTATCCGTTGTCGATTCCGACAAAATCAGTCGGATACCGATTTCCTTTCCCGAATTTGCTCCGAATTAGTTCTAGATTCGATCGGGAAGAAGTATCCGCTCAGATTGCACAACTCTAGTTCGTTCACCGTGCGTGTTGTTCACTTGCTCCTGACGGCTAATCGATTGCGTCAATATTTTGTTCCTTTGGACAGACATAAAGTGTATCAATCGGGAAACTAAAAACACTTGCTCTTCAAAAAGAAACTAAAAAAACTCTACGGGTGATGGTGCCGTACCTAGCATGTCTAGATGCGAGCGAAGCAACGCGGCAATTTTCCCCTGAATTCTTGCTAGAATTGAACTGCTCTCCGTACGTTCCAAACATACCTGGGCCAACCGTCGAAACGCAGGCCGTATTTCACTTCATTTTTTCATCTCTATCCAAAGCGACCGGAGTCCAGCGCGGCCACTGATGCCTGTTAGTACTAACAGTTCCCGGACCGCAAGCGACGCACTCCTCCCCAAACGCTGCACTTATCATTGCAGAGGTTTACTGTGCTAGCAGTGTTTGCGGAAAATAAATTTTATGGGACGAGATCTCAAGAGAGGCCCCATACATCCACCGTCCATAACGAAAAAGAGTGAAGAAGAATCGGAGATCGGACGGTGAAGGAAAGGAGTCTCACCGTGAGGCCCTGTCCCATAAAATTTGTTTCCGTGTTTGCGTGAGCGAACAGCATCTGCAGCGCACTGTAGTGAATACCAAAGCAACAGAGAGAAACTTACTGTAACAGCAAGAGACACGACATGTTGGGACCTGGGCCACTTGGGAGGGAGGAACAGAGTGCTCTGCTCTGCCTCGACCAGGAGGGGTGCCCGCGTGCAGCTGTGGCTGCCTGGTCCTACGTGAAGACCGGGAAGTGCGGACTTAAAGGCCGACCCGACCGGGCACATGCCGCCGGCGTGCGGCTCCTTCCACCGGCACGCGGACTGCGGCCATTGCCAACAAATCCGGCCCCAAAAACCGAGCGCTGCCGGCCGCATGCCCCTGGCCCTGGGCTCGATCCCTCCCTCGGCTGCTGAACCCAACAACATCCAACAACTCAGGAGGAATTGATGATGACTTGATTGATTGCCACCGCCACCGCCAAGGCAGGCAGGCCAGGCACCAAAACACGAACACTGACAGACTCCAGTCTAGCCACTTGCTTCTTTTCTTATCCTCTGCCGCTTTTGGAGCTGGAAGACAGTGCACTCACTGCATGCCGGTGGAAAAAAATTCTCGTCAGCCGGCCTGTTGGCTTAATTCAAAATTATTTCATTTATATTTGTTAATTTGTTAAATATTAAAATAAATCAATTTCGAATGAAATTGTATTTCGCTTTGGCTCGACTCGTTAGCTCGATTCTAAAAATATTTGTAAACTATAAATAAAATAATATTAAACTATATCAATTCCGAGAAAAACTCAACAACATGAGAATGCGACTCAATATCCATCCTCCGTAGTTAGAGCAACGAGAAAACACTTGGCATAGCATGGCACCGGCTACCTGTACTAGTTTGGTAGGATGAATTAAACGGTTTTGGCTCCCATATTCCAAAGGGATGGGCCTCAACTGTTGACGAAAGGAAAGCATCCCAAATGTATACTCTTGGAGGTCTTGTGTGGGTGTTTTTTTTTTAAAACAAAATGGCCGCTACACTACTACTGCTATGCGGAGAATGTGTTGGCTCCAACGCATCAGTTGCTAAGAAATCAAAATGCATGGGCCAGCGTTTATACGCTGCACGGCGTTACAGCTCGTGCTACTGCTACCCGACCAACGGATCCGGATACTCTGTAGTACCGCAGATGTGTATAGTAGCAAAAGTATTACCACCGCGCTTCTGCTACACCACTCTGCGATATCTTGTAGAATCGATGCCGATTTTACTATGCACGAAATCTTGTGTTGATTGTACTGTTTATTATTGTAGCAAGTCTTGTGTGCTATTGATTTAAACCATTCACTGACGATTAGACAACCCAAATAAGTCCTAATGCATGTGTATTGTGCACCTCTGCCCCAACCAACTACGTGAGCGAGCCTTTGGCGCCAAAACCTCTCCGATCCGAGAACCGAGATGGATCAAAGGTCACAAGGAGTTGGACTGCTGGAGCCTGGAGCTACCCGCCATTTTTTTTGGCGCCAAGGCTTCATACCGAATGGCGCGAAAATACAGTCGGCGGGGGTCAAAGATTCGGTCCTTTGCCTCCTCGCCGATCCGTCCCGTCTTTGATTTCTCCCCCTCTTTTCTTCTCTTCCCCATCTCCGCTCGTCCGGGCGAATCAAATGTGTGCACTGCTCCATCCAGTCATAAATTATATCCTTCATTTTGAAAATGTGCTCAATCTAGGTATCCGCCAAAATGACATCTCCTGTTGGTGAAATGCAACCCATCCAAATGCGACAAAACCGATTGGTGAAATGCAACATCTTAACTGTGCCAAGCGTACCAGCATATCCAGCTACTGTGGCTCTATAGCTGTGATTTTGTTTATAGCTGTCCGTGTTCGTTGTTTATTCTTTAATGCAGTCAGAAATAGTCTTTTAAAAAATATATACAGTAGTAGTAGTACACTCGAGGTTGAAGGAGGAGGATTGGAACAAGAGTAGGGTCCGGTATTCCCAGCAACTCATCGCAAAGATTAATTGGTCTTCTGACACCATCTGCCTTGTGACTTGGTGATGCGTCTTCATTTGAATCATGGCGAAACATCCCTTGATGGATGATGCACTCAATCGTGCGTCGCATTCATGCCGATCCACGCTCGGCTCGACTCGACCTGAGTTGTCTTTGCCTATCAATATCGTGCCTCTCTCGTAGCAGTTGCGTACACATGATGGAGTACATGGTTGGCCCATGTTGAAACCACCTTTGAGCATTTCAGGAGCCAAGCATACATGTATGTATGGTTATATTTTTCTGGACCAAATCACCGGCCTTTGATTCTCATTAGCGTCCAGAACCGACCGGTGAAATTATGTACTATTTGTGTAATGCGTATTTGTTGCCAGATGGAGTGAGTAATAACCTTTTTGAAGGGAAATTAGGTTTGGCAAAAGGAAGAAAAAAAAGCGTTGAACCAATAGTTTGAAAAATAAATAAATTAGGGACTAGCTGGTCAAATGATATTTAAAAAAAGGAGTTGTGCACGAACAGAACTGTACCGATGAAATTCAAAAATCAAAACCTTAATTAATTAAGCGGTATTATTCTATTTTTTTAGATCGGCGGTGTTATTTCTGTTGACACTCAATTTATCATCATTTTCTATCAGTGCACATTTCTTTTATTCTAATGCAAGTTAGGGCACTCCACGCAAGCAAGTTTGCTTGATATTAAGGCATGTTTCATGTTTGGTCCATGACTAACGGTGTCATAACTAAGCTTAGGCAATATGTGGCTTGCCACAAAAGGTGTGGCCAACAAATTGGTTGCCACTAGTGTGGCGAAGTTAGCAAAGAAGTTGGTCATGTTTGGTTTGTTGTCACAACATGCCACAACCTATTGAAGCACGTTTGACTTTCTTAGGCTGGTGTTTGGTATGATGCCACACTTTTGGCATGTCATAAAATCTTACTCTCGTGCCCCACTTGTTGTAGACACAATTCTTTGTCATGTTCTGTGTCACATCCCAATTTTTATGGATTTTTGAAATTTTCAAAATAAAAATAACTATTTGATTTTTGTTAAGGTTGCTAAAGCTTAACTTGGAATTTTAGAAAAACGAAAACAATTTAATATGAGTTAATCAAACTTTAATTAATTCGAAATTTGGTTTACTCGAATTTTCTTGGGCTTTATTAGATTTAAAGTCAAAAATAGTACTTTAAGTATTTTCTTGAATTTTTGGACTTGATTTACTATTTTCTAAAAAGCCTTTCTGGATTAGTGTATTCTCTGTAATCGAAATTTTGTTTCCTTCCCGCGCCCGTTTCCCGCACGACCACCCACTCGGTTTCGACCATCCTGTTAGTGTCAACCACCCTCTCGGTTTCGACCAGTACCACTCGGTTTCACCAGACCCACCTGTCAGCCTCCCCTACTCACCTTCGCCTCCCTCCCGTTGCTCGCCTATGCCGCCAGCACTCGCGTGCGTCACCGCTGCGACAAAAGTCATCGCCCCGTCGCAAATCCCGCCCCTTTTTCTCTCGGTGACGTGCGCATTAATGGCCCATCTTTCTCTGCACCTGCTTCCCTTGACTCTGGCGCTCTCTCCTTTAGCCTAGTCCCATCACCATCGTGTCCCCGACGCGCCAGCACCGCGCGCCTCCGAGTCTCTCAACAGCTTTCCCCTCCTCTTCTCTAGGCTATAAAGAGCCCTAGCAGCCCCCCCCCCCTCATCTCTTTTCCCCACCCAACTCTTCCTCTCACTCTTATTCTCAGAGTTTGCATGAAGCTCCGAGCTCCGAGTTTCTGGCCACCACGCCTCATCGTCATTCCGGTCGCCACCGTGAAGCTCCTTTCTCTCTACCCGTGTTGTTTCATGTTTTAGGGCACAACGAACTTATCGCCTAACTGGATTTGGTTTTGGTCCTCAGAAGCTTTTGGATTTGAGCTTCGTCTTCATCTCCGGCCGAAAGGGGCATTTCCACCACCATATTGCCTCCGGTGAGATATTTCTAAATTACTCCATCTCTGAACATCCCAGACTTTTAATGGTGCTCCCCGACCTTCCATTGTCAGACTCTCACTGATGCTCCCCAACCTTCCATTGTCTCTCTTTTCTCTCAGGCTATCTCCTCCGCGTTGAAGCACCGCCGCTGCCTCGGGTTCACGTCACCAGACCATCATCCACGAGCTCCTTTTCTTATTTGTTGGCTTGTAAGCTTTTCTGGTAATTAAGCTCTGGTAGTTATTAATAAAGCTTTGCGTTTATGGATTTTACCATATTTGTTTACTATGTGAACTAGCCATTGATCATGGGACTAATTCAGAAATGCATAGAGAATTTAGAGTGTTAATCCCGGGTTCTAACATTGTGCCACGGCTATGGCCAACGATTTCTCAGCCACAAAAGTTGTGGCATGCCACACTTTAGCACAAAAAGTTTGGCATATTGTAGTTAGCAACCAAACATGCCCTATGACACATGAGCCATGGAGCTAAGAAAACGTGGTAAGCCACAAGTATGACATAGAACGAAACACATGGCTAAGAAACTGTGGTGTGACTAATGTTAGATGTGGCAAGGTGTTGCGATAAGAGATTGTGGTTGTTGCTTCATCTGTATGGTGGGATGTTGTAGCCGAGTGGATTTTTGTTGCATGCTTTAATCTTATGTGTACTTGTGTTTTTTTAATGCATCATGGGGCTTCAGATTAGATGAAATAGTAGCAATAACAGGCGACAGAGGAGTGTGCAAATGGATGATTTGGTGGTGGGTTCTCGATTCTTCAATCGGGCTGGGGTGGAAATCAAGGTGGAGGTGACGTTCGTCGGGGTGAGGTTGAAGTCGACGATTCCACGGGATGTGTACATGATGAAGAAAGATGATGTGGGAATCCGATGGACAAAATCAAGTCATATAATGATCTGACGGCTACCCCGTGTGTCCCATCCTAGCGCCTGGATCGGGCGTTTGGACGCTAGTTGTGCCATAAAAATAGAGTCATCGGCTAAAATGGTATTGTTGCAAGACAAAATAGCAAAAATAGTTCCCCCACGAGCGAATTGGAAAATTATACCGGAGACGTACCAGTTAGTAGGCGATACGTGCCCTCGTCCGCGCCCCCACTGCACGGAATCACCGCTACAATGCTCGTCTACGCGTCCACAGAACGGAGTCGGCAAAAAAAAGTCTGCTACAGTGCTTGTCCGCTCTCCCCTTGCGTGGACTCGAAAAAAAATCGCATGAACAATGCGCTACCGAGGGGCTATTTTTATCAATTCACTCGCGAGAGTGGATGCTATTTTTGCCATTTCGTCTCACAACATTGCCAATTTAGCCGATAACTACATAAAAATAGAAATGGGTTCTCTGCATTGAAGGTTTCAATATAGAGGATCTACAGTATATGATATTAGAAAATAATCTCCACTGTCTAAAACAAATCAAAGGTCCAGATCAATAGTTATTATGTTCCCACTACAGTGAAATCACTATAAATCAAGTAAAATCATACTAGCAGTATATTTGACTTGGAACGTTCGAGGCAGAGCCGAGGAGGCTACACTGTCCTGACGCGGAGGCACCGATGCACGTCGTCGTGGACACCCCCGTCTATTCTATGCACCGATGCACGTCGTCGCCGTGCCGTGGCGATCGATCGAGGCCGCCGCTCGCGCGCAATGCCGGCGTGCGTGCGTGCTTCTTGCGGCGCATGTCGTCGTGGACCGGCAAATACTGCCCCCCTGTATGCACGCACGAACCGAGCGGGTATCAAATCGGACCATATCTTCGTTCGGCAATTGATTTCGTTTTTTGTACTGCTTCGATTAAATTAACTAATCGTGTGCACGACCCTGCAGCTACGTAGCTAGCCAGGCAGGCAGGTTTGCTCATGCTGCTGATCGGATAGATCGATCGTGTGCGTGCGTGATTAATTGAACGCCGCCACCGTTGATGCATCTCTGGATCTTGACATGTTGATTGAGTGCGGCTAGCTCACACTATAATGTTGACGTTTCAAGTTTCGGGTTTTACTCGTAGGTTCCATGAGGTTTCTCGTTTCGTGACGTTTACGTTTCAGGTTTGAAGTTCCGTCACGTTTCGTGAAAATAGTTTTAAAAAAGTTTTACAATGTTTCAGCATGTGCCGTGAGAAGTTACATACAAGTTTCAACAAGTTGTAAGAAATTTTTTAAAAAATCAACAAGTCTCAGAAAAGGTTTGAAACATGTTCGGAGGCAAGCCTACCCTCGGCTAGATGCCGTGTCGTCGCCGCTGCTGACCGGGAGCCACAAGTCTACGCCTCCGTCTCTGGCTGCAAGCTGCGGCTCCTCCTCCTACCGCGCCACCTCCGCCTTTGGTTATGAGTCACACCGTCGCTTCTCTGTGAAGCAACGTCGCCTCCTGCAGCTGCGACTGCGCCACCATCTGCTCCTCCTTCAGTCGTGAGCCATGGTTGCTCCTTCGGCTTCGCCGCCTCTAACTCCTGTAACGAGTTGCCCTGTCACCTCGCCGCGAAGCTGTGCCACCTCCTCCAACCGTGCCGCCACCGGCTCCTCCTCTGGCCACAAGCCCAGCGCCACCTCTGCTCCTTGCTAGTTTGCACACCGTTTCGGCTCCTCCTTTGCCGACCGCCTTTAATCCGAGCGAGGAAGAGAGGAGAGCAAGACGAAAGGATAATGTGGCTGGATCGAGAGGAATAGAGTGAGAGAAAGGAGAAAACGAAGGGACAGGAGTGTGCATTTAAGTGATAAGAAAGGATAATCTTTTAGAATATGCCACACATAAGTTGAATTTCAAGGCTTACTACAAATCATTTTTTAGGAAAAAGCTTACTAGCTATTATGGAACGGAGGGGATAAGTATTGGAAATATTTATATATATCCTAAAACACATATTTATATATCCCAAGACACACACATATATACTCCATGTGTTGGATTAATTTAGGTGGAAGAATTAAGCTTGATTGTGATGGAGGCGTGGTGTGGTGGTGTGCGTGTGTGGGTGTCTATGTGTTTAGGGGCGGAATTAGAACGAAAATGACCGAGATTCACTACTTCACTATATATATAACAATATATATAATTTTCAAGCATCAATGTACTAAATAGTAATATATGTGGTAAATATTAGCAAAATGTATCATTCAATAGAGGTTGAAATTTGAATGGGGTCACAACTTTTAAGCGAAGTGCACGTATATAATATATATGGACTAATCTCTACTAAATTTTTTTTACCCGGTGTTCTGTGACACAGGGTCCACCAATATGGTTCCGCACCTGTATATGTTGTTTTAGGTGTTTCGAAAAAAAAAGATGGAGGCGTGGCATAGGGTGCTTGCTTGTACATATGGCCGTACCATCCATTGCACCCCACGCCGTATGAAATAAGCGTACGTACGGTCAAATTACGATTTTTTATATTAATTAATCTTTTTTAAAATTTTATTTCAAAATTAACGCCCAGCGTACTTTATTTCCAATTCTGATCCTTTTGGTCACGCCACCACCCGTGATGTGACAAAACAACGCTATCATGTCAGTCCGTATCTAGGGCAAACTTTTGTCACACTACCACCCGTGGCGTGTCAGTGTTGTTTGGTCACGTCACGACTAGTGGCGTGACTAAAAGTGCTATTTAGCGAACTTATTTTACGGCGTGACAGTATTGTTTTGTCACGTATGGGTGGTGGCATGACCAAAGAGGTCAGAATTGGAAATAAAGTGCGTCGAGGGTGGAAATAAAGTACGTCGAAGGTTAATTTTAAAATAAAAGTTAAAAAGAGATTAATTAATAAAAAAGTTCTCCAATTACTCCCAAAAGCGGTTAGCAACGGTATTAACGGAGCACGTAAATATGGCGGTCGTCCATCCATTACTGACACGCCGTCGGTTACGTGACGATCGATCGAGCTGCAGCTAGCTGGAGTAGCTCACGACCTTCGATCTCGCCATTAATGGCCATCACGACGCATGTGTGTGCCTACGCGTGTGGGCTAGCTAGCTACGGCCCCGCATGATCTTACCGCCATAAATTGCTGACAAGCCTTGTTTACTTGGACACGCACGGCAGCTTCAAGCTGGAGGTCGGCAAAGCCGGTCAGGAATATGCACGAGATATTCGACCGGGAACTAATTCCTAGCTTTGTCTGCTTAGAGCAATATACCATAATGTGATGTTACCTGTTTGTAATCTTTACCACATATGACACGGGATGATATGTGGATAAGAGATGAAAACATAGAGAATTGAGTTGTTCTTCATACAAGAATGATTATAACATGTAAAGCAAGATCGTTATGCGTGAAAATATCTATAGAAATATTTTAAAAAACAACACATTGTAGGCAAGGGCGTAGCTGGCCATAGGCCTCGGGCTGGCCCATCTACATTTGGCCTAAAGTCAATTTTTTCTGTTTTTTTTTCACAGGATTTCACGTGAGATTTTGACCCTAGGCCTCGAGCTATTGTCCCGGAAACCTAACTCCGCCCCTGATTGTAGGAACCATCTTTTGCACTGTCTATACATGACATGAAATGGTACTATAGACAAATTTGTCTATACCATTGTATACACCTTTATTTCCTCGTGTCCTTGTCCTGACACTACACATTTCGAACAAATGCCATGCCCTAGCTAGTTTCTCTATATGACCGTCCCTCCTGTTAAACAATAGAATTCGTCGGTACAAAATCTCAATCCAATCACACAACAGAGAAAAAGAATGTAGAGTGGATCCAATATCCTTATTCATGTGTGTCATTGTACACAAATGATCCTCATATTTATAAACCGAAAAGGTAAACCTCTTCTAGAGACGGTTTATTCTTTTGTACATAATTGGGTTTGTAACACCTTCTTCTCCACTAACGAAACCAACCAACTTGCCAGATGGATCCAGGAAGTGGGGAACAAAAATCTGAGGTGGCAATTGCTGAATTTCCACGTAGGATTAAGGAGCCTTCCTCTCCTAGAAAGATGCGGATCCATGTTCGGTGGTGCACCGGACGGAGGGCGGCAGAGACAGCAACGCGACACTCCATAACGACGACAGACAAGCGCAGGGCAGCGGCCGAGCCGGCCCCACGCCGACAGCTAGCGCAGAGACAACCACCCTAGCCCCGTGGGCCCCGCTCTTTTTTTTTATTTTTGTGATGACACATTTGGGGGAAAACATTATTTCTCCACTGAGAATTACAAACAAAAATAATAATTTTCAGTTGAACCTGTCGTGCACATCTGCATCTTTGTTGAAAATAAAGGGGTGACAAAAAAAAATCACTATGAATTGATGCCGAGAGAAGGTAAACTGAAGGGTAGGTACCCGAACTCAACATACACCGTCGGCTGTGGAAAAATTCTGCTCTAACGTACGAAAGGAGGGGAAATTGCCAGTGTAATTTTAAATAAGCAAATGTCTACCTTTACACACACCTTAGTAGAATTTCATGAGCTTACAGATTTCCCTCCGCCCTCTGCTAAAGAGGCAGACTATGGTGTGTGGGTGCGTCTTCTTGTAATTGCAAAAAAATACGGGGCAAATTTTCAAACTACTAAATCCCTCGACCACAGACAGAAACTACTGCTGAATTACTCCACTAGGAAATAGACATGCGTTAGGTTGCGATAAGGCGATTGATCAACACAAAAGAAAAGAAAAACTACCTTAATTAAGCCGGACGCAAAGGGCGGGAGTGTGCAGGTAAAAGCCAAGGAACAGCCACACACCGCCTCCACGTGGCGAGCCACCTGGCTCCCATAAGCCGCTCGACGTGGCCGCGGGCCCACCACCACCCCTCCCCTTAAATAAACAAACACCCCCCAATTCCCACTCCCCGCATTCCAATTCCAAATTCCGACACCTAGTCATTTCCAATTCAAAGCAGCAGAGCAGCAGCAGCACAAAGCCAAACCAAGAAGAAGCCACCAAACCGCGGGCGATTCCGCCGAAGCGCCCCCCACCCTCGCGCACCCCGCCCCCGTCCTCGCGCCCTTCGTCTCCTAGCTAGCTTGCATATATACCGAGCTGGTCGTTTGGTTGCGTGCACGGAACACGCGAGAGCGGAGGCAGGAAGCCATCGAGGTGGTTGATTTGAGGTTGGGAGGTGGAGCGGCCGGCGATGGAGTGGCTGGACGAGTACGAGAAGCTGGTGATCAGGATGAACACCCCCAGGGTGGTGATCGACAATGCGGTCTGCCCCACGGCGACGCTCGTGCAGGTGAGCATCATCTCGATCGGTTCTTGGGTGGGTGTACATGGTGGTGGTTAGTGAGGTTGGTGTGTGATTTGGCCGTTTTGGTTGTGGTGTGCCGCATCGCAGGTGGACAGCGCGAGGAAGAGAGGGGTGCTGATTGAGGCGGTGCAGGTGCTCGCCGACCTCGATTTGTCCATCAAGAAGGCCTACATCTCATCGGACGGGAGGTGGTTCATGGATGTCTTCCATGTCACCGACCGCCTCGGGTGCAAGCTCACCGACGACAGCGTCATCGCCTACATCGAGCAGGTAGGCCCTCGCTTGCTTCTTGGTTTCTTGGCGCCGTGCATGGCCTCGCCGGAGCGAGAAAGGGGCAGCCTTTTTTATTCGATGTCTTGATTTGGTTTCAGTCTCTGGGGACGTGGAACGGGCCTGCGCGGCCGGCGGCCCTCGAGGGGCTGACGGCGCTGGAGCTGACGGGCGCCGACCGCACGGGGCTCATCTCCGAGGTGTTCGCCGTGCTCGCCGACATGGACTGCAGCGTCGTGGAGGCCAAGGCGTGGACGCACCGTGGCCGCCTCGCTTGCCTCGTCTTCCTCCGCGACGAGGACGCCGATGCCGACAGGGTGGCGCGCGTCGAGGCCCGCCTCGGCCACCTCCTCCGCGGCGACTCCGACGCGCTCGGCGCCGTGGCGGCCGTCCCCGCCGCCGCCGTCGCGCACGCGGACCGCCGCCTCCACCAGCTCATGTCCGCGGACCGCGACCGCGAGCGCGCGTCCCCGACCCCGGCCGTGTCCGTCCAGAGCTGGGCGGAGCGCGGGTATTCGGTGGTCACCGTGCAGTGCCGCGACCGCCCCAAGCTGCTCTTCGATGTCGTCTGCACGCTCACCGACATGGAGTATGTCGTCTTCCACGGCACCATCGACACCAACGGCGACCAAGCGCACCAGGAATTCTACATTCGGCACGCCGATGGGAGCCCCATCAGCTCCGAGGCCGAGAGGCAGAGAGTGAGCCAATGCCTCCAAGACGCCATTGAACGGAGATCATTCGAGGTACTAAGATGCTAGCTAATTCAATGCAATTTTTGGCACTAGAAGAAAGTCTTTTGCATTCATGGGTGCTAATGTGTTGGGTTTCTTCCTTTCCAGGGTGTGAGATTGGAGCTGTGCACGCCAGACAGGCCGGGACTGCTGTCTGACGTCACCCGGACGTTCCGGGAGAACGGATTGCTCGTTGCGCAGTCCGAGGTGTCGACGAAGGGCGACATGGCCTCCAATGTGTTCTATGTGACCGACGCGGCCGGCCAGGCCGTCGATCACAGCACCATTGATGCCGTGAGGGAGAGGGTTGGCATGGACTGCCTTGTCGTCAAGGAGGAGCACCGGCCGCAGCTCTACCAGAAGGCCGGGCCGGGTGACCGGGACGACGGCAACGGTGGCGGCATTGGGCTGTTCTACCTGGGCAACTTTGTGAAGAGAAACCTGTACAACCTGGGCCTGATCAAATCTTGCTCATAAAGGCAGAAATCAAACAACCAAGAAGCACACAACAATTCAGTCAGCCATTCTGTTCTTGATAGCTGTGACAATACACATGGAGGCATGGAGGTACCCTGATTGCTTCGGCTGTTCCACAATATATTCCACGACATGCTGATGTACATAGAAGATTCTGAGGGACAAGATGAAGGTGCAAAAGTGATGTATAGTCCTCTGTTAAGGTCATCCAGCCAGCCTGAAAGGGCAGACATGCCTCATTCGGATCAAGAAAAGGAGATGCTAGCTAGAAGCCTAGAATGGTGGTGAGGTGAGACAAAGGAGAAGATCCAGGAAAGCCAGGATTGCACAAGGAGGAACAAGATGATAAAACCTAGCAGTAGAAAGTGCAGCTATGTACATAGAGAATTTGATGCAGTTTAGCAGTACTAGCTAGTGTGTGTAGTGAGTGCATTCATGATGGTTTGACACAATGGATTATGGAGCAAGGACGATTTGTTCTGTGTACTTTACTGTACTGCTGCTGCCTTCTTTGGCAAAAAATTATTTGGGTTCGTTAGCTTTGTTTCTTTTTGTCTGCGTTGTGCTTTGCTGCTGCTGCTGTTGATGTGCTGCATCGTACACCCTAGTATCCAGCCCAAATCTGGTTACACTTTACCTTTTAATTTAGGTGCTGAAATGGCGCTTTGTTCATTTGGTGTAGCTTGCAAGGGAAACAAGATGCTCGACTTTGGGCCTGGGGAGAGTAATTGGTAATCACAGCAAGAGCCTATGGAGGCAAGCTGCTGTCGCATTGTTCTTTTCCTTTTCCTTCCTTTGGAAGAGTAAATTTCACAAAACTCTATGTACTGGGATATTAGTAACACAAAACTGCATGTATTACTTTTTTTCTTCTTCACAAAACTATAGGCCATGAGGCACCTGGTTTCACTTAACTCGATTTCTTTCGTATCCCGTCCTAAGCCATTGTTCTAACCTAGTAGGCCCACAAGTTAGGCGCTCACGTGGCAAGAAAGTAAGCGACATGTGCGCACACCTGGCAGTGTCCGCACAGTCCGACGTGGCACTAGGGCTAGCTCCGCAGGCACTAAGGTAGGAGTGGTCGACACCAACCGCCACTGTCGCCCAGTTCCCACGCGCATCTAGGTCGATCCCGCCACCATCAGGTCGCCGCAAGTGAGGGAGCAAGAAATGGCGAAAAAAACAAGGGCTGTTGGTCAGTTAACGGGATCTATACCGTATAATAAATATTAATTTTCTTTTACACAGAAATAAATAGAAATATTAACTTTATCTATTGCATCACCTGCTACTAAATTTTCGAGCCGAGCCCCTTGCCCAGCTCGTTAAATTTTCGAGCCGAGCTCGAGCCGCTCGGTTGGCTTGTGGGCTGATTGCCTCTGGCCCACATAGCTCCAAAGTCCACATCATTGAGGCCCAACCGGCCCATCCCCCATCCTCCTTAGCCACCTCATAACCCATTGACCTTCATTGTGCCCCCAATCCCCCCAAATCACCCCCATGTCCCCATCCCTTCCCGCTCCCATCCACCACGTCGTCCCGACTCCTATCCCGTTCGCTGCCCCGTCCCTCATCCTTCGCACCTCCGCCTCGTCCTTTGCGCCTCCGTCCCCCTTGTGGCGTTCTCCGCGACACCAGACCCCCCTCCGCCCCATCGCCCCATCCCCTATCCTCCTCACTTCCTTAGCCGCCCCGTCCTCCTCAGCCGCCCCATCATCCTCAGGCCTTAGCCGTGCCGTCCTCCATCTGTCGTCTCTCCTCCATCAACTGTGAGCCTGTGACTTCCTCCAACTGACGCGCCCTTCTCCACCTCTATGTATGTATCGCCAATGCAGTACTTCTGATGGTGTGTCAAATCTAACTTCTCAAGTCAAATTTTGTTTTGTTAAGAACGATGTGAAAACATATATGAAACGAGGCGGTACATCCATCTTGCATATTGTTCAATGTTGTGTGTGTGTGTGTGTGTGTCTATGTTGTATAGATCATACTTTTAATTATGTATAAATGTTTACTCCTTTCTATACATAATTCACCAATGCTTTCTGTACATAATTCACCAATGCTTTCTGTCATTTTACTCATTTTGAGAAACATAATTTTAGTAATATTTGTTAGATGGTATGATTCATTCTGATTGTTGTGATTAAATGGATTATGTTGAATGATTAAATACAATTGAATCGACAGTTGTAAACTTGTGATTTTGTCTTGCGTTTCATTCAAGAAAATACTTCTTGCTTCTGGCTTGTTCTGCATTCTCAATTGGATTAGAGCCGAGCCAGCATCACACTTCCTTCTATCATTTTCAATTGGCTTGGCTTGTTATGCATTTCATCCTTCGGGTCTCTGGCTTTGTTTTTGCATTTCTGCCTTCACCGAGCCGAGCCAAAGGATTGCGAGCCACCTCGAGCAACTTTCTAGGTCCTATCACGAGCCAACTCAAGCTTGCTTTTGAGCCAAGCCGAGCCTCTCTCCTAGCTCGTTCCCGAAACGAGCCGAGCCCGCTTTTCAGACAAGCTTGGGCAAGCCTGGCACGAGCCGGCTTGGCTCGACTCATTTCCAGCCCTACTCCCAGCTACCTTCTCCTACCATCAGTGCACGCCTTCGCCTCCCACACCTCCTCCTATGCCGTATAGGGCTAGAAAAATAGCTCGAGACTCGTGAGCCTGCTCGAGCTCGTTGCGAGCCGATCCGGCTCGGCTCAAGTTCGTGATTTTTCGAGCCGAGCTGAGCCCAGTTTTCAGCTTGGTGAAAAATCGAGCCGAGCTCGAGCTGCTCATGAGCCGGCTTGCGAGCCAAATTGGCTCGTGACTGTTGACCGCGCAGTCATTGTCTCACCGATCCCCTACAACATCCTCTCAAATTCCCCACCTCTTCAGACCTTCAGTTCTTCACCATGGGCCTCCCCCCACCCGCCTCGCCTCCTCCACCTCTGCCCCGCCCACCTCGCCTCCTCCACCCGTCGCCTCCCCCTCTCCCTCGCCCAGCTCTACCCACCGGCGCCGCCGCCTCTGCCTCCCTCTCCTGGCCTTCCCCTCGCCTCGCCCGTCGCGCCACCTCCGCCCTACCCACCTCACCTCTTCCACCCACCTCCCCTCCTCCCTCCCTCGCCCAGCTCCACCCACCCCTCGCCCCTCGCGATTCCTCTTCCACAGCCGGTCTAGCAGGAGCTTCCTCGACGGTCATCGCGGAGGTGTGGAAGGAGTACGGGTATGATCACGAGGGCGCCATCGTTGTCCCGTGCGGCGTCGAGCGATTCTAGCAGGCGGTGGAAGCCTCAGACTGTGAGCACGGCCGGCGTCATCACCACTTCCGCTTACCTCACCTGGCCGGGTGCTTTAGGCCTTCTCATGATTTAATTTCTTGTCTTACAGTGAACTGAAGTGGTCTCCGATTGAGATATGCGATGAGAGGTTGAGTCCTATGTTCTATTTTGGTTAATTTCTTCTTCTCGCCTAAGCTTTGTTTCAAGGAAAATTCGAGCAAGAACATCGATAGAGAGTGTTTCGGGATGCCCCTGACAGACAGAACAGTACATATTTTTTTGATGCACAATTGACACTCTCTATCTTACCTCTGTTTAACCATGTTTGATGCACAATTGACAATTACATGGCAACATAGGAATGATTGAGATGGCATTTTAAGGGTTTAGATTAGTAACACTGGTTAGGTGTTGGTTCTTACCTTCTTGGTTACAGATGGTGGATGTGTAGACAAAATTTAGATATCTTCAGTTTGCATTACTTACAGGTTGTAATATATGGTAGATCTGTAGAGAATTTATATCTTTTAGGTTTGCATTGCTTGTTGCTGGTTCCACCATCACTCTGTTACTGAGTAATAACATGAAACTGTTTGCCTACCAATTCATTGCTTGACCTTTGGTTGTAACTGGGCTGGGGGGGGGGTCCCTAGCTCGTTCGATCTTTTCGAGCCGGCTCGAGTTTTTTCAAGCCGAGCCGGCTTTCGAGCTTGTTTTCCAAACGAGCCGAGCCGAAACTCAGACTTAGCCTAGGCGAGCTTAGCTCGAGCCAGCTCGGCACGGCTTGTTTCCACCCCTAATGCCGTCGGATCCCCTCGTTGATGGCGATGACGGCAATGGTAGCATCGTGCGACGTGGCAGTGCTAAGCGAGGAGGAGGCGATGCTTGTTCGGCCAGAGTGGAGCAGGAGGCGACGACGCAGGGGAAGATTAGGATGAAGAGGATGTCGTGTAGTGAACTCGAGATGGCGGCACGGCGAGGGAAGGGCGCCTTCGTCTCTGCCTCCCCTCCCTTCCCCGACGTCACTGCTTGTCCTCCAAGGTATCACTGCCTCCTCTCCTCCCTTCCTTCCCGGTGCCTTCTCCCGTCCTCGACGCTGCCTTACCATGCCGCCACCTCCTACGCCGTCGGATCACCCCGTCTTCGTGCATGTCGCCGTTGCAACCCGTGGACTGAATGATGTAGTGGGTCGGGATCTCCGAGGCACAAAGAGAATGCTAGACGGGTGCGGGTGGTGAGTCGCGGCGCGAGGGGATAGGGCGTGAGAAAGGAAGGAGTTGGATGGCGACAAATTTTGGTGTGTGCATGGGATAAGAAGTGGTGTAGTGACGATTTAGATGGTTGCGAAAGAAGTGGGGGCATGGATGTGTTCGCGAGTCACCGGGGGGGGGGGTGAGACCTTGTCTTTGTCAAGTTGGGTCCACATGTTGGTACGCCTCGATGAGGAATTGGGAAAGGGTGAGAGAGGCCAACCACGCATACGGGAGAAAGGACGATCTTCCCGCTGCCTGGAGGTAAACTCCTTTTATTAGTTAAGATTTAGAGTTTGAGATTGGAGGTATTTTGAGGATATTTGTCGTTATGGTCATGTACGGGAAGGGGATTCTTACTGAATTTGGGGAGGTGTTCCAGAAATCAATTGGTTTGGTTTATTCGGTTTGAGCATTAGGGTGTTGTAGTTGTTATGAATATTGTGTGTGTTGAAACGGCCCAATGGGAAATATATATAAGGTGTACAAGGGTGCATGCCATATACAGATAAGGCAATACAAAAGGCAGATAAGAAAATATAAAAGAGTTCCTATTCTAGCACCCCCCTCAAATGCAAGACGTATGCAATAGCGTTGCATTGGGAAAGGGTTGACACTAAAATATGGAAAATCCGAAGTCCGAGTCTTGATAATGTCGTCGTAGCATACACTTCTTGGAAAATATATCGAGTATCAAAAAAATCTCCTCCCATTTGAGGTCGCGCAACAACCCATAAAGCACAAGGTGCACGGGCTGAGAAAGTCGACTGCGGTAATACGACGGAGAAGATGATGAAACCGATATGAATAGAGAGAGCTGTCAAATCAAGCCGAATAGGAATAGGTGGAAGCATGACAGCGCAGATCGAAGCCCAAGACGGTGGCGACGCAAAAGAAGCGTGGCGGCCTTAGAAGCTCGGGGCGGCGGCTAAGAAAGCGGCGGCATCATAACGACTTCTACGATCTGCACGCGGCTCAGAAAGAAGAGTGGGAGCGACAGCTGCTGCCATGCATAAGGCAATTCCTATGCTTCTATAACTAACAATAAATTTATGGACTCGTATAGCTTAGACGAACTCAAAGATCGAGTGGTATGGACTTGGATGGACACAGTGGAAAAAAACGACACTAAGAAAAAAAAATCTAAGGATAACTAGGAGCAAGCAATCGCATCTCTCCTCCGATCACCAATAGCAAACACCAGCCCAACACGAAACAACAGTAATGACCCATTCTTTGTTTTCTCAATCTACCTCCATCTCCACCAGCAACAGCAACACATTGCAATCTCAATGAAGAAAGGCCACAGCATCCAAGACCACAGCAAAAAAGGCCACAACATCCAAGGTCACAGCATCCAAGACCACAGGGAAGAAGGCCACAGCATCCAAGACTCCAACCATCTCCCAAGTCTCTCCTTCCTAAGCAGAAGCAGCGGTCAAACCAAAAAACTGCACGAAGAAAAGGAGGCGTCGGCGTTAGGCGTGGCCGGGCGAAGCTTAGGCGAACAAGTGATTCGGCCGGGTGAGTCTGGCGGTGCCTCGATCCGGCCGGATCGGAGCAGAGAGAGCGGCGGCGCTCATGAGCTAGCTCCGGAGGCGGCGGTGCCTCAATCCAGGCCAGATCCGGCGACGGCGGCGACGGGAACACCCACAGGTGTTAGCCGTAGAGGAGCACCCCCTTCTGCAGGCTGCACTGGGTGGCGCGGCGGCGGCCGGATCCGGGCTTCCTCGATGTGCTCGACCAGCACCTGGAGAACGACGACCGCATCAAGTGGTGTTAGAAGTGGGAGGCGCTACAATCCTCAGCAGATCGGGGCGGCGCCGATCTGCAGCAAAGGAGCACGGAGCACGTCGTTGGCATCGACAACAAGGAAGAAGAAGGACCAGACGAGAGAGGCACTACAATCGTCAGCAGATCGGGGTGACGCTGATCTGTAGCAGAGGAGCTCAGAGGGCGGCGTCGACTAGGAGGTCGGCGCGGCGGCCTGATCCGGATCTAGCCGCCCCTGGGAGCAAAGATCGCTCCTCCCGGGGGCAGCGGGCAGTGGTAAACTAGCAAAGGCTAGGAGGCAGCGGCGGTGGCTACAGCAAAACCCTAACCCTAACCTTTGCTCTAATACCATGTTATGAATATTGTGTGTATTGAAGAGACCCAATGGGCAATATATATAGGGTGTACAAGGGTGCATGCCATATATAGACAAGGCAATACAAAAGTCATATAAGAAAATATAAAAGAGTTCCTATTCTAACAGTAGCGACCATGTGGTTTGGTCCTAATCTAAGTGTTGTACAATTGATATCGTTGTCGAGTGAACTCTCGGTTTATATAATTATCATATTTGCTGTCAGGTGACTGGCGATCTGATCGGCCCTGGGGGTGGTCAGACCGATTGTTCAAGCTTTTGAGGAATGTACACCAAACACTTTGTGTGTGAGTGTTTGGGGGGGGGGGGTGTGTTTGCAACAAGTGACTTTGAAAATGGAGACTAGACGCGAAACTAGTTAGAGTTTTGTCGAAAAGTCAAGAGAGAGGTGTTTTCGAAATTGGGCGGTCGGCCGGTCATTGGTTGGTGGTCGACACATCCAATGTTACCGAGGAGTACAGTTAGGCCAAGGCGGTCCGACTAGTCTGACCGACCGTAGTGAGTTCATGCAGTGAGAGTGTCTTTGGATTTTGTGGAATTGGCTAAAGTCATGAGTTTTAGTGCATAGGTGTTGCATGATGCATATTTTGGCTAACGTGGGCCATGTTGCGAAGAAGTTGTGCCCAGAATCGATTTCTTAGCATATTGTTTTGCAATGTTGCTTGGAGTCAACTACGGTCAATGACGAGGATGATTAGGACTAAAATAAAGAGATGAGGTCCAGAATGATTGAGGATACCGAGTGAAGTGGTTGGTCTCAAGCAAGGCGGAAGATGGACAAGAACGACGCGAATGTGAAGTTCGGTGCAATGTGTTGCATCAAGTGGTTCCAGCCAGTGCAAGTGTGAGTTGGTTCGGTGGGAGTCAATGGGAGAGACTTGCCGAGATGAGGAATGCCATTGATGAACCTACGCTTGGAGAAGCATGAGATTGCTTCACGATGATCGGACTCTGTCAAGGACGGAAGGATTGAGAATGGGGTTTTGGTATCTTCACCAAAATACCGGGTTGGTGACCTTAGAGAAATTGCGATGCATGTTGGCGTAAAGGAGAAGCGGTTTAGGTCCTGAGGAGAAGATCATGAAGAGATGGATTCAGGAGACCCGGATCATCACCTGCTTTGAGAAATACGCGTGAGTGTAGACAAGTTTTTGTGTGGGTTTAACGGGTGCCCATTAGGGTTTTCTTTCTAGGCCTAGCCTCCACTATAAAAAGGGATGGTGCATGATTCGCACATGAATCCATTTAGCCTAAAACCATAATTTTAGATTTGGGGAAAGGGGAAAGAAAATATGAAGCTAGGGTTTGAGAGAGAGATATTGAGAGAGAAATTATGGGTTTGGGTGCTCATGAGTGAATTTTTGTTCTCTATGGTGGAGTACCTATAAACCTTCAATTCTCAATATCAATCCAATCATATTGGTGCAAAGATGAGTTTTCTTTTGTTCGTGCTCTCTCTTTCGTGATTTTGGAGTTCTTATGTTCTAAGGGTTTTGCCTTGTCTTTTGCTGTGATCTAGCTTGCTAGGACTTGTGGGATCTAATCTAAAGTCATCTTGACCATCTTTCATCCACGAGCATGTCTTTAGATCAAGTTTAGTTTTTTCCCTGGTTTTGAGTCTTCTTGCCCCCAATCAAGAAATTCGTGAAACCTTCTCGACCTTTGATTGAAATAGGTCCTGACCTTCTTGTTAAGCTATGTCTGAAATCTCAAGCGATTTGGATCTCTAGATCAAAAGTTGGGTTATTTTGTGGATCCATCATTGTGCTATTTTTATGTCAGTAGAGGGGAGCGGTCAGACCAGCTACCCAGGAGCAGTTAGACCGCTGGTTGCTTGTCGGTCAGACCAGCCGAGCGCATTGAGGGTTGATTTTCTTTGTTTCAACTCAAATCTTCTGATGTGACTTTGGGACCTTGATCTTCATAACTTCTCATAGCTATTGGAGAGAAAAATGAGTTGTATACCAGAGGAGAAAAAAGATGGCCTATTCAACTTGAGTTAAATCGCGATGGAAATTATAGGAGGCAGTTGGAGGCCTTTGCGCCAGGGTTCCAAAGATGTCGCCATGGTTTGAGGCCGAAAAGGAGGGTTGCTTGGGAAGGAGCAGACACGGGAAGAAGGTTCCCGGGATGCCCACTGGAGGTTAGTTGGCTTGTTCTATAGCTAAATCTGTGACCAGTTGTTTTTTCTTGAATGAGATTGTGTTCTTGTTTTGGGTTCAAAAAGCGAAAGAATGTGATATGGTCCAATGGGTTGATGCAGAATGACCACCTAGAGTTCAAAAGTCCTCGGAGCAGATGTGGTAAATCCTGGAACGCATACGAATCGAAGTCTAAAGTGCAGCTTGCAGATTGGTACCAAACTTTTCAGGACAAGCTTAAGACTGAGGAACAGAAGATAAAGTTAGAGCTTGAGATGACTGATCGTCTGAAGACATATAGGGAGGATCAGGGCATTTTTACTTGTGATGCAGCCACTCCTGTCGACGATCGAGACCGAAATCGCCGCCCAGCCTTGGTTGCGCCGCCCATATACGGTTGGGCGCGCGAACTGCTCGAAGGAGGCGCTCCCTTCGCGCCTTAAGGCCCCGCGCTAGGTCTCCTCACCACGTCATCGGGTCTGTGCAGGTGTGGCACCGTGCGACCACGTGGCCACCAACTTGTGTCTGCTCAAGCTCATGACTTGTGATCAAGTGAAACCAAGTGTCCCAAAGCCAATGGTTTTGTGAAAAATAACGCATTACTTATGGTTGTGTTACTAATACCCTAATACCTGAGGTTTTGTATTACTACTCTTTGTGAAACGTATCAGGTTTGTGATGGCACTACAGGACACAATGTATGGCCATACGCAGAGTGATAAATGAGAGGAAAAATAAAAGGAGAAAACAAGAGCCATAATACAGATTTTACAAGAAACCAAACATTCTTTTCCAACTCGCATAGGGAGATCCTTTGTTACAAACAAGGACTAACAAACCTCTTTCCCTTTCTTGAAATTTCTTTGCCTTCAAACTTTTTTTTCCATGGGAGGAGCATGGGCAACTGATAGCTTTCAGAACGTCCATAACAGCTACTATTGCAGGATTCTGACGTAAGATTTGGTAAATCGGCTCACTTTACTTTGCCTGAAAGTTTTGGATCAGTTGTGTTGCGTAGATTCCATTAGTCAAATGCTGATACTACGTAAGATTTGGTAAATCGGCTCACTTTACTTTGCCTGAAAGTTTTGGATCAGTTGTGTTGCGTAGATTCCATCAGTCAAATGCTGATACTGCAAAAAACTAGACTTTGGCCTTTTTCCAGAGATCAGCATGGTTCACGCCATCATTCATGTTAGTCTAGGAGACTAGGACTACCCCATGCTCTGAATAAAAAATAATAATCAGCGGGCCGTTTTGTCCAAACCACCGCCAACAACTACAATCAACTGGAGTAGTACTAGTAATTTACTGAAACACAACTAACCAAACTGAAAACGGATGAAGATGATGTCCTGTCCTGTCCATGTTTGGGATGAGTTCTTGGTTAAATAAACACCAATTGATTCCTCTCAATTCTGATAATATGATCAGGAACAAGACAGGCATCTGCATCCAGCACAAGCTCCAGGCCGTTTGCACGGCCGGTGGCATCTCGATCAAGACCGGCGGCACTTGGTTCCATATGCAGTTTTTCTTATTTGTTGGCTTGTTCTGCATGCCTTGTCTTGTACTGTTTGTTTGTGCGCATGCTGCTTGGCTTCATCAGTGGCTTGTTGATGCATGCCTTCATCACAGGGCTTTCTGATTCTGTGCCATGTGTATCAGATAGAGAGACTTTTAGTACGACATTTGTAAGGTCGTTAGCCTCCGGGACTCTCGTTTGCTGCTCCTGTCAAGTGGAATCAAACATTTTTTTTGTAAGATCGTTAGCCTCCGGGACTCTCGTTCGCCGCTCCTGTCAGATCCTTTCTGCTGTTCCACTTGCGGCTAGCTGTGCGTAGTCCTTGGCCGTCTGTACACCTGCATATTTTTTTTTCTGGGGTGCATGCATTGCATGGGGGAAAGAAAGCCTCTCTCCCCCATTTCCCAATGTTTCCAAGGGCCAAGAGGGAAACATGTCTACAACTTCGAGGTTACTGCGTCCACCTTGAGCGCCTGCTGGGGACATCTTCCGTTTTGGGTTTTCGCTAATAAAAGTCGGAAATTGTTTCAAACCGACGGCTTTCAGTAGCTGTTTTCGAAAAGCATGCAGTCATACTAAACGTGGAGAAGGCGGAAACGAAAAGCTTCGGTGCGTTGGTTTTGGAACTTTGCTACTGAAGTTAGGATGAAATTATCCACCAATATCATCATATATAAACTCCAAAATCCCAAACCACTCCTCGGTTCTCCCCCTATCTCAGGGCCAAACCAATTCTTCTCTCTCGCTGTTACACTCTTTCACCCCCGACAGCGTCGTCCTCCTCTCTCACCACCACCGCCCTCCTCGATGCGCCACCTCTAGTTGTGGCTGGCCTGACCAGCTCGCCGCCCCTGTCCGCCTCCGCCCTCCCCTGACCAACGCCGACGCTATCCATGTCGTCCCCTGACCACCTCCCTCCTCCTCTGTCGGGACCCTGAGTATGCAACCTCGAGACCCTTTGTGTATTCCGAACTAGTCCCATGATCAGTAGTTAGCTCACACAGTTTCAACATTGATGTAATCAAATCCATACAACAAACTATAAAACAAACAGACAAATTAATATTAATAGAAGCAACAGACCTTATGATCAAAGTCTTACAAGGTCTGCCGCACAGGGCTTACAACAAAAGAGAGCTTGCAGCCAGGAAAAAAACAACTCGTGGAAGCCATTCGACATGCTCGCAGGCTATCAAGTGGAGGACGTCTCCTAATTCGCATGATCCTCAAAGTACTCCTCTTCATAGAACTCAGAGCTCCCTGGGTCCTCTTCAGCGACTGATCAACCAGAGGGCGTAAAGCTGTGAGTACTTTAAATGTAGGGAAATGTATGCAAATAGTATTCATGCCAAGCTTGACAAGGATGGCATTATGGTTACTTTGCAGAAAGCAGAATTTACTGGAAATACAGTAAGTAGATTGCAAAACACAAGTTGAAAAATTAATACATAAGTAATCAAGTTTCTTTGAAACAACTCGTGAACACCCTGTTCACTTCCCAGACAACTCGGGACCAACCACGACCACCTTTTTGAGAAAGTCTACCCCTTATGTGAAATCACTAGGCACTGTCCATAACCGGGGACACGGCTATTCGAATAGTTTTACACTCTGCAGAGGTTGTACAGCTTGACTCACAAGAGATAATCATCTTATACTGTCCGCTCACACACTTCCGAGGTGTGCGACTAAGAGATTATCACAAGGCCTTTATAAAGCTCCGTTTTGACTTAGTTCTGCCCACTATGGCTTCGCCATTTTGGACCCCCTCTTGCGCCATGTGAATCCCTCCGTAAACTCGGAGATCACACCACCATGACAGAACCAAACCCAAAATATTACTAATTAGTCGGTCAGGTCTACTCCATAAATGAACTTGTGGTTGCACGGTATGGCCCGGATCAATGGCTTACAATGTTAAGTCCTTAGTGACTACTCAGGCGAGACAACCACATCCCAATGTGCTTCCGGCACCCCCTTTACTGCACGATCACTTGCCCGAGTATAAAACATTTTGGGTTCAACCCGGCCAAATGACCACCCTAGTCATGGCACAACAAATTTTATTAGCGGTCGCAACACATGCAACAATTCCATATTCACTTAGTCAAATTTATAATTATTGAATCATGTGATTGAGAGACATCGTATAACTAAAGCAGGACTAAGCAATATACGCACCCATGTTGGTATCACAATAATGACCAACTAAGATTACCCAACATATGGTGTCCAATGGTACATGTCAGCATATCAATCATAATTATTCAAGAAGTCATACTGTTGAGTAGGTATTTAGTTATTTCTCCAAACCATTTTTATACAATTAGCCATGCATATTGTTATAAAACAATATAATTTTTGCAACTGGGTACGACAAGATCAATGGTCTACGACTTGCCTTTGTTGAAGAGCTAAGATTTTTCAGTAGAGGTCGTCGGGTCCAAGAACTTTTCAGAGAAGCCGGAATCTACACGTGCGTAAAGAACCAAATAAATACGACAAATCCAAAAAAAACCAAAAACTACCAAACTAGAACCAAAAGAAAGGTTTTGAATTTAGATGAATCAGGAACGGGCTCTCGGGAGAAGGCTCGACTAGTCAGGAGGAGCCTCCGGGTTCAGCCTGTGCTGCTCGCCGGCTCCGGCTCCTCCCTGGGTCCACGCGTGCCTCCTCGGCTTCCCTGTGCGGCTCGACCCCGGCCCGCCTCCTCTTGGCTTGCCTCCGACTGCTCCTGGTCAGCCGGCAAGCCGTCTGCCCCGCCACGCCACTCATGCGCCACCACCACAGCTCGTGCGGTTGGCCCTTGTGCACCCGGCTCTGGCTCCTCTGGCCGACCCATTTGCTTGTCGTGCCGGCCATGGTCCAGGCCTTCTCCTCGGCTTCTTGCTCCTCCCGCCTCTGATCGCCTCGGCGCTAAGCGCCTTGGCAACTGCCGCCTCCTCCGGCTCCTTCGGGTAGCTCATCACTGGCCAGCCTTGTTCTTCTCTCCCCCGTTCACTTCAGCTGAAAAGGAGCCTGGAGCTTCTCCCCCAATTGCTTCTTCTCCACCCCTCTCTCTCTCTCTCTCTCCTTCTCTTCACTTTCTTGAAGCTCCTCCCCAGGCCGCATCCCCTCCTAGCGCCTCCTCCAGCCCGCCGGCCTCTGGTTCCCTGCGCCGCCTCCGCCGCTGGTTCCCTGCCGCCGGCTCGGATGCCGCTGCCAACTCCTCTCTCCTCCCATGGCGCCACCTCTCCTGGTGATGCTGCCGCCGCCTCCTGCCGTCCAGGCCCCCGGCTCTCCTCTCCGACCACCCCTTCCCCCCTGGCACCTCCACCGCTACTCGGTATAGCCCGCCCGGTGCCGCCTCTCCTCTTGGCCCGTCGGTGCTGGTCCCTGGCTCAGGTAGCCTCCCTCGGCTTACTTGGCCCGCTGCCTCCCTTGGACCTCCCTTGGCTTGGTTCGTGATGTCGGCGGCGGTGCAGTGTGAGGGGCGGTGCGGCAAGCCAACGGAGGACGCGGCGGCATTCGTGGACCTGAGCATACACGTCATGAGTACGCCACATCAGCGGAACATGTACATGTGGACGCCACGTTATCCAAAACCGGGGGTGGTTTAGGAAGAGGGGGTGATTTGCTCCGGTTTCAATAATTAGAGGTGTAAAGTGGACGGTTTTACAGTTGAAGGTATTTTCTGAACTCGGACCATAGTTCAAGGTGTAAAGTGGACTTATTCCTTTATATCAACACATATTAAGAACCACTAGCGTTCAAACGCGTGTAGAATCTTTAGGCCAGCTCCGCTTTACTCCGTGCTTGAGCATAATTAGCGAAGAGTGCCTCGTCATGATCAGCTTAAGAATATTACTAATCACAATCGCAACAAAAAAAAAGTATATTAATCACGTGCCCGCATGAGCCGCCGATTGGTCCATGCATGCGTTGCGTTTGTCTGGATGGCGCGCGCGTGCCTTTTCATGCACGCTCCCCTGTCTCCTGCTTGCTTTTTAGTATTTGCTCACATGCCCACCCCTTAAGACCGGGAGACACTGTCCAAACACTCTCTCTCTCTCTCTCTCTACTGTGACAGTATATCCAATCTCATGCACATACGCTCTCTCTGCAGTGACAGTATGACACTGCCTGCTCCTTAACCCCTATTTCTCTAATTAACCAGCTTAATTGTTTATTAGATCGAGCACGTTAAACTACTCTCTTCCACCATGGGCTAATCATAGTGGCCACGCCTGCTTGACTGCATTGCCTTTCTGTCCTGCTTCGTCGACGACCATGGCCTCTTTGACCCTGACTGATCGGGAGATCGAAGAGCATATGCGGACAAGTAGCACTCGCAAAATTTCGTAGCACTCACTGACAGATAGGCCCTTCAAACTCCATGGTACAAATCGCGATCCATCGTTGTTAATTTGGACATTTCGCATGGAAAAAGTTCAGCCAGATTCAGGTTTCAGTCCTAGCTAACGGCATGCGTGCAGAAGCACTTGCGCACAGGTTGTATGTAGTGGCTGTTTACTGAATCTTGGTAACCCAACGAAGAATAGCTATTTTTTGGTTTGCTACTCATATTTAGCAATGCTAATAAAAATTTGGTAACATCAACGAAATGCAGTATCACACGTGAGCAATTCGAGGATGAGAAAATCGCTCACTAAAATTTTGGTAACTCCAAATTTAGCTTTACCGTAATCCAAACAATATTATTTTTGCCTATTTTTTATTTTGCCAAGTTTTGGATTAGTTTATTAGGGTCACGAACCAAACAACCCCGTAATCTACACCTGTTAACGATCTCAGGCCCACTGCCAGCCAGAGAAGAGAATGGACACGTGCTAGGCAGTAGACAAGCAAGTTCAGGCGAGGTAAATGCAGCTCAACATTGTGCGATGAAACATCAGTACGAGAGCACACAGGAGGACATATATATAGGAAATAATACAGCAAGAACAGTGGAGACAAAATTTAATTTCTAATGCTAATTTAAGGGACACAATAACGATACACAGTGCAAATTAACCCAAGTAATCCAACAGATTAAAGGACGCCTAAGACACACTAGTAGTACAAGTGTAACTAGCTCACAACTCTCCGATACGATCGACATCGTGTTACAAAACGTAAGGTAGCCCAACGTTTAATTAACCAGTAAGCTACAGAAAATGCAGTTAGACTCCTCTGGCTGACGGAAACCTAGTGGAATTGCAGACAAATCTTTTACAAGTCAGAAAGAAATGAACCGATCTTTCACGGCAGCTATCATGGCGGTGACGACAGACGGTGAGCTCCGTGGATCCTGGTCAGTGTAACTCAGGGTTTCGGTTTCAGGTTCCGGAGGCAGTGACCTTCACATCACCTGATGGCGTTCTCGACGTGTCGGGTATTGACTGAACCGGAGATGCCCAGCTCTGGTCTGCACTGTACGCTGAAGTTACAATGTTCGTCCTTGGGGCGGCGGAGCTGTGCTGCCCTTGCTCGCTGCTGTGTGTATCTGCGCTGGAGATTGGGACAGCAGGAGGTGTCTGGGCAAGGACGGGTGCTGCTGCATCCACTCTCGGCTTCTTACTCTTCTGCTCCATCTGGTAGCTTGGCAGGAAGCTTCCGACAACAATCTGGCAAACAGATCCAATAACTGTCATTACATTTTGCACGGGGTATATATAAGGGACTACAAGACATTTGATGATCTCCTTGCTGATAAATGTACAATGAATACACAAAATGTTACTCTAGTTAGATTCCACAAGGAGAAAATGAAAAGCTTTGATTTACTAGACAACGCAGCAGAAAAATTGAACCCATAGGCATTCAGATCTCGATAACAGGTAAGTAGCAACACCTGAACAGGACTTGCCGCCACCAGAAGGCCTGCAACCGCCCCACCGACAACACGGCCATCTGGGCTGGCAAGAGAAACACTCATCCCACCTGAACGACTTCGTGTTCCACTATTTTCAGTTGGCATAAAGGATCCAGACAAGGACAGCAACTCAAAGCGTCCCTACAACAAAAATTGGGGAGATCAGTTGGGGAACCATAGGAAGAATCAGAATCCTTTGTCTTTAGTCTTTACACATCTACATGAAATCGTGTCATAGTAAGGTATTATGAGTATTATGAATAAATTAACAAACCTCATAAGTTAATGTGCCACCAGAGGAATCAGGTTGGCGAAGTGTAACATTTGATATCACACCATTAGCAGAGAGAATACAAATAGCTGTTGGTCCTTGTTGAGAAAACGATATAACCTTCATAGTCACATCCTGAATCATCAGGTAAAAAACATCAACACCACTCATTATTGAGATTCACACAAAAAATAAAAAAGTGTATAACCGTAGATATAAGAGGGTCTGTAAGAGTGACAGCGATTAAACCGGCAAAACAAAGTCATCAGAGTTACTGGGAGAGACCAGCTAGAAGGCCAGAACACAATTCATGGAGGACCAATTTAGTCTATCGGATGCATTAAATTCAATCCTAAAATACAAATTATTCACCACTTCCTATCTAATCAGATTAACAAAATGCAAACATATTCAGATACTGATTTGCCTTGGTCCACCATGTCAAAGCAAAGCATACAGGATTCAAGGTGCAGTAAAGCCTTTGATCTATGTACGCACAAAATTACTTTGTAAATCCTAATACCGACCAAAATGTATGACATACATAAAATTATGCAGCTTACCACAATGTAATTTCAGAAAGCTTGACCCTACAAGACTAACGATCTTACAAAAAATAATATCTCAGTAGAACAAATCTGACAGTCACATACGCTGTAATGCAGTATCGTTGGATCAACTGCAGTTTAAGATTAGGTGAAACACACGCCCGATCACAATACCTCTGCCGACCAGAACTCATAAATTCAGAAAAGCTTGACCCTATTTGACTACTGACGATTTAACAAAAATAATATTTCAGCAGAACAATCTGACAAGTTTCATACGCTGTAGTACACTATATTTATGCAGTCAAATACAGTTTAAGATTGGGTGAAACGTGTGTCCGATCAGAATACCTTTACCAACAAGAACTAATATATCTTGATCTATTGAACAAAATCCAGTGTAAACATTGAAATCCATACCTCACCAGGAGCCACGGTGATGATATGAGGAGTGAAATTCGCACCAGCAGAGCATGCCACCATGTCACCTGCCAGCACATGCTGTGGTTAACAAACTGACAGCAGAATTTTACAAAACAAAGTGAAAGCTCAAGAGATCATAAGTTTGCCAGAAAATATGATCAATTAGTTATTCATTTCACGAACTGCAGTAGCCCACAGTCCTTTGCATAACAACGAATTCTAGTACTTTATGCATTCACGATGCTTCACAACACTTGTTCACTGCAACCATCCAAACTTGTACCGGCAGCCCTGTAAATCGGATGTGCCAGGACAATATCCACTGCCGTTGCACGTTGACAACTTGACATCACCATGGCAGCACAACAGAGACAGGGATGGCGAAAGGTACCAAGGGAGGAGTACATCCATCCTAACTGGGAGGATCTTGGCATGATCCATCTTCCTATTTGGTTCCAGAATTAGTAACCACCACCAGCAGCACCACCATGCCACCCCACAACGGCAGAACCCCACCACACAACAACAACAACAACAGGCCTTGAGGATTCAGGACACGCCTCCATCTGGCCCCCACTTGCTCCCCGAGCTTCGAATCTCGGAAGACACCAACCGGCCTGAGGTCCCTGACCATCTATGTGATCATGCAACACGGACTGGAAGAATGGAATAATGGATAAGAGGGGGAGGAGACAAGAAATACTCGGATAAGTGAGGGACAGACACAGGCAGTGTCATGACAAGGAGTGACGCTGCAAACCAATTACTGCTTCTGCCATTGGCCCCTCTCCAGCCGTCCATCCATTCTCTAATCGACAATTTCTCAGAGCTAAACTAGAAGAAAAAAAATCCAGGTTTCCTTTGGAGCAGTATGTGGATTATTAACAAAAAAAAATCATTTTTTATGGATTTTCTCGATAAATTTGGGGGGAGAGAGAGATGCGAGCGAGAGATGGATACCAACCAAGGGAGTCGAAGTGGAAGCCGAACTGATGGTGCTGGTGCCGCTTGCGCGCGGCGGCGAAGTCGAGGGGTCGGCCCCTCCCGCGCTTCAAGGCGGCGCCCACCGCCGCCGCCGGTGTGTACGGCCCCGCCGCCACGGCGGCCGCCATCGAGATCGGCGTCGCGTTCAGCGGCAGGATCAGGCTCCCGTCCGGCCCGTACTTCCTCGGCCTCCCCCTCTTCTTCCCCACCTTCACCACCGGCCCCGCCACGCCCCCTCCTCCCGCCGTCGCCGTAGGCAGCGACACCAGCACACCGCTCGAGCTACCCTTCTCCGCCGCCGGCGCTGCAGCCGCCGCAGGCAGCGCCGGCGACTGGAAGCTCACCACAGCCTCTGGCGCCGGCATCGCCGCCTGCGCGGCGGCCGTAGGCGCAGGCGCAGCGCTCGCTTCTCCCGGCTTGGCCTCCATGCACGCACCACTCCACACACAACCACCTCCTACTAGGGTCCGCGCCACGGGCTCTCGCCATTGGAGCTCGCACACACTAGCCCCATCTCCCACCACCTCCTCCCTCCTTAAACCACCCCCAAAAAAATCCCAGAAAAAAACACACACCACCAAAAAAAAACCCCACAAAATAAAACAAAAAATCCACCAGTATTCCCCAAAAATCCCACGACAAAAAAAAAAGGAAAAATCCTCTGCTGCAGCTCGGAGGCGAGAGGAGGAAGAAACCGAGGGGGAGCGACGCGAGGGAGGAGCAAAAGGGAGGATGGAAATAAAAAGCCAAAACTAAAAGCAAAAAAGGAGGAGGGGGAGGGGGGCGCGATATAAATTAATTAAAAAAACGAACTAAATTAAATTAGCGGGGATATACTAAATTAATGCCGCGCTTCCGTAAATAAATGGGGGCGAAATTGTCGCTGTTTACGCGAGGAGGGATACCAATTACCAAAGCGCGCTTCCGAGTTTTTAATGCGAAAATCGAAAAATGCCCGTTGCTTTGAACGAGGGGCAAAACGGGAAAAAAAGGGGGAGAGGTTTGGATTCACGCGCTTAAATACGCGGTTCGGGGGCTAATGTGTAATTAACCCCGGGCTATTGAAGATTTCGGCCGTGCTTACGGGGTTAATTTGGCCCGTCGTCGCATGCGATGATGCGATGCGATGGCTTTGTTCCGGCGAGTCAAAGTGAATAGTGATAGAGGAAGGGAACTGAACCGGTCCTGTCCGGTCCGTGTGGAAGCGGCTCGGCTCCATCTTGTCAACGACTAGTCTTGCTGTGAGATCAAGCGGATACATGCACACTCATTTTCCACAATTGTTTTTTGTTCCAAGTGCTATTCTTAGCGTTTAATTCGTTTCGTATGAAGTTCACATCGTACGATTAGCTGGTATAAACTCCTAGAGTTATACTGTTGTTAATTAGTAACAACGAGTTATTTGGTAATGCAACATTATACTACCTTCGTGTCAAAATATAAGTCATTTAGGGTATTGGCACGGTCTTTAGAGTGACACTTTGACTACCAATTTATATAAAAATATGTTATTTTCAAATAAAAATAATTATATATTACAAAATATATATTTTATGATGATCTATAAATACCAATTTCATGTTGTTAATCTACATAAATTTTTATATATTGATTGTCAAAACGGAAAATGTTTTACCAACACGGATTCTAGAACGTCTTATATTTTAACAAGAAGGTAGCATGTGCTAATTGAAAAATTCATTTTTTTGAGATATTTATTTTATCAAGTGTGCACTAATATGGAAGCCTTTTAAAGCTACCGTGTTTGCAAAATTATATAGCCACATCAAATAATCTATATAAATGTATGAAGTATGTACTAATATGAACGCAATATGTAGTTGGAGCCATTCCTATTTATTTCAACTTTAGAAATTGTCAAACTCCAAACATATAACACACGACAAACAAATAATATAAAAAATGCGCTGCATGCGCCGAACTCTCCACTGAACAAGAAAAGCCGGCTTCTAACTATGCATTAATTATCATTCTTATCTCGTTGCTATTCTAGACCAAACGGACTTAGACTAATACAAACCTTCTGACCCGCCTTTAAAAAATAAAGAGAAACAAATATTGCTACAACCAACCAACGGCAACAACAACAAAGGGCTTTTCTCCTCTTTGTGCTGCGTTAGTGCGTACCCGTTGCCTTTTAGCGTTTCTTCCTGTGCGTCGGAACGTGTCGAAATAAAGCAGAGCAACAGCACTACATGTGGAATCCATATGCGGTACGGAATGTGGATGGGTTTGAGATTAGGTTGCTGCTGCTGCTGCAGTATACGTGATCCAATGGCAGTCGTAGCTTTTCGTGTACGTACTGCTACTGGCTGGGCTGTAGTCAACTGTTAGGTAGTCCTGTGTCCAAACCGAAAGCTGTTGGCAGTCAACAGTCAACCATAAGTTGAGCACAATTTCCTGCGGTATTTAGCACGGTCGGCTGACAGTCTCCAGCCGTCTAGTGGACTAAATAAAAAGAGACAAAAGAAAAGGAGGATGCTGTCTAGTGGACTTCTATAAGTGGTTTGGACATAGATACGGTCCTCTGAATATAACTTTGATCAGTAATTATCGTTATGAAATATTAGTAAAGTCCAATAAAATTATGATATTAAGAAAGTACTTTTTGAGATGAATCTATATATATGATTTTTATGGAACTTTTTTTATATTAATTAACCTTTTTTGAATTTTATTTTAAAGTTAACATCCGACGCACTTTATTCCCAATTTTGACCCCTTTGGTCACGCCATGCTAGTATAGCATTACAAAACAACATTGTCACGCGCCAAGATAAGTCCTAAAATAGCACTTTTTGTCACGCCCAACATTGGGCGTGACCAAAGAGTCGAATTGAAATAAAGTCTACTTGGAGGTTAACTTTAAAATAAAATTCAAAAAAAGGTTAATTAATTTTAAAAAAATCGATTTTTATGTATCTAATCTAAATATTCAAAAGAATATCAATAATAAAAGTTTTTAAAGTTTGACTACACGTACTCCAAAACGACGTGTTGACATGCATTTTATGGAACATATGTATCTCTCTCGTCGATTTTTTTGGGGGATTTCACATCATACCGCTTTCCTTCGCTGCGAAATTCTCGCACGCCAAACGGGCTAAATAAAACAACGTGACAAGACAGTAAGCGCCCTTGCTATGTTTGGAGGCCGCTGGCCACGCCGGCGACGCCGCCGTAACGAGCGGCCGCTGATGAGCAGTCTGTCTCTTAGGATAACGCAGCAACGGCAGATGCGCGCGCTTGTGCTAGAGAGGCAAACTAGAAGAAAAGAAATGAAGCAAAAGCCTTTCCTGATCGCTAGCTAGCTACGCTGCTAGGGGTTGTTGATTAGTCCACAAGGTACATGACAAAACCTAGATTAACTTTTTGTTAGTAATGATTTATCTTTATCAGCCTTGGATTTGGTCAGATCTGCTTGTTAATATTCATGTTGAAATTTGAGAGCATTGCAAGGCAGGTAGAGGCCAAAAGTTGAGCAGTTGAGAAAAGGGAATAAAAGCTATGTATTGGTATTTTAAATTCAAAAGGCACACTAATGAGTAATTACACATGCACAGACATACAGGCAGAAAAGTCAATCACGGACAGCTCATCAAGATTCAACAATATTTTGCTTTTCTTCACGAAAACAAATATATTCCCCAGTATTAAACCTTTCATTTTCTTGCAAGACAAGCATGGGAAAAAGATATGAATTTAGAAGCCCACAAAAACAAAAAGATTTCGTATGCTGGATTACGACGGAAGTATTTGTAATTATGGCAAGCAGCTAGCTAGCACTGTGGAGTCAATACTCGAACAGTCCATGAAAGCAAAACAACACACAAAATAATCGGATTAGTTGATTAAGATAGACCTAATGGCATGCTTTACTCCACCCTAGCTCTAGTCTATCTACCATCGATCTAATCTACTCCCTCTGGTTCCGAATGTAATTTGTTTTGGATATTGACATGGTCTTGAAGCGTTACTTTTACCATCAAATTTTATGAAAATATGTTGCTTCAAATAAAATAATTATGCATTATGAAAGTATATTTCATGATGAATCTAGCAATACCATTTTTATGTTGTCAATCTTGGTAATTTTCTATATACTGATGATCAAATATTTTTAGATTTGACCGGCAAAAACGACTTACTTTGAAATAGATATTGTAATAAATACAAGGAGAAGGAAAAAAAGAGCTGGTCATTGGCACTCCACCACCTGTTAACATGTGGGAGGACAAGCAATCAACCAAAAGCAATGCATTTTGTACTTAAAGGATGTGATGGCCAAGTGGGTCTCTCTACTCTTTTTTTTTGCAATTCAAAGATATGATTGATTAAGCAATAAGCACCACTTAATCACAAGTTGTTTACAAAGCTAAAATGCAACCCTAACTGAGAGGGCCCCTCATGAGGAAACAAATGGCAAAAGCACAAACAGCCCAAGAAAGAAGTTCATCAGCTTTTTTTTTGGTTTGCGCATGCATCTCTTTTTTCCTTCCTGATCGAGATGAATATATATAGATAAACCTGCCGTGGAAAAATGGAGAAATAAAAGACACGATATATGGCCACTTAAAGGATCACCTAAAGATATGTCTCTTCAATGATCGATCTAGAGTTTCAACCAGCTGATCATTCAAAGCATGGGTCTCAATGGGCATCCTATATATCCTCTTATCCTGCAAATTAAGGCAAAATTAAACATCCTCGAGAGAAGCTATAAAATCTTAAGCAGCAGCAAAGAGTTTTATCATCAAGTAAAACCATTTGGATTATTAATTCCAAGGGGTCCATTTTTTAAACATCTTTAAAATGAGCCAATATTTCACTTCATGCAAAAATAATGTTGATCAAAGAAGGCCAAAAATGGTGGTATAATTCAACTTACACGAGAGCCGCCACATATAGTTTTTCTTCAAAAGGGTGTTTTCCCTCTTACTCGAGATCGATCAAACGTTGGTTGGTGCTTTAGGATTTGTGCAAGTCTACGGGTGTGAAGGGCATGGAAGCACTACTCTTCGTCTTATTGCATGATCCGTTTGTGTTTGTTGGGGAGGATTCCCGCAACTTAACAGGGTTCCCTAGCTTAGCAGGATTGGTGGATTAAAGAGTTTTTTAGCCTAGCTTAACAAAATAAGCCATGGATATATTCTTGATGTATCCATGCTAATGGCAGCCTGGCGCACGCCAACACACGGTACACCTATGTGAAAATAAATGTATGACACCGGTGCTACATATGACTATATACCATCAACCTTAGGCTACGAACACATGACAAGTGACAAGTATAAATCTTTATGTATCTCACTCCTAACCAATAGGATGCCAAAAAAATTCTATGACACTGTTGAGGTGCGAAAAGATTTGTGGCTACTACATGTTCGCATCCTAGAAATGGTGCCATATAGTCGTACGTAACATCGGTGTTGTAGAATTATTTTCCCTCTTACACGTGGTGGCAGGAAGGAGCCCTCGCACGTTTCCAGCGCACTAGCTAGCTAGCTAGCTACCACCACACCCTTTGCTGCATGTGTATGGTGGTCCAATTAAGCTCCTAATTACATTACTCCCTAGCTAAGCACCCAACTAGGAAGTAATAAACTTGTCTAAAGATATTTTTCCACTCCACTTGCTTTGGTGTGCATCGATCTCACTATCTATATAATTGGGCTAGCTCCTCTATCTCTTGCGTGGGCATATTCCACCAGCTTTTGGAGCTCTTTCTTTGGGCATAAAGTAAAAGGGAGCTCCTAGCTGGCTAGCTACTGAACTCATTCTAAGAGAAACAAGTTGTAGATTAGTGACCCACGGATAGAATTCCAGCACGCATGCATCTGCTAAGGTGCCAATGCTTGACACGTGTACATGCTTTTTACTCCTCAAGGTAAGGCATCCCCAAGTTATAATTTGAGTGAGAAACTAGCTACCTCGCTCAGCACCTTAGTTTGATGGGGGGAAAAGTCATTGACAGATGCATGCATGTTCAGTAAGAAACTATGCAAGCACACCCTATCATAGTGATTTTAAAGTTTTTTATAAATGAACCCGTATATCTTAACTAATAAAAATGGAGTTTACCCTTACGTGGGACGATCATCCCACCACGAACTCTCTCGCAACTCACAAGTGTGCCCATGCCCCATTTCTTTTGCAACCACCTAAAATCGCCGTCGCCCGCTTCTTCTTTGCATGCACACACCGAAATTTGTCATCGTCCCACTCCTTCCAGTCTCATGCCCTGTCCCGTCGTGTTGCGACTCGCCAAGTAGCGGGGAGGGAAGGCGGCGGCGCGACAAGGCAGCGTCGAGGACACGAGAAGGCACCGGGAGGGAAGGGGGGGAGAGGAGGCGGTGGTACCTTAGAAGAGAAGCGGCGGCGCTGGGGAAAGGAGGGAAGGCAACTACAGCGCGTGAGAAAGAGGCTGAGATGAAGATGTCCTTCCCTCGCCGTGCCGCTGTCTCGCACCGACATCTCTCCACTGCTTCCCACCATCGGTCAACCCCGACCTCTCTCCATCCGCCCCTATCTCATCGCCGCCGCTCCATCCCTTATCCCAACACCTGCATTGGGATGGAGGGGATGATGGGGAGGAGGGCGAGCGAGGCGAAGAGAGCAATGGAAAGGAGGAGCACGAGAGGAGAGGGGAAGGGGGCAAGGCACGTGGGTCGGGGCGACCTCCAGTGACCAACAAGGTCAAAGGGAGGGAGGATGCAGCCGCTGGTGGAGAGGGGTAGAGGGGGAGGTAGAGGGATGGGGGCGGGAGGAGGAGGGCATAGCTGTTGGTGAGGAGAAGATGGTATACTCAGCAGCGAGACAGGAGGTCACGCTAACCTAGTCGGATGCCAACCACTGGCACAAAAGCTTAGGCCGAAGAGCATCGGCAGCTCGTCACCAGTAGCCTCGCTTCCCCTTCCCCGCTCTCCACTACTTCCTGCTGTCAACCAGCCTCAGCCTCTCTCCGTCCACCCCTATATCGCCGCTGCCGCTCCATCCCTGATCCCAACACCACACCGGGATGAAGGGGACGATGAGGAGGGGCACGCGAGGCGGAGAGAGCAGGGAAGAGGAGGAGCATGGGATGAGAGATGAAGGGGTAGGGCACGTGGGTTGGGCCGACCTCCAGCGGCCGACGAGCACGGGGAGGAGGGGGGAGAGGGGTCGAAGGGCGGGAGGAGGGATGGGGAAGGGAGGAGGAGCGGGATGAGGAGGGCATATCGGGGAGGAGGCGACGGAGTGGGAGGTAAGGGATCAGAGGGAGAGGAAGGGGAACAAGAGGAGGAGGGGAAGAGGAATGAGAGCACAACGCGGGATCGAGGAGGGAGAGTTGGGAGAGGATGTCGTTAGGGTTCTCAGCAGATCCGATCGGACAACCACTAGACGTCCGCCCCTTCCTCATGTGCAATCGGATGGGCCAGGAAATCTTGCCGACGTAGCCACCCTGGGAACGCTCCCTTTTCACCCTCTTATCACTACTAATAAAAGAAGGGGTTTACCCCCACACAGCAGGAAATTGTCCCACCCCTTCCTCCCTAGTGACTCGCAAGTGCGTCCATACCCCCACTTCTTCTGCAACCACCCAAACCACTGCTGCCTCACTTTTTCTTTGCATGCACACATTGAAATTTGTCACCGTCCTACTCCTTCCCGTCTTGCGCTCTGTCCCCTCGCGCTGCGACTCGTGGGGACGGGAGAAGGCACCGGGAGGGAAGGAGGGAGAGGAGGCTGCGATATCTTGGAGGAGAAGTGATGGCGCTAGGGAAGGGAGGGGAGGCAGCGACGATGCACGAGGAAGAGGTAGAGACGAAGGTGTCCTTTCCTTGATGCGCCACCATCTCGAGTTCACCGCACCATGTCTTCTTCATCCTAATCCCTCTTGCGCTGCATCGTCTCATGCTTTGCACTGGCCGAGCAAGCATTGTTGCCTCCTCCTTGCTTACCACCGTGATGCCGCCACCGCCTCCTCCCCCGGCCTCCCACGGTCCCACCTCCTCGCCACGATGTGCCTGACGAGGGCTACAGAGGCCAATGGCTGTGAGAACCGAGTCGCGGTTTGGGTTCATGGTGGACGAAGGTGGTTATCAACGCGTAGCCCTCTTCCTTACTGGCCAACAATGGCTGGAAATGGGTCGCGCATCGGGGAGAGAAGTCGGCACAGTCTATGAGCTCAAAATTTTAATTTTCGGGTAGTAGTAGCAAGTGATACAATAGGCAGAGTTAATGTTTTTGTTTATATGTGTGTGAAATAAAATTGTTTAGGATCCCGTTTGCTGATATGTATCACTATCTTTTGAGGTTCCGTTGCAATGCACAGGCACCCTGCTAGTAGTACAAGAGGCCTAGGTCCATGGATGTTTTCTTCCCTATTTTTTTTGGCAATAGTGTTAGCATTAGTTCTTTAATTAGTACCGAGTGAAATCCACACACACACACACGCACATATATATATATATATATATATATATATATATATATATATATATATATATATATATATATATATATATATATATATATATATGTGTGTGTGTGTGTGTATATACACACACATACACATATATATATATATGTATATCTATATGTATATATGATATGTATATCTAAATCATGACTTGTCCACCTTTACAAAGGATGTTTACAATAGCTTATATAGCCATCCTAAGAAACAGACTCTAAAGATAACTTGGACACAAAAATAGAAAAACACTGAAATATCTGCCGTCAGATTCTTTTGGATGTTGCAGTGCACACAGATGGAATCTTAAGGTTAAACTTGATTCTTTGCGAGGACCTTGAAGTTAGCTTTCCAAGGAGTCCAAGAACACTCAAATCGGAGTTCATATGCAAAAGTTATAGTGTTTTCAAATAGGACTGTGCTGACGATGACAGGTTCAATCCGAATTAACTTCAAACCTTCCAATCTTCAATTTTCTTGTTCGGGCCGACTTGGATCCATGGAAAACATAAAAAGAAAGTCTCCTAGACCATTGGAAAGTTATGAAATATCCGGATATCACGCAAATAAGTCGTACAAGTCACAGACTCTCTAAGATTGTGTTTTCTAAATATAAACTTTGTGTTCATTTAAAACCTCATAATTCGTGCAGAAACGTTGATGAACATGACGGACAGAACATCGGGTATGCACATGCACCTACAATTGTTTTCCATTGCCCCTCTGGGTTCCCATGCAATATCCATGCCTCGTATATGCACAGGTCCACGCATGTGCAGCTCCTCCTCACACACACCATGCACATATTCATGTGCTGCACGTGCATGCTTAGCTTTATACGCTTCTCCTCCATCTTTCTTCTCTGCGATTCTTATAATTAACTCAAGTGAAACATATTCCACACAAGAATTAATTTCAGAAACAAAAATAGTGGGGCTGGCCGCATCATCCTCCCTTCCTTCAAGTGAAATCGTCCTCGGTTTCGAGTTCATATCCAAGCCTTCATCTACAACTTGTATAGGAGCCAAAAAAATTTCAGCAGAATCGGCCTCCTCCTAATGTGTGGCTTCTTCTCATTCTTTTCTGTTAAACAATCGCATCTTCCACCTTTCTTCAAAAAAAGGGTGTGGCTATGGCACGTAGCACGAGCGGTCCACTCTTCCAAACGAAAGAGCAACTTTGTGTGCGCACGTCAGCACTGTTTTCACGGCACCATGGCCTACCCAATAACATATGACAAGACAACATAGGCACCGGGATAACGTCGCACGCCACCTCACATGAGTAGTGGCCCAACGAAAAGAACAATTTCACTTGGGTCTTGATCTTGACGACACGGTTGTACCATAACAGTCGGTATGGCTAAGGATGTGGCGCCGTTTCTAGCTTCAATTTCTCGATGAGCTCGACACTAACAACATTGATCGAGGTGTCATCGTCGATCGACAAGTCAACACCTTTCTCCCCCACTTTTGCAGCGAGAGTGAAAAAGTCATCTATTGTCGTAGCCTACCTCCTCCATCAGCATGTTAGGACTCAACGCATTGCAGTTCTCCTCCCATGTCTTCATAGAAGCACTATCTCCACCATGAACACCCATGGCTCTTGACTCCACCAGCGAGCAATGAAAGCTCTGATACCACCTGATGTGGGTCAAACCTCCATATGAGATTTAGTACTCCTAGGAGTATGTACTCCCACTTCTAATATACCACTTAAAGGAATATATTATACTTATTTATTACTTTCAGTATACTTAAATACCAATTATAAGATACTCCAATACGACTTGAATGAAAAAAAAAATCATTGGAGCACTTTTTTTCTTTCTATATACCCTTTTTCATATATAAAAGAAGTATATACACAAATTTTTCTATAAAAATGGATTTTAATGAATTTTTTCATGGAACTCACCTTGGGGTATCTTATAATCATTATTGGAGTATGCTCAAATTGATAAAGAGGTATTATGATACGATTTAACCAATATAAGAAGTGAGAGTATGTACTCCCAGGAGTGCCATACAATTTTCCTCTCTCTCTCTCTCTCTCTCTCTATACACACACACGCGCGCGCGAGTACTCTCACATCTTATATACCACTTCAATTGTATGATGATACATCTTTATCAATTCGAGCATACTACAATAATGATTATATGATACCCCAATGAGTTTTACTGAAAAATTTAATCAAAGTTCATTTTTATAGCAAAAGTTGTGTATATACTTCTTTTATATATGAAAAAGGGTATATAGCAAAAAAATTTATAGCAAAAGTTGTGTATATACTTCTTTTATATATGAAAAAGGGTATATAGCAAAAACAAAGGGCTTCAATGAATTTTTAATCAAGTCGTATTGGAGTATCTTATAATTGGTATTTAAGTATACTTAAAGTGATAATGAAGTATAATATATGTGTTTACGTGGTATATTAAAAGTGAGAGTATATATTTTAAGCACGAAACGGACGTCCTCTCTCCATATATATTATAATATATGCATGTGCATATGGTGCATGGTAAAGCTGAGATGCATGGTCCTCCCCCCATTGAACCGCCACACGACATGACCGCTTAGAATATATTGTGCAAAGGTTGAGAATGGCACTAGTGAAGAAGCCATTCGCCTGAGCTTTAGTAGCCTTGCAGCCTTTTGGCCCTGTTGCACGAGGCCACCATTCATGCAGGAATGTGCGCAGCAGCTTACGTAGGGGAATACCTAGCCGGCCGGGCGAGTGGGTGACCACTGACCAACAAACACTGTCTCTGTGTGTAATCCGGCAAAAGGCGGCAGCAGCAATTCAGATAGTGTCACATATCATTGCCATTGTTCAGTTACGACAAAACAGTATTTGCATCTTGCACACTCTTGCTTCACGATCTAATTGGAAGCGTGTGTGTATATATATATATATATGAAAATGGTATGATACTCCTGGGAGTACGTACTCCCACATCTCATATACCACTTAAATCGTATGATGATACCTCTTTACCTATTTGGGGACACTCCAATAATGATTATAAGATACATCAAAGTAAGTTCTATGAAAAATTTCATTACATTCCACCTTTTATAGCAAAATTTGTGTATATACTTCTTTTCTATATGAAAAAAGGTATATAACAAAAAACAAAGGGCTCCAATGAATTTTTTTCAATCAAATCGTATTGGAGTATCTTATAATTGATATTTAAGTACACTGAAAATGATAAAGAAGTATAATATGTGTGTTTAAGTGGTATATTGAAGATGAGTACATACTAGAGTACCTATATATATATATATATATATATATATATATATATATATATATATATATATATATATGGTACTCACAGAGTACGATAATCCCACATCTTATATACCACTTAAATCGAATGATAATATTTCTTTATCTATTTGAGCATACTATAATAACGATGATAAGATACTCTAAAGTAAGTTCCATGAAAATTTATTTTTTATACCAAAATCCACGTGTGTGTGTGTATGAAAAAGGTATATAACCAAAATAAATGGCTCTAATAACTTTTTTAATCAAGTAGCATTAGAAAATCTTATAATTGGTATTTAAGTATACTGAAAATGATAAAGAAATATAATATATTTGTTTAAGTGATATATTAAAAGTGAAAGTAGCGTATATATACTTGTCTAGCTAGCGAGGTCACTCATGGATATTGTCAGCACCAGCAGCCAAAGGAACAGGCAGACAATGAAACAAAGTCAGTCAGAATATCATTCTTAACCTGTTCAAAACATGCACGCACGCACTGTGCTCAGCAAGTAAAACAAAAAATGCGTTGTTGTGGGAGTTAGCTTTGCTCGAGGCGTCTAGCTCGATTTTCTAACGGAGGAATCCTTATTGATATTCTTTTATTTACGCAAAAAAAAGGAAATAAAACTATTCCCATTTGGCGGCCCATGTTACGGGATAAGTAGAAGACGCTTTATTGGGCCCTAAACGGGCCGGCCCAACAGAACCCACGTCTAGAACTCTCGAGGCCTTCTCCTCTCTCTCTCTCTCTCTCTCTTTCGAGTTGCCGTTCCACTTCTAGAACACACGCAGCAGTCGCCTCCCAATCGCAGCGTCGCTTGCTTCGCTTCCCCAATTCCCAAATCGCGAGCTAGCAGCCTCCTGCCCCGATCGGACCGGCGATTCGCGCGCCGCGTCGTCCCGCTCCGGCTCGTCGGAGGCCTCAGGTTCGATTGGTTACTCCGCAAACCCCGTGTATGATTTTCCTCCACCGAATTTATCGGGTTTATTCGTTTTCCTGCGACATTTTTTGATAACTGGTTGAATCGTTTCGCTAGATTTTGCTGTGCTTCGGTCCGATTTGAGCCCGGGGCAGTTTCCGCGGGAACTGGGGCCTTTTCCCGGCATTTTTTTTGTATTTTTCTGCTTTCTAAGAAAATCCTAGCTAGGGTTTGTGCGATTGTGCTGGGGAAGCTGGCGGTTGGATCCGGTAACCTCGATTCCCGTGTTATTTCGTAGCTGTGGGTGCTGATGCTGTGATATTGTTACGAACTTATGATGATCATAATGTGATAGTATGTCTCAGAAGGTTGAGGTTGCTGCTGGGGCATCGTAGCATTCATAACATAGGAGTAGAACGATGGGAACATACGAATGCATAGTTTACTTACTATTCATGACTGCTCGTTGCACTGCCACTGAATTGCTGGAGAGGGAATGTTTCCACCGTTCCGACTTATGAATTTTGTAAGGCTGGTCATTTTGCAGCTTGCTAGGATGGGACGGAATGGATAACTGCGATACTTTAGGGCTGCTTCTGTTTTGTTACTCCTGGTGATCTAATGGTGAAAGTAGCATCTTGAATTCTTGATCACACTTTTCTGGTCACCATGTTTTGATCCTGTAGTGGATGTTGCTGTGCAAAGTAGGGCCTTGGTGTATAAGCTTCTGGTCTTTACTTGATTATTGTTTATTTGATGTTAGAGCGGCAGTTACATACTAATTTCACATTGTTGCGGTGTCTGTTTTGTTCTAACTGGGTAGCTCCTACTTATTGATTTGTATATTGATTTGGATTTGAGTACTGGGTGCAACTTTGTGACTCTGTTTTGATATATTGTATATCACACTTACTTACTTTGTGTATGTCGTTTAACTGGGCAGGGACTTAAATAGAAGATGCAAAGGGGAGGAGGCAGGAGGGATGGTTTCTTTGGTTTCAGGGGCCCCTTCCCTGGTTTCGGCAGCTTTGTACAACCTCGGAGCCTTATGCCCAGTTTCTTTGGTGGGACAAATCCATTCGATGATCCTTTCTTTACGAACCCAATCGGTGCTATGATGGGTCCTAGCTTGTTTGAGCAAAGCATGTTTGGGCCCCACAGAGATCTCAATGGATCAGTGAACAATGCTGGTGGCTTCCTTCAGCAAGCTCCTGAACAAAGCAGGCCTAGAGGGCCGATTATCAAGGAGCTGTCTTCAGATGATGAGGATGATGCAGATTCGATTAAAGAAGATGACAAGAAGAAAGGTAACCCTAGGAAGCATCCAAGGATGGGCAAAGAGCCATATGTGGAGGACCTTGATGAAGAAGCTCAAGGTTGGTTTATTTTATGCTGCTAGTAGGAACTTTTTTTTATTTACCCGCATCGGCCTGTTACTAGCTGTGTTTGTTTTAAACAGTATATATATATATACTAAAGTAGCTAATATCATTGGCAACGTCTTGATTACTATATGTAGGAACAATAGGTGCCAGTTGATTTCTTTGAATAAAACGATTCTAGATGACATGTATATTTATAGAGTAAAGTAGTATACTAATACAACAGTGCTAATAGAGCCCTTGACCAAATTTTGTCCTTATAAACTCAGAACCAGTTAAGAACTGAAAAGATTGTTTGGGAATATTTTGACAAATTCATGCAGTTAAATAGGAGTTGTAGATAGTAAAGAATTAGTCGTATTCTAAGCAAGCTGACAATGATGCTAGGCAACCTAGACAACTGGTGATCAGGATCTTATGGGTGCTCACTCACATGTGATTCTCTTTTGTATATTGGAGGATTTCTAAGAATATGCCCTTTGTATATGTCATAAATGATTCAACAAGGGGAAGCTGCTAATGTTTAGATCTTTCTTAGCAGATAATAAAAGACCTAAGCATGAGCAATTTGGGAGGGAGTACATCAGAGCCAACACATCACGTCCACAGCCGCAGACATTTATGTTTCAGAGCTCAACTATTACATATGGTGGTCCAATTGGAGCCTGTTATACATCTTCAACCACGAGGACAACTGGGGATGGAGTAAGTATATCTCAGCAATGTCTCAAAAAAGAAAAGTCTATCTCAGCAACGCTGTTTTTCTTCATCTGTGTATCTGTAAGATTCGAAGTTCTAGTGGTGATTGTTTCTTCAACATCTGCTAGATCGCAGTGGAAGAAAGCAAGGAAACAGACACGACTACTGGTAAAGCCACTCACAGGATCTCACGTGGCATTGGCAATAAGGTACTTGCTAATCCAGACAGATGACTTGCTTTATTTCTTCCAATTAGACTGAGATATGATTGGAGTTATTATTCTGTTGCTGCAGGGTCATTCATTAACAAGGAAACTGAATTGTGATAGAAAAGTTAACACCATGCAAACTTTGCACAACTTGAATGAAGGTTCTAGTGTCTTTTATTGCTGAAACCATTATTATTTTCTATCAAGTTGGCTCTGATGCTATTTGTCTTTCCTTACAGATGAGCTTGCTGTGTTTGAGGAATCATGGCAAAGAAATGCAGGGCAAATTTTGCCTGGCTGGGATCCCAGAGTGAACATGCTTGGCAGTGGTACTCTCTCTCTCTCTCTCAGCTCGTGAATGATGTTATAGAAATAAGGAAAATTTGCATGGGAGTTAAGGAGTATGGCCATAATAGTACTTTTTTTTTAATTGTCTTAGATAGTGCTACTGAGATATATCCCTTAGAAAGGGTAATTTTTCTGAACAGCCAAAATGCACATCATTCTGATCATGTTGAAAGTTCTGTCGTAGATTAGCTGTCTAGAATTAAATTAAAGCTTAAGTGCATGATGTCATGGGCATAGGCCCTGGCCCCGGCCCCAGCCGGCACTTCAGGAGGCGCAGTGCAGCAAGCATCGATTTAATTAGAGTTTGAGTCGATCACAATCTATTAGAGATTTAGATTTCTTATAGATAGGATTATTACTTAAGGGCCAAGTAAGTCATCCCTATAAAAAGAACATAATGTATCCATTATCAAGGAAGCTATGAACAATGAAGAAATATTCCCAAGTCCCCAATCCCTAGCTCTGGTCTCTCCCTAGGCCGGCTACTCTAGATCTGTTCCTCTCCCCTAATCGGTGCCCTCCTTCGTCTAGCGCTGTCCTACCTCAAGTCGCCGCCATCCGACCTCTCTATGATGGATGTTTACCCGTTATGAACTAGCTGGAACCCCGGAACCTTGCATTAGACCAACACAAAACTGGCCTGGAGCACAAGTGCAGAAGGATAATTAATATGACCATAGTTTTGAACTCAGGAATATCTCGTCTCATGTGACTTACACATGAACAAGTCCCAGAGAAAGTGGATGCCTTTCATTGGGCTTTCATGATCTTGGTAATATGAGTTCATATAGTCATGCTGTTCTTTTCTTGTGCATGAATGAGTTGGAACTGGTTAATAACTTGAATTGCCATATTCCTCTGATTTCCTGATTCAAGCTTGATTCCTAGAGTTCTGTGATCTTACATTCTTGTTATAAATAATGCAGGAACTGTTCGCTCTGGCATCCGAGATGAAAATCAAATGTTTGCGCTTCCAGCACCTGATCAATCCTGTGGCTCCAATTCATCGAGGATGAAGATGCATTCTCGCAATGATTCTTCCAAGGGCCGTTCCCACCGCACATGAGTTGCTTTCTGGTATAGTCAGTATCACGATCCATAACACGGCAGCTTACACGGTTTGCACAGAAAAATGATGTATCTCGAGTTCACTTAAGCTGTTCAGCAAACTATGTTACTTTTCAGAATTCCTGTGCTCAGCTTGCTTTAAAAGCTGCACGTTAAATATTAGAAACGTATCTTCTTTGTAGTTCTGGAAAATCAGAAATAGAATGGCGATTGAGAAGACTTTTCCTAAGCAACCGACTGAAGCTATATTCAAATCCGTGTCTTGTTTGCAGAGGTGGCGAATTCTGATCAAAGAAGATGAACGTGTGGAGTTAGATAGGGTGATAAGAATGGCTGAAGACTGGAAGAAGGCTGAAGACTGGATGAAGTCCTTTTGTGTGATGACTGAAGACTGGATGAAGTCCTTTTGTGCGGTTCCTGTAGACTTAGTTTAAGTTAGCTTTTTATGGAATCGGGGTCCGTAATATGGGTTTTGGTGATTTGTGTAGTCGTGTGTTGACTGTCCACTTCTGTTTGTTTAGTGGGTTCCTTGTGGTTAATGTTGAGCTGGTATCCCCAGCCAGGTTTTCTTGGTAATGTTTGGTTGTAAAAACTTGGTATTAACTTCATGAAAGCTGGGTTTCCCCTTAAAAAAAAAATCTTCTTTGTAGCACTTTATCGGTGAGCCCTCTGTTACTGAGGTTGAGAGAAATTTAGAAATTTTCAACTGCTGAATTACAATTCGAAGTGATAGATATTGTCGATCCCTTCCATTAGATGTGATTCACCTGTTAGTGCATCATGTAAGTATTGTTCGTAAAAGGCTAGTCATGTTTCTATCAATTGCAGTCTAGCAGCCAAGATGTTACACCGTACATTACGATTACAACTAGAGAATGTTCCATGGTTTGTCAAACGGAGCCATCTGATCTCTCCGGCGACCGGCAGATCTCTCCGGCAGCTGCCCTGGTCTGCTGCTGCACCACCAGCGTCGACACCCGGCACCCAAAGTCCGTCGACGTGAGCAAGTCCCCAAGGACGCCGAGCTCAAGGTGCTCACTCCAGTCCGATATGCCGGCCGTCAGCGGCGACTCACGGCTCTCCGCTCGCCGGCCTACCATCAGCAGGTTGAACCCCGGGCTCGTCCTCCGGACGATGGCCACCATCTCGTCTGAGCCACTGACCAGATTCTCGCTGTACACCACCCGGTGGTCGTCGACCCACCGCCGGACGAACTCTTGCAGCGCCTCCTCGTCGAGGCGGTCCTCCTCGGCGTCGCCGCACTTCTGCCAGTCTGGCGGTAGCAAGAACCGGAACACGGTCAGGCAGATCGGCGCGTCCTCGGCCATGTGCGTCGCCAGCGCCAGCGCCTCCCGGTCGTCCGGTCCGCCGAGGAAGTACAACGCCACACGGTGAGGGAACCCGTCGGCAGCGGCGGCCGCGCCGGTGACGGCGGAGAGGCTGCCCCGGTCGACGAGGATGGCGATCGAGCAGGGCGAGTAATTGAGTATGTTGATGTTGGCGGCCTGGATGGCCCCGGCGTTGGACGACGTGGGCTCGATGGAGCCGTCGATGGCGAGGCGCTTGTGGAAGGGCACGACGATGAGCATGGCCCGCTTCTCGAGCGCGACGGCGCAGACGTCGTCGTGCATGGTGGCGTAGGGCGCGATGCAGACGTAGGGGAGGAGCGAGGCGGAGCCCTGCGGGCGCTGGTGCACGAAGAACTGGAAGGCGTTGACGATGCGCTCCGAGTCGGTGGTCCCCGACGGGACGCAGTTCCGTTCGCCGTGCTTGAAGGGGCGGAGCACGGAGCTGGTGAGCCCGGCGAGCGGCACGAGGTGGAGGAGGTAGACGGCGAGCGGCGACACCGGCGTCGGGCTGGACGCGTCGAGCAGTGCCAGCATGGGGCCCACGTCCGCCTGCGAGTGGACGCACGCCAGCACCCGCAGCTCCTCGCCGAGCTTCTTGTGCTGCACCGTGCGCCGCCGGTACGCCACGTACTTCTCCTCCGGGTGGTACATGTACTTGACGATCGACGCCGTCGTCCCGCCGATCACCAGCACGTTGATCATGAACGCCGCGTACGCCTCATCATCCAACACCTACGATCAAATATGTTCCCAAATTTTCTTTTATTGTAACACCAAATATTACTCACCGACAATGGCAACATTAATCGCGACACAGTGTCGTACCTTGGCGTCCATGAAGGCGGAGGCGTATACGACCTCGGTGATTCCCTTGAAGTTCATCATGAGGCCGACGACGACGGCTTCCCGGACCGGCATCCTGCAGTACAAGCACGGCAGGATGGAGGCGACGAACTTGGCGACGATGCCGACGACCAAGAGCACCTCGAGCAGGGCGCACGTCGAGGCGTTGGTTAGCTTGTGGACGTTCATCCTCATCCCACCCTGCGCGAACAGCAGCGGCATCAGCAAACCGGCGACCAGCCGGTCCAGCCGCTCCGCCATGGTCACGCCGAGCGGGGCGCCGCCGGGGAGCATGAGCCCCAGCATGAAGGGGCCGTACGTTGCGTGCAGGCCGAGGAGCTCGCCGGCAAAGCTGCAAGTGATGGAGATGAGCAGCACGGCGACGAGGCGCGCCTCGGAGAGGAGCGCGCCCTCCGGCACGTCCCGGATGAGGCGCAGGATGATCGGCCGCGCCACGAGCGCCATGAACGCGATGAAGGTGGCGAAGGTGATGAGGGAGGCGAAGCCTATCCGTTGGAGCTTCTCCGAGGGGCTGGCCGCGAGGAGGTAGGAGGTGACGCCGGCGATGGAGAATGTGTTTGCGAAGTCGCCCATGAGGGCCGCGGACATGGCGAGGCGGCCGAGCTTGGAGGAGAGGAGGTTGAGGTCGTGCAGCGTGCAGCAGACGACGATGAACGCCGAGAGCGACCACCACGAGGTGAGGTTGGTGATGAGGAAGGTGGCCGCCCAGGACGCCGGCACGCGCGCGCTGAGCGCGAGGCCGGCGGCGTACATGGCGAGGTGCGGCGCGGCGGTGCCTAAGACGGCGATGGCGATGGCCTTCTTGCCGGACTTGGCGATCATGCCGAGGTCCGTCTTGACTCCGATGACGAAGATGTGGAGCGTGAAGGCGTAGCCGCCGACTGTGTTGATCTGCACCCACCCCTCCGGTGTGGCGAAGAGCTCGCCGACGTTCGGGAGGTACCAGCCAAGGAACGACGGCCCAAGCAGCGCGCCGGCCTAAACATGCATCCATGCACCACCTCTGTGCAATTAGCTAATCAATCAACCAAACACTCGGAGACATGCACAATGCAATCTCACAAGACATGCGTGCGTGTGTATGCTACGTACGAGGATCTGGGAGACGACGAGCGGGACGTTGATGCGGCGGAGCACGGCGTGGATGGCGTGGGAGAGTGCGAAGACGATGCAGACATGGTAGAGGAGGAGGGGGAAGTAGAACTGGAGGGGGTCGTCGCCGGCGAAGACGCCGGAGGATGTGGCGCCGGAGTTGGGCTCGAAGCAGAAGAGGCTCTTGTTGACATTAACCTCCTGCAGGTGCGAGGTGGCCGAGGCCGCTAGCGACATCGGTGGCCGGAGCTCGGGGAGGAGAGGAGAGGGAGAAAGAGAGGTTGCTGAGGGAAGAGAGCGCCGAGGGGAATGGAGAATTTTCCCTGGCATGCGGTGCGAGATGGTGTGCAGCACAGGACCGATCGAGGCGAGATGACGGTTAGGCGGGAAACGTGGAGCACCAGCCACTTAATTAAGGGCTCTCTCTCTCTCTCTTCTTTATCCCTTTTTACTAACTACAGTGGAAAGTAATTATATACAATGCATTAATAACTTTTACCCGTAGGATGCCCCGTGCGTTGCAATAGAATCCTAAATGATGGTGATTTATAAATATAAGATGAGATCCTAAACCGTACAATAGAATACGAAGCCCCTTCCACACATATCGAGGCGAGTCAGCGATGAGGTGTATGAGAGTCACATCGCACCCCAAATTTTTGCACAAAAAAATGATATACACCCCCCTTAATACATAAAGTATACACTACACATATTAATATATGTGTTCTCAGCCAATATACATGCACTCAATTGTAAATTTCACCCCATTTCTTATTACATTAAGTCTCTCCAACAGAGTCCGACGGTTGTAGGATCAAGGATAACCGACTAGAGGGGGTGAATAGGAGGTTTTAAACTTTTAACAATTTAACAATTTTATCGAAATAATAACTTAGTCTAAACAAGTTATACTTCTAGCTATGCAATTTAATCACAATAAACAAGCTAGAAATATAAATGCGGAAGAGTAAAGACTAGAAGTAACCACAAGAACACGATGATGTTTTTCCCGTGGTATCGAAGACTTGCCGGTCTTCACTAGTCCACGTTGAGGAAGCTTGACACCTCAAGCCGGCTCCACGGATTAAGCCTTCCTCGATTACTATGGTTGTTCTTCCTCCGCTCAGGAGATGGCGAACACCAAACCACTCACAATCTTGCACCGGCCTCTTCACAATCTTCTTGAAAAGATCACCGTGCTCTCCGCCAAGCCGTCTAGGAGTGCGGCAACACTCCAAGAGTAAAAGATCACCGGTCTTCACTTGGCGGCACTCAAGTGCAAATGGATCAACTAGGAGTATGAATGCACTTGAATGAATCTTAACCAACTCACAATAAATGCATAAGAGGTTTTGAGTGTTGAGTGGGTGCACAAGGCTCACAAGGCTCTATGGATGTTCAATGAAGTGTGTCACCTGTGTCTAGAGCGGTTGGGGGTAAATATAGCCCACACCAACAAAAGAGACCGTTGGAGACAATTCCCAACTTCGGGGAAAATCGGAACGACCATTGAGCAAAGGAGCCATGACGTCCGATTTCCCGTCGTCTGCGATTATCTGAGCAGTGCGACCGATCGTAGGGTTTCGCGAACTGCTCAAGATTTGCAATGGTTCTGGAAATATTGAACCGGCATACAAAAATCGGAATGACCGCGAGCCGTCTGGCCGTTCCCAAAAGCGGAACGTCCGATTTCGAGAGGAGTTTCGGCGATTTTACACTTGTTACATTTTTATTGAACCGGCTCATAAAAATCGGAACGACCGCAAAACGGTACGACCGTTAGCCACGGCCGGTACGACCGATTTTTATGAGAAGGTTTAAGTCAGATTTGCAGCGCTACTGGTTTTATTTAACCGCCACATAAAATTCGGAACGACCGCATCGATCGAAATACCACAGACGATACGACCGATTGTGGACAAGTTCTAAAACCATTCAAATCAATTTAAATTTCAAATTCAAATGCATGCATGATCCTAAATTGATCCATATGCCACAAGAACATGCTGTCAAGCTACTAGCTTTGATCCCTCTTAATAGTACGGCATTTAACCTATAATCCGGTCTTCCAACCAAACTCCTAAGACCGGTAAAATGGAAAAAGAGGAACCTAGACTATTTGTACCTGTCTTTGAGTCTTGTGGATCTTCATATTCTCCTTTGGCATGCATCCTTGCGTTAACACATTCACCAATGGGACTTGACCTCGTAAATACTCAATAAACTTGTTAATCCCATAATCACATATTGTCATTAATTACCAAAACAATTTTTAGGGGCCTAGATGCTTTTCAACGGTCGGCAAGCCCATTGCCCCATTAGCCATTGCCTTAGCCCTTAATGCTTTCTCCTCTTCTCTTATCTCTCTCCCCATTTGGCCATTTCTCTCTTTTACTCTCCAAATCTGATGCTGCTGGCGTCGGTCGCCTCCGGTAGTCCGGCCTCCCTGCTTGCGCCTCCTGCCGGCGGTGGCGCCAGGTGCCTCGCCCCCCCCTCGCCAGTCTTGGGTCGCCCCTTCTGCTGCGTCACGCAATCACGGCCGCGCCGCCGGCCTCCTCCTGCACCGCTGCAGCTCAGGTGCACTCTCGGCCGCTTATGGCGGCTCGGCCTCCCGCATCTTATGACCACCGTTGTCACTTCATGTGCTCATCGCCGTGTCTTGCGTAAATGGGATTGACTCCTCCTGTGCTTTGGTTAGTGACTTAGTGCTCTGTGAATGGCAGAATGGGACAATGGGTGATGTACTGATGTCTGATGATATATTGTTTGGCTGATTGGCTCACTGAGTTACTTGATTGATCATTGAATCCCCTATGCTTTGGTAGTGCTCTGTGAATGGGTGATGTACTGATGTACTATTGTTTGGCTCACTAAGTTAGTTGATTCTTGATTGATCATTGAATGATTGAATCCGGAATCCCCTGTGCTTTGGTAGTGCTCTGTGAATGGGTGATGTATTGATGTTATTGTTTGGCTCACTGGATTAGTTGATTGATCATTAATGTACGGTTAGGGTCAGCCCTCCCCTCAGCAATTTAGTGACTTGGTTCCATATGTTGGGAAGTTTCTATGATTTGCTTATTGTCTAGTTTGTGGGTTAAAATGACTCTTTATTTTTTTACTTGTATCGTTACCAATACCAAGGGCTAATACTTATGGTCAAATGTTGTTCTGTTGTAAATGTAGGTTTGTAGAGCACTAAAATATGAAGAATAAAGATCTAGCATCTTTATGGGGTGCACATTCTGCTAAAGCTGAAAAAGCACAGAAGATCTCTTCTTCTTCAACTCCATGCTCAAATAGAGAAAGCAAGACAAAGAATATTTTGCCTTCAATTGTTGAGACTCAAACAAATATTGACAGTGGGGAGCCTGAGGAGACAATTTATGATGTTGATCTTCTTCCACATGATCCAGTAAAGAGAATCCTCATCACTTGTTATTCTGTAAATGAGCAAGATGCAGTGAGAAGAGGATATATTGCAAAAGGGCCATGTCAACCAAGGACACATGATTTTCCACAAAGACAAATTGGAGGTATGCGTCGCTTCCGTGATATTTGGTTTGACAAGTATGATTGGCTTGAGTATAGTGTGGAAAAAGATGCTGCTTATTGCTTTATTTGTTATTTGTTCAAGGATAAAACTACTTATGTTGGGGGTGATGCTTTTGTCAATGGGGGATTTAGGTATTGGAACAAACCTAGTGGGTTTGACAAGTATGTTGGTGGTATTAATAGTACCCATAACCGAGCTCAAGAGAAATTTAATTTCCTCATCCAACAAAAATCAACAATTGCAGTGTCTTTCAGCAATTATAGCACAGAAGAAAAAGCTCTATCTAAGTCCCGCTTAACTTATTCGCTTAAGTGCTTGCGGTTTCTTTTGCGTCAAGGGTTGCCTTGTCGTGGACATGATGAAAGTGAGACATCAAACAATAAGGGAAATTTTTTGGAACTCTTGAACTGGCTAGGTGAACTTTTTGAAGATGTTAAGAAGGTTACTTTAGTGAATGCTCCACAGAATTGTCGAATGACTTCTCCTTGCGTACAAAAAGAAATCATCAACTCTTGTGCCAGAGAAACCAGTCGACTTATCATTGAAGACCTTGGTGATGACTACTTTGGAATACTTGTTGATGAATCTAGTGATGTGTACCAAAAGGAACAATTGGCTCTCTGCTTGCGTTATGTTGGCAAAAAAGGGAGGGTAGCTGAAAGGTTCCTTGGTATTGTTGATGTTCCTGGCACTACTTCTTCGACACTTAAAATTGCAATAGAGTATTTACTTATGGACCATTCATTGTCTTTATCTAAATGTCGTGGTCAAGGATATGATGGGGCTAGTAACATGAAAGGGGATATTAATGGTATGAAAACAAAAATTATGGAAGAGTCTCCTTCAGCTTATTATATTCATTGCTTTGCACATCAACTCCAATTAACTCTTGTTGTTGTTGCCAAGGAAAATGATGATTGTGTTTGGTTCTTTGATCACCTTAGTAATTTGCTTAATGTTGTTGGGATTTCTTGTAAGAAGCACCACATGCTTAGAGAAGTTCAAGCCCAACAGATTCTAGAAGTCTTAGAGTTAGGTGAAATTGAAAGTGGACAAGGTTTACATCAAGAGATGGGCTTAGGCAGGCCGGGTGATACTCGATGGGGATCTCACTATAAGACTATTTTGCATGTTATCTCTTTGTATCCTACGCTCAATCGAGTTCTCACAATGATTGGAAAGGATCGCACTCAATCGGAGCGTCTGAAAGCTCAAAATTGTTTGGTGATAATTGAGTCATTTGACTTTGTTTTCATGGCACATTTATTGCTAACCATATTGGGATACTCAGATGAACTATGTCATGCTTTGCAAAAGAGGGATCAAGATATTGTTAATCTTTGTTGAACTTGTATACATGACTAAGCTTGAGTTGCAATTGTTGCGGGAAGATGATGGATGGGAAACTTTTCTCAAGGATGTCACTTCTTTTTGTGTTAAGCATCGCATCAAAGTTCCTGACATGAATAGTTTCTATGTGCCTCTGGGGAGACCAAAGCGTTTCTTTGCAAAAGTAAAGAATTCCCATCGTTTCCATGTTGAAATGTTTTTAAGTGTCATTGATATGCAACTTCAAGAGCTCAATAGCAGGTTGGTTAAATTTGTTACAACTATTTATTTCTAAATTCCAACGCATCTTTGCTTCCTACTAATACATAATACATTTGCTTCTTATAACAGGTTTGATGAAGTTAATACAGAGCTACTTCTTTGCATGACATCTTTGCATCCTGCTGATTCATTTGCTTCATATGACAAGGATAAAGTTCTTAAACTTGCTAAGTTTTATCCTAAAGATTTCTCGAACACAGATTTGATCCAACTTTCTTTGCAACTTAATATGTTTATCACTGACATGCATCAAGATACAAGGTTTCGAGAAGTGAAGAATCTCAGTGAGCTCTCTATTAAACTTGTTGAGACAAAGAAGCATGATCGCTATATACTTGTTTATTTACTGCTCAAATTGGTATTGATCCTTCCTGTGGCTACTGCAAGTGTAGAGAGGGTATTTTCGGCAATGAATTATGTGAAGAACAAGCTAAAAAATATCATGGGTGAACAATATTTGAATGATTGCTTAGTTACGTACATTGAGCATGAATTTTTTCTACAAGTTAGTGACGATGCTGTCATCAATCGCTTTCAAAGCATGAAGGAATGTTGTATCAAGTTGTAATTTTCTAAAATATTTTGTGATGTTGGTCATAATGCGAACATGTAATTTGACACATTTGAGCTTATGTAGTATGTCATTTGAACTTGTGTTAGAAGGGATGTGTCTTAAGTTCGCACCCCCATTGTCAAAATCCTGGCTCCGCCACTGACACATATGCCATCAGCTCGCACACCATATAAGTTGAGAACAAATCGAATGATTGAATATGATTGGAAAAGTTTAGCCGAGAAGAAAAGAAGACAAGCTAAAGAATATGCAGCATGTCCCACTTTGTGTCCAATATTTAGCATATTTAGTAAACTGATGTATTGCAGCATATATTTATGTACCCTGATAAAACAAATAAATGAAGAATTCCAGTTCACCATTGAGAATGTTATGTGTAGTACTAAAATGGTAAATCCATTTGGACTTGCATTCAAGAATTCCTGTACCTTTGAATAAATTCGTGTGCTACTAATCCACGGCAAATCAATTTACAAAACATTTTGGTCAATACTTCGATGGTGCCAACAATTACTTGGTGAATCAATCATCTAAACTATGATCAATACTTGGTCAATACTTGGATGGCCCATGCTATATGTTGTAAAAGATTAACTAGATGAGATTGTATGTTTTGGGTTGCTTAGCACCGAACTCAGTAGCTTCCCTCTTCTCTTTATATACGCTATGTACTGGATGATCAAACACAATCATGACGGTTACATAGTTACAACTGATTGTAGATTACATCAAAGTAGTTAGGATACAACTCTATCTCTAACTACAACCAAATCTAGTTCAAACCGGATATATCTTTTATCGGTCTCCTCAATCTCAATACATCCAAGGTTGAGATTGTGTCTAAAATAACAAGCAGTCGAGCGACTAACGACTTTGTAAATATATATGCAATCGATCTTGAGAAGAGATGAACCGAATTTCCAACAGCTTCTGCGCCACCCTCTCTCTGACAAAGTAAAAATCCACCTCAATATGTTTTGTATGGGCGTGAAACACTGGATTGGCAGAAAGATAGGTGGCACCCAAATTGTCGCACCACAGGCTCGGCGGTTTGGACTGATAAATTCCTAACTCACAAAGCAAGGACTGCACCCAAATAACCTCAGCTGTAGCATTGGCCAAAGCTTTGTACTCAGCTTCCATACTCGATCGTGAGACAGTGCTTTGCTTTCTGAAGCTCCAGGCGATTAGGTTAGCACCAAGAAACACAACATATCCCCCGGTGGATCGCCGATCATCCGGACACCCAGCCCAGTCAGCATCCAAGAACGCATTGACGAGAGTGGAGGACAACTTCTATATCAACAATCCAGTGGCTGAAGTGAGCTTGAGATAGCGAAGAATTCATTTGATGACAATCCAATGAGAGCTTGTGGGCGTAGCTAGAAACCGACGGGTCTTGTTTATCGAGAAGGAGATGTCAAGTCTAGTAAGTGTCAGGTATTGTAGTGTGCCGACGATGCTCCTGTACTTGGAAGCATCGCCATGGGAGAGAGGCTCACCACCTGTTCTTGACAACTTCTCAGAGGCGGACATAGGCGTTGTAACGCCCTTGCAATCTTGCATCCCGACTCGGGTCAGCACATCTCCTATGTACTTGCGTTGAGACAGGGTCACACCTTTGTGAGAACCCGAACAATTAGGCTAAACTAAATAGCAATAGTCGATAATTAGTGGCAATTAAAATTCTTTAGTCCGGAACAAAGCGTAATCTCAATTTGGGCATCAAACAATTAATCCACACAATTAACAATTTAAACAATGTAACAACATTCCAACAACTCAATCACAAAACAAAGATAATATATTACAAACCTGGCATTCGATACAAAAATCGTTACAACCAATCTCAAGGTAATTACATTAGTTAATTAAATTACAACGCAATAGTATTTCATTCATGTCACTAGAGCCCTCCCTGCCATTTCATCCAATTGCCTTTCGCCCTTCCCGATCCACACCCCAATAGACGGCCAAAAACACAGAAAACGATTAGTACAACCAAGAGCAGTTTATATAGGTGAGTACTAGAATATAGGAAGTGGCCGTCAGAATTCCCCGAAGTCCAATAGGATTCCCATATCAACCTAGGTCAGCCGGTCCCTCAATCATAAAGATACCCTGACTAACCGGAGTTAGTTGGCCCCTTGATAATTAAGATGTCCAGGCCAACCTAAGTTAATAGGCACCTTTTACTTACGTGGGTCTCATCATACGACGTCATTAAAGCCCAACACCCACTATTTACAATGGCCTCAACCGCAATATAATTCCACAGTGCACATTCCTTAAACACTACCCTCAGTCAAAACATCACAGGGTATCCCAAAAGCCAACACATTCGCTGCTCAATCAGCACAACCCTGCAAACATCCAGAGTCATCCCCCCTACTGTGCACAGGAGGACACAACAAATTGATAAGGTCGAGCCAAAGCAACACATCACATCCATCCATCCCTGCACAAGAACCACTCCACCGCATACACCAAGCACTGCACAGCCCACATTCACCAGAGAGCCACGGCAGGAAGGGAGCAAGAAGGAGGAAGGGGGCCAGGGGGAAGGAAGAAGCCAAAGGGCAAGGGCGGCAGCGGTGAATGAATTAGGGGGGGGGATTATTAGGGGATAATGGAGGTAATTAGGGATAAGAGATGGGATCAGGTGGGAGTAGAATTAGGGTTATAGGAAAAATGAGGAAATATGTGTTAATTCTAGTGAATTTTAATAAGTGTTTGTATGTATCATTAGAGTGAGCAATAAAATTAATAATTGTTAGTATTTTGTAGTTATTGGACCAAGGAGTAGTACAAATCGTGTAATCGTTGAACCGGATAATCATTTAAGCTGCGTACGAATAACTAACCATGAACCAGACCTATAGAAATTAAAGGCATGAAAAAGCTGTAATATTTATCTAAGGTTAACTGATGCAATTAATCGCCTTTAGAAACCACTGGATTAATAAAATAGGTGGTTGCTTTAGAAAATAAATTATTCGTGATAGATAAATTAAATTAAACAGCACCGGCGTAAAAACAATTAGGCAGTTAATTGCACGCGTAAAATTGATTAGACTTAGTTGCAGGCAGATACGTGTAGTAATTTTAATTGTCATGCGGTAATACCCAGAGTTAGGCGCTAGTAATCCTAAAGCTGGTAGACCATAGAACGATCGTAGTTAAGAGAGTGCTAACCTAGCGTGGGACCCGAAAAAGGTTATTAATTAAAATATGCTAACAAAATAAAATCCACTAACTTATGTACGCGTACTATCACTCAAAATCAACTAAGTATTTATTTATATATTATTCGTGCTACCGCATTGCTACAAAGGATGAACCAGCGCTGACAGGAGTAACTGATTAGGAAGTATTCAACGTCGACCTCTTCCACAATTACAAAGGCAAGCTATCCTCTTGAACATAAATATAGTTATCTTAAATGTAAACCATATATTGCTGTATTATATGTATTGCATCAAAAATTGTTTCTCAAAATTAAAAATCAGATAATTGAGAGGAATATGAAAGAATTGAGAATGATGAAAGTGATAAAGAGAATATTATGGCTGGTAAAGGAGGCCCGTGGCAGGTAAGAAATGAGGCAGGAGGTGGGACCCTTTACATATGGTTAAAATATAAATACCAACAAAACTCTTACTCGGTCAAAGGCCGTAAATTCAGTACCAACCATTTTTCCGTTTTGGCGGGCAGAAAATGCTACCTTGTTACGTGATTATGCTCTCCACATTGGGTAAGTAATATGTATGAAGGTGATGGAAGAACCCAGAACCGTGAGGAGAGACCAGAAGTGGGGGATCCAAGGCGCTATAGCGCTAAGGTGGAGTGTTGGGTGCAGGATAGAAGCTGCCCCAACCAACATTACCGAACTTCGGTGTATGGCGAGGTCAAGACCGTGACAAAATCGACACCGACGGAAAGTAATGGGTGGAGAAATTAATCATGTAACCTGGAAAACGTTCTGTATTCTGATCTTGAACCCGCATCAAAAGAAATGCGGTGGACCCAGTTCACAAAGAGTTTAGAGTAGTTATGGGTAAAGTGGTACAAAGTCTGCGCAGTGCTAAATAAAATCATGAATTCATGCCAGTCTCCTGGATTGGAGTTTACAGGAACCACTGGGAGTCTATCTTCTCTCCGAGTGACAAGTAGTGTTTTCAGTATTAAAATCTGCCACCTAATGTTTTAATGAGTTATTTTCAGGAATAGAGATGATATAAAAAATGTGATAACGAACAGAGATAAGCCATACAGTGCATCTTTTGCTATTAATGCTTGCTGAGTACTTTTGTACTCAACCTTGTTAGTATTCTTCTTTGTAGATCCTAGTCCGGCCGGGAATTATTCTGAGTGGGATGAAGGACATGCAGGTACCAAAGAGGCCGCAGGAGACAAGGGCGCACTGCAGCACACTCTATGGGTGATGTTGCAGCAGATTGAGTGGCCACAAACTCCACAGTACACGGTTAGTGCACCCGTGAGTGCAGCCTCCATCGAATACCTCACTTAGGTGCTTGTCCAGGGGAGGAACTTTGGCGACCTGGCTTTCCATTATTACAAGAGGGCTCTACGTCCGGATGTCTCTGCTCAATGTAGCTTATGTCACCATCGTTCATCTATGACATGAGTTGTCGGCACCGCGGGAGTCGTTCTTCCACTTTCCAGCACGAGCTGTGGATCAGGAGGAGCCCACCTATCAGGTGGAAGGGAGGCAGTTCCTTACTCCACACCTGCACCTCGTAGGCCTAGTGAGGTCCCTTGACGGGTGTCTCCGTCGAGTGTCCCAATAGCTCCTGGAGACTCGCCGGAGGATCTGTACCTTGGAGGACAGCATTGCCCCAAGGGCTTCTTCTCTAGGGAACTGTTTTATAGAGAGGATGTAGTTCTGGCGCCTGTCGAGGAGTTGCCTCAGCCCATCATCCGTTTGCAGTCCCGTACCAGATGTCCTCGTATGTCAGTGACCGGACATCGCCGCCGGGTGATGGCCATCTACGCTGGTGCAGTGGACCCTTCGCAGCCGTTGTAGCGCTACCACCACCGTATCACTGGACATGACACTAAGCACCAGAGTACTCCGCCCTCCACCGCCCCTATGTCCTCAGGAGCTGCCATGCGCGATTAGGATGTCTAAACTGTAGTAGTTAGTCCAGAGATCACCTGTAGGCTTTAGAGTCAGAACTTTTGGATATTTTGTAGGAGTAAATCGAGGTGGGACATCACTGTAAGATTATTGTAATATGCTACCTGTTATGTTTAGTTGCCCTCTTTTGTAATATGGAACAACGGGCTTTAACGCCATGCAATGTTTAACTAGTATGTTGAAAATTCATGTGTGCTGCCCCTAAATCTTAAAAATATGCATGCTATCAGTTTAGATTAAGTTAAAGTAGTTTGGGATGATAAAACTTACTGACCTACTTAACTTCTGCTTATTCCCTCTTATCCTGCGGGCATTTATTTACTCTATTTTTTTTATTGATTAGGATGCCGATACCGTGCTCAATTCGCCAGCTCATGGCAACGAGAGCCACCTCCTGATCACAGCAACCTGGGGGCGAGACTCCTACGCCTTCGCTACCCAATCCTCAGCATCCGTCCGCGACAGCAGAGCAAGCCGATCAATCTCAGTCTGCCACTACTTCAGAAATCGAAGTTCTACCACCGCTGCCCACCATGGCACAAGTGCTCGCCATGATTGAGCAAGGATGACAGACCAACACTTTATTGCTCCAGCAGTTGGTGTAGAAGACTGCAGCTCTCAGCACTTCTGCTGGAGGAAATGGAGCTGCTATCAACCAGTCATCATCCAGGATGGGCGAGTTCATGCAGACTCGGCCACTAACCTTTGCATCAGCTGCCGACCCTCTTGACGCTGATGATTGGCTTCACAGCGTAGAAAGCAAGCTCATCATTGCTCAGTGTAATGACGAGGAGAAGGTTCTTTATGCATCATATCAGCTGTAAGGAGTAGTAGCAGTTTGGTGGGAAAATCATCAAACCCTCGTCCCTAAAGGCCAGACCATCACTTGGGCCGCCTTCAAAGAAGCTTTACGTAATACCCACATCCTTTCGAGTCTTATGAACATCAAGAGGTGGGAGTTCTGCGAACTCCGGCAAGGGAACCAGACTGTAATGGAGTTTCTGCACCGTTTCAACTATCTCACGCGCTATACAGTGTCTGGGATACCAAACGAAGCGAGGAAGGTCACCTTATTCCAGGAGCACCTGAATGACGAGATGAAGTAGTCACTCAATGCCCACGACGTCCTCAACTTCTAGACCTTGATCAACAAGGCGATCTGAGTCAAAGATAGCACCCAGACAGTGGTGGAGAGCCACAAGCGCAAATGGCTTGCATAGAAATCAGCAATCAGCGGTCAGCAATATAACCATGGAGGTCAGCACCAGCTCCCCACCCTCAACCCGCAGTAGTTCAGTAATATAACCATGGAGGTCACGTACTCAAAACCGGATAGTAGACGTCACGTGCTTCAATTGCAATGAGCGTTGGCATTATGCTAATAAGTGCCCAAACAAGAATTTTCCAGCACCTCAACCTCAGCCATTTGGAATCCAATAGCGACCCCAGGGCCCCGCTCGAGGCCCAAGAGGGCAGCAAGCACCCAAGCCGGTGCTAAGCTTCGGACGCAGTCGTCTGAACCGCACAACTGTTGAGGAGGCTGACACATCGCCTGATGTGGTGATGGGTACGATTCTCGTACATTCCGTACCTACATTGGTGATGAGTATAAAAACATCTATGTATTATCTTAATACATGATAAAAGACCATACGTCTTCATGGTCGTAACCCCTAAGGCTAACGACCTCACTGGTCGTAAGGATTCGGAGGTTACATAAGGGTACCACAGTCGGACAAGGCCACGCACCTAGTCTTGACCGGTAGTCGCTTCGGAGAAGCTATGGTAGGTATCTATAACGATCTCGGTATATTCTTACCATGCGATGAATATAGCATGTGATGTATACTTCATATCACACGGTTACATAGTCCTAAAGACACTAACAATAACCACGATATGGTTGAGTGTCTCTAAGACACTTAACCGTAGAGCAGTTAACACATTGTTAACTGACGCCATGCCCCGACCAGTCGTAACGCTTCACCAGGGACGCCTTCTCCAGGAGTAACTGCCACCTCTTCGGAAGTTATTTAAGGGTGGAGCACAGAAGACCAAAGGGCAGAGGCAGATGAGTATCGAGAAGCACTTCGATAATCACAATCTGGTCTGAGATAAACAAGACAGCATCATCAGATTAGATCATAGCAATCTTCATATTCAGTGTAATTAGGATTAGTCCCTAGTCGGGTCGTAAGCACCCCCTGTAAATCCAGTTCATATCAATAAAGAGTGGCCCCATTCTATCCCAGGAAATATCATGTTATTTTCCTCTTTTATTTCGTAAGATCGGCGACTCGATCGTCAACAATCAGTGTTATTTGATTCTAGAGCAACTCATTCCTTTATCTCTAAGAAGTTTGTCATGCATCAAAAACTGGAAACTACACTGCTAGATAGCGTCTTGCTAATTCATTCACCCGGGTCCGTCCTACGGACACAACTCGGATGTTTTGAAGTTCATATAGAAATTTATGGGATGAAATTTAGAGCCAACCTCATAATGATAGATACCCCTGGATTAGATGTAATCCTTGGGATGAATTGGTTATACAAACATCAAGGAATAATCGATTGTGAGAATCGAGCGATTTCTCTAAACAATCCTGACGGAGAGCGCGTCGTATTTACCTCCGCATATGCCGCTCCATTGCAGCAGCCCAAGCTCAATTCCATGTCAATCCCAGAGCTTAATCAAGAACCTGTGGTATGCAAATATCCCAACGTGTTTCCAGACGAGCTGCCAGGAATGACGTCGAATCGGGACATGAAATTCGTCATCGATTTGATACCCGGGACAACACCTATGTACAAGTGACTTTATCGTATGGATTCTGATGAGTTGGACGAATTGAAGAAACAACTCAAAGAGCAACTGGACAAGGGATTCATTTGCCTTAGCTCATCCCCATGGGGAAGTCCTGCTTTGTTCGTAACAAAGAAGGACAACAGGCTACGGATGTGCGTCGACTATCGCTCTCTGAATGAAGTCACCATCAAGAACAAATATCATCTTCCAAGGATTGATGACTTGTTTTATAAAATGAATGGCGCATGTATTTTCTCCAACATTGACTTGAGGATCGGATATTTTCAACTCAAAGCCAAACCTGAAGATACTCCGAAGACTGCCTTTACGACCCGTTACGGTCTGTACGAGTACAACATAATGTCTTTCGGACTTACCAATGCTCCTGCAAATTTCATGAATATTATGAACAAGATATTTATGGAGTATTTGGATCTGTCCGTAGTAGTCTTCATCTACTCCAAGACTACAGAAGAGCACGAGCAACATTTGCGATTAGTGCTCGATAAGCTGCGGGAACATCAGCTGTATGCTAAATTCAGCAAATGCGAATTTTGGCTAAAGGAAGTTGGCTTGCTAGGCCATGTTCTATCCGAAGAAGGTGTGGTAGTGAACCCAAGCAAGATTCAAGAAGTTCTAGATTGGAAGCAGCCCCAGATCGTTCCTGAAGTTCGAAGTTTTCTTGGTTTGGCAGGATATTACCGTCGGTTCATTGAGAACTTCTCCAAGATCGCAAGACCAATGACTTAGCTTCTGAAGAAGAAGAAAAAGTTTGAATGGTCAGCCTCGTGTGACAAGAGTTTCCACGAGTTAAGGAAAAAGCTCACATCAGCCCTAGTGCTCACTTTGCCCAATATGCATCCCGCCACGGCCTCGGATGTGTGCTGATTCAAGAAGGCAAAGTGGTGGTATATGCCTCGCATCAATTGTAGCCACATGAAGCTAATTATCCAACCCATGACTTGGAATTAGCAGCTGTGGTACATGCTCTCAAGATCCGGAGGCATTACCTGATCGGCAATCGGTGTGAGATCTACTCCGATCATAAGAGCCTGAAGTATTTTTTCACACAGCCAGATCTGAATGTGAGGCAGTGAAGATGACTTGAATTGATCAAAGACTACGACTTAGGCATTCATTACCATCCTGGTAAAGCCAACGTTGTAGCTAACGCTTTTAGCCGGAAACTTCACTGCATGAGTGCATCGATCAAAGAAAATCAGCCGATGTTGCATAAAGAGTTTTAGAAGCTCAACTTAGAGGTGGTTGAGGAAGGCTACGTTGTTGCTCTATCACTACAACCTACTCTTGACTCACAGATCTAGGCTGCTCAGCTTAAGGATCCGACAATCGCCGAAATCAAGCTCAACCTACGAGATGACGGAAAATCAGAAATTTCCGAGAATATGAGTGGATTAGTTATGCACGGGCAACAGATATGTGTTCCCAAGGATCAAGATATCAAGGAGCTAATCCTCATAGAATCTCATGATTCCCCTCTCTCCATTCATCTCCTAAGCACCAAGATGTACCAAGATCTCCGGAAACAGTTCTGGTGGCTCGGTATGAAGAAAGATGTTGCAGCACATGTTGCCCAGTGTGACTTGTGCCAGTGTGTTAAAGTGAAACACTAGTGACCTACAGGGCTACTTCAGCCCCTGAATATTCCTGAGTGGAAATGGGATGAAATCGGTATGAATTTCATCATAGGATTACCAAAGACCCGAAATGGGCATGACTCCATATGGGTTATTGTGGACCGCCTGACCAAAGTAGCTCACTTCATTCCAGTCAGCATCACTTACAATGGAGTCGAGCTTGCAGAGTTTTACATGGATAATATCATCCATCTGCATGGCGTGCCAAAGATCATAACATCTGATCGAGGACCTCAGTTCACTTCCCAATTCTGGGATAGTGTACATGAACTTTTAGGAACCGAGCTATTCTTTAGCACGGCATTTCTCCCACAAACAGGAGGTCAAACAGAGAGGACCAATCAAATTCTAAAAGATATGTTGCGAGCATACATGTTGTCTTATAGCACGAATTGAGAGAAATGCTTAGCATTCACTGAGTTTTGTTATAACAACAGTTTCCAGCCCCTACCAAATTATCGCAAGGAAAGGAGAGGTAGCCTATCAGCTGAAGCTACCGCCTCAACTTTCAGACGTGCATGATGTCTTCCACATATCTCAGCTCAAGAAATGTCTTCAAACTCCCACCGAATCCATTTAGTTGGAGAACATTGATCTCCAATCGGATATATCTTATTGGCAGCCCCCAATCCGCATTCTAGAAGAAGCCATGTGCCATACATGAAGCAGTGCTATCGAGATGCTGAGAATCCAGTGGAGCAACCATACCGAAGACGAAGCCACGTGGGAATGAGAAAATCGTCTTATAGCCGAATTCTCCGCCTTCTTTACCAATTCCTCTTAATCTCAAGGTCGAGATTCTTTGTAGGGGGGGGATAGGTCTGTAACATCCCAAAATCCTAATTCTGGGATTATGTAATATAAATGCATTATAGAAATCACTTTGGTCACTTGCATATGAAATATACCATGTTGAATTTCGTTTTTGATTTTTTTTAAAAAAAAGCAAAACTTAAACTACAATTAAAAAAAGGTGCTAAAAAGGAAATAGATAAAGCAAAGTAAATATATTTGATAAGAGAATTATTTCGGGCATATTATCCCAGGAATAATTCACAAAAGGATTTATATAAAATCTTGTTTAGAAAAACAATTACAAAAGCACCAAAACAGAAACTTGTATGAATTTTGTAGAAATTCACAGAAAGTATTACCATCTGAAAATTTTATAGGAGGAACTGCTTTAGTCTAGAAGCCTACAGAAAAAATTTAATTAAATTTGGACTTTATTTGAGTAGTAAATAAAATTGGACAATATTTCAGTAGAAAATCAAAACCTAAACCTAAACTCACCCCCCTCTCTCTGTGACCTATGGGCCCCGCCCACAGGGTCCTTCGTCCACCTCGCCCTCACTGCGCCCGTGATTTTCCTTGTCGCCCATGGTTTCGCCACCGACCAAACCTATTTCGTCACCTCACCATCAATCCACGCCCATCCCCCTGCCCCGGCCGCGCCTACCCTGCCCGTACAACGGAGAAAACCCCGTCGCCTTGCCTGTGGTTGCCCAAACTCCCCTCGTCAATCTCCGCCACCTCCGTCTATAAATAGACATCCCTGAGCTGCGTCTCTTCTTTTCCAAGCCAATGTGCTCACTCACTCCTCTTCTCCTCCACTGAATCGAGCCCTAGAGCTCCGAGAGCGCAAACCCTATTTTGGCCGTGCGCTGCCGCCTTCGTCCCCGACGCAATGAAGGGTTTGGTGTCACATCTATCGCGTCATATCGTGTTTCAGTGATCACTGTCTGCTATCCAATATATACCCCGAAAATCCCCCAAATCCAACTCTGAATCTGTCGATTTTTGACCAGTTAGGTTGGGTCCTGACACGATCGTCCGCTGTGCGGGTAAACTTTTTTTTATTAGTTAATAAAATAAAAAGATAAGATAAGACATACTGAATGTACATAATGTAGTTTGTATTTACATAAAATGGTATTCCCAGTACTTTTATGTAAAGATTCATGGTCTAAAATTCCTTTGCCACTGCTAGACTTTTTGACGCATGTTTGCAGTTTTTCACATGGCTGCCAACCCTGCAGTGCCCTTTCAAATGTTCAGACATAAACTCACACACACAAAAATAGAAATTTTACGGGGGGAAAAGGCTGAAGGATAAACGAAACAAGAAGGCTACCGTTCATCCATTTGTTTTCCTTTTTAATTCTCCGTATACATTATAGACCATAGGGCAGCCTGAAATTTTATAGGATAGTGTACCACCCTATCCGTCGTCTCTATGATTTTTCTCATAATTTGTCGATCGGTAAAAATGATTGAAGAAGGCTGTAGTTGAAGCAAACTCCGACCAAACCAACCACCACAGAACAGTGAGCACAGGCCCGCTAGGTTCTCAGCAAACTCCACAATGATATTAAATTTATTTTTTGTGGAGGAAGGCCCCCAGAGATAGCTTACTACTTGGATCGGTCCTAGCGTTGCACTGCTGCTCGGGCCTGACGCACCCCAACTAAATCAAATCAAGCCTTTTTTTGGGTCTAGGCCGGTCTTGGTTAGCCAATTCGGACCAAAGTTTGGAAATCTGTGATCTGTGGAAGGAACCATTTGCAGCACAAGAGCAGTAGAAATCGTATTCGAGCTGTCTCGGGATGCCAAATCGCACATGAGCGCTTTAGTGATTGGTTTAATTGATGCACCAAAAGAGAAGGATACAATAATACAACAATAGAATCTGAGTTGTGGAAGGACACGAATCTGATGATGACGTCCAAGTAAAAATTGATTTAACAGAAGTTGCAGTGAAAGAGAACGACTCGAGCATGGTCTCTGACTTTGGATGGATGAGAAATGTGGTGAGGGAGTATAAGGAATTAGGGTAGCTAAAATTTGATGCTAAAGAATAGAGTTTGACCGTTTGTGCTTAGCTGTGGGAAGTCTGCAAAAGCCCAAGGAGAGTGTTGAACAAATAGGAGCCTAGGAGGTAAATAAGTGTTAAGTGATAGAACAGCTTTCAACTGCAGATTATTTAGTGTCCTCGAGCTCGGGTGAAGGCGACGACGAGTCACTGTTTCATCAAAAACCAGCAAGAACTCTGAAGATACCTGACAAGGCGGGTTGTGATTCTTCACATGCTGCTGGATCATCAAAGGGTCTCAACGCGAACCTGGGGATGTTGTACAGGTCAATGAACGAAGCCAGGGTCTCCCCAGTTGTGCAGCTATAAGCATGTGTATAGCAGAGTTCCATATTTGTCTTGAACATTGTCGAGCTACTTGTTGCTTTGTCACTCGCCAACCAATGCAAAGTGATTTGATATTACTAGTCAAAAGAGCTCCTCTCCCTTTGCGCCATGGTTGCCGACTTGCCAATACATAAGTTGTTTTTTATACGATGATCATGTCAGGCCAATTATGTGATGGTTGGTATTATTATGCTCAGAGTTCAATTCTCTTTTCACTCAGTACTAGTAGCATCAGCAAGTCCAAGCTCGCGGTAGACAGCTATAATCAACTTCAGTTAAACAGAAGGCAATGTCACCCAATAGGACAATAACCCAATGACATACTGTTTGTTGAGTCGACTTCTAGAAAATCAAGTGGCAGACCATTTTTCTGTTTTATGCAGAGAGTTATGGCTATTTGAATAGGCAGCAGTCGTATTGCGATGTAAGCTTTGCAAATGTGTAAATGTAATGTCTTTTCATACACATGGTTCTTAAGAACAGTTTAATTCGATTGAGAATTACTCTAATAGTCATGTTTAGCTTTTTTTAAAATTTTATTTCAACTTTATAATAACAATTAATTTATCTGCACTTTCAAGAATGAAATTGATTTGTTGCCCACATGTGACATGTACAATAATAAGAGCTGAGGCCTACCCAGCAATGTCACTTGCAGATTGTGCGTCTATTTATTTTAAACTATGGTGGTAGATTTCTATTTTGTTGTCTTCATGTTACTTAAATCTTACCTCAAATTTGACGATACAGTAGAATTGTTTTGGGATCATGCACTGTTTATCTCTTGGACTGAAAGCAACAAGGTGGATGGATATAGTGTAGTGTTGTCCCATTACAAACGGGCAAAAAAAGACAGGTTTCTAGCGTATCATCGGATCATCAAAAGGGAAAGCTAATCCGAGTCAGATAATGGGCCAAACGACCACAGTGGGCTGTCCTTAATTTGGAATTTCGATTTCAGCACCCCTTAATTTGGAATTTAGCTTTCAGCCTGGTGCAAGGTTACGTTGTTCTTTTTTTTTACGGGGGTTGCCTTGTCGGTTTAATACCACATCGTCGGAACTAACCGGTCGCGAGGCAGGGGCGTTGGAATAAAAGGGGACGCAGAGCCTATTGCAACTCATACCTTTCTCGGCTATCTGTTCTTATCAGTTTAATATCTGATATGTAGAGCATCGCTCCACAACGATATTAAATTTATTTTTTGTGGGGGAGGGCCCATAAAGGTAGCTTGCTTCTTGGGTCTCGTGTGTCGCCTTAGCGTTGCACTACTGCTCGGGCGTGGCGCACCCCATCCAAATCAAATCAAATCAATCCTTTTTGGGTCTGGGCTGATCCTGGTTAGCTAGTTCGAACCAAAGTTTGGACTTCTGTGATCTGTGGAAGGAACCGTTTGCAGCACAAGTGTGGTAGAAATCAGCTTCATACGGCAATAGAATCTGATGCTGACGCCCAAGTAATAATTGATTTAAGGAATTCGGGTAGCTAAAATTTGAAGCTAAAGAACAGAGTTTGGCTGATTGTGCTTTAGTTGTGGGAAGTATGCAAAATCCCAAGGAGAGTGTTGAGCTGATAGGAACCTATGAGGTAAATAATTGTTAAGTGATAGAGCAGCTTTCAGCTGGATATGATTTAGTGTCATCGAGCTCGGGTGAAGGCAACAACGAGTAAACAATAGCCAATGGGTGTCACTGTTCCATCAAAAACCGGCAAGAACTCTGAAAATCCTGACAAGATTCTTCACATGCTGCTGGATCATGAAGGGGTCTCAACGTGAACCTAAAATCCTCGGTGCAATTCTATTAGGCCATATAAATTTACTAGATAGTACTAACAGGAATGCAGGATATATGAGCACTGTTGCCATACAAATATGAGCACTGTTGCCGTTCAAACTTCAAGTCAATCTGAATGTATATCTTCACATCGGCCGCACATCGGCCGCAAATCATGGTGAATGCATCACAGAGCTCTCGTGCATTTTAATTTAGACCAACCAAACTAAATTTTCAGTTAATCCAGAACCAACATAATCGCCACCACGTTCCAAAAGAACATTACAAAATGAAGGATTCAACTACCTCAGCTCGTGAAACCCCATCCAGGAGAATATGGCACGGCCGCATTGGGCATCATGCAATCCACCACTTACTAATCTGTCGTAGTAGGGCGCCAAGTTATGCAATAAACCAACACATGGGGGTTGCCAGTAGTCCAGAATGTAGTGCTAAGACACGGTTCAGATAGTAGTCTTTTAATAACGGAAGTATGTAATAGCTAGATTATCCTGCAGCTACTTTCGCTAGCATGATCTCTTCTTGTCATTAGTTTTCCTTTATGCCACTGCTAAAACTTTAGTTCTTGCTCAACCGAAAAGCAAAACCATACTACACACCCTGTGTGGCTCAAATGCTCCGTGCACACTAACTCACTTACACGAGTGTGATGTATATAAACAAGACACCTACATACTAACTCACTCACGCGAATGTGAAGTGTATAAACAAGACACTGTGCGTGGTTTACACCCCGGTGCACACCGACGCTCCTCGTGGGCACAAGTGTATAAACAAGACACCGCGCATGGCTCAAATGCTGCGTGCACACTAACTCACTCACGCGAGTGTGAAGTGTATAAACAAGACAACACGTATGGCTTTACGCCCTGGTGCACACCGACTCCCCTTGTGGACGCGAGTATATAAACAAGACACCGTGCATGGCTCAAATGCTCGGAGCACACTAACTCACTCGCGCGAGTGTGAAGTATATAAACAAGACACCGAGCATAGCTCAAATGCCCCGGTGCACACTAACTCACTCAGTGTGAAGTGTATAAACAAGACAGTATAAAATGTATAAACAATGATCGCAGATGCCTTTTGTCTTGAAAGTTTGTTCGGTGTTTTGATGTGATCAAATTTAAAATTTTCTTATTCCATGTGAAGTATATTTGCAATTACGCTCGTTGAAGTAATATCTGGAAATTTGTCTAATCATTTAATTTTCCTTAAAAAATCTTCATGGGAGAAGCAGAAGACTGCGAAAATAATAAGGGAGAGGTATATATTGTTTTCTTTATTTTCCCCTAATAGCGCTTGGTGTTTCGTGGTCTTACAACATAAGTGCTCAATGCCATCCTCTGGTTTTTGTCAAATGTAGATATGATCCTCGAAATGGATGGCGTAATCCTCCTTGGCAAGGTTGATCGGCAAGACCGAGGAAGTTGACTTGTGTAGGAGGTCCATGCGCACTCATTGATAATTAAATTCAAAACCAACACACTTCACATGTGTATGTTTGCGATATGGAATCCATAAATCGTTGTTCGTTATGTACCATCGAAATTGATTAATTAGTTGTAAAATTCCTAACAAAGTGATCTCTTCGATGCCATCATCTTTCATGAGTTACTAGTGTTTGTGCCATTGTATCCCGGTTTTGTGAGGAGCCGACCCCAATGACTAACCACTTCATGTGTGATTGGTTCAATGAAGATTGCACTGTAAAATCTCGCTTTTTTGGTGCGAAGGACAATATTAGTTTTTATTATGTTTGGCGATGAATGCCTACCATATGACTTGTGAATTTGTGATGCACTTGGTGCAATCTTATCAATCAAAATAAAATCTAACCATGTTTATGCATACTTCTTGGCTCCTTGCTAGCCATCACTAGCAGCAGCTTGGAGCCCAATGTCGAGCCTAAACTCCTTGTAATGTTGTTGTGGATGTCATGAGGACATTGTGAATGTCACGGGGACATGCTCATGATCTTAGGTGATGAAACAATGGCAAGTGTCAGGTTTTACGGTAATCTGCAAGATTGTGGCATGCAGATTATCGCCGAGTGGTAATACCGCACATTGGTTTTACCGCAAGTTAGTAGGTGGTTGCAAAATTCCAGAGAAGGTGTCTTTGGAGCTCTGGTTTACATGAAGAGCGGTATGACCGCAGTTTGAATGGCGGTACTACCGCATGGAGGTAGTACTGATTATGAGCGGTATGGAAATTCCAGATAGCATGTTTTTTGGAGATTTTGGGTTTCTCCGAGTTGCGGTACGACCGTAGTGATGTGAGTGGTACTACCACAGGGCGATAGTACTGGTGGATATGCGGCGGTAGTACCGCTTGTGGAATGATCTGAGCTGGATGTTGTTTCAGTTGGAGAATTGGCTTTGGGTTTGGTCAAGTCCATGTTGATCATTGCATAGATATTGCATGATGCATGTTTTGACTAACATAGGTCAAGTTGTGAAGAACTTGTGCTTGGAAATAGTTGTTTGGTCTATTATTGTGCAGGTGGGTAGGAGTCAACTATAGTGAACGACGAAGAGGACCGGGACTTGGTTAGGAGAACCAAGGTCCAGAACGGTCGTGGATGTCGGGTGAGATGGTTGGACTCAAGCAAGGTGCAAGTTGAACAAGAACCATAGAAGGCGAAGTTTGAGCAAAGGCCTTTGTGAAGGTATGTGCTCATGCCTCATCAATTATGTGGATTGATGATTGTGCGTATCGTCGCGTGCTACGTAATCGGTTTGCTTGTTTGTGATGGTTGTAGGACACCGAGCTAGGTCATGCTAACTAGATCGTAGGTTAGAGAACAGGTCCGCAACAATCGAGGTTGTGCCGAAGATGACTAAGGCTAGCGGAGTGCTTAGCGACGAGAAGACAAGGAACCAGTAATCGAAGCTACCGGAGAGACATGTGGGCGCGCCAGGACTTGGTCCCAGCCAGCAAGTAAGGACTGTTCGGTGGCATCCTGGACGCGAGAGGCTTGTCATTGGGATCATATGGATGAAGACGGAGCAGGGAGATGCTTCGACGCGGGCGAATATCAGGCTCTGAGCATTTTGGGAAATTACCCTATACCGAAAAAGTGGTGGTGCTTAAACCTCCTTCTTGGCCTTGGCTAAAACGCAGATGGAGAAGCAAGTCAAGTAAAGATAAAGACTAGCGCTTTGAGATGTGTACGATGTTAACTCGCTTGTGTGTTGGGCTTAACTGGTGCCCTAATGGAATATTGTCTAGATTCTAGCCTCCACTACAATAGGGCTAAGTCAAGCACTTTGAACCCTTGGCCATTTGTAACCCTATTTGTGTGTTTTAGGTTTTGAGGAGAAGAGAAGAGAGGCTAGGGTTTGATTGAGTGTGTACTCACGCAGGTGAGCTTTGTCCTCCTAGATGGAGTGTATAAACAAGACACCGAGCATGGCTCAAATGCCCCGGTGCACACTAACTCACTCACGCGAGTATAAAATGTATAAACAAGACACCGCGCATGGCTTTACACCCCGGTGCACACCGACCCCCCTCGTGGGCGCGAGTGTATAAACAAGACAACGCGCATAGCTCAAATGCCCTAATGCACACTAACTCACTCGCACGAGTGTGAAGTGTATAAACAAGACACTGCGTACGGCTTTACATCATTATTTGATTACATACATGTTTACATCAAGCTCTTGAGGGGAGATAATATACATGACTACATCAAATTGCCCATGCCTTGCTTCTTCAGGTAATTTTCTTTCTATCTTGCATTCTTGCTCAATTTTGATGCCTGATGCTTGCTCAATTCATCATATTATTCATATTGTGGGCTTATCTCACTTTCACTTGCATTCTTGCTCAATTTTGATGCCCGATGCAATTCGCCTTATTCATATGAGCACCGCCTAGGCGCTAGGCCCTGCCTACCACCTGCCTAGCCTAGCGCTTTCTTGAACCTTGACTTAACCTACTACCTGAGTAATCAATATTGAAATTCCGTAACTTACTAAGTTAGGCCCGTTCCATACCAAGCATGTGGTCGTACAATTGTGGCTCAGTTCAATGGCGCTCAAAGTTAAATACTTAATTGACCAAGGCGAGACTGCCAATTTGTAACTAAGTCACAAAGATTCATATTTTTCCAATCACAAAGCTCCACCATATCACACAGTTCATCCACTCGCCTCAGTCTAAATCTTTTTCCACCCTGTTGGTTAAGTACAACACATGCCATCAACGAGTAATAGCACATAGTTTTACACAAAGTTCCATAATCACTTAGTCAAGTTTATATTTGCAACTCAATTGAATGAATGACTCATTGCATGGCTAAGCAAACTACTCGTATCTAACCAACCCACGTTGGTGCTATGATTAAACCAACTAATACTTAACCAAGCTAGGGTGACAAAAGATCACGATATTACAATAGGCAATGTGGACATAAACAATTTTAATGAATAACTAATCCCAAAACATTTAAATAAATACTTAAAGTAAATGCAATAGTTGAATCGATGTAATTTTGGAAAATTGGGTTCAACATGGTCAAAGGTACAACTTGCCTTAGAACAAATCTTGATACCGGTCTTGGTCTTGATCAACTCCTCCTTCCTCGAAATTCCCTGAAGTATCAACATCTACTCACAAACAAAACAAATAAATAAAATAGAGAGAAAACAAACTCCGAAAATTAAATAAAAATATCAAAAAATAGATCTTGAATTTATATGAATTTAGAAATTTGAATGGGGTGACGCGAAGACTGACGTGGCGAGTGAGGTGGTGGTGACATGGACGACGACGAGGTTGTGGCGCTCGGGTTCTGAGAGGACCCGACAAACGGCGGCTCCTCGCTGGTGGCGATGGTGCGCACAGTAAAGAGGACACTTCGGGGATCTCAAAGATGGGCTCACCAGTGCACGGGGACAACGAGGATGGCCAGCGGTGAGGTTAAGGAAGAGCTAGGGTTATGGACTTGATGACAACGGCGCTAGAGGGTTCCTCCAGCGAAGGTGAGGGCGGTTTCGAGATGCGAGCGATACAACGACCCCGAAGGTGGCGTCCAACGGCGACGAGGGTGCCTGGAATGGCGGCGGTGAAGATAGAGTTCTTCGGCCGACGTTGAAGACGACGATGTCAACAATGATGGTAGTAGGCAAATCGAGCACGGCGGTAAGGGTTTCGAGGGCGGCGCGTCTCGGGTGCCCCTCCCGAGGGCCCTCGGGGCTTTAAATAGCCTCAAAAGGTGTGTCCTACATGGACTCCCAAAACAGGGAGGCGGAGGAGCTACAGTCCCAGACAGAGACAACTAAGTGGCGATGATGAGGCTGACAGGGAGGCCCAGACGTGTGAGACGCGGTTCGACACTACTGTGGCAAAGATCGACAAGCGAGGCCCACCTAACAAGGATTTGCAAGGCAACATGGACATGAGTGGGCCGCATGAGGCTTAACTGGTCGGGAGGAATAGGGTCAGGTTTCGGCCCAAAAGCAGTTCCTGAGATTTTCATTAGATTTTGCATTTTAGAAATTACAGAAAAACCAAATAGCAAATGAACACGGAAAAATTCCACATAAATCTAGAAAATATTCCCAAGCACGGAGGACTCAAATAAAATAGTTTTGACATTAATTGACGTTGATATTAATCACATTAAATTGTTTTGCTACCGAAAGTCCATATTAAGCTTTATTAAAATTCAAATAAAACTAGGGTGAATTTTCCAAAGGGCTAAACTACTCAAAAAGGATTTTTAAAACTTCAGAAAATTGGGATGTTATAGCGCTCCATCGCGCAAAACCCTTGTCGCTCCGAAGGCCTGTGTCTCAACGACTAGAGAGTCTCCCACCTCGAAGGCCTCGTCTCGGCAAAAGACATTGCACATCTCGCTCAATGGCGCAAAACCCTAGCCGCTCCGAAGGCCTCGCCTCAGCGACTAGGGAGTCTCCCGCCTCGAAGGCCTTACCTCGGCGGAGAGACGTTGCACATCGCGCTCAATCACGCAAAACCCTAGCCGCTCCGAAAGCCGTGCCTCGGCGACTTGGGAGTCTCTCGCCTCGAAGGGCTCACCTCAGCAAAGAGACATTGTACATCGCGCTCAATCGTGCAAAACTCTAGCCGCTACGAAGGCCGCGCCTTGGTGACTAGGGAGTCTCCCGCCTCGAAGGCCTCGCCTCGGTGGAGAGAAGTTGCACATCGCGCTCCATCACGCAAATCATTAGCCACTCTGAAGACCACGCGTCGGCGACTGTCGTAGCATAAAAAGGTTAGATAGTGGGTACGGAGTACCCTCCGTACCCTTTGTCTTAGGAGGAGACCTGGAGAGGAGAAGAGCAAAAGACATGAACATATGTATGTGTATTGCTCCTGTTGTATGTGGTGTGAAAATTAGAGCTTGCCTTGGTACATGCCCTTAGGGCCTCATTTATAGGAGGGCAAGAAGGAACATTTACCTTCTTGCCCTCACAATGTTGAGAGAGAGAGAGAGGGGGTATTTAGGTACATTTGCCTAAATACACTATACACACTAACTCTACATATGTATAATATCCCTGACAGCACACTAGTACTCCTGACGACCTTTGGGTGCGGTGCACCCCTTAGTACCCTGCTACGACAACGACTAGGGAGTCTTCCGCCTCGAACACCTCTCCTCGGCAGAGAGACGTTGCACATCGTGCTCCATCATGCAAAACCCTAGCTGCTCCGAAGGCCGCATCTCGGCGACTAGGGAGTCTCCCACCTCGAAGGCCTCGCCTCGGCGGAGAGACGTTACACATCGTTCTCTATCGCGCAAAACCCTAGTCGCTTCGAAGGCCGCGCCTCGGCGATTAGTGAGTATCCCACATCGAATGCCTCGCCTTGGCGGAGAGATGTTGCAGATCGCGCTCCATCGTGCAAAACCCTAGTCGCCCCGAAGGCCGCGCCTCGGCGATAAGGGGGTCTCCTGCCTTGAAGACCTCGCCTCGGTGGAGAGACGTTGCACAACGCTAGTCGCTTCGAAGGTCGCGCCTCGATGACTAGGGCATCTCCCGCCTCGAAGGCCTCTCCTCAACGAAGAGACGTTGCACATCATGCTCCATCGCGCAAAACTCTAGTCCCTCCGCAGGCCACGCCTCAGCAACTAGGGAGTCTCCCGCCTCGAAAGCCTCGCCTTGTCGGGCACACCCCACAAATCACTCACCAGTGCGCCAAACCCTTGCCACTGAGAAGAGTATGGGGGGCGGCGCTCGGTTTCACCTAGCCATTGCTAGCTTTGGGCTCCCAAATGAGCCTAATCAAAAAAAAAAAGTATGGGGGACGGCGCTCGGCTTCGCCTCCCCTTCACTATCTTTGGGCTCCCAAACGAGGCCAATCAAAGAAAGAATGGGGAACGACGCTCAGCCTCGTCTCCCCTTCGCTAGCTTTGGGCTCCCAAACGAGTCCAATCAAAAAAAAGTTTGGGGCGGCACTCGGCTTCGCCTCCACCTCGCTAGCTTCGGGCTCCCAAACGAGCCCAATCTAAAAAAAGTAGGGGGGGCGGTGCTCGGCTTCACCTCTCCCTCGCTAGCTTCAGGCTCCCAAATGAGTCCAATCAAAAAAAAGTATGAGGGACGATGCTCGGCTTCGTCTCCTCTCGCTAGCTTCGGGCTCCCAAACGAGCCCAATCAAAAAAAAGTATAAGGGACCGCGCTCGGTTTGGGCTCCTAAATGAGCCCAATAAAAAAAAACCGGAGGGGGCGGCACTCGGATTAGTCTCCCTCTCGCTAGCTTTGGTCTCCCAAACAAGCTCAATCAAAATAATTATGGAGGACGGAGCTCAATATTCGCCTCCTACATACAACATTAGTCCTTCGTACCACCCCAAGTTGCTTGTGCAAATCACTAGGAGCAATCGAGGGGGGGGGCGACGGTACGTGGCTTCCAACTGGACCAACGAAAACAGTAACATCGAAGAAGTAATCAAATATAACAAAGTGTAGCGACAATGTTGCACGACGATCGCGCCGCCTCGACCGCTTTGCCAGACGGCTCCACACTTGCTTCACTTTGTCTTGAGGCCATAGCCTCGGCAGGGCGGACTCGACATGCTGCTCGCCTCGAGGGCCATGCCTCTACATGGCGGCTCCGCTTCGACTTTGCCCGCACAGGTTTCGCCTTTGCTCGCCGCCTACCTCGAGGCCATAACCTCGGCAGGGCGGCCGTGACACGCCGCCTGCCTCAAAGGTCACACCTCGGTGTGATGGCTGTTAGAGATATATGTATTGTGTGTTATTCCCCATTGTTATGAGGGGTTATTTGCATATTCATCACCTGTACTTTGTGTATATATATATTGGCCCATTGGCATCATATTGAATCCAAGCGCTATTCATAACATGGTATTAGAGCATACCTAGGGTTTTCCTATCGCTTCGCTTGTCACCCCGCCGCCTGCAGGCGCTGTGGTGTCGCGGCCGTTTTCGCCTCGCGCGCATCACCGTCGGTACTCGGATCCTTAGCTTCGCCGCCTCGCGTCGCTGTGTGGCGCCGCCGTTTCGCGCAGGGTGCATCACCGTCGGCGCTCGGATCCTTTGCTTCCACGCCGCCTCCGCGTGCACCGTGTGGGCCGCCACTCGTCTTCGCCCGTGGCGCATCACCGTCGGCGCTCGGGATCTCGAGGGCTACTCCAACCGCCACCCGTCGGCGCTCGGGATCTCGGGGGCTGCTCCACCCGCCGCCGCTAGATCCGCCGAGCAGCCGCTTTCGGCCGCCGCACTGCTTTCCGCCGCCGCCTGTCGTCTTGGGGAGCCGCCACCGCCGTCGCGCCACCGGCCTCCGTGCGGCGCGCCGCCGCCAAGGGCAACCCTAAGTGCGCGTGCGTGCGTGTTTGGTTCTGTCCATTAATGGGCCAGAGGCCTTTTTAGCCGAACCGGCTAAGAAAAAAAACGTCTCTCTAACCACCACGCCGTTCAGCGCCGCCTGTTAGACTTTGTTACCTTGGTCGCCGCTACCGCCCAACGCCGCCACCAATGGGTATCGCTTTTCCTCTCTCATTTGCCCGGTGATCTTTGATGGTGTTAATTACACCAACTTTGTGTCTCACATGCGCATCCACATGCGTGGTCTTCATCTCTAGGGCGTCCTCTCTGGCGATGTCACCTGCCCACCTTGCCCTACTCCTCCGACGGAGTTTCGCTGTCATGCTACGCCCCGACAAAACAAGGTTCGTTCTTGAGGTCGCTCGCCTTGCTGATGATGAGGCTGCCTCTGCCTACCAAGAGGCTCTGGATTCCTACAAGGATCGACTGACCGCCTACACTCAGTGGTATGACGACGACGTTTCGCCGCCTTTGTTTCATCGCCAGATGTCGACCTCGCCTCTCTTACGAGGTTGTGGGACTCCCTTCGGCTTTCCAAATGTGGACTCACCTTCGTCAACGCTACGAGCCCTCTAGTGATGCCCTCTACTTGTCCGTGGTTCACCAGGAGCACTCTCTTTAGCAGGGTGATGCTACTGTTGACGCTTTTTACGCTTAGAGCTCGTTGTCTGGCGTCACCGACTCTCTCGCGACCGGCTTGGTCGCCGCTTCCCGTCTGTCTTTGCTCGGTCAGACGGGCCGACACAGGAGTTTCAGCGTGTCTACGATTTCATTACTCGCCTTCGTCCTGAGTTCCAGTAGAGACGTGCCCAGCTCCTTGCACGCCACCCTCGTGTCACTCTCCTAGAGGCTCTTACCGAGATAGGTGCAGAGGAGACTCGCCTGAGTGGTGCTGGCCTAATGCCACTCCCCTCCGTGCTCGCCGCTCGTCCACCTACTACACCGACTGCTCCACGCTTCAGCACACTACTTCCTCTAGCGGCTGCCACAGGTGGTGGTGGCTGCCCTCCATCTGGCGGTGGTCGTCCTCATTGCTCATACTACGACAAGGTCGGCCACATTGAGTCCCAGTGCTATAAGAAGCAGCGGCATCTTTCATATTGTTCTTCTACTGGCACTGGCACTGGTGCTTCTACATCGACGTCTGCATCGACTCCTTCAGCAGTTTCTCTCACTGAGCAAGAGATAGCAAGACTTCGACGCCTACTTGCCACTTCAGGTTCTCCCTCGACAAGTTCTGCAGATTCTCATCGACTCTTCGTGCAATCGAGAAACCACCCTCTACACAGTCAGGTACCTCCCCGTGGATTCTTGATTCTGGAGCATCTTTTCACATGACTTCTGATGCTTCCACTCTGTCCTTCATTACACCTCTTGATTCTCCTGTTAGTGTTCTCACCATCGATAGTACCTCTCTTTCGTCTCTCTCGTTGAGGACCTCTTAGCAACTCATCTTTTCATGTTCCTTCATTTGTTCATGTTCCTCGCCTTACCATGCGACTTCTTTTCTCACAAGGCGGATTCTCGATCTTGGTTGTTGGGTCATTCTCGACTCGACTCTTGTTGTGTTCGGACCGCCACACGGAGCTCGGTTGGTTCTCGCTCTCGGCACCTTGACTCACAACGTCTCTAGGAGTTTGATCGCTTCACCTTCCTTCCGCCACTGCCACCGCCGCCGCCATCTCTCATACGCCACTTTGTCACTGGCTCTTTCCAACAAAGGTCATCACCGCCTTGGCCATCTCGTGTGGATCTCATCTGTCGTCTTTAGTTCTTCGTGGCCTTCTCGGGTCTATCTCAGAGACATGTCTTTAGATTGTCGTATGTAAGTTAGGCAAATGATTCACTTCCTTATCCTCATAGTGAGTCGGTGTCTCAAATACCATTTGATCTTGTTCATTCAGATGTTTGGGGTCCGGCTCCTTCGTTTGAAAGGGGTCATCGATATTATATCATATTTATAGATGATTTCTCTCGCCACACTTGGATATATTTTATGTCTTCTCATAGTGAGGCCTTGTCTATCTATAAACAATTTGCCACTATGGTTCGCATATAGTTCTCCACTCCTATTCGTGTCTTTCGTGCTGACTCTGCTAGCGAGTACCTCTCTCGCTACTCCACGCAGCCTTCCTTCTTTGAACAGGCACTCTCGCCGCCTTCTCTTCTCCTGGTGCTCATGCTCAGAATGGTGTCGTTGAGCACAAGCATCGTCACCTCCTTGAGTCGGCTCGCAATCGATGATTTGCCGCCTCTATTCCACCTCACTTTTGGGCCGAGGTCGCTTCCACTACCACCTATCTCATCAACATCCAAATTTCTTCTTCGCTTCTTGAGGTGCAATCCTCGTTGAGCGTCTCTGTGGTCTCCTTCCTGACTACTCCTCCCTTCGTCTGTTTGGCTGCATTTGCTACGTTCTCCTCGCCCTCGAGAACGCACTAAACTAACCGCTAAGTCTGTTGAGTGTGTCTTCTCGAGATCAAATCCGAGCACAAGGGCTATCAGGTTTGGGATCTGTTGGTTGACGGATGCGGATTTCTCGATGTGACTTTCGACGAGTCTCGTCCCTTCTACCCACGTCCTGCCTCTCCTTCGGCTTCCTCTGTGGAGTCTTTGTCTTTTTTTACCTTTTCAGATACACCTATATCTGCCTTGCCCTCATCCACCCGTCCCACTGAGTCTCCACATATTCCTCATGTGGCCTCTCCGCCGTTGTCGCCGCCTGCTTTGTCTTCTGCGGCTCCTCCCCCTCTTTTCTACACTCGTCGACGTCGTATTGAGGATCTTCCAGATGAGCCATCTTCTCCTGATGTTCCATCTTCTCCTGATGCTCCATCTTCCCCTGATGGGTCATCTTCTCGCTACGCTCTCCGCGATCGCTAGTCGATTCGGCCCCCTGCCTATTTTGCTTTTGCTGGTGCAGCTACTCATGAGCCTGTCTCCTACCGGGATGCTGTTACTCACCCTGAGAGTGGCAGCATGCCATGGCCGCGGAGATTGCTACCCTCGAGCGTACTGGTACTTAGGATCTTGTTCCTTTTCCATCTCACTCTCGTCCCATCACGTGTAAGTGGGTCTATAAGATTAAGACTCGCTCTGATGGCTCTCTTGAGCGCTATAAGGCGCGTCTTGTTGCTCATGGCTTCCAGCAAGAGCATGGTCGTGACTACGACGAGACTTTTGCTCTGTGGCCCACATGACCACCGTCTGCACTCTTCTTTCGGTGGCGCCTATTCGCCATCGAGTGCTTTCTCGGCTTAATGTCAAGAATGCCTTTCTTAATGGCGAGTTGCGTGAGGAGGTCTACATGCATCCGCCACTTGGGTATTCTGCCTCGAGGGCATGGTCTGCCGCCTTCGCCGCTCTCTATGGCCTTAAGCAAGCCCCTCGTGCTTGGTTTGAGCGCTTCTCCTCGTGGTCACCGCTGCCGGCTTTTCACTAGTGATCATGATCCCACGCTCTTTGTCCACACTTTGTCTCATGGTCAGACTCTTCTTCTTCTGTATGTTGATGATATGATCATTACCGGAGATGATTCTGAGTACATTGCCTTTTTAAGGCTCGTCTTACTGAGCAGTTCCTTATGTCGGATCTTGGTCCTCTTCGTTACTTCCTTGGGATTGAGGTTACTTCCACTCCAGATGGCTTCTTTATGTCCTAAGAGAAGTATATTCAGGATCTTCTTGATCGCACCTCTCTCACTGATCAGCGTACTGTTGAGACTCCCATGGAGCTCAATGTTCACCTCCGACCCTCTGATGGCGAGCCTCTTTCTGATCCGACTTGCTATTGTCATCTTGTTGGGAGTCTTGTCTACCTTCTTTGTTACTCATCCTGATATCACTTTTCCAAATTCACATTCTCGAGTCATTTCGTCTCTGCTCCCACTCAGTCCACTACGACCACCTTCTTGAGTTCTCGATACCTTCGTGGGACTATCTCTCGCCGCCTCTTCTTTCCACACTCCACTCGTTACTGACTTCAGTTTATTCGGATGCTACTTGGGCCAGCGATCCTCCGATCACGGCCTATCTCTGCATCTTGTGTTTTTCTTGGTGGTTCGCTTATTGCCCGAAGACTAAGAAACAGATCGCAGTTGTCTCGCTCGAGTGCAGAGGCCGAGTTATGAGCTATGGCTCTCTTGACAAAGCAGAGATTACTTGGCTACTGTGGTTACTTGAGGATTTTGGTGTTTCACATTACACTGACTCCTCTCTTGTCGACAAGACAAAGTATCAAGATGCCGTGACCTGTGAAGCATGAGCTCACCAAGCATATTGGTGTTGATGCTTCCTTCGTGAGGTCATGTGTGTATGATCAGGTGATTGCTCTTCAGTATGTGCCTTCAGATCTTTAGATAGCGGATTTCTTCACAAAAGCCCAGACTCGAGCACAGCACGGCTTCTACCTCTCCAAACTCAGTGTTGTTGATCCACCATGAGTTTGAGGGGGGTGTTAGAGATATATGTATAGTGTGTTATTCCCCATTATTATGAGGGGTTATTTGCATATTCACCACATGTACTTTGTGTATATATATTGGCCCATTGCCCTCATATTGAATACAAGTGCTATTCATAACAATGGCTTCGCGTCGACTTCGCCGCACGGGCTCCGTCGCTACTCGCCGCTCACCTCGAGGCTATAGCCTCGGCGGGGCGGCCCCGACGCGCCGCCCGCCTTGAAGGGCACGCCTCAGCTTGGCGGCTCCACGTCGTCTTCGCCCGCACGATCGCTGCTCGCCTTGAGGGCCATGCCTCGACGTGGCCACCTCGCGTCGACTCCACTCGTGCGGGCTCCGCTCTGCTCGCCACTCGCCTCGAGGGTGATGCCTCAGTGAGGCTCCGTGTTGACTTTTCCTAGGGTATCCGACTCCTGAGGGGCCGGGAATGAAAGCATTGCGTCCGCTCGCCCCTCGGAACTACAGGACCTGTCCTCGCGAAACCGATGAAGCTGTACAATGGAGGTCGGTGAACTGAGGAAACTGAGGCAGCCCAGGCGCAGACCACCAGCCCAGCCATGGTGGAAACGGCAGCGAGCCAATTTGTTACGTGGCAGATTCGGCGGCCTCGTGCGCACGTGGAAGGGAAGTAGTCAGTCGGGGCGTTTCTCTTGATTTCCACTGCATATCTAATGGACGGTGTTGCCGTTTCAAATTGCTCTAGAATTCAGAGTTTCGTCGGTGCCAAGTAGACTGGCATAGAGCGTGCCATCTTGCGCAACTGACGAGCACGATAGACTCTGGTCGATGCGGCTGCGGCTTGCCCCTGCCCGGCCAAGACGCTGTCATGCGTTGCAAGACGGCCCGAAAATCTCCGGTGAGCCCAAGCATGGCCCAGAGCCCACCCGTGCCGCCACTATACGCGGCCGCCTAAGCATGGTCCCGCTGTCTGCCGCAGCCGTCGCGTGATGTCGCACTGTGGGAAACGAGGATGCTCGGTCCGAAGCCACCGAGGGCGAGCCGCGAGGAGAGAGGATCGAGGACAAGAGACCTTACTGGCGCGCCGCTGCTGCTGTGGAGGACCGCCGCCGCTGCCGCTAACCTCCAATCCTCCCACGACCGATGCACGGGCACCCGAGGGCGACTTTTGAACGCCGCCACGCCCACGAGCCCACGGCCTCCTTGCGCGACCTCCTCACCGGGCGCTGCCGCCGTCGTCGTCGGAGGACCGCCGCCGCCGGCCAACCTCCACGCATTGATGCACGGGCACCCCACACCCGAGGGCCGCCACGAGCCCACGATCTCTTGCGCGGTTGCGCTTGCGCCACGAGCGACGAGCCGGGCCGTGGAGGGTGTGGACGGGGGGCGAGGCCGAGGAGGAGCCGAGCGCCGGGCCGGGTTCACAGCTCAAGCACGACGCGAGGGAGCTCAAGGGCGGCGGCGGAGAGGACAGGAAGGAGAGGTCACATCGCCCACCTGCCATAGCGTGGAGAGGGGAGGTGGGGGCGTGGGGCTACGCGGCGATGGGGATTTGGGGAAGACGAAGAAATCCGAAGGGAAAGGGCGTGAGCAAGCGAAGAAGAAGAACTGAATATTGGAGTTTGGAGAAGGAGGCGCATTTGCAAGGAAGCTGAAGCTTAAGCCATCGGTTTTGACGCTGACAAATCGAGGGAATGAGGGAAAAAAGGAGGGGGGAAAAAGGGGTTAGGGAAAAAGGGAGGGAATGGGGAAAAAAATAGGGGAGGAAAAAAAGTAGAAAAAATAAAAAATACGATAGAAAATAAAAATTATTCGTAACGCAGCAACACAAAAATATTCAGGGGAATAACTAAAATTTATTCATTGTTTCATACAGTACAAATACAGAGTTTGCTACCTCGTTAAAAACCTTACCCACAGTGTGGGGTACCCCTGGTAAGGAAAAGAGTGCAGCAACTACATACACTGAAACACGTAGATAGACTAGTTGACGTCGAGATTCTCTAGGTCGGCTATCGCCTCCGCGATCTCCGGATCCTCGAGCTGATGTTGCGTCCGTTCATTTGTGCTCTCCCAGTCTTTGAGGCATGTGAGTGCCTCGACCATCTCAGGTGTGAGAGACGACCTCCTTGGCTCGATAATCCTCCCCACCGTACTGAAAGTGGCTTCCGATGAGACAGTCAACACCGGAACCACAAGTACATCTCATGCAAAATGTGACAGCACGAGATAAATACGCTGGTGGTTCTTCCACCACAAGAGGAGGTTGACATCATTTCCATTCGCGAAGTCAAACTCGGTGTCCGCAAAAGGTGTGTTGAGGTAGTGGTTGATCTCTACTCTTGGATTCCATTGAGACCGGGTTGGCGCACGAGAAGATGAACTAGATGCCGGCACTTTCAGCTTCTTCCAGACATTAGAAGCGCTCACATTGCGCTGTCCTTGTTGCGTTGTTGAGGCAGTTGTTCTCGATTGACTTCTGCTGCCAAACTTTTCATAATACAAATTGAAAACTCAAAAAAGCTCATCATGAATGTGAGTGTAAGCCTCAGAAAAATCAAGATCAAATGCATCCCCAATTCCCTCGTAAGCCCCCTTCAAATCTGCTAATTTTCTCCGAGGGTCCATAATAGTACCAAAACAAAAGAGATGGGGATAGCTTGAAAATATTTTAAAAATTTATCTCGCATTGGTTCAATAATAGGTCTTTGAAGGGCATCGCTCTCGCTTTTCCTTAAAAGCGTTAGCGATAGTCCAAAGCCACTCGATGGCTAAGCAAGAAGTAGGATAGTAAACACCGATAAAATTGTGGTTGCATCATAAAATACTTTAAAAATTCACGAAAACGACCAAAGAACTAGCCAATCTATTTCAAGAACCAACCGCTACTGTAATTAGTATTGACGAAGAGAGTGATAATGTACTGCATACTTTGCACCGCTCCAACATAGTATATGTGGAGTTCCACCGCACCTTCATGTCCAAAGTTGAATTTCCTTGGCCTCTTATTGTTGGCCTTGTAGTACTCTCTAATCGGGCATATCTTGGGCTGGCTGTAATGAACTGGATAGCATCGCGTATGTTGTCTAGACTAGGTTTCATTACCGCAAGCCCGCTGCACAATAAGGTTCAAGATGTGGCACATGCATCTCCGGTGGAGGACGAAATCACCAAAGGTAGGTTTCAGATCAAGTGTGTGAGGAACTCCATGGCCGTCGTGTTAGCCGAGGCATTGTCAAGAGTGATGGCAATAATTTTGTTCTCTATTTTAAAATCCTTAATGACTTCTAATATGTTGTGCGATGGCCTCTCCAAGTGTGTGCCTCATCGACAGACCTCGAACCCTATGACTCGCTTGTTCAAGTTATAATCATCATCTAAGTAATGTGCAACAACACTAAGATAGCTCCGCCTTTGGTGGGATGAAGTCCATATATCGGAGGTTAAAGCAAAAGAAAAGGTAACATTCAGAAGTTTTCTTTCAAACTTGACAGCTTTACGTTGGTAGTGTTCTACTATGTCTCGCACAGCTTGTTCTTCTACTTACGTGTTGGTATTGCGGGCAAAAACCATGTTGGATCATTCTTTCAAACTAGAGCTTTCGCCGTCTCTAATCGGAAGATCCTCAAGAACTATATATCTAGCAATTTCGTCTCTAGCTACCCGAGGGTTGTACATCCATGTACTTACCGAACCATCGTGGCCAAAGTTGCTCGGGTCTAGACGCTTTCTTCCTTGTGTCCGTCTGTACCGCTATCTTCTTCAAACACGCTTGCGTGTCGCTTGAGATGTCATGTACCTCCACCTGAGCGTGCAGACAATTTAGTATGACAATATTTACATGTGGCATAAGGTACCTGACGCCCGTCCTCTATTTCTATGTTGTACTACATATGCTTCCAACACCATGCACGTCGGCCGCCGGAGCTTCCACCTGTTGCATGTACCGTTGCACCGGCCTCGACGTCCGGGGTGGAGAGGTTTGGGGTGTAGACGTTTGGGGTGGAGATGTGGGCATCATCAAAGCCCTCCTGTTCCATCCATATGTTGATCATCCATACCATAGTCTCCCATGCCCAGGGAGAGTTGGCGAGGATCGATCTCTTGCTCGTGCACTTCTTCTAAGGGAGGAGGACTAGGAGTGCGAGGGCGTGCTCTGCTGCTCCGCCCTGCTGTTTTCTTCTTTCCAAACATACTTGAAGACTACAATCTAGATAGCAAAGAGATAGTAAATAGAAAGCAAACAGATTGTATTGTGTTGTGATTTGTGAACAAATGAGGAGGGATGAGGGGGTGCTGTGAACAAATGAGGAGGGATGAGGGAATTTATAGGGAGGAAGAAATGTGAATGTTACTCATACTCACACACAACGTCTCTTTTGTATCAGAGACAGAGAGACCACAACGTCTCTTGTGATGAGACTTGACGTCTCAGGCTCTCAGCTCCTACTGCAAAAATGCTGAGAGTCTAGCCAACCAACGTCTCTTATGATGAGACTCGACGCCTCGCCTTATCTGCAGAGACGCAGGTCGCAGGCTCACAAAGAAGACACAGTCGCAGAGCTCGCAAGAGTGCCAGTGCAAGTCAGCAAGTGTGCAACACTGCCACTATCCATCGCCATTGTCCATTAGACCATTAGAGCTTTACCACATCACATCCACACACCTCTCTCCCGCCTTTCTCTCTGGCAAGTGAGTCGCCGACACGCCTCAATCCCTCAATTCCACTCCCACATGGCCACACCTCCTGCTCCCGGCCTCCCCTCTCCCCTCGGCCGCCTCCTCTCCACTCCCCACGCTGGCGCCCGGCCTCCCCTCCTCCCTCCCGCCGCCTCCTCTCCACTCCCCACGCGGCCCCCCGCCCCCTCTCCCCCAACCCCTCCTCGCCTCCCCAGTCCAGCCTCCCCCCCTCAACTCCCCATGCGCCACGCCTCCTCTCTAAGGCCAGCCCCTCTCCTCCCTCTGTTGATGCACCGAGGAAGGCACAAGCGGCGAGGTCGCAGACTGAGGTCGCTGGGCTCCCACCTCGGCCGCCGCCTCGCCTCGGCCTTGAGCCACGCCACGCGGGCTCACAGCAATGTAGGGGCGACGGCCGGAGGTCGCAGATCTGGGACATCTGGCGGTTCGACTTTCTCCTCTCCAACCAGGCCACCTTCGCGCCTTCCTCGCCGGGCTCGCCCGCGCACGATGCCCTCTCGGCGCCTAAGGGCCAAAGATGCCCTCCCCACCTCCCAAATATTTCTTTTCTTTTGCAATGCTTGATTTGGGATTGGAGTGGTGATTGGTGGTGAATGGTGATGAACTGATGAATGATTGATGATCAATTTTGTGTGTGTGGTTTCATTCGGTTTTTATGCTCGATTTTTAGTTTGTGGCCGAGGCGGCGCGTGCGGCGAGCGCTCAGTCGAGGCCGAGGGCCGAGGCCGAGGCGCCTGTCCTGCCGGGGTGGTGCCGCCGGTGTGCCTGCGGTGCCGTGCTGCCACTGCGTAGGCCGTGGCCCTGGCCACGTCGTCTCCATCTTGCCCAAGCAAGACCGTGGAGCCGTCGCGTGTTGTTGCCGCCCGTCGTCTTGCGGAGCTGAACTGCCAGACGCCCTAGGTTATCGACGTCGCGTCTTTGTCTTACCGTCGTCTTGCGTGAACCCGAGCCAAGACGCCCTAGGTTGCGTCTTGCGTCGCAGACGACCCTAATAAAGGTTCTTGGGGATCGGGCCTGCGCCATGCCGAGCCGATCGTGCCCTGGGCCGGCCCGAAAAGCCCCGGCCCAATGCCAGGTCTAGTGCCAAGGTACACACAACTTTACCTGCGCCTGTCCCGCGCTTCTGAATCTGCCTTCAATGCCTGAGCCGAAGCGCCTCCTCTCCTCTCCTCTCTAGATACTATCACTGTCACCTATTTAGATCTGGCCGGAACCTGCAGGGGAAGGTCTTCCTCCCCAGCCAGCCAGGACCACCGGCTTCGTCAAGAGCTAGCATAGCAGCGCAGGACCAAATCCTCCTAAATGCACGCATGCAAGCAGCATGCGTCGCATTCAAAACCGATTCAAACCAAGTACGGCACGACGGCGACGGACTGCCCGGATCAGCCGCACTCTGCAGAAACCCAAGATTTCTCAATGGCAACAAACATACACTACTCAAAGAGGAGTACATTAGTAGTACATCACGTGAGCCGCACTCCGCAGAAACCCAAGATTTGCTCGTGAGGAGGCAGTAGTTACTGGCAAACGGTGTAACTACGACCGGCAGAACAAAGGCTTAACTTACAACCGATCTGAGTTCCTGAGAGAGGAACTCAAGCTCAAGCTGAAGTTGAAACAATGGCAGCTAGCTAGCTACCTACCTAGCTACTAACTAACAACAAACAATCTTAACAAAGCCACATTGCAACCAGCACTTCACCATCGGTCACTGGCTCGTGCCGAGCTGCTGCAGCACCGATGCCATGGCCGGGCGCTGGCTAGGCGCCTCGCTCGTGCAGAGCAGCGCGATCCCGGCTAGCTTCGCGGCTTCCGGCCTCGAGAACCGGCCGCCTAGGCGGGGATCCATGAGGTCGTCGAGCTTGCCGGACTCCGCGCCGAGGAGGCGGAGCTGCGAGACCGTTTTCTTTCCTGTGAGCACCTGGAAGACCACCACCCCGAAGGCGTACACGTCGCTCTTGTCCGTGAACCGGCCGGTGGTCGTGTACTCGGGCGCCAGGTAGCCCATGGCCGCGCTGCCCTTGAGGGTGGAGAAGACGACGTCGTCGGCGACGAGCTTGTGCAGGCCGGAGCCGGAGAGGCGAGGCGCGAAGAGGTGGTCTATCAACACTTTGTCTGCCGAGATGTTCTGGTGAACAAGAGGGGGCTTGCTTGGTTTGCTGCTGTGTAGATACTCAATACCTGAACAATTCAACATGTGCAGAGCAAAACCAATCAGAATTTGTACACATCAAGTACAACATTTTGCATTTTGTATCAAAATCAGATCATAAAAGCAATTTATGTATCTACTTTCATGAAATGCCAATGCAAAAGTATGCACAAAAAAACTAAGCAAAGCTAGTTCCAAAAGCTTAAGCTGTTGGAAGATAGTCGATACCCACTATTTAGTGCTATATATTCATTCATGCTTCAACAGATAGAAACGGTGAATTATACCTTTGGCAATGCCTTTGATGATGGAGACCCGCGTGGCCCAGTGGAGGACCATCGCATCCGCATCGCCGTCCTTGACATCGAGATACCGAGAAAGGCTCCCGTTCTCCATGAATTCATAGACGAGGAAGCACTCCCGTCTAGCCCGGGAGCGGCAGAAGCCCCTCAGGCCAACAAGGTTCTCATGCCGCAGCGATGTCAGCATGCGAAGGCCTTTCAAGAAGTTGGCCTCCTCCGACTTGCAGCTGCTCTTGTTGATGCTCTTGACGGCGACAACCGAGCCATCCCGCATTATCCCTCTATACGTCGCTGCGAAGATGCTCTTGCCGAGCAAGTTGACGTCCGAGAAGTACTGCGTTGCGCATTCCACCTCTTCTAGATTGAACCTGACACTTAGGGAGCCCTCCGGCGACAGCCTGGCTCCATGTTGTGATTCTTCAGACGAAGTGTCCCAACCACTAGAGTACTCAACATTGATCAATGAGGAGGCACTCTTCTGATAGGTCTCCTTTGGTTGGTCAAGGCTAAGTCCGCCTTCCAAGTTCTCAACAGAACTACCAACCTTCTGCTTCTGCCGACGGTGCCACGAGAACACAGACAGCCCGCAAGTCGCCGCACCAGCTATAATGATGATGGTCCCGGCAAGAACAGCCCCTGAAGAGAGTGTTGACGGTCTCGAGCAACCGCTGTTGTCGCAATTTCTGTTGTTGAGACTGGTGGTAGTTGGTGGTATTTGCTGTGGCTTGATAGAGGTTGATTCAGGTTTGTGGGGCATTTGACCGTCGCCATTATCGTCATTAGGACAGGCTTTCAGAGAATCAAATTGAGCTCCACAGAGCTCTGAATTGTTATCATACCGAAATCCCTCGTGCAATTTCTTCAGACCTGCAACAGTTAATTGAGAGCTTGAGACAAGTCAGATTACAACAAAAACTTTGGCATAGTAACATAGAACACCACTGTTGAGGACTATTTACCAGAAGGAACACTTCCTGAAAGTGTATTGTTCCGAAGGTCTAATGTCGCAAGCTGTGGCATCCCGGCAAGCTTGGAAGGAATCGAGCCGAAGAGATGATTGGAGGTCAAGTCCAGCCGTGTCAACTCCGGCAAGTCCCCGAGAGACGCCGGTATCGCCCCAGTGAACTGATTGTACTGAAGGGCAAGAACAGTGAGCTTGTTGAGCTGACCCAGCTGAGTTGGGATGCTCCCTGAGAGCTGGTTGTAGCCGAGCTGCAGTACTGCACAAAGAACACAACCCTTTCAGTCATTTGCCATTATAGAGGGACAATTATTGATGCAAATTAGTAACTTCGGTAGGCTAATGTAATCAACTTTTTGGCAGTCTAATTTCATCCTGAAGTGAACAGAGAAGTAATAGCCATTATGAGCAGTATAACAGGGGGGAAGCTGTAGGAACAGTTCAAGTACACAACACCACTGAGGAAGCAAATCCAACGCAGAAACCCAATTCCTTGAGAGTCAGAATCCATACTTGTTTTGTGTCAGTACAGGGAATGAAAGATGAAACCGCCAAAAGGCAAAGAATAAAGATCGGATTTCGTGATACACACATCAAGATAGCCGTACAAGAGAATCCACATAGGCCAAATCGTACTGAGAAAAATTCAAACTTTTTGTCATTTCATAGTTGTAGGCAGGAATCCACATAGGCCACATAGGCCAAATCATCAGCACTCAGACAAATTAAAGCACACAGCTTTGAACGAATAAGATAGGACATGAAACAACAACACGGTAGAGCATTTGAGCACACAAGAATCTAAGCTTTCTTTCTGTCAATTCAGAGCTCCGGGCCAACGAAGAACACGAAAGTACGAAACTGGGACTGTGAGCCACCAAAAAAGCAAGAACAAGCCAAAATCCACCGAGGAAAATCCTTTTTTTACTAGCTCTAAACTCAAATTGCCACCAAACTCTGACATCAAAATAAGAACTTGATCTGAAAATAACAGTTCAGGAACAGACATGCGCACACCGAAATCCGAACTTCTGTCATTTCAAATTCCATAAAAACCCAAACTTTCCGCATACCATAACTATAAAATTTCGGACGAACAGTACAATGTAATTACGTAAACCGATTCCCCACTCGGAAATTTATTGCAGCTGAGACAGTAGAATTTCATAACTCCAAAATCAGCCCAAGAACTCACTCACCTTGGAGGCTACCAAGGCGGCCGAACTCCACGGGGATGCTCCCGGACAGGTTATTTACGCCGAGGTAGAGCTCCGCAAGCTCCGGGAGGTCGCCGAGCTCGCGGGGGATCACCCCGCCAAGCTCGTTGTAGTGCAGGTACAGACCCGTGAGGCCCGAGAGCATCGCCACCGCCGGCGAGATGATCCCCGCGAGACCCCTCCCCTGCAGAGAGATGGTCGCCACCCTTCCTCGCGCGTCGCACGTTACGCCCTCGAAGTAGTCCCCGCGCCCGCACGGGTCCCCGCCGCGCGCCCACGTGGCCAGCGCGCGCCCCACCGGATCCAGCGCCGCCTTGAGCTCCATGAGAGCGTCCACTTCGGCATTTCCGCCGCCGTGGAGCTCACAGCGATGGACGAGAAGAGCAGGAGGAGGCGAAGCAGCGAGTTCTTAGACGCCATGAGAGAGAGAGAGAGAGAGCGTGTGTTGAGGAGCGAGGAATTTGGAGGTTTATAGGGGGTTTACGGTAAAACAAATGGAAGAGTAAATCAGGAAAAAAAAGAGTAAAAAACGGCGTTTGGATGGGTGGTAAAAGGTGAAAAATGGAGGGGTGTTTATTGGGATTGTAACTCGCATGACAGAGAGTGTCTGGTGTGTATAAAGTAAAAACGACGGATCAGATACTGTATCTTTGTCAACAAGTACGGTGCTCAAGGTTAGAGGAATTTTTGGCCGATACGGCCACTTTGGAAAGCGTATTTGCACTTTTAACCGTAGCATTAACGTATTAGCAAAATGGCATGGCTGGCGCTTATGGCGTCTTGTACTTATGTAGCGACACATCGCCATGCAAGGTATGGTAACGTCACCCGGCAAGAAGTGGCAGGCCACCACGCCACGCCGCAGTTATTGCACCCCGCCACGCGACTTCGCACCACGCCTGCCCCACCCACCCCGCCCACCTTGTTGGCGTTGGTGAGATGCTCTTGCCATGCCTGCGCATGTACGCCACCCAAATTAGGGTTAGTGGTTAGGGTTAGTTAGGTTAGGATTAGGTTAGTTTAGTTAGGTTTTTTATTTTTTTTTCTCGAATTTTAAATTATAGCAATGATATCAAAAAATACGAAATTTTTGTGTAACCTTCGACATAGTGTATTTGATTATGTAATTTTTGTATTATTTTATTTGTTAAGAATCTTTGGATATAACTTTGCTTTTGTACGATCAATTAATGTAGTTGATATGGTCATTTTGCTAGGTCATATGGTCATTATGATACCGTGACATGTGCTCATTTGTCGGAGATTGTAATGTGGCCCTTGTAGGCACTTGTGTGCCAAGTGTTGATTGTAATGCTTGGTTCATGCATTTGTTGAAACTTTGCAATCAAAGTTTGGATGAAATGTTATCTCGTGACTCTCTTTGATGATTGCAGTGGATATAAAATGATTCCCTTTGATGATTGCAATGCATATATATTGGAGAGAGCGACCGCTACGATTTCATTTCAGATCGCTCGCTTCGTTCTTCTCGCTAAGTTCATATCGCATCACTCGCCGCTCCTCTACCCATTCTTTTCTTTTTCATAAGCTTGCTCTCGATTATATTTCAACGTTATTAACCGCCGCCGCTGCTTCGCGAGTAGGTTTGTCGTAAATTTTAATTTAGCTACATTCTTCTTTGTTTAATTAGCCACATTGTCGAGAATGTTCGTTATGTATGTTTTGCTAGTTATGTCTCTACCGAGCTACTAGAACAATTCTACGATGAGGACCACCGGCAAGCTGTGGCTCACCGGGCGTGGATGGCCCTCCTGGCTTCGGGCGCCGGGGGGAGGATCGCGGGCGCTAGACGATCGTTACGCCCCGATCCTCCGGGAGACGGGCTTGTTGCCCTTTGCGAGGATGGTGTCCTTCCAACGTGGTTCACCTAGACGGCAACTGTTGTCCGCGACTTGTGGACCGGTGGAGGTCCGAGACGCACACCTTCCATTTTCGGTGGGGTGAGATGACGATCACCCAGAGGACGCCTCGTTTGACCGGTCTCCCGATCCGGTGTGCCGCTTGTTCCGCCCTCCGAGAGCGACCGAAGGTCAGCCGAGCAGCGGTTTGGCCAACCTCTGGCGGAGGGTGCACGTGGCGTCCCTGCTTGGCCGAGGCGATTCGGCGAATGCAGGGTGCACCTCAGGACGTCGTTAGGACGCATCTCGTTGCTTACCTTCTCCAGCTCTTTGGTTGGGTCCTGTTTCCAACCACAAAGGGCGATTTTTGAACCCTTCCATCCGCTCCGCCGAGTCTTTGGTTGACGCGGGCCGAGCCGATGCCGAGTACTACCGGGATCGTACCGCCTTCTTGCGCTACATAATGAGGGTTGTGTGACGCCATGGCGCGGCATTGTGTAGCAACTCGGATCGTGCTACGTGCTCTGCGCACTGTGGAGTTGGGAGCACTTCCTGTTGGGCGGCCGACCATTGAGACAATGGCACCTGCATACCCTCTCCCACATGACCACATAGACGCGCCCACCATGGGCTTACGGTGGATCGCCGCCCGCCGTCTGTATGGCCAATAGAACACCGGCGAGGTGCTACTCGTTGTACCACAACGAAGTTCGAAATCATGCACGAGAGCGACATCATCTGGTGTCCATGGCATGCTGATTTTCTCCGCTCGCGGTTTGCGCCGCAGACGTCTGCGCACAATGCGTCGTGGATCGACATCGTGGATTTACGACACCGCCACCGGTGTTCTCACATATGGTGGAGCCTTACGCGCCGCAGCGCGTGCGACAGCTTTTGTCGATACCGGCTTCGAACGGCAGCTCGAGCGAAGCCGTACACACTGTGAGTCAAATTTCATCAAGTAATTTTTGCGCCCCTTCGTCTTCTTTTGTAACATTAATCTTCCAAAATGCAGCAATCGAGGTCGGGTGGGCATATTTGGACTGGCAAATGCACCAGCACCAGTGGATTGCGACATGGATTAACAGGATGCACGTGGATGTATGGCATGAGCAGCGTCCGTATGACCCTGAGTCGTACGCTGCGTACATGGAGTGGTACATGCCACGAACGCGCGCAAGACTCACCATTCCTCCTCCGGAGCGCCCAGAGGAGGTGACATTTCAGACGCACCAAGAGAGCCTCCCGCGCACGCATTTCATCCACGCAAATGCTTCAAGACGTGATTTACACCGTCATTTACACTTACAACCTCTCAGTTCGCAGCTTTTGTTGACGATATTCGTATTCCCGTGAGAAAGTGCCATCCATCGTTAGCGGACGGCGAGAACTTGAAGCCACCGATGGCACGGCGAAAGCCCGAACACCCTATCCAAGATGAAGTGGTTGGGCCCTTTTTCAAGATCTTCACGGTCGGCTTGTTTATGTATGCGTGCGAGGTTTGATCCGGCAATCTGGTGAAGCAATCTCGGCACAAGGTTGTACGCCTTTCGTATGTCCCGTATATAGTCTCGATGACTTTCGCTTGGCTCGTCGGACCTTCTTTGTAGCTAAGCGGATAGCCAACCCGATTGGCGACTTCCGACATCATCGGCTTGGGGAGATAGACACGCCTCAACTAGGTGCGTGATGAGGTTTGCAACATATGCGGAAGTCACGTTCGATGTCGCTTGCAGGGCTCGTGAGCTCGCGGTGTGGTCGATCGGCTCCTTGACCGTGAAGACCGAGCCAAAGATCTTTGCTCGGAGCGCCGACCTTGCGCGAGGCAGCCTTGTACTATGCACTTCATCTGCGTGCTTCACAGGTTGGACCGGTGCACTCGGTACACGGTGATGGACAAAGCGTCTCTGCTATAGCTTGTTGCACGCCACCTTGTTCGAAGCGCCGCTTTTGCAACTAAGAGGGTGTCGGCTTCAAACCCCCATCGAGCCTTCTTCTTCTGCGGCGACTGAGCGAACGCATCGCGATATCATCAAGTCTCGATGCCACGTAAGGACCACCGGCCGTGTGCGTCCTCGTCGGCACCATCCGAGCTTGGGTCGGTGTCCTCGTCGGACTCAACCCGAGAGTCTCGTCCGAGATACTGTGGCGGTCGATGCGGGCGACCACCTTGTTTCCCCCTCATTTGGCACAAAATTAGGCACGGGACTTCCGAGGCAAGACATTCGTCTTGCCATCTTCGAGCTCGGCGGCGCTTGCCCACTTGTACAGCCTCGGCATCATCGGGGTTTCTCGGCGCCTATATACGAAATTGACGTACACCATAGGCTTCGTGAATGGCCGCCTCGCCGAGACAATCTCCATGTACCTTGCCTCCATGCTATGCTTCCATCCACCTTCTGAGCTCCCACACATAATTGGTGCGGTGATCGCCTCAATCATAACTTTCTTCGTCCTTGGCTCGTGAGGAACTCCTCCGGATGCAACCATGCACTTCGTGAATATTCATCGCGTGGAGCCCCTCGCCGGACCACCTTGTCTTGGCATCTCGACAGTCCAACCTATCGTGTCCTGGCTCGTACAAGCCCATCGCCAGTAAAACACAATCAAGTCTTGCATGTTCAAAAATACCTAAACCCACAACAACCACTAAATAATTACGACTAATTAATTAGCACTAAACTAATTCATTACTCTTGAACTAACTAATTACGACTAATTAACTATCTCTAAACTAACTAATTACGGTTGATTAATTACCACTAGAAAATACCAAGACTTTATTTACACTTACTTGATATCTGTAATGATGAGTACTAAACTAATTACGACTAATTAATTAGCACTAAACTAATTTATTACTAGTGAACTAACTAATTACGACTAATTAGCTATCTCTAAACTAACTAATTACGGTTCATTAATTACCACTAAAAAATACCAAGACTTTATTTCCACTTACTTCATATCTCAGAACGATGACTACTAAACTAATTACGACTAATTAATTAGCACTAAACTAATTCATTACTACTCGACTAACTAATTACTACTAATTAATTACCCCTAAACTATCTAATTACGACTAGCTAACAAAGACTAACTAATTACGACTACGGTAATAACGGCAAAAGCATAACACAAATTACACCTTCTTCGAGGAAGTAATTAATCACCCTTCCGAGAAGTAATAAATCACCCTTCGAGAAGTAATAAATCACCCTTCGGAGGAAGTCATAAATCAAGGCCGAGTGACGAGAAGCGAGAAAACAGTTACCTCCCAATAAAATTAATTATGTTACGTTCTCTGAGTTCTCAGCGACGAGCGCAAGAACGAAATCAAACGCAATTGATATGACCGAAGAGCGAGTGCAGTCCCAGATTTATAGCCGAGCGGAGGAGGAGTCGCTGACCTTGGCGGCGGAATTCCTTAAGCATTGGCGCCGAATTCTGGATGGGGCGACAGATGTGCGGAGGAGGAGGATGGACGGTGGGAAAGATGGCCACCCCGACGTTTTTAATTCTCCGTTATAACAATTCGTGGCGGGTGTAGCGGGTGAGAGATAACATTTCATCCAAACTTTCGATTGCAAAGTTTGGCAAATGCATGAACCAAGCATTACAATCAACACTTGGCGACAAGTGCCTACAAGGGCCACATTACAATCTCCAAAAATGAGCACATGTCACAGTATCATAATGACCATATGACCTAGCAAAATGACCATATCAACTACATTAATTGATCGTGCAAAAAGCAAAGTTATATCCAAAGATTCTTAACAAATAAAATAATACAAAAATTACATAATCAAATACACTATGTCATAAGGTTACACAAAAATTTCGTAATTTTTGATATCATTTGCTATAATTTAAAATTCGGAAAAAAAAATAAAAAACCTAACTAAACTAACCTAATCCTAACCTAACTAACCCTAACCACTAACCCTAATTGGTCAAGGTGGCACATGAGCATCTGGCAAGATGCTCATCTTGAACAAGGACGTGAGCGGTCGGGCGGGGTGGGCGCGTGGTGGGGTCGCGTGGGCCGGTGCGTGTGGGGCGGTGGCGACGTGGCGGTGGCGCCCGCTCTCACTACTGCGTAGTGGCGACGACTTCTTGCCATGGCGATGTGTCATAGTCACTGTGCTGCAAGACGCCAGCGTCGCCAGCCGCCATTTTGCTATCACGTAGCGCATACTGGTTAAAAGTGCAAATCGCTTTCCAAAGTGGCGTGACGGCCAAAATTCAAGGTTAGAGGACTCGGTCGTGTGTGCTCGGGACTGATCATCGTATTAAAGGAGTCAAAGTAGATGTTTTACAGTGGTTGAATATTAGGAGCGTTCCTCATCGTCCGATCAAAAATTATAGGTTGAGCTTAATCGTTACAGTGTTTTTTGCAAAACCAAAAAACTGGAGTAATAATACACAAGGCAATCCTGACAGAAGAAAACATATTTGTTACTTGTGTAGTTGTGTATACTGTACGGGGTATATCTAGGTATACATGACATGGCATGTACTAATGTACGATGGTATGTGAAGCACGAATCATCCAGAAAATCACCGCGTGAATCTAAGGTTTTAATTGTACTGATTTATAGGACCGTTATTTCCAATTTTTCACAGAATTTCAAGATTGCAATGGATCGACGTGGGGAATTTTAAAGCAAAGTTCATATAGACTGTAATTAAGTAAGCTTTTAAGTAGTCCATGCGCGCATGGCGTTGGGTTGGTCATCTCTCGACAATCTAGAGCTAGTGGACTTGGAACCAGACGTGCATCCTTGACAGCAATGTGATGCGCTACGATACCATAACATTGGTTGTAGCTAGTGGATCAAAAAGCGAAGACTAAGATCATGTGAGGCAATATACTGTAGCGAAAACATTGTTGCAACTATAGTTGGCACTATAGCAACATGTAAGTGTTGACCTAGCCTATTCTTTCTTAATCATGTAAGTGTCTTAGGTTTGACTTTCTTACTACGCCATGAAAAACAATTTAGATACTTCTCAATGCATAATCCCGAGACATCCTAGGCCTTTGATATAGAGTATTTACTAGTATTTCTACCTAGGATATCGTGTATGTGGTATCTAAATAAGATCTATCGTCTCTCTCTTCCTTAATTACGATGTTGACTTTTCTGCCAAATTTTTAAGAAACTTCATCATGTCCTTTGTTGTTCATATCACCAATATCAAAGGATCTGAATCCCTTGGAACCAGAGTTTCGGACAAAACTTGGTACTATGCGGCACATTTAAAAGGTTTTCATTCAAACCACCAGCAGTCCAAATTCAATACACTCGTGAATTACGCTTCCAGCTATTTGAAGAATCCATATCACGTTCACACCGTATCGTATCCATGCATGCGTACTGGCCATTGAATGCCAGGACCAGCGCTGAATTACTCTCCGTGTGCTTGTTAGGGTATATATAATGGTATAGATAGCTATTGTCTATAACAACTCTTTATATCATCCGTAGATAGTATTAAAGATAGTTCATGTAATGGTACATACTTTTACTGTCTTTTTAGTTGTTTTTATACAACACATAATCTTTTAATGCTTTTCTTGTTTCTTGTGCTATAGTCGGCCACAAGATTGTAGACAGCATTTTTCTCTCTCTTCGTTCTTTTTCATCCACATCAGCAAAAATCCTACGTGACAACGACTATAGACGGCTGACATAAGCCCATTGTACATGCTCTTATGTGTCATTTTAAAATGCTTGTAACGAACCTTTTAAAACTTTAACTACTAATACACACAGAATTATTTGAATTTGTCATGTGGAAATAATATTATCTCTATCATAAAATAATTGTAGCATTACATTTTTAATACTGTTTACTAACATACAGTTAGAAAAAAAGTCGGCCATATGTGTGTACTGTAGAAAACCGTGTCTATATCCCAAACAAAAAATATAAAAGAACCGAGATTGTACTAACGATTGTTTACTACCTAAATTAATCACGACACGGAGGGGAATGAGCCGCTACTGTTCCATGCCTGCCTTGCTATACTTTGCCAGTACTCCTGCTACTGTTGGCATCGGCCGTGGTAAAGACTGAAGAGTAGGGACCGGAGGAGTAACAGAGGCAGCTAGTAGAAAACCTCCCGAGTCCTGATACGCCCACTGCCGCAACAATGATTGGAGAGGTTTAAACCGGCTCTGATTGAGTGAGCATTGCAGTAATTAATTCAAACAAACCCCTTCCATGACAGCCCAAAGAGAGCAGGGGCCTTCTCGTCTTGGCTTGATCTTGATTGCATCTGCAAATGCCATCTGCGTTGTTAGGGTTTGTTTGGTTGGTACCCTGAATTACATGCTTGAGAAAAAAATAGTGTCTGGAGGTAGTCTAAAAAGTAGATAATTTTTGTCTGATCAGGTAAACCTGAAGATTGGTTGTTTAGTTAGAAACATGTGCCTGAAATTGGTAAATAAAAAATAGAACGCTGGATCAAGCTATCAACGGTGAATCGAGCAGCCTGGGAGGCCTGGCTCTCAGGCGCTTATTTTCTACGCCTAGGCCTGGTGCCTTGCCTGGCTCCCAATCAAACACCGAACAGGCAGCCTCCAGTTGATGTCCCGGCCAGGCAGTTTATTACCAGGTTTAGAAGCAAACAGGCCCTTAGTTTCTGCTATCCGTGTCGTTCGGGTAGAAAGAAGTAAGCTAGAGCGAACTAGGATCCTCTGCATTAAAGCAGTCAATACAGATTATCTATAGTACATAGGCATTAGAAGTGATTTCCACCGTCCGATCAAAGAATCAAAGTGGAACAGTATTTTGCTACAGTGTTTTCTCGTGGCAACAAAATCTTTACCGTACTTTTCACTCTATTACTATAGTACTAATGCAGAACGATGTTCAATCTCTCACGAAACACTGTTTATATAATAAACCTCTCCAGATCTACAAACGATCCGATCCGGAACCAGCTCGAGCTCGAGTGACGGGTCGCATGGCGTCGCATGCAGTTCCAAGATTTGAATTAGGAGCGCCTGGTCTGGGTAGTAGTGGAGGGTATTAAATTAAGGCGCTGCATCGGTTGAGCGATCGAGCCCGGCGCGGCGCGGCGCGTCTGGGAGCAATTCCTAGTGCGCGCCCCGGCGACGGGTTACCACGTGTGCTGCAGGCTGGTGGGCCAGGTGCTCGCGCGACGGAGTTAAGAGGCCACGTGGAGACGGCCTAGTGGGTGGCTCGTTCAAATTTCGGATACTCGGCTCTGCCCTGCTCTGGTGGGCCACAGGCCCAGGCTGGAGCGGAGTGAGTTGAGGGGCTCTTCTTAGCTTTGCGTGTAGAAAATAATTCGCTTGGATTTTCTTGAATAGGGTCGAACTCGAATAGATTCATTCCAGACATACGACAGGGAAAATATATTATAAGCACCTTATGAGGAGCTTTCAAATTTTATTGCCCGTTTCCCAGCTCAAAGCCTACAAGGCTACAACTGTGGAAATGTGATACTATATGTGCTCGTAGCTATGTAAAGTCATAAACTCTCCTCATCGTCGGTGTCGCCTTGAGATTTGTGCGCTCTTCTTCTTCCTCTCTCCCCTAGATCCGGTCTCCTCCCCGAGCTGCGCCGTGTCCCTCCTCCCGTGGGACGCGCTGCCGTTGGAAACCACGTCGTGAGGTTTCCAACATGCCGGCGACGCACCTTGCTTGCGCTGAAGCGGAGCGAGCCGAGAGAGAAAAGAGAAAGTGTGGGAGAGAGAGTGGAAGAAGACAGAGAAGGGGAACATTGAACGGGTTGGATGGAGTATGTTGTCACATGCACACATGGGAAATCCACGCTCCTCGAACTGTCAGTAATTCTTGATTAACTAAACATCATAAAGTGCACGCCACTGTCCCCATTTGAACTGACTAATATTTTCATTGTTTTTGTTTTGTTGTACATGGATGAAAACCGAATTAGTGCTTCAGAGTCTTGTAGTAATTAATTAACCCTTTGGACTTATATTACACTAGTGGAGTGTTCATACGCTGCAACAGAACCTCAAAAGATAGTGATACATATCAGCAGACAGGATGATAACCGTATAATAAATATCAATTTTCTTTCACGCACATATAAACAAAAACATTGACTCGGCCTATTACATCACTTGCTACTACAATCCGGAAATTAAAATTTTGAGCTCATAGATTGTTTACCTTTGGAAGTTAAAGCTGATACTGACTTTCCTCCCTGATGTGCTGCCCATTTCTAGTCATTGCCGACCGGCAAGGAAGAGGGCTATGCTTCAATGGCCATCTTCTTCCACCCTGAATCCAAGCTGCGACTCGATTCTCACAGTCATTGGCCTTTGCAGCCCTCCCCAGACACATTGCAACGAGGAGGTAGGAGGTCAGGGGAGGAGACGATGGCAGCGTTGCGGTGGTAAGCAGGGAGGAGGCTGCGATGTTTGCTCAGTAGGCGCAAAGAAGGAGGCGGCGACGGCACAAGAGGAGGATTAGGATAAAGAGGACGCGGTATGGTGAACTTGAGATGGCCACGCGACGAGGGAGGGACGCATTCATTTCTGCCTCTCCTCCGTTCCCTCTCGGTGCCTTCTCTCGTCCCTAACACCGCTTTACCACGCCAACGCCTCCCCTCCCCGCTACCTGGTGAGATGCAGCGCAAGGGACAGGAAGGAGTGGGACGCTGACGAATTTTCAGTGTGTGCGCGTGTGAAGAAAAAGTGGGGCGGTGACTGTTTCGATGGTTACGAAATAAGTGAGTCCATGGACGTGCTCCTGAATCGCGGGATGTAGGATCAAGAATAACCGACTAGAGGGGGGTGAATAGGATATTTTAAAACTTTTTAGCAAATTAACAATTTAGGACAATTATGAATTGTGTCTAAACTAGATACAATTTTAGCTAAGCAAATTAATACAAGATAAATGTTAGAATTGTAAATGTGGAATAAGTAAAGACAAGAATTAACCACAAAGGAGACAATGATGTTTTCCCGTGGTATCGAAGACTTGTCAGTCTTCACTAGTCCACGTTGAGAAAGCTTGAACGAATCAAGTCGGCTCCACGAATTAAGCCTTCCCTCGATCTCTATTGGTTGCTCTTCCTCCGCTCCGGAGATGGTGAACACCGAACCACTCACAATCTTGGCACCGGGCCTCTTCATAATCTTCTTGAAGAGATCACCGTGCTCCTACCACCAAACCGTCTAGGAGTTCATCAAAACTCCAAGAGTAATAAATTGATGACTTTCGCTTGATGGCACTCAAGTGCAAATGGATCAACTAGAATGAGTGAATGCACTTGAATTGGCTCAACTACCTCACAATGAATGCACAAGTGTATTTGAGGTGTTGAATGAATGTTCAAGGCTCTAAGGATATTAAATGAAGAGTTCATATCTGTCCCTAGAGCAGGTGGGGGAGTATTTATAACTCCCACAACAAAATCCAATCGTTATGAGAGAAACCCCATATTTTAAGCGAAATGCGGTACTACCACCAACCAAGATAACGGCTACAACAGGAGCATTAACTGCCTCTGACATAGCCATTTTAAACGCGGCGCGGTATTACCGCCAACTATCATGCGGTCATATCGCTAAACCCAGTCGTACCGCATAAAGGAGCGGTACTACCGTTCTCAGGGTTTTCAATCTCAGTTGAAAAGGGTGCTTCTCTGGGAATTACGTACCGCCACATAAAATTTGGAACTACCGTGGAGCGGTAGTTCCGCCATTAAAGCTCCGGTACTACCGCACCACTGATTTGAACATGCTCACCCAAACACGCTAGCCACATGGACAGCTCAGATGAAATGGGTTGTTCGGACCATGCGTTTAAACCACACGATCATGTTATTTTTGGACAGTCTGAACGGCCCACGGTAGTACCGCCAAAGGAAGTGCGGTAATACCGCTAAGCGGTAGTTCCGCCAGGCAAGCACTGGTACTACTGTTTGCCAAGAGAGAACAAGAGCTCCAAAAAGAGGCTATCTGGAAAATACGTTCTGCTTCAATTTTCCGGAAGTACCGTAGAGTAGTAGTACCGTTTAAACAACGGTGGTACTACCGTTCCAAGGATTTGCATGTTTAACCAAAATGGGGTCCCTCTGGATTTTACGTACCGTCAACTAGAAAACGGAATTACCATGATGCGGTCGTACCGCTCACAAGGGCGGTCGTACTGCTCCACAAATAAGTTGGCAGGCACTTTTGAACTGCACACGTGGACGCTCCAGATAAAATAGGATGATTGGACCACACTTATAAACCACACGATTGTGTGCTATTCGAACGGTCCGAACGGCACATGGTAGTTCCGCCAACTAAAAAATGCAATGACTGCAATGCGGTAGTACCGCTCCAAAGGCCGGTCATACCGCATTAGCAACTAGTTGGCTATGACGATCAGACCATTTATGTGGACGTCCCAGATTGATTGGGTTGTTTGGACAACTCATTTAAACCACACGATCATATCACTTTCGACAATTCAACGCCCACTGCAATACCGCTTAAGGATACGCGGTCATATCAAGAAAGCGGTAGTTCCGCCTTTAAACCCCAGATTACCGTTTGTGCGAACATAATTGCACAAAGAGCTTTCAAATTTAAATTTAAATGCATGCATGATCCTAAATTGATCCAAATGGCACAAGAACATGCTATCAAGCTACTAGTCATGATCCCTCTTAATAGTACGACATTTAACCTATAATCCGGTCTTTCAACCATTTATCCTAAGACCGGTAAAATACAAAAAGGATCCTAGACTACTTGTACCTTGTCTTTTATTCCAAAAGATCTTCATGTTGTCCTTTAGCATGCATCTTCAAGACATCAAATTCACCAATGGGACTTAACCTTGTAAATACTTAATAAACAAGTTAATCCAATATTCACATATTATCATTAATTACCAAAACCATTTTTAGGGACCTAGATGCTTTCACGGGAGAAGAAAGGGTGAGACAATTTTTCACTGTGCGAGGGTAAACCCCTTATTTTATTAGTTAAGAAGTGCTTTAGAGTCTTGTGGTAATTAATTAACATTTCAGACTTATATTATAATAGTAGGGTGTACGTGCATTGCAATAGAACCTCAAAAGATAGTGATACATATCAGCAAACGTGATGCTAACCGTATAATAAATATCAATTCTCTTCCACACACATATAAACAGAAACATTGACTCGGCCTATTGCATCACCTGCTATTACTACCCAGAAATTAAAATTTTGAGCTCATATATTGTTTATGTTTGGAAGTTGAAGCTGATACTAACTTCCCTCCCGGATACGTTGCCCATTTCTAGCCATTGCCGGCCAGCAAGGAAGAGGGATATGTATCAATAGCCACCTTCTTCCACCCTGAATCTAAGCCGCGACTCGGTTCTCACGGCCATTGGTCTCTGCGGCCCTCCCCGGCACATCGTGACGAGGTGGTGGAAGGTCGGGGGAGGAGGTGGCTGCAGCGTTGCGGTGGTGAGTGAGGAGGAGGCGGTGATGCTTGCTTAGCAGGCATGGAGCAGGAGGCGGCAACGACGTAGGGGGGATTAGGATAAAGAGGATGCAGTACGGTGAACTTGAGATGGCCGCACGGCGAGGGAAGGACGCATTCATCTCTACCTCTTCTCCCTTCCCTCCCGGTGCCATCTCCCGTCCCTGACATCACCTTACCACACCGCCGCCTCCCCTCCCCGCTACCTAGCGAGTTGTAGTGCGAGACGGGAAGGAGTGGGATGCCGATGAATTTTCGGTGTGTGCATGCGAAGAAGAAGTGGGGCGGTTATTGTTTCGATGGTTACAGAAGAAGTGAGGGCATGGATGTGCTCCTGAGTCGCAGGAGAAGAAAGGGGTGAGACGATTTCTCACTGCACAGGGGGTAAACCCCTTATTTTATTAGTTAAGAAGGGCGGTGATTGTTTCGATGGTTACGGAAGAAGTGAGGGTATGGACGCGCTCACGAGTTGCGGGAGAAGAAAGGGGTGAGTCGATTTTTGTTAAGAGATAAGATAAGCTCGTCGAGTTCAATTCATGCTTTGATCATCGTTAAGCCGTATGGTCAAGTCGTCGAGTAACTACTAGTAGTAACTACATGTCGAGACCCCGGGTAAACAACCCCCGAGACCCTTTGTGCATTTTGAGCTAGTCCCATGATCAGTAGCTAGATCATATAGTTTCAACATCGATGCCATCAAAACTATACAGCAAACTATAGAAGAAGCAGACAAATTAATATTGATAAAAGCAAAAGACCTTATGATCAAGGTTTTTACAAAGGTCTGCCGCACAGAGCTTACAATAAAAGAGAGCTCGTAGCGGAACTCCAAACACTCGTGGAAGCCATTCGACATGCCCACATGCAATCGAGTGGAGGACGTCTCCTAGCACGCATGGTCTTCGAAGACCTCCTCTTCAAAGAGCTCGGAGTTCCCTGAGTCCTCATCGGCGACTGATCAACTAGAGGGCATAAAGCTGTGAGTACTTTGAATATATTCAGCAAGTCGTAGGGAAATATATGCAAATAGTATTCATGCTAGGCTTGACAAGGATAGCTTTATGGTTACTTTGCAAAAAGCAGAATTGATTGGAAATACAATAAGTAGATTGCAAAGCATAAGTTAAAAGAATAATACATAAGTAATCAAGTTTTTCATTGAAACAACTCGTGAACTCCCAGTTCACTTCCCAGACCACTCGTGAACACCCTGTTCACGACCCATACCACTCGGGATCAACCACGACCACCTTTTTGAGAAAATTCTACCCCTTGCGTGAAATCACCAGGCATTGTCCATAACCGGGGACATGGATATTCGAATAGTTTTACACTCTGCAGAGGTTGTACAGCTTGACCCACAAGATACGACCTCTCTAGTTGGTTGGACACCCGTCGATGCCCCTGCTCACTTCCTTAGGTAAGCAGTCTAGAGCACGTGACAAGGCCTTTATAAAGCTCTGCTTTGACTCGGTTCTGCTCGCTAAGGATTCGCTTTCCTAGCCCCCTCTTGCGTCATTCTCAACCAAAACAGAACCGACCCAAAGCATTGCTAATTAATTGGCCAGGTCCACTCCATAATGAACTTGTGGCTGCACGGTATGGTCCAGATCAATGGCTTGCAAGGTTAAGTCCTTAAGGACTACTCAGGCGAGACATCCATATCCCAATGTACTTCCTGCACCCCTTTTACTACACGATCACTCGTCCGAGTATAAAATATTTTTGGGTTCAACCCGGCCAAATGACTACCCTAGCCATGGCACAACATCTTTTAACAACAGTGGCCGCGCCACAATTCCATAGATCATTAAGTCAAATTCATTATCATTGAATCATGTGATCAAGAGACGTCACATAACTAAAGCAGGTCTAAGCAATATACGCACCCATGCTGGTGTCTCAAAGATGTCCAACTAAGATTACCCAACCTATGGTGTCCAAAGGTACATGTCAACATGTCAATCACAAGTATTCAAGGAGTCATACTGTCGAGTAGGTATTTAACTATTTTCTAAACTATTTTTATACAATTAGCCATGCATGTTGATATAAAACAAAATAATTTTGCAAACTGGGTAAGACATGATCAAAGGTCTATGATATGCCTTCGTTGAAGAGCTGAGATTCTTCGGTAGAGGTCTCCGGGTTCATGAACTCTTCAGAAAGGCCAAAATCTACACGTGCGAAAAAGAGCCAAATAAATACAACAAACCCAAACAAAAACCAAAAACTGCCAAACTAAGAATCAAAAGAAAGGCACTGAATTTGATGAATTAGGAACGAGCTTTCGGGAGGAGGAGGTCCAACGGGTTGGGAGGAGGTCCTGAGGATGAGGTCCAACGGGTCGAGAGGAGGTCCTGAGGAGAAAGTCTTGAAGAGGAGGTCCAATGGGTCAGGAGGAGGTCCAAGGAAGGATACGACTACTCAACGTGGCCGTATGAACAAGGGAAAAGAACGAGGCACGGAGAAACTCATCAGGAGAGAGAGAGAGAGAGAGAGAGAGAGAGAGAGAGAGACCGGAGAAGACTGGAGGAGGACGACGAACTCTTCGGCGAGAAGGCGACGACGCAGGCGCTCCGGTGAATCCTTGGCGATGAGGAGGCGACTATGGCGAGGCTTCAAGCACGGTGAAACTGGGCGAGGGCAAGAGAGTTGGGTGAGGAAAAAGGAGATGAGAGAGAGCTGCTCGTGCTTTTATAGCCTGAAGGAGACGGAGAGACTCAGAGGCGTACAAGTTCAAGGGTAGGTAAAGGAGGAGATGGGGGCAAGTAGGGGAGGAGACAAGAGGGGAACTGCATCGCAGGTTTACAAGATTTAATGTGACACAATAGCATTAATGTCACAGAAGCGACAACATTTAATGCGCTATGACCTTCGCGTCAGCAGTGACGCGACTGAAGGAGAGGGTGGTCCAACCAAATGGGGGAGGTCGTGACCAAAGAGAAGGTTATGACTGAAGTCCAGGACCACCCGGGAGGTCTTCCAGAACCACCCAGAAGGTCTCCTAACAAGGGGGAGGCCTGGATGAATAGAGAAAGGAGAGGCCTAAACGAGAGTGAGTTCTGGACCGAGGTAGGGGGGAGGTCCAAACGAGAGGAAGGGAACGGAGCAAACAGAGAAAGAGGACATGAGCACCCGAGAACTCTAGCAAACTCAAAACAAACCAAATTCAAATTAATTGAAATTTGATTTAGTCATTTTAAACACTTTTAAATTCTAAAATCTCAAGTTAAACTTTAGAACTGCAACAAAACCAAATAATTATTTTTATTTTAAAATCTAAAAATACTCAGAAAAACTGAGACGTTACGCTACGTATAGGCTGCAGGCCAGGAAACCCTGTTGATCGACCGACTTCGCCATTTTCAGCGCGGGCCGGGGATTAAAACACCATTGATGGCTCTGGCCGCCTTCCTCAAACGTCGGTGGGTTAAAAAGCCATTGGTTGATGAGTGGGCCTGTCTTTTTCCCTCACCAAAGGGCAATAACTTGCGTGTATGCTTGCCAGATAGGTAAAGGTAAGAAGTTTGTCAGGCGAGCGAAGTGAGTGATTCTCTTCTGCCCATGCATGTCATTCCCTTCTTTCTTTCCTTGTCGACCTGGTCACAAACTGCTCATTGCTGCTCCCTCGGCCGCCCCTTAGAGCATTTAATGGTATACACAAGGTTGTCTATAATATTATTTTATGCTATCTATAAACAGCACTAGAGATAGCTTTTACAATGGATTGTCTTTTTTACATGTCTCTATAGACTGCTCCTCCGTGTATAGTGTATCTTGTTTCTCGTGTTGCAGTCGACTATTGCACGAAAGACGACTAAATTCTCTATGCTCCCTCTCATTCTAAGGCTAGTCATCGAGCTTCATTAGAAATTGACATAGTTCGGCTCAAAATCACTTTATTTATGGTTTAAGTGGTTATTTTAAAAACGAGCCAACGAGCCTCATTAACCTTTTTGTGTTTCAAATTGACCCATTCCGATTTTAACCAATTAACTACTATTTTGATTCGAACCCGTAACAAGCATTTTTGTCCGCTCTATCACCTTCACAATATCTTGTGTCCTCCATATCGAGATTTAGAGACAGGTTACATCGCACTAGTGGCATGCTCTTGCCGTGCGTGCATGAAGGCGCAAGAAAACACGCATGTCGATCTGTGCAGTGCAGGGCAGGGTGCATGGTATGCCCACGCCGCCCTGCCGGCCGGTGCGCACATCGGGCGCACCTACGTAAATGGCCCAAATAAAACCGTGATTTTGGTAGATTGCACGAGGAAAAAGGCCCGTGCGGACTGAGAGGCAAGAGCCCACCACGGCCACCAACCCCACGTTCCTCCCTCCCTCACTTCCGCCCACCACCGAACCCAACCAGACCACGCGCAAGACGCACCCGACCGCGAGATCTCCCCCTTCCTCCCCGACCCGGCCTCCTCGGCGGCGATGGGCGGCAAGGAGCTCAGCGAGGAGCAGGTGGCCTCCATGCGGGAGGCCTTCTCCCTCTTCGACACCGACGGCGACGGCCGCATCGCGCCCTCCGAGCTCGGCGTCCTCATGCGCTCCCTGGGGGCAACCCCACCCAGGCCCAGCTCCGCGACATCGCCGCACAGGAGAAGCTCACCGCGCCCTTCGACTTCCCTCGCTTCCTCGACCTCATGCGCACCCACCTCCGCCCGGAGCCCTTCGACCGTCCGCTCCGCGACGCCTTCCGCGTCCTCGACAAGGACGCCTCCGGCACCGTCTCGGTCGCCGACCTCCGCCACGTCCTCACCTCCATCGGCGAGAAGCTCGAGCCGCACGAGTTCGACGAGTGGATCCGCGAGGTCGACGTCGCCCCCGACGGCACCATCCGCTACGACGACTTCATCCGCCGCATCGTCGCCAAGTGAAATGAGGTCGAATGGATCGACCCCCCCAACCCAGACTTCGTAATAACTCTCCCGTGACTTGATTTCTTATGATCTCATCTGATTTGCGCATTTCTCTTATCTATACCTGTTTTGAATGCTACTAGTACAACTGGTGTGGTCGCTCCCTCTGTCTTCTCTGTTTTGTGATTTGATTTCGGTGTGGTCCGGACAAGCTAGGGTTTGGGTAATGGTGTGATTAATCAATTGATGGATGTATCTAATTAATGGTGCCTTGTTTCGCTTTGTGCAATGTCAAGTGTGGGATCGTTTAAGGTTGAGTTTGTTTCTATGATCGATCGATCTCACTATGATTGTTTCCTTCAACAGAAAAAGAAATGGTATGGTTTGTGCCGGTTTACGCATTGATGTTAATATGGTCACCACTATTGCTTAGATCCTGTACATTTCTTTTGCTGTTTGCTAGTATAGGAAAATGACATTCTCATGGAGGAGCTGTAAGATATTTAGCAACACCAGATCTTGTTTTTTGCTAACCGTTATCCCTGCTTTAATTGATCGATTCATGTCGTCGTGCTAGCGGCAAGTCTTCTGTCTTTGCCACCGGTGATGGTAAAGTTGTGATTGAGCTATGCTGTAGTAATATGTGCAAAATATTGAAGTCAATCAGCCTATAGTTCACCCGACCTGCAATACTAGGAATCTGCTCTAATTTCATTGTATTATTCCTTCTTTCGCTAAATTCATGTCACAAATGAATAGGGCTAGCCTTTTATTAGCGAGTGATCTAGTGGTAACCCTATCAGCTCAATAGGGTGTGCTTTTCTTATGATCATTGATTCGGTCCCATTCCACTATTATTGTTTAGATATTCTCCTTTCTGAGCATGGTGCTCTCTAATGCTTGGATGATTCCATTTTTACTTGGAAATCCCGTCATTTACTTCAGGTCTCTGTCTTGTTTCTTTTGTTGCTCACAAGTCACAATGATAAGTCTGTCCTTGAAATTTAGGCATATGTAGGTAGATCTATGATCTAGTGATATTGTGCAAAATATTCGAGCTAATCAGCATATAATTCAATTTACCTGCCATACTAGGAATTTGTTGTGGTTTGATTGGATTGTTCCTTCTTTCACTGTAATCATTTCACGAATGATTAGGGCTAGCCCTTGATAGTGAGTAATCTAGTGGGGACCCTATCAATTCATTACGATGAGTTTTCTAGTGATCAGCAGTTAGTTTCCATTTCACTATTCTTTTTTTTTCTGAGCATAGCGCTGAATATTTACTTTTTTCATTTACTTGGAAGCTCCACTGTTCACTTATGAAACTTTGCATCCTCATTGAGATTGTCATGATTCATGAACCACCTCAGTAGCCTTCAATAAAAACCTTCTTTGATCTCATGTCTGTCTTGATCCGAATAAGCTCAGCCAGCCTTCTTCATCCATGATTCGAGATACCCTCTAGTCTCTAGAAAATCTATATGCTGTTACATTGGCCTAAGAGTTTAGACTATAGATTGTTAGTTTACACAGGGAGAACCGTTACTGTCCCTTTTGCAGCTATAGCATAGCCTGTCTAGAATTCAGCCCGTTAAAGAGGCCAAAAACATACTCAGTTGAACATGTGGTATACAGGTATCCTAACTTTTAGAATGTTGTTATGCGACTTCTTGCTGCTTAGACAAGGGAATTCATGAACAGTTGGATTCCCCTGTGATCAACAAAGTTCAAAGAAAAGCGAAATGGACTGTTCCTCCTTCATGTGATGCTTGCACCAATCATCTATGTTCTTACATGTGTAAACTTTCCTAACAACTAGCCATACATCTAGCAGTAGGTGAGCTGCTTGTTGCCCTAGCTTGGTTTCAAAGCATCACATTTGTTTGGTGGATAGAGGCATGCATTCCACTTCAGGGCCATGGCACTGTTTGGTTTTGCTCTTTTATGTTGGTTGTGGAATCACATTCTCAGCTGCCGCGTTCGTGCATACGAATGTTTGATCACTGTCTGCTGTCAAGTATGAACTACCTGTCTTAGCATTCGCACCACCAGAAAGAATCCTCCTCTGAACCACAATGGAGCTAAGCCAGTGCGCGCGGAGCAAGGGTGGATCCCCTATTGGACGGACGTAGACGTAGCCGAGCGCAATCCGACGGTGCCTAAAAAAATAATGGCGTGGCCACTCTCCCCTCAACCCCTTTCTGCCTCCTTTTATATGGAGAGATTACTTGGACGTCATCATCAGATGTAAATTTCTTTCACAACTCAGATTCTATTGTTGAATCCTGCTCTTTTGACGCTCATGTTAGATTCGGCATCCTTCCACAACACGTATTCTATAGCTGATTTTTGCCTACCAGTAGGGCACTGAACCGTATGTGATTGTAATCCAAACTTATTCAATTGGGTTTGCTTGGCCCAAACCGATCTTGAACCAAAAACTTGATTTGATTTGGTTGAGGTGCGCCAGGCCAAAGTAGTAATGCAATGCTAGGGCGACATGCAAGGGCCCAAGTATCAAGCCCGCAATAAATAAATAAATTTAATATCGTTGTGGGGTAGTGCCTCGCATATCAGATATTAAACTAATAAGAACATATACTACCGTTATTGGCCTGACATGGTCATCGTATCAAAAACAACTTATATATTTGCAAGTTGGCAACAATGGCGTAAAGGGGGAGAAACTATTTTGACCAGTAATATCAAATCACTTTGCATTGGTTGGCGAGTGACAATGCAACAAGTAGCTAGACAGGGTTTGAGACAAATCTGGAACTCTGCTATACATATGCTTATAGCTGCACAACTAGGGAGACCCTGGCTTCGTTCATCGACCTATACAACTTCCTCAGGTTCGCGTTGAGGCTCTTTGTTGATCCAGCAGCATATGAAAAATCACGACCCGCATTGTCAGGATCTTCAGAGTTCTTGCTGGTTTTTTATGGAACAGTGATACCCACTGGCCATTGTTAACTCGTTGTTGCCTTCACCCGAGCTCGAGGGCACTAAAATACTAAATAATCTGCAACTGAAAGTTGCTCTATCACTTAACACTTATTTACACCCTAGGCTCCTATCAGATTAACACTCTTCTTGAGCTTTTGCATACTTCCCACAACTCAGCACAAACAATCAAACTCTGTTGTTTAGCTACAAATATTAGCTATCCTAATTCCTTACACCCTCACCACATTTCTCATCCTTCCAAAGTTCAGAGCCTGTGCTCGAATGGATCTCTTTCACTTCAGCTAAATCAATTCTATTGTTGTATGTATGTATCCTACTCTTTTGGTACAACTTCAATTAAATCAGTGACTAAAGCGCTCATGACAAATTTGGCATCCTGAGACAGCTCGTATTACTTTCACATGTCACAAAATCCAAACTTTAGCTCAAATTATTATCCCAGACAGGGTCTAAACCAAAAAAGCTTGATTTGATTTGGTTGGGGTGCGCCAAGCCCAAGCAATAATGCAACGCTAGGACGACACACGAGGATCCAAGTAGCAAGCTACTTTGGTGAATCCTCCCTCACAAGAAATAAATTTAATATCGTTGTAGAGCGATGCTCCACATATCAGATATTAAACTGATTAGAACAGATACTACACTTGATCTTAGCCAAAAGGCCGAGAAAGGTATGAATTTGAACATTGGCCACCTGTCCTCTTATAGCCTCGCCACGCGCCTTCTCCTCTCCGCTGAGCGGTGTGGTACTATGCCTGCTATATGGGCCGCTGCACCGTCCTCGCTCCACCGTCCCATGGCGGCGGCCACTGCTAGACCCAGCCACTACCATGGACACGGCGGTGACCGCAGTCAATATATGGATGGATTTGGTCACTGCTGTTGCTGGATTCACTGCAGAGCGAGCTACGGAGATGGTCGGCGACCTGTGGGTGAAGGAAAAGGAGGGGCTTGGGCCAACTCCTCATGATGGTGGCCTCCATGGCTCGAATCTGGCCTCTACGGCTCCATGGTGGCGGTCCCAGATGAGCATCACCGACTCTCCCTCGTGCTATAGTCTCTACTACACTGCTCATTGAGTCCTCCCTAATCGCCTTTGCTCGATCGCTGCCTGACTCTCCCGCGATGGTCGCGGCTTGATAGTCGGCCAGGCCGACGCCGACAACAGGGAGCTCGTGGCGCACTGGATTAGGTCGGCCACCACAGACAACCAACAGCCTTGTACCTTTGGCCCAATTTAGTTCGTGGGCATGGGTGCAGGTGAGTACCACACTACTCCCCTTTCCCCTCTATTGTATTCTACCTAAATGCCCAATTCAAACATCAATCCCTCACCAAAACAAGCACTGGGCACATCATCCTTGTTGTGAAGATCAGATGCATGTGCGTTTGTGTGTTTGTATTGTGCGATAACAGTTGACTCTAAGGCCAGATTGTATTGTTTTGTACTGCAAGTATTGATCAAGCCAAATGTGAGATAAACAGGGAAAAAGTGCACATATGTGTAGGTGTGTACTAGTAGAGCAGTTTGTGTTTTCGCGATGCTTCTTAATACTCATATGTGAATCACAAAATAAGCGGTATATGTTCGTGAATGTTTTCTTCAACAACTTACAATGGACTTTGGTCTTCTGGAATTTATTGCATTCTATAAGAACAATCAAGTTTGAACTGAGGGATGATCAATGGAATCGAGCATATCTCCAAATTGATGGAGAGCCATAGAAATGACCATGTGTTCGTGATTTAGTTTTCTCATGGTAGTTTCCTTGGTACAATTTCGTCTTCTCGCTATGATTCAATTGGTGGATGTAGCAGCAGAGATGCCTGTAAGGTGTTTGTGTATATGCCGACCAGCGTAGCAGTTCGACAAAAACTTTTAGAACCATGCTCATAGTTGCAGAGTGATTGATAGTGACCACACTAATTTGCCCTTCTTGTTGCTAAGTTTTATTATTCAAATGTATAGTTCTTGCATTGCAAAAGTAAAAAAAAAAAGTCATGTAAAAATGATTGTCCCGACAATGGGCGGAACCACCCTCGGCAAGTCGGCAATGCCCGGTCTCCCAAGGAACCCCCACCTCCCCATGGCATCCCTCGAAACCACCGCCTCTGTGTCCTCGTTCACGCCCAACCGGCGGCTGATCCTCGTCGAAGACGACGCGCCCTGGCGAGCCGCCTCCGCCTCGGTCCCCTGTGTCCACCACGTGCTCTGTTCTCCTCGTCGCCACCCAGGAGGCCAGGACGACCCCGCCATGTACACCCTCGCCATCATGAAGGTCTGCTATGCTGTGGTTTGGTGCGGCTCAGTTGGGACGGCCTAGTTAGTTCTATCTAATTAATACCATTTTGCAGCACCCAAATCCAGTGGGGAGGGGTCAGGTGGAGGGTGGTGGTGGAGGTCGCCGGCAGAGCGTCGTGCCAAAGCGGCGGCAGCCATGCAAAGCCAGGATTCTGGGATCAACCGCTCAAGGTAGTCAGAACGCACGTTTGTTGTCTCCTGAACCTGTTAATTTCACAGGTGCTTGATCAAAACTTTATAAGAAGCACTCATCTGAAGAGTCTGAACTTTGCATGAACATCCCTTATAAATTCCATTGACTTGAGCAATGCTAATGCACATGACAAAATGCCGACTAATTTCTCATCCTTTGTCCACTTTTCATTGTTCTGAATTTAAATAGTTTTGTTGTGTTGCAGTTCTTTTGATTTCTCTTTGTTTGAGTGCCATTGCATTCTTGCTTCAAGCCTGAACATACCGGGTGCAATTTTCATTCTTAGGCATTATTCAGTTTGCATTGGCTCCAACTTTGAATTCAGTAGCTATCTTTTACATGTGCTTAGGCCGACCGTCTCATTCATTAATTACTTTTTGTAGGTCTGGCCTATTGATGTGGAGTTGAGGTTTCTTGAACCTTTTGGGCGAGAGCTACATTCCATGAGAAAGGTGATGTTTCACCCTGACAATTTTTTATCATCTGTTCTTTATGCCGATGCGATGGAACATAACTAAAAACAGGGGTTTGTCTAGGTATATCACATGGTTTTTCACTAAAAATTAGTATTTACTAAATAAATCATTCTGAGGTTTTCCACGGGTGGTTGGAGAATGGAATTACTAAATCTAGCTAGCTCACCACCGTCGTCACTCCATTACACCATGCTATATTACAATAGCAGACTCATAATCTCGCTACGCGGGCTGTGGCGGTGGCACAGCTGTAATATCCCAAACAATGGTGTGTGTTTCAAATGTATGAAAATGAGGATAAATTAAAACTTTTGATGCCTCACGATGTCATTTGAAATTTCTTGGGAATTTTTCCCTAGGGTTTCCTATTTTCTAAAATCAATGTATCTATGGATGGAAGCTTTAGTCCTTGAAAACTCTATAATCAAATCTTGTGATAATCCTCTGGAAATATTTTTCCTAGCTTCTAGATCATCCTAGGAACCTCTCTGAAAATTTTCATAATTTTCAGATTTTATTTGCTATTTCTAAGAGGCTAGTCAAATCAGTTTGACTCTTGGTCAAAACCCTAGACCAGCAGCTTGTGAATTTTCTAGAGAGCAATGCAGTGCATGAAAACTCCTAGAAATATTATACAAGGTTGTTCTCAGATCCAGCAAGCTTCCTTAAAAATTTCAAAAATTTTGGAGCTTGGGAGCTATCTCTAAAAAATTCACTAACCATCTCAGCCTTATTTCCAAAAATCAGTTTTCACTGTTCATCGGGCTCAAACCAGACCTCCGACCCGGGCCATTGGACTTGATCGCACCTCTTAGCTGCACCAGCCCGCGCCGCGCCATCCCGCTCTCGCTGACACCGTGGGCCCCATCAGTCAGCTTCGTCTCTCTCCCTCGCTGGCAAATGCACGGGCGCGAGCAGAGCTCAGCGCCCACGCCCGAAAGCACCTTCAAGCGTCCCATCAACGGTGTCAATCCGCCGTCCTCTTCGGCCAACCCTGAGCATCGCCATGTAACGCCGCCTCCTCTCCGCTATCTTTCCGAGCTTAAGACCACCTCGGCACCCTCTTTTCTCCCCATTCCTTCTCTCGGTGGCAGAGAAGGAAGAGGCTTGTTCTTGCTCATTGCTCGGGTAAGCTCCAAGCTTCATTGTCCCCTCGCTTTGTCCTTGCATGCCGTTTCCATCTCAGCTCATTTGAACCCTTGTCATTGTTTGTAGGGCATAGGGCACCATCGTGTCTTTGCCGGCTCTGGAGCGCGCCTCGCGAAGACATCACCGTGCCATCTTCGTTTCCGGTGAGACTTATCCTCCCATTTCCACATCATATCGTGTCCCTTAGTAAGAGGAGTGTTTCCCCTCAACCTATTTGTCCATTGGATTGCAGGAGCTCGCGAATTTTGAGTTTTCCCCCATTCCCGGCCGCAAGAGCCCCTTTCTTCTCCGACGACGGCACGGTGAGTCCCGGTTCAATTCCTCGCTTGTGCACCATCTATGGACCCTACTGATACTCTCCATACTTCCAGTTCCGGCCCATTTGGCTTAGGTTGAGCTCTCCTCGGTGAAGTGCCGTCGTCGCCTCGGTTTCTCGTCGTCGGCTCAACTCCGACCACCCCTGTCCTTCCGCGTCACTCAGGTAGCATCCTTGAGCCTCCCTTTTGGTCATGCGCTCGTTGAATCGCCTCGGGCGCCATCGCATTGCGCATTGGCTTGTAGCCCGAGCACCACCGCCGCGTCGGACCACCGCCTGCCTCGCCATTGGTGCCGCTTAAAGTCGCGAGGTTGCAGGCTATCCATTTTGAGCATTCACCCGCACCGCCAGCTCTCGTTCACGGCTGCGTTTAGAAAGCTTCATGGCTGGCATGACCTCGCGTGGCACGCCCCGACACCCATCAGAGCATCGCGATTAGCGCTAATATATGTCGGATTAGGTTAATTAATCCTTATTGGAGTCATTTGACCCTTAAGTATTCTTTGATCTCTATGGCATGCGGCCCGGAGAAACAGTAAAAGCTTTTCTTTAGCTTTTAAGCTCCTTTGAGGCGCTGACATGTGGGCCCGTGGCCATTTTGACTGAGCCAACACTGATTGGGTTTGGTTTGACCGCGGCCCCACGGGTCAGTGACCGTGGCTAGGTCAGGCTAGGTATAAAAAGTAATTTATGTTTATATGAAATCTGAAATGCTTTATTTGTGAACTAAAAATTGGTTCAACTTCAAATTTTCATAAGTAATTCATTTTGGCTCCAAAATTGATGATTCAAATTTGGCTAGTTTCCTTTTTAAATGTAGTTTAATATAAAAATGGGTTGAATCATGTTACTATTACAGAAAACACTTTTGGCAAAATTACTTTAGGATTAGTAATATTGTTGCATTACAAATTGCTTTAACTTCAAAAATGCATAAGTATTTCTCTGTAACTCCAAATTGAGTGAGCTCAACTTTGTTGGAATCCTCTGTTAGTGTAGTTTATTGTAGAATAGGTTTTGAGCATATTGCTGATACTAAAAATCTCATCTTACAAATGTCTTGTACACTACTTTCATGACTTTGAAAAATCCTAGAAAATTCATCTTAGCTCCAAATGAGGTGAATCATATTTCATTGTTCATCTCATGTGGTGCTCTGCCTACCATAAAAATTTCAAGTACACCACCACTCTGGAAATTTTCACCAAAATATTTAATTCGGATGAACAGTAACCGGTAGCAATTTATTTGGCTTTTCTGGAAAACTGGCTTTCAAACTGCCATAACTTTTGCGTAGAACATCCAAATCAATTGATTCATGTTGCTAAATTCACCTAAAATCATGCTCTCCCTTCTGTGAATTTTTCATGATTTTTGGATGACTTTGAATTTTTGGGTCTTTTCGGTTTTATTCATTTCTTATTGTGCTTTCGATTCTTTTGCTAGGTTTCGACGATTTTATTGAATGCGCGAGTGATCCTCTGCAGTAAGAAAGTTATCCCCAGCAAGGCAAGCAGTTTGATCATAATAATCCCATTACTTTCAAAGTCTAATACTTTGTTTACAAATTGTATGTATGCATGCTTTTGTGTCAAAGTTTATTTTCCCGATTAGAGGCAGTTATTCCTATTGCATGGTTGCCCTTAAATTATTATCCCCTACCACTAAACATAAGGTATTAATCTCGCCGGTGAATTAGAGCCCGGTGGTTGAATTATGCTCTTTTATTGTCTTTCTTGTGTCATGCTTAGAAATGTTTAGCTACCTAGGTAGATTGGGCTTATCGACTTAGTCGATAACTTTGATCACACAAAATTATTATTATCATTATGCTCAGACTTTGTGCTTTGTTACTTTGTAAAGTCAAAACCTCAAACCGAAAATAAAATATTTGAGACTTGGGCACAATGGTTGATGGTGTGGTCGAATCAGTGTCTTGTCAACAAGGACCGAGTTACTTGTGTCACTAAGCCAAACGATTTTAGCATGCTAACCACATGAGAGGGATATGTGATCTCTCTTGACTTAGTACTTTGGCGTGTGTTAGCTCCGAGTCGTAGGAGGTTGTGTGTGTTGTGTGGAAAAAGAAATGGCTTGTGTTGTGTTATTGGGTGTGCAGTGGTGGAGTTCCTGGTAGGTTCTCCACCTCGAGGGGCATCCGCAGTTGCTACGGCTGGGCCGATATCCCGACACAACATGTGGGTCCTCCGTGGGAGCCCCGTCTGCACACACAAGGGCGGTTCACGGAAGGTTTCACCCATGTGGGCGACTCGTAGTTAATGCATTATATTGGAAACGTCTCGTAGGACTTAGCCGTGCCGGCATACCAAAGGTAGTGTGCTTAATCTTGTGGCAAAAAGACGGTTTGACATGTGGGTACATTGGTACACCCCTGTAGGGTTCAAACTATTCGAATAGCCTTGTCCTAGGTTATGGACATGCTTGGTAAGGTCGTGCAAGAACTAGACTATAACATTTAATTAAAACTTGATGTGGGTGGTATGAATGGGGAATTCATGCTATTGTTGTGGTGGCTATTGGGTTAGCCACTTCCAGGATGTCTTGTTATTATTGGTTACTTATATCTCGCTATTTTTGTCAAATAAAAACAGATTGTAAAACTACTTTAAATCTATTACATTATTGCAAATGAAAACTTGCTTGATGCTGAAAATGAGTCTAGAGCCTCCTCCACTTAAATAAGCTTGCATGTAGCTATGTATAGACCTGTTACACTACACGTAAGTCTTGCGAGTACATTTTTATACTTATTTGCTTTGCTTAATTAATTGTTGCAGAGGAGGAAGTTGATCCCTAAGGGATCCACTTTTGTGAGATGTGCGGCGGGTTTGACGACTAGGTTGGTGACCCGGTTGGTTGCCTTGTGGGTTAAAGGCACACTAATTGGCTCTTGTTATCGCCATCTTATGGCTTTTGCTTCCGCTGTTTATTTAACTCTTTAGTTGTTATTTGGCCGGTCGACCCCTTTTGTAATAACTCTATATTGTATGTCTTTTGAATTATTTAGTCGTGTTTCGGTTCTATGTGTTGAATGGAATTGATGCATAATTTTTGTATGAGGTATGTGTACTGCAATTCTGGGAAGTACACATACGCTGAGAGTCGAGATATTTGATTTGTAATGCTAGAGTCATCTTGATGGTTAAGTATTACAAGTTAAATACGCCGAGTTCTCACAGCAGCGTTGGGTGGGGGTTGAAGCGCGGCGCGAGCAGGATGAGACTCGACGCGGTGCGGCGAGCCACCGAGTCAGCACAGCAGGCTAGTCCTCGCCCTGGGTCTCCCAAATTTCTGGTTCCGCCATTGGTCCTGAAAACACGAACACTGGAGGAATATCTGGCCATCTTGTATGGATCGAATTCAGTGATGTTGAGAGATGAGGATATGCTGACGCAAAGCCTGCTTAATAGTTACTTCGGCTTCAGGGCCTTCAGGCAAAGTTCCTAGCAATAAACTACTTGTGAGGCCATCCTGACAAGACTTATGCATCTCGTTCGACTTCTTGTGCAAAAACAAAGTCAAAATTTCTTACCTTACATAAATATTATCATCTCATCTAATAAAAAAACAGAGCAAAGCTTTAAACACGAGCCAATTGACCATGAAAAAATCTCTAAACCTATTGCAAATGAGCACACGCACACCTAAAAAAACTAAGCTTATGTTATTTTTTTCTAGTGATTTTTTTTTAGAGAAGTGAATCTATATCTCTTTTAGGGCTTGTTTGAAAAGTCTATTCCTGATCAGAATCTATGTGAATGGTCTGAAATTTGAATTAAAATCCCGGCGAACAGATATTTTAGCCCAGAACTTAGGAAATAAAAACTTACAATCGCTGGGCCGAAACAGCTCTCGGACTAGGCCGTCAAAAAATCGACGGCCCGGCCCAAAACGATGCAGCCCTAGGATCTGCTGCTCTTGCGCCGCCATTCACTATAAGTAGCACCCCAAAACCCTAACCCGCACCCCTCTATCCTACCGCCGCTCGCGCTCCTCTTACCTTTTGAGCCGCCGACGCCGCCGCCGCAGCTGCAGAAGCAGTAAGCTCCCGCCCGCCCGCCGTCGCCGGAGCCAAACACCTCGCCGCCGCCATGGGGCGCATGCACAGCCGCGGGTAACCCCTCTCCCTCCTCCCCCACCTCCCGTATTGTTTCCAGTGGTTTCTGTGTTCTAATGGCGAATGCGCGACTCTCTGGTGTAGGAAGGGCATCTCGTCCTCGGCGCTGCCGTACAAGAGGACTCCCCCGAGCTGGGTCAAGACCGCCACCTCCGAGGTGAGTCATTGCTTCTTGATTCGATTTGGGCGTCGTTTCCTTTCTTTTTGTACTGTGATTTCGATATGGTTTGTTGATGTTTTCGTCGGTTCTTGGTAGGTGGAGGAGATGATCACTAAGGCTGCGAAGAAGGGTCAGATGCCGTCGCAGATCGGCGTGGTGCTCCGTGACCAGCACGGCATCCCCCTCGTCAAGAGCGTCACCGGCAGCAAGATCCTCCGCATCCTCAAGGCCCATGGTGAGATCCCTCCCTTATCAAACTACACCACCATTGTTGGCTTTGTCTGTGTGGATGGTATGTATTGATGTGTGGATGTTGGTGTGTTGGTGAGTAGGGCTGGCGCCTGAGATCCCGGAGGACCTGTACTTCCTGATCAAGAAGGCGGTGGCGATAAGGAAGCACCTGGAGAGGAACAGGAAGGACAAGGACTCCAAGTTCAGGCTGATCCTTGTGGAGAGCAGGATCCACCGCCTCGCCCGCTACTACAAGCGCACCAAGAAGCTCCCGCCCACCTGGAAGTAGTAAGTCACTTGCGCGCATGCCCATTACCTTTATTTCTTACTTGTTAGTAGCATACCAACATAGATCTCTACAAGTGTGCAGTGATAATCAGTTTAGCTTGGTAATATTTTTGTACGAGCTGAGTAATTAGTTGTTTTTGCGTGTATGTGTTCCGATGTTGTGCTAATTGTTTGCTACTAAATACTAAGTTATATTGTAGATGCAGAGCTGCTGTAATTGTTGTAGGTGATAATCCATTTAAGCTAGCTAGACATGTTTAAACATGCGATGTGATGCTTCTTTGTAGTTAGTTGCACATTTTGGATGTTGTGCATGCTGAATACATAAACTGTGATGAAAACAACAATATTTGTCCTCTAAATCTTTGTTTTATAGCTTGATAGAGTCATTTTGGGCGCTTAGTGTTGCAAATAAATATAAAGCTGCACCTGATTCTATAAGGACTAATATCTGTGTGTGCTGTAAGATAACTAAAATCAACTAGTTCTATTCTTATAGTTGTGAAATGATGTTTGCCTTTTATTGGATAGTATGGACAGAAATACGAAATTCAATAAAGATAGGAACACTTCTTTAAACATGCGTCTTTCGAGCTAAATTTCACTTGTTGATGGTATGTTTTGTTAGCTTAGGCATGGTAGTCTTACACGTTCTTAGAACTTTTTGCTTAAAACATTTAATCTTCGACATATTGTTTTCGCATGCTTAATACATGCAAAACTTTGAACAATGGATGTATACAACTTGGTTACTTGTATGCATTCTTAATCTTTGTCGCTTCTTAAAGGCAGTTAAATGTGATTTATTCAATTATACAAGTATTTGTTTAATTGATTACAACGTGATTGCTACTATCCTGAATAGCATGTGTGTTTTCTCATTTCTCTGATTGTTTGGATGCTGTGTCCCATCTGACAAAATCCTTGATTTCCTGCAGTGAGTCGACCACGGCCAGCACTCTGGTGGCCTAAGAGAGCTCTTCATCTGGTGTGCTCTTAGCTGCTTCAAGATGATCTTGTTCTAGAAATCAAGTTATGTAATGCGTTAAGAGTTTGGAGCGAGTTTGATGTGGACAAGAAACTGCAAGTTCTATGTCTACTAGGAGAATCCCATAAACAATTTTTGGTTTCGCAATTCGGTCTGTTAAAACTTTGTCATGCATCCATATTTTCAGTTACAACTAGCATTTATTTACCGTACTTAATTGTTTTCCAGCATCGATTGCAATGTGATATCTGCGGTGTTTTTAATTGGCTAGTGTGACCTTATTGTCAGCTTCAACTGGAGATTAGCTCTGCTTATTTTCAGTTTCTACTAGTTGCCTTGCTATATTGATGAGACGTCAGATTTTTAGTTGCACGTCATGTGATTACTCGTAAGCACCAGTAGATTCTAGGCTAACCTTCGCATGCCAAGGGTGTCAATCAAATCTAAATTATCCATTTTATCCGGAATACGAATTCAGTTGATAGCAAATCTGGTTTAGATTTTTAACAATTTCTATTCGTATTCGTATAAAAAATACGGATATGAATATGATATAAATTTTGCTATTCAAATGTTATTTTATTCGCACTATTTGTATTCAAATATGAGTAAAACAATATTGCTAATTAGTTGGATGAGTATTTTTTTTGTTTAATGAATTCATATTTTTAGGTGAAATAGATAAACTAGAATGATTAGGTGTGATACGTATAAGGATAAAGTGTCATAATTATTTTGCAATTATGTAAGTTATGAGAACATTTAAATCCAATCAAATTGAGTACGTATTCGATTCGTATTTGACAATAGCCAAATTCATACTTGTATTCGTACTAAACGAATACAAGAAGACTGCTATTTGATTTGTATCCGATCCGTTGACACTCTACGTAGGCCGAGCAGCACCGGCGGTTTGTGTAATCCAGTGGCGAAAGTACCGCCGAGGCAAGCCGGGGCGGCTGCCCCGGGTCTCTCGGGCGGAAGAACATCCCCCACCCCATTGGCCAGCCTGTCAACGCCCTTGGCCAAGTCGCCATCGCCAATTCACCATGACTGCCTCTGCCTGACTCCATGAGCTAATGAGTGAGAGAGCGAGTTGCGCGTTACGTGGGCCGAGTTGATGAGTCATGCACAAAGCGTGGATCGGCCGATCGACCACTGGGCACTGGGCCAGGCGGCTGGCGCCGCCCAAGATCCGGCAGACTCGCAGCCACAGGTGACTAGCAGATAAGCAGAGTAAGCAGACTAGGTGAGCCAGAGCCACTAAGCGTCTTTGATCTGTCTGTCTGAGCCTTGACCCTTGAGGCCTAGAGCATTGTTTTGATTTTTGATTTTCTAGAGTATAAATGTGAAATGTACGATATTAGTAAGTTTTGACTTTTTTGTAGGAATTCTATAAGAAAATGAAATCAATAGAGGCTTAATATGAGCTCTTAATATTGTATTCTATGCTTTGTTTAATTGTATCAACTAGATCTATGTTTGTCTGGTTGTATTCAGTTAGATGACTATTGAATCAAATTGTATCTCGCTATATTTTACACTATCGGTTCGCTCCGGGTCATTCTAATTCCTGGTTCCGTCACTGATGTAATCTGATTAGCATTGTGACAAAGGATTGCTTACATAATTGCAAGATCCTATGTCTCATCCAATCAGTCTTTGGCTGGTCCATTTGAAACTGATAGTGCACATTACCATAGTTTCTGCTTATCAGCGTCAACAAGGCTACTACCGATGGGTTCAACACTTTTTAGTATGCATTGTTGGTGACGATACGCTATCACCGACCATATCATTTAGGAAAAAGCCTATTTTCAACCCTGAAATATTAACGAGTCCGAAGAAAGACCTTTAACTACAAAACCGTCCCCTTTGATCAAACTATCAAAACAACTCATTTATCACATCTAGGTTGTTTTCATGAGTACGTATGGTGACCACATAACTCCTTTTGTCTGATGTGCATCTCAATACTCAATAGGCAAGTTAATGTTAAGGTGGCATCCTAATTAGCAAGAACAAATTAAGAAGTAAATAATATATTTAAAACTTGGATCTCACTCGTCGTACTCTAATACCTCTTCTTCTTCCCCTCTCAACATAATCTTGACTACTGGGGTACCATGTCAGCCAACATGTCTATCAACGTGGCGAAAACCACTCATTAAACCAGCCTAGAAGTGAAAAGTGAACGGTTTTGATATTTGAAGGATGCAAAGTGAACGGTTTTGATGTTAGAGTTTGTTTTCTGGACTAGGGCAACTTGTTCCTATCATTTATCAACCACACACGCAAGCAATGATGAAATCTTAGGGCTCATTTGGAAAGCGTGAATTTCATACGAATAATCCTATGTTCCAAAATAGGCCCTTAGAATCTCTATCACGTTCTGAATAGCTGACTCAAATTTGCATATGAATCTCACGGTGATTGCAAAATTTTATGCCCCAGACATGGTCAAATGGATGGCCTGGCCCAGCCCAGCATAGCCCGCTTCGACCAGCGAACGAAACGGGCCATATCGTGCTGGCCCATGTGCCTAGGTGGCGGCCCAAGCACGGCTAGAAGGCCACTCGTGGCGTCTTGCCTCGAGCCTGCTTGGTCCTAAGAGTCCGCCATGCCCACTTAGCCCGAAAATTAAAAAATCCAAAAAAACAGAACATTTGAAAAGAAAATAACAAAGAACAATTTATTAAAAAAAGTGTAGAATTCATAAATACATATAAAAATTGTAAAAAATGAATTATATAAATTTTAGAAAAATACAAAATAAAACCATATATATATATATATATATATATATATATATATATATATATATATATATATATATATATATATATATATATATATATATATATATATAAATGAAAAGGCCTAACGAGGTGTGTCGGCCCGGTTCATAAATAGTGTTAGGCCTCAGCCCAGCCCATCTAGCCACCTCCACTATGTCCCAACATAGGCCCTTAGAATCTCTAACACATTCTGAATAGCTGAGTCAAATTTGCATAGGTCCTACCCTCCTTTATTTGCACTTTATGTCAAAGTATCATTCTGAGTTTGGGTCCTTAGAATCACAACACATTCTAAATAGCTGACTCAATTTTGCATCTGTTGAAATAACCCAAAAAAATTGGGAGTTAATTTTTTTTGTATCTTTTGGCTTGAATTTGGATTTCTTTCCCAATTTGAAAAGTTCCTTCCCTTTCCCGCTTTCCCCTTTTCTCCTTCCCGTTTTTGCAAGCCTGAAGGCGTCATCCTCCCGAGCGCCTCCTCCCGTTCATCTTCCCCACTGTGGCGCCTCCGCCTTCGCTCGTGCCACGAACCGCCTCTCTCCCCGTCACTAGCTTCTACCACCTTCACCTGTCGCCACCTCACTCGCCACCTTGCCCCGCTTCTCTCCCTTTCCTAGCGTCGACCAAGCACGGCCGCACACGTCGTCGCCCACGCGTCGCGCCACCGTCGCTCGGTTCCTGCTTCCACCGCCTCTTGTCGGCTATAAAAGCCAAGTAACCCGAGGGGAAAAGCATCGCAAGCACCTCCCGAACCCCTCCCCACCACTCTTTCTCCCCCAAACCCAGCCAAGAGCACGAATTTGTCGCCGCCCTGTTCTTTTTCTTCTTCGACGAGCTCAACGCCGATTCGCCCTCACCGTCCACGCATCCCACAAATTGACTCCACAGTAAGCTCTACCTCACCTCCCTGACCCCTTCCCCCATCATCCCTACCCCCCAATCTCACCGGAGCTCGCCGGCGCCGAGGTTCCTCGCTGTGCCACCCACAGCCACCGTCGCCAAGCCGCCTCACTGCACACCCCAACTCCCACCGCCATTTACCCTGAGCTCCCCTTGGGCCACTGATGGATCACCACCCATCACCCTGGCCGGAGCATGGCCGGAGCGCCATCGCGCCATGCCCCTGCTTTGGTGTGACACCCTGAACTTTTAGAACCTTTTCGGAAATTTTCAAAATAAAAAGAACCATTTTGTTTTGATGAGAATTCAAAGCTTAACCTGAAATTTCATAATGGATTTAAGTTGACTAACTTAAACTACAACTAAAAGTTCCTGGTTGGTTGCTGAGTTATTGGAGTTTTGAAGATTTTCCCTTCTCTGTCCATGTTCTTGTCTATCTCTGGTCTAGACCTCCCTTTGTCTGGGATCTAATGGCCCAGACCTCTCCTCGTTTGGATCCAAGGGGCCCGGACCTCCTCTGTATAGTCCTCCTATGGTCCAGACCTCCTAGGGTCTAGATCTTCCAAGCACTTGGACCTCCCTGGGTCCAACTCTCCCTCTCGGGTCTTCTCTGGCTCGCAACCTCCCTAAGTCTGTGCCACCATTGTGTGCATCTGAGCTCCTTTGGAACCTTGTGAAGCTTTTCGTATTTTCTTGGGCGTCCTTCGTTGCTTGTAGCCTTGAAATCCTTCTCTCGAGGTTCCTTCAATATCGGTCCCAGAGTACCACCTTGCACTGCGCGTACTACCGCTTCTTAGACCTCCCTTACCTTTATTGGACCTCCCCGTGTCCTTCAGGACCTCTCCATGTCCTCTAGGACATCCCCTTACCTTTATTTGACCTCTTTGTGTCTTTCAGGACCTCTCCATGTCCTCTAGGACCTCCCCTTACCTTTATTGGACCTCCTCAGGTCCTCTGGGACCTCCCAGTGTCCTCCAGATATCCTCCTATCTATTTCCACCTCTATCAAATGTGAGTCGTTTGATTTGCATTGGACGGTTTGATCCTGGTGAGATGTTCGAATGGTTCGAACGTCCCACCTCCTCTGAGCCCTTAGATCTTCATTGGATGGTTCGATTTGCTGTAGCGATCGGGCGGTCCGAACGTCCCAACCATTGTGAGCGGTCCGATCGAAATCCAGCGGTCCCGACCTCCTCCTTGTAAATCTGGACCGTTAAGACCTCCCCCTTGGAGATCTTAACCGTCCAAACCTCCTCCTTATACATCTGGACCGTTAAGACCTCCCCCTTTGGAGATCTTGGCCGTCCAGACCTCCTCTTTTTGGCAGATCCGATCGTTAGGACCTCCCATTGGAAATCCTAACCGTTCAGACCTCCCCTGGAATTGATCCAGCGGTTCTAGACCTCCCTTGCGGGTGAGGTCCTCCTCTTACCTTTGCAGACCTCCCCGTTTGTGCTTAATCTTGACCGTTGGACCTCCCCTTTGGAGATCCAACCGTCAGGACCTCCCTTGCGGGTAAGGACCTCCTCCTTGCCCTTGTGGACCTCCTCTGGTACGCTTAATCTTGGCCGTTTGGACCTCCCCTTTGGAGATCCAACCGTCAGGACCTCCCCTTGTGGGTGAGGATCTTCTTTTGTTCACTGCAAGACCTCCTCAGGTCATTGCAGGACCTCCTCTGCGGGTCTTGGCTACCCCGCTGACCAGTCACACATCCAGTTCTCTTTACCTTTGACTAAGTCTTTGGGCAAGGAAGTCTTCACCGCATTTAATGCACGTTGTATCACATTAAATGCCCTCACCTTTGTAGTACTCATGTCATACCAATTGTCACATTCCTTGCCTACTCCCTTGTCCTATTTACCAACTCTTGTTGACTCTAACCTGGGTCACGTGCATTTGCTTCCCCTATATATAGTTTGGGAAAGCCTTCCTTTCTCACTTTCTTCTCCATTTCACCTCTCTGCCTCAACCGAGCTTACCATAGACCTCCTCACTCAAGTCTCTGGACCTCCTCCAATCCGTTCTTGGACATCCTCTCTGGAGCCCTAAGACCTCTCCAGCTAGCTCCTTGGACCTCCTCTTGACCTCCCAACCTCTCTGTTGGTTTTGTATCTAAGTTTATTTGGAGTTCTTTGGATTTTGTTTGAACTTTGTTTGAGCCTATTTGGTTTTTCGCGTATAGATTGTCAAGACCGTGGGGAGTCCGAGTTCAGTAAGGAAGAGGGAGCAGCTCGAGACTGTGAGCAAGGCAAGTTACACTCTTGAACATGTTGCACCCAATACTTCAAATTACATATGTCGTTTTCAAAGATGTATGCATGCCTACTTTACTAAGTATTTCAATGCCTATCTTTCAATCCATAGTTAAACCTACTGCTTGGTATGACCTTCATCCATGTTGAATCAACCCCATTGTCACACTAGGTAAATCTGGTTCTTGTAATATTGAGGACCCGAAGCTCTTGAAAAATGAAATGCTTAGTAATACCTAGACCAAAATCTTGATTTGGGGAGCTTTGACCAAAAAAATATATCAATTGATCAAATAATTTGAGCCGTGGCATTGGTGTGCCATGGGGATTTTAGCCATGACATTGGTGTGTCATGGATGTTTTACTCGGCCTTGGCATTGGTGTGCCATGGAGAACTGAAAAGCAAAGTAAATGAAAAATGGTTTTGACTTGGGCGAAGATGGTTGCTTGGTTGGTGCATGTCTATGCACGGGGGTCGTGTGATCCGACACCCCAGGGTTGAGGTTTGTCGCCCAAGTCGGTTAAGGACCGGTCTTTGAGACACCACTTGCTACGCCTATAATGGGATATGCCAAAATTGTGCAACCACATGTCTCCAGTATGGGGCGTGGGACCTGGCTAATTAATTTGCAAAGCTCCACCGTAGTTTGCCCTGCGGACACGGTGGGTTTGTCATGTTAAGACTAGTTATAGTCCCACCTGGCATAAGAGGGGGCACCCCATTAACCCGGAGGGTTTGTATCCAAGGGGGGGGGGATTTGCGAAACCTTAATGTGGGTGGACTGCGATGGAGCAATGCATTGTAAAGGCCTTGTCATGTGCTCTAGACCTCTCACCAAAGGAAGTGTGAGGTGGTATCGACGGATGCCAAGCCAACTAGAGAATTCATGTCATGTGGGTAAAGTGTGCAACCTCTGCAGAGTGTAAATCTATTTGAATAGCCGTGTCCACGGTCATGGACATGCTGGCAATGTCACTCAAAGTTAGCTCTTGGTTTTGGTTTTCAAAAGGTTTGGAAATTGGCTTTGGTGGTTTAACCAAATTGGGTGTGGACGGGAAGCCTTGTCCAGGAGGGTATCCTTCACCATTTCTATGATGAATGCTATCCAACTGAAAATGGATTTCGCAAAAATGAATTTTATCTATTGTAACCTGCCTTGCAACTTAATACTTGTATTGGAAATAAAATTGGCTTTATGCAAATCAACCCTATTATGCTGTCCTTTGATATATCCCTATGCATGTCATCTTTGTTAATTGACGGTAACTTGCGAGCACGGTTGTTGTGCTCACTCTTGCTTGATTCATGAATTGAAGCAGATGAAGACTCTTATGATGATGAAGACGACCACTCAATTAGGCGCGCCCTCGGCCAATCACCGTGGTGTAATGGGTGGACCCTGTCTTTTGTTTTCCACTGCGTTTGTGTGCTCTCTGTTGCTGGAGCTTGTAAGCAACCCTTGTAATCAAACCTCCTTTTGAAGTTATTAAAGTCTTGTGGATGTATATGTTATCACTTGTTTACTATGAGAACCAGTCGTTGATCTCTGGGGGCTGGTTTGGATCACAGAGGACTTTAGGCTTGTCCCCAAGCCCCACGACCTCCTCGGGGTGGTTCCCTTCAGACCTCCCTCGAGTGGTTACGTGGAGTTTGGGGAGGTCTGAGGTCCAACGACCTCTCTGGTCAGACCTCCTGCACCTCCGAGTGGTCCTCTCGGACCTCTCGGGAGGTCTGTCAGGATCCCACCGGATGTCCTCTCGGGGCGCCCCGGGAAGTCCTTGCGACCTCCCGGAGGTCCCGAGGACCTCCCAGTGTGCTGGCCGGTCGTTACATCTGGTCATGCGCCTCCACCACTGCACTCCCCACACCGAACCTCCTCACCCCGAGTAAAACCCCAAAATGGGTTGCTCTCGTCATCCTAGTGCTAACCGCGCTACTCCCCGCTGCCGTTGATCGCCGGAGCACCGCCGACTCTTTTCTCCCTTAGCTCAGGCGAGCTGGAGTGCGCTCTAGCCTACGGGTGAGTGCAACTCAAAGCTACTGGGCCTTTAAGGCCTGGCCTAATGGGCCGGCAGCCCACCAAAGGTGTTGGGCTTAGCCCAACCTGAAAGGTTTGCACTATTCATACTGTTCACAATTAGAAACAGTAAACATGATTATCGTTCATAATCCAAAAATAGTAAGACCTATACTGTTCATGGACCGGAAACACTAATACCAGTTACTGTTCATCCCTTTTTTACTGGTTAAAACCCCAAAACCCAGTATGAACAGTGTAAATTAACACTATTCATCGTCCGATACTATTCACCCTAGAACCCTAATTCGACATATTATACCAATTTCAACCATTTCGATCCCGTCAATCCATTTCTCAACTCTCTTTAGTCCAATTAAGCACCAAACTCTCTTTAGTCCAATTAAGCACCAAAAAATCTTCACCATCCCACACCACCTTTCTTTATATTTCTTTCCGAATTTCTTTACTTGCATGTTGTTCCCAGCTCATTCCTTGTCGAGCCGGATATTTTATTCAGTTTATTTTATTTCGCGTTAGATCACGACTTCGACGACCAAGCTCCAGAGAGCACTGGACAAGACGAATTACTAGAAGACTTTGTGCAAGGAGGCAAGTCACATTCCTTTTATCATTCTGAACATATATTTCATGTAATTGTATTATTACTTTCATTATCATATTTATGGCAATTACTTTAAATATTGAAACAATACTTTGGAATGCCATGATAATTAGATATATCCCATTACCCCACATACAAGCCCACCTATTCTTGTAGGCCATATTCACCTTGACAAGTTTTCATAAAATGATAGCTATATAATTTAGCTTTATCACACAATGTGTTTGTAAAATCATCAAAAGAGTATTTGCTGACCGCCAATGGTTTTGAAGGAAAGTTGAGGGTTGAGACCAAGAAGTTGGACAAGCCAATAGACTTGTGTTAAAAGTGGGTTGAAGGTGAGATCAAGTAGCCGGACAGCCACGAGTTGGTGTTAGTCCATTTCCTCACTAGAAACAAGTAAGGACAAGAACCTTATGCCAAGTAACAGAGACAGAAACTACTCAACCACATGTGTGGTAATTCCAACTTGGCTTAGTATACTACTCCTTCGATTGAATATCTACAGGATGTCAACGTCTCTTGTGTGTTAGAGCAGCCACGGAATTGGGGTGGGATAGGAGTGGGCCTGAAGGGACACTCTCTAGTCTACACAACAGTATGGTCCAGTCAGCATCGGATCGCACACTCCACATTGGCCGGTGGTGTCCCGATGGCTGTATTGATTTAGCACCTACCGTGTAAAGGCTAAAAAGGTTGAGCAATGAAAATGCCTTGTTATCTCAACCCAGTTGTACGCTAACGTGTTGTGTGCATATTGCATGACAGTGTGAGTTTGAGGTATCTTATAGGTAAAGTTGGGCAACTTTGTAGAGTATAATCAAAGGTATTCGAATACGCCGTGCTTCCGGTTAATGAAGCTGTGTTCATGGGTGATTCCAATACATGAGGCATAAGTAGAGTTTTTGATATGTTAAGTTGGTAATTGCAATTGTTGAGTAACCCCTTTGATGTTATATTATCATTGTTTTACTATTTTAAAGTTAAAACCATACTTATCAATTCCATTCCAGTACCGGCCGGAATGGCCGGAACATGCCATACTAGCACCAAACCGGCACATCGTAGCCTCGATCCCGTACCAGCCTCAATACCGCCATTCCGGCCTATTTCGGTCCATTCCGTCATTCTGGTAATTCCGGTACCGGTAAAAAAAAAAATCAAAATTGAAGTGACCACTTGTTTGAATCAGTTCGAAAGGCCGGGTCCAATACTACTCTTTCGGTAAGTGAAATTATGCTAGACTATGGTAAAATGTATGAAATTATGAACTCATGTTGTATTATTTAACTACGTACGACCTTTATATTTATGAAGTAATTGAATGATGTATCATTTTTATTCTATGGTTATGTATTTGAAGCTAAATTATGTGTGCATATAGTTACATATATATATTTATAAATATATATATATATATATATATATTTATTTATTATTATAATAAAATATAAAATGGTACGCCTAAAATGGACCGATACCGGCGTATTCCATACCAAGAGGCAAACCGAAATGGCCTTCAGAATAGAATTGATAACTATGGTTAAAACCGCTTTAAATTCAGATGCATGCACATATGCATGTTATGGTAAACCCTAAACAATTCATTGAATTCCTAGCATGTAATTAATTAGCTTTCCATGTGGCTTGCTAAGTACGGTTGTGTACTTATTCTTGCAAAATCTGCAAAACATCTACAAATGAAACCTCGGAAAATTTTGATGATCATAATGAGGAAGGACTTGGTGGACCTCCAGATGGCAGTGATTACTGTTACTATGTCTCGACCGCGCTCAAGCGTGCCTGTGGTTTGAAAGTTCCTTTGTCATGTATTATATTAACTTTGGGCTTGGATGCCCATGTCAGTGTTAAAACCGGCTGTTAAGCTTTAATCTTGTGTAATAAAAGTCTGGTTTTTATTGTAATCGAAAGCTTGCTTAAAATGCTACTGACTTTACAACTGCACATCCTGGACCATTGTAAAGAGTCTAACGGCCCCTAAAAATGGGGGCTTTACATATGTGAATAGCCTTCATGGCTATTTACGCTTTATGTTAAAGTGTCATTCTTAGTTAGGCTCTATGATGGAGTACTTGTTTGAATCTGCATACTACTCCTGTTGAATAGTTGGGAAATTTGTGCTACACATTGCCATAGCTGCCAACGTAGAAGGTAAATCTAAAGTCTACTCTCAATGCAATCTTAGGGTTGGCCTAGGTTACAAGAAAAAGGAAAGGAGAGCCAGATGCTTCCACAATCTTCATCCACTATTCAATGCAACCGAGCATAATTGCACACGTCCAATTTCAAATCAAAGATAAAACGCATCACTAACCAACTCAAGAAAAGAACTTACCGACTAGGGAATATGAGAGTTTGTCCACTGTCAACTAAATCCAGTAACTCAACCTAAATCCAAGAACTAGGGTTTCTGCTATTAGAACCCATACACAAATTAAGCAAGAGGAATTCAAATCCTGCCCACTTTGCATGATCACAGTTTGACTAAGGCCATGTTTGGTACTGCTCCAGATTCTCATTTTTCTGATCTTGCTTTTGATTATCTGAGAATCCACTTCTTTGAGAATCTGAAGCTACATCAGGAAAGCATTTGGCTGATGATTAGAGCCAAATAGACCATACTACCCTGGTTGTATTACTTTAATTGTATTTGTGTTTTACTCATTTGTATTTGTACACAAATTATAGAATTCTAAATTTGATTCAAACGTGCAGTTGTCTGATTGGAATGGTTCACCCTATCACAATTTTGTTCTGTAATCGATCATGCTGTCAAGCACTCCCAAACAGAAATTGTTGGAGCTTGGAACACAGGCCACATCCTATTTGCCTTTCAACTGAGAAGGATTCTCTTGCATCCTCTTCAGCGTATTCAATAGAAATTACCAAATTATAATGCTTCATATATTACACAATATTACAATTGCTACAGTGTTGTTACTGATGTACAACACAAACAGAAAAAAAAGTGTGCCATGTAGAAGCTTAAATCATGAATTTGGTATCTTTGGTAGCTGGTGGTAGCATCATAACTGTAAGGTGTGAGGATTGTATATTCTTCTCACCCTTCCATGCACGAGAAAATGTAGTACGAAGCAAGGCAAGGAAACAGATGTCCTACAGATACAGAAATCTTGCCGACATCATAGACACTCCAAAGCCATATCTTCAACGACCATGCTTTACAAACTACAATACTTGTTACATGAGGAGTCTGCAAATCACGGTTTGTCATCTTGAGTAAGAAGTATACAACATCATCCCAAGCAGCCCTGGCCTCATGTCTATATGCACTGGTCTGGTCTAGATTACATAACAGAGCACATACCATATAGGACAATATTCATCACATCAATTTTCTCTATATCTGGTGGTTGCACAGCTGGACAAGTGACCTACTGGTACTACTCCAGTTATGTCACCATTTGAAGGAGCCCAATATGACACTCTGCATTTCTCGGATATCTACAAGCATTGACTCAATTCTAGCGCCAAGCAAGGTTAGTTATCCTATATATTTTGAGCCTAACCCACCACTCAAGCTTCTACATGTGGGGCTCATAACCATGATCAAGAACATTTTACACCAAACTAACCCTGATCTTCTAATGGTTCTTCCAAGGATGTTGCCTATGTATGCAGACACACTAATTTAGTAACATTACTATTCCTACTAGCGACCACGGACGTGGATGCAGACAAGACACAACTTAGACCACATTAGCAAATCGACGCCTCCTACATAATCAATTCAAAGAGAGTTTTACAGAGTTGAGTACGATTCGAACTTGAGTTTGGATTCTACACAAATTTTATAGCTATGAAGTCGTGACTGCACACCAGAATCTAATACGATCCAAAATTCGAGCTCTTCCATGCGCTTACTAGAATAAATTTCTGACGAGGCTACTCAAGCGAAGAAGATATCAACTTGATGTGACGCTATAAAATTGGGTGAGAGAGTTGAGAGGGGCTGACACGGTGGCACCACCAGTGGGGTCGGTGGCGCAGGCAGCTTCCTTCTCGCTGGCCATGGGAGAAGAGCGGGAGAGGTGAGACGCGAGAACTGTGAGGCGGCAGCTGCGAAGGGGTACACTGGGGCCTCGTGGTGGGAGGGGAGAGGGGGAGCTCAGCACGGAGGGGGGAGACGGAGGCAGAGGCGGGGGAAGCCGACACGAATGGCGGTGGCGGCAGCGCTGGGCAGTGCAAGCAAGTGCGCACAGTGAGGCGGTGGCGAACTCGAGGGGTGGCGATGGCGAACTCGAGGGGCGGCGGCGGCACACTGGAGGGCAGGAGGTAGCGGTGTACTCGTCTCGAGGGTTTGGAGTGGGGGGATCACCGTTGGGTCACCCCGTCTCCACACGCACAGAAGCTCAGGATGCGAACGGGTCCCTAGGGCTCAAGGGGTGTGGACCGTGGAGGGTTGAGGGGGTAAGGAAGTGGCAATTGCAGGTAATTGCCTCGAACTTCTAGGGTCTCTTTGTTTCAGGTGGGCTGGCTTCCCACGAGAATCTACGAAAATGTAGCTTTTAGTCACTAGTTCAATTTCGACTCCGCTCCTTGCGAGAATTAGGATCCGATCGTTTTGAGAAGTTGGGTGTTTGGCACGACTCCACGAGATTTGATTAAGAAGTTAGGAGTAGGAGCTGTACCAAACAGGACCTAAGGAATGCATCACACATGAGCTTTGAGAGGTGTTGAACCTTGTTTAGGTCCGTTTAGTAAGTACAACTCTTTTCGCTTTCCTACATTTGTGTAATGATTCCTGTCTTCTTGGACTGAAAATGTAAAAAGGCAAACAATAAAAAAAGTGTGCAAATATTGCCTCAAATCCTATAAATGGGCTAAATTGTTGGATAATAGCGTTTCCGTGAGCAAAGGGAGTCACTGTTGTGTTTTGAAGATGACACCTTTTTCCCGTTTCTCTCTAGCTAACCTTTGATAGCTAGTAGAGTAATAGCTAGTTTCTTTAGAGCATGCATAATAGTGTGACGCTAACTGTTTATAAGTCTTACCACATATAACACGAGATGATGTGAACGAGAGATGAGAGCATAGAGAATTGTGTTATCTCTAATGCAGTAGTAGACTGTAACATGAGAAATAAGACGCATTATACATGGATGATCTATCTACAGATACATGTAAAAAGACAATATATTATAAGAGTTGTCTTTACTGGTGTCTATAAATAACATGGAGGGGTACTATAGACATCAGTTGTCTAAACAATTGTACATGCCCTTAGCCAATATCATTGAGAAAGACAGCGGACATCAGTTGTCTTGACCATTGTACATGCCCTTAGCCAATATCATTGAGAAAGACAGCGGACATCAATTGTCTAAATCATTGTACATATCCTTAGCCAATTGAGAAAGACAGCGACAACAGGCAACCATTGATAACTTTGGGATAACTCTTATTATTTAGAGTGACATTATTGTGTACCAAAATGGTTCTATGACTTCCATCGGAAAAGAAAAAAAAATAGTACAAAATGGTTGTAGTTGCCCTCGGATAAAAACTATTGGAAAAAATGGAATGGACCAAAAACAAAACTATTGGAAGGACTGAAATAAAAATGCCCTCAGATAAGTGGCACCCCAAAACCCTAACCCGAGTACCCGACCCCCTCTCTTATCATACCGCACCTCGCGCTTCTCTCGCCCTTCGCGCCGCCGCCGCTACAGCAGCAAACACCGGGCCGCCGTCGCCGTAGCCAAACACCCCACCGCCACCATGGGGCGCATGCACAGCCGCGGGTAACCCCTCCCTACTCCTCACCACCGCTGTACTGTTACTACAAACTGGGAATTCTCTGCTCTAATGGCGTCTACGCGACTCTGTGAGACTGTGACACAGGAAAGGTATCTCGTCTTCGGCGCTGCCGTACAAGAGGACTCCCCCGAGCTGGGTCAAGACTGCCACTTCCGAGGTGAGAGCCTTGCCTTGACTCGATTTGGGAATCGTTTCCTGTCCTTTTGTACTGTGATTTTGTTTTGGTTGGTTGATGTGTGCGTCGGTTCTTGGTAGGTGGAGGAGATGATCACGAAGGCCGCGAAGAAGGGTCAGATGCCGTCGCAGATCGGCGTGGTGCTCCGTGACCAGCACGGCATCCCCCTCGTCAAGAGCGTCACGGGCAGCAAGATCCTCCGCATCCTCAAGGCCCATGGTGAGATCCCCCTCGTTCTCCCATTGTTCCGTGTCGTTCGGGTGTATTGTTATATGTGTTTGTGTGTATTGATGTGCGTGTGTGGGTAGGACTGGCGCCGGAGATCCCGGAGGACCTGTACTTCCTGATCAAGAAGGCGGTGGCGATAAGGAAGCACCTGGAGAGGAACAGGAAGGACAAGGACTCCAAGTTCAGGCTCATCCTTGTGGAGAGCAGGATCCACCGCCTCGCCCGCTACTACAAGCGCACCAAGAAGCTCCCGCCCACCTGGAAGTAGTAAGTCACTCAAGCCCATGCCATTAATCATTGATTGCCACCTCTTAAAAATATATAGCTTCGGTGAAGTATGAGTGTTAGTCAGTTTAGTTGGCAAAGTGGGTAGTTTTTTGTATGTGTACCAATTGCTCCTTGTAAGCTGTAGAATGTGATTTTTTTTTTTGAGTAGGATGTGTTCAGATGCTTGTGCCAATTCTGTGCTACATACATACATAGCTGTGTTGTAGTTGCGGTGCTTCTTGAGCCTGTTTTTAGAGGGGCGTAGGAATTGAACAGGGAAATGGGACCTTAATCTTGTAGTTAGGTTGATGTGATGCTACTTTGGAGTTAAGAGTTTGGCATTCTTATGTTGTTGTGGACACTGGTAGTATATTTCATTGTGCATGCCAAAATCATACATATATGATGCAAAAATAAATGCAATTTGACTCGTAAATCACATGTTATAGAATGGTAGAGCCATTTCAGACACTTGTTGCATGCAGATATACAGCAGATATAAATTCTACCAAGAATGATATTTGTGTGTGCTATAAGATAACTATAATCGGCTAGCGCTAATTCTGTAGTTGCGAAACATGTGTGAGAATGTACGCCTCTTTTTTATGGTCTGGACACCGTTTGATTTGCAACCTCCAAGTATTCAAACCCAAAACTGGACTTTTTCCTAAAATTTATACACAGTTAGTCTTCAGAAGTATGTTTTGTTAGCTTAAGACCAAGATACTAACAGAACCATGGAAATTGGATCTATGTAGATCATTGTTGAATTGAAAGCAGTTCGATGTATTTATCTCAGGTGCCCCAGTATTTCTGATGGCTATTAACGCTGATTAGTTGAATGATATGTTTGTTTCTCATAACAACAGATGTTCAGCTGCTGTAATACTTATGGTATGGCTGACAAAACTTCTTGCTTTCCTGCAGTGAGTCAACCACGGCCAGCACTCTGGTGGCCTAAGAGGGCTCAGCATCTGGTGTGCGCGTAGCTGCTTAAAGCTGGGCTGTTCTAGAAATCAACTTATGCAATGCTTTATGAGTCGACCAGAAGCTGCAAATTTTCTATGTTTACGTGGAGAATGCCATAAAACCTTTTTGGTTTCGCAATTCTGTCCGTTGTACTTGTATTGATATGCACCCAGATTGTCAGTTATAATTAGTGGTTACCCTACATTGTTTGCACTTATCCGTTTGCAGTGTGATCTTGAAGCGCAATTTATTAGATACATATTGTTGTTTGATGTTTGCTCTGAGATTCATGTGCATGAAGCATGATTTGCCACTTAGCTGGAATGTTCAGGATCATAATTTTTGGTCACGAAAGTTTTCCAAAATGGAACTGAAACTATCATGTCAATTTGCTTGAAACCCAAATCGCAGAGGCTAGGATGCAACTGGAACAGAAGAGAGGTAGCAGGTAATGTCCAGGTTAGATGTAACACATCCCGAGCAGTTTAGATTTGGATTTGGTAAACACATGGCAACTAAGGTAGGTGTATGGCAACATCGTGTGTGATGAGAGAGGAATCACGAAATCAATGATGAAATGCACAGGTAAAAAAGAAGGCACCTCAATCGCTTGCTTCTGGCTAGAACAATCATCAAATTATCTCGCGTTACAATTCCTCATAATCTTTCGGACTAGCAGTATACAGTTGGACTCAGTACTCAATTACTGAATACATACAAAAGATGTTAGCTGTGCGGCCTGTGTCTGAAGAAACGACCTCAATCAGCAAATAAGCCAGACAAAAATGCAGTAGTTCTCATGTGCAACCCTCGACGGCTTGGCTCATCTGACGATTCACATGAGCTTCCCTAACAATGATATCCCGCCCGTGAAAATTCTGTTGCAAAAACAAGCGTTGACATTAAACATGGTGTTTGTAAACCCAGAAGCAATTTCATTCAGTGTGAGAAGAATAAGAGCATACTATAGGACTGGCAAATAATCAAAGAGCTATCAGCTAAATCTGAACCGGGGGTTGCTTACTAAAGCTTTGGCCTTACGGAACTACTAGTAACCTTCTAGTTAAGCATGAATACTATCTAAGACAAAGTTACCTCATGTTCTTTTTTTGGGATTAAGTTTATAGAACAACAATTAACGTTGCCTAAAAAAGGAATCACAATTAACAGTACTAGGTAGCTAGACCAAAAGCAGTCTCCGAAGCAAATCCAAATAGGAATTTATTATAACTGCTGTTCTAAACTTCTAATATCAAACTATTGGAAGTTGGAAGCACTCAAATCAGTAGAAAATGCAAACTTGAAGCACTGTACCGTATTGTCAAGCTGCAATGCAGCCTCAAGCTCTTCGGCTGAAGAAAACGAAAGGAATCCATAGACACGGCTTCTCCCTCCTTTGCGATCTGTCAGCAGCCTTGTACTAACAATGGTTCCACATTGAGTAAAGTACTCCCTCAAGTCTTGAGGCTTAACAGACCATGCGATGTTGCCAACATATATCTTGTATGGACTCTCAAAGATGTGGTCCTTCATGGGCGGTGTATGGGACATACTGGGATTTCTCCTATTAGAAACAGCGTCAGATGCTAGTTTTACAAACATTTCACGCCCATCCAAGTCCTACAAGAGAGACATGCCAGTAAAAGTAAGAGATTTGTAAATGGATTACTTCACAGCACGACAATTCCATTTATGGACAATGTGGGAAGAAGAAACTGCAGAGCAAGTGAAGCTGTTGTGTGACTCACGAATCCATCCAGAGCATTGATGGCTGTTCTAGCTTCTGCGAGAGAACGCATTGTAACAAAACCACATCCTCGACTAATTCCAGTCTCAGCATCGCGTGACATCTGTGAGTTGTTAACAAATTTAGCTATTAACATTGAAGCGCACCTCTAAAATCTTAACCCAAAGCAATGAAATGCTACCTAAGATTTAACATCATCTTATGTGTGCAAGGAAGAAATGGAATGTAGCTTTCGCTCAGAACTGACCTAGGCATGATCCAACAAATGCTAAATCTATAAACAATGGCATCAAGTTGGGGTCAGTCAGTAAAAGTAGCAACCTAGCATCTAATGTTGTGTCATCAGGAACATGAAAAGGCCATGCTTTGGATCTGAATCTGCTTGTTTTGTTTGTCTAGTAGTTATTCGGTAAGATTATTTGAAGCATAAATACAAGAGCGGCTGGTAGATATTCTAGAATGTGGAAACAAAAAAAATACAATCTGCATATATTTGCACAATCAAACTGCTTAATCCTATTGTGTAATAGTTGGTTCATAACACCCATTCGGAATTGTTAGCCTTGCTCATGTATTGGGTTCGTATGGTGAGCTGCTTGTCTGAGATCCCGTAGCCACTTGCAGATTAGATTTCAAAGTGTGTTCTAACATTTGGGAGCAAGCCGGTTGGAGATTCTTAGCGGTTGAGGGCGGCTGCAACGCAAGCGGTGTGTAGCATACCTCGACGGAGAGGACGGTGCCGTAGGGACTGAAGAGCTCGAGCAGGTCGTCGACGCCGCACCGCCGCGGCAGGTTGCACACGAACAGCTCGCGCGGCCGCGGCAGCCGCTGCGTCCATCCGCTCAAATCGTCGCCGGCATCCGTATCACCCTCCTCGCCATCCTCCCCGCGCGCCGCGCCATTGCCGCCCGCCCACTCTTGCTCCTCCACCTCCTCGTCGTCGTCGTCGGACCACCGAGGCCTCTCCTCTTCCCCCTCCTCCGTTTCGAACACTAGTGGTCTCACGCTGGCTCTCCTCTTTGGGCTGAAACGAGCGGTGGCAACGAGGGGGGCGGGTTTGGCGGAGGAGAGCGCGAGGCGGCGGCGGCGGGTGGGGGAAGAGGAGAGGTGGTGGGAGTGGGTCGGCTTGGGCAAGTGGAGGAGGACATAATACGAGGCGGAGGCCATGGTGGATAGGGAGGAGGGAGAGATTGGGGCGGGAGCAAAGAGGAAGAAGCGGTGTGGAGTTGTGTGCTTCCACTTTCCAGGGTAGGGAGGAGATGAGCGGTACGATGCCGAGCCACGTATGCAGTCCTCAGTTCGGATCATCTTGAACACAAGGCACAAGCAACTCAGCAAATACGAAGGATTCTCCTAATCAACAACTTCAGCTCGTTAAGTAGTTATCTCTTGACCTCTGCTGCTCCAGAAATGTAAATCCCTTGGGTTTTACTCTCCTTGACCTGTAGGTTGCCTTGAGACAAGTCAAGAAGGTCCCTACGATATCTCTACTATTTAAAAATTTAAGTTAGTGGTCGTCCGTCCTCCTACCCTCACACATCTGTCCCTCCCTACTGACACGTGTGCTACATTATCAACAAACTATCTTCTCGCATCATGCTTTCCCTGCTCCTCCTCTTCTGACATCGCATGCGACGCCGCCTGTGCTTCCTCCTTCTCCCCGCCCTCCTCCACCCCGATCTTTTGCTCTACTCAGCGCGCCTCTGCCCCGTCGCCTGTCGCCGCTTTTATCGGTCGGATCTGGACGGGTCTCATTTCCTTCTCTCCGCCCCCTCGCTCTTCTGCCCAGCTCCGCACGTCTTGACGAATTGAGATATATTATATCTACTTAATTGATAAATGATTACATTCATAAGATGTTTTGTAGCAACGTACAGGCACTTAACTAGTATGAGATAAAACTTGACCCTCTTTATAGCAACACTTTACAAAATAATCTCTACAGGGGAAACATATGAAAGCATTATTAACCAAATACAAACCGTACTTTTTTCGAAATATATCTCCCCCTGAGAAATGGTGAACAATGTAAGCTAAGATCTAGCAATGTCAATTCAAAATAAGCACATGAGGTTGGTAATTTACCATTGATAACACAGTCCATGTAGCCATGCTTGCTGATGATCTTAAACATTCAAAAAGCTCATCTACCACTCGCTGAACTAGTCCAGTTTTCTGCTCGTTGCAATGCAAGATGCTTGGCCCCTGTCAACATCCAAATTACACAAATACATACCGCCAAACATGAAGTGACACCATGTTTGGGGTGGGTGGCCGGGAAGGATGTTCGCTTTACAGCTCCGGTCTACGGATGCAAAGTTAGAATAAAATGTTGATGTCGTCATAAGCAGGGAAAACCTTACCGGTTGCCAAAAAAAAAAATTGAAGGCTAGCGATAGGCTTGGTTACCGGTTTTTTGGAAATTTTTCGGCCGAATGTTTCGAATCAAACTTTGAAATTTTGTTTTTTTACCAGCCACAACCAACTGATAATTTTTGCCAAAAAATCTTGCGAAAGCTTTGGAGACCGAAGGGCCTCAAGAAGAGAGACGAACTCTCGAACAACACTCACTAGCGCTCGACAAGTATCCCACATCATCAGCACCAAGAACAACAAGAGGGGGCTAGGCATCAAGAAACGGATGGTGGGAAAGAGCAAGACCATCGAGTTCTAGGAAGAGAGGCGAATGAAGACCACCATGGAGTCTCCGGTGCTCATTTAGCCTCTTCCTCCTCCAAGAAAACCACCCATCAGCAAGATCAGCAACAAAAACATCAAGAACAACAAAAGCACGCAAGAACGCACGGTAAGAATCGAGAGGGCTGAAATATTGCAAAGATTTGGAGATCCAAGGCCTCAACACGCATCACTGGCCGACAAGAACAACAACAAGAATACCGAGAAGAACAACAACTACATTCCTCGGAGCTCACCTTATGGAGTGGAGGCGCCGCCGACTGAGCCGCTGTCGAGGGGGAGAAGCCGCCGCCAAGGGAGAACAGGCACCGCAGATGGACCGCACGGGGAGGGGGGAACGTGTAGGTGAGGGCAAGGGGCACAAAGAGCTGGTGGCGCCGAAGGATGGACCTCGCGTGCTCGCCTCAGCTCAAATGCTCCGTCGAAATCTCCTCTGCGCGCGATCGATTTGGAGCTAGGGCAGAGCGACAGAAGGGGATAGGAGGATGAATGCTGCGCTTGGATGGGTCAGGCGGCGATTTCGAACCGGGCTGAATTTTTTTCCTTGCTATTGTTTCTTACCGGGTCACACCGGTAAGACCGAAAATCGCCGGTAACCGCCGAAATTTTGGCGAAATCGTTTTCACTGGTCAAAAGTAGCTCATATTACGATATTATTTTATTTGCTCGGAGTGATGCAAAAAGTGTTGATGCATTGAAAGCCACGCTTCTTTTGTATTGTGAAGGTTCTGGGCAGAAAATTAATTCAGAGAAATCCTCTATTTTCTTTGGCTTGCATTGCAACGATGGTGTCAAACAAGGATTCATGGCTCGGCTAGATGTTCATAATGAAGCCCTCCAGGAATCCTACCTTGGGATGCCGACTGAGGTGAGTCGATCACCGACGAGTTCTTTTCATTTCTTGCCTGATAGAGTGTGGAAGCAGATCAATTGATGGACTGATCGGCCGTTGTCACGGGCAGGGAAAGTAGTCATGTTACAATCAGTGATCCAGGCTATTTCAACTTATGTTATGAGCTGCTTCTAGCTGCCGGTCTTGACGTGTGAGAAAATGAAAATCTCCATTGCTAATTACTGGTGGGGTGTTGAGAACGGCAAGAAGAAAATGCATTGACGCTTATGGGACTAGCTGTCTACACCTAAAGCTTTGGGCGGCATGGGTTTTCATGATCTTGTGCGCTTCAATCAAGCCATGTTAGGTCGCCAGGGCTGACGGCTAATGACGGAGTTGGGGTCGCTTTGTGTTAAGGTGTTGAATGGTCGTTACTTTCCTAGCTGTGATTTTTGGGATGCCCCTCGTCCAAAATCTTCTTCGTATACTTGGAGAAGTATCTTCTTTGGGAAGGAATTGCTGCGGAAGGGTGTACGATGGGGAGTCGGTAATGGCAAAAGTATTAAAATCTTATCTCAGTAATCGGATACCCAAAGAAGGCACCCAATCTGTTCACTACCGGTGCCCTACCGCGAATCAACCAGTTGATTTTCTTATACAGGAGGAGCATGGTTCTTGGGATGTTGATCTGGTTCATTCTATCTTCCCTGAGATGGTTGCCGATCAGATTATTAAGGTGCCCATGAATAGGCAAGGCAATGAGGATTTTGTTTCATAGCCACATACAAGACATGGGTCTTACACGGTACATTCTGCATATTTTTTAGCTCGGATAGAGGGCTTTTATTCCTCTCGAAACAGCTCTGGGCATGGTCTCTTCTCAGCATACGGCACGGATGAAAAACATTGGAAGTCACTCTGGGCTATAAAGGTACCGAACAAGATGATAATTTTGTTGTGGCGTTTCGCGTATGACTGCCTCCCGTGTGGTTTCTAGCTGAAACAAAGGCATATCTCAGCGAATGATACCTGTGTCTTCTGTGGGAGGGGAGAGCGTATCGAACATTCCTCTTCTGCCAGTTTGCCCGTGAAGTTTGGCGTGAAGTGAAATTGGAGTACAGCTTCCATCTCTACCGCAAGACGTTGAATTGTGCTAAGAAGTGGTTGTTCGATTTCCTAAGACGTTCCTCGATTCAGGAAGTAACGGTTCTTGTTGTTACTCTGTGATATATTTGAGAAGCCCTAAATGGTGCACGAAACGATGAATGTTTGTTGCATCCTCGAAGGGTGGCTACGAAAGTTAAAGCTTATGTTGAGTTGATAGTATTGCATATCTTGAATCCAGATCTAGATCGTAGGCGTGAGTCCTTGTATTCAGTCCCAAATAGACTCCGCCGCTGGCAGGTACGGTCCTTACTAATATCGATACAACACTATTTGCTTCTTCTCGCCAGTTGGGGGTTGGCGTTGTAGCCCGGAACCATATTGGTGAATGTTTGGCTGCCTGCAGTGAGCGTCTTGATGGGATCACTATGCCGGAGTTAGCAGAAGCATTGACGTTTCACCATGCAACAACCCTCGCCCGCGATGAAGGATATCAAAATGTCATCCTTGCTTCTGACTGCTTGTCTGTGGTGCAATGGTTGATTTTATCGATGCGGGATCGATCCTCTGTTGATGCGGTTATATTTGATATCGAGTCTATGACAGAGGGTTTTTCCTCGGTTGTTTTTCGTCATGTTAGTCGTGTGGTGAATGTAACGGCACATAATCTAGCTAGATCTTGTAAGCACTCTGCTAGCTCTTTTATTCATAATAGTGTATCGGAGTGTATCCGTAAGACTCTTCGTAATAATGTTTTGTGATCAATAAATTGCCGGCCTCTAAAAAAGTAGCTCATTTCAACATAGGTAATAGGTGCGCTGCAAATGGTAACTGTTTAGTGTATTTGAGACTTGCAGTAGGCCAAGCGTTAAGCAAATTATGGTTCTACACATGCATCCTGTGAAGCGAAATATTTGTGGACAACTGGTGAATTAGGGTACAGGGTGTTTGCAGCAATACATACCTGACCATAAGTAATTATAGTCCCATTAAAAAAACAGTTATTCAGTACTAACTACTAGCTGTGAATACCTGTGATGGCTACTATTAAAGAATCCAGTTATGTCCAAACTATAGTAGTAATAAGCAAAATCTTTTATTATCTTGATGAATAAATTATAACAGAAAAATCAAGGAAAACCTGCAACGATGGGCACTGCAAGGAAGTTATAGACATCAGACTGTTCCACATCTTCGTAGAACACCCTGTCAAAGCTGAATATGACATCTTCGTCCCTCTCATCTAAAGTACTCCGTATTCGCCAACACATCAGGGAAAAGGCATTAATTAAACATGACAAAACACAAAAAAAGCAAGCCAGCAATATCACAGGAATTTTGACAAGAACAAACCAAACAGGGAATGCATTTGCTTCTCACTTTACTAGTTCTTGATTCCATTCTTGTCCATAAGGCCTATTAGAGCATGTAGAATGCAGATGCTTAGAGAGGTGCTTAGCAAATAAAAATTGATTTTTCTTGTTACATAGGACAGATAAGATACTTATTTTGTAGCATCGGTGTTTGATTAGACACCGTTGCTTAAGAGGGGGTGTGTGTATAATACAATTATCTAAGCACTTACAAAAGAGATATTTGCATTGAATGAAATGACTTTTACATAGTTATTTGATGACGTTGCTATATTATTTTTCTTAAGCACTCGTATATAAGCATCTCGTATTGTACATACCCTTATGTAGTTGTGTAGAGGATGCTCAAGCAGGTTAATGTTCAGAAGGGCATGGGCACGAAACTCTCGACAAATTCAGTGGTCTAGAGTTCTGGGGTAGAACATAATTGTGCATCGCACAAGAAACAACACGTCAATACTCACTGCATGCCTTATCTGCTAAAGCCGAAGACAGAAGAATGCCCAAACCTTGAAAACAAAAGACTCCGAGTCCAATTTCATGAAGCAGACCTTGTCACCATTAGCCTTCCTCTCTTTGTGGCTCAGCGGTCTGAATCGCGCGCACACAGTCACATTGGACATCCTGGCAGTCGAATGGGTGTCAAACTTGGGCACGAAAATAATGTGCTGACGCTAACTGCAAAGGCTTAGAAGCTTACCAGATCAAATACAAACAGATGCAAGTATGTGATCATTACATACAGTGATACTGTGATACGCAGAAATCGTACTTTATTGGCATTTCGCGGGATTGAGCTATCAAGTTTTTCAAAATTCAAACCCTTCCTCACATATGCATATACCGTAATAGACTGCAGTTACAAAATTTCTAATTCATTCTGAGAAGGCACAAGTGGCAAAAATGCCAAACACAAGGCTTCCTCCTATGGTAAGATATTCAGAACACCGATCAGTGGAACACTGGAGTCACTTGCTGCCGAGAGCCGAGCAAGGATTGGAGGATTGGCGAATTCTGGGCTAGGCGGAACGGAAAGGGCACATGGACGGGGCTTGTTCAACTGATAAACTAGAGGACCATCAATCCATGTGATTTCATACGGAAAATTCAAGGGAAAATCGATCATATGCCCCATCTTTCATATGCCTTCTACAATTTGTATTTATTTTCGATGCAGTTGATTATTTGCTCCGTCTCGCATATCTTGTTTGATTTTTGCCATTTCCCCCTTTTTCCTATTTGCTAAATCCTTTTCGAGGTTTAGCCCACGTGAAATGACTGTTATGCCCCTTGGTAGGGCATGTGGCCTGGTCTATGTACCCTGTCGCCATGAGATCTCGCTGTCCCTGGGTCATCGTCCTCCTCTCTGGTGTCCCTGCCTCTAACTCCGTCGGGTATGGTACATCACCACTATGTCGTCGTTCTCCTCATCGGCGTCCTCGACCCCGTCATCGTCGGATCCGGTCGTCACCGGATCCGGTCATCCCCGACACCGTCGTTGTTGAATCTGGTTGTCCACACCTCCTCCGGCACCGGATCCAGCCCTTTGCCGCCGTCGAGTTTTACTCTTTCGGTGCCGCGGTCGGTTCGTAACAATTATTTCGTATTTAAATTGTCATTTCATATGGGCTAAAATGTGGGAAGGATTTAGCAAATAAGAAAAGAGGGAAATGACAAAAAAAATCAAATCGGATATTCGAAACGAGGCAAATAATCAATTGTATTGAAAATAAATGCAAATTGTAGAAGACATACGAAAGATGAGGCATTTTCGCAAAATTCAAACTAGACTCCAACCTAAAAAAACCCAGCACGTGCAAGCACATCGAAGCAGAAGGGAAACAATGTGAAATAGCGAAATCACTCACACACACGTGCGCAAAATCGACTCAACTAAGACTGCCGAGGGTGGTCCGGTTTCGCACCCACGGATCGGCGGAAATCGCGTAAGCAAACGCAGTAAGTGTAAGGGGTGGGGGGAGCTCGTTCACCTTGGCGAACTAGGGGGTAGGGCTGGAAAAAAAAACTCACGGCTCGTGAGCCGGCTCGGGCTAGTGTTTTTTTCGAGCTGAGCCGAGCCTAGGTTTCAGCTCGTCAAAAAAACAAGCCGAGCTTGAGCCCTCGTCGAGCCATTTGGCTCGTGCGCCCACGAAGGCTCAGTGGACCATGGTAGTCCTACGGCTGCGCCCTTGCCCCTTGGCCTTGTGCTCCCGACCCCTCGTGGTAGACCAATCCCCATTTCTTCCCCAATCCCCACCTCATCCATCCTCCCAAATCCTAATCCCCAATTCTTCCCCACCCCATTCCAGATCAACTCTCCACCTCGCCCCGGCTGCCCCATCCTCTGGCCCACCACCTCCGGGCCCCTGCCGCCCTGCGTCCTCCACCCTCCGGTCCTCCGAGTTGCCGCCCCGTCCTCTGGGCACAACAATGCAAGTATGCAACCCCCGCGCCCTCCTCCGGCCATCCCTCCGACGTTGCATTGCTCCTCGCCACTGCCGCCCACGTGGGCGACCTCCACCTCGGCCACGCGCTCCACCGTCACATCCTCCGCACTGACCTCCTCTCCACCAATGCCATCGTCTCCACTCTCCAGCTCCCTCCTCACCCTCTACTCGACGTGTCACGCCGTGGCCGTCGCGTGCAACGTGTTCGACGGAATGCGAGACCTTGTCTCCTAGATGGCCATGGCCTCATGCCTCGCACAAAACGACGGCAGTAGAGGAGGAGCTCGGTCGGGGGAGACGGAGCCGCGGAGGGGAGGAGCGCCGGTGGCCTTCTCCATGCTGGTCTAGATGGGGGAGGAGGTGCAGGCGTGCGGCGGCGTGGTACTGGTGGTCTGGTGTGATGTGCCGACCGCTGAGCGCAGGTGGACTAATGGAGTCATGGCATGGAGAGGTGGTAGATGGAGTCAAGCTCACGAGCCAGCCCGAGCCTACTGTCGAGCCAAGCCGAGCAACCCTCCTGGCTCGTGCTCGAAACGAGCCGAGCCGACCATTCAAACGAGCCTGACCGAGCCTGACTCGAGCCAGCTCAGCTCGGCTCGTTTTCAGCCCTACCAGGGGTGAGGATGGCACTGGCGGGCTGCATGCCTACGATTCGCCTGTTCCGCGAAGAAGCGGTGGCCAACGAGAGTGTGTACACGCTGTATAGGGAGAGATTCGTTCGAGCCCTTGGATTCTGCAAGAAGCTGTGGCCAGCGGGCGTGGCAACGTGGAATTTTTTAGGCCTTTGCAAGTCAAAGCGATTTATCGGAGCGAGCCCTGACTGTTGGATCCACGCATCAACGGCTGTGGTCGATCGCTATCAATGGATCACTTTACTTGCCATGTTTGGCTTAATGAAGCTATTTTCAGCGATGTAACTTTGAAAACTAGTTAAACGCTATCAATGGATCGCCTTACTTGCCATGTTTGGCTTAATGAAGCTATTTTCAGCAATATAAATTCAAAAACTAGTTAACTTGTACCAGTGCTGCGAGAATTGATCTTGCAGCACTTTTTTAATGGCTCCTTGCAAACATACCACTCCCCTTATCAGTTTGCTCAAATAGCAGAGCTTTTTGGACGGTTTTGCCTCTTGCACCTTCATGTTCGGTGACATGTTCCCCAACCCCACTTGCTTCCTGTGAGACCTCAAATTTGGAACTTGGGACCTACTGTGTATATTTGTGTCATTCCTTGGATCAGTAGATAGCACACACAGTTACATTATTGGTTCAAACATATATCACAAAAATATAAAGCTACTGCATAATATTAAACAAAGCGTAAATATACCTTACGGCTTTTGACTTGCAGAATGGCCGGACAGACCAAATACTTTTTAGAGAACAGCAGCGGAAGCAGCATCAAAGTATAATGCGTGGAACCCTCACGATATGCCCACCGATAATTAACTGTGGGCTCGCGACCTAGTTCTTGGCCTTCTTGATCTTCAGTCTTGTCCAATGCTCATATTTGTCCCTGCAGCCTCCTTTCATGCTTACTGACTAAAAGAATATAAACAACGAGCATGAGTACACAATCGTACTCGCGAGCTAACACGCAATGCAATTGTTACAGATGCAAGGCTAATCAAAGGAGAGGCTCATGGTTCTTTTATTTTGCACAAAACCATTTATTGAAATAGATTAAGTAATAACAAATCCTGAGACTTAACATTTTACTAACACAAGTTTTATAAACTGAGTTTTTGTTGTAAAGTACTAGTGGAGATTTCATCTCCTATACCATCCCATATTCTTTCTCGATCATATCCCGTATTTACCATTGGTTCTCAATCCAAACCATCTCAACTTTCTGGGTTCCAACCCAATATTTCCAATCACTTGGTTCCAAACCAATATTTCCAATCACGGGGCTCCGGCCCGATCTATATCACTTTTCCGGGCTACATCCATCTGGCGATCCCAAGGCTGCAACCACCCTGCAATTTCGGCCGACCTACACCTGAAATTCCGAGCTGAATGCCTCTAGCGACCCTTAATTTCCTATATTATCTTCTAATTGAACCTTAAGCTCTTATTTCCAAGGAACCTGGATTACCGAATGTTGCTTTCTGACAATCCTGTTTTCTGACAATTGAACATCTAGTTATCTATTATCCAACCTAATCGTTATCAGCTAGCTAGACCTCTACTTGCTTGACTTACTAATGTACTTAATTAACTATGCATTTGTTATCTTCAATACTCATTGATTTGTGATACTACAATACCACTATTTAGCTACTATCAGATGGCCCCATTGTCATACACTCATGTAGACAGAGATATGCGCATACACATAGGACATAGAGATGGGGTTGAGGCAGAACAGAGGTGGGCGGCAGAGCTTGGGGAACGAGGGCGGCATTGGCGGGAGGGTCAACGGTGGCGGCCGCAGATGGTGAAAATGGAACCGCGAGGCGGAGGTGACCTCGAGGGCAGTGGTGGCATGGCTCGGGTGGAGCTGGTGCAGGCTGGCGGCCGAGCTTGGGGGAGAAAAAGGGGCGCCGGCGCACGGGTGAGGGAGGGGTGACTTTTGGGTGAGCACAAGCATGAGGGGGGTGGTAGGATCTCACCGGCGCGGTTGATGGCAGTGAGGAGCTATCAAGGCGGGCTGGCGGCAGTGAACCACATGTGGCACGGAGGGCTTGCCGAGGCGGCGGCGCTGCGGTGGGGGTGAGCTCCAATGGATGACGAGGAAACCTTGGGGAAGGCTAGGGGGTGCTCCCTCTTCGAGGAAATTTGTTTAGGGCTTCATGGATGAGGGATAGTGGTGCCGGCAGCGGAATCGGCCGTGGTCGGGGAAGAGGGCAGCGGTGGCGGCTCCGATAGGGAAAACTTCCAATTAATGGAGGGGTTTTGATGGTTGTGGTGCAGAACGTGTCGTGACGCGGTCGGCGGGGAGAGGAGGTCACCAAACGCCCGGAGCGGTGAGCGCGAGGCTTGGTGGCCAAACAGGCGGCTTGGCTTGAGCTCCTTGCGTTTCACCTTGGCTCTTGTGGAGAAGGGGAATGGGAAGGAGATGGCTAGGTGATGCTCGGCAATGGCCTTTATAGGCAGAGGGCGGAGCGTGTGAGGTGATGCCAGCGGCATGGGCAGAGGGCAGTGGGTGCAAGCGTGGCGGCATGCGTGGCTTCGGGGCTAGCCAGCGAGAGGGAGAAAAGAAAATGGTTTTCTAGATTTCTAAAAAGGCTCAGGATGTTAGGTAGTTTTTAGGCATAAAATTACAAGTCCAAAAATTGTGAAAATTTATGGAGAGGCTCCTAACAAGGTCTAGTTCATACTGTAATTTTTATAGAATTTTATCCATTCATTATTTCTCCCTAAAAATCTTTTAAGCTTCTGATTTTATTACTTGATTTAGGAAAAGAAAATGGTATTAAGAAAAAGAGTAGAACTTTAGGCTGGCTAAATTTCTGGCAATTGCCTTAAGAATTCCCTATGCATCAATAGACAAAATCTGATAATTACAAAAGAATTCTATTTGAACTTTTAAGTATTAGGTTCTGAATTTTATGCTTTCAATCTTAGGGTTTACACTACATGTGGTATTTAGAAGAGCAATGCTTTAGGTTTATTTTGTGATCACAATTTATGTTTCTAGGGTTTCCGCAATTAGGGTTTTATGCCTTACACCACTTGTGTATTTTAGGGTTTCCGCTTTTATCACTTATATCGGCAAAAAGAAGCGTAGCTCAAATATTCCAAAAAATGCAGGCCGACAAAATGACAACAGACAATCATACAATTTTTTTTTTTTGAAAAATCCCATATTTTTATATTCTGGTACTTTTGGGATGTTACACTTTCTCAGACACCTCCTCCAAGGATCCAACACAGCAATGTTAAATTTTTAAGTGATATGTTTACAAGGTGTCACGAAAAAGAGTGCTACGAGTACAATTTTCTCTAGAATGTAGCATGCCTATGCAAGATCTTCTAGGGTTTTTTTTTGCCGTAAGTAATTCTATTTATTTATTGAAATTTGTCGTAGGTATGCTTTCCACTAGGTAAACTGATGCAGGTCTGACATACCTCTCTTAGAGGTCGTAAAAAGAGAAGTAGGTATAGCTGCATTGTTCTTTGAATTAACTCGTGGGTTGCTGATGATTATCCCCAATCATACCAGTGCTTCACACCGTCACACGCCCATGTGCAATGCAATGCATAGCCTCCGCAGCCCTCAACGCAAGAAGAAAATATAATAAAAGCCAAAGGGGATTGAACTGAGAATGATGACAGCTAATGTGCATCAGCAATTGAAGACTGAGCGAGCTCAGTTGGCATGAACGACCGTCAAACCGTCAAGCAGTGAAAAGCTTATCGGCAAGATTTTATCGGTTACTGACGGTAACCGGTAGGAATTAAAACTGGCAAAAAAAATGGTTTTGATGAATTTTGTCAAAAAAATTGAATTTGCTTGAATTTTGTTCGAATTTGATTTTTTTTATTTAAAATCCCAAAATTTCAATATTTTTTTTGAAAATTGGCCGAGATTTCCGATTTTCGACGGTAACCAGCCTTACCGGTCCCCCCGGATGAAAAAAACCAGCCGAAAAAGATTTCATTGTTGTCGAGCCCTCTGTCCACCTGCATTCGACTCCGTTTGGTGTGCGTGCTCACTCCCTCTTTAAAGCAATTAGCCTGGCCACGAAAAACAAATTGTGCATCAGCGATTCAGCATCACCCATCATTGAGTTTAGCGAGAAAAGTGAATGTTATTTTATCTAAAGAATAGCACTTAATTGCCATAAATATATAATATTCTGAAGAAAAAAAAACACTTAATCATCGTATGAACTCTCACTTTTGGTGAGTGCACCACCAGGTCCACCACTGCTGCACTAGCGGACACCCATCAATGACAGTGGGCCCCGCAAAAAAAATTCCCCTTGCCGAAAAGGGAGCGACCTCTTTACACTAGAGGACGTGTGCACGGCGCTGGCCGAACCGAGTGGACTCGTGCTACGACGTTTTTGCGGGAGCAAGCAGCAACCCACGAACGAACCTTCCCCCACCGCCCGTGGACGCTGGTGGACCGCGCGCACCGGGCCAGCCACGGCAGCCGGTCTGGCCTTGGAACGCCGGGTCCAGCGAGGGTTTCCCGGCCGAACCGGAGGACATGCATTGCCCGCTTTGGGTTATGCGTACAATTACAAACTCCGACGGAGGGTACAACGACGATTAATGCCGCTGTCTGTGTGGAACGCCGTGAATCGTTGATGTGGACTGGTCCATGGAAAGCTCTTTCCCGCAAGGAAAAGAAAAAAAAAGGTACCGAACTACCGTCGCTTATTGGTTTTGCCTTACTTTTCTTGTAAGGTTCAACATTAAGGAAAAACAAAGGTAAACATCCAATGTTAAACGGTACAGAGAGATACAATCGAAAACAATGGAAAATGCAGACTGAAAACCACATATTCCCACCAACTAAATGTACATTACATCTAAAAACTTACTCATATGAAAATATCTGGTTATGCCGGATACCTTTTTTAATAAAAAAAGATTGTTACTAATCTATTGCAGGTTATCTTTTTGACCGGACACTGACTGATGGCTTGAGCAAATTTGCAGAAACCGGACCAGAAGGAGTCCATACTGGCTGGAAGCGACCGTCTGGAGGTTGTGGCGAAGCAAATTTTATGTACTCATGGGTGACGGTTTAGTCATATGATTTGTAATGATTGAGTTTAAATTTTAGTTATTGTTTGTTTGTAAGGCTTTATGCCATTTTTAATAGTTTGACTACTATGGTGCTTTAAATTTAATAATAAATTAGGTTGTATGTATCATTGATGCAGAGGCCAGGAGAGATTTTCTCTCTCATTATCTAAAAAAAATATATGAAAATATCCATTCAGTATCTAATGTGATCAATTATAATTTGCTACTTATGCTATTTCACGTATTAACCAAGTAATCATCGTATAATCCTAAATCCATCTTATCTTCCAAAAGAGAATGTATCAGACTCCTTTCGATATCCTAATAGCACCTTGAAAACCAAACTATTTTTTAAGCATTTTAGTGGTGAAAAAGCGATTCAACAAAAAAATGTACCACCTAGAAACTGCATGTTCCTGATACGAGTGTCTGTGAGAGCTGGCCAAATGGACGGCTGGCGAAACCGATCGAGGCAAATGGCGCTTTCGGTTACTACTATTATTCGTGCTGCATCGAAATGGCTCACGAACCACGGTGACGGTCCAAGCACGACCAATCGTCCTTTCGTGCCGTGCCGGGTCAGCACGACCCGTTTAGCCAATCGGGCCAAATGTGGCATGTTTAGCTCATTTGGCCCGACAGAATGAAAAAATAAATAAAAATCCAAAAAATTAAAAAAATGTGTAGAATTCAGAAGTTGATATGAAAATTGAAAAACAATTAGACAACCATATTGAAAATGTAATAGAATTTTATTAATATTCAAATAGCTAGCTCGTTAAAACATTTGTCATTTAGCTCATAAGACATAAAAAATTGAAAAACAATCCTATAAAATACATATATATTTAAAAAACAAAAACAAATTTATATATACTTATAAAATGAACTATATAAAATTTAAAAACTACAAAATAAAACCATATAAGTATTAAAAATGGAAAGAATGTATATGTATATTAAAACAATGTATCGTGCCTAACGGGAATATATGTATATTAAAACAATGTATCGTGCCTAACGGGCCGTGTCGAGTTCGGTCGTCTTGCGTCTTGGCTGTCGTCTTCAGGGTGTCGGCCGAACACGGCTACCGAACTATCGTCTTGGTACCGCCCGTGAATAGTGTCGTCTTTGTCTTGCGGCCGTGTCGAACCAACAGTGTCGTGTCTCATACCGGCCCATCAGGTACGGCCCGTTTGACCAGCTCTAGTGTCTGTCGTGTGTAATTGTATTCATTTTCGTTTTAGAACAACATAATATGCCTGCCTTTTGGGCATAGAGCAAATATTATTAATATTGTATATTAAAAGATAAGATTAAAAACACATGGCAGAGTTACGAGTGACATGCGAGAGGTTTTGTAGACCACAATTTTGATGCTCTCGTTCCAAGCATCGATGATTGGTAAAAATAATTATAAATAAGAGTAATTTGTGCGACTTAAATTTAAATTGTAGACTACGTAGATCTTTTTATTGCACGCATAGTTGTATACGACTTAAAACAACACTTTTGCCTTAATGCCATATCTGGAGCATTTTTTTAAATTCCTTTAGGAATTGAATGGTTTCGTGTAGTTAATCCGAATGAAGTCCTTACGGAAAAAAACGAGTTATTTCAGAAATCCGGTGGAACTGTACTTTGCAAAAAGGGCCAAAAATCACGGAGGAGCAGGGAATAAATATATGGACCGAGTCCATGTAGCACTGAGCGCCACTGCCTAGCAGTAAGCAGGCGAAGGCTTCCCTCTCCTCCTGTTCGAACGAGGAACCCGAGGACTGGAGGAGGAAAGGAGGCCAAGCGAGCACGGCGATGGCCGCGGCGAGGCCGCACAAGGCGTCGCCGGGGCGCGTGCCCACACGGTGGGTGGCCGCGCTCTGCACCGCCTGCTTCCTTCTCGGCGTCTGTGTCGTCAACAGGTTCGCATTCGCCCCCAAATCCGACGGTTCTCTTGGACACATGGTCCGGGCTCCCGTTTCTTGCTCTTTAGGCTTTACCTGCCCCAATCTTTTCTTTTCCCCACAATTTAAGGCAGTGTTGGTCGATTTCAAGGCCGGAAATGGTAATGTTTACTCTACTTTTGCAGATATTGGGCGGTTCCTGAGCTTCCCGATTGCCCAAACAAGGTAATGCGGGTCATTTCATTTTCACTCCTCTCTTTCTTTCTTTTTTTTGACGTAAAGTCCTCTCTTTCTTTGATGCTCACATGGATGCATATTGCCAATTGATCCAATTTAGCAGGCAAGCTCTGATCATTCGAGGGCCGTATTGAACCAAGTGTCACAAACTCGCGAAGTCATCATGTAATGTCTGAAACTTGAACAGTCATTAATTAATCTTTTGTTCAACTTTGGATTTGCTTATAGTGTCTCTGTTTGCAGGGCGTTGGATAGAACAATATCCGACATCGAGATGCGCCTGGCTGCTGCTAGAGCCGCACAGGCAATGAGCCAAGGTGTGTCGCCGAGTGATTCGGAGGGCGACCAGGGAAGCATGCGGCCTAGAATGTTTTTTGTCATGGGCATTGTGACCACGTTCGCTAATCGTAAGCGCAGAGACTCTATCAGGAAGACGTGGCTGCCACAAGGTAGAACTTTTCCCTTGTAATGCACTACAGAGGTTTTGCTTCATATGTATCTAATTTGGTGCTTTCTAGGTGAGCATTTGCAAAGGCTGGAGAAGGAGAAGGGCATTGTCATCCGTTTTGTTATTGGGCACAGGTATGGTCTAATTTAGACCTGCGAAAACAGTCATTGTTGTACCTTAATGCATCACTGAATTATTGGACTTACTTCTTGTAGTGCAAATCCTAGTCCTGACAGTGAAGTGGAGCGTGCCATCGATGCAGAAGATAAAGAATACAATGATATACTGAGGCTTGTATGCTGGGTTGATTAGTTTCAAATATTTTATATTTGATCAATGGCTAACAGTATCAATGAGTTATCAACACTGGCCATCCTTTGCAGAATCATGTCGAAGGCTATGGTGGGCTTCCTTTGAAGATTCAGATGTTTCTTTCAACTGCTCTCTCCACGTGGGATGCTGATTTCTATGTAAAAGTGGATGATGATGTTCATGTCAACATTGGTATGCCAACCCAGGACCCTTTAAACTTTGGTTATTTCTGCTAAATGTTTGACCGGTATTCTGATCGATCCAGGATAGTACGTACTGAGCTTGACACGCTCTTAAAACAGGTATCACCAGATCGATTTTGGCGCGGCACAGGTCAAAACCTCAGGTGTACATTGGCTGCATGAAATCCGGACCTGTTGTTGCTAAAAAGTATTACTCCATAAATCCAGATTGTTTCCAATTGATTAAACAGACCGGGGAGCGTGCCAAATGAGAACTCCCATAAAGTGAGAATGCAAACTCGTGATATGTACTTCCCTATCGAGTGAGGAAGGATTATTATCCATTCGATTGTGGGAAGTCAGTATTGCTAGCGTTCCAAGGGAAACTAGCAAAGCGTCTCATTTTATGGATTCAACAAACATGATTAATTCCCATGCTGATCAAAACTAAGATCACAAGTTTGCATTCCCCTATTATAAGGGCAGTTCTTACTAGATACGCACCCAAACTCTGATGTCTGATTATTTCATCTTACCAACACTTCTTATCAGAAACTAGTAATAAAGTACCTACTTATTGTTAACAGCGATTCTAAGTATTATGAGCCGGATCATTGGAAGTTTGGGACTGAGGGCAACAACTACTTTAGGCATGCAACACGGCAGCTGTATGCTGTAACCAGGGATTTAGCTTCTTACATATCAGCAAACCGGTCAGTTCTAATGTGGATATGCAATGCCAGATAAACCAGATTATGTTACTGCTTCATTTCATATTAGCTTAAAATCACTTTCAGGCATATCTTGCACAAATATTCAAATGAAGATGTATCATTTGGCTCTTGGTTGATTGGGTTGGATGTTGAGCATGTCGATGAGAGAAGCCTTTGTTGTGGAACTCCCCCAGGTTGGCATCCTACTTTTACTATTGATTTTCCATGTTGCTTCAGCATATTCTCCTGTTGCATCTAGATAATTATTGCATGCTCATTAGGACATCGACATGATTTTACTTGACCTGGAAGCTATATGCTTTACTGACTACTGTACTAATTAGTTGAGCTAATCTTTTTGAATTTTCTGTTGAGAAAAAGATGATATGAATGTCTTAACAACTACAACGCTGGTTAGCACCTATCTTCACTAATCAAGATACAAGACTTGCTTTTACCACCTTTATGTCCCCTGCTCTCCAGAAATTGTCCTATACTTCACCAGGCTTGTTCTTATTTCACATAAATATTTCATTTATCTGAACGCTACCAGCGCCTGAGCTGTAGCCAAATACTCTTACGGTCTTACCTGAATGACCTCGGAATAACATGATGCCAATGCCTGTTGTTTGCATATCTAGTGGGTGTTGAGCTACATTCTGTCGCAGTTATTCTCTTTTGTCTCTTGCACTTCAGTAGGCACGGACACATGGTTCTATCTTCTCGTGTACATTGTGGTGACCATCGGTACACTATTCTTATTCCTCCATCTTTGGGAACGTATGCCGTCCCATATACTTCACCAATCATTACTGCCAGCTCTGATCATCATGGCATGTTTTCAGATGCACCTAAGATTATCCCAGCCATCATTACCATCCAGCATCCATCTACCTGGCATATGTTGCAAAGTCCTTCAGCTCACTGTTCAGATTACGGACACATGTGGTAGCTCTCGGCAGCCTCACTATACCCTTCACACATTTCATGTGGTATCTTTGATCTTGCAGACTGCGAATGGAAGGCGCAGGCCGGGAACCCGTGCGCGGCATCCTTTGACCGGAACTGCACTGGCATCTGCAATCCGGTGGGGAGGATGGAGGAGGTGCATCAGCAATGCTGGGAAGGCCGTGGGGCCGATTGGCAACAAGCACAATTTTGACAACCAATGGATGGCACATCCTTGTTGTTTCCTTCCTGTAAACCCATGTATATTATTCAGCAAACGCAGACACGCAGTTGTAATGCAATGGTTCGGGTTTTCATATGTGCACCGTGCCTGCCATCTTCTCCTGGCCAGTTTGTATGTTGAAAACGGGAGGGAAAGAGAATAGCGCGGATGCAAAAAATTTGTCTTCTGATACTGATACGGTACATTGGCACAAGTTAGAGGGAAAATCATTAGTATATGTGCGCAATTGGGCACAAATCTGAACGGAAGTACTACATGATGGCGGTTTTATATTTGTCTGGTACTCTGATGTATCTGATACGGTTTTGCTACTAGAGCATACAGGAAAATTGTATCATCGTCAGTCGACACTCAACAGACGGCCGCAATAGTTCCAACATGCATGTCTTATTTTCTTCTGTTTTTCAGACTAACTTGTATGGTATACCCAGCTCCTTATTGCGCCTAGAATTGGAGGTCTCCCCGTGTTTCCCGGCCATTTTCTTCCAATCACGCCTCGACGGCTGTCCTGGGGTTTTCGTTCACTAGCGGCAGCCTTTCTACACCTTCAACTGCAGCGCGTTTTGCCATTCGTCTTCCTAGCGACGCCTCCACTTCGCCCCCCCCCCTCGTTGCCTGTGGCCGCTTCCTCTCCTTCGGCCGAGCCCGTGGCAACAGCTCCCCCTCCCCCGAATTCTCCCTGCTGCCACCTACATGCGTCGCCCATGCGTTGGGTTCCTCCCCCCTCTTGTCCTTCGCTCGCGCCGCCACCGCCGCCCCTTCCTCCGCTCCGCCGCCACCGCTGCCCCTTCCTCCGCTCCGCCCCCACCTCCTCCCCTTCGGACGCTCGCGCCCCTCTCCTCTCCTTCAGTCATGCCCGCGACACCGGCTCCCCGTTTGCCCCACCGATTTCTGTCAAACCGGTGAGTTCCCTTCAATTCCTTCCGCGTCACGTCCTATTCCACGATATCACGAGTGTTTCCCCTTAATTGATTTGGGTTTTCCGCCACCACAGCATCCCACACCATCGCCTTCCTCTAAACCGGCGAAACCTGCCACCTTGGACGTCGCCCTCCCCTCCAGTGAGACACGTTCTAATTCCTTGTTTATGGACCATCCTCATGCCTTCCTTTCTCATGCCCAAGCCCCGATTTCGGCTCTACCTCTCCAAGGCGCCTTCACCGTGGGAAGCAGGCGCGCCGCTTGTGGCTCCCGTCACAGGCCCGCGTCGGTCACTCCCCGCCGCCAGCAAGTGCACTGGTGAGCTCCTTGCATCTTCCTTATGCCCATGCTTCCCCTATTATTCCCCCTCTCCCCTTCCAACGACGCCACCCCTCCTCCTTCCCTGTGCCCAACCACCTCGCCCCGTCACCATCTCGGGCCAGCGCCGGCTGGGCCACAACATCACCCCTCTAGCCCCCTCTCCCTCCCGGCAATCTGTTTTCCCCGTCCTCGACCGCCATCGTCGACCCCTTCGCCAACGTCGACCCTTGCCCGAGCCGCCCCCCGCACTTCCTCTGTTCCTTGCTCTGCTTCCTTCCCTCTGTGCTTTCTCTCTGTGACTGAAGTGAGGGTCCACATGTAGGTAGCTAGGTAACAATACTACATTGCAAATGAGCAATTGACACTAGGACCCACAGGTAAGTTGATTACTGAGTGCTTGTGTAGACAGAGTTAGGCAATTAGCTGGTCAGGTGCATTTCATTTAGTGGGATGATTAGTGTTTGAGGTAATTACTCATTTAATAGGATGATTGGTGCTTAAGGTAATTATTTAACCAAAACTTTCTTTCTATAATTTATAATTGTTAGGTTGATTAGTTAGTATAGCATATTCGTCGAGAAAGCGTAAGTCCCCTCGATTCCTCTCAGATAATATATTGTCCTGGTAGACTATCATTTAGAGCAGCAGAATAGTATCGCATCGTCCTTGTTGAAAAGCCACCAAAGGATCTATGGATTTTATAGCATGAAACAAGTTTCTAGATTGCATGACAAACCAATTTCAATTGGCTGGGTGACACAGTAAAAAAAACCATATAGATAGTTGTTTACACTCCCATACATTGTTTGTTGTTTCGGTATAGCTCCACGTTTTCCTTCTTATCACACTTCAAAACAAATTCATCAAGGTCATTTAGTCCAACTGAACCTGTGGAGCTTCTTTACGCTTCATGATTATGAATGCAGTTGTACTGAAACCACAACAAACCATTCACTCGAAGTTTAAATTGTTTGCTTCAACCACTATCATACTATCATGTCCATTTTCGATTGGAATACAGTTTGTGTTTTACCCCGCTATGTCTAGACAACCTGCCGCATTTTTTCCTACAACGCTTTATTTTCCAGACTTTGTTTGAACCGTCATGTTATTCATCCTTGTGCACACTACTATGCTATACTTCTCTAGAGCTGCGCCTTATGCACAATGCTGTGCTATACTACTCTAGAGCCACGGGGTTCAATCCATGCCAACACAATTAGGGCTCAAACTTACAACATAAGTAAAGATGGTAGATCCATTATGCAACTGAGTAAAAGATGCAACCAAAAAAAACTTCACCTACATTTACAAATCCACGATTGCAAACTAAAAAGAACTAAACTACCTACATTTCAAAACATACTCAAGACTTGTCACATCCCCCAAGTTAATAAACCAGGATTACTTTGCATCTCATTAGCATGCATCATGTTTTGAAACATTTTGAGGAAATTGCACTTAGCCCCAGATATATCGTCATTAGTTTCATAAAACCACAAGTTTAGCCAAAACTTTCACTTAACCACAGGTTCTTTGACTCATTGGTGCGCTTTGCCCCAACCTGTTGGCATGGCTTTACCCGGATGGGGACAAAACAGAAGAGCGCTTCGCCTCCCTTCTTCTCTCACCATACCTGCCATAGCACGGAGCGCTTTGCCTCCCTTCTTCTCTCGCAAGCACGATTCAAACAGAGGTGTCGCCGTTCTCCTCTCTCGTGCATGTAGGGCGCGATCGGCTTTGATGGTAGAACGCAAGCCATGGCAATGGTGGGGGCAGTTGTGGTATCGACAGTAACAACCAACACTATTGAGCCGAGCAAAGGGAAGGAACTGCCGCAAAGGTAATCCTGGGAGACCCCTCCGGATCCTCTCGGGTCAGGTCCTTACAATTATGCAGGGCAAGAATAGGGGCGAAGATGCATATGCACATGGGGAGAGCTTTCAAGAACCATACATGGAGCCCAACATTGACAAAGGCATTGGATTTGTGACCCCTGAAGCTGATGGAGTGCACATGCCAAGAAAATTGCCAATTAGGGGAAGAGATGTAGGGACTAGCACTTCGACTGGAAGAAGCGGTGTAAGGGGTAGGGCAAGAGGCCAAGAAAGGGGCACTTCAACTGGGCGAAGCGGTGTGAGGGGTAGCGGAACAGGCCAAGGAACAGGCAGGGGACACAGTAGGAGCGATTTATGATTCTCCAGCTAGTGTTGATGCTTGTCCCCTTATGTCTTTTCAGTGCAACACATACTTAGTAACATGATGCTGTGAAGGTTTTGCTTCGGTCCTATTTTCTTTCTTTAAAAATCTGAACCTGTAGCAGTTTAATGGATGTTGGAACGCATGCTACTAAGTCATGTTCAATTTCAAGCTACTGTTCTTAGGTCCTTATTATACCATGCAAACACTCATTGATATTTTTACCTTTTTGTCTTTAATTATTTACTGTACAGTATTCCCCTCACCTCTGCTGGGTGAGGGGAATAACAACCTATTGTTTCAGACAAAGAACAATGATAAGTAGAAGGAAAAGTAACAATAGGCTAGGAACAATGAGAGCACAATATGAACTTTGCATATGAACTGATGGTGAAAAGAAAATAAGATACTAATTTGTACAACATAACAGCACAAGTAGCAATCAATGACATATTCTCATTAGTCATTCGTGTACAAGCAATGAAAAAAAATTGTTTATGAAACAGCCTCCCCTGCACTTGCAGCTTGGGATTGAGACTCTGACCGTCCTGCCCGTGCTCGTGGCTCTGATGAGAAGGCGGCATTGGCAGCAATCGTAGTTCCTTCCCTTGGCTCGGCTCAGTAGTGTTGGTTGTTGCTGCTGATACCACAACCGCCCCCACCATTGCCATGGCTTGCATTCCGCCATCAAAGCCGATCGCGTCCTGCATCAACGAGCGATGAGAATGGCGACACCTCTGTTTGAATCGTGCTTGCGAGAGAAGAAGGGAGGCGAAGTGCTCTGTGCTAGGGCAGGTATGGCGAGATAAGAAGGGAGGCGAAGCGCTCTTCTGTTTTGTCCCCATCCGGGTAAAGCCATGCCAACAGGATGGGGCAAAGCGCACCAATGAGTCAATGAACCTATGGTTACGTGAAAGTTTTGGCTAAGCCTGTGGTTTTATGAAACTAACGACGATGTACCTGGGGCTAAGTGCAATTTCCTCAAACATTTTCATTAAGTATTGCACTTGAAAAATCTCAAAAAAAGATTAAACATACACTTCAAATTGAACTTCCAAAAGAAATCAGTAACAAAAACCTATGTTTATCCTCTGGAAATAATTTATTCAAATATTACAATAATTATCTTGAATTAATATTATTTTCCCCAAATTTTTGGAATTAGTTTCAACACTCAGAAAATTCAAACACAATTCAATGACTCATTTTAAGTTTGAATTTAAACTGAACAAAATATAACATGAATAGAGTGGTTTCAAATTTTATATTGGAATTAAGTCATCCCAGGAACACCTCTGATTTATTTCAGATTTTTAGGAATTTTATTTCTATTTTTAGTGGCCCGGTCAAAGTAGAATCAGCTTAAACCAAAATCAGTCAAACAACGCACTGTTCCTTGGACTCAAGTCCGACCGCATCACTTGACTCGATCCAACGACCTAGCTGCACCGCGCCGAACCCAACGCCTTTGAACCGTCCGATTGGGATTCAACGGACGAGCTCAGAATCGCTCGACCATCTCAATGTTCGCAAGACAATGTCGACTGTCCGATCAAGATCCAACGGCCCACACCGACCCATTTCACTCAGACTCGCGCGCATCGTTTTGTTTCGCTAACAAGTCGAGCCCACACTGTCAGCTTCTTCATCAACCTTGCGTAGGAACCAAACGCCACGCGGCCGCGACGCTCCGACGCGCTCCGTCGACGCCGTCAATCCACCGCCCATTCTAACCTGTCCCTGAGCTTCGGCACCTAACGCTGCCTCCACTCCGTCACTCTCCCGAGCATAATACCCCCTCTATGCCTCTCTTTCCCTTCACTTCTTCTCTCGGCCGTTGAGAAGAAGGGCGCCATTGCTAGCCCACCTCATGGGTAAGCTTCAACCGGGTGATTCCTTTCGACTCTATGTTCACCCCGTGTCCATTTTTGCTAATGTGAGCTTCTCTCATTGCTTGTAGCTCCCGGACCATCTTCGTGCTCTCTGAAGCTCTAGAGTTCGCACCCGAGAGCACCACCTTGTCTTCTTCGTCTCCGGTGAGGTTCTTGGTTAATCTTTCACGTCGCCTCGTATGCTTTAGCGTATTAAGCATTTCCCCTCAGTCAATTTCAACAATGCACGACAGGTTTTTGTGGATTTGAAGAAATTGCATTTTCGGCCGAGGAACTAACTCTTCATCTCCCACCTTGATTCGATAATCCATTGTTCAATTCTTTGCTCATGAAGCATCCTAATATGGCCCTTGAGCTACTTCGACCACTCACTTCTGTTGGTTTTGCTTAGTGTCATCTCTCCACGTGAAGCCGTGCCGCCGCCGTCATCTTCTCCGGCGCCGACGCTACTTTAGCCAACTCCAAGCTTCTCCGAACCTCTCCTAGCTTCAGGTAGCTTCACTTGACCCTTAGGTAGCTTGGGCACCCGCTTGTTTGAGCTGCGGAGCTTTACATTGCGCATGCATGTTTCGGCCATATGAGCGCCGCCGCACCGGCCATTGCCAAGACACCACCTCAATTAGTGTAACCACTTCAGAGGCGCGATGGTTATTGCAGAGTCGTCCCAGCCCTTGTGGCTCATGCACAAGACGTAGCGGCCGAGAGCACGGCAAGCGCAGAGGACAAAAGTCCGGTTGTCATCACGGACAGTAATCGAGCTAGGTGATTATGCGTTAAATGGTGATGATTAGCATTTAATCGCTGTCTTAACGTCGTAATGCATCACTTACATGCGGGCCCCGTGCACAGAAATCTGAGGCGTTTAGTGGATTCCGTAGAGCGGCTGACTTGTGGGCCCGGCCACTTAAGCGCCGTGCGTAGAGCGCATATGCATGTGGACCAAGTCCATTGGACCGTGCCGCTGACGTTGGGCCCCACCTATCAGTTCGATATTTTAAATCGGAAGTTAAACGGAAAACACACTATTCACTGGGCCCGCTGGTCAGTGACTGTGGCTAGCATAGCGCCCGGTAATAAAAGTAATAAATGCTTTAGGAAATTCGAAATCCATTAATTTGCACACTGAAAAATATGTATAACTTCAAAAATGCATAACTAAATCGTCTCAACTCCAAAATGGATTAAACCAGTTCTGATCATTTTCATTTTTGATGAAGTTTATATTAAAATTGGTTTTGAACATGTCTCTATAGCAGAGAGTATTATTTTGGAAACTGATCCATAACTCCATTATTTTTACAATAGAAAAAGGCTGATAACTTTGAAAATGCATAACTAATTCATGAAAACTCCAAATGGGACGAACCCAGATGTTTTGGACTTGTAATAATATTTCTATATTTATCTATATAATCCTTGTATCCCCCACTGTTCTGCAAATTTTGACCAATTAATTAAATTGCATGAACAATGACCTATTGGAATATGAAATTCAAATTGCTATAACTTTCACATAATAACTCCAATTAGAATAATTCTTTCACCTAAATTCATATAAAATCATATAATAGCACTGTAGAAAAATCATGCATTTTTTAGCAATTTTATTTTTGAAGTATTTCTCGGTGTTTATCGATATCGTTAATTCTATAGATTTCGAGGCTATTGATATTGACTCGTATGCCACCAAGAGCGAGCAATTAATCTACCAGCAAGGCAAGCATCATTTGAACTTTCTTTTGCATCATATTTGATCCCAGCTTTTGATAAGATAGTGCCATGATAATTGCTTGCATGCTTATTTTGCTATGTCGCTATTTTTGTGATGTGTAGTTAGCTAAATCCTAAATCATGAGGTTATCCTTAAATTATTCTAGTATTACATGCTTAAGTTAGGTTGTGTGAAATATATTGTACGGGTTTGCTTAGTCATGCAAGTCTAGAAACGGTAGTTGATTGTCGGGAATAACCCGACAATTATAGGAAACACACACTTTCTTATAAGCTTATTATTCCAAATCTTTGTATCTATTTTATGAGTTAAATTTTGTCATTTTAAATGAGTTTTGGGGTCTGGACAAGTGGTTGCTAGTGAGGGTGCCTTCGTGCACGAGATCGGGTATGTGGTTGACTTGTCCAGACCATTAAGGACCGAACTTTGGTACCGATGATTCGAGTAAAACTCGTGCTATCACACGCGGTATATGGGTGTTGTACGGTTAAGTAGGGGGAAGGTTTTATTGTGTTAAGTCCCATGGTGGTGTAAGGGCACTTGTGTTCGATCATTTGTCCATAGGAGCCGATGTAATCTTCTATAGTGTGCATGGGAGCACCACTTTAGGTTATTTACATTGCATCGGTATTTCCAATACAACTTGTGAGCCGCTTAGCAAGTGCTATCTGTCGCTTGTACTAAGTAAGGGACCATCTTGCAAGGGGGACTTATCTCAATAGGATTTCTTGCTAAAAACGACCGTATCTCGATTCTCCCCGGCCGACAAACCATAGGAAGTGTGTTAATTCTGGTGGCTTACAAGCTAGTCGAGTCGTATGGGTAAAGTAGTACACCTCTACAGAGATAAATCTATTCGAATAGTCGTGTCCGCGGTTATGGACGATCGCTTGAGTTCGGTAGTTACTATTGTTAGACTTTGAATTTAAATTGTGGGTAAACTCGGTTTTCGGCATGAATGGGATGTTCATGTATTTTGTTGTATCAAGATGGGCTGCCACTTTGTTGTTGGTTTGATTTATTTGTTATTCAATTTATTACTTTATCACATGTTTTACTTCTACTTCAAATCTGATTTCAAAATGGCAAACGAAAAACTAATATGTGTAGGTTGAAAATTGTTGCGTCTTTTCACAAAACTTAACCCCTATGTGCCATCCTTTGGAACAACCTCTAGCATAACTAATTTTTATTTGTGTAAGACTTGAGATTGCATTTGTACTTAACCCGGTTGCTGCAAATTCAGGTGAGGAAGACTACGAGCCCAATGAGCTCGTTAGTGTCGATTTAGGCGACACTGACGAGTAGTGCTATTATTTAACTCCCAGTCGGTTGCCGATGGGTGTTGGGCATACCATGCTGGACTTTTGATTTATTTACTTTGTTTTCGCTGCTACTTTATGATCTTATTTGAATTTGGCCGATCAGCCACTTGTAATAGTTGTAGACTTGAACTACTGTGATGTATGTCTTTTGAACCATTAATGTATGAATGTTGTATGGATGTGATCAATGTTGAATGTGAGTGTGGGGCACGTTACCCGCTGATCTTGGGAGCCATCATGATCTTATACTCGCTGTTCGTGGATTCCATTTTAACTCACTAAGAGTGTGTGTTTGGATCGTTGGAGAACCGATTATCATATAGTGCTTGCAAAGGAGCAGAACGCATGATCATTGGGGCTCTAGTTTCAGTCAAGCCTCTTACTTAGATGGAGTTAAGTTGGAATCCAATTACTTAAGGCCCAGAGTTATTCCCATAAGACCGGGAAGGCCTCGGTCTTACGGGAATAACCCGGGGGTCCTCACAAGACTGATCTACAACTAAACTCTATATTGCTAACCAATTATGCAGGCTACACTAACGATATCTGCCGTAACCCCATTGCTGCTTTCGTTTATAGCTTTTGCTTACATGTCGTGCCTTACATGTTGTGCTTCACTGTGACAACATGCTGTCTACTACCACATCTTTTTGAGACATGCATGCTAGGCACTCATCGTCTCCTCAAATTGTTATGACAGTCTTTACATAACGCAAAAGCACACAACACTCTAACGTATGTCTTGCTGATATGTACAGACATACCAATGATGTCCATGTAATAACTCTGTCTACATAGGTTCGTTTTTATCCCTCATCATCACGTATATGTCAGAAACTACCTAATCGTCAAAACATAAACACCTCCTGTCTAGCAGCTACGTATGTAGAAAGTAAACCATGTTACTGATTCTCTATTACTACTATCGCTGTTACTAGCCTATAGACCGCTACCATATGACATAAAACTAACAACGCTATACCCCAACTTAACATTTCCCTCAAAACTTGACCTTTATAGGGTAAGCAGGTTTGTTCTGCACATTTAAGAAAAAAAAAGATCAATGGCGCAGCAACACGCGCACTATCATCCTAGTTACAATTTATAGTCTAAGAAGTGTATGGTATCCTTGTGATTAACCCAAGTTCTTCACCATAGACACAGGGGCGGAGCTCAACGGGTCCACCCGGTGTCACAGGACACCGGGTCCAAAAAAAATTAGCAGAGATTAGCCTATATATATTATGCGTGCACCCATTAGCTAAAAAGTTGTGCACCTCGGTTCAGCCCAACCAACGGTCTCTTGCAGTCTCGTTGCTCCACTCCCACTGGCTGCGGCTGGGCCAGGATGAATGGGTGACGCGGTAGTGTGGCCCAGTTGAAATGAGTGGTTAGCACAACCCAATAACACCCCGCATGTCCACACGCATCAAAGCCAGCAGCCCAACACTAGCAACCGCACGCGTCCTTCCTAGTCACATCTCGTGTGAGTGTGTCGTGTGGCCGTGGAGTCCGCATATGTTCTTCTCTCTCTCGGCCCCCGCCGTTCACAACTTTCCTCGCCTCGCCCGGTTGGTGGACAGTGGGCGCAGCCGTCGGTGCGGATTTTGGAGGGAGGCCTCGGTCGCTGCCCACACCGACCGCGACGTCCCTCGCCTAGTGGCCCGTCGAAAGGACTAAGTCATGAATCACGAAATCGGTATGGGGTATGTCCCACATCTTTAGTTCTTCCATTTTTTTCAAGCAAAGAGGCTAAATTTATGAGTTATGGTTTCAATGTGATGACTGTTGGTTGATTTTTGTTGAAATGTAGGGTTAATACTTAGGGTTTGAATTTGGGTTTTTGGATTACCGGCCTAGTTCGTTGCAAATCGGAGGCAAAACTACAATTGATATCCATCATCGATGTGCTCATATTGGACTATGCTTTGAATTTGACTTAAGAGTTTTTTACTATAACGTCAAGTAAGTATGTTCCTGCTCCTGGACGTATGTTTCTAATATATTGTTCTTCAACTGTTGAACATACCATGATTCCAATATTTTATGGAAAAGTTTTTGAATAATCGGCAAGTGGCAGATAAATTTATGGAAAAGTTTCTAAAAATGAAAGTGTCAGATAGTACTACTAATGTTGTGGTTCGCCGCTCCATGAACTTGAAACAACGTAGATACTAAGGTAATGTATTTATTTTTATTTTATCATTATACTATTTTTACTTCAAAATTTTAAGTCATTTTGTTCTCTTTTATTGGTCATTGAGACCGGATGATGTATTTTGCTAATGTTTGCCGCATAAATTACTATTTAGGACAGTGTTGCTTGAAAATTATATATATTGTTATATGTATGGTGAAGTGGTGAACCCTGGTCATTTTCGTTCTAGTTCCGCCCCTGCATAGACAAAGATACGTAGTACTATGGCCCTGTTTGTTTAGGTTTTTTGTCTAGCTTAAAAGCAAAAAAGCCCAAACTTAAATAAAAGGGTGGCTTTTTCATCCGGCTTATAAAAAACTTAAGTCATTTTAAGCCTAAAAGCCATAAGCCATGAATGAGGTGCTTTTTTGGCTTTTGCGAAATAGAATATCTCTTTGCCATCAACTTCTTTAAAATTACCCTCAGAATGCCATTGGTATATAATTGCAAACCGTTTGTTTTTTTTCCAATCGTTGCCTCCCCTTCGGTTTCCAACCCAACGCCTCCCCCTCCCATCTCCCATCACCGTCGCCTCCCATCTCCCCTCCCGACGGCGGTGCCTCCCATCTCCCCCCCCCCTCGAACGCCGCCGCCTCCCATCTCCCCTCCCCATCGTCGCCGCCTCCCATCTCCCCTCCCGAACGCCACTGCTTCCCATCTCCCATCCCCATCGCCGCCGCCTCCCATCTCCCCTTCCGACGGCGCAACCTCCCATCTCCCCTCCCGAACGCCGCCGCCTCCCATCTCCCATCCCTATCGCCGCCGCCTCCCATCTCCTCTCCCGATAGCGCCGCCTCCCCTGCCCCAACGCCGCCTCCTGAGGCCGCCGCCTCCCCTGCACCGACTCCGCCTCTCGACGCAGCCTTCTCCTCTGGCACGAACGTCGCCTCTCCTCCTAGATCAAGGTGAGTCCAATTGAGTTTTGTGCGGGGGGTGGGCAAAGGAGTCGTGGTAGAGAACCTTATTTCAACTATGGGAAATCGTGGTGACTTGCCAGATTTCATCCTATGTGTTGGTGATGACCGGTCTGATGAAGACATGTTTGAGGCTACCACAACTTTCATGAGCGATCCTGCAATCCCAGAGACTACTGAGATCTTCCCTTGCACTTTTTTTAGATAATGGAAGAGAACACTGTCGGCAACAAACCAAGCTTTGCGAAGTATTACCTGGATGACTCGGCCGATGTTCTGAAGATGCTCTAGGGCCTGACAGAATCATCGACTCGGCATCTCCCAGCTTCGCAACATCAGGTCACCTTCGAAGACCGGCTCGAGTGAAGTAAGAGTGACCTTCATTCACCAAATTACCTAAGGAATTAGCTCCATGTTTCTGACCAAGCCTACTTAAGTGTCCACTTGCAGCCGGAAGATGTTCCTGTGAATTCACCAAGTTTAGAATTAGTTTGGTTCATGTGAGCAAAATTTGACAAAACTGAGTAAATGTATTGGTTATTCTGCTGTATGGCATCTGGTGCAGTTTATGTTTGGAAAAGAATGTTTTGTTGTTGATGTGCATTGTTGAGTTGTTAACTGTAGGACAATAAGTAAATGGAATCGAGAACAGGTAACACAACTGCAAGTGTTGACAAATTGGTTCTAATGTATTATTAATGTGGAATGCTTGCTTGGTAAAACCGTCCAAATTGAAACGATTTCGCCTACCATGTTTAGATCTTTTAAAACCAAATTCCGAAACCCCTGATTAGCCAAATAAATTGTGCCAACAAACTACCACATTAGCATTCTTGAATTTTCTGTCTTCTATCTAGCTGCTATCAAATATGTGACCACTTACATAAGCACAAATTGCAGTAATCTCATAAATAAGAAAAAGGGACGGTTGATCGTCTTAGCAGTGACCTCATGGATCAAACATTAGCAGTGACCTCATGGATCAGACATTTACGCAAAAATCAGTTTAAATACATGCTTAACAAGGTCCTTTAAACCCTTAAGAGTATTTCAGACTTTTCATCCTTTACACACAACTCACTAAGCCAACATTCTATAAAAAACCTGATGACCAAACAACAAAATTTGATTTAAAAACTTAGAGGCTTATAAACCGATTAAACCAAAAAACTGACTTTAAACTATAAACCAAAAAATCTAAGCCTAAATAAACAGAGCCTATACATACAGCCCGAGTACCGTGTCTGTACATACGTACACATATCACGATCCACGCACCGATCGAGCACGAACAGTAACGACACGAATCGCCTCCTCCAAGCAAACACAACTCCCATACCCAAGTCGACCTCCCCTCCCCTCCCCTCCGCGCGCCATGGGAGCGCGAGCTCTCTAGGGTAACTCCTCCTCCACCGCCATGTTCGAGGGGGTGGTGAGCCAGGTGCTCGCCGGCCTCCTTGGCCGCTACGTCAAGGGCATCCAGAAGGAGCAGCTTAAGATTGGCATCTGGAATGGTTCGTCCTCGATCCCCTCCCCCGTACACTAGCACCGCACCGCACTCTCCCGTTCCGTCACTTCGCCCAATCACGCGCGATCCAGCGGTTGTTTGATCCCGCTGCTCTCTAATTCGTCGCGCCTCGGCTGTCGCAGCAGCAGTTTTTGAATTCTATGGCTGCGTTTAGTAGTGTTACGGTTGTTTGGGTTTTGATTAGAGTGTAATTAGCATCGAGTTTGATCGTGCTGCGCCTTTTTATGTACAGTTTTGTAGGATTTTGGGTAATAATTGTGTGTATCTTTTGGGATCCCACGTCGTTTATTTGTATTGTCGAATATTACGGTTTGACTCCACGATTTGGGCTTTTTACTTAAACTCTGAACTCTTTCCTAATATCTAATATCTTCAACGCTCTCTCTCAAGATGAGCATGAGATAACAACATGACCATCTTGTTACATAATACAATATCATTACTAGAATCTAGCAAAAACTACCATCCATCATCCATCGACTCCATAACCAATACCACAAAAATAGTTGCTAACCACCAATACTATCAGAGACGTTACCAAATCCATCTCCAAACCATCTACCAGCTGCTCGACCTCAACCTCATCCTCCTCTATCCTTATACCCCCAGCCACCTCCGGCCTCCACCACTCTACCCACACACCCCCAGTATCAGCCTCCACCACCTCTACCCCTGTCACAGATCATTACGCCTGACTCCAGTCCCAATCCTCCCGAACATCTCTAGCAACACAATCTCCGACATCCATACCAACACGGCCACACAACACCAATACCATCATCGCCAACTGACATGACCTCCACTAGAGCTACCACCAGCTCCTACTTCATCCTCACTGAGCTCACCACCATCATCCAATTCCACCATTAGCACAATCACCAAAGCACCACTTGGACAGTCTTCTCCCCTTGTCTTCCATACCTTCCGCCGTAACCTCCGATACTGTCACCACCAAGCAACATAGCAGCTAGAACTCTAAGCAAACACACCATCATCTCTCTCCTTTTCCCAACACAGCACATGCAGCCACACTAGATCCTCCACCGATCTGGATCCACACTAGATCTCCCCTCGGTCACACCAGATCCTCCATTGATCTGGATCCACACCACATCAGATTATCAGACCTCCACACCTTCATCGGATCCTCCACACCTCCACCGCGATACCACACCAGATCCTCTACACCGGAGCACTCTTCTCCCCGAGCACCGACGAATCCTTCAGATCTGAGCACACAACAAATCTTCTCCCCCTTCTCTCTCCCGAGCCCGAGCACCAATCGATTCCATGCAAAGAATATAGCCACACCAAAGCACCAGATCACAACACCAGATCGGATCTCCTCACCAACACCGATTCCACGCAAATCAGCACCAGATCGGACCTCCTCCCTCCTGCTTCTCCCCCTAGCGCCTTGTCCCTCCAGCTCCCGAGCTTTCTTTCCTCCAGCTTCTCCCCCGTCTAGATCATCTCCTCCCAAGTCTCTTCTCCCCCACTGGAGCTCCTCCTCTCCTTCTCCACCACCGGCACCAGATCTTCCTCTCTCCCCTGAGTCCCTTCCTTTCTTTCCTAAGCCCCTTCCTTCCTCTCGCCGATTGCCTCCCTATCGGACGGTTCAATCCACACCAGATCGATCTCCTTCCACGCCAGATCTCCTTCCCTTCCTCTTCACCGCACACAGACCGCCGCCTCTCCTCAGCCAGACCAAGACCCATGACACATCGCCTCTACCGGCTTCCTCACTCGCGCCCGGATCCGACCACCTCCGCCCAGAGCACCACACCGCCTCCTTCACCTCTGTTCTCCCCGGCCGACGACTCCTCCGAAACTCCTCCCCCGAGCACGATCCACCCGGATCCTCTTCTCCTTCGCCGCCGCCCAGGCGCTAGACCGCGCCTCCTCACTCCCCCGTGCGCTCCTTCCCGTCCTCTCCCTTTGACTGGACCGGCCCGGATCCACCCGTTTGCTGGGTCAGCCGTTGAAGCACCTGATGTGTAGCCCAAATCTGTGTGTGCCGCCGCTGCTCGTCCACCACAGCACGTGCCCGCCGTCGCCTGCACCTTTCGCCACCGAAGCGCGTGCCAGCTCCACGCCACCTTGGTTGCGCCCGACGTAGCTGCCTCTGTGTCGCGTCCTGCCTCCACGCCTCATGTGCCCGAGGCGCAATGCCTCCACCGCCGCCCTTGGCACTGTGCCATCCTGAAGACCTAGCCGATGGCCTGCTCCTCTTCGTTGCCCACGACATGCACGCAACCCGGCCGGCGCCGGTCCGCTCCCCTGTGACATGGTCGCAGAGGACCACGCGCACGACGGGACAGTGGCGGCCGGCGGATTGATGGCGGTGGCGGAGGTTCCGAGGTAAGGGTTTTTTCTCAACTTAGGGTTTTGGGTTGGCTCTGATACCATGTAGGATTTTGGGGAATAATTGTGTGTCCCTTTTGAGATCCCCACGTCCTTTATTTATAGTGCCGAATATTACAGTCCGACTCCAACACGACATGGACTCTTACCTAAACTCCGGACTCTTTCCTAATCTCTAATATCTCCAACAAGTTTGTGTTCATTTCAATGTCATGCTTGTTTATGCTTTTCGTTGGTGGTCAGTGACGGAGCCAGATTTTTTTTTTGTGGGGGGGTTGGGGGGGGTTGGGCAATAGACAAAAGCCATTATGTTTCATTTGGTTTCAAGCAATAGTTCTAAACACCTAATTCGAAAATTCATCTACCTAATGATCTACCAAATTAAGCTCCATGTTATTTTGATGTCAAATAGTTGCATGAGAGTGAGACACACAAAATATAGGTAAAAAAGATAAGATAAACTAATATGTTTAGTGTTTACTTATAAGCCATGCTCGCCAACATTTCATTGCACTAAATCTATCACAACCCACTCTAAAATTTATCATTGCATATTGTAGTGCTGTATTGCCTCCTAGTGCTCCTTTTCTCATGCCCAAGTATTTGAGATTGTGAAAGATGAGCAAAAGTCAAAAAGGCTGTTGCTACTAGCTACTTCTTGGGAATACAAGAAGATGCATGGGCTGATCTTTTGTGTACATGTACATGTAATGTTGATTAGATAGCCAACACTTAGCCTATAAGATTTTGAATTTAAGTTATTGGAGGGACTATACATGTGTTTCTAGAGTTTTGTTCCACACAGGATCAGGAGGGTCTGGAAATTTAATGCTGTTTAGCTTGTGATTGTGCTGTCTCTCTGATGGTGGTTAATATTTTGACGACTCCATTTTCCACAGAGGAAATACTATTGGAAAATGTAGAGCTCATTCTGGAAGCCTTCGACTACCTGCAGCTGCCATTCGCACTGAAGAACGGTATTGATTTATTATCCCTCTTGGACTGTTTGGCTGGATGCTATCGTCCATACTTTGGCTATTTTGTTGTGCACATATAAAATTATCGTGTAATTGCATATTCTAACTTCCCGTTCTACTGCTTGACAGGACGAATTGGGAAGCTAAGCATAAGGATTCCATGGAAAAAACTAGGATGGGACCCTATAATTATTGTCATAGAAGATGTGTTTGTATGTGCATGCCCGCGGGAGGATTCTGAGGCATGTCATCGAATCTGGTCATACATTGTTCAATTAGCTTGTCAATGGTGTTTCGACCCTGTTGACCCAATATATGCTCTGTTTCTTTATCAGTGGAGTTCAGATTCTATGGATAAGAGAGAATTTGCTGGAAAATTGGCTAAACTTAATGCTATAGAGCTCGCTAAATTTTCCAGAAGAGTTACAGGTCAGCCTTGATTCCTATGTTCTTCATTTTTTTTTGGCAATTTTCAGTGGCCAATTTGTCACTATTATTTACTTAACTGTTAGCTTGCTAAACTTCAGCTGTATGTGCTAGTGGCAACTTCAGGTTTCTTGTCCTTACCGCTTTTGTTTATTTCCTATTGCATGCCTTTTCTTCTCTTGAATAGCCCTTTGCTACATTAACAGGTAATACAAAAAAAATTCCTCAATCTATATATACTAACTACTCCTCCCTCCGTCCACAAATGCAAATCGTTTTTTGACTTTGCACAGTCTCCAACACAAGACTTTGACTATGGTTTTTCTGTCATGATATACTAGCAAAATAACAATTTTATATTACAAAAGTATTTTGCAAAACAAATCCAATGGCATTATTTTCATATCGTGAATTTATATACTTTAACATATATTAATGGTCAAAGTTTCAAAAGCTTGACCGCACGGATCCCATGTCGACCTATATGTGTGAACGGAGGGAGTAAGTGTGTAGATCAATGTCACCAAGATGCAAATACAGAGGTCTGAAGACATGTTTCTCTTAGAACCTTCATGAGAAGATTTGAAGGCTGCCAACAATAAAGTGATTGTCATCAATTGCTAAAATGTTTCTTTTACTTAGGTTTATCATAATGTTAATATAACTCTTGTGAATATCATGTTTGGAGAAATTAACATATTTTAAGCTATTCATGACAACCCTATTCTTTTGACTTCTAGACAACCAAACGGGGCAATCATTTTTATCCTACATATCAGCAAAGGTAACATGCTTGCGTTTTTCTTCTTTAAACAACAGTAACTTTGATGTGCTGAAACATTTATTATTTTGTTGCATTTGTTTGACTCTCGTTTGCAGATACTGGACAACATCCAAGTTTCTATGCGAAACGTTCATATGATATATGTTGATTCCCACAAAGATCAGGTATGTGTGTTTATATCTGTTATGGTCTACAACACGGGCGAGCACTGTAGCAGCACGCGGATGTCCATGCGCATCACTGTAGCAGAATGTCATGGGCCGGTACTGTTCGCGCAGACCAGTACTACCCGCGATTATTAGGGAATATTTATTATTTAGGAATCTATCTATGAGGTGTTTGACTGTTTGGTATTATCTATTAGTTAGACAAGTTATTATTGTTAAGAGTGTTGTACATTCTCATTCTCTCTCTCCCTCTCTAGCCTATGAGGCTCATGTAGCAATGTCTATATATACCTCTCAATAAATGAATATGATGCACAGTTGTGAATAGCAAAACCCTAACCTCATCTTTTTCGAACATGGTATCAGAGCAATCTCCAACCCTGCCCCCATTTCCATAGACGCTGCCGTCTTTGCGCTTGCGTTTCCTCCGCCATGGGCCGGCGGGCCCGAGCTGTTGCTCGGCGGCATCATCTCATCTCTCCCCGACCAACCGACGGCGCTCAAAGCTCGTGCACGGAGAAGATTCTCTCCCCTGCTCGTCACCTAGCGCATCCTCTCCACCGGTGGCGCTCGAAGCTTGCGCACGGGGATGATCCTCTCCCCTGCTTGTCGCCTAGTGCATCCTCTCCCTTGCTCATCGCCTAGCGCATCCTCTCCACCGATGATGCTCGAAGCTCGCGCACGGGGATGATCCTTGCCCGAGCGACGCACGGCGAAGATCCAGCCTTCCCCTGTCCACACAACTGGATCCATGCTCGGTAGCACCGTCCATGCCGGATCTGCATCGATGACGCCGGATCTGCATCAGAGCAGAGCTATTACTTCATCCTCTGCATCGACGACTGCTCTACTCAGGTCGACGACTGCTCTGCATCGACGACTACTCTGACGACTGCATCAGAGTAGAGCTATTACTTCATCCTCTGCATCGACGACTGCTGTGCTTTGGTCGACGAGTGCTCTGCATCGACGACTGCTCCAACATCTTGTCATCTGCATCGACAACCACTGAGCACTGATGGCTTCTCTCTACACTGATGGTTGTTGCTCTCTCTGCTCGGTACTCTCTCTGTTCTCTATACTGATATTGTGTTGTTGCTTGGTGATTGTGGTCCATCAAGATGGCAAAATCTGACTTGATGTTTGGGGGTAGTTCATCTCTCGTGTTCATGGATATCAAGCTAGATGGGTTGAATTACCGAGCATGGCCTTCTTAGTCAAGACTACCCTTAGGGGTTATGGTTTGGCCTCTCATTTGGCTGACGATCCTCCTGATCCAAAGAAGGTTGATGTTGAGGCAGTAAAGGCTTGGCAGAAAGAGGATGATCGTGTCATGACTGGCCTTGTGCCGAGTGTTGATGTTAGCCAAGCAGATGTGGACATACTTTGAGAAGAGATATGTCCAGTCTAGTGGTGCTCTTCGCTTCACATTGCTCAAGAACCTTCATAGTATTCAGCAGCTGCCAGATCAGTCAGTGGAGGAGTATTACAGTGCTTTCACTCATATCACTGGCCCTCTAGAGTCTATAACACCGAAGGCTACCACTGCTTGCCAGTCTTTTGTTGCCAAGGATGAGTATGCTCAGCAGACGCTCATGTATCATTTTGTGATGGGACTTTGATCAGAGTTTCAGCCTGTTCGCCCTCAGTTACTCAACTATCCCGCTCCACCGACTTTGACTGAGGTGCTCTCTAGTTTGATTGCAGACGAGACTCGTCTTCATTCACTTATGCCTACCTCAGGATCCTCACCACATGCTGTCCTGGGTATCTCACAGCGGTCTGGATCTATCAGAGCGACACCCACAGGAGTGCTGGTATGTTCTCATTGCAAGAGGACTTGTCATTTTGTTAACAAGTACTTCAAGTTACATCCAAATAAGCTTATTGAGTATCGTGCCAGACATCCATCTGATCGTTGTCTTGGAGCACCTACTGGGCCTCCGAGAGCAATTACTGGAGCAGTCACTGTAGCCACACTCACACCTACTGTGACTTTTGGATCAGTGTCTGCTATGACCTCAGTTGCACCTTCTGCTCCTAGCGCTGCACATCCTTAGGTTCTGGACTCGGGTGCCTCTTTTCATGTCATATCTGACAGCTCTTAGCTTGTTGCTCGTAGGCCCGTGACCGATGCTGCATATGTTCACACTGCTGATGGTACACCTTGCTCTATTACCCATCAGGGCATTCTCTCTACATCTCGCTTCTCTGTTCCTGATGTGTCTTTTGTTCCCTAGCTATCTATGTACCTTCTTTCTGTTGGTCAACTCACTGATATGAATTGTTTCATTGGATTTGATGATTCTTCTTGTTTCATTCAGGATCGTCAGAGCAGAAGTGTGATTGGTTCTGGCCATCACCGTAGAGGCTCTCCTAGTCTCTATGTCTTGGACACCTTACATCTTCCTTCCACAAGTACGTCGAAGGCCTTAGTATCTTCTGCTATGTCATCATATCAGTCTCCGGTTGGTTCTTCCTCCAACAAGTGACATCATAGACTTGGACATCTTTGTGGAGCTCGCCTCACCACTTTAGTTCACCAGGGTTCCTTAGGTCATGCCACTGTTGAGTCTAATTTTCATTGTATTGGTTGTAAGCTGGGGAAAAAGCTACAACTTCCATATTCCAGTAGTACCTCTCAGTCTTCTGATCCTTTTGATTTGGTGCATTCAGATGTATGGGGTCCATCTCTTTTTGCTTCAAAGGGTGGTCATAATTATTATATCATATTTATTGATGATCACTCTCGATATACTTGGATCTATTTTATGAAACATCGCTCTCAGTTGATTTCCATTTATCAGTCTTTTGCTAAGATGGTTCATACATAGTTTTCTTCTTCCATTCGTGTTTTCTTACGACTCACGTGAGCGATCTTTCATCGCTCTTTAAATCGCTTCTTTTCTTCTAAGGGTACTCTTCCTCAACTCTTGTGTCCTGGTGCTCATACTAAGAATGGTGTTGCTGAGCGCAAGCACTGTCACATCATTGAGACTGCTCGTGCTCTTCTCATCTCCTCCTTTGTTCCCTTTCACTTCTGGGGGAAGCAGTCTCTACGATAGCCTATCTCATCAACCGTCAGCCCTCTTCCAAACTTCAGGGCAAGTGTCCTGGTGAGGTCCTGTATAGAACACCTTCTCGCTATGTTCATCTTTGTCTCTTTGGTTGTGTCTGCTATGTCCTTCTAGCACCTCGTGAGCGCACCAAGCTGGGTGCTCAATCGGTTGAGTGTGTCTTCTTGGGTTATAGTCTTGAGTATAAGGGCTATCGTTGCTATGATCCCTCAGCATGTCGCATTCGCATATCTTGTGATATGACCTTTGATGAGGGTCGACCTTTCTTTTATCACCTTTCTACACATCACACTCCTTCCACAAATTCCACCTCCTTTTTCTGCTTACCTCCAATTCCTTCACCAGACTTGCCTTTTCTAGATACACCTTCTTCACCAGTTTCACCTTCTAGTGTGCCTCTTTCACCAGCTCCACCAGTTTCTGACACTTCCACTTTTCACTTTCACTATAGTCGCTGACAAAAAGTTTATTCTGATCCTCAATCCTCCACTTGACCCTCTGGCCAATACCACCGGCTCTGACGATTGTTCTACTACATCACGATATGCCCCATGTGACTGTTCTTCTATTCAGGCACCAGAGATACGAGGTTTTTCTCGTGCAGGTGCAGTAGCTGAGTCGAGTACCTATCAGGATGCTGCCAGTGTACCTGAGTGGCAGTTGGCTATGACAGAGCTCATAGCATTAGAGTGTACATGCATTTGGGATCTTGTTCCACTATAATTTGGAGTTGTTCCTATCACTCGCAAGTGGGTGTACAAAATAAATAACAAGTCAGATGGGTCAGTAGAGCGATACAAGGCTCGTCTTGTTGCAAGAGGTTTTCAGCAAGCTTATGGCTGAGATTATGACGGGACTTTTGCTCTAGTTGCTCATATGACCACAGTCCATACTCTTATTACAGTTGCAGCGGTACACACCTGGACTATATCTCAGATGGATGTCAAGAATGCTTTTCTTCATGATCTACATGAGGAGGTCTATATGCAGCCACCCCCCAGTGTTAAGGCTCCTACAAGCTATGTTTGTCGCCTTAGGCGTGCTCTATATGGTCTCAAGCAGGCTCCTCGTGCTTGGTTCGAGCGTTTCAGTTCTGTGATTTGAGCGCTAGTTTCACTCTGAGTGAGCATGACCCTGCCTTGTTTATTTACACTTCTCAGCGGGGTTGTATTTTGCTTCTGCTGTATGCAGATGATATGCTGATCACAAGAGATGACATGGACTACGTGGCTTTTGTCCAGAAGAAATTGAGTGAAAAATTTATGATGTCCGATTTGGGACCATTGAGCTATTTTCTAGGGATTGAGGTTCATTTTGATGGTGATGGCTACTATCTCTCTCAACATCGCTATATTCAGGATCTGCTCGCTCGCTCTGGGATGACTGATACTCGTACTACTGCCACACCCATGGAGCTACACTTGCAGCTTCTACCTACAGACAATGTACCCCTGACAGATACTTCCCGCTATCGTCAGCTCATTAGGAGCCTTGTCTATCTCACTGTCACCAGGCCAGACACTGCTCATACTGTTCATGTGCTCAGCTAGTTTGTCAGTGCTCCCACCTCAGTTCACTATGGTCATGTTCTTCCTGTGCTGAGATACTTGAGAGGAACTGCGTCCAGACGTCTATTCTATGCAGTTCGAGTCAGCTCTAGCTCCACGCTTACTCTGACTCCACTTGGGCGAGTGATCCTGCTGATCGCCGATCTACCACTGGCTACTATATCTCTCTGGGTACTTCGCTCATTGCCTGGAAATCCAAGAAGCAGACTGCGGTGTCACACTCTAGTGCAGAGGCTGAGCTTTGAGCTCTTGCCGCTACCATCTCAGAGATTATTTGGCTTCGATGGCTCTTAATTGATCTCGGTGTCCATTGTGACAATCCTATACCTCTCTTTTGTGACAATACAAATGTCATTTAGATTGCCAGTGATCTAGTCAAGCATGAGTTGCCAAAACACATTGGTGTTGACGCGTCCTTCACACGATCTCATTGTCAGCAGTCGACCATCGTTCTCAAGTATGTTCCCTCGAAGCTTCAAGTTGCAGATTTCTTCATTCAAGCTTAGACTCGAGAACATCATCGACTTCAACTACTCAAACTCGGTGCATCAGATCCTCCAGATTCACCTTGAGTTTGAAGGGGGGTGTTAAGAGTATTGTACATTCTCATTCTCTCTCCTTCTCTAGCCCATGAGGCCCATGTAACAATGTCTATATATACCTTTCAATAAATGAATAAGATGCACTGCTGTGAATAGCAAAGCCCTAGCCTTATCTTTTTCTAACAATTATTAGATTGGATTGTTAGACATAAGTTTCTTTAGAGATTATTTCTTAGGGGTCAAGTCGGGTCGCTCCTATAAAAGGGATAGTATGTATCCATTATCAAGCAAGCAAGAAAGAAGAACAAGTTGATTCTCATCTCTAGTCCCTTCTCTCCCCCAAGGATGCCGCCGCCGCCTGGCTATCCTCTCGGCGGTGTTTACCCGTTATGGTCTAAGCAAGAACATAACAATATCATTCTTACTTTGTCTGTGAATTGAGTGTTATGTACATTTATGTTTTATTCGACATTCAAGTTTGCTTTTGTTATTGTAACCTGGAGCTATTTCTACTTGTCTTATACTAATTATAGGCTTTTGTTTGCACACTGTTATTGAGCACTGGTGGGTTTTGGCCATCAGTCAAATTAGGTCCAAATCTTGTTTTTTAGGTGTTTGCCAGATGAAAAAAAGTTAGGAAGTATTTCATGCTACTGATTACTTTTGGGAAGTATCTAGTGCGAACCCGTCTTTGGATGCTATGCTTTCACGTGAACCGTTGGATTTAATTTTTATTGATCAGATTTAGTGGGACTTAAGGTGGTGAACTGCCACTTGCATTATTTCAAAATCTATGAAGGGGCCATTTCCAATATGGTCATCCATGTGGCCCCCAATTCTCCATATATCTAGTCCATCGAAATCTCGTCTTCTTTTCTTCTTCTGTTTTTTCTAATGGTAATTGGCATTCAGTTGCTCGAATAAATAAATAAAATAAATATCATCCAGTGATCTACATTTGGAGTTTCGATGATAGAACCCGACGATAGGTTTGCACGAGATATCCCATTCCCCACTATCTCTAAAGCATTAAGCTTAAGCAGTACTTGCTACTTTTGTGTTGTCACATTTTCACATCTTATTTTAAACTCAAAAGGAATGAGTTTCATATCTATATATCTATCAATTCTGCATATCAGTGATAATGAGTTTCATATCTATATATCTATCAATTCTGCATATCAGTGATAAAACTGTCTCGGAATAATAACAGTGGGAAATTCTACCATGGAAACTTCCTCAAATGCTCCTTGCAGTCCAAAACGTCAATTGTTGTGCTGCAGATATACCCTAGCAGCAAACTCATTACTTTTAAGTGCACTTCACACATGGGTTCCCACATCTACACTTCTGATCTTCAGTGTTGTCTTTATTTATTTTCCCTGTTGATATGTCAATCAAGGATCAAAGAACCGTTACCGGGCGAAATCCTGTTCGGAGCCCGGTAATGGTTCTCGGCCGGTAACCGGAAAAACCGGACAAGATGCAGAAACCAAAATTTGAATTCAAATTTCTCCGTGAGAACTGCACTCTACATTCTGCAGAACCGAAAAACCGGTTGGAAAAACAGGTAAAACCGGAAAACAAAGGAAATTGGTTAATTAGCAATTGTAGAGTACCACAGTCGTAGTTGGTTGTATTTGGAGTAGGAGCGAGAGGGAAGAACCCTTATGTTTGGGTCGTTGGTTGTGTGGGAAGACAATTGTTGTCTATTGAATGGCTCAAGGTTTGCAGATCTGGTTTTTGTGATTTTATCAATAAACCGATTGATTTATGGGGTGAATAGGTTTTGGTTGACCAGTAGTTCCTTTGGGAGAAACATTTTAAGTTGCAGCGTGTTGAGACTTGAGATTGAGCAGAAGAAAATTAAGTTATTTGGTCTCTGTGGATTTTGCACGGGTATAGCGAATGAACAAGCCTTCTGATCTTTATGTGGATTTTGAACTGGTATAGCAAATGAACACGACTGGTTGTTGGTTCATAGCATAAAAAAACAACCAACTGAAAGATAACAAGTGAAAAAAACATGTTTCAATACCTAATCTAGCATAAAAAGGCCTAAACCAACCAAGAAATGCAATTATGAAGTCAAAAATTCAAATTCAACTTTCAAAGTTTTCGGCCGGTTTTTAATGTCCCGGTTCGGGGGCGGTAACCGGCCGGTTTTTTCCCCCTGATGTCAATTAATAATGTCAGCTTTACTTATTTTTCTTGGTGATATATCAATAGGGGAGCTTCATATTTGGTTTGGAATTTAGCAGTCTCTCAATACAAACAGATACCCAGACGCAAAGTGTTGCCATGTGAGTTAGCCTGATCATCTTTTTTTGTTCTTATACAGTTGCAAAAAATATATATAGAACCAAAGCTTCCCTGTGCGAGTGAAGTCCATTCTTCTTTTTATACAACTTGTTCTGCAGTGTTTTGGTACTGAATATTAGAGATTTTGATCAGGAAAAAATAATTTAGAAGCATACGAAACTGAGATGTAATTGCTAAACAGTAACAAAAATGCTTGCAAGTCAGTGAAGTTCCTGAAAGTGTTACCAAGAATTGGTAGTTTTTAAAGTAACCAACCTAACAGGGAAGCATACTTTAAAAAGTACGATTCTACATGACTATTGGCTACTCTAGGAACCCAAAATTTCATAAGAATTTAACTTCTGAATATCTCGAGAGTTTTTTGTGGTGGTCTAAAATTGCGTAGTGGCTTTATGTGTGGGTAAAGCTGCAGGAGTGTGTCCTTCTGCTTTGCAATATACCATGAAACCATAATGACTTTTCAACATTTTGTTGTAAAAATCATCTCTTATACTTTTTTGGAAGAACATTTTAATGGCTATGGAATATGGACAAATATGCATGCAAATGATGTTGTTTAGCTGTATGGTTTGTTAGACTCGCAGATAATTTGGTGTTTCAAGCGTTTGATTGTAGATGTGTATTCATATTTTGTGTGCTTTAGGTCATTGATGGCTAGGTCAAGACAAGACGAAGTAAACAAGACAATAGAGATATCCAATGTTGGAATTTACTGTCATCAGTTAGAAGAACAGCAGGATCTATGTGATATTGTTGCTCTTACTGAAGCCCAGTTTAGTTCCAGTCTTGGATTGGCCCGCCCAAGAGATGATTATCTTATAAATCCATTTGGTGTGACTGTGTCTATGCTTGTAAGTGTATTCCTTCCCTGTACATGTTTCCATCAATGATGGTATTGTCAGGCAGTCTTCTTTGGTTAAAAGGCTTTCAAAAGCTTTCTGATTACTTGCATGGTAACTTTTCCCAAAGATAATTGCTGAATGCTGATCAGCCTGATCTAATGGAATTCTATCTTTATCGCAGGCTAAAAAAGCTGGAAAGCTTGATGGCGCACTTCGGTATGACATGACTGTAGAGCTAACCGCCTTGGTTTGTTTCTTTCTACTATTAGCAAACTGTAAATGCGTTAAGTTACTTGAGTACTTCAGGGACGATGTGAATATTGTCTTGTCTCATTACATTTTTCATCTCATGTTTGCAGGTCCTTTCAATTGATGAAATCCAGCTTCAGCAAATCTTGAATCTTTGTGATTATTTCACCATCTGTGCTTTGCGAACAAAGTATGTTGTTCTATTTTTTTTCTCCGGCAACCCAAGTGAAGCGGGGCTTAAGGACCTAAAAACGGAAATCTACATGCTTGATAAGATCGGGAAAGACTACCAGCTTTATAAGGAACTCGAAAAGTACTTCAGGGCAAAGGAATAATTTTATTACCTGTGAATGCAAAAATAAAAAGAAAAGGCTACCCTATTATCGACATCTGTTATAGATTCCATGTTTTTGTTTCATTAGAAAAGCATTGGCTTTGTTTCTTTGTTCTTCATTAAAAATTATTATTCCTGACATAAATATAATCTCTAACGCACAATATTATTCTGCTACCCCTTGATCTTCTACCTTTGAAGGAATGGTGGTGTTGTTGCATACATAATTACATATAGAAATAGAACCACCATAATTTAGCCAGTAAATGTGGTATGAGGTGTTATAGAAGAAAAAGCTCCCTGATGAGCTGCACATCATAAAAAATTCTTAACTTGGAAAGCCTGTGCTCGAATATAATGAACTCCTTGGGTTCACTGATTTGTTGAATGTGAACAATGGACGGAGCATTTGCTGATATATACAGAATCTAAATATAAGTCATTACCACCTTTGATGCTTATTCCCATTATTTTCACAGATATGGTCGTTACCGTCCGTCTCAAAGCTCTCTAGCTAAGAAACATAACGGTTGGCAGAGAATGTGGTGGCACTATGCTCAGAGATCTGTTTTAGCAGATGTTCGCAAAAGACTGAGGAAAACTTCTTGGAGTTACTTGGGGCAGCGACTGTGAGTTTCTTGACAACTCTTTCCTTGTTCAACTTGATAGACAATATGTGAAATGAACAGAAAACATATAGTTGAGTCGGTACAACTATTGCTAGATGCGATGATATATATACAAAATTAAAACGAGATACAGTTTATTTGGTTAGCATGTAGGCCCTCGTAATCTGTTAGACATGGTGGGTTTGAGAAGTACTTGAAATTTGTTCTTGAGGGCAATTTAAGAAACCTATTGATTTGATGGTTTTCTTTTTGTGTCAACTTTAGGTTGTCAATGACAGCAAATGCACTTAATGAATTGATAAATATAAAGTTTTAGGTTCCCTGTTTTCTTTCTGAACAGGCTTCAGGGAGCTCAGAGCCTCAGACCTAAGTAAGGCACGGACCTATCTGCTGACAAATAGAAATAGCAAATCAGCATTTTATTGTGCCGTAGATGATACTAGCAATTGCTGACTTGGTTTCTTATCCTAACCTTACAGCCACCACTCTTGGTGTTCTAAGTCGAGCAACACGACTTTGTGTTAAAACATTTTCAATTTGACGAACCATGTTCACTTGTCTGTACTGCTTTGTGTATTGACCTGTTGCACTGATATGTTGCTGTTGGCGATCTTGCATTAACCGATGTTTACAATGTTTCGTCTTTTGTTCACACAACATAGTTTTCATCTATCATATTCCTGATTAATGTGAGTATATATTTATTTTAAACATGCCAGTATTAAGCTTGCCTCTTTGATATGTTTAACAGGGATTACTGTCGGAAATATGTCAATTTGTACCGAATGAAACTGGAGCTATTGCAGAAAGGACAGGTTGTGTGATTTTCTCAGTATAGCATGCTTTTCCTCGTAAGCTTTTTTATGTTTCTGAAGCACACATTGCCATATGATTGTTACCTATAGTTTAGTGCAATGAGGCTGGGTAGTTTGTAATTTCGCTCACTTATATGTTGCATAAAGAAAAAGGATAGCTGATAGAGCGCAAAGGAGGGGGCTATAGCACACATCATCATTATGTCTGTCAAAAATTATTTTTGGACCAAAGACCAATAATGGTCCTGCTTTTTACTAAAAGCAAGATAAAGTTTCCAGGATAACTAGGGTTGCCAGTTTTACCAAAACAGAGAACAAGGTCAAAACCATCTCAAACTACCTTGTACCACTCAACATGCCTTCCCTAGAGATCAGAGATCCAGCAATAGTCTGACAACAGGATAGCAATTAGCACCAAAAAGAGCAGGATGTCTGACGAAATTGGTGATACCATCATGTTTTTGCTGCTCTTTTTTGTATTGCCTGTGTGATAGGCCAAATGCATATAATATGTACCAACATTAATATTAGTTTCTTTTAGGGTTGTTTTAGTTTTGTATATATACTATGTTGGAACCCTATGAACATCCTGAATGGCAAACTTATTATCCTAAACAGCCATGTTTTGTACTAGTAGAGTAGGAGCCAGCATCTGATTTCCACCTTATTTTAGCTTGACATTCTGTATAATTTTTGTCTAACAGTATCTACTTAAGGAGGAAAATGCTGAGGTTACATTAACATCTTTTTGTATGTACGATGGTGATTGGTGACTGACCAAATTTTGGTTCTACTGAGATTTGTTGGTCTAGGTCATAACTAAATCATCCCAGTTAAATATGTCAATCTATTATATTGGTCACACTGACTACATAGCCCCAGCTTTGGCTGGTGACTGTAACCATTCTAGCATGTATAAATCATACTGCACATTTTGTATTCGCTCTTGCCAGTAAACAGTATTTTATGCATGACTTTGATTTGATATATAATAATAGCAGGACCAGGCTTTATATCTATGCTTATCTAGTTTATACATCATACTTTTCATGAACTTTGTTTGAAGTTTGCTATTTTCAGCTTGTCAGTAAAGACATTCTACAAGAGCTGGAAAATATGGACAGAGAATGTGATATAGATGATATACTTAACTACAGAACAATTGCAGAGCAACAACTACAGGTACTTGATACTTTTATTTGAAGAATAATATGGAGGGTGATACTGCGATTTTTTTTTGTCAATCAACAGTTTGACTTTGACCACTAAAATTGAAACTGTCATTTTAGGCTTTTAGTCACTAAAGTTGAACTGTCTTTACTCTTTACCTAAACAATTTACATATAACATCCATGATTCATGATTGCTATACCACTTGCCTAGCCGATTGCCTAATATTCTTAGGCTTGGACATGATACACCTGTAACAAGGATGGAGAAAAACTGCCTGTATATACAACAACTGGAGAGATATATAGATATACACCGGAGAGAGAGAGAGAGTTATACTACAAGGCCTAATGGGCTATGGGCCTCATGGGCTATACAAGGAGAGAGATTACTCTTAACACCTCCCCTCAAACTCAAGGTGGATCTGACACATTGAGTTTGAGAACATGAAGTCTATGTTGTTCTCTAGTTTGAGCCTTCGTGAAGAAGTCTGCTACTTGAAGCTCCGAAGGAACATATTGGAGACAAATAGTTGATTGTTGGCAATGAAAACGTATGAATGAAGCATCCACACCAATATGCTTGGTTAGCTCATGCTTGACAGGATCATTTGCAATTTGAATAGCGGCGATACTGTCACAAAGAATGGATGTGGGTGCATCACACAGAACACCAAGATCAGCCAAAAGCCACCGAAGCCACACAATCTCTGAGGTGGTAGTGACAAGGGCTCGAAGTTCAGCCTCAGCGCTGGAACGGGGCACTACAATCTGTTTCTTGGACTTCCAGGCAATGAGAGGTGCCAAGAAAAAAGACAATATCTAGTGACTGAGCGACGGTCAACAGAATCACTGGCTCAGGTGGAGTCGAAGTAAGCATGAAGCTGAAGCCGATTATAGTGAGTATAGAACAAACGACGAGATGCTGCCCCCCTCAAGTACTGAAGTACACGAAATAAGTGATTATAATGGACTGAGATAGGAGCACTGACAAACTGACTGAGAACATGTACTGCATGAGCAATATCAGGCCTAGTCACAGTGAGATACATAAGGCTGCCTACAAGATGCCTGTAGCGAGAGGGATCCTCAAGGGGGTGCCATTAGTAGAACGCAGCTGCAAATGGAGCTCCATAGGTATAGCAGTAGTGCATGTATCAATAAGACCTGAGCGAGAGATCAAATCCTGAGTGTACCGATGCGGAGAGATATATTAGCCATCATCAGTATGATCAACCTCAATTCCTAGAAAGTAACTGAGGGACCCTAGATCTGACATCTTGAACTGCTCACTCAATTTTTGCTTAACAAAGGTAATGTATTCTGAATCATCTCCAGTAATCAACATGTCATCCACATAGAGTAGAAGCAATGTACACCCACGCTTAGAGGTGTGAATGAAGAGTGCAGGGTTAATTTCCTTTTGTTGTCTCTTCCTACCCTAGTGACCGTTTGGTGTTGACTAGGGTGGGTATCTTTTTGTTATTGTCCTTTTTTTTCAGTTTGGCTGTAATTTCTTTTTGTTTCGGCTCAATATAATGTTGTGCAAAGCTTTTGCACTTCCTCAAAAAAAAAAGAGTGCAGGGTTATGTTCACTAGGAGAGAAACCAGTAGCTCGAACCACATAGCTAAACCGCTCAAACCAGGCACAAGAGGCTTGTTTGAGCCCATAGAGAGCCTTTCGAAGGTGACATACATGCCCAGATGGAACCTCAACACCCGAAGGTGGTTCTATGTAGACTGTCTCATGTAGATCACCATGAAGGAAGGCATTCTTAACATTTATTTGGGAAATTTTCCATGACCGAACAACAGCTACAACAGTCAAAGTGTGAACTGTCGTCATGTGAGCAACTGGAGCAAAGGTCTCATCATAATCTCGACCATGAGCCTGCTGAAAACGTCTAGCAACAAGTCGAACCTTATAGCGTTCCACATAACCATTTGACTTGATTTTTACCTTGTACACCCATTTGCACGTGATAGGGACTGAATGAGGGGGTAGTGGCACCAAATCCCATGTACCAGTACCCTCTTGAGCTGCAAGCTCATCAAACATAGCTAGCTGCCACTCAAGTAGTAGAACTGCCTCCTGATAAGTACTAGGCTCATGAGCTACTCCGGCACATAAACCATATCTGTCTGGAATCTTAAGGGAAGAACGGTCACGAAGAGTATACTTCGATGTCTGAGAGGAGTCGTCAGTGCAGGGATCATTCGTACTTGCCGAAGGAGCAGAAGTCGAAGGAATAAGAAGCTCAGAATCAGATGAAACTCTGGGACGACGACTATAATGGAAAGGAAGTGTATCTGAAAGTAGAGCTGGTGAGGGAGAGGAAGGAACCTGTGAAGGTGGCTTTGGTGACAGAGATGATGATAGCAGATCCCGCGAAGGTGACTCTGGTGACAGAGATGATGATGGCAAGTCAGAATCTGACTCATCTGGAGAGAAGATAGTTGGAAGAGAGAAATGAGGTAGAGACTAAGGAAGTTGAGGATGATGATTGATTGGAAGAAGAATAGAAGAAAGGTCGATTCTCAGCAAAGGTGACATCTCGAGAAAACCGAATGCGACGAACAGAAGGATCATATCAACAATAACCCTTGTGCTCAAGACTGTACCTAAGAAAAACACATTCAACAGGCTAAGCAGTCAATTTGGTACGCTCACGAGGTGCTAAGAGAACATAGTAGGTATAGCCAAAAACACGAAGATGGTCATACTTGGGAGGAGAACCAAATAAAATCTCACCAGAGCACTTGCCCTGAAGACGAGAGCAAGGCTGGAGATTAATGAGATAGACTGCTATTGAAACAGCTTCACCCCAGAAATGAGCAGGAACAAAAGAGGAAATCATGAGAGTACGGGCTGTCTCAATAGTATGACGGTGCTTACGCTCAGTAACACCATTTTGAGCATAAGCACCTGGACATGAAAGTTGAGGAAGAGTACCTTTAGAGGAGAGAAACTCACAAAAGGTTGTGGATAGATACTCCCCTCCTGAGTTAGAACGGAAAACACGAATAGCACTAGAAAACTGTGTATGAACCATACGGGCAAAAGCCTGATATATAGAGATCAATTGAGAACGATGCTTCATGAAATAGACCCAAGTATATCAGAGTAATCATCAACAAATATAACATAGTGTTTGTGACCACCCTTCGAAACAAAAAGAGAAGGACCCCATACATCAGAGTGCACTAAATCAAAAGGATGACTAGAACAAGTAGTGCTGGAAGGGTATGGAAGCTGTATTTGTTTGCCTAGCTTGCAACCTTTACAGTGAAAACCAGTATCTGCAGTTACACGACCCAAAACACCCTGCTGAGCTAAAGTGGACAAACGAGAACCACATAGATGGCCTAAGTGATGATGCCACTGGCAAAAGAGGACACTGAAGTGGAAGCAGCGGAAGTGACAGATGACACGGAAGCTGCAAGGTGTCAAGAACGTAGAGGCTCGTAGATCCTCTACGATGATGGCCAATACCAATCACCCTTTTGCTCTGACGATCCTGCACATAACAAGAGATGTCATCAAAACCAATGAAACAATTCATATCAGCCAGCTAACCAACAGACATAAGATCCATGGACAGCTGTGGAACAAAAGAAATAGTAGGAACAGAAAACTTAGATGTGGAAAGAGAACCCTGAGGTGTAACAGAACAAGGTGTACCATCAGCTGTTTGAACAGATGGACCGTCCTTCACTTGCTGACAGGACACAAGCTGAGAGCAATTAGAGTTCACATGAAAAGAAACCCTTGAATCAAGTACCCAAGGTCAACAACACCTAAGCGGTCGGGAGGCAACAAATTGAGGCACTCTTCGTTGAAGGCCCGGACTCAAGGACTATAGTGGTGGAGGACCTCCTAGTGGATCCACGACGCTACTGAAAAGGAAACCTCTTACGGTACTCAGCCAACATCTCAGGGTGAAGGGCAAAGCAGTGATCAGATGTATGTCCAGACTTCTTGCAATAGGAGCATACTACATCTCCTGAGGAAGAACCTCGGTGCTGAGAGGCAAGAACACTGGTGTGAGTGTGACCGTGTGAGTCATCGATGCAGTAGGTGTGACAAGGGAGCGAAGACGTGTCTCCTTAGCAATCAGACAAGCAAGTGCATCATCCAAGGTAGGAAGAGTTGGGCAGCCAAGTAACTGGGTACGACTGTACTCAAACTCTTGTCTAAGGCCCATCACAAACTGAAACATGAAGGTCTGTTGCTCATGCTTTTCTTTAGCCAAGACTCACATCCAGGGTGTCTATTTGGATACATAGAGACAAGCTGACTGGTGATGCAAGTGAAGGCTCCATAGTACTCCTCGGTGAAGGCTCCATAGTATTCCTGGATGGACATGTCCTACTGCTGAAGATTGTGCAAGCTTTGCAACAAGGAGAAACGAAGTGCTCCACTAGGCTGAAGATATTGTTGCTCAAGATATTTCCATATCTCTTTGACGGAGTGGTGATGCTCAAGGCTCATATGAAGTGAAGGAACAACACTTAGAACTAGAGCTCCCATCACCTTAGCATCAGCCTTTTTCCAAGCCTTCTTGGTGGCATCATCAGCCTTTGAATCGGGAGGATCATTGTTCAGGTGATCCTCAAGACCGACTGCCCTCACAACTGTTATGGCCGAGAAAATCCACTCCCTATAGTTGGAGCCATCTAGCTTGATGTTAGTGGCCAAGAGGGAGCTATCTTTTGCCCTAGTAGTAGAAAACAACAGAGGAAGGCCACCACAACAAAGAAGACGATGGCGGAAGGCGAAACCGGCAGGGGCCAAGCTCCTCTCAGCGAAGAAGGCGGAAGCCAAGCCCCTTGTTACATCGAGGAGCAGCACAATAGCATCAAGAGCAATAGATGGACTAGCCGGAGCTGGGCGGAGGCAGAGGCAAGGAGCAGGGGAGGCTCACGGCGGGGAAGCAGCGGGCGAAGTAGCTCCCGGCCGGGCGAAGCGGTGACAAAGATAGGCAACCCGGAGCCGGCGGAGGCAGGGCAAGGAGCAGCAAGCAACGGAGGCAGGTGACTCGGAGCCGAGCGTTGGGACGGGATCCAGCTGGATCCAACGACGACGGTAGCAGGGGAGGTTCGATGTGGTGGGATCCGGGGAGGAAGAGCGCGGGGGCAACGGCCGGCTCGGGGCAAGCACAACGGCGGCGACGGCAGCTCGAAGCGGTGATGGAGATAGGCTCGGGGCAGAGCTCTGATACCATGTAACAAGGATGGAGAAAAACTACCTGTATATACAACAACTGGAGAGATATATAGATATACACCGGAGAGAGAGAGAGTTATACTACAAGGCCTAATGGGCTATGGGCCTCATGGGCTATACAAGGAGGGAGACTACTCTTAACAACACCATGGGGTTTAGATTCCTCCTGGTAAATATCTATCCGCACACCAGATTTGCATGTTGTGGTAACATGGGGATGACTTTGGCATCACAAATGCTGTATTGAGGTCCTCTTTTCATTAATCACTCGGCACATTGAATTTCAGCTTCTGAAAAAAAATCCTGATTGGTGTTAGTTACTGTGGAAGACTACTGAATGGCATTATCATGTAGGTTCTCCAATGTGGGACTAGAGAGTCGCATGGCAACCTCTCTGTTTTTTTGGGTAGGAAACGACCTCAATGCGTTACAACAGTGATCTAGAATCTAGATTCATCAAGTTTATGCAATATTGAAAGGTTTACATCATGTTTGTTTCCAATGTATGCAACATTAGGAGGTTTATATCTTTGGTTGCACTTTCTTCTCTATTTTGAATATAACAACAATGAAATGTGCATTTATTTTAAGTGTCCCCTGATGCAGATTTTCATGTTTCACATTGCATTTCTGCGCCCCCCCCCCCCCACTCTTGCGTTAACCTCGCTGACTTCTCACTGATTATTGGCAGGAGTCCTTGATGAAATCTACAAAAGATAAATTTTCTAGTCCAGGAAGTCTTCAAACTGATGAGCAGTCAGCAGGGGCAGGCCGAGGATGGTTAAACTGGCTTTCTCTTGGAATGCTTGGTGCAGGTGGAACAGCTGACACTAGCTCATTTGCCGGTGTTGTTTCAGAAGACATTATTAAGGTTATACTCTATAGCCCTCAACTTATTCTGCATAAGGCCAGCCAGGTTTAATGCAATTGATATTCAGGAACAGGCAGTTCTAACATCTTAGTTTTTCATTTCAGGATATATACGAGGGAACGGAATTTCATCCTGTTTCTTCTGCTGAAAATCATTTGACAAAAGAAAACTACTATTCTTTGTTTGTTAGACTATCTATTTCTCAGGTACTCACAGCTGTCACCTCCAGGCAAGTGTTTCATCTCTCTCTCTCTGGTACTTTCATATTTTACTGTTGCAGTAATTATGTTACTATTCATAAAAAGATTTAGGGTCAGTGTGGCATTGCTATGCTGTGATGCAGAAGCAATTGAGTAAGTTAAAAAAGAATCTTTGCCAATTTTAGTAAAATATTTCTGTAATGGGTCTAAAAAGGTGGTTGCCTATGTTGGAACGACCCTTGTCTATTCCCATGGGTCTAAAGGCCAACATATACAAGTTACATGTCTGCGAAAATATGCAAAGAACACCCTATACAAGTCATATCTAACACCCCACTCAAACTCATGGTGGATCAACAACACTGAGTTTGGAGAGGTAGAAGCTGTGCTAAGCTCTAATCTGTGTCTTGGTGAAGAAATCTGTTAACTGAAGCTCCGAAGGTATATACTGAAGAGCAATAACTTGCTCCTGCACATGCGATCTCATTAACGAAGCATCTACTCCAATATGCTTGGTGAGGTCATGCTTCACTGGATCTCGAGCAATGCTAATCGCACCAGTACTGTCTGATAAGAGGAGTCGGTGCAGATACTGAAACACCGAAATCCTCAAGTAGCCACCCTAGTCAAGTGATCTTAGCTGTCAACGCCACCATGGCTCACAACTCAACCTCAGCACTCGAACAGGAAACAACAATTTGCTTCTTGGTCTTCCAGGCAATCAGAGAGTAGTCAAGGAAAACACAGTAAGAGACCGACGATCAGAAGGATCGCTGGCCCTGGTCGCATCAGAGTACGCCTGAAGCTGCAAAGGGCTGGAACGAGGAAAGAAAAGGCGACGACTGATGGTCCCACGAAGATATCGCAGAACACGAAGAAGGTGACTAGTGGAGCTGAGTAGGAGTAGAGACTAACTGACTCAGGGTGTGAACTGAGTGAGAAATGTCAGGTCGAGTGATCAAACCCTAGCCTCTAACCTAGCCTCCAGCTTGCTTCCGTTGCCCCTGGGAGGAGCAATCTCCGCTCCTGGGGGCGGCCACAAGCAAGCAGCAGCATCGTCAAGCAGCAAAAGTTGAGCCTTCCCCATCAGCGTCGGATCAAGTCGTCCCCGTCACCTTCGGAGCTCGTCGGGACCAGATCCTTCCCGATCCAGGCACCGTCGGTCATCCTTAGGCTCCTAGCGCCGTCGGTCATCCTCAGGCTCCTAGCGCCGTCTTCGAGCTTGATCTGTTCGAGTTTGGCGTAGCTCGTCACCGCCGGCTCGTGCTCGTCGTCGCCGCCCTCGGATCCCGTCGGATCCGGGCCTCCTCCTCCTCGCTGACCTCTCCCCAAGCGCCGACTCCAACATTGTGCGTGGCCACCGCTGCCTGGATCTGCGCCGAACTACCTCGGATCCGGCCGCCCGCCTCAGATCGCGCCTCCCCACCGTGCCTCCTCGGCTCCCCTGCTTGAGCCGCCAGTGGATTAGATGCCGCCTCCGGATCCACACCAAGCTCGGGCCCCCCTCCCCCCTTGGAGGACGACGACCCGACCTTGCCACAGAGCTCCCTGTAGGCGCGGCTGCCGGTGAACTTGGAGTGGTTGGTGGGCTTCCGCGGCACCCTCGCCTGCCCTCCGGGTCGACCAGGTCGCGGTTGTAGGCGCTCACCCACCCGTGCCGCCGACTACCGCCCCTCACGACGCATCGTTTCTCGTTTCTTGATGTGGGGAGGTGGCAGACTAGGAGGAAGTGAGGGAGGAGGCAACGAGATCTGTTGCTGCTGTAGTTTGTGCAATGTGCTTGGGGATCTGTTGCCGCTGCTAGATATCCTTTGGGTCTTTTATTTCTTCGTGTCGTTTCTTTCGTTGCGTCCATCCAAGCCTCCTCCCTCACTTCCTCCCAGTCTGCCCCCTCCCCACATCAAGAAACATGCTACATTTAGTTATTTTTTAATTGTTGCCAAGAATATTCCTTTTCCTGAACTTAACTAAAACAATAAAAAAAATACTTTGTTCTGAATTTGACTAATACCAAAAAAAAACCTTTACTAAATTTCTGTCACTGTAGTTTCTTCAAAAGTCCTTCCCGGCTATACTTATCCTTTTTATCATCAGATGGGTATGTAGTGGTGGCAGTTGATAAACTTGCAGTTCCTACTTCCTACAGTTCTGTTATTTACTGCCAATGGTCAAGATTTTTCGTTTCCTATTTACATGGCTTAACTTATGTGACATCTCCCTTTGTTATCGACTAACTTTGCTATACATTGATGATTTAGGAGGTTTAGCATGAAGCTTGCCGATGCAATGTTCACTGGGCTTGTTATTGAATGTAAAATCCGTGATGATTCGGCAACTATCCTTTCTTGGCTTGATTCACTTGAGATTATTAACCCGTTAAATGAAAATAAAGTCTTGCTGGCCGAAAAGGTACACATTACAGTTTGATCCTCAATACCTTTTTGTGCCCTTCTGTGAATTGCTTGTCTTCTAAATTGTAATCTATTTTAGTGTAGCACTGGTGATGGTCTGGGGGCACCTGCTATCAGGGTTCAAGTTAACTTTCCCAAGTCAAACCAAAGCTCAGAAGCTTCAACACAGTTACTTGTATTTTTTCTATCCAAAGAGAGCTAGATTCATTACATAATATCTCTGTGGTGTTCTTGATTGTTTTGTTTTTTTTCTTTGCTTTGCTTTCTAGGTTGTTGTCCAGGAATTCAATGCTATCTACGAACCAGAATTCTTCTGTAATGTCCTACACATCTATGATTTGTTTTCCTCCTTCCAGTTTCAGCATGATAGGGTAAGCATTCTTGTTGTATATCCATGTTCTACTGTTTGGAGGAGATGTATTAATCTATTTCTAGTTTCTTGCTTTGTTTCCTGAGTTCTTGTACACAAATCAAGCTTATTCAATATGGCTAACCATTGGTATTGAAGCAAGAGATAGATGCAATAGCCAATAATAATCAGTTGGATTATCAGGTGATACTATTTTTGTGACCGTGTGTGTTGTAGAAGTAAAATTTTTTGCTGTAACTATAGTTAGTCCCCACTCTGTAAATTCTGTTTTATTTTCATTTTTTGTTGAGTTTTTTCCCCCGCAAAGTCAGTTCCTCTGATCTTGAATATGATTTTTTCTACTATTCCAATATTCTGCCATAGATCAGCTGCTTTAAAAGATCTGCCTTTAGGCATATTATGCTATTTTCCCTGGACTCGTTGGCTCATTTTGATTTACTTGTTGCGCCTTCCATGTACTTAAATATACTGTATACTCGCTTAGTTTGAAATTTTCATCTCCTGATATGAATTGTTATGTAATATTCTATCTATTCTGCATTCACGCAGGTGCTTGCCTCACTAAATCGTTTTGATAATTTTGGAACAAGACTTCTCTCTAAACTAAAGTAAGTTTTCGCCATCTACTTTTATTTATTTTGAACACTGTAGTATGGCACTACACTAGAACTCAACTCATTGTTTTAACGTAATTCTAGGTACATGTCTGCAAACCGAAAGAAGCTTATTTGGGATTTAAGGATTCACCACTTCATCGTTAGGCTACCATCACAGAATTGTGGAAGAGAAGAACTTCATATGGTATGATAGACAATATTGTTTTACATTTTGGTCATGGAGCATGTATTCGTAGTTTTTACATGATCACAAGTGTCCATGGATCAGGTTTCCAAATCCCTTTTACAAACCACCAGTTACCGGATTTCCCCAGACCCTACCGGAATCTTGCGGCTGAGTTTTATTTATTTCAAGTTGGAAATTTAAATTATGAACATATGCAAAATTTGAAGGCTAGAAGTATTATCGTATACAATCCCATTTGCCCTTGATTTTTTTTTTTTAAAAAAAATGCCCTAAGAAAAATAAGGGTGCATTTAATTCATATTTTTGTATTTATACTGCTCTTAATGGTAGGATTGGGTGAAAGCTGTACCTTTAATAAGGGTAGGCAAGTCAACCTTTTTTTTCTCGTCTTGGTTTCACCATTTCAGCATTTCTTAATCTTGATGTGAAGCAGAATAGGCCTTATATCATGAAACGGAGGGAGTACTTATTTTACTGAAAGACAATGACCTATAACATATGCAAGGTGTTAAATGTTGTGGCTTTGATACCAAATATTGTAGTTGTTGGTTGGATATGGGTCCGAGGATTGAGGGTAGGGTGCTCGCCCTCATCTGACTGCAGACAGAGCTCTTCCCAGATGTTGTAGAGTGGCTCTGAGGTCTGATTGTCAAGGAGGTGAGGGATCGCCCTCCAAGCTCGACGGGACTCTCCCCTGTAACACCCTGGCCCAACACTGAGCCTATAATGTCACCTAAATCATTCTCACTAACAATTTAAGCAATAATTACCAATAATTTTAGCAAGCAATGCATGGAATAAAACCCCTCAATAGATCACTTATCAACAAACATAACAATATAAATGCATAAATGATTAACTTTCATAGTTTGTAACCACGTGCCTAAGATTGCTCTGCCCCCAGTGCCTGAGAAACGATCGGGTCACATGTGCCCAAGTAATGCTCGGAACCATGCCCCGAGGAACATTGGATGAAAACAAATATTATAATCAAACTAATATTAAACAAACCAATGTTCCAATCATTAAACTAATGATAACCAAGTCTAATAATCCATTCTAAATGAAAGTATCATGTCTCTAGATTTATTGAATGCAAACTAATTAAAGAATGTCTACGTGATTGGTAGCCTGTGATGCATATGTGCTACTCCATTCCATGCATGTCGCCTTCTACGATCATCTAAAAACAACAATAAAGCAGGAGGGAGTCCAAAACTCAGCAAATATATAATAGAACAATAAAAAAACAACTTATTATTCAATTAAATCATTACCAGTGTCTACCATGCATTTGCCTTTTATCCACGAAAGCCAGAACGATGCAAAGGCGGTACCGAACTCGAAGCAACACTCCCTGGACAAAACCAATAATCCACCTAAAAACATACAACAACAGTACATGAACATCAAACAATTCAACATGGCTCCCGCGTGTAAACCCGACACAATTAACCCCTCTTCACCGGACAACCCACCCGTTGTCCCGGTGATCAAACATCAATAACTTTTACCTGTGGAATCCAAACATAGCAAATTCTATATTTTCTGGAATCTACACAAAATTTGCTACACTTTCTTAGTTATGGAAATTATCTGATTACGTCATCTAAATCCCTGTTTTTAACCCCGAAGGTTAAACTGGAATATTACAGAACAACATGCTTAACGATTTTATATTTATTTTCCCACCACATGAAAAATAGCAAACCCTACCACTTCTGGAAGCTATGGAATATTATCTAACTAAACCTAGTTATGCGCATAATTTAATTCGAGCGTCTACTGCACAAAATAAAGCAATCTACACGACCGCTGTTAGCGGCGATGGAATTCTAGACAGTAGCGTTCCAGAAGCCATAACTTTTACATCGCTTAACCAAATCGAGATAGTTAGCACTTTATGAAAAACTTAGGCAATGACCTACAACTTTCATGTTATATGAAAACCCTAATTCTGGAAGGAGTAATTTTAATCTAATAAATACCACGACACTGTCCAATCGCGACGATCTGCAGAACATCCGACTTGCAAATATCATAACTTTTAATCTACTCAACCAAAACATATGTTCTTGCACTATGGAAAGTTTAAACAATAATTTACAACTTTCATAACATGGCAAAGCTACGAAACATGATGTAGATACCCCAAAACTCCCTCGCAAGGCTCAGCAGTATAATTAACTGAAACAGGGCATCACCAAAATACCAAATCCTGCTATTGATCTAACCTAATCTTTGATTAAACATTAATCTAATAACATGGAAAGGATTTCCAGATCGTTACTCCTTAAAATTGGACTACGAGCGGGGTTGGATCACGAAACCCTAATTCTTCCTCTTTTCCTCCGTCTCCTTCCTTCTTCCTTGCTCTTCCTCCTTCCTTGCTTCTCTCTTGCCTCGGCAGCACTCATGGCAGCAACATCAACCACATGTGTGCTGCCTCCTCCTTCCTCCTCCCCTTTAATCTCCCTCTTTCTTTCTCTCTCGCTAGCTTGGGCAAATAGCCTAACAGAGAAAGAGGCGGGCAAGAAGAAGAATATGCAACGCCATAGCGAAGCGACCTGGCGTGGCGCAAGAACAAAGATGTCGCTAGCTACCAGCAGGCAACCACGCATGTGCGCGCGTGTGCATGCATGTAGTGGTTCTAGAGAGCGGCAATGTCGCGAAGAACTCGGCCCACTACTGGCGGCATGGCATGGCTACATAGCGGCAGACCTTGCGGCTAGGGCATGGGGTCATGCATCCGCCTCCTTCCTCCACTTATAATTATAAATTTATAATCCACGGCATGAGGCCGACTCGGTGCAGCCTGTCGAGTCCGAGCCTAACATGGCCAGGTCTTCAAGTCCCTCACGTGCACAGGAAACCAACATGCAAAACAATCCGATCACAATTGGACTCCTGTTTTCCTTCCTTTCTTTGCATGTACACGCAGCATGCATGTACTACTAGCGATACACTCATGCATGTTTTCTTTCTTTCTTGTTACACCAGAAAACCGGGTGTTACATCCCCGACAAACAAGGAGGATCTGATCTTTTAGCTAACCGGTTAGGGACTAAACTTTGTTTATTTCTTGCTTAATGATACTTGGTACAATGTTGTCCCTTTTATAGGGATGGCTAGACTTGGCCCCTAAGAAACCTATACCTATATTAAGGAAGCTAATCCCTAATAATAGGAAACTTATCCCTAATACATGGAATAAATCTAAAAGGAAAGAAACCCAAATATAAGGAAACTAATCCGCAACATTCTTCGATTGTCACGCCATAATATTTCATCCCTCGTGGCGAGACAACTCGTCCTCGAGCTATCAGGTGGTGGCCACGGACGCCACGAACGGAGACCATCACATCCCCATGTAGATAGGATGGTATGATGACGACGTTGCGTTGCGTAGAAGAGGATCAATGAAGCCTCGATGAACAACAGCGAGGACAACAACCCTCCAGCATCGGCTGATGTTGTCGGGGCCACCGGCCACAAAGGCAACCAGCGCGGGGCAGCAGCAGCATCCTTCTTGCCCCGAGATGCAACGGCTATGGGAGAGATGATGACGTCGTTGACCCCCACATGACAGCCGTCACACACCCCTTCGAAGGCACATCATTTGGCCGGCCGTGTCGAGAGGATCGTCGTTGGACGACGGCAACCTTTTTTCTCAGCAAAGGCACCAAAGGTGCAGCCAAGGGCAGCGAACCCCGGAGAGAAGTCGTTGATGTTGAGGGTAGTAGCGTGACCAACGTCGATGACGGCGAAGGGGAAGGTAATGGCAGCGCCTCCATCGCAATAGCAAGCGTCGCCTCCTACTGCTCCTCGATCTTGGTCAAGGTCGCAATAGGTGGCGATGGCGATTTGACCAGCGGTGGGGACACATAAATCTCAGCGACATGCCACGCCTTCTCCACTTGGCCATAAACTGCTTCAACAAGGCCGTCAATTCATCACAAATATCAGCAAAGGATAACTTAGCCATGGTGGTTGGCCCTGATACCAAATGTTGTGATTCTAATACCAAATGTTGTGGTCGATGGTTGGATATGAGTATGAGGACCGAGGGTAGGGTGCTCGGTCTCATCTGACCGCCGATAGGGCTATTCCCTTACGTCGTAGAGATACTCTGAGGCCTGATTGCCAGGGAGGCAAGGGATCGTCCTCCAAGCTCGATGGGACTCTACCGACGAACAAGGAGGCTCTGATATTTTAGCCAACCGGTTAGGGACTAAACTTTGTTTATTTCTTGCTTAAGGACAATGGGTACAATGCTGTTCCCTTTATAGGAATGGCTAGACTTGAGTACTTGACCCCTAAGAAGCCTATCCCTATATTAAGGAAACTAATCCCTAATACATAGAGTAAATCTAAAAGGAAAAAACCCAAATAATAAGGAAACTAATTATTCTAATCCTAATCCGCGATATTCTTCGCTTGTCACGCCATAACATAATGGTAAAGGATGAAAGTGGCAACAGTCGGAGAAGATTGCTGCAGTCAGGTCGGTAAGATGCCAGTGCCTGGTGGTGTGCTTCAACGGGATGCGGAGCACTCCGTCAAGATAAACATATACTGAAGATAATGCATGCATGATGAATGCATACAACAACAACAACAAAGTCTTTAATCCCAAATAAGTTGGGGTAGGCTAGGAATGAAACCTCCTCAAGGTCAAAGAGATGAGAGACTTGTAAAAAACCTACAAGGCTAAAACCCTAAGCCGTACATCCTGCCATCTGAGCCGAGAGCCATAAACGCCGTCCCTAAACCTTCTTATGGTTCCAGTACGTGGATCGCTAACTTCCATGCGCTCCTATCCAAAGCTAATTCTTGAGCTACATTCCAATCCCTCAATCATGATGAATGCAAGTAGGCGAAAAAATATTGGCATGCTTAGAAACCTCCCAACAGTTTTTTATAAATAATAAAGGAATTTGAATAGTGAGGTTCTCAGTATGCAATATTATCCATAACCATAGAACTGTCCAAGAATGTAGCTTAAAGCCTTCAACAACAGACGTTCTTTTTTCCCTTTGTCCATTTCACTGAATGTGGCAACAGGAACGGATATGTCATGCAACAACAGCCAGTGCAACATGTACAAAAAGATCTCAACAATTTCCACAGCTGTCGATTAAGTACTTTTTACTGAAGGCTGAAGAGCAACCATGTCATGCATATTTCCCTTTTCCCAGAGGAAACAATCACATATCCCCAATTTTATTAGCCGTTCATAAACGATGGGTCCACCAGATGCCTCAAAACCTTGTGTCGCTGTCCCATTTCACTTAGGGGAGCTCGTACTTGATTACTGGCTGATATCAAATGTTATTAAAAGAAAGATGATTCCGGCTGGCCCATATTATTGCCTTTTCTTTATTTTCCAACTTTTAAATGGTTGATTCAGTAGCTAGCTTTGTCATTGAACAATAAGTACAAATTGCAGCTTTTGGAGGTTGAAGATGTATCCATGCGATCCAAAGATAAAGTTGAGGATGCTTCTCAGGCACAAGAAAGCAATTCCTTTCTTGATTATATATCAAAAACTCTTCCTAGTTACTTATCTGACGACCTACTACTTGGCTTCCAATTGGATGACTTTTATAACCATTTTGAGGTTGGCCTCACCGGATTTGAGGTTAGGCATGGTGTATATTTTCTATTTCTGTTTTTCACTCGTTCGTCCACATGATCCTATGATAAGTATATGTATGTTTGCAGGTGAAGGTATTGATGCCTGGCAGACATGATATTGCCTCCACACTGATGAAACTGGATTCTTCCATTGTATTTGGATTGTGCATATTCTTAGATGAACCAGTCTTGAAACAATTGGAGGTAATCGTTTCTTAAGGATGGGTGACTTATTTTATGGCTTGATGCTCTGAATTCTCGTGTATTTATATAAGTGCATACAAAAGTGGTTCACTGTGATGTATAGTTGTATACAATATGCTATATTTCCATACATTATGCTCTGTTAATGTAAGTTTCTCTAAACAGATTTTTCGAAACCATTGTTTTGGCAGGTTTCTTTTATTGTACCATTTGCCGACATATACTTCTCTCAGACAATGTACAGTGCTATTGTTAATTTTTGTACCTTCGTGAAAGAAAGCAACTTTGTTGAAAATAACACTTCTGATGATACCAAGACTTGTGGATGCAACAAACCAGCATTAAATATGTCTGCATCTCTCAAGCTAGCCAAGCTGAGTTTAAGGGTTGACCTTGAAGACAATGATGAGGAAAGTTCAGTCATCACTGTTGATGTTGGAGATGTTGACGTCAGGTTAATAGATGTTCACTAGTCTTGCAATCTTGATTGTTTTTTGTGAATTTTATGTGTGAGTTGATGTCGTAATTTGTAGGTATGCTATCCGGGACTTGTCAGAACTTTGGGTGATAACCAAGATGGTTGAAATTACTTCCACTAATCCCAAGGATGAATCAAACTCACATGTGCTATGTTTATCAGGAAACTACAAAACTAGCACTTGTGTAAACTTAACAGGATGCCCTGAAAGTTCTGCTGCTGAGGCTTGCTTAAAGCTGTATTACAGAACTCATAAATATAATGATCAAGTTCATCAAGTGTACCAGCTGAACTTATTTGATGTCGATCTGCATGTTAATCCTTCTGTATTTGGTCAGATAAGGAAGTTTTTGAGAAATCTTGATGCAGTATGTCCAGCTGGCAGTGATGTTGTGTCCTCAATGCTGGATCAGAGTAACATAAAATCTGGAGCAGCCAATGCCAAGTTTCCCAAGTTTTCCTTGTCAAATTTCTGTGGTGCAGAGGGCGCATTATCTGCAGGATTTTCTGTTGATCACTTTCCCTTTTTACATACGGATTTCATATCTGGACATAATTTTGGGTGTTTTGAAACTCAAGGTGTTCAGGCATCATATAGTACATCCTCAAAGAGTAAACAATGTCATGCGACTTCAGGTTTAAATGGTTACTGTGCACCAGAGCTTGCAAGCAATTTAGTATGTAAAACCGAGCATTCTAACTGTTCATCCACGGCATCAAACAACACCAAGAATGTCAGCATAACCACTCTAGATCTATCACTTGTTTCAGTTAGAGCACATTTCCATGAATTATGTGGAATTTTAGCAACACTTACTGTTCCCGAGTCTATAGCAACACTCTCATTGGCAGATGCAAGCTCTTGGGACTTACTGTTGTCTGCTAAAGATATAATGCTTGCTTCATCATGGACATCACCAAATATCCATGAACTAGTCTGGGGCACATCTTCACATGGTAATGCTAATGTACTCAACATCCATGTTAAAAGAGACTTATCTGCACTCTCAACTGAAGTATGTATTGGAATTCAAAATGTTTGCTGTGTATTACCATCAAAGTTACTGGCTATGTTTATTGGATATTTTTTGTTGGATGATTGGGATCCTGTGGCAGAACAGCATCACTCTGTGGCAAGTAACAACCATGAGTGCTCTGGAGAATTGCATGACAGTATCACCTACAAATTTGAGATTTGTGATTGTGTTGTAATTTTTCCTGTGGAAAATCAAGATTTTTTTTGTCTAAAGCTTGGGGTTCCATGTTTTTTTTGTGAGTTCATTCCAACTGGAAGTTCTACAGAATTTGCAAAGCGTATTCCCAAAGAATTCTTCAGTTCAGAGTGCATAGTTTCCAGTAGAGTTGATGTCATCAACCTATGTGCAAGAAATGCATCCATATCACTTCTATTCCTAAACGAGCAAACAAATTTGATCCTGAAGCTTGATGAGGACATGCCTAGCAGAATTCAATCTCTTGTAGAAAAGCTTGATGCTGGTATATGGATTCAAATTCCTTGCAAAGAGATATCCTGCTCCGAGCAACCTTCTTTGCCCATATTCATTATGAGCAAAATATCAAAGTGCAACTTGATTGCTGAAGGTATAGATCCTTATTGATTTTATATGCCTTTTAACGTTTCTTGAAATGTCTTGGTTATGTAATAATAGTTTGTACGCTGTTTTATCTTATACAGATCTCTATTTTATGGATGGGATGGAGGCAGTTTTTCACGTTATTGATGAGTTAACTTCGATCGGCAAAGAAAGTAAACTGTATAAAGGCAATGCCTTGCAGTTTTTAGAACATAGAAGTTACAATGAGGAGAACCCTCACCCTAGTGAGCCCACTAACATCACAATTTCTATCAAGGATATGATGATTCTCTTCGGTCACTCAAAAGATAAAGGTTTGGCATTGGAGAAGGTTGCCACTGCAAACCTGGAGTTTGATGTTTCTGCTGTATTGGTTAGTGAAAAACCAGAGCGTGTTGACATGGATATTGTCTCTTTAGCTCTGCAGTCATCTGGTGGTCACACTCTTGTCTCCATAATTTCTGATGGGCCATTATCTCCTGTTTTCATCAAGTTTACAAAGCATCATGCTGGACAAGATGAGATATTAATTTCTGTACCTTTTTTTGAGATCTGGTTATATTTAGTTGATTGGGACATAATTATCAATCATTTTCATTCCTACGTAAGAAAAGAAGAAAACAGTTCACTTGTGGGGCATCCAGTTGCTTTGCCTCATTTTTCGGACTCTGCAATGTCATCATTTCTTGCATCAGATTTTGGTTCGCAAGATGATTCTAACTTGGTGGTAACATGCGAAAATATTGCTGGTGTAGTTCATGTACCTATCTGGGAGAAAGACGAATATCACACAAACAATTATATAGATGTGACTTCTAGTTGTTGTTCAATGCCAGTAACCTGTCATCGCCTTACAGATGATATTCAATCTCTTGAACCAAAAGGTTGCAAGTTTATCACCTTAACTTTTGAGAGTAAACATTTTGTGGTGATGTTAGGTGATAGCTGGGTGAAGTTCAAATGTGATTTAGATAGGATGAAGGTAATACTGGAGATGATTCAAGGGAATAAGGGTACCTCTGTTCCGTTCATGCATATATCCAAGGTTAAAGCAGATGGTTATATTCATCAATCAGAAAGTGACTTGCTACATCTTTTTGTTGATCTACAAGCAGAATACATGGATGTTGGTTTCTCACATCAGATATTTAGCTTTTGCCGCAGTATGAAACTCAAATTTCCTTCTTCATCATCATCATCTGCTTCCTCATTTTGTTCTGTGACATTCAAGGTGGGATTAAGAAAAGGTTCTCTTCTGCTCAATGATGGAAGGGTAAGTTATGTTACACTGCTAGTTGTTCATTTGCTGTAAATGAAGCACCACCACTATAAGGCTTAGATATATAACAGATATCCTTAAACCAGCTATTTATTGAATGCTTGATCAAGTTTGTGATTGATTCAGTATCACCATGAAAAACTTACAGTCTCATCTTACTTAGCCATTCCAGGTCATTTGGTAGATTTTTTTTTAAAATAATCTGAATGCCTTTAAGAAAAGAAGGAACACCATGAAGTGTTAAAGCGAACTGAATTATATTGGGAATGTCACAGTGGAACATGACCTGGTTTCAGAAAATCAAAACGTTACGAGCCTATAGGAGGACTTGTAGATTTTGTACCATGAGCAGTAATTGATAATTAACTTTATTTGGTCAACCTTGCAAATGAACGTGTAAGATGGATTTGAGGTTTATTTTGCCCCTTCCTTTACGAAAAAGGAGGCCATTTTGGAATTAGTCAAACAACGCAAAGTTTATATGTTTGTGTTATATTATGTATGTATTCGTGAGGCCCAATAGGTAATATATATAGGGAGTACAAGGGGATATTGACATATAAGAAAATACAAAGGAATTCATATTCTAACACCCCCTCAAATGCAAGACGTATGTAATAGCATTGCATTTGGAAAGGGTTGGCACTAAAATAGGGAAAATCCAAAGTCCGAGTCTTAATAATGTCGTCATAGCGTGCAACTCTTGGAAAATATGTCGAGTATCAAAAGATCTCTCGTTCAGGGTCGTGCGACAACCCATAAAGCACAAGGTGCAGGGGTTGAGAAAGTAGAGGCAAGTTGGAGCAAAGTCGATCGCGACAACACGAAGAAGAAGATGATAAAACCGACAGAAATAGAGTGAGCTATCAAATCAAGCCGAAAAAGAATAGATAGAAGCATGACGACGCAGATTGAAGCCCAAGACGGCCATAAGAAGGTAACAAGAAGCACAACGAGGCGCAGCATGAGAAGCGCGCCTTAGAAGCTTGGCGGCGGCTCGAGAGAAGTCATGCATCATAACAACTTCTACGATCTGCAGCGGCTCAAAGAGAAGAGCGACGACTGCTGCCATGCAAAAGGGAAAGAAAAGCGTCACTCTTGATCCAAGAGGACAAACTGTGGCTATCAAAGCAATTAGCTGATTGACAATGAATTTGTGGACTCGCATGGTTTAAACAAACTCAAAGATAGAGTGGTACAGACTTGGATAGACGCAACAAAAGCAATGACACTAAGAAAGAAAAAACTCAATGATAACTAGCAGCACCAGCATGTAGTTGGATTTGACGTACAACAGCTTCTCCCTTGTGCCTGCTTTTTCTCTCCCTCACTGTTCCAAACATCATGAGCATATGCAAAGCAAGACAACACCACAACTAGTAGCTAGCAACAACAAATTCACGCGGCATCAAGATGCAAGCAGGCACTTGGTCAGGAATCAAGAACGAATACCAAGGGGGGATCGGGTCTCGGGTTTGAGAGAGAGAGGCGATCGTCCCCGAGCCAGTCACCGGCGGCCCCACTCAAGAAGAAGGCGACACCGCAGACAACGCGTCGGTGGCGGTCCAGTATGGGTATCCAGATGGCGAGTACCTGGCGGCAACGGCGACTCGATCTCGCCGAGGAGCCGACGCTAAGATGGGCATGGCACGCGCGTCGGGCGACGACAATATCATCTTCCTCGCGCCCTTTCAACCCGGCCTTAGGCAAGACGGGGCGTTCACAAGGCAGCATGCGGCGGCGATTGAGCGCCTCTCATCGCCGAATCCAAGCTTCCTTCCCCGGGGCTGATTCGTCTGCCTCCTCTACTCCAGTGGACGGATTCGGTGGAAGAGAATGCGACGTCAGGTGATGAAGACAAGGCGGCGACGACAAGCTCAACCTCCAGGCGACGTCGGGCAGAGCTGGCGTGGATCTAGCTGGTAGTTGTGGCCGCCCCTAGGAGCAAAGATTGCTCCTCCTGGGGGCAACGGGCAGCAGAAGCGATTGGAGGCTAGGGTTTTAACTTTAGCTCTAATACCATGTTATGAATATTGTGTATGTATTCATGAGACCCAATGAGCAATATATATGAGGAGTACAAGGGGATATTATAAGAGAATATGTCATATATGTATAAGGAAATACAAAAGACATATAATGAAATACAAAGGAATTCCTATTCTAACAGTTTGCATCTGCTTTTTATATACCCAAATATGCTAGGTGGCATTATGTTCTATTCAAGCTCTAACCTTGACTCTTTTTGGTTCTGGGTAATGCTTTTGACAGTGGAGCAGTCATGGGCCTGTCATAGAGACCTTAGTGAAGAACTTATCGGTGCAATTTAGTCAAATGGGTGACCGGACTGAAGTTTCTGCTTTTGTTGACCTTTTAGTAAATTACAACAATATTGACAAGGTAAAATTATACTTTCTTGCTGTCTGGCGTATTATGGTTACCACAGTAAAGGAATAACAATTGATATGCGTGTAGGTTATGTGGGAGCCTTTTATGGAACCCTCAAGTTTTCAGTTAAATGTACTTAGAAAATGTGCTGATCATGCACTGGATATATCTCCCAGTACCGAGGTGCGGATAAGTTCAAGCAAGCAGCTTAATCTAAATATATCAGAGCCCTTGATTGAGGTACGTGATCCTAGTGTACTGTATTTCCTCACTTGTTACTGTCAATATCTCCAAGTGATCAACATTTTAAGTTTTTTGCTGCCATTGTCTTCTTGATTAAATAGTGATTAAGGAGTCAGGACTCAGGACAGTAGTTTCTGCAACAGTTATTTAGCATGTAGCTATATATCTGTTTTCAAGGAAAATTACAGGTTGATGCATAATTGGGTTATTTGAAATTTGTATCACTTTTGGCAGTGGAATTCCTTGGGTTGAGCAACATTGCCACTTATTTAGTTTAGAATGTTCTGTTTCTTACAAATCAACTGAGTAGTATATCCGTGGTATCTGTTTGTGCTTTGAGTCCCAATTCTCAATTATGTTACTCTGATATCATCATTTGCATATGTAGGCTATCCTCAGACTTAGCCAGATGATTAAAGATTCTCTTAATCCGACTAATGGAGGTGGTCTTCGAGAAGATCCTGGGATCCTGAGGTTAAGCCGTGATGATGTGCATACCAGAAGATACGCGCCATACATTCTCTCAAATGACACATCATTGCCATTTAGGTTCAAGGTTTACCGTGGTGCTGTTAATTCTGATGATATTGATAGTTTCTCTGTAGTAGATGAAAATTCTGTGCCGGCAGGGTATGCTGTCCCAATTTATGTTGAAGAAACTCTAGATGAATTCTTCTTCCAGCACAGGGAAGCACAATCTTCTGAACACCTCATCGAGAAACGGATGAGTGCGGTCTCACACTATATGATCTCCATTGAGTTTGATGGAACTTCCGAACCTTCTAAGCCAATGTCAATGGACCTTGTGGGAATTTACTTCTTTGAAGTGAACTTCTCTTCAAGTAAGAAGCCAATTCTTGGTGATGAAAGCTTGGAAGCATTTGCATCTAATAGAAAGGGTAGCCATGATGGATTAATTGTGCCTGTGGTTCTCGATGTTTCCTTACAGAATTACAACAAGCTTTTACGAGTTTACTCGACGGTAATGACCTTTTGAATGATTGGTTACATCATTAGATGCTTACACAGACTAATGGTCTCTTTTTGTAGGTTATACTCTACAATGCAACATCAATGCCTCTAGAGTTGCGATTTGATATACCATTTGGTGTTTCTTCAAAGGTATATATAATTTTACTAGTTTTGTCTTGTGACTGTTTCAACATATTATTGTGTGTGAAGTTACTACTAGAATAATTCAATCTTGGCTTGTCTATGCCTTTAGATCGTTCACTCGTGTCTTATCTTAACTAATAAAAGGAGTTTACCCCTCCGCAGCAGGACGATGTTCTTTCTCCTGTGCACGCGGTTGGTGTCTCTCACCTTTCCCAAATTCTACATCGAGGCACACCAACATATGGACCTAACCTGACAGGGGTAAGGTCTCGCCCCGCCATCCCCCCGTGAACGCGAACGCATCCATTCCCCCACTTCTTCTGCAACCACCCAAACTGTCGTCACCCCACATCTTCACGTGCACACACCGAAATTCGTCGCCGCCCCACTCTTTCCCGTCTCGCGTCGCGACTCGCCACCTGCGTCCGTCTGACATTCGCTTTGTGCCTCAGAGATCCCGACACCCTTCGGCACTCAGTCTGTGGGTTGGAACGGCAGCGGGCACGAAGATGAGGGGGTTCAACAGCATAGGAGGCGATAGCGCGGGAGGTAGCACCGACGACAGGAGGTAGTAGGGACGGAACACGGCGTTGAGGATGGGAGAAGGCACCAGGCGGCGGTACTTTGGAGGAGAAGCGGCGACGCCGGGGAAGGGAGGGGAGGCAGCGACGGTACACGAGGAAGAGGCAGAGACAAAGACGCCCTTTCCTCGCCGCGTCACCATCTCAAGTTCACCGCACCGCATCCTCTTCATCCTAATCCTCCCCTGCGCCGCCGGCCGCTGCTATCTCCTGCTCCGCGCCGGCCGAGCAAGCATCGCGGCCTCCTCCTTGCTTACCACAGTGACGCCGCCACCGCCTCCTCCCCGGCCGCCCACCTCCTCGCCGTGATGTGCTTGGTGAGGGTTGCAGAGGCTAATAGTCGTGAGAACCGAGTCGTGGCTTGGGTTCAGGGTGAAAGAAAGTGGTCATCGACGTGTAGCCCTCTTCCTTGTCAGCCGACAATGGTTGGAAATTGGTAGCATGTCGGGGAGGGAAGTCGACATCAACTTCAACTTTCAAAGATAAACAATGTATAAGATCAAAATTTTAATTTTCGGGTAGTAGTAGTAGCAGGCAGGGAAAGAAAAATCGTCTAGTTACCGGCCGGTCTTGGGAACGAAAAAACCGACCGGTTTTTCCCGGTTTAGCCAATTCAAATTCCAATTTTCGAATTTCGGCTGGCTTTTAATCAAATTCAAGCGAATTCCATCTGAATTTTTTCCGGGAATTCTGGTAACCGGCCGGTTACCGTTTCCGGCCAGCAACCGGGAAATTGCCCAGTTCCGGTTCTTTTATTCCTGGTAGCAAGTGATGCAATACGCAGAGTTAATGTTTCTGTTTATATGTGTGTGAAAGACAATTGATATTTATTATGTGATTTAGGATCCCGTTTGCTGATATGTATCACTCTCTTTTGGGGTTCTATTGCAACGCACGGACACCCTACTAGTTCAAGATAAAAAATGGGTTCCATAGAAAAATCCGGCCTGGAAACTGGGGAAAAACTAGGTGGTTGGTAACTCAAATTCAAACTTCAAAGCCACATTTGAATTCAATGTTTTTAATTTATATTAACTAAAGCCCAAGCAATTTTCCAAAGTACAAACCCGGGATCTCTGGTAACTTGCATGCTACCAGCCGCTTTAACTCAGGTTCTATTCTTGGACAATGCACTGAGTATGCTGCCTAGTTGCTGGTCCTGCTCAAATCTGTGCTTTTTTACTCTTCTGTAACCTGTTCTTGTATACCTCATTGGTTACCTAATGTCCACTTCTGAACTACTCACAGTGGTGGTTAAATTGATGACCCACAAGGAGCCAAACATGAGTTTTCTCATGAAACTTTGTTCTGCAGGTAATAGGGCCAATTCTTCCAAACAAAGAGATTCCACTGCCGGTTCATTTGTCCGAGGCTGGCCAGATTAGGTGGCATCCTGTTGGCAGAACTTATTTGTGGAGTGAAACCCACTCCTTATCGAGTTTGCTTTCACGTGAAAGCAGGGTTGGGTTTATGAAATCATCTGTGTGCTATCCTTCTCACCCTAGTAATGATCCATTTCGTTGCTGTGTATCTGTTGAAGAATACAGTATCCCTTCATCCAGTAGTACCCAGAAAGGCCAGTACTGCACTGAACATTTGAATGCACAGCCAGTTTTTGGAAATTCTGTTCCGAAGGCTTCTAAGCAAATTTTGATAAGGACACATTTCATCCGGCAAGTCAGACTTAGTACACCTTTTCTCATAAAGAATTATCTCCCTGTGTGCATATCTTTGACAATAGATAACGCTGGTGTTGCACATGAGGTTTTACTTAAGGAGGTAAGTTTCCGATGCCATACATATATATAATCTCAACTCTATTTTTTTTTCCTAATTTGTTACTGAATGGTATTCCCAGGTAGGCACTGCCTCTATTTTTTTTGTTGACCCCTCCAACGATCTTGGAATTACATTTCATATTCAAGATTACAGATCCTTGGCCATAAAGTTTCCCCGTGTGGAATCATTCTCTACTGCAGCCAAATCAAATGGCTTGAAGTTCTCCTTAACAGAGACAATTACATTCTACTCAAATGTGTCAAATTGTATGCATTTTAGACTTTCTTTTTATTCTGAATATTTTAATTCTGCAAAGGTAAAGTTTTGGTGGCGATGTCTTCTGCAGGTCCTCTCAATGTTATGCTGGAGAAAGCAATGGATGCTCATTCTGGTGCAAGAGAATTGTACCTTTCTGTGCCATTTTTGTTGTACAATTGCACAGATCTGTTGCTTACCGCCACAGAAAGCAGCTATGAAAGGAGTGGGTCCACCCTTGTGATCCCTTGTAGTTTCGAGCTGGATGGGCACACAAGACATTTGCTTGGAAAACATGGTCTTTCTCTTGTTTCAGAAGACCCATCCATACAGTCAGTGCCTTTCTGGCCCTTACAGCATCCATATACCTGTGTTAAAAAACTACTTTATTTTCAGTTATTCTATCTGTAATAACTTATGTGTGCATTTCTCTTACCAGACGCTTTGCAAGAAAAATTCCACAGTTGGGTTTTATGGATGGATACAGCTCTTATTCAAACAGAAGGGTTGCAAATAACAGTGAGCATTTACAGAAAGAATGTGACAAAGAGGCTAAAGCTTATATGTTTGCTCCTGCTGGACATACACCTGCAACCGAACTTTCGGTTAAGCTGAATGCATCTGTACCTAATAGTGGAACAGAAACAACTCGACGAGATTGGTCAAATCCATTCCTCCTTGTCCCTGCCAGTGGTTCAACTAATGTCACTATTCCGCAGTCATCTACTTCTGGTGCCTTTTTAGTTGCTGTAACATCTATACCTGTTTCAACAGAACTCTTTGGAAGGACACGGGCTATTGCTTTCCAGCCCAGGTAATTGAAAGATATCCCATTGTCATCAACTGGTTGTTATGGCAACAAGATTGTTTCCAGTGCTCATTGTTATCTTTCTTAACTGTTTGATAAGTTTAGAGCCATTTCATTTGGAGTTAGCTCCAGTCACTAGAAAGAAAAGCAGTAAAAGAATACCATGATCGTTTATCCAGAACAAATGGAACTTGCAATAGCATTCGTTGGTTCATTCTTTTCAACGTGTTTAAATCTGTTCTTGTAATCCCAAAATTCCTGTACAGAAGGTTACTATATGTGGAATTGGTATTTGATCTAACTGCTGGGGTATATATACTTTTCTGCACTGTGCATGTTTTCTGGCAATACCTTAAACGAAACCACTTGATCGATTCTAAAACCTTAATATAAAAATTAGTAGAACACAAATTCCTCTTATTCTTCTTTAAAACAGTTCTTGTTTTTCTTGCTGTACGAGAGCATCTGATGTGAGCAGTTACCTTTATCTAGAGATGAATTTATAATTTCAGACATCGAAACTTTTCCTCATATTCGATTCTAACTTATACCTGTAGCAGCCAACCATGAGTAATCACTTATTCTTCTTTCACTTTCTTCTCCCATGTAACTTTTTCATTCTATGGTGGCCTGGCTAATGAGTTCTTCCACCCACTGTTCCTTCTATTTTCCAGATATGTGATTTGTAATGCGTGCAGCAATGATCTGTTCTATAGACAAAAGGGAACACAATTTTCTAAGCATTTAAGTTCCGGGCAACACTCTTTTCTTCACTGGGATGATACAGCAAGGTGATTTACTATCCTCTGTAGCTGAAGCTTAGCCATGATTTTTTAAATCTTTAATTAGCCTGCTTTGTTTGAGCATATGAAATGCTTAACAGATAAATATGGACGAGCCTACGGTTCATGCATGTATGTTATAGAAATCTGGATTTAAACTTTTTTTTTTGTGAATGCACAAAAGAATTGCGCGTCATTCCATTAAGTAGATTACAAAACCAAAACCAAAACAAGGAACAAAGAACGAAAAAGAAAAAGAAAAAACGAAAAATCTGAACAGAAGCGTAGAAGAAAGAGCTAGGCTCCACTGAAGCCGAGCGAGAGGCTAATGAGAACTACAAGAAGATTACTCTGGGGATGACAATGCCTCTAAACGGCTAGGAAACGCCAAGCGTCATGGACGATACTCACAGATCCTGAACAGAAGCTGATCGACCGACGTTGAAACTTATTTAAATGATAAGACTGGTTCCACTTTTTCCAGTGGTGCATGCATGCCACAACCCCTTATTTAATATACTGATGGGACTTGCATTAAAATTCTCAAAAGTGAAATCAATTGTCAATCTTATCTAACACTATGGTTATCTGTGTCATCTGTTCATCTTCTTTCGATCTTTTAATGTTTGTGATGAATAAACTCTGGTTGCACTTTGCAGAGAGTTGCTTGTTTCGATTCGATTTGATGGCCCAGGATGGCAATGGTCTGGTAGTTTCTTCCCTGACCGTCTGGGAGATGCTCAAGTGAAAATGAGGAATAGTGCCTCAGGTGTATCAAACATGGTTCGAGTTGAAGTACAAAATGCTGATATAGACATACACAACAGAAAAATTGCTGGAAGAAACAATGGCAATACCGGTACTATATTGATTCTTCTTTCTGATGACAAGACTGGTTTTGTACCTTACAGGATTGACAATTTTTCAATGGAGGTAACTAGTTCTTGCTGCCTAGCTCTCTTTGAAAACTGTATGGTTCTCAAACTTATGATTACCTTTTCAATAAATTCAGAAATTGCGGATATATCAGCAGAGGTGTGAATCTATTGAAACAATTGTATATCCTTACACGTCCTGTCAATATGCTTGGGATGAACCTTGCTATCCCCATCGTCTTATTGTTGAGGTACTTTATTTATCTTCTGTTTTCAGTTTTTTTAAATAACTTCTTTTTGTACTTTAATTTGTCTTAAACAATTATACAACATGGTTTCTCCCCCATACTATTGTACAGGTTCCTGGAGAACGGAATTTGGGTACATACAATCTGGATATTCTCAATGATGATGTTCATGTGTCCCTACCTTCCACATCCGAGGTAATTCAATGCCTTCAAATTGGAGTATTGTACTAGCATGTATAGTGGCTGCTGCTAACTGAATACATCAAGGGTTACGTTGGCATTTTTGTTCTTGACAAATACTATTGAATGGAATTGGTAGCCTTGCTCAAAACAAGGTTGTTAAATCATGGAATTTGAGAAAAACTAAACAGGCATCATCAAAGAAGCAGTTAATCAGAACTCAGAAGTCATTTTATTTAAGCACTTTTTAAGCTTGCAAACATTAACTTTTCATTTGCCAGTTCTTTGCTGTAACTTTTTTACCAGCGATTAATGTTTGAAGATTTGTGTGAATGTTTGTATCCTCTTAGGACCCTCTCACTTAAAAAAAAAATTAGGAGAAAGTTTGTATCATTGGTGTCATGTGGGGCATTCCGTATGTGTGCTGCGCAAGAGGAAGGAGCAGGGTGTGGGATAACACGAGTTGTCTTCGGTTGCGCCAGCCCTACCTTCGGTTGTGCTGGATTCGGAATAGGTTCCGAACTCTAGTGTCCCTTTAGGACTCTTTGCAAATTCGTTTAAATTAGGAATAGATATAGATTTTCAGATTGCTTATTAGTCCAAGATTGTTAGGGCCTTTCTCTATTTAAAGAGGAGAGGCACTTTGTTTTTGATTGTGAATAAAAATCAGAAAACCCAATCTACTCTCCCTCTCTCTCTCTCTCCAGCGCCCGGTCCTACCTTTGTCGCGCGGCATCCGTGGGCCACCATGGCTCCCTTGCCGCGCCGTCAAGGTCCAGGAGCCCGTCCTGTTACTTCTCACAACTACCCCCTACGATCCAATCCCCTCCCCAATACTTTCGTTTGTGACAACTGGGAATTGTGCGGTTCAAATTTCCCCCCTCTCAATCTTTAGTTGATTTTGCTTATCAATATTATTTATATTTTCCTGTTGCTTTCTAACCAGCTTCCATTTAAAATATTATTAACAGAAAGCGGAAAGAAAATTCTGCATCTCGGTGCATGCGGAGGGAGCAATTAAGGTTGCTTTCCAGGGTCCTCTAACTATGAAGAATTGATCAATCCATTTCTTTTGTCAGTTATTCATTTGCAGTAATTAATCGCAGGTACTTAGTATTATTGATTCAAATTGCCACAATATGGACACAAAAGAAACAGATTTCCTTGGATCAAGGGAACCAAAAGATGCTGATCAGAAACGGGAGCTCGAGTTGAACTTTGCTGAGGTTATCAAAATACACTTACCATTCATTGGGGTATCTTTGATAAGCTCTTCTCCCCAGGTGAATATAGTGCCATGAACGATGCTAAATCCAACCACGAATTTTTCAGCAATTATCACAAGAGAGAAGTTTTTTTTTTTACCATGTGGAGAAGTTTATTTTACTGTACTTCTTCTTTGGCAGGAATTGTTGTTTGCTTCTGCCAAGGAGATGACAATTGTTGCCATGCAGAGTTTAGATCAGCAGCGAGTCACAATTGAAATACAAAGTATGCAAATTGATAATCAATTCTCTGACAGCCCATACCCTGTCATGCTGTCATTTGAGGGAAGCCATAAGGGAAAATCCATGAATTTTTTGAAGAGTAAAGATACCAAGCTGAGATCTCCAAATGAGAGTAAAAATTCCTCTAGTACCTCAGAACCTGTGCTGCGGTTTGCTGTAGTTAAATGGAGAACTAGAGATGCATCATTTGTTTCATACCAATGTATAAACATAAGGTATTATTTAGTTATTTACTTGATTAATATATGTTCTTTCACATGTCTAGATCTGAAGTCTGAACTTGCAGTAACTTTCTTCATTTGGTGGTTTGCAGTGTAGCACCTTTTCGCCTTGAACTTGAAGAACGAGTTGTCCTGAGCATGATCGACTTTTTTAGATCTGTTTCCAATAGAGTACATGTTGGGCGGTTGGAGAAAAGTTTTGACTTAAGTATTTTAGATAATGCTATGGATATTTTTGGTGAATATGAGAAAATTTCAAAGCACTTATCTGACAAGCCCCAAAGCTCCTACATGATGGAGGCACAGCAAGACAGTGGATTGCTGCCTTCTGTTATCCCAATTGGTGCTCCATGGCAACAAATACACCTATTAGCCAGGAAGCAGAAAAAAGTATATGTTGAATTGTTTGAGTTGACTCCTATCAAGTTGACTTTCAGGTTATCTCTTTTCTATGTTTATGTTTTCTTGACACCACTGCAGAAAAACCATTCTCAGTTTTCCATTGATTGGTATGTCTTCTGTTGTAGTTTTACGAGCACTCCATGGCTCAATAGGAATGAAGGTGGTTCAGATCCCAGCACAAGCTTCAACAACAGTACTGCAGTTCAGGTGGGAAAATGTTCCCTTCCCCTTGCAGAGGGATTAAAAAGAAAAAAAGAAACTTCTGGTTTCTATAAAATTATTTGATCGTGCCTCTTAAAGGATAGTTGCTCCATTCTGTATTGCAACTTCTTTAAAAGATTTTCCCTAAAAAACTTCTTGAAAAGAATGGTACACCGGTCATGCTTTTGTTATCTACACAAGTTCATTCTACAGTCTACTCTATGATAGTAACTGCATTTCTTAAACAATATCAGCATCCGAGGCATGATTGGCACTATGTGCAAAGAAAAATGCAAAAGCTGGCCCCATTGAATGAATTCTTTTTTCTCTAGGAGAGTGTGATGCTTATTGTTGTATGCAGGGTTTAGATAACCGGATGAGGCATATTTCCCGCTGCCTGGCCGGTACCGGTAACCGGCTGGTTACCGGTCAAACCGGGTTTTTTCCGGATGAAATTCGTTCAAATCTGATTAAAAACCATTCAAAATTTGAAAATTTGAATTTGAAAAACCCGCCGGGATCCCGTATCCCGGCCCCCCTCCGGTAAGCGGTTACTAGCCGGTAACCGGCCGGTTATCGGCCGGGATTTTATTCCTGGTTGTATGTATGCTCTGCAAACTTATTTAGGAGTGCATTACATCTTTTTGCCTTCTGAATTTTAGCATTTTGGTTGCAGAGAGGTCTTATGGCCCTCATTGATGTTGAAGGAGTACCAGTTCACCTTGGAGAAATAATGGTGGAAAATCTTATGGCCAGTTGGCAATCCATTCAGGACATTCTTGTGAGGCATTATAGCAGGCAGCTCCTTCATGAGCTTTATAAGGTAAATGGCTACCATGCAGGCTGGCGTTCTTTCTAGTCAAGGATTTCTTGTGCATCTTGATAGTAATGTCCAAAATAACCTTACTAAAATACGAATGCTTGTTGAACAATCCTGGAATTTTTAATCTGAAATATCTTTATCTAGAAGCATACCACTTGGATCCAAGATAGCCAGCAATTGTATGGAACAACATATGACAATGTAGATGCTTCAATTGCATCAAGGCAGTTACTCCAAGGATCAAAATCCCGGTACCGGATAAAATACTGCCCGGCACCATTTCTCCGGGGCGGTAACTGGAAATCCCGGAAAAAAACCCGGCCGAAGTTTGCAAACTGAAATTTGAATTTGCTTAAAAACCGGCCAAAATTCAAAAACTGAAATTTGAATTTGCTAAACCAGAAAAAAAACCGGCCGGTTTTCTAAATCCCAGTACCCACCAGTAAAACCGGTAACCGCCGGGATTTCTATCCATGAGTTACTCTGTGAACCAAAAACAGTATGGATGTTTGTTCTCCCTCCCTCCGATCTGCTGAGTGGCTGCAACCGTGTGCATGTTAGCTGTCCGCCTTGATAGTTTTGCTTGCTGGAAACTTCTGTGATGAATGTGCCAACATTTACCTCCTTTTTTGTTCTGTTAAGAGGCAGGAAGTGAATTCTGTAAGGACTACTTTGGTTTCTACAAAAACAGGAGCCAGGGAGTCTTCAGAAAGATGTCAAGTGTAACATTAATCTTAGAGCTTGGAAATAAGTCTCTATTTTCAATGTCTAACAGTAGTATATGGGCCACTGTCGAACAGAGGCTACAGCAAGGAGTGTGAATAGTGATCATATGAGCGACAAGAGCGAAAGTCTCATCGTAGTCACAACCATGCTTCTGTTGAAAACCACGCGCTACAAGGCTCGTCTTGTAGCGCTACAGGACGTGCCTTGTAGCGCTCAAGGGAACCATCCCGAGCGGGTCTTGATCTTGTATACCCACGTACATGTGATGGGAGTGACACATGCTGGTAAGAGCACAAGATCCCAAGTGCCAGTACGCTCCAAAGCAGCAATCTCCTCAGACATCGCGAGCTGCCACTCAGGGTGGCAAGCAGACCTCACCAGAGGTTGTAGGCTCAGAAGAGCAATACCAAAGTCAGAACGCCAGAGGCCCGACAGCAGTAGCAATCACGAATATCATATCTAGGAGAAGGCAAAGCAGGACCGAACAAAGACGGAGAAGAAGGGCTAGTAACAGGGCCTAGCAAAGACGGGGACTCAACTTGAGAAGGAGTGGGCCGAGGACGACGAGAGTAGTACAAGGGAAAGGGTGGAATATCAAGAAAAGAGCGGGAAGGAACCTTCGGCGGAGGAGGAACAGGTGGAGAATGAAGCGAAACCGTAGTGGAAAGCTGAGAGTCGGGAAAAGTTAGAAAGGAGATCGACTCAACAAGAGAATCTGAGCTGACGGTAGGGGAACGAGGGTAGTAAGGTCGGGACTCGTCGAAAGTGACATCCCGAGAGATTCGCATCCTACGAGCAACAGGGTTGTAGCAATGATAACCCTTATGCTCAAGACTATAGCCAAGAAAAATACACTCAACTGACTGAGCAGACAGCTTGGTGCACCCACGAGGTGGAAGAAGGACAAAGTAGATGCAGCCGAAACTGCGAAAGTGACTGTACTCTGGAGCTCAACCGTAGAGATGCTTAACAGGAGTAGAACCCTGGAGAGCAGTGAAAGGTTGCATGTTGATGAGGAAAGCAGCAGTGGAGACAGTCTCAGTTCAGAAGTGAGGTGGAACAGAAGAGGCAAGCATGAGAGCGCGAGCTGTCTCAAGCAAGTGACGATGCTTACGTTCAGAGACCGTTCTGAGCGTGAGCACTAGGACAAGAGTACTGGGCAAGAATACCCTGCTCAGCGAGAAAATGACGCAAAACAGCAGATAGGTACTCGCCAGCAGAGTTAGCACGAAACACACGAATGACCGAATCAAACTTAGTGCGAACCATGGTGACGAACATTTGATAAATAAAGAGAACCTGACTGCGAGAGAACATGAAGTAAATCCAAGCATGACGAGAATAACCATCAATAAAAATCACATAGTATCGATGACCTCCTTTCGAAACGAAGGGTGCCAGACCCCAAACATCAGAGTACACAAGATCAAAAAGATGAGTAGAAACAAAATTACGAGAGGGATAGGGGAGCTGCAGCTGCTTGCTAAGCTTCTAACCCATACAATGTAAAGAGGTGCCCCTAGAAACAGATCCAAGAACACCACAACCTACTAGTGACGATAAACGCGATTCATAGAGATGACTCAGACGATGTTGCTACTGAGCAAAGGAAGTAGTGGAGGACGCGGCAAGACCAGAGGTAGCGGTAGTGGTTTATTGGTTGGTGCAGACAGCGGGAGGAAGATGCAGCCAGTCGAGCTCCCAAAGACACTGCGAATCACGACGCCGAGGGACAGTACCAAGCAAAGTCCCTGTGCTTCGGTCCGGAACACAACAAGAGTCAAGACTCAAGAACAACACGACAGTCGTGATCAGTGATCCGACTAGCCGACATAAGCTGCATAGTAAGCTAAGGAACATGAAAGATTGCAGGAACATGAAAAGAAGTGGAAAGGGTGCTTTGGCCTGCAACAGGGAGAGGTATCATCTGCAGTCTGAACAGTGGAAGAAAAAACTGTGGGACGCACATAAGTGAGGTGGGTAGAATCTGGTGTCATGTGAAAGGAAGCACTAGAGTCCAAGATCCACGGAGACAAGATACCTGACGAGGGAGGGGCGGAGGCAAGGAAGACTGCTGAGAAGCAAGAGTCGGACGAGCAGAACCTGAGGAGTCTGAGGACGAGTCAACACCGAGGCGCTGGAGCAGTGAGAGAAGCTGTTGAGTGGCGTCACCGGAGGAGCCCTGGCGAGAGGCGCTAGCTCCTGAGTGGGAGGAACCTCCAGAGCCCTTCGGGGGACGTCCATCCCGATGACCCTGGTCCCTTCTCCGCTTGTAGCAGTCTTGATACCTGTGGCCATCATGTTGGTAGTAGGTGCAGTGGAGACCACAAGAGAGGCAAGAACCATCGCGCTACCGGGAGCTGGAGGAGGATCACGGTCGATCAAGAAACAAAGTGAGGACCAAGCGAAGCAAACAAGACAACCTGTATCTGAGTTGTGCCACGATGACGAGTCTCCTTAGCACGAACACTCGTGAGAGTCTCCACTAAGGTCAAGCGCGGGTGGTGAATCAGGAGCTGAGCACGCATAGTCTTGAACTCAGAGCGGAGCCACGTCAGAAAGTCGTAGAAACGGTGAGTCTCCTATTAAGCGCGGAGCCACACACAGCAGGGACAAGTCCGGCAGACATCCGGCCCAAGAGAGTCCAGCTAACGCCACACCTCAGACATTTGCTGGTAGACGTCATCCACGGTGGCATCAAGCTGCTAAAGAGAATGCGCCTGGTGCACGACTGAGAGGTACATAGCATCACTCGTCGGCTGATAGTGAGCTCGGAGACGCTCCCACATCAGCTGCGTCGTCAACAGCTCAGAGATGGCCACGGTCATGCTACCCAACAGATGGCAAGAGCATCGTGCTTCAAAGATCCCGCCATCTCGTAGGCTTGCAGCCAGACAGGTATAGCTCAGGGGCCTCCATGCAAAGATTGGCCTCTGGATGATTTGATTCGCACTGCCAGAAGAGCCGCGAATCGGCGGCGAGGACGAGGCGACAGGTCGTCACGGTGAGATGACCCCAGAGACGCTGGCTGTTGAGGTGAATCCTCAAGTGAACAGCCCAATCCCGGAAGTTCGTCTCGTCAAACCGAACTAGGGGAGCGGGATGGCGAAGGAGCCTCCGGTAGAAGCCATCAATGATGACTTGACCGGATCCAGAGTTGGAAGTCGACGTGCTCAGGAGCGGAAACCACAGGCAGTGGCTCCAGCTAGATAGGGAGTCGGAGAGAAGCCAAAAGCCGAAGAGAGGGCAGAGAAACCAGAGCCGAGGTGAAGCCGAAGCTGAAACCGCCGGCTCCATGTAGATCAGGGAGCCAAAGTGAAGCCGAAGCCACCGGCTCCACGTAGATCGGTGGAGCTGGTGTGAAGTTGAAGCTGGCGGCTCCACCGAACCGAAGAAAAACAGAGCAGGGGCTCTGCTTGGCTCGACGGCGGCGGCGTCGAGGATGGAGGTCCTGGGCGTCGCCAGCGTCGGGGAAATGATCCAAGCGGCGGTAGTTAGGTCGGCGCGAAAAGCAAACGATGATGTTGGGGGAGGAGCTGCGGGAAGGAGTTGTGGCGATGGCGGCGGCTTTAACGGCACCAGACGGGCAATGGTGGGTGGAGCACCACGATCGGGGGCGGCAATGGGAGCAGAGCACGGAGGCAGGCGGCCGACGGCAATGGCGGCAAACCCTAACCCTAACCTTGCTTTGATACCATGTTTGAATAGGACCTTCATCTATTCCAATAGGCCAAAAGGCCAAATATACAAGTAGGTAAATATGCAACAAACACCCTATACAAACTAACATCTAACAGTTACTACATGAATTCTGGAGAGCAGAATTTGTTGAGATAGACTATTTCTAGTGCAGGTTTTTGGCTCTGCTGGCGTTATTGGAAATCCCATGGGTTTTGCCAGGAATGTTGGATTTGGCTTAAAGGACTTCATATCTGCCTCAAGGAAAGGGAAATTGCAGGTTTGTAAATGCAGATATTAACAGGAATCTGCAATTCTCTAATCCTCTGTCTTATCTATGCTTTGCTGTTTGACAGGGTCCAGTTGAGCTATTAAACGGTATCGCACAAGGTTCAAAAACTCTTATTGGAAGTACAGTTTATGCAGTCAGTAGCGCCACTTCTCACTTCAGTAAAACTGCTTATAAGGTATCATGCTGAGCACCAGTTTGATCATTGGAAATTGCGTTCTCAAGAAGTCACAGCTCAGGAACAATTTCATTATGCAGGGTCTTGTTGCGTTTACATACGATGAGCAAGCGGCTTCTAAAATGGATGAACGGGAAAGGCATCTAGGTTTGCACGGGGAAGGGGTGCTGAATGGGTTTCTAGAGGTGAAAGCTCTCTCTTGATTAAGCATTGTCATTTTACCTTTATAGCCAATGCCTGTTCATACTTTTAACACCTAAATCAATATGACTCAGTGGCTTGCTCTTGCTGCATCATTTTGATACTTGTACAAAATTCTTTTCACTAACCACATCCTCCATTGGCATACACTTGGGATGAAAATCACCCATGTGTCACAGCTCACTGCTATTATATTCCCTTTTAGTTTTCACTTAGCACTATAGAATCTTGTTGGACCTTCCTCTAAAGCAGCATATATCTTTTGCATTTTAATCATGTTCTGCAGGGTCTGACTGGGCTCCTCCAATCACCAATCAGGGGTGCTGAGAAACATGGTCTTCCCGGGGTTATCTCGGGTAATGTCATTCTAACAGGCTTTTGTATTCTGTTATTGTTTTTCGAATCTTTGACCAACTGCATATATGTTTTTACAGGTATAGCAATGGGAACAGCTGGGCTTGTGGCCAGGCCTATGGCCAGCATTCTTGAAGCCACAGGCAGAACTGCACAGAGCATAAGAAACCGAAGCAATCCTCATGAATCCAACCGCTTGCGTGTCCGTTTCCCGAGGCCTGTGGCCAGAGATCGTCCTCTGTTCCCATACTCCTGGGAAGAAGCAATTGGAGTATCTTCGCTTCTCCAAGCTGATGGTGGTAGACTAAAGGATGAGACATTTGTCATGTGCAAGACACTCAGAGGTCCTGGAAAGTTTCTTGTGCTTAGCGAGAAACTGCTTCTGCTAGTCTCGAGCCCGTACTTAGTGGATTTAGGGTCACCCCAGTTTGTTGGTGTTCCTCCTGACCCACACTGGGTGATTGAAACAGAGATGCATCTCAAATGCATTGTTCTTCTGGACAGAGCTCAGGAGGTAGTGAACATCGTTGGGAGCAACGGAGAAACATCACCAAGGGACAAAAGAGGTGGCGCGAGAAACAGGGCCACGAGCTCAGCCTTCGTCCCCCTATTCCATTTCAGCGTAGAGCTGCCAAACGTTGAAGACGCAGAGGGCACGTTGCAGGTCTTAATGGCGCTTATCGAGAAGGGGAAGGCACGGAGATGGGACAAGAACATCCTTCACCGAAGCAACATTAGCTGAGGTTTCTGGGCCTTGATCCATGCTACCATTCTTGTCGGTGGGTGCCGTCAGTTGATACCTCAAACATCAAACTTCACAGCGTCAGGTGAACCGTGAACGTCCTTGAGCCTTGGGGCAGCTGAATCATGCCATTGAAGAGTTGAGCCTTGGGGCAGCTGAATCATACCATTGAAGTGTTTGGCGGAGGCGCTTAAAGCACAATGGTTCGGTTCGTCATCCGTAAGCATGCGTGTTATATCATTAGTAGATGAGGAATTCATGATAGATACTAATATACAGGATGGACTGGAGTAGCTGGTGTAATTTTGTGATATAGCGGTGGCGACCCGGACCCCTCTGTTTTTCCTGGATGATGATCAACCACGGCACACGGGGATGCAGGACGGGGTTCGGTTTTTTGTAGGTCAGATGTTCACATGTAGGTTTAGGGATTTTTGCAGATAGCTCTCGTAAATGAAGGATGTGGACAATGTCATACGCGATGTAGCAGAAGGATGCTAGTTAAGTATCACTTTTGGAGCTCGAGACTCAGAGCTCTCCTCTCAGCTGTGCTCGATTCCAAGCAAGATTATTGCGCAGTCTAAACGTTAAATCAGACCCTTATTTTTACGACAACGTTAAATGAGACTTCATCATACAGAAAGCCTATAGATCATAGTGATCTATCTACACACGAGCCCTCGACGTGCACCACGTCGTGCACGAGCGACACCGGCTTCCCATGCTCGTCGCGCAGCGATTTCCACGCCTTGCAGCCTTCCCTGGCGTACATGGCGTACGACCGGCAAGAAGACGATCATATGTACGTACGAACGTGTCCCTCAGCTCTTCCACAGGGACGGTATCCCCCAGTCGGATATGCCGAGATAATCAAGCCACAGGACGTGGCCGTACCGGAGGCGGCCGACCATGGGGTGCTTGGGTAGCGGCGGCAAGGAGACAGCGCGGCCGGTGACGGGGTTCAGGAATCAGGAGTCACGAGGAGGTCGGCGCCGCCGAGCGCGAACCATCCGTGGCCGGCGCCGACGCAGCAGACGCAGCACGCGCCCGGGTAGGAGCTCGGATTGGTGTTTCCTTTGTTTTCTTATGGTTTTTTGTTTTGTTATGACCTTACTTGTTAGGACATGTGAACATACATCTAGGATAATCTTGATCTTCATCTACTAATGAGCAGGTTTTTGGATCAAATTTGAATCCTCTCGGATCTTATGTCATTTTGCTCTCATCTAAGAAATTGGTAGAACCTTGGTCTCAATCTTCCCGATCGTCGAGTGAAATACGTTCCTGACCTTTTTATAAGTTATGATTGAAATTTGAGGGGATCTGGATCACCACATCAAAACTTGAGTCGTTTTATGATTTTGAAATCTTGTTGATTTTATTGTTCATCTATGCAAGAGGTCAGACTGTCTATGTGAGAGGTCCGACCAGTTGGCCATCTGTCAGACCGCCCACCATTAGAGGTCTAACCACACAACTATCCTTTCTTTGAGTTTTTGGTCGTTGTGTCTCGTGGTTTTGTTGGATTCAACACAAGATTTCCGCTGTGTTTTTATTTTCGATCTTCATAGCTTGCATGACTATTAAAGAAATAATGGAGTTGAATCCGATTGAGGTGAAAAAGAAATAGTACTCCTATTCACCTCTCCCCCTCTCTATCTCTCTAGTCACGTTTCGGTCCAACACAACATCGGCGTGGGGGAGGGCAGCAAGAGCAAGTGGCGGGATGCGGAAGGCACCAGACATCTGGCCAACGGAGAGGCCGAGATTGCCGGTCGCTGGGTTGTATCCTCTACCCACCAAATACAGATTGGGGCGCGTCGGTCGCCAGGCCGCCTCCTCTGTCTGCCGAAGGAAGAGGAAAAGAAGATGAATAGGGGGGATCTTGGGGGAGAAAGAGAGAAGGAGAGTACCAGGTTCAGTCAGCGTTGTTGGGCTAGGGGTAGTCATGAGGTAGCGATCGCCGGCGACTGAGATCAGGCCCACCTGACTTTGGCAGAGAAGAAATAGACTGAGAGAGAACAAAGAGGACGGAAGAATCTAGAGATGAGGTTGACATGTGGGACCTCTGGGTTCACCATTAATTATTATTGTCTTTTATTGATCAATGTGCCACGTCAGCGAACCTTTGCCAACTCAAATCCAAGTAGCCACCACGTCGGGGCAAACCCACCCCCAGATCCCCAATTGCCGCGGCGTCGCACAGCCCACGACGCCATCCCGCGAGTCTGCGTGAAAACGAGGGAAAAGGCCACGAGCCACCGAGAAATAGAAGCAGCCCGGAACAGAGCATCACAGTTCGAGGCCATTTGTTATGCTGACATTGATCATCTCTACTTCAAACCCAGCCTTTCTTTACCTGGGAGGCTGGGACGTCTTTATCTCAGGAAAAGAAAAAAAAAACCTTTTGAAGGGAAAGAAAAGAACCCTAACTTTACCCAGGGGAGGAATTGGGAACACTCGTCTTAGATTCGGACTGAATCAAGTCACTTGGGAGGTCATCAAGCTGACACCTTCGCACTAGGAATATAATATGACCAGCTGTTTCTCTCACTTGATTTTCTTTGTCGAATCATGCTGCGCAGAGGATGATCCCATTGATCCCCACGGCACCTGTGCAGCTGTGCTCCTCTCCGAACCAGCTTGGCTAGGGGCGGCTGAGCTGGGCCCAGCTGCAGGCCTCAGGGAAGGAACTAGGCAGGACGGATGTTCTCATGCGTACACTCTTCTCCTCTGGAAGGGAAGGAAATCGCCAGGCAGAGCAAGAGAGAGGAGGCGCTAGGTGCAATCGAGGAGGACATGAACGGATATTGTCTATTCTGCTCTTTTTTTTTCCCTTTGAATCGGAGTTGAACATGGATAGCGTAGTATATCCATTTTCTCATTCTGTATTTACTCCGCGAGAGTATTCGGTCGAACAAACGGAAATTATTCGTATCTTTTGCACTCCTACATAGGATATCGAAAAGTAGGAGTGCAATCAGAGCGAACACGAAGAGACTAATCGCTAAGATATCGAAGGAAAAACACTAAGTGTCATATGCCTACTTAGTTGCATCGACCTACTTATCTATTATCATGTTTCTAAGTGAAGTTATAGTAGGTTTTTCTCACACCACCTAACATACAGACACATACAAATGGATATCGCTCATCCCGTATCATATTATATATTTTTTTTCTTTATAGTCGAAGTTGAACATGAATGATATCAGATAACTATTTATCTCTTTCGCAATAGCTCCATGTGACTTGGATGTCCAGACAGAGAGGAGGAGCAGATTGGTGGTGACGACGGCCATTTTCGGTGTGCGGTGGGAACAGCAGGTACCAGGCAGCCTAACAATCGTGACGTCACCCCTCCTCCCCCTCTTCAAACTTCAAAGGGGTTCGGAGCGTCAGAATAAAGCACAACTGCACAGAGGATAAAAAGTAGTAAAACAAAAGAGGAGGCAGAACCAAAAAAAAAATTACAAAGCTACAAACACCAGCTTTGGTCTGCAGCCTGCCCGTCCTGCAACGGACAGCAACTAACCGAAGATTTCTTACTTTTATCAGTATGTACTTTTCGAATTCGAAAATCCAAACTCGGTTGTGCACGAGTTCTTTCGACAGAAATTGCGAATAATAGACACACGATTTACGGTGTACCAGTATTCCTTGCAATTTCCACGTGTTTCCACCACGTATCCCGTCAGCACGGCGCCACGGATGGGACAGGGAGGTGGCGTGGCCCGGTTCCACGTGAGCCGGGGAAGGCGACACGAGCTGGCACCGTGGAAAGCCTAAGGTTCACCGGGAGCCGGGTCCAAGCACCTGGGCATCTCTCCTGGAGGAACATCCATGTGGTGGGCTTGTTTGGGCCAGGCCGAGATAAGGCAGGCGTTGTGCTAGTCTAGAGTTGGTGCCTAGCCGTACATGTATAGCTCTGCTAATGGCTCGTATGGCACTATTGACGATGCCAATAGCAATTTTGGTACTCTCTCGATGTCTACGCTGAAAATTAAATCACATAGCTGCCAGTAACTAGCACGTAGCTAAGTCCACCCCCTAGGGGCCGAACTCAACCTCCACCGTGCCCCTGGTGGTGGTTGAGTCCGGCCCCTGGGCCACGGCAGAGAGCAGTGTCATGCCCTGGAGGCACAGTCGAGAGAGGCAGAGGCGTAGTGAGGTGAGGTTAAAAACGATTAAAAAATGTTTTTACAATATTTAAAATACTAGTTAACACTATAAAAAAATTCCCTTTGAACATAGGTGTCAATCGTCGCTATCGCCACCCTTCGCTGCCCTCGGTGGCTCAGTGAGTCGATGGATAGTGCATGTGAAACACTATTTGACGAGACGGCGACAGTATGCAGTAGTACATCGTCACCGGTCATGGCGACGAGTGAGTACATACACATCCTTTGCCATGCATGGGGTGCATGTGCACTCATGCTTGGTGCGACTTTTCGGGCACCACTTCCTATGCTTGGTGTTTTACTTGGTACATGTGATAATATGTAGAAAATTAGGCATAAAAGGAAAACACGTGTTGGATTTGGTACATTCTTTGTTAATTTGAAATCAGGCATAACTCATAGAAAATCAGACATGCTTAGTGTTGGATTTGATACATTCTTTGTTAATTTGTTGGTTTAATGTGGATGACACGAGCAAGTAGGAGATAACCTAACCCTAGTACATTCTTTGTTAATTTTTAGGTTTAATGCGACAGTGCCACGAGCAAGTAGGCGACAACCTAACCCTAGTAGCAATTAACTACTCATAATTTATTTAGTGGTAATTAATCAATCGTAATCAGTTTACTAGCAATTAGTTAGGCATAAGTAATTTAGTGCAAAATAGATAGTCGTAAGTAATTAAGTGGTAATGAAATTGTTGTCCAATAGTGGTAAGCACTGTAGTAATGAATTACTCGTAATTAATTTCGGAGGAGTAACAAATTGCTGGTAATTAATTAAGTATTCGTATTTAATTAGACATGTGTAATCGATCACTTGCATGCAATTTTATCGTCATTGTTTGTTACATCTGGTACCGCGGATGGGGTTGTTGTGTCTTTAGGTAATTTTGAACATGCAAAATTTGGTGGCGTTTTATGGCGATGGTATCGTACGGGTCAAACCCGAGATGGGTTGAACCTGTCGAGATACTAGTACAAGGTAGTCCATGCAGGCGCGGGGGTGGGGGGGGCTCGACGCGATGAATATTCACTTCACGAGCTTCGAAGCTGCCTCCGGAGGGAGTTCGTCACGGAGGCAATGACGAAGCAACTTGTGATCGAGAGGATCGCCTGCACAAATGTTGTGTGGGAGCTCGTCAAGGTGACTGGAAGTGTAGAATGGAGCCAGTACATGCAGATTGCCTCTCAGTGCGAGGCGGCCATTTACGGGAGGCCGATGGTGTACGTGGATTTCGTACGTAGGACGCCGGAAAACCTTGATGATACTGTGGCCTCTACAAGCGGGCAAGCGCAGCCCGAGCCTGAAAATGGTAGCATGGAATGTGTTGTATCGGAGGGAAGAATCGTGCATAATTTTGTGCGAAATAGGGGGCGGAATTGTGGTGGTTGGCCCGCATTAATTGCCACATGTATCTACCAGGCCAGCCTCTCGGGTTGGAGTCCGACGAGGATGCCGACCCAGGCTTGGATGGTAGTGACGAGGACGAGCAAAGATCCGATGGTCCAACCGGGGAAATTGTGTCATCGGAGGTGCTTTACGTGGCATTGAAACTTGACGATATCACGGTATGTTCGTTCATATTGCCGCAAGAAGAATGCTCCCAGTGGGGGTTTGATGCCGACACCCTCTTAGTTGGGCAACGCTTCCCTAGCAAGGCGGCTGTGCAACAAGCTATAGCACGGTACGCTTTGTCCATCAGTCGTGTGTACATAGTGCACCGGTCCAATCTAGGACAGTACGTAGTGAAGTGCGTAGTAGAAGACTGCCCTGGAAAGGCCAGCGCTCAACGAGCAAAGATCTTCGGCTCAATCTTCAGGGTCAAGGCGCTGATCGACCACACTTGCGAGCTTAGCGAGCCCTTGCGGTAGCATCGGAACGTGACTCCCACATATGTTGCAAGCCTTATCAGACACCTAGTTGCGGCAGTCGTGCCCGTCTCCCCCATGATGCTGATGTCAGAAGTCGCTAATCTGGTTGGTTATCTAGTCAGCTACAGTAAGGTTCGACGAGCCAAGCAGAAGGTCATCGAGTCCATGTATGGGACATACGAAGAGGCATACAACCTTGTACCAAGATTGCTTGACCAGATTGTCGAATCAAACTCTGGCACGCACATAAATAAGCTTAAGAGTGAAGATGCTGAAGGAGGGTCCAACTGCTTCATACTAGACCAAGTGTTTTGTGCTTTCAACCAGGCCATTCGGGGCTTCAAGTTTTGTCGTCCTGTGCTCACGATGGATGGCATTTTCCTCACGGGGAGGTACAAGGGCACCATTCTCACTGTAGTGGCGGCCGACGTGAATGACCAGCTTCTCCTGGTGGTATTTTCCATTGTTGAGAGCGAGAACACATCCAGTTGGTTGTGGTCCCTAGCGAACATGAAGAGGGCGGTGGTGGGAGATCAGCGCAACGTATGCCTTATCACAGACCATAATGCTAGGTTGTTGGCGGCCATCAACACCATGTAGCATGGGATAGAACCCCCTCACCAATGGAACGACGTGCAATTCAGGGGATGCATGACGCATCTTGCATCTAACTTGTTCACGCGGTTCCGCAGTCAGTAAGTTGTGAAGACATTCAAGGCATTGTGTCTGCAGAACCAGAGGCGAAAGTTTGAGTCTATCTGGAGAGCCTCGAACACTGGACTACGAGACATACAAGGGAGTCCACTCTGGAGGTACTGGAGGAAGAGCAATTCTTGGAGTGGATTCATCGCCACGCTCCTGAATTGGAGAAATGGTGAGTTATGTACAATTTGCTTGCATCGTCGTAGGTTCTCTCGTCGCTCAGGAGCACTGCATATCGAAGAGGTGAGTTACGTACAATTCACATCCTAATTTTGTATTTGCCCTTTCGTTCTTCTAACAACATGCAAGCATCCAGCCCGTATCGCGGAACTTGGGGGACTTCGACACACGACACCGACGTGGGGAGTCCCGAGACAAGGGGAAGGGGAAGGCTCGTACGACTGAGCCCGACCACCATAGCGTATCCGGTCGCCTGAGCGCACTCCATATTGACGACGTGAGTTATGTAGAATTTACATCATTGTTACATTTTTCACTATATGGTGCATTTATATCATAGAATCGCAAGATATGGACGACTTCGACATACGACACCGACGTGGGCAATCCCACGACAAGGGGAAGGGGAAGGCTCCTTCGACTGAGATCGGCCAACGTTGTAGCGTATTCAGCCGCCCGGGCACACTCTGTATTGAAAACATGAGTTATATACAATTTACATCCTTGTTACGTTTGTTATTGTACGATCCACTTACATCATGGAATCATAAGATATGGATGACTTCAACACTCGTTGCCACTGTGGGAAGCCCCGAGACAAGGGGCAGTGGCTATGGCGCAGCGGAGACTAGTTGCAGACATCACTGCATTGATGATAGATATGATATTCTTTGTTTATTTATCGGTTCAATGTGGATGATATTCTTTAATACTTTATTGTACCACATGCTAGATAAGCTTGTATATGAATCAACTGAGGGAAATGTGTGTCATGCAGATTATATAATAACATACCATAGCTTGTACATTGTTATATGATATATATGTCAATTATTTCGCTAAGTTGGTTCATGTACAAGCTTATATAGCCTGTGATACAATGTGGTATCGTAGAATATCATCCACATTAAATTGATAAATTAACAAAAAGTGTTCTATTTGATCGATCGGGGTACATGTGATAATACCCCTTCTCCTTCATCCCGATTGCAATAAACTCGCGCGTGTATCATGTAATGCTTGTAACGCTTGAAATGTCGTCAATTTTATGTATGAAAACATACATTACAACTCCATTGGAAACCCTAATTTCTGAAACCCTAATTCTGTTATGAGTACTGTCGTAGGGGCAGCCCATCGGCCCCTATGACCCGACGAGCAGAAGGTTGCAAAAGGAGCTCCCCCCCCTTGAAGGCCGAACGAGCCCCCCGAAGGCCACAGGAGGCGCCCCTGAAGGGGGCCCGAAGGCCATAGGAGGGGCCCCAGAGGGGCCCGAGGTCATAGTGAGGCCTTTGAGGAGGCCCGAGGCCCAGGGGCCACCCCAAGACCCTGAAGGCCGCCTCATGGATACCAAGGGCATCCAGGCCCCCCCCCCCCCGGCCCAGAGCCGCCCCGCAGTAGGCGAAGGGAAGAGAAGACAAATGGACCAGGTGCACCAGTTGGGTGAGCCAGGTCCAAGGAAGTCGACCATGGGCTGAAGGCTACGCGTAGGGGTAGGAGAAGACTCTGCAGTCCCTATACGGGTAGTACCTTCTTAGGGGTAGATTAGTAATCTCATGTATCTCACCAAAAGGCTATAAATAGCCCTCTCCCCCATGTAAGAAGGAGAGACTTTTTTTGTGGCATTATCAATACATACTCACTTCTCCTGACACCGGTCCCTTCTCCAAGGACCCATCGTTCACTCTTAGACACCAGGGGTCTCCTTTTTTCTACCGTCTAGTCCTTCTTGCTATGACAGTTGGTGCCGTCCGTGGGGATCGGTAGGAAAGCTCCGAAGCACTAGCATGACCCCTTAGAAGAGGGCCAAGTCCAAGGTCTCAACAGCTGAAGCAGCCGCGGCCCCTAGCACCCTGAGGGCCAAGTGAAGTAGAACCTCCGCGGTAGCGGCGCCTCCCGCCCAAGCCGCAGAGGAAGAGGCAAATAACTACACGCATGGGGATATTGTCAAAAGCGACACCGGGCCCATCAAGGCATCCCTCCCCGGGGGCCACCAAGTGGGCTCACCACCTAGGGCAGCGGGCGTAAGCCAAGGGTCATACGAAGCCCTACAACAAGAATTGGCGGACCTTCGTCGGGAGATGACGGACCTCTAACATCCACTAGAGACGGCCCTCGCAGCCTTGCTTTGGTCCTTGCCAACCACCAGGGCAATGGCCGCCCCTTCGGCTCCGGCAATCGAACCTCCCGCCCCACTACTTCGGGGGGACTCTAACTCCCCATTGAGCGTCGAGATGGAGACGGCCCGCTAGCCACAAGGCTTCAAGATGCTGGAGGTTACGCCCTTCGAGGGGTGCACAGACTCTTTATAATTCCTCTGGGTGTACGAAACCGCTATCGAGGCGTCCGGAGGAGACGACACTACGAAGGCAAAGAGCATTACCCTCACCCTCAAGGGCGTGGCGCTAACATGGTTCTTCACCATCCCCCCCCCCGCTCTATATATGTGTGGGAGCAGCTGTGGGACATCGTTTGCAACAATTTCCAAGGAAACTACACGGAGCCGAAGGACGCGGGGCACCTGTTCACAGTAAAGCAGGCCCCCGGTGAATCCCTCTGCGGCTTCTTTAAGAAATTCACGGAGATGAAATGTCAAGTGAAGGGTGTCAACGAAACCACCATCATAAACGCAGCCACATGCAGGTTCCAGAAGGGCCTCCTGTCAAAGAGACTGGCTCGCAAGCCTATCCGCACGGTGACAAAGCTCTTCGACAAGATGTAAGAGTACGCCCGGGCGGAGGAAGATAGTACTCGGAGAGGCGCAGCCCCCGCTGCCCCAACATCCACCCCGGGCGTGCTACCCGCGGAAGAAGGACCTACTACCGCCGCAGCCGGGGCACCCACCAAGCCAGGGGCCAATGACTACCGACATAAGGGTCGAAATGTCTATCACGTAGACAGTAGCCCACACCCCGAGGGGGAAAAGCGCGGAGACCACGGTGGCCGTGGCCGCGGCCGAGGACGCGGGCGAAGCGACGGCCATCAGCCCGACAACCTCGCCGTCGCCAGAAGCCCTTCTCTATTTTGTGATCTCCACAGCGAAGGGTCACACATGACCAGGGAGTGTCGCACCATTACGATCATGTGGGACTACATGAACCACGACCGACACACTACTACAAAAAGGCTAATACTGAATGCCTCATCACGCATTTGCTGACCAAAACCGCTCAGATATATGCAATCACGCACGGTTTTGGCTTAGAGACCGCTCAGGTTATCGGGCCGCGCTTAAAACCGCTCAGGAAGAGGTAATATCACGCATAGCCATAGCTAAAACCATTCAGGAAACATCACGCACGGTTCTTGTTAATAACCGTCGTGATATTTCTATATATCATGCATTTGGTTTTAACAAAGAACTGTCAGGAAACATCACAAACGGTTCTAACAATAATCGCTCAGTGATATTACTACATATTACATAATTTTTGTTATAATCTGTCGTGATAATATCGCTCAGCCTCCTGCTGAAGCCCGATGAGTTTCTTCATCGCCGATGCGTCTCTTCGTCGCATCCGCGTCGACCAGGCCGAGACCCCTCAAGCAAGGGAAGAGAACCTATGGGGCTCAATTCTTCTTGGTACAACAGTCCGAGGGTCTCGGGAGACACTCAAATGAGCGCATCAGCGGGTGGACGCATTTTAGGCTTGGTTCGCTGATGATCAGGAACCGTCCAATGCTGTCGCCGTCACCTATGAAGTATTGAAGACGGAGATAGCAGCCTAGCTACCTCCGCCACTAGAAAAACTTTGTTTATTTATAGGTTTCTACTTTTTAGTAGTTTAACGCCACGCTGTTTGGCCATATGAAAATTCCAAAATGAAAAAAAAGTTTGGAGGTGAAGTTACTATATTAATTATATGTTGAATTATTACTATATATGTGTGTGTGTGTGTGTGTGTGTGTAGTTAAAGCAAATTTTTAGCAGTATTTAAATGAACAAATTGACATATAAACATGTAATTTCTTCATGTCATGTAAGTGTATATACAAGATAAATATACTTGAGAAAAATTATTTCACGCATTTGTTCTATTATGGAACCGCTCGTGATATTATCGCTGATTGCCCATAATAGAACCGCTCTGTGATAAGTCTCTTTATTAGTAGGAGCTCGCCGCTAGGGTTTGCGCCTGGCCCTAACTCTCGCTACTCCTCAACACCGCTAGGGTTTGCGCCGCCTCTAACTCGTCACTCCCAACAAGATTTACTCTCGGTCTGCTCTCCCCACCTCGATGCCACCACCCGACCTCTGCCTGCCACCGCCTCGACTTCACACCGCCAGCCAGACACCACTCAAGATCAAGACAGTGACGCTTCGTGTCATTACCCCAAGGGTAATTACACTTAGGCATACGGATTACTATTCGCTTGCTCAAGAAACACCGCCTCCAACGTAATAGTAAGCCTTTATCAGGGTTACGCAGCAGAACAATAAGATAGAAACTGTACCTCTTTATTCCAGTAATAGCCACGCAAGGCTAAGGTTTTTACATAGCAATTTACAGCTAGTAAACGGGACTAAGTCCCCTCGCTCGCCTTCCTTGCCCCACCGGTCTTCTACTCGCCCCAGGCGTCAAATATGGCGCCCAACTCACCCTGGTCCTCGTAGTCCGTGCCATCTACTCCTGCGATTGCTCTGGTACCTGCATGTTCTTCGTCCCACTCAGGATAGTTCCCGGCCGAACTAGGATCTACAAAGGAGAATACTAACAAGGTTGAGTACACGAATGTACTCAGCAAGCATTAATAGCAAAGAATACACTAGATGACTATCTCTGGTTGTTATCACATTTTCTAAGTCACCTCATTTCTGAAAATAATTTGTTAAAACATTAGGTGGCAAATTTTAATACCGAAAACACTACTTATTACTCTGAGAGAAGAAAGACCCTTGGTTCCTCAGAGACTCCAATCTAGAGACCGCATGAATTCATGATTTTGTATAGCATCGCTGCAGCTTGTACCACTTTACCCATAGTTATTCGAGCTCTAAATGAACCGGTCCCCCGTGATTTCCATTGATGCGAGTTCGAGTCCGCATTACGTAACGCTTTCCGTGTTACGTGATCAAGTCTCCACCCATTACTTTCCGCTTGGTCGATTTAGTCACGCCGACCTCGCCATACAATCGAAGTTCCAAAGAATGTTGGTTGAGGCGCCATCGTCCGTGCTCAACACTCATCCTTGGGCCAACAAGACTTCCGAGCCCAAACACTCCAATGTGTCCTGCTAGGAGAATCTTAATTACGAACAATGTAGCATTTTTTCGCCACCAAACGGAAAATGGTTGGTACTCAATTTACTACTTCGCATCGAGCAAGAGTTTTGTTTGTCCTTATATTATAACCATATGTAAAAGGGCCCACCTCTTACCTCATCATTATCGCTGCCGCTGCTGCCGTGTTTTTCGCCAGGCCCCTTTACCCACATATTAATTCTCATTTCTTTCTTTCTTTCTCATTCTCATTTCTTTCATATTCATCTTAATCATTTTCATCTCAATCATTTATTTAAGTTTTGAGAAAACAATTTTGATGCAATAAACATAATAGTGCAATATACGGTTTACATTTAAATTAACTATATTTATGTTCAAGAGGATAGCTTGCCTTTGGAGTTGTAGGAAAGATTAGCGTTGAAGCAACTCTGATCAACGGCTCCCGTTGGTGCTGGTTCGTCCTCTGTAGCAATCGGCAACACGAATAATAATATAAGTAAATACATAGTGGATTTTTGAGTGATATAATAAGTATCTAAGTTAGTGACTCCTAATTGTTAGCACAGCTTAATTTAAATAAAACTTTTTCGAGATCTACACTAAGTTAGCACTCCCCAAAATAATCACTCTACTAAAAACGCACACTAAGGTCGACCACGTGAGGTTCACGCTTAACTGATTAAACTAACATAATTAATGATAGCTTATTTTACTTTAACCAATACTCAACCGACGGACTTATAAGAATGGTTAGCCGGATGAAGCCTAAATCGATTCATTTAGCCGCATAATTACGAAAGGCTAACAACTATTAATTTTATACAAATTCTTGTTGTTACAAACATTGATTACCACAATTTACTGGAATCCATACCATCTTCTTAAAATTTTCCTATACCAAACTTCCTAAACCAAATTCCTATTTTCTCCCACCTAAACCCCCATCTCCCAACTAAACCCTTTACCTAATCTCATTTCTCTCTCCTTCTCTTTACCCCAGCCGAAAATCCAAGCCTGGCTCCTCTATGCCCCATCTTCTTCTCAAACCTTCTCACAACTCCTCACCTCCTCTCTCTCCACCACCTCTTGGCTGTAATCCCCACATGGCGCCTCCTCCTGGCCGCCGCTCCCTTCGGTCCCTCATGATGCCCCTGCGGTGCCTCCCGACCACTTCCTCCCACACCTCCAGTCACATGGCGTGGCTCACTGGCTCGACCGCCCATGGCCCATTGCCACGCCTGATTCACCTTGGTGCTTGGCTGCCCTCCGGCGATGGCGCTGATGCGCCTCTCCTCATTCCATCTTTGCCGATTGGTTCAGCCTGCTGCCATGGTTGGACTGACCAGCCCCTCCTCGTGGGTCTCATCATGACGCTTTTCCTAGCCCAACACGACCTCCTACTCCTCGGGTTGCCACGCCTCATAGGCCACTGGGCCTGCCTCCACCTGGCCTCTCGCCCTCCTCCTATCCTACAGGCCCGACCTCCTCGCGGCCTGCACAGGCACAGCGCCTCGGCTCTCCTCAGCCTCGGCCCGGCTCAACCTGCTGCTCCTCACTGCGTCGCCCGCTCTTGGTCTCCGGCTGACAGGCCATGAAGCCGGCCAGCTATTCCCACGCCTAACCCTCTCCAACCTCCCCTCTAATTCTTGTTTTGCTTTGATTAAATTATTTTTGTTGATTTGCTATACTGATGTGAGCTCATTGTGCTAATGCATGTGTACTGGAAGAGATGGATGCGACTATGATGCTTGCTAATGGTGGTGAGGGTGGTGCTGCTAAAGCCTCGCTCTGTGGCAAACTCCCCCTTGCTTTCTAACCCAAATCCTCCCCTTGCTCTGTGATGAAAAATCGAACTAAGAGTTATAATTGCTAGTGAGGAATGATGGATGTACATGTGCATGGGTGAATGGCCAGGTGGTTGTGGGGAAATGGATGGTTACCTCTGTTGGTTTTGTGGGTTTTGTGGGTTTTGGGGAAGATGGTGATGCTGGCTGGGTGGTCTTGGAGCTCCTTGGTGCTCTTGATCCTCCTGGTTTTTGTTGCTGTCGACGCGGTCCTGGTGGCCATCGATGGTTCAACGCCATCGTCGCTGCCGCCCTTGCTCTCCAGTCTCCCTCCTGGCTCCTTGGCTCCCCTTCCTCCTTGTGCTCTCTTCTTGCTGCTATGGTCTTGGCTCTCGGCTGAGAAGAGATGGGAGGGGGATGAATGAATGTGTTGTGCTTTGCTTTGTGGTGCTGGAAGCTTATGGGGGATGCACGTCGGCTGGCTGGGGGGAATGAACTTGGTGGTGCTGGCTGGGGGGATGAACTTGGTGCTAGCTGGGGAAAAAGAATGTGAATGGGGTCAGGTTTCACGTGTGCGTGTTTGGTCTTACCAGGGGGCATGCATTCGGCTGGCTCCTCTTGGCTAGGCACAAGACCACTATGCCCTTGTGGTTTGTGGCTGTGGCTTCCCTAGGCCTTGCATGTGCATTCCCTCACTGTCCTTGGTTGTAACCAAAAGCTGGTGAGGCTTTGCTTGGTTCCTTTGGCTTGATCCATGGACGAGTAGGAAGCTCCCATGACCTTGATTGCTTTCTACTGGGTGGGCCTTCTTGCCTTCGGATGAGGAGAAAAGAGATGGGGAATGGCTTATGTGCTTGCGGCCTGCCTTGACTTCCTCTTTGTGCTCTCGGTGGCAACTAATCGCTTTTTTTGTGTGTTTTTGGTTGTCTACAGAGGTGAAGATCTGGACAAGCGAGAGGTGATTGGATAGAAGGCAAGGAGGGCTTCGGCGGAATGCATGCAACATTTTTATTATTGACTGCAAACTATTATGGTTTGTAATTATTTATATAACCAATGATGCAAATGAGATGATGAGGATGCACTGCTATTGTAATACTCCATGCAGACAAATGTGCTAATGACATGATGAAAGAAACTAAGGTTATGCTTGGATACTAATTTAATGGATCTTTTAATTATGCTAATTACCGATTACCGCTGAATAGATTAGCTTAATTACGCGGGTCCTCACAACAAGACACTACTGCACAAGACACTCGTACGATAGTAGTGTCTTGCGCAGTTTTAGGGTCGTGCCACAACTACGGTGACGCCGCCACCCAAGCCACTGGGCTTGGCCCCGCATGTCGCCTGTGCCGCCATGTCTTGGTTCTCCTGCTCGGCCTCCTGCGCTTGGCCCGTGGCCCCCTGGCTTTACTTTCCCCATCCTCCCTCTATTCTCCTCTAGATCTGTTAGCTTAATGTCTGTTGTTGAGTTTGATTTTTATGCTTGAGCATTAAGTTGTGTCCTGATGTTTGTGTGATTTATGCAAGGTGAAGGAGATGGATGAGGGTTATGTCAGGTGGTGGGTCGCCATTGGTTGCGCATTCTTGTCTCGAGGTATCACCCTACCTTACTCCCTCTCTACTACTGGTGTGGTGGCCGGGTTTGAACTGCTCAGTGATGTTAATAGTCTTATGCTGAAATTGAATTGATAATTAGTTCATATTAATAGTCCCATTGCTCTGTGATGTAATGGTGTTAATAGTCTTATGCTGAAATTGAATTGATAATTAGTTCATACTAATAGTCCCCTTGCTCTATGATGTAAACTGAGGGCTATTGGTGTATGTGCATTCTGTGTATCTTGCTTAGTTCATGTTTTAGGTTCAGATTGACGAAAATGAATGGGGCAAAATGGTGGGTTTGGTTAATGCTCTCTGATGGGTACTGAGGGTTATTGATGCCGGTTCTTTGCTTGGTTAGCTTACATGGAATCGATGTGGTTCGGATGGGGCTTGGCTGCAATTAACTTTTCATATTTGTGTCCCAGATCAAGTTCTCCTCCCTTGCGCCCCGTGCACGATATCGCCCCACCATTCTATTCTCATCTCTTCTCTATAAAACCTCTAAGCAAAGGGTCGCTTGTGCCTTTAAAATCGCTTTATATATATATATATATATAATATCGTTTGTAGTCTGACCCTTTTCTTGGGTCGTAAGGAGGATGAGACAGCTGCCACAAGCAACTTCTCATCGAGCCCTTGCATTCAAGAAGTAGGGCTGCAAGAGAAGCGTGACATTACAATTACCTCGGATGTCGCCGATAGGTAATTGGACTTGACATCAAGAAATGGTTAGTTGTCGATACATGAAGTTAATGGTTGGTTATTGCGATACATGAAGCCACTTGGCTTCATGTATCAGCAACTAGCCATTTCTTGATGTCAAGTCCAATTACCTATCGATGACATACAGGTAATTGTATGTTCACACGCCTTCTTGCAGCCTCACTTCATGAATTTGCAGGCTCGATGGAGAGGTTACCCGTAGCACTGTGGTCATCCTCCCTCACGCACTTCCTAAAGTGGCCGGAGACTACAAACGATGTAATATATATATATATATATATATATATATATATATATATATATATTTCTATTCCCTAGTGTAGTTACTCCCACTTCGATATACCACCTAAAAGAACTTAACATACTCTTTATCACTTTGGGTATACTCATATACTAATTATAAGATACTCCAATGCTAACCACATGAAAAAATTGCAAGAGAGTCTATAGTTTTTAGCATATTTTGTAAATACCTTCATATTCAAGATATAAAAAGGAGTATGTCTAAAAATTATACATACCACCCTAAAAGGTGTTAATACCACCTAGGTGGTATTACATACTGTGATACCACACATACATACTCTCGGTTATGCTAAGACACTCCCTTACGCTAGAGATACTAATAGGAGTAACTACACCCGGAGTAGGAAAAGCTTTATATATATATATATATATATATATATATATATATATATATATATATATATATATATATATATATATATATATAAAAAGCAGTTTTAAAGGCACAAGTAGCCATTGCTTGATGTTTTATTTATATATCATGCGGTTCGTTATTAACCGCTCGTGATAGATAGTTATCACAGATTTGTTCTTAACACGAACCGCCTCGTATTAGACATTTATCATGCATTTTCTCAACACGAACTCGTCTGCGTGATAGTCATATATCACGCATTTGCCCGAAGTTAATAACCGCTTGTGATAGCATGCTCACTGCACGGTTCAAAAACCGCTCAGGATGACCTCATGTCATCATCGACCATAAACTCGACGGCTCACGAAAACCGCTCGTGATGACGCTGAACCATCTGTGAAGGCCTTTTTCAGTAGTGACAAATGCGCCGAGCGTGATGACAGGGGTGGCAACCAATCGCTCATTTCCGTCACCGAGACCCCACATAGAAGGGGCATGAGCGCCAAAGAAGGATCATAAACATGATCGCCGGAGGATCCTTCGGCACCGTAGCCACCACAATTACCTGTGCATGAAGATTCCCACACCAGAGGGCATAGTCACGATGTGAGGGGACCAGGACCTCGCAAGGCAGACAGAGCTAGAGGCACTCTCACCAGTCCGACACGTCCACACCGTCGGGGTGGACACGAGGGACCAAACAAGCCCACCCTCAGCAAAATGGGTGCCGAAGCCCAAACCAGAGGGGCAACTTCGGAGAGTCCCCTGCAGGAGGCCTCCCCAGAGCAAACGGTGGCCCTCGGAGTGGAGCTCCCAGAGGAAGCTTGCGAAGCCATCCTCAAAGTACTCCATAGCAATGCAGACGTCTTCTCATGGGGACCAGAAGACATCCTCGGGGTTGCGCGGGGGACCATCGAACATCACCTAGTGGTCCGAACCAATGCATCCCCAAAAAAATAGAAGCTGCGGCGCATGTCGACAGAACGACTCGAAGTAGCAAAGAAAGAAATTGCCAAGTTACTCAAGGCGGGGGTCACCCGAGAGATCAAACACTCCGAATGGCTGGCCAACCCCGTTTTGGTACAAAAAAAGCACCGACAAATGACGCATGTGCGTCAACTTCACAGACCTCAACAAGGCATCCCCTAAGGACAACTTTCCATTGCCCCGCATCGACCAGCTGGTGGACGCCACCTTGGGCTACGAACTCGTGAGTTTCCTAGATGCCTACTCTAGGTATCATCAGATATTCATGGACAAGGAGGATGAACCGAAGACCACCTTCGCCACCCCCATCGGCACCTATTGCTTCACCCGCATGCCCTTCGGACTAAAGAATGCGGGTGCCACTTTTACCCAGCTCATCACGAAGGTGCTGGCCGACCAGCTCGGCCCCAATGTCGAAGCTTACGTTGATGACATAGTGGTAAAAAGCAAGTTTGCAAGCTCCCATATAGAGGACTTACAAGAAACCTTCGCCAACCTCCGGGCGGAGGGGATTAAGCTCAACCCCAAAAAGTGCACTTTTGGGGTCAAGGCGGGCAAGCTCCTGGGATTCCTCATATCCGAGAGAGGCATTGAAGCCAACCCCGAGAAAATCAAGGCCATCCAGGAGATGGAGCCCTCGGCAAATACCGAGAGGTACAAAGGTCGACGGGAGGCTCACACCCCTCGCTTGTTTCCTATCTCTCGCTCATGGCTAAGCCCTTGCCTTCTTCAAGACTCTCCGAGGGACGGAGCTGTTCTGCTAGACGAACGACTGTCAGAAAGCGTTCCAAGAGCTCAAACAATATCTCTCCCAATTACCAAGCCTAACCAGCCCGAAGCAAGAAGCGGCCCTCTTACTATACCTCACCACCTCCTCGTCGGCGGTGAGCACGGTCCTCGTCTAAGACAACAATGGACAACGCCTAGTGTACTGTGTCTCGGAGGCCCTCTAAGGGGCTAAGATCCGATACACTGAACTGGAAAAAGCTAGCGTAAGCCCTACTCATGGCCTCGCGCAAACTCCGGCATTACTTCTTGGTGCATGCCATCACGGTCCCAACGTCTTACCCGCTAGCGTTAATGTTGCGGAACAAAGACACCTCAGGGAGAATAGGCAAATGAGCGGCCGAGCTGGCACCCTTTGACATCACCTTCATGGCATGGACAACCATCAAATCACAAGCTCTAGCAGACTTCATGGCCGAGTGGACCCCGCACACTGAAGACTAGCAACCAGCCAAAATCGAGGCCCCGTGGACGATGTACACCGATGGATCTTGGTGCGCCACTGGAGCCAGTGCGGCGGCCATTTTGGTCATCCTGGACGGGCGGAGCATGTCCCACGCCGCCCGCCTCGACTTCCCAATGATAAATAATGCCTTAGAATACAAGGTGTTGTTGTTGGGCCTCCGCAAAGCAAACGCACCGGGAGCAAAGCGGGTGATCATCAAAAGTGACTCCCGCCTTGTGGTAGGCCACTTTGACGGGTAGTTTATGGCAAGAGGCCCCAAAATGGCTAGTTACCTGGCTGCGGTACGAACAACATCAACACACTTCTTCGGCATCACCATCCAAGCGATACCTAGGGGCGACAACGAGACAGCAGATAAGCTGGCGAAAGTGGCTAGTTCTGGCCAATGCCCCCCACCCGAAGTCTTCCACGAGATACTAAGAGCATCTTCGGCAGCACAAGGGGTTGCGTCCAAAGCACAAGGGGCCCCACCCGAAGCATAAGGGGCCGCGCCCGAAGCACAAGGGGTTGCGCACTTAGTGCTCCTTATTGTCAGGGCGGACTAGCGAGATACCATCATCAAGTAGCTCGTGGGCGAAGAGCCTGAAGACGCGGCCGAAATAAGGCGCCTCCGACATAGGCCAGAAATTACCACATGATCGCCGGGGAGCTCTACAAGAGGGGCGTCTGTGCCCCCTTCCTACAGTGCGTGTCCCAAAAAGAGGGCCAGTCCCTCCTAAAGGATATCCACGAGGGCCTATGCGGTGCACACCAAGCACCCCGTGGCCTCGTAGGGAAAGCCTTCCGCTAAGGATTCTACTGGCCAACAGCGCTCCGGGATGCGCAGGATCTCGTTCAACGCTGCCAGGGGTGTTAGTGGGCCACCAAGACATAAAAGCACCCTCGCCCCACAAAGATCCCTCGCTTCGTCGCCCTTCGCACGATGGGGGCTAGATATCATCGGACCTTACCCGGTGGCCAAGAGCAACCTCCGCTTCGTGTTCATCGCCATCGAATATTTCTCCAGATGGGTTGAAGCCGAGCTAGTCGCCAAAATCACGGTCGCAGCAGCACAATGATTCGTGTGGAAGAACATAATTTGCCGGTGTGGGGTACCGCGCGACACCGACACCGACAAGGGCACCCTGTTCGACTCAGTGGTATTCCAAAAATTTTGCCAAGACCTGGATGTAACAATATGCTTCGCATCCGTCGGACACCCCGAGTCCAACAAGGCAGTCGAGTGGGCCAACGACAGCTTACTAGAGGGCCTGAAAAAATGCATCGTAGGCCCCCCGAAGGGACTCTAGCCCGAGGAGCTCCACAAAGCCCTATGGGCACTTCACACATCACCAACAAGGGCTATAGGCTTCTATCCGTTCAAGCTCCTCTTCGGTGACGAAGCCATAACCCCAGGGAAGTCCACAGCCAAGTCTCTCCGAGCAACGGCCGAAGCCAACCCAGCAGGGCGGGAGATCTCCCTCAACCTGCTCGAAGAATACCACGTACATGCCATATCAACCATGTCCAAGTACAGCGAAGGTGTCACACGGGCGTACAACCGAAAAGTCAATATTCGCCCCCTAGCACTAGGCGACATGGTTCTCAAGCGAGCCGCAAATCCCGCGACCATAGGCAAGCTGGAGTCCAAATGGGAAGGGTCGTACATCATCACCCATAGCACGCGGGCTGGGTCCTTCTACATCACAACACCGGAGGGATAGCAGTTGGACTACACATGGAATGCAAAGAGCCTCCGGAAGTTCTATCCTTAGGGCCTATGTAAAAACTGGCTGTGCTTGGGAAATCGCCCTGTCGCCCTTACACGGTGTGGGCATGTACAAAAATAAATGTACCTTGTGGCGTTTTGCCCCCATTCAATGAAAAAGCACTAGCAGGCCACAACAAAGACGCCGTGCGTGGCCTTCGGCCCCGGTACACACCGATGCCCTTCATAGGTATGAGTGTATAAACAAAGACACCACACAGGGGAGGACGGCGTCGATCTTCACCTCCCCCTCGCAAAAAAGTTAGGCCTCCCCGGAGCCCTATCTAAAAAAGTAATGTGGATGGTGCGAGGCTTCCCCCCCCCTCTCGCAAAAAAGTTATGGCTCCCCGGAGCTCTATCTAAAAAAAGTATGGGGACGGCGCAAGGCTTCGCCCCCCCTCGTAAAAAAGTTAGGGCTCCCCGGAGCCCTATCTAAAAATATATAGGGGACGGCGCGAGGCTTCATCCTCAAGAAAAAATTTAGGGCTTCTGGAGCCCCATCTAAAAAGTATAGGACGGCGCGAGGCTTCACCTCCCCCAAAAAAGTTAGGGCTCCCGAGCCCTCTCTAAAAAGCATGGGGCAGCGAGGCTTCGCCCCCTCCCCCGCAAAAGTTAGGTTTCCAAGCTCTATCTAAAAAGTATGGGGACGGCGTGAGGCTTCGCCTCCCTCCCGGCAAAAAGTTAGGCTCCCGAGCCCTATCTAAAAAGTATGGGGACGGCCAAGGCTTCACCCTCCTCAAGAAGTTAGGGCCCGTGAGCCCTATATAAAGTATGGGGGACGCAAGCAGCACCCCCCAAAAAAAAAAAAAGAAGGAAGCCAAAACGACCAACAATTATACATTATTCATCACAACCTCATACATAGCATACCAGGCCAAGCAATAAGAAATTGCATAATAAAAATATGTTACAATACACTCACCCGCAAAGATACGGACACAACATGACCATATCAAGCGTCTACAAACGATTACATACCTCAACCTCGCTACACATCCACACCCAATGCAACATACAACATACTGAAAGGCGCGCGCACCACGGCAAGACAACCACGGATTTAAGTCCCACACCTTCGTAAGGCCGCCATTCCAAAGAGATCCTCGCTTGAGGGCCTCTTGCCATAAATTTAAGGTACTCCACCTTCGCGCCCCAATCACACATGGACCCGGGGGAAACTTCCAAGGAGTCCCTTGCTCCCGAATCCGCACCTCTACCAGACAAACGACAACCCCCAAAAGACCAGATTCTCAAGACGCCGCTCGCCGCTTCGCCGAGCAAGCCAGAATTCCTCCATGGAACCATCTGAATTCGTCTTCTTCCACCGCTGCCACTTAGCGCTATGTACACTACACCCTGGTAGCACCCACGCAGGGGCCAGACGGACAAGAGGTCATGCTGTCTTTGACCTCCAGCAAGTGGCATAGCCTTAGTCCCCGCCTCCGGAGGTTGTGGTCTCACGAAGGGCATTTAAACAGCGCTGCTCATCCTGTAGGTCGCCAAGGACATGTATAAATAACCAAAGCCAGGGACACAAGCATCATCTGAAAATCTTATTTTCATCAAAGACAGAGGTCGTTACACAAAAAAGGGGTCAACCTCTACAAAAACCGCTCCAAAGCGCAACAGACAAAAGCGAAGCAGGCACAACTACAAGCAAACCAAAGGCCCTAGATTTTGAACATCAGTAATCTAAAAAAAAAGTTTGAGCTGCTTCGGGCAAGCGGGGGGGGGGGGTCACACCTTATCTCCGTGGGTGGACCCCCGCTTGCCGGACTCCGGGTCCTCCACCGAGGTTCCTACCGAGGCCTTTCCCTTCACCTGTTGGGCCTGGACCACCTGGAATGACTCCGTCGTAGCCTCATGGCCGCGCAGCGTCCATAAGTCCTGCTCTAGGACTTTGCTAACCCTCCGCGTCCGACGCTGCGCAGCGAGGGCATCCATATGAGCGCACCCCACCTTGTCAAGAGAGGCAAGGGTCGTCGACCAAGTGACCTTTGTGCAATGATCGCTGTACGCGCGAGCCACGTGCAGGCATTTCGGAGACGCTCCAAGGTTATGTCCATATCTGCCAGCCGGTGACACCTCGGGGAGGTATAGTGCTGAATTCCGCCATAGCTCCCTCGGGAGCCTCCATTGCCCCCCCAAACGGAAAGACCAACGACGTTCGATAGATCCCGCTCCGCCTGGATCTCCTCCTCAAGAGCTGCCTAGACGCCCCATAGAGTCTGCACATCGCCTTGAAGGGTGGTGCGCTCTGCTTCCAGGCCTGCCACTCGAGCCTCCAAGGTCTTCACCCTCTCAGCAAGAGAGTCGCGTTTGGCGCTTAGGGCCCCGCTCTGGGCATGCTCCGCATCAACCCTCTTCTGAATCTTAGCGAAACCATGAGAAATGTCATCGCTAATGGCCCGTGACAGCATCAAGGTCTACATGGGCAGCAAAACATCAAGACAAAAGGGAGAAGACGAAAAGCAGGGATACTGGGGAAAACCAACCTTTACAGCATTCGTCTCGACACTTCGGAACATGTCCTTCAGCGATGTCTTCCGAAAGAGCTCCTGGACAAGGGGCGGGGTAGCGAAGTCAGCAACCGCCCCACAAACATCGGAAGACCTCACGACCTTGAAGTCGTGCCACACACGAGGACCTGTGTCCACCGCCTTATAGCAATGGCGGACATTGGCGATGGCGCCGCCTCGGAACCCACCGAAGCGGAGTCACCACCACCCGCCTTGCCACCTCCATCGCTCACCACTGCACCACCAACAGAAGTTAGATCGGTACTCTCCAACAATAATAATAAAAAGATACGTACCAACGGGCAACCGCGGGGTAGCATGGGCATCCCCGATGACTTCGGCGCCCCCTCCATAAATGTGCGACGGGGGTGTTGGCACTGGAGGACTCCTCGACAGTAAGGCACGTTACACCGAATGTGCCTATCGCCTTGTTTACCTCCGACATAGTATGCTCGACGTCCTCCGCTTTGGCACCCTCCGCGGGTGAAACAGCGCGCTCATCGGATGAAGAGCTGCTGGACCTGGAGCACTCCACCAGCTCCGTGGTGCCCTCTGCCATCCTCTTAGTCGGTTGCTCCGTCACGTCCTCCGCACTATGGGAAGGGTCGCCGGCGTCACGAGGGCAAGCGACGCGCAGGGGGGCCACAGCAATCGGCCCCGCACCTTCGACCTCAGGAAGACGAGCACATTTCTTTTTCCCCGCATTTGGGTCCGGGGGCTCAGAAAGACGAACCGACGTGGTGTACGTGCAATTCAAGCGTGCCTCCCTCACAACCAAACGATAAGCCAGATGCTCTCGCCTGCAGGGCCTAAGAGCACTCATGGCGCTACCGCTTCAATATGGACGCGCCGCCAGACATAACGAGGTTTTGATTAGTTTAAAACACCGTGCAAAATAGGGCACGAAGCGAGAGAAAATAAAAAACATACCTTCATGCCCATCCACAGTAAGGACCAGGAACCCGGACATCGGAGCCCCGAGCTCCACCCTCCACTCCTTAGCCAAAGGCCAGATCTCGAAGGCACATAACTCCTCTACCAGGTCCCGCGTGGAGAGTCGCTTCGTCGTATCCAGCAGAAGATAGAGAAGGGCCTCCTCCCTGGAGGTAAGGACAATCTCGGGAGTGGCGGTAAGTTGTATCATCCCACCCCGAGATTGGAGACCATCCTTCGCCGGACAAGTATGGTAAAACCACCTCCGCGTCTAATCCGTCTCCCAACGGTTGCACGCTGCCGGGGCAGGGACATACATTTGGCACCGTGCCTTGAGCTAGAAATTGACACTGCCAAAGTTAAGTGCCTCGCCCGTGCTTTTCTTTTTCTTCGGCTGGCGGCGCCTGTCGTGAGGGTAGGCGAACAGGCGCTCCTCACCGCTGGCCTCGGCTGATCTCAGCATCCACTCAAAGACCCCCAGCTTTACGATGGAGTTCGGTGTCAACTGCGCCAACTCCACCCCGTAAAGCTGAAGGACCATGGAGATAAGCTCGATGCAGGGAATTCGAAGGCTGGCATCGAGGAAAGCAATGAAGACCGCTGCTTCGTCCTACCGGGGCGCGTGCATCGTCTCCGACCCAAGAGCACGAGGGTCCGGAGAACAAGGTCCGTCATGGTAAATCTCCCCAGATCGCTCGTATATGAGGCCTCACCTCCGCCATCCTTGCTCCACTTCGTCATATCCGAAGGCCTTAGCAAAAACCCTCGTAACTCGTTAGCGCCACAAAGAGAGAAGGCTAGAAGGTTTAATGGGCAACTAGAATAAACCACGATAAGAGCAAGGGGGAGGGGGTGCCCCTTATTTATACCCACTAGGGACACAAACGGACAAAACAACAGGAGCACCGAAGAGCCACAGACCAATACCAACGTGATACGTGGCAGCAAGCAAGGCCACCCTATCGACACCATTATGTTCACAACCCCCACCCACCGCGCACGCCCTCCAAAGGTACAACATCAATGCTGACCGGTGCACCACACCCGAACAGGCGCTAGCGGCATTGACTATCCATAGCACGCGCCCCAAACCGCAGGGAAGACTCCGAGGCCAACCTCCGCAACACTAAATCCTGTCTAAACAACGCTTCGCCAGGTCGAAGGGGATGGTGTGCTTGGACCCTCTGGGAGAAAGGCACAGTTTCAGCCATGACGAAGCAGGATCTCGACCGCGAGGGGCTTGTCGTAGGGGCAACCCCCACGACCCGGTGAATAGAAGGCTACAAAAGGAGCCCCCTGAAGGCCGCAGGAGGCACCCTAAAGGGGGCCCGAAGGCCGCAGGAGGCGCCCAAGGCCACAGGAGGCACTTTAGAGGAGGCCCGGAGGCCTAAGGGGGTTCCCCCATGGGGCCACCCGGCACCTCGAAAGGCTGTCTCATGGATACCAAGGGCATCTAGGGACCCTCGCCCTGCAGCTGCCCCGCAGCAGGCGAAGGGAGGAGAAGACAAATGGACTAGGTGCACCAGCTGGGTGAGCCAGGTCTAAGAAAGCCCACCATGGGCCAGAGGCTACACGTAGGGGTAGGAGAAGACTCTACAGTCCCTATACAGGTAGTACCTTCTTAGGGGTAGATCAGCAATCTTATGTATCCCGCCAAAAGGTTATAAATAGCCCTCTCCCCCATGTAAGAAGGAGAGGCTTTTTTTTAGGCATTATCAATACATACTCACTTCTTCTGACACTGGTCCCTTCACCGAGGACCCCTCAGTCACTCTTAGACACCAGGGGTCCCCTTTTTTCTACTGTCTTGCTACGACAAGTACTTTGCATGGGAATTCATGAAACCCTAATTTTCGAAACCTAAAATCCAAATTTTTGAGACCTAAATCCTTAATTTTCAAGATAATTTCAGAACACATATAAAATTGTCCAAACATCACACAATCAAGTCCACTATGTAAGGAGCCTTCAAAACAAAATTCATAATTTTTAGAGCTCATTTTCTATATTTACAAATTCCTACAAACAGTGCATTTAAATGAAAATGCAAGAAAAAATTAGAAAGAATAAAATTATGAAAAAATTACATAAGCAAGTACACCGTATTAGGAGCATTCAAATAAAATTTTATAATTTTTTGAACTTATTTGCTATATTTTAAAAATACTACAAATACAGCTGAAACCTTAATTTCCGGAGGAGATAGAATCCGCACGGCCGCCGTGCAGGACCACCTTCACCGCATGGTGCCCATGCGGGAGGCACTCCACCGACGGTGGCCGTGCAGCAGCGGGCAGGTGTCGTCTCCTGTGCCTCCACCGTGCGGTGACCGTGCGGCTCGACGGTATTTTTGTAAATTGCGCGTGACGACGGTCATTCTTATAAATACAGGACGAAAATACGCGGCAAAAAAATCTCCACACGCACAGCCGCTGGCCTCTCTATGTATATTCCACAAGGAACGACGCATGAACGATTCCACTCTGTCACGTGAGCCACAAGCCCACAACAGCCACATCACCCGTCCCGCTCTCCCCAAAAATTATTCTCTTCTTCTCCCGCATCCACTATTCCACTACCACTCCGCCTTAAACCTGTCTCCGCCATGGTGCTCGCCTCCGCTGCCGCCGCTGCCCGACCCAAGCCCTTCTCTTCCTCCTTGTGCCGCCCCCACCCTCACGGCCTTTCTTGAGTGTCCTGCCAAGCAGCCACTGGCCGGCTATGTCCCCTGCCTCTTTTGCTTGCTCCTGTTGTTGCATTGGGTTTGTTGATGTTGCGTGTGGATGCATGCATGATGGCCGTGTGTGTTAATGAAAACTTAAGGTTGGGTTCTTAATTTCACTCGTTCAAAGTTAGAATTCTTTGATGCCTCTTTATCAACTTTGTCTCTATTTTTCTCCTCTAGGAGTATGTCAAATTTTGATGTGGCAGATGGATTTTATGGAATAGTTCAAGCAGAGGAATCCTGTACATATTTTCAAGTCTATTTAGCAACCAGAAATTTCACTTGCTTGTGCCTGATTGGGTTTGAAGCCTTGAGGGTGATCTTGGTTCTCCCTCGGGTGAAGCAAGTAGGCATGGAATGCGTCCGCGTGAAGTGTTTTCCCGGAGAGAGTGTAAATGGAAGAAAAGAAAGGAGGAGTTTTTGGCTGAAATGAGGAGTTTTTTTTATTTACAATAACAAAACTAGTTTTACTGAGTTTAAAATGACAAAAATGATATTTTTATCATACTAATTTACCGCAAAAACCACGTGTCCCGCTCACAGACCACGGCATACCGCACGCCGTGCTCTCAGATCGCAATAGACCACCTGTCGTGCTCCTTTTCAGCAGCAGGAATGTGCGCAGTCGCTCTGCTGCGCTGACATGCCGCGAACTGCGACAAGCGGTTTCCTGTGGTCTGAAAACACGGCATGTCATCTGTCAGGATAAATTAGCGCGATAAAGAATCGAGATGCTAGTTTCGTTCTAAGAGAAAACCAAATAAGCCAAAGTCTCAGAAAAGATGGCAGGTAGGCTTACTGGCGGAGTGGCAGGTACTGGAGCAGCCAAGCCCCTCCCCCCTCTCCCAAAAAAGGCAAAGCGGAAAGGAAGAAACATCCCCATCTCTCCTCCTCCCCTAGAGAGAGAGATAGACAGAGGAAGCAGCACAAAACAGACGAGAGAGGGCTCCTCCCCTCACCGGCTTCACCTGCTCTGCTGATTCTGCTGCCCCCTCCCCTCCCCTCCCCGTCTCCCACCCGCCTCGATCCGATGCGCTCTTAGCCTGCAACCAACCACCCCCGCGGTTGGCTGTCCCCTCCTCCGATCCACCTCCGGTCATCGAACCGCGGCGCGCCTATATATACCCCCACCCCGGCGCGCCTCCTCTCCCGAACCTTCCAGAACCCTCCCTCACGCCGAGCTCCCCACCGATTCATTTCATTCGGATGGCCGTAGTCGAGACCTCCGCCGACCACGCCGCCCCCTCCGCGGCCTCCCCCGAGCCGTTCCGCCCGGAGGGGGACGCCGGCGAGCGCGAGATGCGGGATCTTGAGGACCTCCTCTCCAAGCTCAACCCCATGGCCGAGGAGTTCGTCCCGCCCTCCCTCGCCGCGCCGCCCGCCCACGCCGCAGCCTACGGCTACTACCCCAACGGCGGCGGCTTCGCGTCGGTCGCCTCGCCGGGCCACGGCGGGGTCGTCGGCTTCCCCGCCGCCGATGGCCTTGGCGGCCGCGGCAGGGTAAGCTCGAGGGGTGCCTTGACCTTGTCGATTCTTCCGGGGTGGTGTCCCGTTCCTCTGTTTCTGACGCCTGTGTTCATTTTTGATCTGCTCGTTCTCACGTGCAGAAGAAGGTTGGAGCAGGGTACGGCGGCCACGGCCACGGGGGCAAGCGGCGGATGAACAGCCGCACGAGCATGGCCCAGCGCGACGAGGTGATCCGCCGGACGGTCTACGTCTCCGACGTCGATCACCAGGTCAGCCCACGGATCCATTTCTGCACCTTCCCTCCCTCTATTGATTCTGCCTGCGATGCCTCGCTCGTTCGTTCGTCCTAGACACGTTTAATCTCATCAGTTAGATTTGGGGGGTTTACCGATTGATTGATATGTGAATTGTGATGTCGTTTTGCTACGTTCTTGGTACTTGCTGTGACGATTGCTCAGTTAGAATTGGGGTTCTGGCTGGCATGGCACTCGTGCTGTTGAGAGGGGGAGAAAATCACAACAGGATGAGACCATGACATGAGATGATGTAGTGTGTAATTAATGGATGGATGGTTGGGATGTATTATACGCTACCATGTTGCTACTTTTGGTCATCCTTTTGTTGCTTTGGTAGATTTGGATGCCACTTTCACTGTAGTTTATTTTTGCACTTGTTGGTTATTTGTTTCGTATGGAATCTGGAAAGTCGTATGGGCTGTTTTTCCTTTTATGTGCTTGTGTGAGGCGCAGGGGGCCTTTATTGTGTTCTTCTCTGATTTGGGGTTGTTATTTTCTTGGCTTCTTCACATATCATATGCTCCTGTTTGCGGCATGTCAGGTAGCTTTGGTGCATGTACCACACTTGTCGGTTTCATTGGATTTCTTGTTGGATTAGGATACATGTTATTACTGGTTTATCTAGTATCTGCCAACTTGTTGACCCTTAATGTAGGCGTTTATTTAGTAGGGGCGAAGTTTCTTATTCATGAGCCCTGCTTTCATGCTCCTTTTATGGAGTGATCATAGGAAGAAACAGTAAGTATTCAAACCATGCCCTATGGTAGATTGCCTGCTACAAATTTTAGATGTCTCAGGCCTATGGATTCCTGCATTTACCAAATAATGCTAGATTTGATAATGAATGTACATGATTTCCTATTTGGTGAAACACAGATAGTAGGGCCAGATTTTATGAATTTCTGTTAATGCGCGTGCACAGTTACTTTTATGCTTTCATTGGCTGCATTGGGTATGATTGTTGATTTATTAGATCATGTACAGTATTGATAAGCGTGTAGATTATGTCGATTCTCCTGCTTGGTCTTGTATTGTTTGTATCTTATTGTAATTGTTTTCTTAAAAAAACTTATTCTAGCTGGCATCTATGGTTCAAGTCGTAGCTTGGAGCGATATTGCTCATATTTGCATTCTGGAAAGGAACATAGACATACCTGGTTGTGCATGAACATTTGCTAAGATCAAGGCATTGCAATTAGAAATGTTTTAGATGACTGATTCTGTTAAGATTCATGACCGCTGCTTTCATGTTCCTTTTATGAAGTGATCATAGGAAGTAAAAGTAAATATTCAAACCATGCCCTATTGTAGATTGCCTACTACAAATTTTAGATGTCTTGGGCTTATGGATTCCTGTATTTTTCAAAGAATGCTAGATTTGAGAGTGAACGCACAAGATTTCCTATTGGGTGGAATACAGATAGGACCAGATTTTACGATTTTCTGTTAGATGCCTTGGGTATGGTTGTTGATCTATTAGATCATGTACAATATTGATAAGTGTGTAAGTCATATTGATACTCCTGCTTGGTCTTGTAGGTTTTGTATTTTATTATAATTGTTTTCTCAAAAAGACATCTTATTCTAATTGACATCTATGCTTCAAGTCATGGTTTGGAGCAATATCTCTCATATTTTGCATATCAGAAAGGAACATAGACGAATTTGGCTGTGCATGAACATTTGCGAACACCATCGACAGGTTTTAGATGACTGATTCTATTTACTAGTGAAAGCATTTCTAAATTTCTTCTGTATTGCATGGTGATCAATGTTTCATTTGATATATGTACACAAGCGTGGTTGTCCCTTCAGAAAGAAAGAGACACTTTATCTTTCTCTGTGGTGTCACTGTTTTTCCCAAAGAAAAGGAGCACAACATCTTACATAGTATTTTCTACCTTGTAATTGTAATGTTTATATACCTCATAATAGTAACGTTTATGCATTAGCCATGCGCTGCACACGTTCATTGGCTGTAAATTCTCGTAATAGTACTCGTATTCTTGGCTGAGGCGTGTGAAACATTTAGCAGATGTATTCTTTCTGCCTTGTTTGAACTTCCGTTGACTTAACATGTAATACCCCGGCTTGCTCGTAGTGCGGCCCATGTGTAGTTGTGTGGTGGGATTATTTCCACATTGCTTGTCTAAAGTAAGTTGTAGTAGTATTCCACATTGCTTGTCTAAAGTAAGTTGTAGTAGTATACAATACCTGTTGGATCTAAACGTAGCCCCTCCGGGTTAACCCGTTTACCCGAAGCGAGGAAGAAAGTGTAAGTGGGTGCTATGTGTGTGCGGGTCCGCCCCACGGTGGGTTGGGGAGGAGGCCTAGCTACTAGCCAAGGCACGTGCTTCTTGTCTTGGGGAAGAGAAGGAGTCGGGTTGATTATTTGACCAGCAGGTGTTCAGGCGAGTGGGCGGCGGCATTGAGCGAATTTTGGGCCAGAGTATTACAGATGATATCAAAGCATCAACCTTTGCTGCACGGGGCGTAGGCATATGACGCATGACATATGTGGGTCCGGAGTGGACACACGATATGGCATATGTGCTGGCACGGGACATATGGATGTGTACCGTGGGGTGGTTCTGTGCATTTGCCGCGTATGCGGTGTGCCGCCGAGGGCGTTAGCCCTTGGGGGGGGGATGTAATACCCGACCATCTTGTAGTGCGGCCCATGTGTAGTTGTGTGGTGGGATTATTCCCACATTGCTTGTCTAAAGTGAGTTGTATTAGTATATAATGTCTGTTGGGTCCAAACGTAGCACATCCGGGTTAGCCCTTTTATACGAAGCAAGGATGAAAATGTAAGTGAGGTGTTATGTGGTCCGTCCCATGGTGAGTTGGGCATTGAGCGGATTTTGGGCTAGGGTGTTACATAACATATATGGAACAAGCGGATACATATGGATGTGCCTTTTTGAGTGTCATTCCAGGTGTTGTTTTATATAACCTGTTCATAGAGGGGTTTGAACTTGGGCTCAAAGTTAGCACGAGCTCCGGTTCATTCAAACTTTTTTTTATGGGAGCATATATTCTTTAAGGCCGTTTTTGAGATAAAGTTAGGCCTCATTGAGAAGTTGACACTTCTCATTGTTTATGGTCTCATAGGGCTTGCCTGGTATTTCAACCCCAAAACTCGCCTTTAGTCTTTCCATCTATTGTATTGTTCCTGGTATTGAAGCTTAAATGGGACTCGGAAGTTTCCTGTTTTAGTTTGATGGCAAAGATACATGATTTTGCTTTGTAGTATAATCTGTAGAGCACAGAATCCTTATGCAGTCTACATTATATTAAGTATATGGCACATTATTACCACTAGTAAGATGTCAATCGATTGCTAACTTCTTTGCATGCATGTTTCTCAGTAATAGTTAATCGGTTGAGGCTTTATTAAGACGTGCAGACAAAATCTTCCAAAGATGTGCAGACAAAATCTTCCAATTGTATCTTTGTATGTTTGCAGCATTTGTTTTATTTATTTTTATATACCTTGTAGCTTTAGTTTTTCATCCCTTGAAGAAATTGTGAAACAAGGGCAATTTTGATTTTCCTTTTCGGTAAGGATGCCGCCTCCACTATCTGTGTTGTACTCTGTCTTTAGAGTGCTGCTGGGTACTTTGCATCTGTCTTTTTTCCTGTGTTCTGTAGGGTTATGTTGGTTCGTAGGTGCAATGTTATGCCTAATCTGACATTCAGCACTTATTTATTTACTTTTGATTTGGCTGCTGTGACCTTTTGTATTTGATAAAGCTTCAAAACCTAACTTATGGAGCCTGTTGAGTTCCATATTTATGTTAGCTTCTTCTGTTTATCGTTTATCCGCTGTTGTATTGTGTTAAACAATCTTCAGGTCTTTTTTACTTTCATCCAGTTGCAAACTGGCAATTGTATGTAGGTTTATTGCTTATATCTTTCTTGGTGTTCAGGTCACTGAAGAGCAACTGGCAGCACTATTTATCAACTGCGGGCAGGTACATTATGTTGGCAATTTATTTGGTTCCTCATTTGTTTTCTGAGGACACTGCATAATCTTGGATTTTTCTTTCTGAAGGTTGTGGACTGTCGTATGTGTGGGGACCCAAATTCAGTTCTTCGTTTTGCTTTCATAGAGTTTACTGATGGGGGTAAGTTTTTGAATGATAATTAGACATGCTTAGGTCAATTGTGCATTGGTTAAAAATCTGCCCTTTTGCAGAGAGTGCAAGGGCTGCTCTAAATCTTTCAGGAACTGTGCTTGGATATTATCCTGTTAGGGTTCTGCCATCGAAAACTGCCATCGCACCAGTCAATCCAACATTTCTGCCCAGGGTAAGCCAAATTTTAGGAATCCACATATTTGTCTGAGTTTCATTGTTCATGCTTACTTTAGTGGATGTACACGCCATGTCTAAAAGTTTGGCCTTCTTTGTGGTCTGCAGTCTGATGATGAACGTGAGATGTGTGCAAGGACTATTTACTGCACAAACATCGACAAGAAGGTTTGCTACCCTACAATTGGACTTTGCATCTATATATTCTTTACACTTATGTTTCTGTTTTATTTGATGCACCTGGTACAGGTCTCTCAGGCAGATGTGAAATTGTTCTTTGAGTCAATATGTGGAGAGGTTAGTCATTCTTTACTTCAAACTTCCTTTCCCTATTATACTATGTACATTGCCACTGTAATTGAAATGCAATTCAAGCAACAACATGTTCATTCGCACATTGCAATATCTCTGTTACAGGTCTATCGGCTGAGGTTGCTTGGTGACTATCATCATTCTACTCGCATTGCCTTTGTGGAGTTTGTGATGGTTAGCATGATGCCTTGTCTGTTTATATTTGTGTAAAAGTATTGCAACATAAAGTTCTGTTCTAATGTATTTTTAGTGTTACTGGTGGGTGAGAACACCATATACTATTTAAAATTCGACAATGCTAAACTGTGTTATTTGGGAATCATATCACGGACATTCCTAGCATGCCATATGTTTGCTTGAAGCTGGGTTTCTTGTACCATCAGTTTCGGTTTCTCGCCAGTTTGTTGTGGTTTCTAGCCAGGTAGCATTTTAGCCTTGATTACCCAACTCAATTGAGCCAGAAATCGGCATGAAACCAGCCCAATCTTTGTCCGAGAGTTTTAGCTCTGATCACACAGATTAATTAGCTAGAAAACAGTTGGAAAGCATCATGTTTTGAATGAAAACTGTGGAACAATGAGTTAGGATGTGTTTGGTTTCTGAAAGGATTGTTTTCCTGTTACTGTTCTCTTCTGTTCTACTCCATTAGTCTTTCCTGAGCAATGGTTACTGGTTTATGAATGATACACGTTTGGTTGGTTGGTATCTGTGAGTTATGATCTGCTGTTCTGATGTCTAGCATTGCATGGCAATCTAGGTGGATCTTTTAAGATCATGTCTTAGAACCTGAAGCGGTCCTAAGTACGGTCAATGTTTACTTGTTACTGTTCTCTTCTGTTCTACTCCATTTAGTCTTGGTAGCCCCCCCTCAGTGGTGGTTGTTTTCCTCGTTTTCTTAACTGGTTTCTATCTTTAGGTTAATTTTTTTATTAATTTTCAGGCTGAAAGTGCTACTGCTGCTCTCAATTGCAGTGGTGTGATACTGGGTTCCTTGCCAATAAGGTAAAAACGCGGTCTTTAAGACTTGAGCATATTGCTAGCATATGTATAAATAACCTGTTTAGTTCTGGAAATGATTAGGTGCCTTACTGATATTTCAGGGTGAGCCCGTCAAAGACCCCCGTGCGTCCCCGTGCACCTCGCCAACTGATGAACTAGATGTTGTAGGTACAGGAGGTGCCGATGGCACTGCTTATATATATAGAGAGATAGACATATATGAAAGAGAAATTAAGATATATGTCTTTTCCTTTGAAGTTATTCGCTCGACCTTCTTTTATTGTACCTTCAGTGAGTATCTACACTCCGAGCGGAGGGGGAAAAATCGGAATCGGGTTGGTGTTTACCTTTGCACATAGAGCTTCTTAGAAGCGGGTCTGACGCTTTTGCCCTTGATGCGACAAGGCGAAACTCCTGGACTTTTGTCTTGTGTTCAGTTGTTTGCTGTGTCTTGTTTGCCACTCAAAACCTGGAGAGCTCATTACTTGAAAAATGATGAACACTCACCATTATGCTGTATCATTTGCCCCCGTGCTATTCCACCCCCCCTAGCGATACGTTGTCAGCAGATTGATACAGATTGCATACGCATAGATAGAGCTTGTGTCCGTACAGTATTCACCTCGTTTTTTCAGTTTGGTCAACAATGGTAACTGCACCTAAATATGGGCAATAGCCACAGAAGCAGGAGCATGTGAAGTTTCAAGGCAGCAGCCTACAGGTGAGGAGAGAGAGAGAGAGAGAGGAAAAGCAAGCAAGGCAGCTAGGATGATGTCGTCCTCGTCCAGTCCCAGACGAGACGAGAGGCAGCTATCCCCACCGCCCCACCCCCTGCTCAATAATGCGCCCGCGTCCCACGCCGATCCCCATGCCCCCTCAGCGCCGTGCAGTACCGCAGGTGCAGGTGCAGGTGCAGTGCCTCTCTCTCTCATCACTGCCTCCTCCCTCTCGACTCTCTCTCTCCCCCTCTGATTATCACTACTAAAGTAAGGAGTAATCTGAATCTGATGATGATTTACCGTGGGCTAGCTGCATCTGCGCGCACAGCGCCTTGCTGTCTGGACGGAACGGGAGCACACAGAGCCAGCGACAGTTGCCGATGCATGATGCGCAGATAGACGCCGCACCAGATCTCATCTCAGGTAGTTGGACTTGGACAGATCGATAGAGCTCCAACCTATGTCTGTTATTCTCTACCGTCATATTATTCTCCACGCCGGTCTTGGAACCTAGTATTTTCAAAGGAATTCTAGGGGATTTGCTTTGCTTTGCCTTGCCTTGTGTAGTTTCGGTGTCAATTTACTACGAGGTTGATCCTCTCGTGGGATTTTTTTTTGGGGGCTCCAAATCAGCTCTGAATCAATGCATTAGCTAGCTAGCTAGGTAAGAATCAAGAAACGGCTCTACATCGTTCATATATCTCTTCTCCTCACACGATTATTTTCCTCTGATTTGTCCCATCCTTTTAGATTGCTGGTCCTTCAACCCTCAGCTAGCTTGTACGTACGGGTTCCAGCCTTCATTAGAGTGTACCAGGATGCCATGCATGACCAGCTAGCAGGTCCACAAGAACACAGCAATTTCCTACCAAAACCAGTACTAGTACCACTCTGCACATGATCAGCTGAAACACGGCATCAACTTAATTGTACAGCTCAAGAGTATACTGTACATTAGCTAAGGCTTTATACATTCTACGGCCACTACATTCAGACGCTTTATGCAGTCGTACTCGTATGATTGATCGAGTCTGTACATATATGTCAAACTGTAATATTGTGAGAAGAATATATTCGCTCGTATTACCGGACAAGAGAACGGATCAACAGAAAAGGAAAAGGAGAAAGGAGAAAGGAGAAAGGAGAAAGGAGAAAGAAAACCGCCATACCTTGCACTTTAGATATAGATTTGCCTGGGCCCTCCATTTCTGTTTCTAGCTAACCTCTCAAATTAAGCAAATCCCCAAATTAATATGAATGCGACGACGCCGACGACATACTATCTACTTGCGTGCATCTCTCTCTCTCTCTCTCAAGCTGGCCGAGAGAGAAGGTTGCTTGCACACAACAGTTAAGTTGCTCTGCACTGCACCCAAGGAATGTATCAAAAGCAAGCCAAGCATGCTTGGCTAGCATGAGCATGGTCCGTATCTTCAGGAGCTAACCTTAATTGATAAGCCAGCAGCAGCAGCAGCAGCAGCATCAGCATGCGAGTAGCAAAAGTCCAAAAGCATATCTAGTGATCTAGACTTGATTAGATATCATAGATCACTTCACTTGTACTAGTTGCATTGGAGCATGCATGCATGAATTGTGAACTCATGACATGTATGTGGAGTGCGCATATATGTTTCTTGCCGTCTCCATCCATTCGATCGTAACCAATATCTTGACGCTTGTCCAACTTCATGTGCTTTTGCTTGCTTGCTTCTACACCAGCATGCCGATCGACTTATTACATGCATCGATCGATCTCTATATATACAGACTCATGCGTGGATGTCGCGGACAGCAAATATATTTCTTGATCCGTAGAAATTAAGGTGCGTAGTGCAAGAGATTGGTAGTAGCTAGTAAGTGTAGTGTGTGTTAATAGTTCGGTTTATGATATTGATCGATGGGGAGCTGTGCCTCCAAGAACATGACGAACAGCAAGGGGCTGAGCGCGGTGCACCCATGGACGCCGACGGCCGAGCTGCCGGCCGGCCAGCGGGTCACCGTGCGGATGCGCGCCAGCGAGTTCCGCGCGCTGGCGGTCGCCGCCGGCGACATCGGCCGTGACATCCTGGACGGCTGCATGGCCGGGCGGTGGACGTGGTCACCGGCGACCGGCGTCGCAGTAGGAGCCAACCAGCTGCATGCTATGTATAATTGACTAGCTAGCCAAGCAACTGCACACGCATGTTGTGATGTAGCTGTATATATATATATATATATATATATATATATATATATATATATATATATATATATATATATATATGATTCGTGGAAAATTTAATGTGTATATGTTGATCTGTATATATTGATGGATTAATTTTGGTTGGGGTTTGGATTAGTTGGATTGCATGCATGGTGCATATATGCTTTGACTTGCGATCATATCCTTCGTCGACAAGGCGTGATCGAACGTATTGAGAAATATGGGGGCTCTCGCGCACTACTGGATTCCACTAAGCCAGGCAGCCAATTCCTTCCTAAAGTTGACCAACTTTTCTGCCATCGATCGGACACTGACGACAGCGCGCGATGTTATCCACTAACTAGCTTAAGGTAGTACATGCATGAACCGACAGATCCATCTTTATTTGGGACAACACACGTACCTATCCATGGATTCTTCTTTCGATCGAACTGCCATGGATAACTCTCAAGTCTGAAGTCTTAGCTCACGTACGCACACAAGAAAATATATCTGAAGCTTTTGGCTCACAGGTCACAACTAGCATCAGCGGTTTCTCTCTGTCTGATCGTTCTACACATCGCGGTCGACCGGACATGCGAGAGTGGCGATGGCCCATGCTAGCTCATCCTGAATACTTGTCATCCTGCCATGAACCAGGCCGTTCGTTTCTACCTTATATATACATCAAGCAGACAGCAATGCAGCTGGGTCCTTCATATATCTGCCAAACCTGATGATGTATGAATCATCCATCGATCGATGGTGCGCATCGCCATCCGCTTTTCGCGATCGATCGATGGTGCGCATCGCCATCCGCTTTTCGCGATCGATCGAGCACGTACAGAATAATGTTCAGGATGACACGGATCGATCGACCGGTCAATTGTTACCAGCTTACTTTGTACGTACTAATTGCTTGTACTTTCTGCCAATAACTGGCATGCATGCACATATTAGCAGCACATTGTTCACCTTGATCAAATTAATTTACGTGGAAGTCTTCAGTTCTGTCGTACCTGTTCATCGATCTCAACTGTGGTATGATGATAACGTGAGGAGGAAAGAAAAAGCTTGCTAATTCTATAGCTAGCTAGCTAGTGCACATTGATCGATCACATATTTCTTCATGCAGGCAGTAGTAGTAGTACTGCATGATCCATCTCCAGCTCTGATGGTGATCATGTATGCCATAAATAAAAGCATAGCATATTATCATGCTTGCGTGGCTAACTAGCCGCACGGTCAAGTCGTTGAATGCATCCTTGCATCATGTACACATGCAAGGAAGGATTGCAAAGGAGGGAAAATGAGCTTTTCCATGTTGCAACAACCAGATGTGCAGTGCCTTAACTGATGATCAAACCCATTGTTCCTTGCTTCATCTGAATTCAACGATGGATACCAACAAATTAACAGGTCGATCGATCGACAGATATGTCAAATGTGCAGTGTATGGCTGATTGCGAACTGCATTTTTAATCAGGTGCCGTGGCAATTTCCAGCTGAGGAGGAAAGAAGCTAGGGATGCATGGGGCAACATGTCAACCATCTTGACAACTAAATCTTTCACACATTTGGAATTTTAGATAGGCATGTGAATGAAAAGCTTTGCACATATTTGCCTAGCGATAGAGCTATTCAATCACAACTTGCAGGGAGTTATTGGCTAGCTATAGCTGTGGCCTCATCCATGGGGTTGGATGGATTGGTGCATTGGGAGTTATGGCATGATACATATACACCCTGCATCTTGTGTTGTTCTAGAAGTTCTAGTACCACACCTAGCTACTTTCTTGTAACTAAGTTATAAGGAACTGGTAAGTAGTAACCTTAAGTAACATGTGCATTATTTCCCCATCTTTGGAACCAAAGCAGTACTTGGGTTAGTTGGGTAGCATACCACATGTCACTGACCTACTCACCCTAACTCTCTTTATCTAGCTACCACTCTGACTGCTTGCTTGTCATTTTATCCTTCATTTTGGAGTGATTTTCTTCTCTTGTGAAACAACCGAGTTGTAAATAGCTACTAAAAATTTGAAGTCTTACGAGTAGATCAGTTGCACATGGTGCACATTTAAATCTGTAATATAATTCTGAATAGACAGAGATACAGAGGTTTGGCTTCATGTCAGACATGACCAACTATATGATTATATCTTGCCTAGATTATTCTTTGAGACTATTTATATGAACAATGATAGATAATTTATACCATCAAAAGACCATGAACCGGTCACTAGGAAAGATCAACTCAAGTAATGTTTCGGTAATGCCGAATTAACGAAGCTGTACCCCCCTAAACAGGATTTTGATCTGTGTATAACACGGCGATGCCATTAATGCAAGCATGGCCTAGGAGAGCCCTGAAGTCAAGTGATTCTTTATTACAAGGATGGGACCTATCAATACTTACACAATAATCTCTCTCTCTCTCTCTGATGAGAGACAGCAGTCGCCCTCCTACCAGTTGTCGTCATTTCTTTGACTATGTTGGTGCCATCTTAGTTGCGTCTTTTCTTACATTACTCCATTGTGTATCTCTGTCTTCTTCTCTTCAATAAGCTTAGCTAACTTGACATCGTTCGTGCAAGTATGTCAATGCATATATGCCATCTTCACCTTTCAATGACTTATGTATATATATTGACGTCGTGATCATTTCATCATACAATTAAACTACTCCATTATTTACAAATATACATACTAGCTCCTAATTAATACGTGATTGTTGTTGGGTCCTCGTTCGCCTAGCCGCGCGGGTCTTCGCTCGGGTGTGCCACTTCAAATGGTGCGCCATCTGGCGCGAGTGAGTTGCTAGTATATATGAAAATGCGATATCTTTACGCAAGCACAAGTTGTTACTCCACTGCATAATATACCCTAACTTTTTATATATAAAAATTTAGCCCAAACCTTGTCTGCATATCCATAGCACTGTAAAAATTCATATTTTTGAAAAATACCGCAGATGAATACGGCCTTGATCCCACACCAGTCAGACACTCGATGGTACTTACTTTAGAAAATCGTGATTTTTTTTACAGTACAGAGCTCAAACTATTTAGTGCTCAGAAGCAGGATTACAATCTGCCCGTTGCAGTATCCTCCCACAATATCCACCATCCGTTTTGCATCGAGATGCGCACGCGTATTTGAAGCCATGAAGCAATACTTGCAAAATACGGTACAAAAATAGCCCCCTCTCTCTTCCCTCCCTTCTCACTCCGTGCTGCTGCCGTCCTCCTCCCCGTCGCCAGCTCCGGCGAGCCGCGACGCAAGCCTACGCCACCGCCGCCCTCCGTGGGCTCACGCGCCGCGCGGGCACCAGATTCGGCTGTGCCGAGCCGGGAGCCGGATTCACCGCCGAACAAGAGGGAGAGGAGAGAGAGGAAAAACAAAATCTATACAAATCCAAATTTTATATAAAAACAATGTACAAAAATTGAACATGTACGGATCCAAATATGGATTTGGTACAAATCCAAATTTACACGGAAAAATATGTGCAGAAATTTAAACATATACGAAATCCTAATTTGTACAAACTTGAACATGTACGAACTCCAAATAGGTTCGGTACAGATCCGAATTTGTACGAAACAATCGGTACAATTTTTTTGAACATGTACGAGATCCAAATATGTACCAAATTAGAACATGTACGGAATTCGAATATTTACCAAAATCGAACATGTATGAAAATCCAAAATATGTACAAAATTTGAACACAAACGAAATCCGAATATGTATAAAGTCTGAAGGGGTAGAAAGGAGGAAGAGAGAGACTCTAGAGATGGAGGGGCGTACGTTTTTTTAGAAAACGGAGAATGGATGAATAAATAGGGTGTGCACGAATCTCAAAGCGCATTGGACGGTGGATATTTATTCTGAAAAAAAGAATTCCCCGCGTACACACCGCTGCATACTGTCAGCAGTCTGTCACAAAGCTATATATGAACGCAACGCAAATCGATCTCCTGTGCGGATCACGTAAAACGTCTTTGTAACTGTAGATATATAGCAATTGCGTTGTTCATGTAGCTAGGATGAAATCATGAACGAAATGATTGGGTTGTTGCGATGATTGCAATCCCACCGCACGTGCTAATTAACTTTATTGCTTCCCTGCTCTTACTGGTGCACAGCACTGTAAAGTGTGAATCAATATGTTGCTTGTCAAAAGCTGATATGGATGTTCATTTGAATGTAAAAAGAGAAGGACAGGTAAAGGTGAGTAGCTAGCTAGCTAGTACTACTGATGTACCTGCAGGGATCAGTGCTCTAATTATGAAATTTCTGAACTGTCTTTCTTACTGAGACAAGCAACTTGGTTGTCAATTTTTGACTTTCTAACGAACCTCTGAAGCTTCTTCATGTGGATCACATCACAACTGAGGTCGGCTAGCTCATATAGGCATTTACATTTACAAGGTGATGATCAAGCTGTGAAATGGCACATTCACCTTAGCTTGCAACATTAATTAATCTATTGAATTGTTTGCTTCTGTTGGGTTCAAGATGATTAGTTGGGCCTTGCTTCAGTACATCTCTTTTAGAAAAAGTTTACGAATCTTAAAGAAAAATGATTAATATTAGGTGGAGGCAAATCTACACCAGCACAAAAAAAGTTCAAACCGAAGATTTTGAGTGAGATGTTTTAACTGCTAGGTCGTCACTCCTGTGGGCAGTTGTTTAGGTATAGTAAAGGTCGGTTTTGGAGGCTACGTAGCTTGATTTGTCGCATTTGCTAATTTTTATAGCGTGAATGTAATGTTGCGTGTGTCACCTAGCTACCGCCCACTATTACTATTATTATTATTGTTGCTGTTGTTGTTTTAACTTTCTCTAGCAAGTTTGTTTGGTGAATGTACGGCTAAGGATACAAAGAGAACGCTTGTCAAAAGTTGTTATCATGTTCATTTGAATGCAAATGAAGATGGAAGAAAAATTGTTCATCCAAGATTGAAGGGGGAAGAAAAAAAAGCAGTGCTCGACCCGGTCGCCCTTGTCTCTGTGATGATGATTCAATCAATCGTCCTTGATTGAACAATGGCCCAAGTTGTAGTTGGTCACACACCCTTAGATCTAAGTGAAATCGAATATAATAAGCGCGTGAAAGATGAAACTAACATAATTGTTGCATGACTCAAGATTCAGAATAAAGTTGAATTATCTAGAACTGGAAATTCAAAAAGGGAAAATGCTTTACTAATGAATATGAAGCGTACTATATTCCAGTGTAATCCTCAGGGTTTTTAATAAAAGATATATTGGAGCACAGTCTGGCCCGTTTGGAACACGGAAAATTACCCCAAATTTCTGGGAATTGAATTGTTTGTTGTGAAATTCCTACAAAATTCAAATGTTCCAAACATGCCCTCGATCTGTTTGGCGCTTGTGTTTACGGTTAGGCTATGTCAAGCCAGGAGGCCTAATTGTGAGCTCGGCCTTTCTACACGAGGAAGCCAAATTAACCAATTGGGAGCAGTTGGGACTTAATTAGTGTAACACCAAGCCTTTTAGTATCACATTGCCAGTTTACGTTGAGTTACTAGTATATAATACTATATACTACTTACCAGGCCGTATCCTGTGTACATGGGCATATCCATGAACATATGCACATGGGCAATGAGAGCCGTCCGGCCGAGATCGAGGCGGGCGTGCCCCCGTCCCACTTCACAGCCAAATTGCGATTTGCCCCCGCGCGTGGTCCTTCCTTCTCCCTTCGGGCCCCCGCGCTGCACGTTCTCTTCCCCATCTCCATTCCTTCATTTCCACGCCTCGCCGCCACCACCAAAGATCGCCCTCGCCGCCACCCTACGCCGCCTGGTGGCGGCGGCCCTATCGATCATCGCGCCACAAATGGCGCCGAGTCCTGCGTTCCCGCTAGGGTTCGGGCGTCGAGCTCGCTGCCGACCCTAGCTCGACGCCCAACCCTAGCAGGAACGCAGGATCTCGGCGCCCGGCAACAGAGCGCCGATAGGGCCGCCGCCACCAAAGCGGCCGTAGTAGGCGGCGAGGCGTCAGGCAGCGAAAGGTTGGGTGGCGGCGCAGGGGAGCGCGAGAGCCGAAGGAATGAAGATGGGGAAGGGAACGCGCAGCACAAATGGGGAGAAGAAGAAAGGACCGCAAATGCAAATCGCACTTGGCTATGGAGCGGACGGGCACGCCGCGATCTCGACCGTCCGTTTATGATCAGACAGCTCTCATTGCCCATGTTCATATGTCCATGGATATGCCCATGTGCATAGGATACGCCCCCCCCCCCAAAATTGTAGCAATTCGAGGCTAAACTTTCTGGGTAAAGCGGGGATGAAAGGCCAAGCGAGATGCTACGCATGTGTGCCCGTCCGTGTGGGGGCTGAGCTTTTAGCGAATTTTGGGCCGTAGAGTATTGTTACAAAACGTATCAGAGCATCTACCCTTGCTGTGTAGGCCACATGTGCGTGTGGCCCTATAGAGGCACACAACATGAGTCATGTACCGAGAGGTGTTTCTGAGCAGAATGCTATAAAGGGCGTTAGCCCTTTAAGGGGGAGGGGGTCGGGTTGGTGTAACACCCTTGCCATTTAGTACCGCATTTCCAGTTTACATTAAGTTACAATAGCATATGATACACGTTGGTCCGTTCCCACCAAGGGGGAGCGAATTTTGGGCCTCAGGTACATGTTACACTTAGAGGCTGTCATGGTGTTAAAACAGGGATTATTGATGATTTGCCATTAAGTTCATGTGCAATTGCCAAAATACCACTCCATATCTCACTGACATGTGGGACCTGGGGCCACATGTTGGAGTGATATTTTGGCAATTGCACATGAACTGGTATGGCAAATCTGCAAATGCTCCTTAAAAACATGAATCAGTCATATGTAAAACCACTATCAGGGTGGTTTGCGGAAAAGCGACCAATTTTTCGGATAAATTTTCAATTTGCACCCCCCCCCCCAACACCCACTATGTTAATTTTAAGCAGAATATGCATGTTATTTCTTATCATATATATACTCCTCACAAACAATATGTCATAGGCTCATAGCCTTTTCCTACCGGTTTTCTTCTAAGCCCTGACTTAGGGTGGGCTGGATTTATGGTGTCCCAGGAGAGGGTTATCTCTAATTCCCTAGCCTAATATGCTTGAGAAAGAATAGAAGGAAATGTGGACCCATATTAGTGTCGACCCAAATGCATCAATGAAATAAACTAAGCAAAGGGTAACAATATGTTGCATGAGGCCATGCATGCATGTAATATAATTGAGGTGCTAGTGAACATTATACTGCCGCTTTTTCCTACGGAGAATGGAGGGGCTACACTAGCTACTACAGCTACTACTATTTGTGATTGTAAGCATAGGCAGGAGTCATGACAATCCATCGATCCATCTGTCCATGTGTGAGAATGAGAGAGCAATACATGGAGCTAGCTAAACAAGTAATTAAAAAGGGCCTTTTTTTGTGAAAAACATTGGCCACTAATCGTGACGGCGATGGCCACAAAGCAAGGGAAATTATCATATAACAGGACCGATTAGTTGGGGGGAGACATTGATTAACCACCTCAACTAACACCGTTTTGATGAATCGAAAAAGAATCGCACATTATTCCTTTATGAATGTTTTCGTTCCATCGATCTCCTTTAGTTATCCTGAGCCTTTTTTTTCAATTGCTGATCAAATCCTCCATCCCAATCCATCCATCGATCAAGAATTGATGGCTTCATGCTACATATGTTGTTGCTATATAATATATATCTTCGCTAACACGCCTTGGATGTTAATTTTACGATCTGAGTACTTACGTACAATTGTTGGAAGTATTGCACTTAGTTGATTGATTGAGAGTTTGATTTGTACGTGTACCAAGCTAGGCCAATCGTTCCATGGAAAATTAAGGGGCTGTTTGGGTTGGGACTCTTCTCCTCACATATTATCTTGCTCAATATGCTTATAAGCTCAAAATTAACCAGGGTGCGAATCAAACAGCTCAGCTTTAGTCTATGGGTTGGGAGTCTGCTTTACCAATTCCTGTAAAATTTTGTTACCATATATATCTAAAAACATTTTTAGTTTAACTGATAATACTACTAGAAAACGGAGAAAACATTACGACCACGAATTATACTGACGGGCCCGCAACGACCGTCAAGGTTTATTATTTTGGTGACGGCAATAGTAATTCTGTCAGAAAAAAGTTCTAAATTTGTTAACGGTTATGAGAAAACTGTCAGTAAAATATATTTTCATGATGTATGGTTACAACTGTTAGGTTAATTATTTGGGTCTTCCTGCATTTTTGCAGGTGGGAAAAGTTCTATTCGCAAGAAAAAAAAATGTTGTCGTGCCCAAAAAAAATTTGTATCGCCACATCAACAATTTACCTGAGTATGCCACAACCGTGTCTTGTACCCAGTCAAAGCATCTCCCCCAATCAGACCTTCCTCCTCTCCAAATCCCTAGCTCCATCCCCAATGTATCGCCTCCACGCCATCTCCGGCTGCGCTCGCCACCTCCACGCCATCTCCGGCTGCACCCACCGCCTCCATACCGTCTCTACCCATAGCCACCCCCTCCTCTGCCAGCAGTCGTTGCAATGGTGAGCTGTGTCCATCTTAGACGCCAGATCCAGAGATCTTCCTCCTCTCCAAATCCCTAGCTCCATCCCCAATCTGCCGCCTCCACGCCATCTCTGGCCGCGCCCACCACCTCCACACCATCTCCGACCGCACCCACCCCTCCATACCGTCTCCACCCGCAGCCACTCCCTCCTCCGCCAGCAACCGTTGCAATGGTGAGATGTGTTCAACGTAGGTGCCAAATCCAACAAGATCCATGGTGTTTGTAGCTACCCCGGCCATCCTTACTATCTCCTGTTGTCATGTTCGAGATATCCTCACTAAAGAGCGCCATCCTCCACATCCAGGGATGCCTCACCACCCACCAGTATGACAACACCTACCTCAGCTCGTCTCCTAGATCTGTCGACGATGTCATTTTTCCACCACAAACCTGGTAGCTCGACTACTCTTCTATTTGTGCTACTAATCTTCCTGATACCTTAATTAGTTGCTTAGATCCACCTTGTTGTTGTGCTAATCTAGGTTTGGTTCAGAACCGTAGGGAATAGAGAATCAAGATCTTACTCAAAGGAAGATGGAATGCTCAAACTCTTAACACGAGGCTACTATTTTCTCAGCACAATTGATGCCATTACAGGTAGACCTGATCTCTCTATGTCTCTCTTTGCACCCTGTATAAACAAAAAGATTCAGACGTAATCATGTACTAAATTCCCTGCAGTGTTCCCAATTTTGATAGTGGAGTTATCTCTAAACCGGATTGTGTTGAACCCTTCTTCACGGGAGTTCCAAATAGCAAGCCTAGTGAAGTGCCCCCACAGACTCTTTGCGCCTGTCTCACTACCTCTGAGTGGTATTGGTAAGCTCCAACCTATACGATTTTACTAATATGTATTGTTCGAATAATGCCTAATAAGTAATAAATATTGCAATGTGAGTAATCAAAATTTTGTCCTTTTGTTGCAAATGCAATGTTACATTGGACCAAATTTGTTCTTGTCTTACGTAGGAGTTATCTCATAAACCATGTCATGTGTTGATTGCTAAATTAATAATTATGTGCAGATTCTCTAATTTGGGCACACCATCATATGATATTCATACAATACATATGCAAGATAGGTAGTATCAGATAATATAACTAACTTAATTGTGTCATGTCGGTGTCAAATAAATTTATAACTAACATATTCAAGTTGTTAAACACATAACTATTTAATGGCAGACCATGGATGCATTTATATTGGCTGGCAGCATGGTCAAACTCCCTCTAAAGAATGGATTGATCACACTACATAATTCTTGGATCGTGCATTCTCTAATCCAAGTTTAGTTGAAGGTGATACCATTAAGTGTTCGTGTGCAATGTGTCGGAACTATTTTAGGCACAATAGGTGCACTTGAGTAAATATGGGTTTAGGGCAAATTGTCAAACATGGACAACACATGATGAGAGCCTTGTCGTTAGGCATGATGAATTCAATGAATCTGATTAGATGGATAATATGTTGGCTGACCTAGCTCGTGACCATCCACCAACAATTGATGAGGAGCCAAATGCCTTTGCCTAGGCTTTCTATAGGATGGTCCCTAGTGCCGATGAACTAGTCCATGAGAACACAACACTACATATGGTGCATCCATGTGACGGGGAAGCTTGGCAACAATTTGATGAGGACTTCCCAGACTTCGCAAGCGATCTTAGAAATATGCGACTTGCTATAGCAACAGATGATTTCACACCATTTAGTTTCGATGCTGCTCCTTACTCATGTTGGCCAGTGTTTCTGGCTCCATTAAATCTTCGATCCCCCAAGCAAGCTCTTGAGGCCAGAATACACATTTCTTGCCCTTGTTATCCTTGGTCCCCAGTATTCAGGAAAGAAATTAAATATTCTAATGCAACCTTTTGTTGATGAACTTATCAAGTTGTGGGAGGGGGTAGAAACATGGGATACTTCACTCAAACAAAGCTTTACAATGCAGGCATCATATCCATGGTCAGTCCATGATTTTCCTGCATATGGTATGTTTGTTGATTGGAGCACACATGGTTTGTTTGAGTGTCCAGAATGCTTGTGTGAAGGCAAAACATTTCAACTTCATAATGATCGCAAGGCTTGTTGGTTTGATTGTCATAGACGCTTTCTACCTAGGGACCATGTTTTTTAAAAACTAAAGTTGGCACACTCTATTCACCTTACAAGAAGGGACTGGGACTGGTTCCTCCCATGCGGGCTCAGCACCGGATGACAATGCCATTGATGGCAATGATGCTAATGATGATGGCGACAATTGCAATGGTGACGTTAATGGTGGCAACAACCATGGTGCCAACTACATCAACTGCGACAGATGAAACTAATTGTCCACATGAACTTTGATGATATCTTGCTAGCTCTTTTGAATAGCTGAACATGAATAGTATTACTGGACTTTTAGATGGACTTATATGACTTGTATGTGATATTGGTCTTTAGGTGTATTGTGGTAGTACTGGACTTTTAGATGTCTTTTGTGTGGATTACAAGTGTTTCTGCAAGTGAACCTCATGGATGGTATTGGGTTTGAATTGATGCTAATTAAAGCTTGAACTTCTTATTTGTGTGTGGAGTAATGCATGGATGTGTATCGTGGATTATATGATGCATGGATGTGTATGAATCAAATATTAATGTTGTGTGTATATATGATCAACTAATTGATAATTTCTGCTAGCATTGCTAAAATCTTGGCTGCTGGAATTAATCCTCATTGGTATAATTTTGCATACAACCACATAGTCAATTTGTTGACGGTAAGGTCAATCAGGAAAAACAATTTGCTGACAGGCAAAAACCGTCAGGTTTAATTTGATTGATGGTAATGGTCCCGTCAGCCAAACTCACTAACTGACGGACAAAAAGCCGCCAGGTCTGTTTTTGTTGACGGTGATTACATGTGAGCAAAATTCTTTTCATGGATAGGCAAAAAACGCCAGGTTAATTTTTATTGATGGTGAATACCCATCAACGAAATTCTTTTTATGGATGGTTCACAAAACCGTCAGCAAAATAGCAAAAAACCGTCAGGACCGTTAGACAAACTGGATTGTTCCGACCATCTAAACTTGAGGAGATTTGCGTGATGGTTACTTGTTAGGAAAATTAAACCTGACGGTTTTTTATATTTTGCTGACTGTTTTCAACCATGGGAAAGCATCCGTTTTGTAGTAGTATAAATCTAAAACTTAAAAAATATATGTTTTAAAAGCCAGCGTAATGGCAAACGGAGCCTATCTTATCTCCTCGAGGCTTTGCAGCTGTCAGTGTATATATTGATTACTTGATTGCTTGATTGCGAACCAAAGGGACCAGGTCTTTTTTTCACATTATTTCTAGAGACCAATAGTATGTAAAAGTGCAGCTACAGAAGAGACATACTTGATCGTCTTGTCTGTTACATAAAGGATGATCGATATATAGCATCACTGTCACCGAGACCTCGCACCATATGAAGAAAAAGATCGCGCACTGGAACATCATCGATCGCTTTAGAGGAATCAGAGCCCAGAGAAAACGAGATATTCTTCTAGATGATAACTACGGCCGGAGGAAAGCAGTTAATTAAAGTAAACCTCACAACGTTATACGCGTATGTTTATATATTTGACGCTAGATTCAGCATACATACATGCATGCATGGAGCCAAATGTTTTAAACTTTGACCGCTAATATGTAGAATATTGCATCACACTTTATAATTTGAAGCTAGTTGATTGAGTTTAATTTGGACTTCACATTCCATATGATAATCGTGATACTAGCTTCTTTAGAATTTTTTTCTTGTTAATTTGATATTTGGATCAAAAGGGTTAGATATGATGATACTAGCACTTGGTCATTTGCACCAGGTACGTCGTCCCGTTAAACAATAATTTCGTAGCTAGGTACATATGCTTTTAGTGTACTAACGAGTGGATTAAAATATTGTTGTACAGGTTAATCATGTGCGGGGTGATTGGTAGACTACTAACTCTCAAGCTATTATTATAACCGTACCGAGCAAAAAGATTTGCCACAGTTAGGTTGCTCCAGTGCTCCACCTGACTGGTATCTTAAGCCTGTCATGTAGGCAAAATGATGATATGGCACATAGTTAATGAAGAGAGATGGTGCTCTAGTATCTGATCTGGATACCAGTTCGGTCTCGAAATCCAACGCATAAAATTTATTATATACTTATACATGTAATTAAATGAAACAGCCTAAGATACTACACCATAAAAAATCATGCATTGAAAATATAGTATCTTAACACTTCTCATACACTAAGAAACTGCACTAAGATACTGCTCATTGGGAGCAGCCTTAGAACATTGGAAGATAACTTATCTTCAACTAGCTACGCATGCATATATGTGTTGCACTATAGTTATTTAAAATCGCCCTCTCCTTAATTCTTCTCCTCTAAAAAATGTCACCTCCTATATATATGTTGACGACAGCAATTTAAATCTTGAATTGAAATTAAGGACTCCTACAGCAACGAATTAAGGCGCATGCTTGAAAGCTTTATCTCCTCCATATATACAAAGTAGGCTTAAGTTTTCCTGAGAATTGAAACAAGCTGGGCTTTCTGTCAACTTAAGCTTCTAGTAGCATTAGCTGAGAATATATCATGTACTTCCCACACCCTCCAGGTACTCCGTGCTTTCCGTCTTCAAAACGTTGTGCAAATAGTTATGAAAAATTCCGAACATTTTTTGTAAGATAGGTTATGATATAGTCAAGTATCATACCAAGTTTGAACTAAAAATGTGAGTTACATTAGGAGAAACAAAAAAAGAAGACAAATTTCAGTAAATAGTGGCATGATGGATCTATTTTATGGAAATGCTATCAAATTGTTTCGGAAATTTTCATGGCTATTTGCACCATGTTTGGAAGAGAGGAAGACAGAATTACCTTTTAAGTGTGGGAAGTACATGATGGCCTGTAGCGAAAAAAAGGCTAGCAATTCCTGCAAAAACGAAGTACGTGCTGATTTCCAGAAGATTAACTCACCCCAATCAATCCACCCAAAAAGCCCGATCGTTATAATTCTGTGCGCATAATTTTAGGTTTCATTCAAGTCCTGAACAGGGAGAGCTAGCTAGCACGATGAGCTTGTCGTAATCGGACCCTAGAATTGATTTGATTGAACCTGGACTGGTGAATTAGGTGTGTCATTGACACACACACACACACACAAATCCCTACATGCATGTGTCACCCATTGCAGGATGCATGCATGGTATGGTCCTACGCGACATCAACGGGCCCTGTCAGGCCCTGTGAGCCACTCTTCCCAGAGAAAGAGAGATATGAGAGAGAGAGAGAGAGAGAGAGAGAGAGAGTACTAGCTAGATGCCTAGATGTAATGGCAGGCAGGCAGGGTTTCGTCCTGGGCGTCCCCATGCATTAGAGGGGAGAGAGACGCTGAGAGAGAGAGAGAGAGACTGCATGGTTTGTTGCACAGGTTGATCATGAGATACTGTTCCTCGGAGTTGGGTGGAAAGCTCCGAGGGATGCCCCCCCCTATCGCTGGTTTCCTTGAATTCGAAGGCTACATGTACATTAACATGCTGCATATGCATGGCTTCGGCCTCCACATCATATGCGTCCGATCGAACCAATTGGACCATCCATCCCCTTCAATTCCCTTCTCGTCCCGGCACATCTGTAGCAGCTAGCCTACTAGTTCTCCTGTCATATTAACCCATTCATTTATTTGCTGGAATATTAGCATGTTAATCATTTGACAGTACAAATATGGATGTGTGTGTCAGAAAACAACGAATGCATGCTAAGTAAGTAAAACTGCATGTTGTGTCAGAGACGGAGTTGCCACCAGATGGCTACGCATATCATACATGTGGACAGATTAATCGCTTGTGCATCTGTTTTTCCAACTGACGATCGACGTAGCGTGGAGAGAAAACAATTAATCGACCGTTTTGGATGTTTCATCGTAAGTCCACTTGTTACTTTTGTTTGTATCTACCTATATGTTTCTTATATATGCCCTAGCTTCCACCTTCTAGTGTCATGAGAGTGATCTGTACGTCTTGATCTTCGTCATACAAATATGACCTTGCGACGGAGATTTACATGGCTCTTAATTATATATAAAGAATGAATAAGTAAAACAACGTTGAAAGGAGCTGCTTCCACACACGTTCGCTTCTGAGAGACTAAAAGAGAGAAAGATCCACGAACCGGGCTTTCCCACATGAGCATGTAGCTCCATACACACCGTGTACAATTGGATTGCTACAAGATCCGTGCCCCTCCCTCCCCCACTAACTCATCCATTTTGTAAAAAAAAAACCATCCACTTCTCTTCCTTCCCCTCTCACCTCCTCTCTCTCCCTTGCGTCTTGCTGGTGAGCCGCATCGTGTTGTCATGAGTTGCGTCGCGCCCATGCCACAACCATCATCGTCGTTGGAAACCTCACCAAACCCCATTGCCGGTCACTGAAAACCTCACCAAACCCGCGCCGCCGCCGGAAACCTTGGGTTTTGTGGGGTTTCTAGCGGCGACATGGGGTTTGGAGGGCTTCCAGCGACTGGCGACGGGGTTTGGTGAGGTTTCCAGCGAGACAAGGTGTCTGGCAATGGCGGGTAGCGGCCGTAGTCCAGAGGGAAGAGAGGGTAGGAGCTAGGAAGGAGAGAGAGAGAGAGAGAGAGAGAGAGAGAGAGAGAGAGGAGGTAGGAAGGAAAGGTGAGGGGTCTTTTTGTATATAAGAGCACGAATCTTGGCTCAAATCAAACGACACCGCATGTACACGCGGTTTCACTTTTTCGAAAGATCCACCTCTGTGTATGTCATGGGGATATGCTTCTAATCTTAGTGTGATGAACAATTATCAAAAGCGTCGAGGTATTTGGCAAAACTCTCGTTTTCGACAACCTTTAGGCTGACTGTCAGGCATAGGAGGTCAGACCGACCACGGTGGCGTCTAACCGGTCAAAATGAAATTGTGAATTTTGGAAATCGGCCAAAAATCACGTGTGAAGAAAAGTGAGAGGTTGCGTTTGCACTTGGTCTCATTGGATTTGGAGTCTCGAGCTGAAACTAGATAGAGTTTGAAAATTCCAGAGACGTGCAAATTTTCATGGTTGAAAATATGGCTAAGTCCCTGGGCGGTCATTCTAGCATGCAGACGGTCTGATCGACAGTCAAATCAGACATGGGCCGCAGTTTGACTGACCAGATCAGGTTCATGCGTCGTGAGGGCAGTGAACTTCGTGGAATCAACCAAAGTCATGGGATTCAATGCATATGTGTTGCATGATGCATGTTTTGGCTAACGTGGTTCAAGTTGTGAAGAACTAGTGCCTGAAAAAGATTTCTTAGTCTATTGTTGTGCAGGTGGCTTGGAGTCAACGATGATCAACGTTGAGAATGATCAGGAGTAGGCTAGGAGAGCTGAGGTCCAGAATGATCAAGGATGTCGGGTGAAGTCATTGAAGTCGGGTATAGCACAAGATGGGCAAGGATGACAGAACGGGAGGTTCGGTGTGACGGATTGCACCAAGTGGTGCGGGGGTCGGTGCAAGTTCCATGGTGATTCTGGTTGGAGCCAGATGGGAGAGACTTGCCAATATCAAGAGAGTCATTGATCAACCTACATGTGGCGAAGCATGGAATTGCTTCACGACGATTGGACTCAGTCTTCGGAGAAGGGGTATTTTAGTATCTTCGCTAAAATACCGGGTTGGTGACCTTTGGAGAAACCGCAGTACAAGATGACACAATGAGAGGCGGTTTAGATCAAGAGAAGATGAAGACCACGAAGAGACGGATTCGGGAAGTCCGGTTCGTTATTCGCTTTGAGAAACGTGCATGAGTGTAGACTCGTTTGTGTGTAGGCTTAATGTGTGCCCGATAAGGTTTTCTCTCTTGACTAGCCTCCATTATAAAAGGAAGGGGTGCAGGATTTGCACATCTTGAGCCTTCCCAAATAGAAACCCTAATTTGTGATTTGGGGGAAGTAGAGTGAAAGAGGCTAGGGTTTGAGGGAGATGGATTGATTGAGTGGTTAAGTGTTGAGCTTTTGTCCTCCATAGTGGAGTGACTGTAAACAAACAATCTCATGAATCAATCCATGCAAGATTTCCTCTACGACGAGTTATCTCTTGTTTTTGCTCTCTCTTTTGTGCCTTTTTGGGATTTTGTGTATTCCTTTGGTTTCCTTGGGTCTTTTGTTGTGATTTAGCTTGCAAGGACGTGTGTAAATTCATCTAGGGCCATCTTGACCATCATCTACCAACGAGCAAGTTTCTTAATCAAAGTTTGATTTTCCTCGGTTTTTGCGCCATCTTGATCTCATCTAAGAAATTTATGGAACTTTGGCTTCGATCGTCCCGATCGTTGATTGGAATAGGTTGTTGACCATCTTGATGAGCTATGGTTGAAGTTTCAGGGGATTTGGATCATGGAGTAGAAAGTTAGGTCAATTTGTGTTCTTCGTAGGCTGTTGTCTAGGTGCCAGAGGTCAGACCAGCAGCAGCTTAGTTAGACTGGCCAGTCGGGCGGCCAGATCGTCCCTGTGCCGTGTTGGGGGTGTTTTGCCTCGGGGTTCGTCGGTTTCAACGTAATACTTTAGTATGCTTGCACTACTACAGAAAAGGTCTTCACAGTGGTTCAAAAGCGTCATCACAGATGGTTTCGTGAGCCGTCTGAGTTTATGGGTCAGTAATAACATGAGGTCATCACAAATAGTTTTCGAACCATCTTTGATTCAGACTATTATAGATGGTTATTAACTCAAAACCATCTGTGATAGTCAACTATCACAAATGGTTTGTAGATGAAACCGTTTGTGATATTCTTTTGTATTGCTAAATCTATTTATGTTTATTGGCTAGCCTTAGGAAATACTAGCCATACCCTCTGGAACAAGCTGAAACACAACAAGTAAATGTATACATCCAATTCACATTTATTTCAGAAACAAGCACATCCAATTCACAAATCAATTAACTAAAATGAACCATTCATGTACATTTACACACATGTACCATTAGGTTCAATCTTATCCCAATCATGTTCAATCTACATTGTGAAACTTCCCATCTGGATTTATGACCTCACGGTTCAAGAATTACGTAAACTGTCGTCGAATATTTATGAGCTGGCCCTGTTCCAACATAGTTGTAGCGATGCTCACAACCTGTCGCTAGGAAGATTAATTAAATTCGTGCTTATATAAATCGATAAGTATGAAATAATTATTGTAAGATTGACAAATCTGAGGATCATTGGTTATCACGGAACCAACAAGTAGTTCCATGTTGTAGCAAACATAGTATCCACATAGGTTGCAGGCCAGCGGCTGCTGGTGGCACTGCAAAAATTGAATTGGTTACTTCATGAGGCATTACTACAAAGTGTTATATAGGATTAATGTGTACTAGCAAATACCGTGAATTTTAGATCACGTCACATGATCCCTCCCTTGCATGTCCCTACTTTTGCAAAGTATGTCTTGAACGACCTACGTGATTCCAAGAACTTAGCCTTAGTCATTACAAAGGAAGAAAAGACTGTACAATAGAGTTATCCATGGAGGAAATGTATTTACCCGTCGATTAATTGTCGGACAATTGTGAAGTCGTGTGCGGCCCTCTTTAGGGAATCTAGGTATATTACCTTGTTCCATTTTGGTATAATTATAATTAGAATCCAGTGGAACCTACATAGATATGTCGCCATGGTCATTAATCCTAAGTTCGTGTTGCTTATAAAGTACAAATCACAAGTATAGCCACTAGTGCAGCACTTACTCCTAGTTGTAGGGCAAAAGTATAAATTCTTTGTCGCAGTGAGCCAGCAATGACTCCGTCATGTAATTTTCGACGAATTTTGCATTCTCCATGATGGTTTGCAAGGAGACCAAGTGTGGATTGAGGAAACCTAACGGTGAATTCCTTACTTCGGCTTCAGAAATTATGTGTATACACACACACACACACACACACACACACACACACAAAAGCAAGAAGTTATATATAACATTTATCGGTATTACACGAACGTTGACCGTGATTGTATACACTTACAGTGTCCAGCATCGCATGAGTAAGACGTCGAGGGCACTGAGGTTGAATCGAAGGTCACCGTGAAGACACAGTCTTGACAGTCGTGTTTAAGATGATCCTTTTTTAACTTGACGGTGACACCCGAGCGTCGTTGTTCATCCGTCTTGTTGGCCTGTTCCATATACCATGTATGTAATCTCGCGCAAGCCATTCCTAGGGTAGGGTGGCGCTCTACATTCTTGACTAATGGCTTGCCTAGCACGGATTTCTGGGCCAACGACAAGAAGGGGATATCAGAAAAGGAGTCGACCGTCTTTGATTTGCCCTTGCTACCTCGCGTTTTAGAGGTCAACTTCACGAGAGTCGACCGAGCACGAGGTGTAGATGCATGTGATGCACCGGGCCCTTGCCGCTTCGGTGCAGGTAGCTCTCGTGGACTTGACACCGTTGCAGGACATTCTCGTGAAGTTGACACCAGAGCAGGTAGCTCCAGGCAGATGTCCCTCTTGGGCCACTAGATGAATGTTCCAATGGCTTGCTCTAGAGTCATGATCTCGTCGTCTAGGGGAATCTGCAACAGGATGACCGCGAAATTGGCATAAACACCGTCCACATTCACTTTTGCGAAACCCGGCGTTGGATTTACACTGTGCACCAAAGCCCCGACACCGGATGGATACACCTGGCCCTAAGCAGCATCTACAACAACAGAGGCATATCTTACTTGAATCTTGCACTTCATCGCCACCTACGTAACGGTACAAAATTAGCTACTCCAATAGGTTTATCAATGGATCGAGTATTCCAGAGATAATAATTATCACCAGGATGTCATCGATAGGAAATCTATCGTCGCCTTTTGGGGTATGGTTAGGGTTGGACGCGTAGCTTCGGAAGTTTGGGGGGGGGGGGCTAGCTAGCACAATAGGGGCAGGGGCTTGCAACTGATTTTTCCTAAGCCTTTCCTCAAGGCTCTCCATCTACCGTTGCGTCTCAGCTCTAACGCGATCATCGATCTCATCTCTGATGGATTCATTAATCTCATCTCTGAGGGATTTACAAATCTCCTCTCTTAGCTTTGCATCGCGCTCGGTTTTGGCTCTCTTCCTACTCCGGTACGCCCCGGAGTCTTATGGGAATCCATCTTTCCATGGAACATAAAGACCAAGGCCTCTCGTGCGACCCGGATGCTCCTTATTTTCTAGGGATATAGAGAGCATATCTCTGTCCCTGACTGTCTGAAATGAGCCGTGGGAAGATTGTGCACTCAACATTCCTTGCAATAGCCCCATATGTCATTTCATTTCCTATGAAGTTTTGGAGTAATTACAAACTAGATAGTCGATATCTTACTAGGCGCTGGGACACTTCCTCGTCTGCGGGGTTTGGAAAGGAGATGGTCCCCGAAGACACGGCATCTAACCTTGCTCTTAGCCAGTTTCGAGTGCGCTCATCTGGGATCTCGACAAATGGTGGGGAGGCATTCGAAAGGTTTGCTTGCTGGTCCTGATCCCCCCATTGCGGGATTTTACCTGCATACTCAGCAGTGCCGAGTCTGTGGGGGTGTGTGTTTTTGGCTCTGTGCACCGCACTTTCACTCCTAAAATCATCCGTCGTCTTCTTCGCCACAAAGTCTTCCCAGTACTCTTCCAAAACGTATACTTGTGGAAGGGCCTTAGATCCTTCTCCAGTAGTTCTTGACAAGCGTGCTCTTGAAGTTCTTCCACACTTTGCACGCCTGTAGCAATGTGTGTCGTCGCACGGAGTCCCAGTGCTGTTCTGAGATCTCGAACGATTTGAAAATATCTGTCAGCAGCTCACCTTTCTGAGCTTTGGTCAACTCCTTCTACGAATCGTAGGTGATGTTGACCCGTTCCCGTGCAACTACGACCATTCTCTGGAATGTGGACGCTGCTCGGTGATGATTGAGTGGGGTCCCAGACTCATCGACCTTCGTGATGGTAAATTGGCCCCTAGGCCTTTTCGATATTTCTCTACCGCGCTTGGATATTCCAAAGGATGGCACATCAGGCACATGAGGCGACGATGACGAAGAATGAGCGGAAGAAATCTTCACAAGAAATAGAAGTTCTGACACGCATGAACATATTATCATAAGATTCGATCTCTATGCGTATGGGTATACACACCAATTAATAAATAATTGGGATATGTAGGGAAGAAATTAGGACCAATACAATGACATAATTGACATATAAACATGTAAATCCTCCAAGTCATTTAAAAGGAATAATATGCTCAACACAAACATCATGTGAACAAATAAAATCAGCATAAAGCTAAGATTGAATATTTTGATATTGCTCTTAGAGGTATAGTAAGCATCCAATTAGAGCTCAAGTTCAAACCCGATTATCAAAACAATTTCAGCACAAGACTATTATCATCACAGAGCATTCATCTCAAGACCACCACACCACATTGCAATATATTCTAGTACGTAGCAGTATCAAAACAAATAACATATGAATCACTAACTAGAACAAATACAAATTCCTAAAACAAGTACAACACCTCATACTACTCAGTGTTTGAACCAGATACCAGCACAATTATCATTAGTCCATGAGGACCATGACAGATTATTGATAGAAAGAGTGAGGGAAAGGGGTGTCGGGGTCGGCAACTCGGCATCGGTTACCTTTGGGCGTTGAGGAGAAGGACGAGCAGGGAGCAGTACCGGAGCATTAGGGCGGCGTCGAAGGGGAGGCGTGCTGGGCTCGGGGGAGGAGGAGGTGACGCGTGCTCGGGGAGGAGGCGGCGGGCTCGGGGAAGGTGGCAACACGTTCTCGTGCTCGGGGAGGAGGCGGCCACTACTACAGAAAAGGCTTTCACAGATGGTTCGTAACGCCATCACGAGCGGTTTCGTGAGCCGCCTGAGTTTATGGGTCGATGATGACATGAGGTCATCACGCACGGTTTTGAACCGCTCGTGATGTATACTTTCATAGACGCGGTTTGTGGTTCAAACCGTCTGCGATAATAATATCACGAGCGGTTTCATCCACAAACCGCTCGCGATAAGTAATATCACGACGGTTTCATCCACAAACCGCTGCACGATAGCATATACATATCACTGAGCGGTTTCAGCCTGGCCGCTGCGCATGATAAGCATATCACGGCCGGTTTGTGGACAAACCGCCCGTGTGATAAGCTGATGACTTTTCTATAAAGGCCCAGCGGTGGTGCTTGTACCATTAAATCGGCATCATATATATATTACATATATATTGTTCATAGTCTCTCGGCCACTTTGGGGATCGTCCACGACATGAGAAGGATGAGGCGGTAGCCACGGGCAACCTCATTGAGCCCTTGCAAGTATAAAAGTATGGATGCAAGGAGGCGTTAGGACATCAATTACAGGATTGGGCGTCGCTATGTTCGAAAGTGTCGTTGATCTTGTATTACTCACGAAGTGGCATCATGTATTAGCAACTATCCATTCTTGAGTATGTAATCGTTTTAAACCCAACAAGAACACTAAGCAACCATTCTCATATTTCAAAAGAATTCTCAACTTGTTGCTTGGTGTTCTTGTTGGCTTTAAAGACAATTACATGCTCAAGAATTGTTGGTTGCTAATACATGATGCCACTTCCAAATGGAGAAGTTAAGATCAACGCCACTTTTCAACATAGCGACGCCCAATCCGTAATTGAATGTCCGACCGCCTCTTTGCATCCATACTTTTAAACTTACAAGGGCTCAATGAGATTGCCCGTGGATACCGCCTCATTCTTCTCATGTCATGTGGACTAATTCCTAAAGTGGCCGAGGACTACAAATAATATATATATATATATGCCGTTTTAATGGCACAAGCACCACTACTGGAGACTTTATAGAGAAGAGATTATGAATGGAATGGTAGGACGACTGCACGCAAGAGGTAGGAGAACTTGACCGCATGAACAAGGGACTATTAATATGAACTAATTATCAATTCAATTTTAGCATAAGACTATTGACACCATTACATCACGAGCAAGGGACTATTAATATGAACTAATTATCAATTCAATTTCAGCATAAGACTATTGACATCATTACATCACACAAAGAAGAGGACTATTAATATGAACTAATTATCAATTCAATTTCAGCATAGGACTATTTACATCATTACATCACAGAGCAAGGGACTATTAATATGAACTAATTATCAATTCAATTTCAGATAAGACTATTGACATCATTACATCACACAAAGAAGAGGACTATTAATATGAACTAATTATCAATTCAATTTCAGCATAAGACTATTTACATCATTACATCACAGAGCAAGAGGACTATTAATATGAACTAATTATCAATTCAATTTCAGCATAAGACTATTAACATCATTGAGCAGTTCATCAGCAAGAGAACAAGACCAAGAGTGTCCAAACCCACCACACAAGTAGTAGCCCTCGGCATCCATCGCAGAGCACTAGCTAGCCATTTTCATCACAGAGCAAGGGGTAGAGACAGAGGGGACCTTAGTACAACAAGAACCACGGTGGCGACCCACCACCAAAGACAACCTCATCCATTTCCTTTACCTTGCATAAATCACACAAACATCAGGACACAACTTAAGGTTCATGCATAAAAATCAAACTCAACAAAAGACATTAAGCTAACAGATCTAGAGGAGAATAGAGGGAGGATGGGGAAAGCAAAGCCCGGCCAGGGCCCTAGCAGGGCGCAACGGGTCGGGCGGCGTCGGCGACGAGGTCGAGCGGCGGCGTCGAGGTGGGGAGGGGAACGGAGTTAGGGCGGGCGCAAACCCTAGCAGAGCTGGGGAGTGACGAGTTTGACGTCATCAGAGTTAGTGGCTGGGTCGGTGACGCCGCAAAAGACACTCTTATCGTCGAGTGTCTTTTGCAAGGTCACCAGATGCTACAACCGCTCGGCGACGGAAGAATGCGGCGTCGGCCAAGCAATGACGGGAGGAACTGACGAGAGTAAGGTCATTGAGGGAGTGACGAGTTAGAGCGCAAACCCTAGCGGCAAGTCGGGCTAGCTCCTACTTATAAAGAGATTTATCGAGATGGTTCTATTATGGAACCGTCGGTGATAATTATCACGCAGCGGTTCCATAATAGAGCCGCTCAGGATATGGGACATATCACGACGGTTCCATAATATGATATGGGATATATCACGAGCGGTTCCATAATGGAACCGCTCGTGAAATGGTTTTTTTCAAGTATATATATATACAATTACATGACATGAAGAAATTACATGTTTATATTAAAAAGCGTAAACCTATAATTAAACAAGGTTTTTCTAGTGGCGAAGGTAGGCTGCTATCTCCATCTGCAATATTTCATAGGCGACGGTGTCGGATCGACGGATCTCGATCATCGTGAACGAAGCTCAAATGCGCCCACCCGCTGACGCGCTCGCTCGAAAGTGTCTCCCGAAGACCCTCGATCGTTGAACCAAGAAGAATTGAGCCCATAGGCTCTCTTCCCTGCTTGAGGGTCTCGGCCGTCGAGTCGACTTCGATGCGCTTTGATTCGATTACAGTCAAGTGACGGCAAGCCTCTCGAGAGACGCAACGTCGTTTTGGAGGACTACGACGATGACATCAGAAATTCGCCGAAAGTGCGAGATCACCCGAAGACACGACGGAGGAGGATGTCAAGACGGTGGAAGGTGGCGTCCACCGCTCCCCGCAAATTCTCCGCCGGCAGAGGAGTGAAGACACTGCTGATCAAACAAAGGTTCTTCCGCAAAGACGGCTCAACTTATACCGAGAGAGGTGCTCAGACAAAGGCGCCAGAAGGCCATCGCGTCTGGGCGACAAGGAAGAGGTAGCCATTTCTTTTTTTATAAGTATGTGGGGATGATCATCTTGATGGCGGATGATCCTTTTATAAAACAAGGAATAAATTCGAGCGTGAGATTTAAGAGACGCGTCGAGGAGCCGAAGCGGATCGATGCGATGAAGAGACGACGGGAGCCGGGCGGATGGCGACGAACACGAGACGACGGCGATGAAGAAATTAACTCACGCTGAGCAATATTATCACTGCACGGTTATTTTTAAGAACCGCTCGGATATTAATTAATATCACGCGGTTGATACTTCATGACGGTTGTGTTTTAAAACCGCTCGGATATCGATAATATCACGCAGCGGTTACGAACAAGAACCGCTCAGGATACTTCACTGACGGTCTTCAACATGAACCATCGTGATATTGCCTCTTCACGCAGCGGTTTTTAGCGCAGCCCGATACGACGCCTCTAAACCAAAACCGTATGTGATTGAATGTAATACCGACGGTTTCGGTCAACCGTCTGTGATGAGGCGTCCAGTATTATCCTTTTTGTAGTAGTAGGCGGGCTCGGGGGAGGAGGTGTGTCGGGCTCGAGGAGGCGGTGGCGTCGAGGACAGCGACCATGGGCTCGGGGGAGGATGGAGAGTTGAGAAACTTAATCGTTTGAGTGGACGAAGTGGGCAAACCCTAGTGTCCGAATATAAATAGGGTTGGACATCACAGACGGTTCTAAAATAGAACCGTCTGTGATAAATAATATCACAAATGGTTCTAAAATAGAACCATCTGTAATGGCTGATAATATCACAGACGGTTCCAATAAATAACTGTTTGTGATAGATTGCGTATCACAGACGGTTCCAATAAATAACCGTTTGTGATGGATTGTGTATCACAGATGGTTTGTAGATGAAACCTCCTGTAATATATTATCATAGACAGTTTGTAGATGAAACCGGCTGTGATATTCTTTTGTATTGGTAAATTTAGTTCTGTTTATTGGCTAGCCTCAAGAAATGCTAGCCATGCCCTTTGAAACAAGCAGAAACACAACAAGTACATGTATACATCCAATTCACATTCATTTCAGAAACAAGCACATCTATGTCACAGTACAAATCAATTAACTCAAATGAACTAAAATTAACCATTAAGAACACATATAGACACATTGTTCAATCTTTAAAAATTAGCCCTTCATGATGATCAATGCGTATGTAGCTAGTTTCATCACGTTGTTCTTCCTTGACCCTTATGCCATTTCTGAAAGGAGGCAACTCGTCAAATTGATTGTATTCTTCCTCGTCCACTACATTCTCTACTCCAACAATCCTCCTTTTTCCATGAAAAACTACATGGCGCTTCTTATTTGCCTGGTCGGTTATATAGAAAAGATGAACAACTTGGTTAGCGAGTACGAATGGTTCATCCTTGTATCTGACACGTTCAAGGTCCACGGTAGTGACGCCGTACTTGTCGACCTTCACTTGTGGGAGATAAACCCAACGACACCGAAATAGGGGAATCTTGAAAAGCACATAGTCGAGCTCCCATATCTCCTCTATGAGCCCATAGTAGGAGCTCCTTAGCCCATCGGTACTGAACGCATCTATGCGGATACCGCTGTTCTGGTTAACGCTCTTTATATCCTGAGCCTGTATATAGAATATGTACCCATTTATGTCGTATCCTCACCATGTCACAACAGCAAATGTTGGCCCTTTTGCCAACCATGTCAGCATATCACTTAACGAGCTCCTAGTGAGTCGCTCCTTCAACCATTGGTTGAACCGACTGTTGTGTTGTCTCGTGAACCAAACATCCGACCGCTCTGGATTTTGTTGTCGAAGCACGTCCTTGTGCTGGTCGATATACGGAGCTACCTCAGTCATGTGTTGTAAGATCGTGAAATGGGCTTGAGCATATGCATCCATATCTGGAGTGATTGCTTTCCTTCCGATGGTCCCGATACCGTCGAGTCTCCCCTCATGGCAAGATCAAGGCACACCTATCAGTTCGACCTGAGCCATGTAATCGACACAGAACTCAATGACCTCTTCGGTTGCATAACCTTCGACGATGCTGTCCTCCGGCCGAGATCGATTCCGTAGATAGGACTTGAGAATTCTCATGAACCTCTCAAACGGGTACATGCTACGTAGGAACACGGACCCGCACATCTTTATCTCCTTCACAATGTGAAAACGAGATGGACCATGATATCGAAAAACAACGGAGGGAAATATATCTCAAGATCACATAGAGTTGTCACCATCTCGTCCTGCAGAGTATCTAGTGCTTCGGGATCAATGATCTTCTGAGCAATTGTGTTAAAGAAATAGCACAACCTCATGATTGTCTCTCGGACCTTGATCAACAAAATACTTCTAATTGCAGTAGAAAGCATCTGTGTTATCAGCACATGACAATCATGTGACTTCATGCCAATTAACTTCAAATCTTCCATCGAAACAAGTTTCTTCATGTTGGCGGAGTAACCAGAAGGAACTTTCGCACCAGGCAAGCACTGATACATCTCAGTTCTTACGGCCTTGGATAGAGTGTAACAAGCAGGGGGGAGGTATGCTCGTCCTTTATCGGTCTTTGTCGGTGCTAACTCAGGTCTGATGTCCATATCAACCAAGTAAAGCCATGCGTTGACACCATCCTTTTTTTTTGTCACGAATGTTCAGTAAGAGACCAATCAAACTGTCACATACATTCTTATCTACATGCATGACGTCGATGCAGTGGCGAACTTCTAGGTGCTCCCAATAAGGTAAGTCCCAAAATATTGATCTCTTCTTCCAGATGTTCTTCTTACGGGTCCTCGATTTACGTCCCTTTCCGAGCACAACATCTAAATCCTTAACCATGTCATAGACATCTTTTCCGCTTAAATGCCTTGGAGCTAAACTATCATCCTTCTCTTCGTCGAATTGTTTCTTCATCCTGCGGTATGGGTGAGCCCTCCGAAGGAACCAACGGTGACGCATGTACATGGTTTTGCTAGAGTGCTTTAGCCACACACTCTCGGTATCATCTAAGATGTGAGTACATGCTTTGGCCCCTTTTGTACTCTGGCTGGACAGGTTGGCAATGGCAGGATAATCATTTATGGTGTAGAACAACAAGTAGCGTAAAGTGAAGTTCTCTCATTTATACGCATCCCATACCTGTACCCCTTCAATCCACAATATTTTTATATCTTCCATCAATGATACTAGGTACACATCAATATCATTCCCATGTTGCTTCGGCCCTTGGATAAGTATCGACAGCAAAATATACTTCATACACAACCAAAGAGGAAGGTTGTAGATACAGAGAGTCACGAGCCAAGTGCTATGTCGACTGCTCATGTTACCGAAAGGATTCATTCAATCTGTACTCAATCCAAACTTTATATTCTTCGGTTCCGCACTGAAGTCTGTAAACCTCCTATCGATGTTTCTCCACTGGGTGGGATCAGCAGGGTGTCTTAGCTTTCCGTCATTCTTACGCTCCTTCGAGTGCCAATGCAGCAGTTTTGCATCCATTGGGTTCGCAAAAAACCGCTTCAAACGGGCAATTACAGGAAGATACCACGCCACTTTAGCAGGAGGTCCTTTCTTCACCTCGATTCCCTCGTCATCATCTGATTGATTCTTACGATTGTATCGGGATGCGTTGCACACCGAACATACATGCATATTTGCACACTCGTTACGGTAGAGGATACAATCGTTCGAACATGCATGTATTCTTTCTATTTCCATTCCCAATGGACAAAGAATCTTCTTGACTTTGTAGATGGTTTTGGCCAACTCGTTTCCCTTCGGAAGAATGTCCGCTAAGAGACCTAACAGCGCCGTGAAACTCTTGTCGGACCAACCGTTGATTACCTTCAATTTTAGCAGTTCAAGCATGTATGACAACCTTGTGTATTATGGCTTACAGCCCGGAAACAAAAGTTTCTCCGAGTCCTCCATCAAGCCCCGGAATTTAACATACTCTCTCTCATCACAGTTCTCTTCTGCATCGCGAACCATCTGATCTAAATTGTCATCGTGCAGTCTATCCGAATTGAACCACAATCGACATCATCCGGCGGTATATCGTTGACTTCATCGGTGATGTCGTTATTACTATCTTCCTGTATAATCTACTCTTCACCGTGACTTGTCTAACGTGTATAGCCCTTTTTGAAACCACTTCGAATCAAGTGTGCTTCGATCTGCGCTCGGTTCTTAAACATCTTCAGATTCTCGCAGTCAATACATGGACAATACATATATTCCACCCCCTTATTCAATATATCCTACTCGGCAGCTCTTGTAAAAGCAGACATGCCATTAATGTACTCTTCACTCACACGGTTGCTAGTGTACATCTAGCTTCGGTCCATCTACACGACGTATATAATAATTTGGTGTTAAATATTGAATTAATTAATTAGTATACTATAGATGCAACTTTTGATATGTCATTTGAAATATGTATTTCTAATGAACTGAAAAAACACTAATGCACCCTAAGGGCAGGTTGTTCATTACAAACACATTATAGATAGCCCATGCCCAACTTCAGATGGCAAGAAGCCATACAACACTTGCAAAACAACACAAAAAGCTAGATCTAAACCAACTTCAATTCTCTCTTTACCGATCTAAACCATCTTCAATTCTCTCTTTCCCAAGCTAGATCTAGAATATAATGCAAGGAACAAATTAATTACGTATTAACATTGATAGTTAAGAACAAATTACCAAATTCGCGCGGTCTCCTTTCACCAGATCGCCTCCAAGCCCCACCTCCAGCAGCAGCAGTGAGAACAGAGCAGAATTTAAGACAGATCAATCTATGAGGGCCGGATCTATGAGGGTCGGGTCTGCAATAAATGAGATTATCACAGACGGTTTTTAATACAAACTGTCTGTGAAGAGGGCGGGAAGTCAAATGGTTCATGTTAAAAACCGTCTGTGATACTTCACAGAAGGTTCTGAATAAGAACCGTCTGTGATATTACCAATGAACCGTTTGTGATATTACCTCTTCACAGACGGTTTTTAGCGCAGAAAGTAACACAGACGGTCGTTAACCAAACCGTCTGTGATTGTGTTTAATACAGACGGTTTTGGTCAACCGTCTGTGATGGGACGTTCAGTATTAGGCTTTTTGTAGTAGTGTTGTGTTTTAGATCTTCATAACTTCTATAGCTATTAAGGAAAAGAAGTTGAAATCCGCCGGTCGAAAAAGAGTATTGCTCATACCCTTAATCGTCGTTCCGGTCAGGGGCGGAGCTAGAACGAAAATGACCGGGGTTTATCACTTCACCATATATATAACAACATATATAATTTTTAAGAAACACTATATTAAATAGTAATTTATGCGGCAAAAGACTGCAAGAGACTAGAGGTTGGTTAAACCGGGGTGCACAGCTTTTAAGCTAAAAAGTACACACATAGTATATACATGATAATATCTACTATTTTTAGGGGCCCGGTATCCTGTGACACCGGGTGGGCTCATGCATTTCCACCTCTGGTTCCGGTTCAACAACCACGTTTAAAGAGGGTCCAGATTACAACGATGTAGATAAATTAGACACATCGATATATTAGAGCTTCTACAGTTGTATAACAAATACAGTTAATTTTCAAACGTAGACGTATACAGACTGCGCTCCACTTGTACATCTTAACTTTATGTCTCATGTCATGGGATGCATGCATGGTACGTACTATTGGTAATACTAAACATGTTGATTGAAATAATAATTCAGAAAAGAGTTGGAGATGTGCGTATGATGCGGCAAAAATTGATCACCCAACAGAAAGGTAGGGTGACGTGCACGATCGACGGAACTCCCACTAGCCGCTAGTTCTGATTAATTTCTTCACTGATTAACGCGAAGTGCCAGGTCAAACTCGATCAGAGACATGCACTCAGCGATTGAAATCTAAATTTCTTGCATGCCATTATATGTTTCGCCGCGATCGATCTCCCTTTCGGGCCATGGACGACGACGACACAACTAATTGGGCGCTTTAGTTTATGATCGATCGATCGACAGTGTATTATTTCGACAAATCATGCAGGCTTTAATTGTCGGCACATGAGCTTTTTCCGTGAGATGGGTGCGTGGGCCATGCATGCATATGCATGTACATTGGCGCCAAAACGATCGATCGATCAATTTTTTTTTCACAACTAGGTAGCTAGCTTTTTATACACACACGCCGGTTTCGTACTCCTGGAGTACATACTCTCACTTCGAATATACCACTTAAATAAATATATTACACTTCTTTATCATTTTCAGTATACTTAAATACCAATTATAAGATACTTCAATGCGACTTGATTGAAACATTTTCATTGGAGCCCTTTATTTTTGCTATATACCCTTTTTCATATATAAAAGTAGTATATACACAAATTTAGCTATAAAAGGTGGTCTTTAATGGATTTTTTCATAGAACTCACTTTGGGGTATCTTATAATCATTATTAGAGTATGCTCAGATTGATAAAGGAGTATCATCGTACGATTTAAGTGGTATATGAGAAGTGAGAGTACGCATTTCCGTATACCATACTATTTTCATACATACATACACACATACATACATACATACATATACATATATATATACATATATATATATATATATATATATATATATATATATATATATATATATATATATATATATATATATATATATATATATATATATATATATATATATATATATATATATATAAAAAATACCTTCTACTCCCGGGCGTTGTTACTCCCACCTCTGATATACCACTTAAAAGAACTTGATAAACTCCTTTATCATTTTGGGTATACTCGTATACTAATTATAAGATACTCCAATGCGAACCATATGAAAAATTTGTAAGAGAGTCCATAGTTTTTAGCATATTTTGTAAATACCTTCATATTCGCATTTCAAATGGAGTATGTCTAAAAAATTGTACATACCACCCATAAAAAGATGTAAATACTACATAAGTGGTCTTGTATAGTCGTATACTACACATACATACTCTCGGTTGCGCAAGATACTCCCTACATTGTGAGATACGGAATAGGGAGTAACTACTCTCGGGAGTAAATACTCCTTTATCACTTTGGGTATACTCGTATACTAATTATAAGATACTCCAATATGAACCACATGAAAAATTTGTAAGAGAGTCCATAGTTTTTAGCATATTTTGTAAATACTTTCATATTCGCATATAAAAAGGAGTATGTCGAGGACTGAGCCTAGCCTGGCTTGGTCAAGGGGGAGCTTGGCCTAGCCCACCAGCTGCTTGAGCAAAGGGCTCACGCGAGCCTCGTGTGTTTTTCTATATCAGAGTCGAGGGAAAAAGTCCCAGCCTTCAAAAAAAAAGAAAAGAAAGAAAAGGAGTATGTCTAAAAAATTGTACATACCACCCATAAAAAGGTGTAAATCACATAAGTGGTTTTATATACTCGTATACTATACATACATGCTCTCGGTTGCGCAAGATACTCCCTACGTTGTGAGATACGGAATATGGAGTAACTACTCCTGAGATTAAATACTCCTTTATCACTTTGGTTATACTCGTATACTAATTATAAGATACTCCAATACGAACCACGTAAAAGCTTTGTAAGAGAGTCCATAGTTTTTAGCATATTTTATAAATACCTTCATATTCACATATAAAAAAGAGTATGTTTAAAAAAATTATACATACCACCTATAAAAATGTGTAAATACCACATAAGTGATTTTATATACTACACATACATACTCTCGGTTGCGCAAGATACTCTCTACGTAACTGCTCTTGGGAGTAGAAAAAAAACTTCTATATATATATATATATATATATATATCACAATAAAAAGAGGAAGAGAGAGAGAGAGAGAGAGAGAGAGAGAGAGAGAGAGATGAATTAATTAATATGTAGAGCGTTTTAATTCCTGGTCAAATGGGAAGATCGATGGATGAGTATAGTAGGTCGTGTTGGTAAGTCGCTGCTGGAGTTTGGAAGGCGATATTTCAGCCCGCGAGTTTATATACGGCGATCGATCTTTACTGACCTTTTGGCTTGCAAAGTTGGCAGCATTGCTGATGAGTGGCTGTTGTAATCGATCATGGCGTTGGAGACCCTCTCTCTCTCTCTCTCTCTCTCTATATATATATATATATATATATATATATATATATATATATATATATATATATATATATCTATATCTATATATATAAGCTTATTTAGCGCTGCGATCGCTGTGAGTCGCAGCTGGCCGCTACGTGCGCTTAGCTAGCATCCCGCCTCCCGCTCGAGATCGATAGTAAAACCCTCGCTCGCACGTCCAAAATAGCAGTAAACCTCATACGCACTCATGAAAACGGCAGCAAAAACCTCACGTGCGCCAGTGCCCCCCTGCGCTCGAGATCGCAGGAAAACCCCCGCACGCGCATCGAATAAAGCCGTAAAAAATGTTGCTCGGAAAAAATGATTGCGTGTCACTGCGTGCCGTTATATAAACTGTTTTACTGCCGTTACTATGAGGAAGAGAGGACCGTAAAATTCGGTATGCTGGTTTTACTGCGGGAAAAATGACATTATAAATTGTTTTACTAATCCAGTAAAATATTATCATTTACCATAAGTGATACCTACTATTACTTCGAAAGGCATGTCATGTTAATACTGTAATAAGTTTGCTATTTATGTTTTTTTTGGTAGTTACTGGAAGTGTCAGACCTTCGGGCGTGGAATACCTGAAGATCTTATGTGTATACCATGCTAGTCCTAGGATTAATGGCTAGCACACACATTCACAGCATTTGGCATTCACACCCATACAAATTCATACTAAAGTAAAGCAAAAGGGTATTCTACTTAAGCTATTACAACAACGGCCGACCGGCCAAATAAAAGTAGTCATCAGAGAAAAGTCAATAGTAGCGGAAGACATAGTAATAGTAGCAAAAGTCCAACGGTATGCCCATCCGATCTCGTAGGCAACCGACAAGGAACAAGGTCTAGGTAGATCCATCACCGAACCCCTGCTCAAGCAAAGAACTCGCTCTCAAGGCGTCACAAGATTTTCGATATCTGAATAACAATACTAGCAAAATTGAGTACTTTTGTACTAAGCAAGACTTGTAGTGTATCACAAAAGTTATATTAGATGAAAGACTATCAAATAAAGAGGCTCTACTCTGCAAGATCTTTTGCTCAAAGCCAGGTGCAATATTCATAAGTAATAATATACAACGGAATTTAAAAGAGCAGTTTAAGAAAAAGTAAGTACATGATAGTAAGTAAAGTAACTAAACAAATAATACCAACACCCACAACCCTAATTGGTTGCAAGCAAAAATATAATTAATATTCCGCCATAGAAATGGCACCGACAAATTCATGTTCAACCATAGTAATGGCAGTACTGCTATAGACATAGCAGAATCAGCCATATAATTGGCAATCCCGCTATAGACATAGCTATTTGGTCATAGACATGGTAGTTAACTCAACAAAAGAAAACCCTATGTAATTACCCCAATCTTTTGTGAAAAAATAGTTTTGAAAAGTAAAGCTACCGCCATACCAGCTGCACTAAGCATGCTCATGACTGCGAGTGCGGCTATTTGAATAGTTTATCACTCTGCAGAGGTGTACAACTTTACCCATAGTACACGGTATTCCAGCTTGTTCGAATATCTCTATATCATCACAGATCTTTCAAGGTAAGCAGCCTAGAGTTTGTGATGCAGCCTTTACATTATCTAGTCCTAACCTTGCACTAGCCCTGCGAATCTTTATCCTCATCCGTCGGGATAATAATAATGATGATGATAATAATGAAAGTACACATAGAATGAGTAGCCTCACTCACCCGGATAGAAACCCATTGAGTGAGTCCCTCACTTCGCTATAAAAACCTGTCGAAAGGAGGCATCCACAGTTGTGTCGGCCTGCCTATCATTCGGCATGCTCGCACTACTTTTGCCTACTATCATGCAAGGCTAGGATTCAATAACTTAGTCAGCTACAGCTACCCCACCCTAGCACATACGGTTGTACGATTAGGTCTTAGTCCCAGATTTGCTGGCTTCAGTCATTAATCGACTACGGACGAGATCTCCACCCTATCTACTAGTGAGTTACAATCCTCACTTTTTCAGAATACAATATAACTCGCGCACGTCTAAAAACTAAAGTTTTCATTTTGTTCTCAAACAAAATAATAGAGGTATCTTCTCTGGACCATTTTCAAAATAATCCCAAATCTCAAATTATCATATTGTCATTTTATCAATTTTTCGAAAGATCTACCGCTCTGTTGCATTTGTGCGATAATCGCACTCAGAAATTCCCAAATGACATTACATATTGCCTCACCCATATTCTCAAGGCTACAACAGTAAGGAATCAATATTTCAAGGAGGCATATGCAACAGGTAGGATATGCAACTACCAAATTTTCCAAATATAGCAATTTCATACAAACATACACTACTACGTAAAAGTTTTCACAGACGGTTCAAAACGCCATCACGCATTTTTCATGAGCCGCCTGAGTTTATGGGTCGATGATGACATGAGGTCATCATGCACGGTTTTGAACCGCTCGTGATGTATACTTTCACGCATTTGTTTGTGGTTCAAACCGTCATGATAAGTAATATCACGATGGTTTCATCCACAAACCGCTCGTGATAGCACATATCACGACGGTTTCATCCACAAACCGCTCGTGATAAGCACATATCATAGACGGTTTCAGCCACAAACCGCTCGTGATAAGTACATATCATGCATTTGCTTGTGGCCGGAACCGCTCAGGATGATTCTATCCATAATTTAATCGCTATATATATATATGTCTCATCATTAGCAATCGTTTTAACTCCAACAAGAACACTAAGCAACCATTCTCATATTGTTGCTTGCGTTCTTGTTGGGTTTAAAGACAATTACATGCTCAAGAATTGTTGGTTGCTAATACATGATGCCACTTCCCACCGGAGTAGTTAAGATCAACGCTACTTTCAACATAGCGACGCCCAATCCTGTAATTGGATGTCCTAACGCCTTTTGCATCCATATTTTTTAAACTTACAGGCTCAATGAGGTTGCCCGTGATACTGCCTCATTCTTCTCATGTCATGTGACTAATTCTAAAGTGGCTAAGGATCATTTAATAATATATATATATAATATATATGATGCCGTTTTAATGGCACAAGCACCACCGCTAGAGACTTTATAGAGAAGAGATTATGAATGGAATGGTAGGACGACTGTACACAAGAGGTAGAAGAACTTGACCGCATGAACAAGGGGACTATTAATATGAACTAATTATCAATTCAATTTCAGCATAAGACTATTGACACCATTACATCACAGAGCAAGGGACTATTAATATGAACTAATTATCAATTCAATTTCAGCATAAGACTATTTACATCATTACATCACAGAGCAAGGGGACTATTAATATGAACTAATTATCAATTCAATTTCAGATAAGACTATTGACATCCTTACATCACACAAAGAAGAGGACTATTAATATGAACTAATTATCAATTCAATTTCAAAGATAAGACTATTTACATCATTACATCACAGAGCAAGGGGACTATTAATATGAACTAATTATCAATTCAATTTCAGCATAAGACTATTAACATCATTGAGCAGCCATCGCCAAGAGAACAAGACCAAGGGTGTCCAAACCCACCACACCAAAGAGTAGCCCTCAGATCCATCGCAGAACACTAGCTAGCCATTTTCATCACAGAGCAAGGAGGGTAGAGACAGAGAGGACCTTAGTACAACAAGAACTACGGTGGCGATTCCCACCACCAAAGACAACCCTCATCCATTTCCTTTACCTTGCATAAATCACACAAACATCGTGACACAACTTAAGGCTCATGCATAAAAATCAAACTCAACAAAAGACATTAAGCTAACATATCTAGAGGAGAATAGAGGAGGATGGGGAAAGCAAAGCCGGCCAGAGCCTTAGCGGGCGCAAAGGGGCCTCAAGCGGCGACGGCGATGAGGTCGAGCGGCAAGGCCGAGGCGGGAGGGAATGGCAAGCGCGCAAGAATGACGGGAGGAACCACGAGAGTAAGGCTCACCGGGAGTGACGAGTTAGAGCGCAAACCCTAGCGGCAAGTCGGGCTAGCTCCTACTTATAAAGAGATTTATCAAAGACTGCTTCTATTATGGAACCGCTGCTGATAATTATCACAGACGGTTCCATAATAGAACCGTCCATGATATGGTACATATCACGACGGTTCCATTATGGAACCGTCTGTGATATGTCCATATCACTGATTTGCTCTATTATGGAACCGTTTGTGAAATGGTTTTTTCTCAAGTATATACACATGACATGAAGAAATTACATGTTTATATTAAAAAGCGTAAACCTATAATTAAACAAGGTTTTTCTAGTGGCGAAGGTAGGCTGCTATCTCCATCTGCAATACTTCATAGCGACGGTGCTCAAGATCGGACGGTTCTCGATCATCAACGAACGCTCAAATGCGCCCACCCGCTGACGCCTTGCTCGAAAGTGTCTCCAAGACCTCAGATCGTTGAACTAAGAAGAATTGAGCCCATAGGCTCTCTTCCTTGCTTGAGGGTCTCGGCCGTCGACTTTGCCGCCGCCGCCGACATACAGCCCAAGTGACGGCAAGCCTCCCGAGACGCAACGCCGCTTTTGGAGGACTACGCCGATGACGCGTAAACTCGCCGAAGTGGGAGATCACCCTAAGACACGGCGGAGGAGGATGTCAAGACGGCGGAAGGTGGCCGCCACCGCTCCGCAAATTTCGCGGGCAGAGGAGTGAAGACACTGCTGATCAAATAAAGTGTTCTTCCGCAAAGACGGCTCAACTTACACCGAGAGAGGTCTCGTGACAAGGCGCCAGAAGGCCATCGCTGCGGCGACAAGGAAGAGGCAGCCATTTCGCTTTTTATAAGTATGTGGGGATGATCATCTTGATGGCGGATGATCCTTTTATAAAACAAGGAATAAATTCGAGCGTGAGATTTAAGAGACGACGGGAGCCGAAGCGATCGATGCGCGAAGAGACGATTGGGGAGCCGAACAGACGACGGCGATGAAGAAACTCACGCCGAGCGATATTATCATAGACGGTTATTTTAAGAACCGCTCAGGATATTAATTAATATCACAGACGGTTTTAGTTGTAACCGCTCGTGATACTTCACGACGGTTTTCAACATGAACCGCTCGTGATATTTCTCTTCACGACGGTTTTTAGCGCAGCCTAAGAGTACGATTTCGCCTCTAAACCAAAACCGCTTATGATTGAATGTAATATCGACGGTTTTGGTCAACCGTCTGTGATGAGGCGCCCAAGATAGCCTTTTTGTAGTAGTGATACACGCATGCATAATAGGATTTGCAAAAAAAGTACCATAATTAAAATACTGGGATCAACATGATCAACGGGGGTGCTTTCCTTGCTCTTGCTGTTCTGGAGGTAAAGTTGATTGATCGTCGCGATAGTAACACGAATAATCGACGTCTAAAAAGAGCCGAAAATGGATTAAATAACATTCAATAAATTCAACATAGGCAAAAATTAAATATTTTTTTATATTCAGGTATATTATGATTTTAGACAAATTTAGAGACAAATTTGATTCAATTTGGAGTTTTATAGCAAAAGTTATTAAGGTTTCATTTTGGTTCAGCTGAGAAAATCAAATAAAATTGAGAAATACGCTTTCCAGTGGAGAAAGCGTAATCTCACGCGTGTTCTAATGAGGTTTACGCTTTCCAGAAGGGAAAAACATATTCTCCTCATAACTGAAGACGTATTTTCTATTTTTCATTTGATTTCCGGTTAAACTGACATGTGGGGTCCACTGTCAGTGACTCGGTCTATACGCATAGTGTGTAGACCGAGGGTCTATACACGTGGCGCATGGGTTCTCGACGTGGGGTTCACTGTGCACTTGCGCCATGGGGCCCACATGTCATAGACTCACTTAAGAAAATGTTTTGATTTAAGTTTTCTTTAAACTAATGACTTGGTCCCACATGTCAAAGACTTAACAGAACTAAACAAACTGTTAATGATTTAATTAGCCCTAATGACTGGGATTTGGCATGTTGATGACATGCTACAGTGCCATCACCGTTGTGTCGCGCGGTGTTGCCAGCGCTCGTGCGTGTCGCCGGAGGTGTGGAGCTCGACGACGTCGAAGAGTGCTCAAAATGGAATCTATGCACTAGTGCGCACCCGCCGGCACTGACGGTGAGGCCGAAGGTGGCCTAACGCGGTGTCGTGCCAGCGTTGGGTGGCGAAGTAGGTACGGAAAAACATGACATCGCAAAGGAGCAACGCTCTCAACAAGTGAGTGCTCGCATAAGCATCTAGAGACTACTAGGAGTATACAAGAGGCAAGAGTAGGAGCTGAGGTGGTCGGAGTCGCGTTGTCAACAGCGAGCTGAGGCGGCAAGGTCGGACGCATGTGGAGAAGAAGCTCGGTTGAAAGGGGAGGTCCAGTGATGGTTGGAGAAGCTCAAGGACATCCAGGTGATGCTTCAAGTACAACTGATTGGTCCAAGGCGTAGAGAATCACCGGCGGGGCTTGAGGCGACAGTTCCGGCTGGAGACGAGGAAGAAGGCTCGATTCGGGAGCTCTTGTGAATCAAAGGTCGAATTGAGTGAGGGGAATGAATACTCGTGCACTAGAACACAAGATGACATGATAGGATTGACTAGGAAGCCTTCAGTTCACCGGCAATGGAGGTGGTGGCGCACGACTATTTTAGGGTTTGCGCTCTTCGAGCTCTAGAGCTCGAATGAGTGAGCGCATTGGCTTTGAAAAGAAGAGACGCAGCTTGGGGATGGCTATTTATAGTTGGAGGTGGTGGAGATAGGCGAGGAGAGCTCGGGCAACCATGGGCAATCCGGTGGAGCTTCTCGATGTTGTACGGGCAGGGATGGGTTGGCAGGGATGGGTGCAGTGTGACCAGGTGACGCGATCGGAGTGGTTGGCCGGGGAGAACCGTGGGCGAGGCGGTCAGAAACGGTGGGCAGTGTGACGGATGGCTCACGGTGACGCGCTGGCGCTTGGCGCTGTGAGGTGAATGGCGATACCTGTGGGTGGGACTCACAGGTCGGTGAGATGAGAAAGAGAGAGATTAGATTCAGGATTTCCATTTTCTGTTGATTTATTTGTCTATTTTTATTTACTATACAAAACACGTCCAAATTTAATTAAAATTTTTATGTGAGATTTTGGACTAATGTAGTTTCTCCAGTAAAATTTTCATATGTTAATACTTTATGTGAATTTCTACAAAATTCGAACAATGTGCTGTTCTTAAGCTTTTGTAATTATTTTTCTAAGCAAGTTTTCATGTAAAACTTTTGTTGAATGGTTCTTGGGATAATTAGCCCGAAACAATTCTCTCATATAGAAAATTTTACTTTGTTTTATCTATTTCCTTTTTAGCATCCATTTGTTTGTAGTTCAAGTTTTGCTTTTAAATTCAAATAAAAATTTTCAACATAGCATATTTCACATGCAAATGATCAAAAAAATTTCTCTAATGCATTTATATTATATAATCCCAGAATTAGGATTTTGGGATGTTACAGGAAGTTTGAAAAATGATATTACTGTAAAATGTAACACCTATTATTGTTAAATGTAATATCTATTACTGTTTGATAACATGTATTTACTATCTGTTACGCAAAAGTTCTTTTGAAGTAATCATACGTTTTACTGTAAAATGTAGCACCTATTATAGTCAGTTACAAATGTATTTACTCGATATTAGTCACAAACACAAAAAAACTACTTCGGTTTACTGAACGTCTTATACTTCTCCAGTGCTTCAGGGAGGGGCTTGACATCGTTGCCCTTATGGAACAACAGATAGAACATCATCTCGGTCCTATACTCGTTCCCCTTCTCCTACATACACATGATAAGAAAAAAACCATGTGTGAGACGCTATACATCTGTTAAAAAAATATTGTGTGTTGCGGGTGGTGGAAAATTCTTATCGGCTCTATCGATATTGCCAGCGTCGAGCTTTCACCACCTCAGAACTCCAAGTACTTCATAACGAACAAAGCATAGTTGTTCTCTAGGACCTGCTTTGGCATCACCATGTTGTGCACCCTCCAGTTCACGACGATCGGGAATTTCCCACTGGTCACGTCTTGCAGGGCTGCGCACCGGCGAGGGATGATCCTCTTACTCACTAGGTCATGATGGCCCATTACTTTTGTACCCTTCTGCTTGTAATCGTTGGAGTCCAGCACTTACAAGCGCTTTTGTGCTATGTTGAAGCAGTAAACGGACCAGTGATGATTATGTAAAACTGGGAGGAATAGTTGCAAAATGAGTATAAAAACCCATAAAAAGATTACTTATTAGCTTTAATGTGATGAAAAATGTAATTTACTGGATCATGAAAGATGATTTACTGGATACGCATCACATAGACAGTAAATTACTTGTTAGCTTTACGCACGTGATGTCTACCGCTGCCATGTTGTACTGCTCGGTTTTTACGTACTTCTCTACATTTAGCTGTTTCCATCGACGGGCAAAACACATTAGTGTAAAACTTACCGAGGGTGATGATAAAATTTACTGCTACGCGAGTGACTATTTACTGTAAAAAAGAGGCTTTGTGACAAAACATCTTACTGACAGTTCGGTGGGGAGGAACAGCCTGTATCCATTACTTTGTGGCCTCAGGTCAATGTCGTCTTGGTGCATACACTCGATGAACTGAGATATGAACATGTCTTCAGTTATCTGTCCGTCCTTGAACGATTCCGCCTTGTCTTTTCTAGTGGCCTCTATGAATCCGTCGCTGGACTTGAGCAGAGCAAGGCTATAGTAAGAATGTTGTGCGCGTTAGCAGGAACACAGAAGGGAACACTCGGTAAAAACATAAGTGGAACCTCAATAAAACAAAAAAAGTTGGCCGATCCAGTAAACTCTCTTATGGCAGGGTAGTAACAAAAAATTCACGTATCGGTAAAATGTGGCGCGATATTCTCCCCATCTTTTGAGGCTCTCGTGATTGCATATCAGCTCCCTCACCTCCACAGCCGTGGCCACGGGCACTTCTGGCCGCCTTTTGTACGGCTTGAATGGCGACACCAGCTTGCTGGGATATTTTGTCAGCCTCTTCACTAACGCACCGGTATCGCTTTGGGCCGGGGGGGGGGGGCTCTCTTACCTACAGTTGTCTTCTCCACAAGCGCCCCTTTTTTGTCGTTGTTATGCCCGTCGTCTTTGCCAGCCTGCGATTGGCGAGTTTTATCTTAGGCTTTGGCTTGTCGGCGGCGTCCTGCGGAAAATAGACTCGTGTCTCTTATTTTACTATCATGTGTCCAACAAATTACTATATATGTCACACATATTATGATCAGCGGCCCTCCAGTATGCACCTTTGGTGCGCTGGCGCTAGCCACTTGAGACTCATCCGCGTTCAAAGCTCCAAAAAAAAGCGTTTATCGCTTGAGCATTGAGGTGGGAGTTTCGTTCCTCAAGTTCCGTGCGGTGTGTAGGATCAAGTGCTATAACGAAACCCCCACTAAAAATTCTCCATATGCTTGGGCTCATGGCCTTTAAATAAATAGACATTATTATTTTCTAATAAGCATAATTTGATCCATCAAATAGAGGTGCCTTGTCTATCGACATACCTTCACTCGCCATCCTTTCTCTCCTAGACGGTTAAGTCTAAATAATAGAGAGACCAAGCTCTGATACCTTTTGTAGGATAAAGGATGACTGACTAGGGGGGGGTGAATAAGAGGTTATAAAATTTCTTTTGCTCCAATTAACAATTTTAACAATTATGGTCTTAATGAAACAATTCTAGCAGAATTCAAAAGATATATTCCAAGATTTCACTAGGACACCTCAAAGCTATGTCAATACTAAATACAATTCTATCTAAGCAATATTACACAAATAAATTACTAAAAATATAAATATAGAAATAGTAAAGACAAGGGAGGAAAACCATAAAGACAAGCGATGTTTTCCTGTGGTATTGAAGATTTGCCGGTCTTCACTAATCCACGTTGAGGAAACTTGAACGAATCAAGTCGGCTCCACATGAGCACGTCCCTCGATCACTAGAGTTGCTTTTCCTCCTCTCCGGAGATAATGAGTACACAACCACTTCACGATCTTTGCCAAGTCACTTTACAATCTTCTTTGAAGAGATCACCACGCAAACTCTTCTCCAAGCTGCCTAGGTGCCGGCAAGCACCAAGAGTAATAAATCACAGCTTTTGCATGAAGAAAACAAGTGTCACAAGGATCAACCAATGATGCATTGCACTTGAATGCTCTCAATTAGATGCTCAAATGTATTCAATGAGGTCCAAAGTTCTGAGCTTGGTGTAGGTGAGGGGGTATTTATAGTCTCCAACCATAAAACTAGCCGTTTGAAGCAAATCCCTGGAAAATTCAGTACTTGCGGTAGTACTGCTGTAGAAACCCGGTACTACCACACTCACTGTTCAACGGTCATCTGCTGTTCATTAAATGTTTCTAAACTAGTCGTTATATAAAGGTGCGGTACTACCACACTCACAAGGTGCGGTACTACCGCACGGCGGTAGTACCGCTTGGCTAGAATAGAACTACTGATTTTCAGAGGATCAGAGAATCACAAAAACATGCTCTCTGGAAATAATGTATCGCCATGAAAACATCGGTCCTACCGCACTAAGGTAGTACCGCTCAAAGGATGTGGTTCAGTGGCTATGAAAGTACATCTTGAAGAACCTTGGGATTTGACTCAGATCGACAAGCTATATGATGCTTCTCAACCCTTTGTACATGGAAAAGCCACAGGCTTGCTGCCTGTGCCAAACATCATATACCAGATTTTAAGAGCAACTTTCTTTCCCAGAGGTGGTATCAATGATGATGTTCATTGCAAGGCTTGTGATATTATCTATCACATTCTAAAGGGTACCAAGTTTGACATTATCGATTTTACCATAACAGAGATTGCTTATCAAAGAGTGATACAGAGGATAGTATTTTCTATGCTCCCTACATAATGAAGTTGATTCGAGATAAGTTTGGCTTTTACCTTGCAAGTGACATAACACATACAGAGTACAAACCAAGTGTCACCCCTCCTTTTGAGTGACTCTTTTTGGTACTTGATGCCAAAGGGGGAGAGATATAAAGGGGGAGTTTAGAAGCCCAAAGGAAAGCCTAAAAGAATCAAAGATTGCTACTAATTATATCTTATATTATAGTATCTATTTGCAACTTGTTTGGCTATGTAATGACTTTGTTTCTCGCGACCATTCAACTTTTATCTTACTTGTTCCTAAAGACCCATTTTGTACCAATTACGTTATGTTCCTTGGATCTATCTACTAATATTCAAATGTCATTTTGGGTGAAATTATTGAGTTCTTCATGCATTGCATTCACTCAATCCGGATCATCGAGTGCTTCATCTATATGTTTTGGCTCAAGAGAAGAGACAAAAGATTAATATTCATAAAAAGAAGCAACACGAGATCGAGTTTGGACACCCCTTACTCACATTACCCAATTAATACTTGATCTATTGGATGATCTTTGGCAATTGCGTTGTGGATCCTTTGAGGTAGGTTTGGTGATTGTTCATCTTCCTTGTTGTCCTCTTCATTAATTTGAATTTGACTTATTGTGGAAGAGGTAGGAGATTCTACTTAAGTGGAAGATGGTGAGTCATCTAAATCTTCTTTTGGCTTGGTGTCACCTATTTGCATATTCTTCATTGCTTGCATTAATTCTTTATTACCTATATCATCCAATTTTTTTGCTCTTCTTGAGAGTCATTAGTTTCATCAAACTGAACAACATGAGTTTCTTCGACTAAATCGAAGTTTTTGTTGAAGACACGATAAACTTTACTATTTGATGAATAACTGAGTAGGAAACCAACATCACAACGACTTACAAATTTTGAAATGCGAACATCTTTCCTTAAAATGTAACATTTGCAACTAAAGACATGAAAATATGAGATGTTCGGTTTTCTTCCAACAAGAAGCTCATAGGAAGTCTTTTTCAAAAGACAATGAAAGACGATTTATGGCATGACAAGCGGTATTGATTTCTTTTGCCCAAAAAACTATCGAAAGTGTTATACCCATCAAGCACTGTCCTAACCATTTCAATTAATGTTCGATTTTTCCTTTTTACAACTCAATTTTGCTCTGGAATGTAGGTAGTAGAGTGTTCATGCTTTATTCCAAGTTCATCACAAAAATCTTTAATTTTAGTGTTCTTGAACTCGGAGCTATCACTACGATTTTTTATATTTTGAAATCAAATTCATTTTGAGCTCTATTTGCAAAACTTTTGAAAATACCAGAGGTTTCGACCTTGTCATGTAGAAAGAATACCCATATATATCTTGAGTAATCATCAACAATGACTAAACAATAGCTATTACCCTTGATGCTCTTATAGGTTGTTAGTTCAAACAAATCCATATGTAAGAGTTCTAATGGCTTAGAAGTTGACATGATACTTTTGGAAGGATGAGAATTTGTAACTTGCTTCCTAGCTTGGCAAACACTACATAATCTATTTTTCTCAAACTTCATATATTTCAAGCCAACTACTAAGTCATGTTTGAAAAACTTTTTGAGTTGAATCATACCAACATGAGCTAGCCTCCTATGCCAAAGCCAACCTAAAGAGGTTTTTGCAATTAAACAAGTTTTCAAGCATGAGTCGTTTGAAGAGAAATCTACCAAATAAAGATTTCCAAGTCTAAATCATTTGAAAGCTAAAGAGTTATTCTTTTCATTCAGAATAGAAACATCTTCTTCAGAGAATGTGCAAGTTAAACCAAGATCACAAATTTGAGCAACATATAACAAATTAAAATTAAGTGATTCAACTAGAGATACATTTGAGATTGAAAGGTCATTTGAGATAGCAATTTTACCCAAACCAAGTACATTTCCTTTGCTATTGTCACCGAATGTGATCTTGTCATTTCCTTTTCCATTCTCGAATGTGGTGAATATTTTTACTATCCCCAGTCATCAATATTCACCTATCAAGTACTCAATATTTTCCACCGGTCTTGTAGTTCACCTTATCTCCTTTTGCCATGAGGCAAGTAGGAGTGGAGAAAGGTAACGACGCTCCCTTGATGGCAATACCGATAAATCCTCTCTTCTTGGAGGACCCTTCATCATCAGAGTCGGAGTCGGAGTTAGAATACTCATCATCAGAGTTCCACTCTCCAACACATGCTTCATTCTTGCCATCTTTATGAACCTTCTTGAAAATCTTCTTCTTGCCGTTGAATTCTTTCTCCTTTGATGACTTGGCCTTGTCATCCTTCTTGTTTGGGCAATGAGAAGCAATATGCCTCTTCTCATCGCACTCATAGCAACAAATATTGCTATAGTGCTTATTGTCATTAGTAAAGTGGCCCTTTTTGCTCTTGTCAAAATTACCACTTCGATATGAGCGTCTTCTCATGAATTTCTTCATTCTCCTCATAAGGAGAGCGAATTCTTCTTCAGAGTCTTCTTTTTCATCCTCCGTTTCATCATTTGATTCTGCTTTTACTTTGAAAGCGGTAATATTCTTCTTAGAGGAGGATGGCTCCAAAAGCTCTTCCTTATCTTTCTTGTACAACTTATTTGTAAAGAGTTTGCCCAAGAGACCGGTTGATGTCATCCTTGGCAACTCGGGTGAGTTGAGAAATAGAGTCACCAACGTCTCATACTTCTCCGGTAGAGCCCTAAGCATTTTGCGCACAATATCAACATCGGTTAGATTAGTACCTAGGACCTTGAGCTCATTTGCAATGTTGTTAAGACAAGAATACATCTCGGTGATGTTTTCATGAGGCAACATTGTAAATGTCTCATATTTGATCCTAAGCCTATGCAATTTGGCTTCTTTGACCATGGATGTGCTCTCATGAATTTCTGAGAGCGTAGTCTATATCTCATGAGCGGTTTCAAGGTTGCTCACTCGATTGCACTCATCCGCGTTCAAAGCTCCAAAAAGAGCATTCATCGTTTAATCATAGAGGTGGGAGTTTCGTTCCTTAAGGCCATGGGATGTGTAGGATCAAGTGCTATAACGAAACCCTCACTAACAATTCTCCATATGCTTGGGCTCATAGCCTTTAAATAAATAGACATTCTTATTTTCTAATAAGCATAATTTGATACATCAAATAGAGGTGTCTTGCCTATCGACATACCCTCACTAGCCATCCTTTCTCTCCTAAATGGTTAAGTCTAAATAAAAGAGAGACTAAGCTCTGATACCACTTATAAGATCAAGGATGACCAACTAGAGTGTTTATGTGGGGATCGGATGTTATAAAAATTCTTTTGCTCTAATTAACAATTATGATCTTAATGAATGAATTCTAGCACAATTCAAAAGATATATTCCAATATTTCACTAGGACACCTCAAAGCTATGTCAGCATTAAACACAATTCTATCTAAGCAATCTTACACAAATAAATTGCTAGAAATGTAAATGCAGAAGTAGTAAAGACAAGGGAGAAAAACCACAATGAAGACAAGCAATGTTTTTCCTGTGGTATCGAAGACTTGCTAGTCTTCACTAATCCACGTTGAGAAAGCTTGAACAAATCAAGTCGGCTCCACACGAGCACTTCCCTCGATCACTAGAGTTGCTCTTCCTCATATCTGGAGATGGTGAGCACACAACCAATTCACAATCTTTGTCGGGTCACTTCACAATCTTCTTTGAAGAGATCACCATACAAACTCTTCTCCAAGCCGTCTAGGTTCTAGCAAGTACCAACAGTAATAAACCACAACTTTTGTTTGAAGAAAACAAGTGCCACAAGGATCAACCAATGATGCAACGCACTTGAATGCTCTCAACTACCTCAAAATAATAAATATGAGCAAATAGGTAGTAGAGAGTGCACTAGATGCTCAACTGTATTCAATGAGGTCCAAAGTTTTGAGCTTGGTGCAGGTGAGGGGGGTATTTATAGCTCCAAACTACAAAACTAGCCGTTTGAAGCAAATCATTGAAAAATTCAGTATTTGCAGTAGTACCGCAATAGAAACCGGGTACTGCCGCATTCACTGTTCAATGGTCGTCTGCTATTCATTAAATGCTTCTGAACTAGCCGTTACATAAAAATGCAGTACTACCATAGTCACAAGGTCCAGTACTATCGCACGGCGGTAGTACTGCTCGGCTAAAACAGAACTACCGATTTCCAGAGAATCAGAGAATCACAAAAACATGCTATCTGGAAATAACGTACCGCCTTAAAAACATCGGTCCTACCGTACTGCGGTAGTACTGTTCTAAGGATGTGGTCATACCGTTTTTAGGGGAGAAGAAAAACTCTCAAAAACATGATCTCTATAAAAACGTACTACCAACTAGAATTCGGTCCTACCGCTCATCAAATGCGGTCATACCGATTTTACTAAACAGTTTTCCAGAAGCAAAATTAAATGCAATGCATAACACTTGGTTGATCAAAATAGCACAAAATAAACTTTCAAACTACTAGCCATGATCCCTCTTTATAGTGTGGCATCTAACCTACAATCCGGTCTTTTCTTGAAAAACCGAGACCGGTAAAAACTATAAAAGGATCCTTAGGCTTTATAATACCTTTGTCTTGAGCCATATCAATCTCTTACCATTTATGCATTGCCATTTCCATGTCATCATTCAAACTCTGGGACTAAACCTTTAAACATCTTAGCACACATATTAGTCACATAACACATTATTTGTCATTAATTACCAAAATTATTTTTAGAGACCTAGATGCTTTCAAGTAAGGGCCTCCTCTACATCCTTTACTGGCGGAGACCCTCCGGTGTGATAGTTTCGGTCTCCTTTACTGGCACCCTTCGTGTTTTACTGTGTCGTTACCTCCGTGTACTCCTTTATTTTCGGGGGCTCCAATGGGACGTCGATGGATCCCTCATTTACTGTTTTCCACGATAAAAAATAAATCTGATATAAAATTACTGTAAGAACGACCAACATTACTTGACCATGCGTATGCGTTTTACTGCATTCGGTACCTTGGTTTGCTCCGGGATGGTGGGTAATGACTCGTGACTCGTCGCAACCGCTAGTAAATTGGGGCTTGTGTTGTGTATGTGGCGGGGTGTAACCCTAGGATCGCGTCGGCTTCGATCGAGTCTGTTATGTTGTCAATGCTTAACTCAACGTCGCCTGCACGAGAACAACACACTTAATCAATAAATTATTGTGTGTTACTGTAATGATTAGTGTGTTGAGAAAACACAATTATTGCGTGTGTCTTGCTCGCTCTATTACGTTCGCTTTGTTAGTTTACTGTGTATGCTGTTGTTTACTATGTATACTGTATGTATCTACTGCTCATGTTACAATGTTTTACTATGATGCGGTACGTACCTTGAGGTCTGTCGCCCTCCCTCCTCTTCTTGCTTCGGATGGAACAATGACGATGCTGAGACGTAGAGGAAACCTCCTGGATGCACGCGTCGGGGGAGGGGTGACGACGCCGTTGCCGCAGGGGTGGCGGGCTCAAGTGTCCTCCTCATCTGGCATGCGCGAGAATATATACGCTTAATCAGTAAATTATTGTGTGCTGCTTTAATGATTACTATATTGTGAACACAAAATTACTACATGCACCTTACTCGATCTCTTCTGTTCGCTTTATATATTTACTGTATTTGTTGTTGTTTACTATGTGAAATGGTTGGGGCGGCTTTGTGCAAAGCCCGTTCTTGCTATGGGGTGGCGGGCTTAACTGACGTTTGGGTTGCACACGATTCAGACGCTTGGGGGGGTCACATCTCCAAAGTCATGCGACGGCGATATGTTGTGGTTGGATGACATTATCGGCGGGTGTGGGGGCTGTCGTGACCTCGACCAATGACGGCGACGCTGCTTGTGAACAGATTGCGGTCTCTCTGCTCGGGCTACTGAAGAGTCCGGAACACTGTGTGTCGGCGTGGGGTTGTGCTCAAGGCTCCGACGCCTACGTCTTTTTGCCGCTCCTCGCCTTTTTCGCCCTGCCTACACAGGACGCCGATCTAGATGCATCTGTCGCCCCGAGCAGCTTCTTGATGACGCTGACTACCTTCGTCTGTGCCGTTTCAATTTTCTGTTGCGTCCTCTGTATCTATGCCATGGCCTTCTCCGTCTGCCTCATCGTCCTCCCACCCTCATCGTCGAACTTCTCCAGCGTCTCTATCGCCAGTTGTCTCTTCCCCTTGCCCAACTATCCAACAACGTCGCCGAGAAGCGCGCACAGGCTCGGGAAATGCTCCACGACGGGTTGTGTGGGTAACTTTGGCGGGTGCGGCATTGCCGTCGCCCCGTGCTAGTAACAGATCCCTTCCCTCCTCCTAAATTGAACAGTCAAACGACATGAATGAATTACTATTGTACATTAATCGAGTTGCTGAAATGAACATCGTATTTTACTGCACACTGACAAACATCGGTATATGTTTGTACGGTGAGCACTGACCGCGACAGGCACGTGATTAATCACTCACTCCCTTTATTTCCCATTAATTTACAGTACCTACATGTCTTGTGGCCATGCATGCATCGGCATAGGTTTTTTCAGCATGCAGTGGACCTCAATAAAAATTATTTGCCACTAGCAAGGCGAAAAGAACATGTGTAAAAGTCATTTTTGTATCGGATGTAATGTTAGTGCTCTATCTCACGTCTAGACTTAACCAGGCCAATCATTTATATGTGGTGCGTATGCGAATCTGCCTGGCTGCCTTCGATGCACCTCAAATCAAGAGCTTTGGTGCCGATCAGCTGTAAAACTCTGACCTAACTGATATTCTGACAATGTTATTCATAGATTACCATGCAGGACAAGTCTCTTCAAAAGCAGCGCATAGACCTAAAGATCAGCATCCCCATGCATGCATGCATATACGCATGTAATTGCCAGGCCACTTAGCCAAGATTGACCATTAACTTGCATGATTCTTAGTACAAGTGCCTGCTAGCTTGTTCAAGCACAAATTGGTGTGGGGGTAAAGCAGGCACCAAGTACACTTCAATTCCCCAATTTGAATCGGTGCACGATATGATCATGCCAAATTGCCAACGCCAGGAACAGTGTTTTGTGAGGAGATATCTAGCGTGTACGTGCTCGTAGTCGATCGGCCGTCGCCATGCACGTAGAAATCAAGAGTATAAGTAGTGGTAGTAATAGGCAGTCGCCATGCATGCATGTCTGCCACCACTACATGGGCGGGAAAAGTTGCAAGGCCACTTATACCCACTACTGTGTCATGTCATGTGTGTGCGCGTATCACATGCAACTAGAAGCTAGACGCAGGGCAAGCCCCCCGGGCGCTACGCTCTCCAACAAACACCCACTTGCCAGTTGCCACTCTCTCTCTCTCTCTCTAGATGTGCATGTCTCCGATGTAGTATGTCTGTTTCTCTGTCTACCTTTTTGATAGTTTCTCTCTCTAGAAAGTGGCACTGAGCTCAGCTGGGAGCGAGGTGAGGTGAAGAGAGAGGAGAGAGTGAGGGGAATTATTGGGGACCAAAAGGGCACTACGACATTGCACCACGGTACGTGCGATGGGGACAGCGGCAGCAGCGAGCGAGCCCGATCGATCGATCGATCTCTTTCTCTCTCTCACACACACAACCCCCCCTTTCCTTTTCCCTTTTTATCCTGTCACGACAAGCAAGATAACCATCTGCGACCAACATCGGCTGCTGCCTCAATTGTCACACTTGTAATTTTATGCGGTATACACGATATATACAACATGCACCAACTGAACAACTAATTAAGCAAAGCTACTGGGAAATTACCAATTAATCATCATATATCCGACAGACGTACGCAAGTACTCCTAACTGAACAATGTATAATAACACCGACCTTAATTATATAAGAAATTATATGCTAATAATGTTGTGCTTAATTATAATCAACCGGGTGGGGTTAACTAAACAGTAAGAGACGGAGGTGATCACGGTGTGGATCGGACGGAGAGTGTTTGACAGTGCCACTCCAACTGACTGCCCGATTTCTTAAATCCTCTTCTTTTCTTTTCTGTTCTGTTCTTTTCTCCCTCTCTCTCTCATCACGCTAATATTCACCTTTGAAATCTCTCTCTCTCTCTCTCTCTATCTCTCTCGCTCTCTTTTATTTTTTTTCCTTGTCTCTTTACTGTACTAGGGCAGCTAGCTCCTGCCTCGATCGCCACCTTTCCCTCAGCTCGGTATGGTAGGAGGCAGCTGCAGTTATTACAGTGACATGTGGTTCAGCCGCTCTGGCGTGGCCGCCGACGGCGCGAAGCTCCACAGGTCGCCGTCGCTGCCGCTGGGGCCGCCGTGGGGGGCGGCGGTTCCGCCGAGCAGCCTCGTCTCGGCGGCGGAGTAGAAGGCGAGCCGGTTGACGGCCGCGTCGTCGTTGTCGTCGCCGGGGCCGGCGACGTTGCTGCCGTCGAGGTGAGAGGCGACGAGCCGGTCCATCATGGCCCAGTCCGTGATCCCGCCGCAGTGGTGCAGGTCGGCGCCGTCGGCGGCCAGCTCGCAGCCGGCTCCGATCGCCACGCGCGCCGTCAGCTCTGAGGCCGACGGGCTCTCGAGCGGCGGAAGTTTCATGAACCCGTGGCCACCGAGCGCCGTATCGATGGGCAGGAGGTACCGCGACGCCGGCCTCCCCACGCCGCGCTGCGGCGAGAGCTCGTGCTCCTGCTTGCACGACCTGCCCATGTACTGCAGGATCTGGTCGAGCGCATCGTCGCTCGAGTACTGCAGCGAGGAGTCCGCCGCCTTGGTGCCATGGCCGTCGCCCCCGCCGCCGTGCTTGCCTCCTCCGCCGCCGCTCCCTGCCTCCTTGTGGTGGTGCTTCTTCTTGAACACCCTGCACACCACCCAGCCATCCTCCTGGCCGGCGTCCGATGCAGCAGTGACCTGAGCATGAGTCATGACGGCATCGAAAGGCAAAGGCAGGTTTAATTTTTATTACCTTTTGGGACACATGAAGCATATGGAAAAAGCTTAATTATTACCAGCTACTACTACTACTCTTCTCCACGCAAGAAAGAGAGAGAAAGAAGAAAGAAAGAGAGAGAGAAAGGCTGGATGACATGAAAGAGGGTGCTCGTACTCCTATCATTGCACCACCACCCCCTTATAATTGTGACAGCAATAATTAATGGCGGTGTACGCCAATAGGTGATGCATAGTTTAGCTGTTTAGGTGATTGAGTTGTACGTGGTGGCCGGCGGCCGGGGAGGCCGAGGTGGCGAACGTACCGTGGCGGTGGCGGTCTCGACGACGGCGGGGTCGTCGAGGCGGTACTCGTGCATAATCCAGTCTGATTTTTGGCCGTGTGGTGCGCGGCCCTTGTAGAAGACGAGTGTTTTGCGCATGCCGATGCGCTTGACGGTGTTGTAGATGGCCTTGTCACGGCCGGTGGCCTTCCAGAACCCCGCCACCGTCGCGCGGTTCGTTCGCGTCCCCGTCGGGTACTTCTTGTCCTTGTGGCTGAAGAAGTACCAGTCGTTCTGAGGCCCCGACCCGATCTTACATTTCTCTGCAACCAACACATCGATTGCACCAATTGATCATTACACAGCACCATATATCACAACACTAGTACTTCATTACTTGATCGATCGATGAACGAGCCTAGCTAGTAGCTAATTATACCTACCTACCTATCTATCTATCTATCTATCTAATCAAGCTAGTAGCTGTTAGCCAAAACTAGTTACATTCATCAAGAGCTACACGCTTCTTTCAATGACTAATTTGCACTGTGAAATTACTACGGGTTGCCTCATGAACCAAGTAATGGTGGTACAGAGCTAGCTAGTGCAAGCTAGGTGCAAGCCGGCCGGCATGAGAGGGAGATGTTCAGGTACCTTGGATGTCCCATGGCTCGAGCTTGTTGAGATCGACGTCGCGGATGACGTCGAGGTCGATCTGCTCGGAGGCGACCTTCTTGCGGAGGTAGTAGTTGAGGAGCTCCTCCTCCGTCGGGTGGAACCGGAACCCCGGCGGCACGCACGACTGCCCGTTCACCGAGATGCTCATCGCTCCTAACTTGATCTCTGCCTAGCTCGATCGATCGTACGTTCGCCGGTGTTGAATCGATCTTGCAATGAATTCCTTGTGAGCTAGATAGCTACGCGCGCGCTCTCGTGTCACAGGCTCACAGCAGACTGGCAATTGGAGAGATCGACAAATAGAGAGAGAAGACCGATCAGTGTGTAGGAGTAAGAGCAGTAGTACTGGGTAATTGGTGTGGAGCATGCAAGGAATTGAAGAAGCCAGCGGCTGAGGAAGAGAGAGAGAGAGAGAGAGAGAGAGAGAGAGAGAGAGCTTAGGGGGTGGCCGTGGGGAGGAAAGGTGGCCATTTATATAGTGGTTGGATACTTGCAAGTGAGCAAGATGCAGAGAAATTAGGGGGTTAGTTTTGCCACCCACCCCTGAGAGAGATGGCCAGAGAGAGAAAGTTAGAGAGAGAGAGAGAGAGAGAAAGTTAGAGAGAGAGGACTAGAACGGTTTTTTAATTTCTTTACATGCATGTGTATGGGGAAGAAGAAGAAAATCTAAATTCACACATGTACTGGCTACTTGATGAGTGCCGTGGATTCTTTTGGAGGTAATTTTGTCCCTTGCATGTGCTGGTCGGATTGATTTCAGGAGAATCTTGGCAGTTATTTTGTACATTTCTATTGTTAATTTTCTCCCGGGAGGTACAAAACTCATTGCAGTGCTAGCTAGCTAGGTACAAAACTCATTGATAAGTTGGTAACTTCCATCATCTAGTAACCACACAAAACAAGATTATATACTTAGTAAACTACTCCTTTTTTTTTTAAAAAAAAGGCTAACGCTTGTACTGGTCAAAGACTCGAAAGTATATAAACTTTGCATGCATGACAACTAACATGATCTAGTAAGCCCTGCACGTGTGTGTACGTACGCCCATATTATACATTGCTTTTTTCCATTTTGGCGAATACTTCCAGGGCTCCAGGGTAGCACTTTGTCGTATGTATACCTGTCGAGTTGTTGTACTAGGAAGCTGAAAGACAGTGCAAGCACAACCAAGAAACTACTGAATAGTGTGTAATGACAATTATTAATACCGTTCTATTACTAGTTAATAATTTTCCTTGTCATGTCTTCTCTCATCTCTAGTAACCAGCTGCTGCTGCTGGGCCATGTCAAACATCGATCTCCAAAGTTTTCTCTAGGTAGTTACTCATGGATGCCAAGTCTCTTTTGCCCAAGAATTTTAATAATATCAGGAGTACAGTCACACACTGAGTGTGAATAGAGCTCAGCTCAAACTAATCCCTTGATGCCATAATAAACTATAAGAAAGTCTTATCAGGGTTTATATATTGCATTTAATTATCAACATCAAAGATCGCCGGATTTGCGCGACAGAATCTTATTTTTATAATTTCACTTTAAAATTGCAGCGGGTATATTCGAAGAATATGTGCGGAGGACGAACCCTTATTTTGGTGTAAACCGGCCGTATGCAGTGGCAGAACTAGTAATTTGGAAGACCCGTGGCAAAATTATAGTGTAAAAAATACCAGGATATAATGTGATTTGAGAAGCAATTGGACAAACCTGGCTGCTAGCTCGGTGGCTACTAACTGAAGCATAGTCCGCGCCTCGCCGTCCCCTAGCTCCACAGCACCACCCGTCACCAGCGCTGCGCTAGGCCTGCCTCGTGAACCGCGGTCGCAGTCTCGCTCGTCGGCCATCCTCAGCCAGCCGAGCTCCCATCGCCTGTGTCGCCTTGCCTCCACCTCGTCTTAGCCCTCAGCCCCCACCTACGTTGCCTGTCTATCACATCCCCGTTTTCGGACGTGAATAGTAACTACTATTTGGTTTTCAGTTTCCATTCGTATGTTCAATTAGCGTATATTCTCAAAATTTCTCTAGCTTCCTCTAAGCTCGAGTTTGTGTTTCAAACATCTTCGCAACTCCTGAATTCAAATTTGAATTTGAATTCTCCTTTTTCGGATTTCGAGCCTTTTTCTTAAATTGGCCTTTCCTCTTCTTGGGCTCAGCTCACACCTTCCTTGGGCGGCCCATTCTCTCTCCCAGCCTCCCGGCCCCTTCCTCTTGGCCCAGCTCCACCCGGTCCCTTCTTTCCTTCGACGCGGCTTGGCCCGGCTCCCTCTCTCTTCCTTGTCCTCTTCTCGCGGCTGGGTCGCGCCAAGCGCCTCACTCCCGTGCGTTCCTGCCACCACCACGCCGCCTCTGCCACCCGCGTGCTCCGCCTGCCCTCTGCACCGCCAACCATTACCCTGCCACTCGTGACTTCGGCGCCCTCTCCTTGCTTTGTCACCTCAACCACGCATTCCCGTGACGCCTTGGTCGTCCTTGCCGGCCCGTGCCCTCCGCGCCCTGCACCCATGTCAGCAGGCCGCGCGAGTCGCCGCCCCCTCCTCATCTCCCGCCTGCTCCCACCGGCTCCCACCCTGCCGCCTCCGTGTGTAGAGCCGCCCACGCCGTACCGACCTCAGGACCACGTGGCCACCAGAGCCCCTCCCAATGGCTCCTCCTCGCGCGTGCGGCTATAAAGGAACCTCTGTGCCCCTTGTTCTCCCCCATGTCACCTTTTGCTCCTATGGTAAGCTACACTGAAAACTGCCGCTCCCCTTTTCTTCGGCCGAGCCACCTCCGTCGTCGACCAGCTCCTCTAGCACAGCCACCGCGCCGCCGCCCTCGTCACCGTTCGCCCTAGTCGCCCAGGACCCCCCCCCAAGTCCCCTTGGAGATTGTCCACCGCAGCTGCCGGATTTAGCCTCCTCCTCCAACTCGGGCGGCCTGCTTTATCACCACCATTCTCCGGCCCCCTCTCCGGCCCCCTTTGTTGACCCGGTAGGTCCACCTTGCCGAGATCTCCCCCGTTCTCCCCTTCCCCAGCTCAGGGTACCGCCGGAGCTCCTCCTCCGTCGTTGTCGTGCCTCCACCGCCGCTCAGCTTCACCATGCCGCCGCTCCGGCTATCCTCCGGCCGTCGCACCAACGCCATCGGCTTCCCCTCATGGAGGGCTTTTCGTTTTGGTACTTGGTCGCCGCCACTGTGAACGTCCCCGCCGGCGGAGAGCCGTGGCCGCCAGCGCCCGTGAAGCCCCTCCGCGCTGGCGCATTCCGACCAGCACAAGGCGCCATTAAACACCCCCCAAATCCCTGTCTTAATAACCTAATCTTTGTCTTAACAATTAATCAATCATTAGTATTAATTGTTGTCCGGTTTAAGTAGAGCTTGTCTCATTGCCAGCGCGGCCCGGCCAGTGCTTGACCACGCCTGTCTTGGCGTCTGCTGCTGGACTGGTCATGTGATTTCCATGCGCTAGAGGCTGTGCCGTGGGCCCCACTGTCAGCTTTTTTTTCTCTCCCGCTTTTTCTTGTATTTTCTTTTAGGGTTTAATTCCAATCCGAGCTTCAAAAATCACGTTATCCCTCGTCGTAACTCCAAAAATTATGAAATTTGTTTCTAAAATTTTGTAAATTCAAGATCTTGCTAATGGCATAGGTCTTGTTTAAATTGGAGTTCATTTATTATCTCTTTTGTATTTATTTACTCCCTTTGCTTGTTTGTGCCTTTTTTCGATACATTCATCCGAGTAGGATTTGAAAATGCGGGAGATCTCCAAGTTGATCAAGCATAAGAATATCAAGACTCTCTTGCCTATAACCAAGGAAAGTCAATACTTTGATCATTCAAAGCCTACATTTTTATGTAAATTATATTCCTTTAAATTACCAAAATTGCATGCTTTATTTCTTTAATCAAATGTATATTAAATATTAAGGTAGTTAAATACCCATTTGATGATTAATTATAATACCATCCTTTGACAATTGAATCTATTATTCCATGTCAGCCTAGTAACTATGTGGTAAATAATAGTATAGGTTGTACTTAAGCGACATGCTAGACTTGCTTAAGTACGAGGGTATTAAATACCCCAATCATCATCTCTTCAAACATGAAATAGTTTTGGGCAGTCATTGGTGGTCCATGACTGAAATGAATGAGATAATTTGGTTTTACTCCTCCAAAACTCTAATAACTTGTTATTACCACATCTGGGCGGATGGAATGGTGGTGAGTGCTAACGGAGCACGAGAGTAATTGGTATGTGGTACGAACCGTCCGGATGGATTAAGGACTTAATCTTGTTATGATCTCCCGTGTAAAACAAGTACAACCACAAGACTGCAAAGTGCAACTTGGCTTAGTAAAATTATTAAACCCTGAATATCATCTCACTAGATGGATAATGGGCACGTGCAAGCGCGTGATTCTTCCAGTTTGAATGGGACACCAGTAAAAGGTGAAGTAAGCCAGTCGTTGTAGTGTAGTCCAACTACTCCAGATTGCCGAGGCGAACATCCCGCACAATGTATGTGCGTAACCTCATATGGGTGAGATGATGGAAGGGGCGAGATAATTTGAAAGGTTACTATGACGATCACTCAACTACATGACTACAGAAACATGTGAGGATAACGAGTATGATTATCTCTTGTGGGTATAGTGTACAACCTCTGCAGAGTCTAAACTGTTTAAATAGCCGTGCCTATGGTCAGAGGCGGACATGGGAACTTGGTAGAGTTAGTTCTATTTCAAAAACCTTTGTGGGTGGTATGAAAATCAGGACGTGCTCACCTAGCCTTGAGATTAGATTTTTCTTGAGCCTTCGAGCTCAGTGGTGGTAATAAATGGAGGTAGCTCCAATAAAATTAAGCATAAGGTGGAGGTAACCTCTACTGATATAAATATTGCACAATTACTCTCTTTAATAAAATGCAATTTGGTTAAAATGCTAAGTAATAGGAATTTGTAATTATGTTAATTGAAAATATTGCTTTAGCAAATAAAAGAACCCTAGCCAACCTTGTTTAGCCTTGCATATATAATATTGCATTGTGTTTATTGGCTCGCAAGCACAAAAGTTGTGCTCATTCTCGCTCTCCCCCAAACCCTTCAGATAATGTCGATCAAGGGGACTACGCGTACTTTGAAGACATAGAAGTCGACAGACAAGGAAACGATGAAGAGTAGTCTAGATTCTGTAGTTTAGGTCTCGCCTCAGTTTAAGTGGACTCGTTCGGTACCTGCGTACAACCGATATTATGCAACCCCTTGGTTAATATCCGTCGTACACAAGTTACCCCAGTCGCTTGCCTGTGGAAGAGATGAGCTCTACCCCTTTTGTTTCCTCTATAGTCTACGTTGATTTCATGTAATATAATCCATTTAGCCTGTTCGGCCCTTCCTATAAAACTCGACCTGACGTGGTCTATGTCACTATGATGTTTGTAATATATTTGTTTTAGTTCACGCTATGTATGAATGATTCAGCAATGTGCCTGTGAGTGCTATCTACTGATCCAGGGAATAGCATAGTGTTTTCACAGATGATTTGGATTCTCATAATCTGGGTCCGACATTGTCGCTGTCGGTGGCTCCGGTTCGGTGCCTCGGTGACGCGACTTGGTGTGGGCGGTGGTGGGCGTTGCGCGGTGGAGTGCCTGGTTGGGGAATGGCTAAAATCGAATGAGGAATTGCCTTAGCATTAGTCATCACTTCATTCACTTGGGCTAGGCCTGTCGGCTACCACTCAGCCCATGGCCCACGCGAACGTAGCTGCGCCTGCTCTGAGCGAGCTTCCATAGCGGCTTGGCGCTGGCGGACTGACGGGGGAGGGGGGGTGTCTGGCCTATGAGATTTGGGGCGGCTGCCTCGGCTTCCCCGTACGGTGGTTCGGCCACTAGCCGTATGTACGTACACAATTAGTTTTGGATTAGGACTTAATTTAGAGACCTTCTAATTAAATAATTACTGTTCAACATATAATAGGCTACACTCTTGCTTGATTAAGTTGGGACGATGGCAAGATCAGTGGCTGGACTGAAAGCTTAGTAGGCGCCTGTACCAGCTTGTGAAAGTTTGGTGTCAGACGGGGACGCATGCTGCAAAAGCGTTGTAAGTACCCCGGTATATTAACTACAAGGAAGTGGTCGCAGTGTCACCATTGATTGACATAGGTTCTGGAAACGTATAGTTGGTAACCGCTTTCTAGCTGTAGCTATATATCGAGACAGAAATTAACCAATCAGCAAATATGCTTTACCAAACTCATGCTTACAAACTTTTGTCATGTCTTCCAAGAGGACTAGTAATTTACAGTGAAATCGGGTGCAAAATACAAGTATATACATATTCTAGCTTAATTATTCTATATATTCTTGGCTGGCTCAAAAGCTTATTGTATACTGTAATCAACCGGGCATGCAACATGGCAGCCAACATGCCATGTGACCAGCATTTCTTTCTGTTACTTCTTCTTTGATAGTGTTCTTTTTGTTACTTCTGACTAATTAACAGAGATGGAGAGTAACCTGTTGCTTTGTTTTTTACTAAAAAAAGAGAAAGCAGATTGAGTAATATATGTCATACTTGCAACAAATTAAGTGACATGTAGAAAAAAAAACAAAGATGCATGCATGTGAAGGAAGAAAGTGAAACAGAAGAAAAAATCGCACTAAAAATGAGAAACAATCTTCGTGATTACGACGATTCAGTGTGTAGAAATTTTTACTCATCGGAGGGGGTAATTAATCAACTAGATTTACTCAACAAGGACCGATCAACCAAGTCAATTGAGCTGTGATAATTAAGATGATGAATTGAATAGATGACGGATTGATCCGATGGATCGATGGCGATACACAGCGACTCAACAAGTTATACTGGGAAATAAATCTTACGAGATCTTTAGAACCTAGTTTGGATCATTTCCAAATCATAACATGTGGACATGTAAATAGGTGATTGATTTATCATGTCATGTGTCGTGAGATTGAAAAGATCTTATAAGAGCCTAAAGGTGATTTATACTACAGCATTGCGCGTACGGTGCCGGGGATCAAAGCTGGATCAATGGACCATGCACGCATGTACTTTGGCTTTAGGTTATAGACCATTATTATAAATCGTTCGTACAAACCAGCTAATAATCACCATAATCATCTTTGCTATTACTATTTGTGTGTGTCTATATATATATATATATATATAGTTAATCGCGTCGAAAGAGGGGGAATTAAAGATATATGTTCACGTATGACTTGATCGAGTTTATTTGGAAATTATGCTGATTAGGAAATGTGTCCGAGAAAACATGAACACGAGCATCTGTAAATGCAACGGCAACATGGCACGTAGCGGACCATACGTACGTACTGCAGTGGCCAGCTTGGTGACAATTGTCCAGCGTCGTTTGTTGGGTACTCGAGAGTTGTTGGCTTCTGTCTCCAAATATTAACTCTTCTTAATTACTTTCACTGGAGAACCAACATTATACTATTTTCTAATTAGTAGAATCTATCATCTTCTCTCCGTACCTTCTGAGTTGTACTATTTTTGTCGATAGTTATGTATACATATATAAATTACTTAAAGGATTTTCTGTGGATAAATAAATTATATGTGTATGTGGCTTGCGAAACTTTCATTTGCAGAGCAAGTACCTTATGGATATTGATTTTCTAAGTTAATAACTTATATTATATTTATTTCTAAATCGTTGTAACGCACGGACACTCAGCTGGTGTATGTATATATAATGGATATAGGTATATATAATGGATATAGGCCAAGGCGGCTCCTCTGTTTTTAGTGGCAGGTAGTAGCTAGCAAGTGTGGCACCTTAAATTTTGCTCGTGGTGTGTCTCAACTAGGTGCTAAGATTCTGATCATCTCATCACCATGAACAGCATATGCCACCAAGGGAGAAATAATTATTTTATTATGGCAAGTTTGTTGGGGTTAAGCTTACATTAAGCTTCCAGAGGTTTATCCTCCCCAGACAGGGTGCGACTACTGACAACTACTGTAGTTTACTGTCTATTTGGAGCTGGAGGATTAATTGCTCCAGGAAGTTTTAGGACTGAGTCCAACTTTGAACTAAATCCTAAGGATTTGGATCCAAATCCCTCTATTGGGGTAGTATTTCACATAGGGGTGGATCCAGCGAAAAAAGTCACTGGTCTCAGTTTAACTCGCTTGAAGTCAACACAAGGAACACAAGGGATTTCTTTAGGCAGCGGCCGGCCTTGCTTTGAAACCCAGGCACCGCATCTATCGGGTATTTTTCTCTTTTAGAAATGGTACACACATACATGGGTGAAAGCGTGTGCCCGTGATTCGTAGGTTCTGACCTCTGCTATCTAGATTAAGCGTGTGTTTAGAACGCACCCATGTGTATAGGTGAGTACGTGTGGACGTGCATATGACGTGTGTGTGAGTGCGTCCCGTGAGTAGTTAAAAAAACTTTACTCCTTGCGTCCATAAGCTTTATGCCTCTACGTATCTGGGCTTCTCTGAGAAGCCCAATTAAATTACTAGGCTTCTGGGAAATTCTAAGCTTTAGAGTTGTGCTTTTTAAGGCGTAAAACTACTTAGACGTACCAGCCTTGGACCCTTTGCTCCGATCAAACCATGCTTAATTATCAGAAGAAGATTATTCGTCAAAAGGTCCTCCGAATTTTCTATATAAAAAAGCAAGGTTAGTTATAAAAGAAGCAAAAATTGTAAAGTGCGTCGAGATCGAGAGGTGCACATCGATCGTCGGAGAAAGTAGGTACGTACACATGTACGGGGCTACGTAGCCGTACGTATGTACGTACGTACCGTTACGAGCAATCCAATTTTCTCCGTCGTATCGGCTCAAATTAACTCCCTTATTCATTTTCTGACAAGTACAATGTCGGGATTGGTATGTACTTCGTACATGTAAGTTTGTTCGGTGTACTTCTGTGGCAGTGTGACTTTCTGCACGCTAGCTGCAAATTTAGTTGTGATCCATCTGCACTTGATGCCTCTGTTAACTTTTCTTTGCACGGTACATTATCTTCCAAAAAAGAATTAACCAATCATTATGCCGGTAAGCATCTCTGACCATTCAAAATTAGCATAAATTATGCTGAGAAAGAACCAGTTTTCAATTGTCGTGAAAGGAAGCGCATCTAATTTTATAACAAGGGTGGTTGTGATCATACCTGATTTTGAAGAGATCCCCTGTTGGTTTTCTGCCGGCCGATCCAATCTTCAATGCATATGATGCCTGCAGATCTATAAAAGTGAAGCAATTTGTTTTCTAGGGCAATAATATAGATCAGCTTTATTGTCGTTATCTCTACTACTTAAAAATTAGAGTTGATAGTCGTCTGTCCTCTCCACCCTCTCCCCTCTGTCTCTCTCTGCCGACGTGTACATGTGGGCCACATTTTCAGTAAACTATCTCCTCGCATCGTGCGCTCTTGCTCATCTCTCAGCATCACCTGTGACACCGCCTGCACTTTTCCACCCGCGCTCTTCTGCTATGCTCCGCACGCCCCTCCACCCCCTCCCCCGTCGCCGTTTACATCGGCCGGATCTAGACAGGCCACCCTTCCTCCTCTTTGCCCATGCTCTTCTACTCCGCGCGCTTTGACAAATTGAAACATATTATATCTACTTTAATTGATAAATTATTACATTTATGAGATGTTTCATAGCAACGTACGGACACTTAACTAGTCTAGGCTACAAGTCTGAGTTACAATGAGAGAAAATTTCGGTGCTCTGTTTAGCCACGTACGTATGTGTAAACGCCTGCTTAGCGCAAAGGTGAGCATCAACATTGGCCTCCCTGAACACAAACTGTCACTCAAAACTCCAGCGGCAAAATTAATTAGGCACATAAAGTTGAACAAAAAGCATGTTGATTAAGCCCAAGACAGAGCAGCTTAACAAGCAAACTGTTTTGAATCCTTGTTTTTTTTTAGAAAAGAAGTGTCTTGAATCTTGATCCAGATTAAGTTTATTAGCAGGGCTCAGAAAGTGCATAAAGAAAGAGAGATACATCAGATGCATGTTGCAGACCGTAGTAGATACGGAAGTAATTATAAAGTGCAACTTGATATAACGAGTAATACGATTCAAGTACAACGTTTCATACGCTGGTGTATCTTTCTATTATCTTATTAATCATTGGGGAAAAAAAAGAAAGATCAACGTACCATTGATCGTGATGAGTACTGATTATAAAGATTTTAAAAAAGAGTCAATGTTAAGTACGACCCTTAAATAACTGAAAATAGGAATAAAAATAAGCAATTTGATTTTCATATGAATTCTAAAGTAAAATCTCTAAATAAATATAATTCGAATAAAAATTAATAAAAATTAGCAATTGGATTTCTATACGATTTTCAGCAAAAATTAACTGAAATTCAGAATAAAAATAAATAACATTGGCAATTTGATTTTGATACTAATTCTAAAGTAAAAATACCTAAATAATTGTAATTCGAATAAAAATAAGATAAAATTAGTAATTTGATTTCAATACTAATTCCAAAGCAAAATCCATAAATAACTATAGTTCGAATAAAAATTAGCAGTTAGATTTGTATACTAATTCAAAAATAAATAATTAAAATTCGGAATTAATAAAAATAAAACTATCAATTTGATTTCGATACTAATTCTCAATTCCAATGTAAAGTCCCAAAATAACTATAATTCATAATAAAAATTCTAAAAATAGCAATCAAATTTGTATACTAATTCCAATAAATAATAATTGAAATTCGGAATAAAAGATAAAAGAAAAATCGTTATTTGATTTCCATATGAACTTCAAAGTAAAATAACTAAATTTTGGAATAAATTGAATAAAATTAGCAATTTGATTTGTATACGAACTCCAATAAAAAATAACTGAAATATTGAATAAAAATAAAAGTTGTAACGGGGATAACAAGAATGATGTTGAAAGAAACCACGAAAGAGTGTAATGGAGTCAATTTGTCCTGCAAGAAGATATTGATTCATGGGAAGCAAAGAGCCAAGTTAGCAACGGCGGAGATGAGGATAATATCGTGCTGCTCACCTTGGTTGTTTAACGAGGATAATGTTGTGCTGCTCACCGAAGCTATTAAAGAGAAAGTCTAAAGTCGAAAGAGCTAAGGGTTGCAACAACGAGTTGTGAGCGTCGGCGTTGTTGAAGAAATCAGTGGCCAAAGAATCCCGGTGATGGGGAAGCCCTAACTGGGAGGATATGAAGCTTTGCATTAAAAACGAGCTATGGACGATATGGAGCCATTGGGTAGCTAGGAGTGTGTAATCGCTGGTGAGTGGCACGACATCAACGGCAATAACGAGAAGACTCTCCATATCGTTATACAGCAAATAAAGCAGATATGTCGGTATAAGTGAAGATAAGAGGTCGCTGTGGTTAGTGAGGAAACCACAATGTTGAGTTGGCAAACATCGAAGAAGAGAATCAATTGATGCGAGAGAAGAGGGCATCGAGTACGTATAAAATCATGCATATGAATATACATGAATGCATCCGTACGAATAGAAATATAGACGTATAGAAGCAAAGGAGCAAAGAGCTCAGAGTAGAGATGGTGCAACCATAGCGAATAGGCTCGGAGCCATCGGAATGAGCGTGCGAATAGGCTCAGTGTCCTCGGCTTGGATCGGCGATGGTTTCACGTGTATGTATGTTGATGTCGTGACGATTAGCAATAAGCAATAATTGGATAGAACTAGAAGATAATTATATGGCAGAGTATTGCATTGGAAGGGGTAGTAGTTGAGATGGATCAATCAAGGATTGTGGTTGCTGTTAGAGGTTAAAGCAGAAAAGTTGTGGCGGCGAGAAAAGATAGAAGATATACTGTTCGGTGAAGCAGCTGGCGTGCAAGGAAAGGTAGGTCGTCCATGGTGTATTAGTGTATGCGTGAGTAAGATACTCTAATACCATATAAACTATTAAGATAATTTGTCATACATATAATCAACATATTGATTGAGATTAAATAGAGGAAGACGTGCTTGCATATGTATTTTAAAGTAACTAGTGGAGGAATAATAGGGACATACAACTACGTGATCGTGCTAAATGTTGGTACACACAGAAACCCCCCGCGCCCGCGTACCATCTGTACCATACGGTGCTAATCGTAACCACAGCTAACTCCTACCTTTTTCTCTAGTCTAATAACCTTTTTATTCCTGTTCGATGGATCCCCTCTCGATTAATTTGTCCTTGAAGACGAGCAATCTTGTTTAGCTCCTAATTAATCTAGACTATGCATGTATGATGCACTGTGGTGCATAAGGGATCTGCCGCCATAACACGTCGATCGCCGATCGGCGTTCATGTCAGGGAACCTAAGTGAAATACTAACGCAACCGCACCCGATGGTTAATTGCAATCATCTGCATCTGATATGGCGAAGAGCGATCGACGTTCATGTCAGGGAACCAAAGTCAAATACTAACGCAACCGCACCCGATGGTTAATTGCGATCATCTGCATACCAAATGATAACAATGTACGTGCCTCTAACAAACTGCCACATTTCCCCCGCTGTCCTTATAATCTGAACTTTAAAAGCCCCTTTAACTTACTGTGTGTGCTGCTGTATATTTCCCCCATGAATCACGATGGTGTCCTGTGCCTGAACCTGAACCAGAGTCGCAGCAGCACCAACCATGCATGCATGCAGATATACAGAAAAAAGATTGGTCACTGATCATCGACCGCGAATTGCCAAACCGACGAACCAGAGATACGGATCCATGGCTTGATCTGCTGCATGCTGATTCGCACGTACGACGACAGTGTTGTTAAAAGCAAATTAGGAATTAATGGAAATATAGTAGAACAGTAGCGGCAATGAGAGCAAATGAGCTCGGTGAGACACGCGGATGCAGTGGTGTACCTAGGAATAAATTTCAGGTTGGGCGGAATAACCACGCGTTTTATTTTCATTTGCACCGGTATTTGTATCCGCGTAATACAATTCTAAAATAGCTATTCAAATCTAGCTAATCAAACATTCAATCAATCATAAATCTCAATCCATTATATTTTCATCTAATTTTCTCAAGCAACAGTGGCCGTGCACTGCTTCAAGCCTGCCCCGCATGGTAGCCTCGACTGGATTGCTCGAATTTCCCTTCTCTAAAGTGCAGGTAGGAACTCTCACTATGTCACTAGTGGATACTAGACTGGATCATACTTAGTTCCTCATCATACAACCCAATACTCTCCCTCATTTCCTTAGCCTAGCTCCTCAGGACGGCGATCACCTTGCTTGTTCTTCCACTCATCGACACCGAGCAAAGCTCGCTCAAGACAGATGCTAGGTGGGTGGGTTGGAGATCCCACCTTCTGCCGTACCTCGGACGGCCACCGAGGCTTGCCGGATCCGCCCCAGCGAATGCAAATGCAGGTGCAGCGGGGCGGCGAGGCCAGTGCGGCGGCGGGGCAGCATGGATCGCGCGGCCAGCGACCTCCGACCTTAAAAATCTCGACCGATAGCCACCGCGCAAACTACCTGCATGCCCGTGGATCATGCATGGTCACAGCCAGCATCTCTCTCTCTCTAAAATAAAATAAAATTACTCTCTTTCTCTCTCATCACTTATGCATCTCACACAGCTAGCACTAGCTCTTTCTATATTATTTTTCTTTCCCCTTTTCATCTTTTTTATGGACCGATTGATCTAACCACCGCAACAACTAGTCACAACAAATGCATATATAACACCGGCAATTACCAGATGGGAAGCCCCAGCTGATAACGACAGGAGATCATGCATAACCATGGGTGATTTGTTTTCTTTTCTCTGATGGGTGTTTCGTACTTAACAACGACCGATGGATTGATCGAGTCGAGTCGAGTCATGCATCTTCCTTTCTTTTTCTTTTCTTTTTCTTTCTTTTTTTAGAGAGAGATCAGAGTGCATGCCAGGGGTTCTGAATTCAGGCTTAATTTGGTTTGCTTGGAAAGATTTCTTTCTGGTATGGGAAAGAGGGTAGCGACTGTGCCCGGGTCTACATTGTTTGGTGTTGCACAGTGTGAGTGACCAGTACAAGTTCATGCATCCACCTCCATGCATGTATGTTGGAAATGTGAAGTTTAATTCTTGGTGAGCTTTAATTGTGAAATGATAAGGCTTATCTACGGTGGAAAGTGTGCCTCGGTTTTAGGAGGATAAATCTAAGAGCCTCTACAATAGTTTGTTTCTTAGATTGTTATTGAGAGAGGAGAGAGTACTCAATCTAATAAAAAGAAACAAGCGATCCGATGGATTGTTTCTTGAGCTTGTATCTAAGAGTTTAATTGCTACCCACAAAATAAGTTTTTACGTAACAAGCAAGTCTCCAATATCTATTTTGTTATTTCTTGTGTCTTGGTATCAACAACTTGCTTGTTTCTTCATCTAGAAATAAGCTCACCTTCTCTCCTTATCATCTCTCCTCCACATTACCTAAATGCTGATGTGTTCATCACTTAGTAACAAGTGACATGGATTATTATAGATGCTCTAACACAAACCGCCTTCTATATACTCCTGTATTATCGACAATTAATGCTATTTCACAGACATCCACTTGATTCTAATCCAACAAACGCCCGCTAGCACTCTACTACCCTCTCTTCAGCATGGATTACGCTACTGATGAGGCCCAGCATCTGGCGCCTCCTTGTCTACATACCCTATGCATGTTCCCCTATATCGACCACCACTGCCTCCACCAACGGTTCCACCGCCCACACACCATTGACCTCCGAGTGCTCATGGGGGAGGCAAAAGTTCAAATCTTGAGTTGAAAGTATGAAATTCGAGTTGAACGATGAAATCTTCCCGTTGACAGTTTTAAATGTTTCAAGTTGTGAGAGCTTGTGAAGATAATATTTGAAGTTGAGGTGGAGATTAAATTTCATAATAGAAACAATCCAGTAGAAAAAACTGGTTACAATCGGTAAATGGTACCAACCAGGGTCTGGTATTTTCTTTTCTATAACCAGTTTTTAAACCCTTGCCTGCGGTAGATCCAGGTGGTTTAGGTGTTGGCCGTTGCACCAAAGCCGGTGTGGTGGAGTGCAGGAGGCCGGGAGGGGTGAAAGATGGTGGATCCACTAGTAATGAAACAAGCGCACACCCATGGAATAGACACACTTCTAATTGTTCTTTTGTGAAGATCATGTGTATGATCCTAATCTCAGTGTTGAACAATTGGTAATGGTCTCGGGGTATTTGGGGTTTAAACTCTCAGTTTTAGCAGAGTGTTGTTGGCTGTCAGGTTCAGGCGGTCTGACCGATCCTAGAGGCGGTCAGACTAACCAAAAGTGGCGATCAGACTGGCCGGAGATGGAAAGTTGAATTTTGGGGAATGCTTTAAAACACTTATGCGTGAGTATTAGGGGGTGAGTTTGCACTAGCTCTCATGGAAAATGGAGTTTCGAGGCAAAACTAGATAGAGTTTGAAATTTTTAGAGATGGTGTTGTCTGGGACTTGGGAAAATTTCTAGAGTGGTCAGACCGGCCATTTGCTGGTGGTCAGACCGATGTGTGGTCAAACCGACCTACTAGCGATCAGACCGGCCAGAGGGTTCTTGCTTGGGAAGGTGGTGAACTTTGTCGAATTAGCCAAAGTCATGGGTGCCAATGCGTTGGTGTTGCAGGATGTCAGGTGAAGTGGTTGGACTCAAGCATGGCGTAAGATGGACAAGAACGACCGAACGAAAGTTCGGTGCAACAGGTTGCATCAAGTGGCTTGAGGGTCGATGCAAGTATCATGGTGGTTCCCGTGGGAGCTGGATGTGAGAGACTTGTCGACATGAAGAGAGTCATTGATTAACCTATGCATGATAAAGCATGGGATTGCTTCACATTCATTAGACTCGGCCTTTGGAGAAGGATTGAGAAGGGGTATTTTGGTATCTTCGCCAAAATACTGGGTTGGAGACCATGGAGAAATCACGGCGTGGGACGGCACAAAGGAGAGACGAATTCAGGAGACCCGGTTCGTCGTCTGCTTTGAAAACCTTGCGTGAGTGTCGACCCCCCTTTTATGTGTGGGATTAATGGGTGCCTAATAAGGCTTTCTCTCTAGACCTAGTCTCCACTATAAAAGGGAGTGGTGCAGGATTTGCACTCATCCACTCAAGGCAAGGAAACACTAATTTGTGATTTAAGAAAAGTGAAGAGATAGAGGAGGTTAGGGTTTGAGAGAGATGTATTGATTGGTGCTCAAGTGTTGAGGTTTTGTCCTCCGTGGTAGAGTGTCTGTAAACCTACAATCTCTCAAATCAATTGAAGCAAGTTTGCCCCAAGATGAGTTCTATCTTGTTTTTGCTCTCTCTTTAATGCTTTTTGGGATTTTTGTGTTCTAAGGGACTTGGACTAAGACGGAAGAGCACAAAAGGATCTCATATCACTCAAGGTAAAGGTATCTAGTTGATAGGACCTTTTCTTAGTTTTACCGGTCTAGGAGAATGAAGGATAAAAGACCGAATTGTTAGAATAGTAAACCGCACTATGAAGAGGGATCAAATGTCTAGTAGCTTCACTTTAAAGCGAATGATGCCACAAATGCTCAATCTTACTTGGTTTAAATCTTGGATTTATTTGAAATAGTCTGGCCTTAATTTAAATGTATTTTATCTTCCTGGCTGTACTGACCGCCGTTGATAGGCTGGACTGACTGGCATACCGGATCAAGGCTGCGGTCAGCTTTTTTCAGTAGGCTCTTCTTCTGTGTTTTCAACTGTCGGACTAACCATAGGTTCTAGTCCGGATTGACCGGACTTCTGGATCAAGGACCCAGTCACCTTTTTCCAGAGAAGGGAGTTTTTCTTGATTTGCTAGAAATCTTGAGGCCGGACTGACCAACGACATAGGTCCGGATTGACCAGACCTCCAAGTTAAAGGACCCGGTCAGCTTTTTCCAGAGAAGTGTTTTTTCATGACTTGCTACAAATTCGCTTAAGCCGGACTGACCGGAGTTATAATCCCGAATTGATCGCACCCCTGGTTTGTTCATGCGGTCAAGCTTTTCCAGTAGCCCATTTTTTCTCTGGATTGCATTTCTTGTAGACCGGTCTAACCGGACTTATAATGGCGGTCTGACCGAACTTGTTGTAACGGCTATTTACTGTGCATTTAATGCGTAGCAGTCGACCATTATCCCCAGTCCGAATTGACTAGCCAAATACCTACGGTCTGACTGGACCTGTTGATCTTTTTTGGATTTCGTACTCCAACGGCTAGTACAATGGGTGGAGGCTATAAATACCTCACCTACTGTAGCTAGAAGGTCTTGATGAACCTTATTGAATACACTTGAGCCCTTTGCTTATTCTTCCACTCTTTGAGAGCATTAAAATCATCTCGCAAAGGTTGTTGAGGTTTTTCAAGTGCGTTGATTAGGGTTTGATCTTTGTGGCATTTGATCATCTTCAAGCGAAGAATCTTTGGTCTATTACTCTTGGAGATTGTTGCATCCTAGATGGTTCGTAGTTGCATCGGTGATCTTCTCAAAGGAGATTGTGAGAAGACCCGAGCATTTGTGAAGGTTGGAGCTCGCCTATCCGGAGAGGAGAAGAGCTACCATTAGTGATCGAGGAAAGTGTTTGTGTGAAGCCGGCTTGAGTTGATCAAGCTTCCTCAACGTGGATTAGTAGAGACCGTCAAGTCTCCGAGACCACGGGAAAACATCATTTGTCTCCCTAGTGTGGTTTATTCTCTCGCTCTTTACTTTGTGCATTTATGCTTATGAGCTAGTTGTTTATCTTGTTTAGATTGTTTAGCTTGTCTTGTTAGCGTAGTGCACTTAGAAAGCCTTAGAACTTTTTGGCCTTATCTTGTGAAATTGTATTTCATAGCTTTAATTTTGACAAAATCTGTTTTTAGCCAAAAGAATTTAAAAACCGCCTATTCACCCCCCTCTAGTCGGTTATCCTTGATCCTACAAGTGGTATCAGAGCTTGGTCTCTCATCTCTTATGTTTTACCGCCTAGAGAGTAAAGGATGACTAGTGAGAGTTTCTCCATAGGTAAAGTACCTCAATTTGATGGCACAAATTATGCTTATTGGAAGGTCCGTATGACCGTTTATCTTAAAGCCATGAGTTCTAGCATTTGGAAAATTGTAGGAGATGGTTTCGTTATGTCTATTGATTCAAACAATCTTACCCCCATTAGATGAATGAAATGCTCTTCTAAATGCTTAAGCAATGAATGCTCTTTATGGAACCTTAAACGCGAATGAATTCAATAGAGTGAGTCCATTGAGACGGCTCATGATATTTGAAAAACTCTCTCTGAAATTCATGAGGGAACATCCGCGGTTAAGGAGGCCAAATTGCATATGCTCAAAATTAAATATGAGACATTAGTTATGTTGCCACATGAAAACATAAATGAAATGTATTGATAATTGAATAACTTAGTTAATGAACTTAAAGGTCTTGGTTCATCTCTAACCGATCTTGATATTGTGAGAAAAATGCTTAGGGCTCTACCGAACAAGTATGAGACATTGGTGACATTATTTCTAAATTCTTCTAAATTTCCAAGAATGACTCTTACCGGTATTTTGGGAAATTTAATCACCAATAAGCTCTACAAGAAAGACAAAGAAGAGCTATTAGAACAAGTTGCATCTAAGAAGAAAAATATTGCTTTCAAGGTAAAGGCGGAATCAATTGATGAAAAGGTTGAAAGTGAAGATGATGATGATTCCGATGAAGAGATGGCTCTATTTGTGAAAAGAATGAGCAAGTTCATGAAAAGATGCTCAAATCGAAGCTCAAATTTCAACAAAGGTCAATCCTCAAGCAAAAATCGTTACTCCAACATTATATGCTATGAGTGTGAGGAGAAAGGCCATATTGCATCTCATTGTCCAAAGAAGAAGGATGAAAAATCCAAGTCATTCAAGAAAAATAACTACAATGGCAAGAAGAAACTTTTCAAAAAGCTCTACAAGAATGGCAAGGGTGAAGATATTGGAGAATGGAACTCCGATGAAGACTCCTCAGATTCGACTCCAAAGAAGATGAGTCCCCAAGAAAGAGAGAGCTTACCGGAATTGCCATCAAGGAGGCTCCATCATTATTCTCTACACCTCATTGTCTCATGGCAAAAGGGGAACAAAAGGTAACAAATGATATAAATGATGATCCTACTTATGATGAGCTAATGGATATGCTAGAAGACTTGAATGCATATCTTGGTAAGAAGAAGTCAAAATCTAAAGTCTTGAAGACGGAATTTCTTTCTCTCAAAGACTCTTATGAGGAGCTAAAGGAATCTCATGAAATTCTCTTTATCAAGGATCATTCAACTTCCCACATGGATGTAGGCATTACTTATGATATCCTTGATGATATAATTGCTTAAATGTTGCATCTAAGACTAGCATATCTACTTCAAGTGAAAAGTTGATTGCCATACCTTGTAGCTCTAAAATTGATAACATTACTTGCACGGATTTGAAAATTGATCATCCTCTTGTTATTGAGAATCATGAGTTAAAAGAACAAGTGACCAAGCTTAGTAAGAGCTTGGATAGATGCTTCAAAGGTAAAGCCACTCTTGACAAAATCTTGAGTGAGCAAAGGTGATCTTACAATAAGGAGGGACTTGGCTTCATTCCTAAGAAAGGAAAAAGGCCAATCTACAATGCAACAAGGTTTGTAAAGAAAAATGATAACTTGTGCTACAAATATCATGATGTAGGGCATTTGGCCAAAGATTGCACAATTCATAGCTCATCTAAATCCTTTGTATTTGAATCTTGTTATATGCTTAGGAAATCAAAGGATGGTAGAATTGTAGCTAAATTTATTGGGACTCCTATATTTGAATATAAAAAGAATGCCATTTGGGCGCCCAAAACCTTGGTATTTAACCTTCAAGGACCCAAACAAATTTGGGTACCTAAAAGAGTATAACTTTGTTTTGTAGGTGAACTACAAGACCGATGGAAGACATTGGGTACTTGATAGTGGGTGTATTCAACACATGACCGGAGACCGAAAAATGTTCACCTCATTTGAAAACGGAAAAGGAGAAAAATGAAAAGATCACATTCGGTGACAATAGCAAGGGAAAGGTAATTGGATTAGGTAAAATCGCTATATCCAATTATCTTTTTTATTTCTAATGTATCATTAGTTGAATCTCTAAATTTTAACTTGCTATCGGTAGCACAAATTTGTGATCTTGGACTTTCTTACACTTTCTCTCAAGAAGGAGTTTCTATTTCAAATGAAAAAGATAACTCTTTGGTTTTTAAAGGTTTTCGTTTTGGAAATCTTTATTTGGTAGATTTTTCGTCAAGTGATTCTTGCCTCAAAACGTGTTTAATTGCAAAAACCTCCTTGGGATGGCTTTGGCATCAAAGGCTTGCTCATGTAGGAATGATTCAACTTAAAAAGCTTTTCAAACATGATTTAGTTATGAGATTGAATGATGTGATGTTTGAGAAAAATAAGTTATGCAGTTCTTGTCAAGTCGGCAAGCAAGTAGCGAGTTCTCATCTATCAAAAAGTATCATGTCCACATCTAGACCATTGGAGCTTTTACATATGGATTTGTTTGGGCCAACAACCTATAAGAGCATTGGAAGAAATAGTTATTGTGTTGTGATAGCAGATGACCACTCAAGGTATACTTGGGTTTTCTTTTTACATGATAAAAGCGAAACCTACGATATCTTCAAAAGTTTCTCAAAAAGGGCCCAAAATAAATTTCAGTTTAAGTTGAAGAAAATTCGAAGTGACAATGGTTTCGAGTTCAAAAACACCAAGATTGAGGACTATTGTGATGAACTTGAAATAAAGCATGAATTATCCGCTACCTACACTCCAAAACAAAATAGAGTTGTAGAAAGAAAACATCGAACATTGATTGAGATGGTTAGGACAATGCTTGATGAGTATAATAGTTCCGATAATTTTTGGGCGGAAGCCATCAACACCTCATGTCATGCCATAAACCGTCTTTATTTGCATCACCTTCTTAAAAAGACATCTTATGAACTCCTTGTTGGAAGAAAACCAAATATTTCATATTTTTGAGTATTTGGTTGCAAATGTTTTATCTTAAGAAAATGAGTTCATCTCTCAAAATTTCAAAGTCGTTGCCATGTTGGTTTTCTCCTTGGATATTCGTCAAATAGTAAAGCTTATCGCGTCTTTAATCAAACAACCGGTGTAGTTGAGGAGACATGTGATGTCCAATTTGACCAGACTAATGGCTCTCAAGAAGAGCAAGAAAACTTGGATGACACAGGTGATGAAGGCTTGAAACAATCAATGAAAAATATGACATTAGGATATATCAAGCCAAAAGAAGACAACGATAATCTATCTTCTTCTATTCAAGTTGAACCTCCTACTTCCACTACGCCAAGTCAAGATCTAGTTGAAGAAGTAAAAGATGGATAAGCACCGGTCATTCATCCAAAGATTCACAACGTCATTACAAAAGATCACCCCATTGATCAAATTTTGGGTGACGTTAGTAAGGGTGTTCTAACTCGATCCCATATTGCTTCATTTTGTGAACATTACTCGTTTGTTTCCTCCAATAAGCCAAAATATGTAGAACCACTAGATGATCCAGATTAGGCAAATACTATGCATGAAGAGTTGAACAACTTTGTTCACAACGATGTTTGGACGCTTGTTGAAAGACCCAAGGATTACAATGTGATTGGCACGAAATGGATATTTGGGAACAAATGAGAGAAAATGGAGTTGTGGTAAGAAACAAGGCTAGATTAGAAGATATTCGTATCTTGCTTGCATTTGCATCATGTTTTGAAATAAAAAAATTTCAAATGGATGTAAAGAGTGCTTTTCTAAATGGCAAAATTTCTGAACTTATCTTTGTTGAACAACCTCCTAGTTTTGAGGATCCTAAAAATCCAAACCATGTTTATAAACTATCAAAGGCTCTCTATGGTCTCAAATAAGCTCCTAGAACTTGGTATGAACGACTTAGAGATTTTCTTGTTTCAAAAGGTTTCAAAATTGGGAAGGTTGACACCACTCTTTTCATAAAAATCATTGATGATAAATTATTTGTTTGTCAAATTTATGTTGATGATATTATTTTCGGATCTACTAATCAAGAGTTTTGTAAGGAGTTTGGTGATATGATGTCTAGGGAATTTGAGATGTCAATGATTGGAAAACTTAGTTTCTTCCTCGGACTTCAAATCAAGCAACTCAAAGATAGGATATTCATAAGTCAATCCAAGTACGTGAAGGATCTACTCAAGAGATTTGGCATGCAAGATACAAAGCCTATCAAGACTCCCATGGCTACAAATGGCCATCTCAATCTAAATGAGGGAGGTAAACCGGTAGATTTAAAGCTTTATAGATCCATGATTGGTAGTTTATTGTATCTTACCGTATCTAGGCCAGATATCATGTTTAGTGTTTGTATGTGTGCTCGTTTTCAACCTTCTCCAAAAGAATGTCATCTTATGGCCGTTAAAAGAATTCTTAGATATTTAAAACATTTCTCTTGCATCGGCTTATGGTATCCTAAAGGTGCTAAATTTGATTTAATTGGATATTTCGATTCCGATTATGCGGGTTCCAAAGTGGATAGAAAAAGCACCTTCGGAAGTTGTCAATTCTTAGGAGATCCTTAGTATCTTGGTTCTCAAGGAAACAAAACTCCGTAGCCCTATCCACCACTGAAGCGGAGTATGTCTCCACGTGTAGTTGTTGTGCTCAATTGCTATGGATGAGGCAAATCTTGATGGATTATGGAATAAATTTCTCTAAAATATCTCTTGTGTGTGATAATGATAGTGCCGTGAAAATAGCCAATAATCCGGTTCAACACTCTAGAACTAAACACATAGATATTCGCCATCATTTTCTTAGAGATCATGTAAGCCAAGGTGATATTGTGATTAGCCACATAAGAATCAATGTTCAATTAGCGGACATTTTCACAAAGCTTGTAGATGAAAGCCGGTTTTGTAAGTTGAGAAATGAATTAAATATCATAGATCTTTCTAATGTCATTTGATTATATTATGTTTTGAAATATTATTTGAATTCGTATTTCTCTCGTGTTTTTCTTGATTCAAGAACTAAGATGGGAAACACATTTAGGGGGAGTGCTATACACTTATCATGTATATCACATCTCTTCATGTGCACATATTGAAAATCATGCTAGAATGTCTTTTCAAAAATCAAACATTTTTGGTCAAAAGTCAATTTTTGGTTTTTAATAACCAAAACTCTTGAAAAATCATCTATACCTAGTCTCTAGTATATTTCAAAGGTTTTTGGTTGGAAAGAACTAAAAAATTATCTATTTTAAATGAAAAGTCGGTTTTTGCCTAAACTTGATTCTCAGGTATCTTGTTTCGGACCAAAATCGGATTTTTATACAATTTCTATTTCAAAAAGAATTTGACAGTGCTCCCAACAGGAAAAACCTAATGATGGTTATTCTTGACCTTTTTTGTGTTTATAGTTTTTCAAACTACCAACCAAATTAAAGATTTTTGTGTTTTAATCTTGTTGAAAAACAGCCCAAAACCCAAAAAATCAACAAGCCACTATTCTAGCATATAATGCGTATTGCTATTTGGGAAAATGTTTCCTCACATATATGGTCTCAAAATAATATTTCGTACTCATACATCTCTTCACAAGTGAAAATTTCTAGTGTTTGCTTCGTTTGATACTATCAAAACCGTTTACATCAAAAATTGATCTATTTCCTAAAACCTATGTTCAAAACTCTTTTGCTGATCTGATCTTGTTGAAATTGCTCCAAGACGGTTTTATGTTGTGTGTTAACTCTGTGGAGCAAGGACAACACAAAATTTCTGCTCTTTCCCTACCTCACGGTCAACCCACCACTTTTATTCCGGTCAACCCGTAGTACTATCCCCGGTCTGACCGTGATCCTCGTGTCGATCTGACCGCATTCGTGCAGTTATTGTCCTCTGCCCAACCGTTTCTCTTTTCTTATCCTACCCTAGTGGGCTCCTTCTTCATTAGTTTCTTTTTCCCCACTCCCCCCTCCCGCGCAGTGCTACGCCGTCAGTTCCTTTTCCTCCCACCCGGACTCCTCGACGACACCCTCGGATTGCGGTCCTTGTCTCTGCTGCCGGTCACCCTAACCGCCTGCTGCTGGTTGTTCCCCTCCCCGTCGTCGCCCTAAACTCGAAGGTTTTCTTCTCTCCTCCTTTTTCTTCTCTCGGATCCTTCTAGATTCCTCTCTTATTGTGGATATCATGGGGATATGCTCATGATCTTAGGATGATGAAACAATTGGCAATGGTGCTTTTGGTTTGAAGTTTCATGTGTTTTGGACAAAGTTTCAGATCTCGTCAGTCACAAGCGGTTCGACCGCTTTTGTGTTTGAATGTTGATACAAGTGGTGATTTGATTTTGGGATAGGTCATATCCATATTTGTTAATGCATATGTGTTGCATATTGCATGTTTTGGCTAACGGGTCAAGTTGTGAAGAATTTGTTCCTGGATTTGTGTTTGCTTGTCTATTGTCAGGTGGCTCAAGGTCAATGACGGTCAATCGGCGAGGAGGATCGACTAAGCTTGAAGAGCCGAGGTCCGTAACGATCATGGATGCCGGTGAGGTCAAGTGACTCAAGCATGGCGCAGAATGGATGAGGATGACCGAATCGGCGGTTCTCGGGCGATCGGTTGACTGCGCGCCATGAGTCGCAAGTGCTCGCGTGGTGTCGGTGATCCCGGACAGAGAGACTTGACGACATGGAGCCGTTGATCGCTCTCACACGCATAAGCATGGGATTGCTTCACGATCCGTGGACTCGATTCGAGAAGGATCGAGAAGGGTATTTTGGCAATTTTACCAAATACCATCTTGATGACCTTTTGGCTAAACCGTGGCGCGGGTTGACGATGGTGAAGCGGTTTAGATCAATCGACGATGAAGACGGCGCTTTGAGATGCGCGTGCAGGTGTTCCATTGTTGTTGGGCCTTAACGGAAGCCCATTTGGTTTTTAGGTTAGTACGCCTCTATAAAAGGATCTCGAGATAGGTCTTCTAGGGTCGCCGCCGAGAAAAAGTAGTCGGGCGTTGAGCCATGGTGGCGGCGCCTCTCTGAAAAAAATCGCAGTCACTGTGAGAGCATCGGCAGAGCCCGTGATTTGCGTGCTCGCTGAGGTTCTAAAACCGAATCTGGGCGGCGCGTTTTGCCTCGTCACTGTGAGGACATGTCTATGCGTGTTGAGACCGATTCCTTGGTTTAATGGTCAGGAGATTGGAGATATTTTACTGCTGTGCTTGGTTTCCTGTGGATTGTGCGGCAGTAGTAGTGATATCCGTCTGTCTTTGCCTCTTGTGAGCAGTTTTATCTTTATTGTTTGGCTTTCATCTGATTCAGTTAATGCCTCGGTTTGAGTGCCATCAGGTTGCTGTTTAGGTTCTTTTATTTGCTTGTGCCGCGCCTGTAGAGTCCTTGGCGGCAGAGCATTCGCTAGTTCCTCCTCTGCGTGTTAATTGATTGCGCCTTCTCTTTGTTTGCTTGTCGTCGTTGTCTCCCGTAAAAACCTCCTGTGGCGGCGGCTGCTTTATCCGTTTGTATTTCATTGAGTCGATCCGTTCTGGCATTTTGCTGTTTTGCCTTTCTTTATTGTCTTGACTGCCAGCGAGCTCCGTGTCTTGAGCCCGTAGAAACCGGATTCGTGGCGATGGCATGTCCCTAGCAGAGAATAGTGATCGCCGGCCGTTTGTCTTCAATGATGCGCTCGGATCTGTGTTGTTGGATGCGGGTCACTTAGTTGTGCGCCGCTAGTCTTGCTTGTCGCTTGATTGATTTGCGCGCGTGGAGCGCCTTCCAGAGAAAAGCAAAGAGCCTTTAGTCGGCCTTTTTCTCTCAGAGAAACCGAAAAATTTCGGAGCTTGGCGGCCATTTGCTATTTCCTTGATTTGATTCGATTGTCAGGGTCGCCATCCGACAAGCCAGAAGGCTGTAATTTCGTAGTTTGGTGGCGGCTCGCTTTCCGAGAGATTAATGCTTAGGCGGCTGCATGTAGTCTCCTGCAGACAGAGTGCTTTTGATCGATTTTTTATTGACTGCAGATTTCTTTGTGGTCTTGATTGCTTCTTTGACCGCTTATGTTGATTACTTGTGTGGCTCTTTCTTTGTTGCGGCTGTAGTGATCGTCACATGAACTGGAATCCAAGACTGCTCATTGTTGCTATTGAATCCTTGTTGCTGTTTCACTTTTGTTTATTATCGGGTCGCTTAATGCTCCAAATTGAGCATGCTCGCTCAGAGACTAGTTAGCTCTGTTTGGAGCCGCAGCTTTTGGTGTTGGATCATTAAGAAAAAAGATGGAGCTAGCAGCTTGAATCTTCTTGTTAGATTATTTTATTGCCTTGCTGTTGGTCTCTTGAGCTCAGGGGTTTGATCGATTCAACACAGTGTCATCCGCCAGAATCAGATACGATATTCATAGCTTTTATAGCTATTGGAGTGAAAGTAGTATTGAGTTCGATCGAGGTGAAAAATAGAGAAAGCGCCTATTCACCCCCTCTAGTCGCCTTTCCTGGTCCTACAATTGGTATCGAGCTAAGTTTGCTCTTTTGTGATCTTAACCGATCTTTTGAGCATGGCGACAAATATGAAGACTTGTGAGCGCTTTTTTGCATCTTGTCGTGGTTCTTTACCAATGGTGTTGGTCGTAATAAGATATTTGAATGTATGATAAGTCTAATGGCGTATTGAGGAGGATTTCTCCTCGTGATATTTGTGGCTAATCCTTTTGTTTTGATTGTTCTAGTTTCGTGGATAAGTCATTTTAGAGCCCGAGGAGAAGAAGCCCAAATGGCATATGCACGCAGCCTTTTGAGGATGAACATGATGGAGAGGATTTTGATGATGAGCCTTTTGATGATAGTGATGACTCTTACGAGGACGATCCCCTACTCAAGCTAAGCAAGGTGAGCAAAGAAAAACTCATTGATGGCTTGATTTCATATGAATATAAATTGCATACTCTTAGGAAGAAAATGAAATTGCTGAAAAGAGAAAAGAATGATTTGTCTCATGAGCTTGCCGAATTGAAAACCTCCATGAATGCTTATGATTCATTGCTTGTAGATATAGAGAACCTGAATAACTCTCTTGCATGCCTAAAAGCTGAAAATGAATTATTGAAATCAAATGCTTCTATGCCATGTGATTCTTGTATTGCCTTACATCATGAGCTTGACAATGCTAAGTTAGAAATAGGCAATCTTAGATCTATGGGTAGAAATGATTGTGATTCTTGTGTAGGCATGCTTGCTGAAATTGAGAAGCTTAAATTGACTAATTCCATGCATCTTGGAGCAATTAGAAAATGTTAGGGCTGAGATTATTGAAATTGAAGCTAGGCCTTGTAGCATGTGCTTAGAACATGAAAAATTGCTTAAGGATGGTTTAGTCTCTTGCAAGAATTGTGCTTGTCTAGAAACCTAAATTGATGCTTTGAACTGCAAGCTTAATTCAAATGCATCATTAATTTCTTGCACATCTTGCATTTCATTGAAGAGCGAGGTTAAGTCTTTGCGCCGATGATATGAGCGCCAAATCTTGTGACTTTGTATTTGCCTTCACTCCAAAATTGATGTTCTCAAGATTTCTCTTGCTTTTTTGCATTCGGTTGAAGTCTTCTTGTGTTAAATGTGAGTCACCGATGTTGGTTTTGTGGCATCGCTTTGGATAGCTCTTCTTGGTGAGTTCGACTCTTTCGACTCTTCTTGTGTTGTCCAACGGATTTCAAAAGACAAATGTGCTTTTTTCTCAAATGGTACTAAATCTTCAAAAGAGAAGTACCATTGCACATTTTGTAAGAAAATGGACACACTTTCGAAGTTTTGCTTTCACCGCTTGAAACATGAACATCGAGTCGCTGTCAGCACCTCTAGGAACACACATAGTCTTTCTCATGGCATGTGTGGTACTTGTGCCAAGATCTGAGGACGAGTCATGATGCTAGTTCTTCCAGACTTCTTCTTTGAGCCATAATGGTGCTTCGTCCTCTCTGACCGTGTCTACTAGTAGACCTTACACCATTGCTTATTTTGTGGGAAGAATAGACATCATGTGGATTTACGCTTTCGGCGGCAAAACATTTGCGTCGAGCTCATGCTTCTAAGTCTCCTAGTGGGCATAGTCTCTCTCATGACATGCACACTAAAGAGTCTAGCACGAAGACTCGCTTTGTTGATGGCTTTTTTGATACCTTTTCTAGTGGTGTTGGACAGCATCGTGGACTTGGCTTCCATGATCTTGGTTTTGTCCCACGAGCTGCCCGAGGCAGATTTCCGTTGTCCAAGAGGTGGACCTCGCTTTTGTTCATCGAGGTACTCACCCACCAAGCGAGGTTGTGTGAGTTCTTTGATGCTTCGTTGGTTCTCATCTTGGTGCTTTCAAGCAAGGACATCGCCGCTTCCTAGAGATGGACCTTGTTTTCCTCATCGAAGTTGTCCACTCGCTGCATGCCTTCAAGATTGATATTGGATCTTCTTGCATGGACCATCATCTGCATCATGCTAACTCACATAATGGTTCAACCGCTTCGTGGTGGTATGTCCAAGGTTTGGGCTCCCAAGCATTCGTTCTCTAACCCTTCGGGACCCAAGACTCGGACACCTTGCCTTTCTCATGTGTAGGTACCGAGAATGCGGTTGGAGAACATCACTACTACAAAACAGTTATAGTAGACATCTTATCACAGCATTTGCCTTTGGAACCGCTCGTGTTGGGTCGGTCCGACCAAGGTGGCGCGGCCAATTATCACAGACGATATTTTTAGAACCGCTCGTGATAGTCATCTATCACGCACGGTTTATTAATAGAACTGTTCAGAATTATCACGCATTTCTATTCACAAACCGCTCAGGATAATTAGTTATCACTGCATTTGTTCTAATTAAGAACCGCTTGTGATATCATGCTATCCTCTCGCCAAGCACCGCCATCGCCGCCAGACCGCCGCTCGAGGTTTCAGGTCACGATGGTTCTTTAATAGAACCGTGTCAGGATGATCACGCATTTGCTTCTATTAAAAACTCCGCTCAGGATAGGTGCTATCACGCACGGCTTCTAACAAGAACCGCCTCTCGATTGTTGGGCGAAACTAAAATTTAAACATAATGGGCGCCAAACTCGCTTTATATAACCTCCATCTCCTCCTTGCGGTCTCTCCTCCTCATAGCTCATACCTCCATCTCCTCCTCTGCGCTTCTCCTCCTCACACCTTGCGCCCGCCCGCTGAAGTTTGTCGCCGGCGGCCTCCAACTCGTCCCGGGCTCATCGCCACGGCCTCGCCGAGCTTGTCGCGGCTGCCTCCTCCAACTCGTCCCGCCTCATCGCCACCGGCCTCATCCGAACCATCACCCCGGCCTCCACCTCGCCCCAACCTCGGTTGCCATCGCCTCCCACGACCTGCCGCCTCCACCTCCTCCACCCGCCTCCCACGACCTCACTCTCTACTCCCCTTTGCTTTGTGATGTGGATTACCGAGTTGATGCTACCGTGATGTGGGTGATGCTACTCTTGTGATGTGTGTAGTTCATGTTGAGTTATTTGGTTTGGGCAAAATATAGATAGTAGATCGCGACTGCTCGGTAAAATCATCATAACTTTTGCATACGAACTCCGATTGACGTTCTTTGCCTGCTGGAAAGCTAACAAAAAGCTCAATCCGAAGTTTTAGTGATCGTCACATGAACTGGAATCCAAGACCGCTCATTGTTGCTATTGAATCCTTGTTGATGTTTCACTTTTGTTTATTATCGGGTCGCTTTCAATGCTCCAAATGAGCATGCTCGCTCAGAGACTAGTTAGCTCGCTTGGAGCCACGACTTTTGGTGTTGGATCATTAAGAAAAAAGATGGAGCTAGCAGCTTGAATCTTCTTGTTAGATTATTTTATTGCCTTTGTTGGTCTCTTGAGCTCGGGGGTTTGATCGATTCAACACAGTCATCCAACAGAATCAGATACTGAGATCTTCATAGCTTTTATAGCTATTGGAGTGAAAGTAGTGTTGAGTCTCGAGATCCTTCTAGATTCCTCTCTTATGGCTACATTATGCTCTCTTATGGATACATTGTTGTCTTGTTTCAATGTATGATGTATGCTTGCTCCTTGTTGTCCATTCCGATTGAAGGATTCAACCTCTAGGGTTTTTCTCTACTAGGCCCGGGCCATCTGGCGGTACCCGTGGTCAATCCATCACAACAAGGGTCTAACCTGCCTGATTTAAGGCCCCGACCGACTCTGCCAGAGAAATGCCAGTTTTGATTCCCATTTCAATCCATCTTACTCAATTGTGGTCTTGATCCTTCTCCAGTACTCATGGCAAGGGCCAATAACATTGGTGATCCCAGGGCTTCTTCATCTCGCTCTCATCCTCCCCGGCAGGCCACTCTTCGTCCTCCCATCGAGCATAGTGGCTCTGACAGCAATGAAGAGGAGAATTCACCCTCTTTATCTCCAGTGCCCAGTGCCAGTGATGGCATGGATAAAGATTACCAAGCCGATGACGCCGAACATCAATTTTCGCCAGAACCTCGCGTCGACCTTCGCTCTATAAAAAATGAGGATTTCATGAGATTTAGGCACAAGAACCAGTATGAGATGCCAAGGACAGCCACGGATCCGAGGTTCCACACCTCATTTCAAGAGGATACTTATAATCATGTGTTTGTCCACAAGCAGTTTGCTATTCAAAAGTATATCAATTGGCCTTATCTCAATCAGCAAACCAGATATAAAGGTCTCTATTCTCGCTTTCGTGCAACCGGCTTGGATGGTATAGTCAGCATTAAGTGCAATTTCAATAAAGATATCATTCATCAGTTTTATGCTACTATTCAATTTCCATCCACTCTTTCAACTCTTACTTAGATGACAGGCTCGGTGCGCTACTCGGCCACCAAGCACCACTTTGAGGAGGCTCTCAATTTACCTTCACAGGACTATGTCAAGATCCATCTTGAGCCACCCTTCGCACTCCGGAGCGCATACGCTTTTATGATCGAACCATGTTTGGGTATGTTACTGGTAAAGTCACCAGTCTTTTACCTCTTCCTAGCGTCATTAATAGGATCATAAGAGCCACTATCTTATCCAGCAGCGGCAACAATGACGCTATTCGAGGTCATGCTTGAAATGTTATTGATTTTGTGATGCAAGGAAAGAAGTTTGATATTATGCATCTTATTCGGATTGAGTTGGCAGCTTGTAAGGGTGATTTGGGCAAACGGATGTACTTTGCCCCCTATATCATGCAGCTCATTCTAAAAGTATCTCACTTCAATGGTGCACTTCCTTTTCCTCACAAGCAGTACAAGCCTGAAGGCAACCATCAGAGAGATTTAAGGAACCTGCCTTTGGAACGGTCTCTTCCCCAGGGTGATGACGATGCTCTAGAACATCCTCAGCCAACCCCTCAGTAGCAGGGTGGACTTGATCCTCTTTTGCTAGAGACTCTGCACACTGGCATCCGCACTATTATGTCTCGCTTCGACGCCGTGGATCGTCGCATGGAGATTCTTGATCATTGCATGGATGCCATAGATCGTCACTATCAGGCTTTGGACACTCGTCAAGCAGCCATGGATCAATCCAACACAGCTGTGCTTCAACGCTTGGATTAATTGACTAGATGGGTGTCGAAGATGCAAGCAGCCCAAGGGCAGATTCAGACCAATATTGCTGAGATCAACCTCGAGTCTCTTCGATTGAGTAGTCCATCACCTACTCTCATCGTCGTCGTGTTGATCCTTCTCCTGCAGCTCCTTCCACTTTGGCTGGCACTCCTCCTCCCCCTACCTCTTGGCTTTTGGTACTTGATACCAAAGGGGGAGAAGATCTATCTATTATCTATCTATTAGCTATATCCATAATTCACTACTCTTTATGTTTGTTGGACTTTATGTGTGTAATAGGATAGAGGATAAGCTTATTACTTTCATATGTTATTTGTCTAAGCTTATTGAACCTCTTTTTATTTGTTTTATGGGTATTACTAAGTGATCATAATGATTTCCCTTGTGTGAGCTTGGTTGAATGCTTCTATCTTATTGATTATATTGTTGCTCTCTCAACCCAAAATACAAGAGAAACTCTGCCCAATTTGTTTCATATATATGCTTGTTCTACTCATATAAATCTTATGCATATAGTCAGGAGGAGCTTTCTCTCATATGTGATGCCTTAGTTAGTATAGTGCTCCCTTCATAACTTTCAATGATATTGTCTCTTGCTATCTAAATCTTGTCCTAGAATATACTTCTTGCTTTGTGCTTTTGGTATATTTAGATCATTTGTTATATCTCCTTGGTGTGGTTGTCATTAATTACCAAAAAAATGGGGAGATTGAAGAATCTAGGCCTCATTTGCAGTGTTTTGATAATTATAGACAATCATGTGTTTTGTACTAACTCGCTTTATCAAGAAGTTACTAGGTTTCTTCTTGGACTAAGACGGAAGAGCGCTAAAGGATCTCATCTCACTCAGGTAAAGGTATCTAGTTGATAGGACTTTTTTTAGTTTTACTAGTCTAGGAGAATGAAGGATAAAAGACCGGATTGTTAGAATAGTAAACCGTACTATGAATAGGGATCAAATGTCTGGTAGCTTGAAAGCGAATGATGCCGCAAATGCTCAATCTTACTTGGCTTAAATCTTGGATTTATTTGAAATAGTCTGGCCCTAATTTAAATGTGTTTTATCTTCTTGACCGGATTGACCGCCGTTGATAGGCCGGACTAACCGGCATACCAGATCAAAGCTGTGGTCAACTTTTTCCAAGAGGCTTTTCTTGAATTTATTTTAAAATAATCTATTTTTATTCTAAAATATTCCAGCGATAATTTTTTTACGAATATACCTGTCAAGATACCGGCCGAAGCGATTGGTTCCATCGCCTAAAGCACTATGCATGCCCGGCTAGATAAGTGAGTTTGCATATTAGGACCAACCATTGAGCAAGTGTTCTTCCTCGCTCAACGGTTGAGCTTCAACCAATGCCAATGATTGGTCCATCCATTGACTAGTCCATAGCGTGAGTATATTTCAGTTATCGCGAATATTTTTGTTATTTTGAATAAAAATAGATTATTTTAAAATAAATTCTCTTCTTTTGTGTTTTCAATCAACTAATAGCGAGTCCCGACTGGACTTCCAATCAAGGACCCGTCGGCTTTTTTCTAGAGAAGGGAGTTTTTCTTGATTTGCTAGAAATCTTGAGGTCGGACTGACCACCGACATAGGTCCGGACTGACCGGACCTCCAGGTCAAGGACCCAGCCAGCTTTTTCTAGAGAAGTGTTTTCTCATGACTTGCTACAAATTCGCTTAAGCCGGACTGACCGGAGTCATAATCCATAACTGACCGCACCTCTGGTTTGTCCATGCGGTCAAGGTTTTCCAGTAGCCCGTTTTTTCTCTGGATTGCATTTCTTGTAGATCGGTCTGACCGGACTTATAATGGTAGTCCGACCGGACTTGTTGTAACGGCTATTTACTGTGCATTTAATGCGAGTGATCGAATCGTTATCCCTGGGCCCGACCGACCGCCAAATACCGCGGCCCCGACCGAACTGGTGATCTTTTGGGGATTTCGTGCTCCAAGGGCTAGTACAGTGGGTGGAGGCTATAAATACTTCACCCACTGTAGCTAGAAGGTCTTGATGAACCTCATTGAATACACTTGAGCCCTTTGCTTGTTCTTCCACTCTTTGAGAGTATTAAAATCATCTTGCAAAGGTTGTTGAGGTTTTTCCAAGTACGTTGATTAGGGTTTGATTTTTGTGGCATTTGAGCCTCTTCAAGTGAAGAATCTTTGGTCTATTACTCTTGGAGATTGCCGTCTCCTAGATGGTTCGGAGTTGCGTCGGTGATCTTCTCAAAGGAGATTGTGAGAAGGCCCAGGCATTTGTGAAGGTTGGAGCTCGCCTATCCGGTGAGGAGAAAAGCTACCATTAATGATCTAGAGAAGTGCTTGTGTGAAGCTGGCTTGAGTTGATCAAGCTTTCTCAATGTGGATTAGTGGAGACCGGCAAGTTTTCGAGACCACAGGAAAACATCATTTGTCTCCCTAGTGTGATTTATTCTCTCGCTCTTTACTTTGTGCATTTATGCTTATGAGCTAATTGTTTATCTTGTTTAGATTGTTTAGCTTGTCTTGTTAGTGTAGTACACTTAGAAAGCCTTAGACCTTTTAAGCCTTATCTTGTGAAATTGTATTTCATAGCTTTAATTTTGGCAAAATCTGTTTTTAGCCAAAATAATTTAAAAACCGCCTATTCACCCACCTAGTCGGTTATCCTTGATCCTACAAAAGGCAAAAACAGTCACTGCTTGGAGATTTGTAGAGAAGAGGCTATCACAAACGGTTCCAAATACCAACCGTCTATGATATGTAAGCTTTCACAGATGGTTTTATATATAAACCGTCTGTGAAACGTAAGCTATCACAGATGGATTTATCTATAAATTGTCTGTGATAGTCAGCTATCACACACGATTCTGAGTTGATAACCGTCTGTGATAGTGTGCATCATAGACGGTTCAAAAATCGTCTGTGATGACCTCATGTCATTACTGACCCATAAACTCAGACGGCTCATGAAACTGTCTGTGATGACGTTTTGAACTATTTGTGAAGACATTTTCTGTAGTAGTGCATATTTTATCTGATGCTTTGCATTTCAAAGTTCAACCGGATCCTACGTAGCTCCAACAAGCGTGTAGTTCAATCAACAAGCGTACTAGTAGTCATATAATTACCTCCAGCAAGCGTCCTACACATGAAAACAAAATGAAAATCACATCCCAAACATTTAGTAATTTTCGTCCGTTAGTTGTTTTGCATTTGCATCTACTGGTGATCAGCTATTTTTGCATTTGCATGTACTGGCTCAGGAGATGGCAAGGAAGAATGCTGCATTCATGTAGAGAGAATTCACTTTGTTGATGTATGCATAGAACCAGTGGCGAATCCAGGATGAAAATAGAGGGGGAGCTCTACTGCTGAGGCTATAGTATAGCATAAACATATGAAAGCTACATCTGCTGGTTTTTTTGCCATTGGAATATCAAATTCATACATAAATAGGAAGAGAACAAATTAAAAATGTACAATACAATAAATTTAGTACCTCGCTAATGGATAATGTGCCCCCAAGGCCCCAAATGTTCATAAATATGTGAGTACCGATCCGTAGAGAAGAAATATCAAATTTAGCGATACAATATTAAATTGTGAATATTCATAAACATTAAAAATGAAATAAAAACATACCACTAAATCTGATTACGACGCAATTTCACTCTGCGAGTTTTCATGTCTTGAAAGCGTTGAATGATTCTTTTATTATCAAGGCTTCTAAATATCTCTCGCTCAGTATAACACACCATCAAGTCATTGAGCCATTCATCTGATACCTTGTTGCGCAAATCTGTTTTAATAATCTTCATTGCTGAGAAAATTCTTTCAACTGATATCATTGCCACTGGAAGGATCATGTGAGCTCGATGAGGCGATACACCAATGCGAAAGTTATATTTTTTTCGGTCTCAACCATCTTTTGAGCAACCTTTGCAAGATCACGGCATTCACGAAATTCAACACTTCTTCTAACATTGAGAATGAATATTCGAAGCTGATTTCTTAACAACAAGCAGTCAACCACTAATTAAACAAATTGGCTAATCGGCTAATGCCTCATCAGAAGTGTCAATTAAAATATTAAACAACAATTTGCTAATTGGGGATTCACTCATAACTCATTCAATTCACAGATTCATTCACACCCTCCGGCTAACCCAGCACTGCAAATTTGCAATGAGTCATTCCTTAGTCCTCACGATCGTTTATTATGGCCTCGGCCTCACGGCCTCACCCACTCCCAAATACTTTAACACAATAACACAGCACAATCAAGACACACAAGCCGCACACACGCACAAGCACAAACGAAAAAATTTTGGGGATTCATTTCACTGGACACTACCTGCCTCACCTCATTCGGCGTAGGGCGATTGGCGAATCCACCGATGCAATGGTGATGTGCTAATGCCGCCTCCGCTCCACCGCCGCCTCCTCCCTCCACTCTGTCGCCGCCACGCCGAGTGGCCGATCGCCTCCGGCTCCGGCCTCCTCCGCACCGAGTGGCCGACCGCCTCCCCTCTCGCCATGCCGATCACGGCCGCCAATCGATGGTGACGGTGAATGAGTCTCTCGCCTCCTTTGCTCCGCCTTGAGACCTTATCTGCTGGTGTTGACTGCTCATGCTCGATCGCTAGCTCACATCGCTTGTTTGTAACGCTGTTCCTCTTCCTCATTTGATTTGGGCCAGGTCTGCCAGGATTCACCACTATCCACTGATTTGGGCCGACTGGGGCGCTGGGCCTTAAGCCACCGAGTCACCGACTGGGCCTTATCCCTTAAGCGGCCCTTCTTCAACCTCTGGCTCTTCTAGTCTTCTTCAACCTCCGACTCTTCTAGTCATCTTCAACCTCTGGGCTAGCCAGCTGCATACTAGGGGTGCGGTGGTGGGAGGATGGAGTGCTTGAGCACCCACAAGCACCTACGGTGGATTCGCCCCTGCATAGAACTACGAAATGTGGGGATTGTATTGTACCCATGATAGAGAAACATTAGAATCAGATGGGCACTTGCCTTAAGGGATGCTGGACTTTGCACTTGCTTGCTGCCTAGGTTGATTTTCGACTGACATTCTACATTTGGAGTAGTGGCTATGGAAGATAGAAACCACATGGTTCAATAGCATTCATATTTGATAAATATAACATCATGTAACTGATACGACTTTTTGGTTTTTCTTATTTTTATAGATTTTCAGAGGAATTACAATCAGGTTCTCTATTGGTTTTTGAAACCGAAACAAACACCTAAAGCTTTCCGACAACTAGGATGATACGCTATACCATCTTCGTAAACTAACTCAACAAAAAAGAATGTAATCGACTTCTTTCGCACCTACCAAAAACAAAAGAACAGTAATACGACGGGCTCGAGGTCGCATTGTGTTAGCCTTTGGGTTGAGGAGAGCTCACGGCCACGAGGCCGACGATGTGGATGACGACATCGTGAGGAAGAGCGATGGTGATCGTTGACATGCTCGACTTGGTCATCGCCGTCATGCTCCGCGTACTCACCATGGTGCACGTATTTAATACCGTGCGTGCTCACCATGGCGCACGATGATTATTCTTATAAAATATCGAAGAGACGCATCGTAACATCGATGCATGAGATGAAGAGGCGCATCGCGCAGGAGCCAAAGAATTGAACATATCACATACGGTTTTTAAAAGAAACCGTCTGTGATGAGTTAATTATCACAGACGGTTTGTATTAAACACGTGAAGTGTCACAGACAGTTAAGAACCGTCTGTGACACTTCACAAACGGTTTTAATAAACCGCCTCGTGATAATTAACTCATCATGCACGGTTTTAGCGCAGAGCTAAACCAAAACCATCTGTGATTGTATTTAATACTGACGGTTTTGGTCAACCATCTTTGATGAAGCATTCAGTGTTATCCTTTTTTGTAGTAGTGTAAAGATTGTGTGCATGAGAATCTACGAGGTATACCAGAAGCGAGAGGAAGGACGGAGGTGACCGGAGATGGGTTGCCGATGAAGATCAACGGTGGCTCGAGGAGCTTCTCATGGAGAAGACATTTGGGCGAGGGAGAGTGTCGTCCAACGGTCGGGGAAGCTTGAAGGTGCTCCTAGGATGCTCCTGGCGCGAGGAATTGGTTCGAGGTTCATCGAAGAGGAAGTGGCAGTGCAGGAGATGAAGAAGAAATGGCGATTCAGCCTATCCTGTTGACCAATGATGAATTCAAGTGAGGGGAAAGATTCCTGGGGTTCTAGAACATGATATGACGCAGGTAGGGCAAAGAGGAACCCTCTGGTGCAGTGGAACGGCGGTGGTGGCATGGTGGCTAGAGCGAAGCTCAGAGCTCTCGAGTGATTGAGCTCGAATGAGGGGAGAACAAGGTGGGAGAGTGAGAGCAAAGGTGAGGAAAAGAGGAGAGGGAGCTCTAGGTAGCTTTATATAGGCTAATCCATGGAGAGCTCTGCACCAACAGTAAGGCGATTTGAGCCCCTGAGCACGACAGCAAGCATGGGCGAGCTAGGGCAGGGAATGGGCGTGGAGGTGACCGGGGAAGTGACGGGACTGCTATCAAAGGGGAAACCAGGACAAGGCAAATGAACCCGCTGCTCCCTAGTGATGAGTCAAGCGCAGGCGCCAGCGAGGCGAGCGGAGGTGGACGAAGCTCCCAGTCGACGGGACCCACTTGCCAGCAAGAGAGAGAGGGAGAGAGAGAGAGAGAGAAAGATTAGGTTTACATTTTGCAATTTCGGTTGAATTGTTTGCTGATTTTCTATACCAAACAAAATACCTCAACATTTTATGAAAATTTTTGTGAGGGCTCTGAACCTAATATAATTTCTCTTGTAAATTTTTCAAAAGCTTATATCTTGTGTGAATTTCTCTAAAATTCATACAATTTTGTGTTCTTATATGTTGTGTGAATTTATCTAAAATTCATACAAGTTTGTGATCTTATGTAATTGTATTGTCATTTTCAATAAAACTTTACATAACTTGTTTAGTAGATTTTTCCCTGAGAAATTATGCTCAAAATAATTCTTTCTATTATTTTGATTTTGTTTTAACCACATTTCTTTTTAGTGCATGTTTGTTTGTATTTCATGAATTGCTTTTAAACAAAAGTAAAAATTCAAACATGGGTAGATTATCAAATGCAAAATGATCAAAGTATTTTTCCTGATGCATTTATAGTACATACTCCCAAAATACAAATTTTGGGATGTTACATTGCCAGGACTTGTGGGCATTGATTTAGGGTCATCTTGACCACCTTCCACCACGAGCAAGCTCTTAGCTCAAGTTTTGGTTTTCCCTGGTTTTTGTGCCCTCTTGACCTCATTCAAGATAGGTGCTCCTATTCACCTCTGGTCGCTTAATCCGGTCCAACACCTTTCTATGTGCGTGTGTGTGTGCGCGCGCGCGATTGCGCTTTGACAGAAAATGCACTAGCACTACAAATTTCTTTATCTGGAGCTGCTAATTAATTATTAATCATATGATCTGATCTGCTATCACTACTACAAAACAGGCTATACTGGATGCCTCATCATAGACGATTCCTTTGGAACCGTCTGTGATACGTAATTATCACAGATGGATTGTAAATAGAACCGTATGTGAATTTTAACAATAACCATGTGTCACATATGTGATAATCGCAGATGTCACATACGGTTATTGTTAAAAATCAGATAGAATTATCACGCATATCTAACAATCACCGCTCAGGATAGTGCAAACATCACAAACGGTTCTTAATAAGAACTATCTGTGATATGCAGACATTAAATACCCGGCCGTCCTGACAGACCCCCTGCCCCTGGCGCCTCCACCCCCTTTACGTTTGAGCCGCCACCCCTGCTATCTCCTCCCTATTGTGCCACCTTATAGAGAAGAAGGAAGGGAAGGAAGGAGGCAGGAAGGAGAAGAAAAGGAGGAAGCTAAAGAGAGGAGAAGGGAAGGAGGAAGGGAGGAGAATCTCGCGGGATATTTGGGATTTTCATCGTAAGCTCCGAGGGTAACGATCTGTAATCCTTTATTTTCGCCCTAGGTTAATCGCTAATCAATTTTAGTATGCTGGTCAATAGGAAGAGTACTTGCGGTTTATTAATCTAATTTAACACTAATTTGTTACGTGCGTAGCGTAGATGGACCGAAATTGGATGTACGGTGAGAGCTATGTGAGTGAAGAGTTCATTAATGGCGTGTCTGCTTTTAGAAGAGCCGCCGAGCGGGATATGTTGAATAAGGGGATAAAATTTATGTACTGTCCATGCATTAATTGTGGTAATATGAAGATGTTTAACAACCCATCGCAGATCGAAACGCACTTGATTCGAAGGGGTTTCAAAAAGGGGTATACATGTTGGACCAGTCGCATTGAAGAGCAGATTATACAGGAAGTTAATAATGACAACATCACTGAGGAAGTCAATGATATGCCAGATGTGGACTATACTTTTGATGAGGATATGTCGTACGATGACAATCTGGATCAGATGCTACGCGATGCAAAAGGGAAATACAGTGAGAGAGAGTTTGGTAAATTCGAGGGCTTAATGGAGGACTTAGGGAAACCTTTGTTCCCTAGCTGCAAGCCGGAATACATAATGTTGTCATCCGTGCTTGAACTGCTAAAATTGAAGGCAAGCAATGGTTGGTCCGACAACAGTTTCACAGCGTTGTTAGGTGTCCTAGCGGACATCCTTTCGAAGGGAAACGTGTTGCCCAACACCACTTACCAAGTCAAAAGGTTCTTTGTCCATTGAGAATGGAAGTAGAAAGAATACATGCATGTCCAAATGATTGTATCCTCTACCGTAAAGAGTATGTGGACATGCATGTATGTCCCATGTGCAAATCATCCTGATACAAGCATAAGAATCCTACTAAGGTGAAGCAAGGATCTCCTGCTAAAATGTTGTGGTATCTGCCTGTAATTCCACGTTTGAAGCATTTATTTGCGAACGAAAGAATGCAAGATTGCCGCGTTGGCACCCGGAGGAGCGTAAGAAAGATGGAAAGCTAAGACACCCTGCTGATTCTGCCCAGTGAAGAAACTTCGATCGGAGCTTTGAGGAGTTCGGTGCAGAACCGAGGAACATAAGGTTATGTTTGAGTACAGATGGAATGAGTCCTTTCAGTAACATGAGTAACCGACATAGCACATGGCCCGTGAATCTATATATGTACAACATTCCTCCTTGGTTGTGTATGAAGCGGAAGTACATTTTGATGTCACTACTTATCCAAGGGCCGAAGCAACCTGGGAATGATATTGATGCGTACCTAGCACCATTGCTGGAAGATCTTGTCACACTATGGAATGAAGGGGTACAAGTATGGGATGCGTACAAACGAGAGAATTTCACTTTATGCGCCATGTTATTCTACACTATCAATAATTTTTCTGCCCTTGGTAACCTGTCGGGGTTCAGTATAAAATGAGCCAAAGCATGTCTACACTGCTTAGATGGTACCGAAAGCGTATGGCTGAACAACTCGCGTAAAACTGTGTACATACGTCACCATAGGTTCCTTCCCAAGATTCACCCACACAACAAGATGAAGAAACAATTCGACGGAAATAAGGAGAACAGTTCAGCTTTGAGGGCTTTTAGAGGGAAAGAGGTCTATAATATGGTTAAGGATATCGATGTTGTGCTTGTAAAAGGACATAAATTAAGGACCCGTCATAAGAACATCTGGAAGAAGCATTTAATTTTTGGGACTTGCCTTAATGGGAGCACTTAGAAGTTCACCACTGCATCGACATCATGCACGTGGAGAAGAATGTATGTGATAGCTTGATTGGTCTCTTACTAAACATTAGTGGAAAAACAAAGGATGATGTTAACGCACGGCGTGACTTGGTTGATATGAACATAAGGACCGATTTAACATCAAAAGAGACCGATAAAAGGACGAACGTACCTTCCCCCAGCTTGCTACACTCTGTCTATGGCCAAGAGAAATGAACTGTCTCAGAGCTTGCATGGTGTAAAAGTTCCGTCCGGTTACTCCGCCAGCATTAAGAAACTTGTTTCTATAGAAGATTTGACATTAATTGGTATGAAGTCTCATGATTGTCATGTGCTGATGACACAAATGCTTCCTGTTGCAATTAAGAGTATCTTGCCGAACAAGGTTCGAGTGACAATCTTGAGGCTGTGTTATTTCTTTAACTCAGTTGCTCAGAAGGTCATTGATTCCGAAGGACTAGATGCTCTGTAGGCTAAGGTGGTGATGACTCTATGTCATTTTGCTCAGAAGGTCATTGATTCCGAAGGACTAGATGCTCTGTAGGCTAAGGTGGTGATGACTCTATGTCATTTTGAGATGTATTTTCCTCCATCATTTTTTGATATCATGGTCCATCTCATTATTCACCTTGTGAAAGAGATAAAGATATGCGGCCCTGTGTTCCTACGTCATATGTACTCGTTCGAGAGGTACATGGGAATTCTCAAGTCGTACGTACCGAATCAATCTCGACTGGAGGGCAGCATCATCGAAGGTTATGCAACTGAAGTGGTCATTGAGTTCTGCATTGACTACATGGCTCAGGTGGAACCGATAGATATGTCTCTATCTCGTCATGAGGGGAGACTGGAGGGTATCGGGACTATCGGAAGGAAAGAAATCATTCCCGATCTAGATACACATACTCAAGCCCATTTCATGGTCTTGCAACAGATGACCCAAGTGTCCCCGTACATCAACAAGCACAAAGACATGGTACGCCAACAGAATCTAGGCCGGTCGGAGATTTGGATCACGAGAGAGCATAACCATCGGTTCAACGAATGGTAAAAGATGTGATTCACTGGGAGGTCATCAAGTGATGATACATTGCTATGGTTGGTAAAATGGCCAAAATTTACAATTGTGACATCACAAGGATACGACATAAATAGATACACATTTTATACGACAACTCAAGATAGAAAGAGCATACCCGTATCAAAGGTGTCCGTGATAGATGCGCTTTCACGAGCGCTCAATACCGCTGGCCACGTGAGTTGAACTCCTACTATGGGTTCGTAGAGGAGATTTGGGAGCTCGATTACGTACTTTTCAAGATCCCTTTGTTTCGATGCCATTTGGTTAAACTTTCACAAGGTGTGAAAGTCAACAATTATGGCGCCACTACTATGGACCTGAAACATGTCGGATACAAGAATGAACCATTCGTACTCGCTAAGCAAGTTATTCAAGTTTTTTATGTAACGGACCCAACAAATAAGAACCGCCACGTAGTTCTTTATGGAAAAAGAAGGATTGTCGGAGTTGAGAATGTCATGGATGAGGAAGAATACAATCAATTTGACGAGTTGCCTCCTTTCGAAGATGGCATCAGGCCCGAGGAAGAACCCAGTGAGGAAGCTAGATATATGCGCATCGATCATCATGAAGGGCTATTTTTAATTAAGAATTTATTCCATTGTAATTAAGAAACTCGGCATGTAATTAGGGACTAGAAGCACGAAGTTGCTGATTGGTTTATTCCATAACATGAGACATGATCTGTGTTTTCCACTCTTGGTTATTATTTCGTTGTCAATGTGGAATTGCCATGTGTTATGGACTTGTAATATCTTATTTTGATGTCAATGTGGAATTATCATGTGTTAATGTGTTATGGACTTGTCATCTCTGATTTTGTTGTCAATGTGGACTTCATTGTAATGTGGAATGGTAATATTATGCACTTGTACAACCTATTTGCCTCATGTCCTAATATGTCAAATATGATGGTCTTAATGTCTCCCTGCTCTTGTATGGCTTATAAAGGTTCATGTGCTCTCATGCCAAATTATGGATTTCTATTGTTATGAACTAGTATGCTATAGAATACTTGTTGCACATATATCTGTTTTTTTTTAAAAAAAAAATTGGCCCGTGCTAGCCGAAAAACATAGTAGCTATCACATAGTAGATATGATCACATATCACAGACGGTTCTATTATGGAACCGTCTGTGATATGCGATCATATCACAGACGGTTCCATATATAATAGAACCGTTTGTGATATCCCTTTATTAGTAGGGAACCACTAGGATTTGTGTCCTTATTCTCGTCACTCTCCTGTTCGACTACCCAAAGCCACTCTCGCCTGTTCCCCTCCCCACCTGAGCACCGCCACCTCCACACCGAGCCATGTCGTTTGGCCTTCTCCTCCACGCCGGTTCTTCTTGTTGGCTTCAATTGCCTTCACTCGATGAGTATTCCTGTTAATTATTTGTGCATCACTTTGTGTATATATAAGTGGGTTGTTCTAGTTCATATCTTGAATTGGAATTGGTATTGATATATTATGCAATGTGATGTCACTGGGCTTCAATTGACTTGCTTTGTGATGAAATTAGTCATATACTAAAATTGATCAAGTCAGTTAGTTCATACTTGAGCTCTAGTGATTTACTTGCTGCTGTTGTTAGACCAGCTATTATTCTATCACTTCCAATTTTATATATTTATTTTGAATCTGTTGATTCCATTGATCTCTTGCATTACAGTCTGATTACTCTGTCAGCCTATTTGGCTTTATTCCTGATCTTGTGTATTTGTGATCAGTTGATACAAAGAGTGATTATTTTTCTGTTAGTTGTGTAGAGTTCAATTTGTGATCTTTTGATCTAATATTTAAACTAGAAGTTCTTTTTGTGGTCTTTATCAGTTAGGGTTATATTGATAGTTTAGTAAAGTTTGTTTAGAGCTCAAGAATTGAAACTTTTGTCATGATCATTTAATGAAGAGTATAGACTAAGTTTTGAGGAGACAGAGATTAAATTCTTCTGCAACTCTTAACCACTAGGGTTTGCACCCTTATTCTTGTCACTCACCGGTTCGGCTACCCAGAGTCACTCTCGCTCTTTTCCCTCCCCAAGCGAGCGTCACCGCCACCCGAAGCCTCCTCCTCCACGTCGGAGCCATGCCGCTCTGTGAGTATTTAGAGCTCAAATCTAAAGGGCTAAGATCTAAAGCCCCTCAGTATTAGTATGCTGCTGCTACTTCCTAAACCCTAACCCCCAACCTCGTCAGTTCCACTTGCTGCACATGACAAATCTAATCTAATCATTTGGGTTTGGGTTTGTGTTTCCATTTTCGATCGAAGATGCGGCGAATGGCTTTGATCTGTGATTGAGTTGATTTTTGTGACTAGCACTGGGAGATATATTGCAAAGAGATTTTAGTGGGTTCTGTTGGATAGCTCGATTATGATTATCAAAATCTAATCATTGGGGTTCTTTTGTATACATGATGATTGTATTGAGCATATTATTCTTTATGTGGGATATTATGGGCCTGTTTGGTATAGCTCTGCTCCAAGTTTTTACAGCTCCAACTCCAGCTTCACTCTTGGATCCACTCCTATGAGAAGTTGGAGCAATCTGAGGAGGTGTTTGGTTAGAAATTTGACTTCAGCTCCAAAAATGAGAATGATCATTGTAAAAAGACTGCACTACCCTTGTTTTGTGACTAGTTTGTATTGCTTAACTTATAAAAGTTTAATAAGTTGATTTTAATCATGATGTGCTTTTATTTTTTTTATTTTTTTTGTCATGTTGTGCTATCTTTGTCGCCCACATTCAAATTTTTTAAAACATACAAAGTTCATAACAAATGTTCTAACTCAATAAGTATCTTCTAAAAAAATCAATTAGTATCATCACAGCCTCACGCCCAATCGCTCGAGCAAAACATAAGACAGAGAAATAGCAAGATCGATAACATTTTTAGCTAGCTTAGCCCAAACTTCGATGTTCCCGACTCACATCTTTAGCTAGTGGCCTAGTGCCGATGATGCATCATGTAGGCGTGAAGATCACAAGAATGGTGCAAGAATTTCGATACCAATGTTTTCTCGCTATGCTACATACACAATGCCGCAATGGAGAATAGCAAAATCAGATCATATGCCTTTAGCTTGGCCTTGAACAGAAAATGGCAACTTTGTCATTCCATAATATTTTGCTTCACAATTAGACGCCAAATTTCTATCCCGCCCTAGAGTAATATTAGTACACTTCAATATAAGCAAAGAAAACAACTAGAAAGGAAAATGTAGCAATTAGTACCACCACATGTAAGGCAATTCATCCTGCGTTCTTCCATTATTACATTTTTTTTCTTTAGAACTCTCCCATTACATTTCTACTAATAGAAAATAGAACACCGAGAATAGCAAAGAACTACCCGGGATAGATCACGTAAAGATGGCAAAAGATGATATTTTTCCAAGGATTACATGATAAGGTTATTCACATTATCACATACATAGGGGTATCAAATCTTGAGTGGTAAAAGGAGACTAAAAGGCCCAAGCAAAAGTATCCATTTCTATCGAGATAGTAGCACTTAGCAAAGAAGAAGTTAGCAAAGCAATATGCCGCAAGATTAGCCCAAGAACGAGGAGGAGCAAAGACAACGCAAAGAGTAGTTCGGGCGTTCTAGCTGCCGTTGGTTCTCGAGGCTAGAGGCGAGCATCGTGTCGCAATACCAATCCATCTCGTCGGCCGACCACGGGCGCCGGGCCGGCAAGTTCAGATCGAACGGCAACGGCGAAAGCAAGGGCACGGTGGCCTCGCTGCCACGACACTCGAGGCGCCGTCTTCGCAGAGCACGGTGAGGACGACCAAGAGAGTCTGGCCCTCCTCGGCAACAGGCGCGCCATCCACATGGGTTGCTGGCGAAACGGAGGACTCTAGGGTTGTGTGGGCTGTGGCAATTGGCAATAGGGAAGAAAATGAAACGAATGCGAAGGGGTGGGGTGCCGGGTGGGAACGCAGAAGGGTAGTCCAGTGGCATATTGCGGGTAAATTTTCTTAACTTCTATGGGTATTTCGATTTCTTGGCCTGTAGCTCCTTACTTGGAGCAAGGTTCTACCCGCTCCCAAAAATAGCACTACGGGCTGCTCCACTCCCTATTGCTCCAACTCCAAAAATTTTGTGGAGCAACCCTGTTTGGCACAGATCCGTTCACTCTAACTATGAAGCTAGGAGTTGGAGCTATGCCAAACATGGCCTATATTTTTAGTTCATTGGTTGGGTAACTTCTATTTATTTATATAGTTAATCTGTTTACAAGGCAAATTTTGTTCATTGGTTGTGTAACTTCTATTTTTTTTTGTATAAAATATGTTTCCAAGGGAAATTATCTTCGAAAATTCCTAGTGGATATCAACTTGCAATCCATTTTATTTAAACTCTCAGCGTTTTGAATTCTGAAATTTTAGTTCATTGCGTATGTAACTTATATAGATAGCAAGTAAACGAGATGGTGTCCGCACCGTCTTCCACTACTACACAAAGTGTCATCACAGACGGTTCTAAACCATCATCACAGACAGTTTTCTGAACTGTCTGGAATTGTGTGTCTGTGATGACGTCTGTCATCATAGACGGTTTTCAAACCGTCTGTGAAAAAAGCTATCATAGACGGTTCTTGTTCAGAACCGTCGGTGATAGTCTATTTTCACATACAGTTCTGAACAAGAACTGTCTGTGATGTTACTATCATAGACGGTTCTTGTTTAGAACCATTTGTGGTAGTTTTTCTATTGCAAAAAAAAATGTTACCACGAAATTCTTGTATGTTAGTTTGTTATGTTGCCATGAACATCATTTTTGATACTTGCATATCGTTCCAGGTAAAGAAACTTCATCAAGAAAAGCAGTTGAGCATGATGGTGGATAAAGACCTAGGTAGCACCTATGACAGGGTCGAGTTGGAAGAAATGGTTCAAGTGGCTCTGTTGTGCACAAAGTACTACCCATCTCACCGCCCCAGAATGTCCGAGGTAATCAGGATGTTGGAAGGGGATGGGCTCGCAGAGAAATGGGAGGCATCACAAAATGTCGACACACCGAAGTCCATCTCGTCAGAGCTTCTGCCTCCAAACTTCATGGATTTCACTACAAACGAATCCTCGCTTGGCCTGAAAGCCATGGAGCTCTCTAGAGGCAAAACTAGGCAACGAGAGGCGAGTATTAGTATCTAGAGGATCTAGAGATGACATAAAGCCAACGAATCAAACAATAACTCACCGGACGGGGAGAGACAAGGGAAAATGACGACGGCGGCCGGAAATGGAGCAGATGACGCGGCTTGATGGAAATATGATTGAACTCCTAGTTAGCCTCGCCCCAGCGTGTCCCGGCCAGAAATATATAAGCACCGCCCCGAAAAATGTTGCCTCTCGCGACGCTGCTCAAAATTTTTTAAACTCCGCACAAGAATCACGCATAGCTTGCATAAAAAATAGTTCATGATGACATATCACAGATGGTTCATATCACGAACAGTCTGTGATACTTCACAGACGGTTTTTTATACAAACCGTCTGTGATAAGTATCTCATCACAGATGGTTTATATTAAAAACCATCTTTGACTCTGATTTTACCATGGCTTGGACGGTTTTTAATATAAACCGTCTATGATATACAGAGATATCACAGTCGGTTTTTAAATAGAACCGGTTCTTGTTAAGAACTATCTGTGACGTATCATAGATGGTTCTATTTAAAAACCGTCTGTGATAGGTACATATCACAGACGGTTCCAAAGGAACCATCTGTGATGAGGCGTCTTTTATAACTTGTTTTGTAGTAGTGTTCGCTGCCATCATGGATGTCGCCAAAATGTGTTTGGATCTCTGAGGAAAGTGGTGCGTAAATGAGATGGTAGAGGAATATCGAAATTGCCCATGGGCCGAATAACCATCATGGAGGTTAGTACCGCTAGGGTCCCTTTGAGTCCCAAGAAAGCAGTGGCAAAATTCCGGACCATCTTCGGATACTTGGAAGGAACGGGTCCCCATCACCACACCAAGCTGGAAGTCTCTAATGGACGTAGAGAGATAGGCCAGCTGTGGACTGATATTTCAAGGTCGTTCACTATCCTAGAAACAGACTAGGCACACGGGAACGACACGCATTGCTCGTGATGGGACACGCATGGAAGACCTTCAAGAGCACGCTTATCGTGAAGTACGTGAATGCGGGTCAAACACACTTCACAAAGTATAAATTATTGTCACGGGATATATGGGACACATTTGTGTGGATGAAGACGACGACCAAATTTTAGGAGCAAAGTGTGGTGCACAAGGCTCTCTAGGCACAAAACACTCACCCCTACAAACTCGGCACCGCTGGGTATGCAGGTAAAACCACGCAATGGACGGCAGAGGATGAGAACGCAACCCAGCCATTTGCTAGAATCACAGATGAGCGCGCCCAAAACTGGTTAAGAGCGAGGGCATCAGCCATGTCTTCGGGCGGCATCTCTTTCACAAACCCAGTAGACAAGGAAGTGTCCCAACGTCTGGTAAATATGTCGAACTACCTAGTTGTTAATAAGTCCATAACTTCATAGTGTCTAAAACAACATGATGACCTCTTACAGCACGCATTGACTACCGAAGCTTCCTAAGGCTCCTTCGAAGCAGTTTAGGGAGAAGGATATAATATCTATGTCCCTTGGAAACTAGAAGCACCCGGGTCGCAACACGAGGCCTTAGGGTTTACGTACCTTGGAGGAAGGGATTCCCAGATGACTCTGAGACGTATAGGAGTAGGAAGAGATCAAAGACCGAGCACGAGGACCGGTTGGTAGAGGAGATTAATGCGAAGCTTATTGCAACATTTCAAGGACAGATAACAAGATTGCAGGATCAAATGAATCAACTCCTCAACCAACAAGAAGTCAGCCTCGTTATTTTGGGAGCCAGTCCTCCTCAACATCAGAGTAGTGTCACGTCCACGCAAAATTCTGAACATGGTGATGTCTAATTACCTATCGACGACATCAAGGTAATATACATCTCTAGAATGCTCTAAAGATAGACCTATAGGATGCCTTAGCTAATTGTGTATCGTTTTGTAGGAGCCGACGCCCTACAAGCTCCAAGTGAGGCCGGTTGGGCCCATTTCTATTGAGGTTGGGTAGGGATGGTGTATCCATGCCAGGAAGGGACAGTGTTGCACGGTGCCCAGCTGTCGCAGGGTTACGGCAGGGTCCAGGTGGACATGGTACATGACAATTTCATAGCCGTCCCACTGGAGATTCGCCCGAACAAAGACATTAGAACACTAGAGGATGCTATGTACACTTTTATCTAGTGGCCTAAGAAGGACATCGCCCTGGACCCTACAGTGCCGTGATCTCGACATGACCATGCCTCTCCAACAGGACCCTCAATGACTCCACCTCAACCTTCACTTCAGAAGGCCGCCTCATCGGTTCCCGTGGAGAAGACGCCGAAGGAACAAGAAAAGCGTGTCGTCGTATCGGTTCCCGAGTCGTCTTACGGGAAGATGTGTAGCGACGAGTCATTAATGCCAAATCAAAATCAAAGAACATTAAGACGCCTCCCAAACCCGGGAAATACTCCCTAGGAAGTCCGTTGGCCCCCGACACTGTATTAGCCCGTGCTGGAGTAGTTTGATAGTATTTGCATGTCTGGTACATGCAGAAGGCCAAAGAGAAGTGGTACGATACTAGAATCACCATCAGATACATGAAGAAGCATTTCTTCCACGAGCTGGGCCACTTCGTCGTGGGCTTCGACGACTTATTCGATCTATTCAACCTCACTGCCCTTGACGCCTCACTTCTACGATGCTGGACACTGTAAGTGTGTATAATCAAGTTCTACATTCCTATAATACCGATAAATGTCACAACTCATTACTTATGTATATATACATGATGAAAAATGCCCGACGATGACAAGAACCGGTGAGTTTCCTCGACCCACACTTGGTCTCCGAGCAATGCATCACCCAAGACGCATCCTACGTCGTGTGATACATAACGACGGGATTTCTTGCTCAGGGTGACAAGGACTACATACTGGTGCCCTACAACTAGAAGTAAGTGCTTCACTACTTGCTATACAAATTTCATTTATACTTTATACGCAGCATGAACTTAGGTTTAATGACTATAGCGACATACATGAGTAGGTTCTATTGGGTCCTTTTAGTCATTGTACCAAAGAGAAACAAGGTAATATACCTTGATTCCCTACTCAACAAAAACCATGACTTCACCCTTGTGTAATGAATACTCGACAGGTATACTTAGTGGTGAATCCAGGATGAAAATAGAGGGGGAGCTCTACTGCTGAGGCTATAGTATAGCATAAACATATGAAAGTTACATCTACTGGTTTTTTGCCATTGGAATATCAAATTCATACATAAATGGAAGAGAACAAATTAAAAATGTACAATACAATAAATTTAGTACCTGCTAATGGATAATGTGCCCCCAAGGCCCCAAATGTTTATAAATATGTGAGTACTGATCTGTAGATAAGAAATATCAAATTTAGCAATACAAAATTAAATTATGAATATTCATAAACATTAAAAATGAAATAAAAACATACCACTAAATCACTAAATCTGATTACGATGCAATTTCACTCTACGAGTTTTCATGTCTTGAAAGCGTTGAATGATTCTTTTATTATCAAGGCTTCTAAATATCTCTCGCTCAGTGTAACACACCATCAAGTCATTGAGTCATTCATCTGATACCTTGTTGCGCAAATCTGTTTTAATAATCTTCATTGCTGAGAAAATTCTTTCAACTAATATCATTGCCACTAGAAGGATCAATGTGAGCTCGATGAGGCGATACACCAATGCGAAAGTTATATTTTTTCCGGTCTCAACCATCTTTTGAGCAACCTTTGCAAGATCACGGCATTCACGAAATTCAACACTTCTTCTAACATTGAGAATGAATATTCGAAGCTGATTTCTTAACAACAAACAGTCAACCACTAATTAAACAAATTAGCTAATCGGCTAATGCCTACTGTAAAGTGTCAATTAAAATATTAAACAACAATTTGCTAATTGGGGATTCACTCATAACTCATTCAATTCACAGATTCATTCACACCCTCCGGCTAACCCAGCACTGCAAATCTGCAATGAGTCATTCCTTAGTCCTCACGGTCGTCGGTCATGGCCTCGGGCCTCACGGTCCTCACCCACTCCCAGTCACTTTAACACAATAACACAGGCACAACCGCACACACAAGCCGCACACACGGCACAAGCACAACCGAAAAAAATTTGGGGATTCATTTCACTAGACACTGCCTGCCTCACCTCATTCGGCGTAGGGTGATTGGCGAATCCACCGATGCAACAAGGACGATGCATGCCGATGCCGCCGCCTCCGCCTCCGCCCGCCGCCTCGCCGCCTCCACTCCACTCTGCCAGCCCAGCGCATGGCCGATCGCCTCGAGCCTCGGCCTCCTCCACACCGAGTGGCCGACCGCCTCCCCCTCTGCCGCGCCGATCGCTGGGCTGCCGAATCGATGGTGATGGTGAGTGAGTCTCTCGGTCTCTCCTTTGCTCCGTCTTGAGACCTTATCTGTTGGGTGTTGACTGTTCTGGCATTCGACTGCTAGCCTACTATTGTTTGCTTGTAACGCTGTTCCTCTTCCTCATCTGATTTGGGCCAGGTCCGCCAGGATTCACCACTATCCACTGATTTGGGCCAGCTGGGGCGCTGGGCCTTAAGCCACCGATTCACCGACTGGGCCTTATCCCTTAAGCGGCCCTTCTTCAACCTCTGGCTCTTCTAGTCTTCTTCAACCTCTGACTCTTCTAGTCATCTTCAACCTCTAGGCTGGCCGGCTGCATACTAGGGGTGCGGAGGTGGGAGGAGGGGGTGCTTGAGCACCCACAAGCACCTACGGTGGATTCGCCCCTGGGTATACTCATTGCCTCCATACATAACTCTATTGTAATCTTCCTTCGTTTGAAATGGCCAAGGATAACTTTTTGGAATCACGTAGGTCGTTCAGCATCTATGTTACCAAGGGAGAGACACACAAGGAATCGACGCCACACTGCAACACAAGACGCGATTTTCGGTACGAGCTACAACACAATAATCCTATATCACACTTTGTAATAATGCGTCTCGAACTGGCTTTACTTATATATGTAATTCTATTTTTGTAGTGTCACCAGCAAAAACAAGATCACCTATGTGAATTCTACATTTGCCGTCATATGTAGCAAATCATGAGTGCTAAGACGAATGATCCAGATGTTTGTCAATCTCGCAATAATTATTTCCTAATTATAAATTTAAATATATATGCTTACTACTTTACTCCTGCTAGTGACAAGGCATGATACTTGATTTAGATACATTCGTTATGAGCGAGATCTCGGAGGTTCGAGGAATGCTCTGCGGCTTCATCAAGACGGAGATCGTTAACGCCAACGGAGAGTTTCACTCCGTCGACACTGCTGAATGACCTTCAAACAATTGATTTAATTATAATTCACTTTGAGTAGTTGTAATTCAATTGTAACTCTAGCGACAATACTTGAACATATTCTTTTGTAATTGATTTTGAGTTGTAAATGATCACTTTGAGTTGTCAACAATTGATTCATCTGTTTTATGCTTGCTTGTTTTCAGATGGCATGGCTAGCAATTCCTGAGGCTAGCCGAAAATCAGAAGAAAAAAAATTTAGTTAGGTATAATGAACTATCACAGACAATTTTTTGGGTCAAAGCCGTCTATGAAGACCTACTATCACAGACGGTTTCTACTAACAACCGTCTGTGATATGTCACTAATCACAGACGGTTTGTAAAAAGAACCATCTGTGATATCCGACATATCACAAATTGTTGTTAGTGAAAACCGTTTGTGATAGTACGTCTTCACAGACGGTTTTAATAAAAAAAGCATATGTGTTATGACTTATCATAGACAACTCACAAACCGTCTGTTATCACACGCACATAAGTTCAGACGGTTCAAAAACAGTCTGTGATGACGGTTTAGAGCCGTATGTAATAACTCTTCATGACGGTTTAGAGCCGTATGTAATAACTCTTCTGTAGTAGTGTATTGCCTTGATCTTCCTCTGCGCCTACCATGGGAGCTCCTAAAGTGGTCGTGTCGTTCTACTATGCATGCAAGCCCCTGACATTGTGATCGACGCGTGATTAGCGTTTTAACAACGAGAAGAGACAGATTCAGCTATTGTGCCTGTGTTTACAGCTCTGTTTTCCTGACCAGAATATGCTTGTGTTCGATCACAGGTCGCCTTTTGTCTTAATAAGCTAGCTTTAATTCTTATGCAAGATCGATATGACGAGCGAAGTTGCATGCATGATAAATGGCCAGCCGGGTTGCTAATTTTGTCTGCATGTCATGTGTTTCATCAGGTATGTCGGCCAAGCACACTGCATGTGTTGGAACAGCTCGAATTGTTCCAACAGCTTGCACATGACGTTCCTGCACTCCTGCAGTGATGGAATATGCAACATGCTGTAGCTACATCAAGGATCATGTGACCAGCAAGTAATTTAATCGATTGATCGATTAACAGCACCCATATATATACTGACCAATTAATTAATATATCTGGAATATACATGAGCTAGTCTATGTGATGGAAGATGATCATGAAGGCCAAATATGACAATCATATATGGACAAATCAGAGCTAGCTGCTAGCTGAAGACCCTGAAATATGTGGTTGTTACGATGAGATCTTGACAACTAAACTTGTGAGGGAACTTATTGGCAAGGAAATTGTGAAAACCAGACAAATCAAGACTGCAATCCACTTGAGATCAAAAGGGAAAGGGGCTGTCTGTTGCTCAATTACCTAAAATTATAGAAAATCTCAGTTACATTTTTCAACTATTGGATCAAGATGCAACCATCCTCATCTCCCTCCTCACCTCATATATAAATCACTCCTAAAACCCTAACTCATTCCCACCCCAACCCACCTTGAACCGCCACAGCCCAAACTCCCCGCCTCACCGGCGTCAACGAGGCCCGCCAGCCATCACCTCCCGCCACCTCTCACCACGTCTGCTGTCGGAGAAGATGACGTCGACCCTCCCGAGCACAAATCACAATACAAGATCCGAAGGTGAGAAATTCGACTGAGATTTCTAGCAATTTCGGTTGCATGAGAATTAGCAATCCCGAAAGAGAAAAGGGCCACTCCAAGGTTGCTAGCTGCCCCCAATCTAGCTTCATTCATTCAGCCTTCAAGATCGATCGATGTCACAGAGACAACAAGAGCCATGCAACTTGCCATGTATGACTAGCTACTTTGGAATTTCTTGCTTGGAGTGTACGTACTGGCTAATTACAGTAGCTAGTAGAAATGATTGGGAGCAGATCATAATTAAGATCAATTCTAGAAGGAAAAATAATAATTCATTAATTCATAATAGTAGTGGTAGTGGTGGTAGTGTGAACGACATCCAACATTAAGGAGGAGAAGAGAGAATTTTTAAAAGGCAAAATTAATGAAAAAGATGAGGAGAGGGATCGATGTGGAAATATGGTTAATGGGGTCGGAGGGCCATAGCTTTCAGCGGCCCCATGCATCAACACATAAATTAAACGTATCTTAAAAAACATAGTTTCATGGGGGCCACCTGCAGATGCAATAACTAACTCGAGGAGAAAAGGAGGAGCCATATGCTGGCCAGCCCAGCTTCATATAATAATTAATTAAGCTAAAAGCAGCATATATGTTTAATTATCTTATTACATGTTGTACAGTGACGCTTTTTAATTAATCGTGATGCTACAGCTTGTCGGGCATGCATGCAAATTGGAGCCGTACTAATTACGTTTGGATGTTGATACGGTCTCTAAAACAAAAATTTAACTACTAATTTATATTATAATATATTTATAAAATATAATAAATTAATATTATGAAAGTATTTTTCAAGATAAATCTACTCGTATCATTTTCATGAGTTCGATCCAGATGTTTATAAAGATATCAATAACAAAAGATTATAAAATTTGATTGCACGTAACCCAAAACGTTACTCTTTTGTGACGGAGGAGTAACAGCTAGCTAGCTCTCAATAAATATATATGCAGCTCATGGAGCATATATGCATCCACGCATCATCCTTTATTCTATCATCTGGATTGAAGCTTGCAACTTTTTTGTGTTACCGGCTTCATGCATCATCTCCTTGGACGTTTCCTACTTTAAAAATCTATCAACAATTCCTTGCTGTAACAATACATTTGTAGGTTAAAATGCAGGCATCAGTTAATAAACTAAACAAAAAGATCTAGCAAATATGCACAGGTTACCTGCATGTATTATCTTGTTGGGACAAAATAGGTAGCCCATGGGGCATGTGCATATGGTCTATTATTGAATAGAAGCAAAATGGATATACATATTTGTCTACATGCTAAGCTTGTTTCCCTTTGGTAAATTACTTGAAACTTGAGCATGCATGTGTTGTACGAGCTACGTACGTGTCTGCACGGGGCACGTACGTACATGAGTACTAGAGGATGTGCCCAAAATGTTCGGTGCGATACGTAGACAACACATTGATTCAGTGAAGCTTTCATCGCAAGGAACTCAAAAGCTCCATGCATCGCTTTGGTTTGGTTGGGATGATATATATATGTATTATCCCCTTAATTAGTGGTTAGTAGCTACCTATAGCTACCTGCAAGGTGTTGGAGGTTTTGTTTTGTTTCCAACTCACCATATTTTAGGTGGATTATTTTGTGGTTTTTTTTAGATTTAAATGCTAAAATAATAGCAGATACAAAATTACACTTAACAACTATATATATTGGGCTATTAATATTTTTTTTAGTATTTGATCGTATAATTTAATAAATTGGCCATATAATCAAAATGATGTTTGCTGGTTCTCTAGACAGAATTTCTTTGAAAAAGAAAGCGCGATGTTTATCCTACTCCTTTGAGAGCGAAATGTCCATTTTAGAAGAGCCTTGCAACTTAAATCATGTCCATAAAAACGCCTGACATATATATATATATATATGTGATGTCTTGATGCTAGCCATACATAGACTGTCTCAAGAAAATTTCGACTTCCCCATGTGTCGTAGATACGGGTCTAAACAGTAGATTTCTTCTTGTTGTTGTACTATGCATGGTAGCCAGTCTACGTACTACCGGTGCACAACATCATTATCTGATTGAATTATATAGCGCGAGTTGTTACCAGGCCGGCCCGTTCCTAGGGCTTAAGAGTAGATCCACTAATTACAAAGATCCAAGTGATTTATTTATTTATTTTGAGAGAGAGCTAGTTCATGGTGAGTGTGTCTATTCAGTTACAAAGAAACAAATCATGCATCATTTATTAGTCATGGAAAAATTCTATAAATTTACATAATAATCATGTAAACAATAAAGTAACTTAATATCTATAAGTCGCACGATCATCTTATTTGATTAAACTTTTGGTTTGCTTAAGTTTTAAACTCGAGATTTGTACGAGTTCATAACACTAAAGACATCTTTACCGATTTTTGTGGGAATCGAACAGCCTCCTATGTAATTTTCGTGTTCCAAACATACCCTTAATATGTAGCATTTGCGGATGCCTAAGTTCGTGGCTAATTAACTGTATAATAAGTGTATTTTCTAGAGAGAAAAAATATTGCATATGTTCATATAAGGGCCTTTTTATTTATATTTCGAGCTGGGCCCACCAAATGTTTGGACCGGCCCTGAGTATTACCCTAATTTATAAGCAGTAATGTGGCAAGTGGCACACAATTGCAATTTAATTTCTATCAACAAGATCCTTTGTGCAATTTGTGCAATTAATAAACTAGCTTAATGGTTATACATACATATGTCTCTTGCACCACATAATCAAACAAACATGATGCTACTTGACAAAATGAAGCAAAGAATATCTGAAGAACAGAAAATTCTATCTATATCGATGCTAAAGTACAAAGTGTGTGCATGGCTATGTCATGCAATCAATGAGTGCAAATAGGTGTGCGGCAAGTAGCAACAAGCAGGCACAAACATATTTATATATATTCTGTGTTCTTGTCAAAGGTGACCATCCCCCGAAAGACTAGGGACATTTTGCCAAGGAGAATGTCATCCAGCCTTGAACAAGACAGAAGGATCGATAATTCGATGTGCATGGGAATCATCACTGTGAGCAGTGACGAACCTAGCTAGGCAGAACATAGGAGCATTTGGATGTTTCAAAAAACAATACATGCCTGCTGGATTTACTAGAAACAACTGCCTCTCTACTTCACTTGCCCCCACCAGGAGATCTACGAGTGCACCAAATCTAAGCCACGTGGCCAATCGCAGGTCGCAGCATAGCGCAATGGTGTGTGTGTGGACGTGTGTCATCTTACTTCAATTCCTACCAACCACAGTTTGGGTTGATTACTGGTGTAAACTTTGCACTATAAATTTTGTAAGGCTCTAAAAATCTGGGACCGTTAAACTCTTCACAACCACTCAGGATGTGCAGTTGTGAAGTAAGCAACGCCTCAAGCAAACTTTCGATTGCAACAAAAATCAAGCTTTTATTACTTAAGATTAAGGCTTAACAACCAGTTTTTACACTGACACAGGCATCCAAGCCCAAAGTCAATACAATACACAAGACAAAAAAAACTTCAAACCATATGCACGCTTGAGCACGGTTGAGACCTAAAAACAGCAGTCATCGCCGTCTGGTGATCCTGCCAAAACATTCCTCATCAAGATCCTCGAGATTTTCCTAGATTTCCTCTGTAGATGTTTTGCAGATGTTGCAAGAATGAGTACTACTACCGTACTCAACAAGCCACATGGAGAAGCTAAATAAATACATGCAAGGAGTTCAATGGATGGTTAGGGTTTACCATGTCAGGTATATGTGGATGCATTTTGAGTTTAAAGCAGTTTATAAAACAGTAAAACGATAATAAATATAACATCAGGAGTTTCTCAACAATTGCACAAACCATCTTATCATCTCAAAAACTCTACTTATGCCTCTGTATTGGAATCACCCATTAACACGGCTTCATTAATCGGAAGCATGGCATATTCGAATACCTTTAATTATTCACTTTGCAGAGTTGCTCAACTTTACCCACAAGATATCTCAGACTCATACTGTCAGAACATAGACACGCAACCCGTTAGCGTGCGACTCAGCTGAGATAATAAAACATTTTCACTTCTCAACCTTTTTAGCCTCTACCCGGTATGTTCTACTCAATACAGCCCTCGGGAGACCACCGGCCAATGGTGGAACTAGTGCCCCAATGCTGACGGGACCATACCGTTGTGTAGATTAGCGAATGTCCCTTCAGGCCCACCCCTATCCCACCTGTTCTCACGCGCTCTATGACACAAGAGCATACCGTCTCAGAGATATTCAATCGGGAGAGCAGTGTACTAAGCCAGGGAGTAATGACCACACATGTGGTTGAGCGGTTTTCTGTGTCTGTTACTTTGGCACAAGGTTCTTATCCTTACTTGTCTCGAGTGAGGAAATAGACCAACACCAACTTGTGGTTGTCCACCCTCACTTTCGACTCACTTTTTAACACAAGTCTGTTGGGTTGTCCAACTTTCTAGACACAACTCTCTACTCTCTACCAAAACCATTGGTGAATCACCAATACTGCTTTTCAAGATCTATAAACACATGGTTGGTGACAAAGCTACTTATATAGATAATATTTTATGTAAATTTGTCAAGGTGAATATAGCCTACAAGTGCTAGGTAGGTTTGTCTGTGAAGTAATAGGACTTATCTAATTATCATGGCATTCAAAAGTATTATTTGAATATTTAAAGTAATTGGCACAAATACAATAATGAAAGTAATAATAATATAAATACATGAAATGTGGGTTCAAATTGATCAAGGAATGCGACTTGCCTCCTTGCACAAATTCTTCTAGATATTGATCCGGTCTGGCATCTTCCAGAGTCTGGTCATCGAAGTCGTGATCTAGCGTGAAAAGAAATAAAATAAACCAAATAAAATCCAGCTCGACAAGAATGAACTGGGAACAACATGCAAGTAAATAAATTTAAAAAGAAACATAAAGAAAGGTGGTGTGGGAGGGTAGGTATTTATTTGGAGCTTTAGTAGGCTGAACAGAGTCGAGAAATGAATTTACGGGCTCAAAACGGTCGAAACAGATATAAAGTGTCAAGTTAGGGTTTCGGACGAAAAAGGTGTCGGATAATGAATAGTACTATTTTACTATTCATTAATGAAAATTGGATGGTATACAGTTACAAAGTTCACTATTTTCATCTAATGAACAGTAATTAGGGTTTTCGGTTTAGTGAACAGTATTTGGATTTATTGTTCACGGGTTTTAGGCCATAAAGGCCCAACTCACCAGCGGCTTGAGCCGCGTGGCCAAAGGTCTGCTGCTTCCCTACTGCAGGAGGTGGAGACTGGCGGCTCTGGCGGCTCCCAAGGTCAAGGGAAAAAGGTTGGTGCGGTGAGCACCAACGGGCGACAGGGATCATGGGGGTGGTTTTGGTGGAGCGGGGGAGGCGCTGTTACGGCTTGGCGGTGGCGTCCGTGAGCGGTGAAGATAAGGAGCTCGACGCCAGCAAGCTCCGGTGGGATTGGGGGTTGGGGGAGGTGGGGAAAAGAAGCGGGGAGGTGAAGCGGTGCCATAGTCGGGGGTGGGAGGGAAAGGGAGGAAGGGAGGCGGTGGATTTCACCTCGGGTCGCGGAGAGGAAAATGAAGGCGGCGGCGAAATCTTCAAATTCAGCTGGTGCCGGTGATGGAAGAGCAAGGGAAGGTGGTGGAAGGCGTGCCCTGGGGAGGCTTTTATAGCCATGGGAAAGGCGGTGGGAGTAGTGCGGCGGCAACAGGGAGGCGACGACATGGTTGGCCGGGCATGGTTGGGCGCCACCGGGAGAGGGGAGGTGGCGGGGTGAGGTGGCGCGGCGAAGGCGGTGGAAGGTGCGGGTGGGGGTAGTGCGTGGCGCGGGAGGTGGCGGCTGACGGAGGCGGAGGTGGCAGCGATGACGTTCGAACGGTGACACGCAAGAGGACGAAGGGCGAAGGCGCACTGGGGCAAAAGTCGTTTTCGGCTGAGGGAAGCGGAAAAGCCAAGAAGGGAAAGCGGGAGGGAGCGGAAAATAGCCGAATTGGGTAGGTTTTCGAATTCAAATGAAATAGCTTCAAATATTTTGGAAACCTGAGTTTTTGGGTTGTTTCAAAATTTCATGATTTGAACATAGGATTGGTGGAAATTAAAGTCTAGCTAATCGGTGGAAATCAAACTCTGGCCGAGAAACAAGGGTGGCCTCCTACCGTACGATTGCTGAAGTCCTGACAGTGAATGTATTCCTAGGCCTCTTTTAAATAATAAAAAAATGTACTCCTAGGCTCCCAGCAACTCGGTTACAGTTGTACATGTACTCGTGTGTCAAACTAGTTGGCCTCTAGGGATGAGTCGACCCGGACCTTACAAGAGTCCATTATTAGGCTCAATGGCTTGGGACAATTTAAAGCCCAAGCGACCAAGCTATGTGATTGTGCACACCATGGCCAATCATGGTGGATTAGACCGCAGCATCCACTAGTTTTAATTTCTCTTAATTCTCTCGGATTTTACCCATCATGTTTCTATAATATGTTGTACAATGATATAGACAACTGCTATCTATAGTAACCATCTATATCATTTATAAACAACACTAAATACAGTTTATACAATAGATTGACTTTTTTCCATGTCTCTATAAATAGCTCCTCCATGTACAATGTATGATGTTTCTTGTATTACAGTCGACTACTGCATGAGAGATAACTCAATTCTCTATGTGTTTCCTCTTTCTCTTTCACATCATCTCGTGTCCTACATGTTAAGACTTACATACAGTGTCATAGCATTGTACATGTTCTTAATTTATATATAGATATATATATACTGCTTGTAGTACGATCGAATCAGAGCTTTGTGTTGGTGACGGCGATCGATGTATGCAATAATGCCGTTGAAATATCTTGTGACGAGAATCATATGCAGGCAGGTAAAAAAAAAGGAAGATGTCAAGAGAGGTAATTGTCCATCGGATGAGATCAGATCGTCAGGTAAAAAAGAAAAAAGATGATGGAGGACGATTAATAGGGGATCGATCTTGTCACGGTAGCTTCTCTCTCGCTAGCTCACCAACTCCCCTTCATCTCTAGCTTCTTGTTTCTTCTTCCAGATGCAATTTATAACGCCGATCGATGTGTATGTTAGACACGGAGATAGGAGAAGATGACCGAATGGAATACATCAAATCTCTGAGATCAGTACATCTGGCCAGCTGCCAGCCTCCGCGTGCATATAATTAAGTCGTAGCAAAGAAAGAGCTTGCTTGCAGATTTGTACAGTGATCGTTAGGTCAGGTGTTTAGTCTTACATGTGTAGCATTTTTGCAAGGGCGTCTTTTCACCGGATCAAAACTAAGCTCTGCAGAAGAGGACCGGCCAGCTATATATCACAAGAAACCAACAGGACAGCTCTTTTGCGCTCTCTCTATCTCTCTACACTTTCTCTCTCTTGATGAGCTCTTTTCACTTTTTTCCAATCTTCCAATCAGAAATAAAAGGCTCTTTTTTGACAGAGAAGAAAGTGCTCTGCATAGCGAATGGGATTAATCAGATTAAAATTATGTCGAGGGACCGAGGGGTGGTGATCGGTATTCAGTAGTGATGGTAAATATATAAAAATGGCGGACATGTTTTCCTCGAGGGCACTTTGCGATGTCATGCATGCGTGGCTAGTCAAGAGCCTGACAGCGCCAAAAGATGCATTCTGTCGCTTTAATATGATGCTGCCAAGCAAATCTGCAGCGAATTTTTCTTTCTTTCTCTTTTCTGAATTGTGATCGATATTGTGTTAGCCAATTAGGCTCGCAATGTACCACATTCGTCCTATTTAGGACTTGTACAGTCTTGTTTTTACATCTAGACGTCTTCTTTTTTAAGACAAATTAAAAGGGCAAGCACCTAGAAAATTCGCAAAAGAACAAAAGAAAAACCTTGTGGCATGCATGTATCTCTTGCTTAATTACTTGTCTCTTTCTTTTTCTTTTGCAACTTTACTGACAAAACAAACAATCTTTGAGCAGTTTGTGACAAAGAAACTCCTTTCCGGAGTAGTAATTACATCATCGATTGATGCCCTCGATCAGTTTGTTTGTTTGTTTTTTCACTCTAGTTGTCCCTTGCCATCTCTCTCCGCAAAGATAGCAAAAACGATATTCATATCAGTGATTAGTTGATTATCTCGGAGGATGCGTCCAAACCATCACAACACCACCATTGTCGCCTAGCTAGCTTGTCTCGTGACGACAAGGAGGATGTGTTTACTTGCTGCAAACTAAATTAAGAGTAAATTTCACTTTAGAATATGCAATCTTACTATGGTTTCACTTTTGTACCACTCTTAGCCAATCTTTTCACTTTGCACCACCTCTTCTTACGTTTTGTTTCACTTTGCACCAAGTGAACGTCTTGTCAGCGAGAGGGAAACATGGGAAGGGTACATGAAGCTTGCCAGCAGTGAGGCACAGCCGACGAGGTGACATCAACCCGAAAAATAGAGAGAGAGCCATTTTGACGTCGCCGTCGTTGCTATGGCCGCCGCCGGCGATGCTCCGACTATTCTTCTCCGCTTTCGATCAATTTCCTAGCTCAATTTACCTTCCCTCTCTCCATCCCGTACCTCGTTGTCGCCTTCTATGCTGCCATTCACTTTTGGCAAGCACCAAAGAAGACGGCTAAATCTTTAGCCTGGTGCAAAGTACAACACATGGTAAGTGGTGCGAAGTGAAATTATGTTAAGATTACATGGTCCAAAGTGAAATTTACTCTTAAATTGATGAACCAAATGATAGGTTAAAAACAAGAAAAAAGCTCCGGTCTGTGTATACATGGACGCGAAACTAGCATGTGTGGGTTTCTTCTGATGGCTGTCGACACTAGCTACCAGCAAGGGGTCGACAGAGATCATGGTCAATGAGTACAACAGACCTAGGCAGGTAGTTTCAAAAGAGTACAAAGCTTTACTCAAACTTTCTGATTCCCAATAATAAGTAATGAGTGGTTTGTCCTGATCGGTAGGTAGGCCCTGTTCCTAGTAAATTTACATGTCAGCTAGCTTTTGTCTGGAGCTATATTATCATCATGAAGGATCCGTCTGGAACACAGGAATTTCCCGTCTGAAACATAGGAATTGCACATGGTTCTTAAGTCATTTATTGTAAAACATCTGTATTCCAAATAGGTCCAAGCGACAACCAGAAAAGGGCGGCGAAGGCGGTGCTGGGCCGGATCCGGCTGGTGAGCAGCGACGGTGGCAGTGAATCGTGGCGGCAGCGGCTGGATGGAGAGAGAGGAGTGGGCCGGGAAAGTAATGGATGGGGGGGAGAGGGAGAGGAAAAAGAAAAAACGAGGGAGATGACGAATGGGTGGCTGACATGAATTTCTTCCTCTAGGGTTCATGCATAGATTCTTGGCCTCCGGTATATATTAAAGCTACCACTTCAAGCTACCATGCACGGTGGGAGTAGGAATTTTCGCGTAGTGAATTAAGCTGATGTGGAGGCATTCTTGTTCTCAAACCAGCACCTTGTGTCGGCTTGCACTGTGGATGCCCTAACATGAACAGAGGAATCCTAGCTGGTGGCATAGTACAAAGAAGTAGAAATCACAAGAGTTTTTACTTTGCAACAGAAAAAAATCATTATTGATCATATACATGTTTTATCTAATCGATACCCACTGTATCATTGCATGCGTTGTGGCAGCAGTACCATGGACCTGGAACTTTATGAGCCTCCTTTCCTCTTAGATTTGCACGGCAAAGTGAAGGAAGCTGATGTATGCGTGCTTGCAAGGGCAGCACACACACACACACGCACGTGCAAGCTAGCTGTAAACCAAGCGTGTGCGTCCTTTGCTGTCAACCCAACGCTCAACAGCAGTGCAGTGCAGTGCAGTGCAGTGCAGATCGATCGATTATTACCGTCGATCATTCCATGCAGATATGATCGATCGGACGACTGCTCTCAAAAGCTTTGCCACAGAAACCTGCGTGGTTCTTAGTTAGATCATTAGGCCGGTGGTTGTTGCCTATCGATCGATTAATCTAACTAAACCCAATCAGTGCGCAGAAGAAGCATCTCTCCTCAGGTATCAAATTAAGTGCACGGCCACTGATTCTGTAGCTAGCTAGCTGTTCTGATCAGTAACCACTGAGCTAACAGCGTAAATAATTAGCACATGACACGGCCGGGGATGATCTTTCATGTGCTATAGCTTATATATATAACGCCAACTGTATTTTTTTTTCCAACAGATCTTATATATATACATACATACGTAACTGTACACACGTGTTTTGACTGCGATCTTGATCCTGACAAGCTTGGTAACCGATCACAGTCAGCCGCATGCACCAGATCCGACGACCCTGAACCGAAGACCGTGGTGGGCCCGCACAAAGGCTAGCTAGCAGAAAAGCCAGATAAGCAAACTCGCCACTCGTACGTGTGGGACCCTAGTGCCCTACCCTGCCCTAACCGCCGGCTTCTATTTGTCCATGTACCTCTCCCATCCTCCGTTTCTTTTCCTTTTCTTCTCCCTCTCTCTCTGCAACGTAGGTACGTACACTTGTCGTTTGTGAAGGGGTCAAATCATGCCCTAGCTAAACCTCGTGATCTGGGTGTTAGTTCCAACAGTAATTCAATTCTGCTACAAGCTAATGGGGTCAAATCAGAGCCAAATTGGCATCTCTCCGGGGTTGGTTAGAACAGTAACTCTGAGTTTTGGAAGGGGCCAATCCTGAATCCTCTCTCAAGCTAGTGGCTGCCAGGGGCACCAGCTCGACAGCAGCACTAGTGTTGATTGATTAGCACAAACAGTGTAGAGAATATTGTGGCATATTATTTATATGCATGGTGTGTGGAACTATAAATTGATTAGTGGGATAAACATATGGGAGCCGGATTTGGTAGCACAATGAATAATGGCAGTGTGAGAGGGGCCTTGTACAACTAGACAATGTACAGTTGAGGTGGACTGGTTGCTGTGCAAACAAAGACATGACATGACATGCACGCCCTAGCTAGCTAGCTAGATGCATATGCATATGATGTAGCTTCGATTCTTCTGTTACTGACTCGTTCAATAATGTAATCCATGAGAGACTGATACTGACCATGCATGCAATGCTTCGCAAATCTCCTAGTTTGTATATGGAGTATGTACTAGCATTTTATCATATCATGTCAGAAATGAAGTCAGCTGCTAGAAATTAGAAGCCCAAAGCTGTATGGACGTTTTTCCATATTTAGGCCCAACCTAGTGCCACCCATTCTGGGCAACCATAAATGGCCCTAACTTTGAGCGGCTATCTGCATCGGCTTTCTAATATTGGGCTGACCTGCTCTTGACCCATAAGGACATGATATTTCAGCCCATTTGTTCCGAGCCCATAAGTATCTTTAGCTGCAAACCTATTCCCCTTTATTCCTTATCAGATAAATAGACAACCCCTAAAAACAAATATTTTTAGCTGTATGAATTTCAGTCACTTTGTAAATAGACAACCCCTAAAAACAAATATTTTTAGCTGTATGATTTTTTCTCTAAATATAAGTAATTCTACGATTTCAAGCCATATTTCACTGCATTCTTGCTATTCTTAGGAACGGTTGCAGGGCAGCGAGGTCATTTTTCTGTACTCCTTAATTCATGACTATAATTGCAATTAGTGGGGTTATATACTTGACATACACTTTCTCTGCAACTAGCTGTTTATCCAATATGAGTATGAGCACAGGAAAGTGTAAAATAAAATTGTGATAAGGGGAAGCAAAAATGATGTAGAGGGGATAAAAAAAAACTGTTACCAAACATTTTGTGGCAGAAAAGCTGTGTACATAAAGATCGATATTCTTATGGCAACGTTTGCATTAATTATAACCTAAATCATATGGTAATCCAATTAAGATCCAAGGCGTTTTCAGGGATACACGGACGAACTGTAATGCACCCCAGCAAGGTTGCTTGACTGACGAAACAATTAATACTACTAGCTAGTTAATCGAACAGTATCAGAACTGCCCGTTGCCTCGAAGCTCTGGCCGATCGTCCACGTCGGCGGCACGACGTCGTCGAAGACGATGGAGCGGCCGTCGCTGGCGGTCACGCGGAACGAGAGCGCCTGCCCGACGAGCCGGCCATCGATGTTCCGGACCTCGCCCCAGTTCCGCGACATGTCCAACCACTGCCCGTCCTGGGACCCCTTCACGGCCGTCGCCGGCGCCGGCGACGTTGAAGACGAGCACGGGATTAGAAAGCCGATGCAGATAGCCGCTCAAAGTTAGGGCCATTTATGGTTGCCCAGAATGGGTGGCACTAGGTTGGGCCTAAATATGGAAAAACGTCCATACAGCTTTGGGCTTCTAATTTCTAGCAGCTGACTTCATTTCTGACATGAGTCAACCCAAAATCCTAAGCTTAAACACCAGTCCGCCGTCGCCGGAGAGGAAGCGCTCACCGTCATCGACGCTGTTGTTTAGCCAATGCACGCGTCACTCTCCTCCAACGTGACAACCTGTACAAGGAGACTCGTCCAATTGTCGCTGTGGCAATGAATCGCGTCGTTCATTCCAGCTCCAACACACTGGATCGATTTTGACGTCATAATTAATTTAGAATTGGCGTTCCAACACATAGAGCCACGTGAAATTCGATTACTTGTTAGAAAAATAGGGACAATAGAGACACAAATTTTACGTGAAAAACTCTTGCGAGAAAAACCACGAGCGCCAACCGGCGATGATCAATATTTGAGGAGCGATTACAAAACGCAGGGGATTACAATGAGGCGTCCCTCTCCCCGCGCGGCTTACAAGAGATACATAAAGGGGTAAAAGAACTTAGAGTCCAAGTAGAAAACTAATCCTCTAATATGGCATATTCCAGATAATTCCATATTAGAAATTCAGATCACATATGGATCTAAATATCAACAATCTCCACCTTGAGACGAATTTCCTTTTGTAGCAAAATAAAGAATCATCAATCACCAAATGATTCCCCAATAAGATAAAAATCACCATGCGCCAACTAATCACTAGGACTAAACTGTAATACAACTAAGCTTGAGCAAAGCTCAAACTTAGTAACAGGAACTGGCTTTGTCATCATATCAGCTGGATTATCATGAGTACTTATCTTGCACACCTTGACATCACCTTGAGCAATAACACCTCGAATAAAGTAATATCTCACATCAATGTGCTTTGTTCTCTCATGAAACATCTAATCCTTTGTAAGACATATAGCACTCTGACTATCACAAAATATAGTAGTGCAAGAATTATCTCCACAAAGCTCAGTGTACAAACCTCTCAACCAAATAGCTTTTTACAAGCTTCAGAAATAGCCATATATTCTGCTTCAATGGTTGATAAGGCAACAGTAGCTTGCAAACTTGCCTTCCAACTAACAGCACAACCACCAATGATGAAAATATAATCTGTGAGAGACCTCCTCTTGTCCAAATCACTAGCATAATCAAAGTCAACATAACCAACAAGTTCATCTCTAGAATTCCCAGACTGCAAACAAGCATTAGAAGTGCCACGCAAATATATGAAAATCCACTGAACTGCTTTCCAATGCTCTTTTCCAGGATTAGCCATGTATCTACTAACAACACTCAATACATGAGATAAATCAGGACGAGAACAAACTCTCGGGACCCAAAATATGCAATTCTGGACCCTCTGTGTATAATGTACTAGTCCAGAATCACGCTAGTGTACACAGTGTCAACACAAGTCAATATCGATCCACACAAGCGATTAATAACATAAACGAGTAATTTGATAAAAAAATAAGGGTTTTGACCTTATGGTCGAGTTTACATTTATTAAGCCACGCAGGGCTAGCAAAGAAATAAAATAGCAGCGGAACGAAGGAACTTCAACGGAATCCCATCAATTCACCACAGACAACTGACTGGGATCAAGACCCTACGATCAAGCACCTTCGATGAACTCCTCCTCGAAAGCACCAACAAGGACAAGGAATGCTTGCTGACAATTAGGCGTGGTACGAACGTGATTGCTCGATCCCTGTTAAGAGCATGTATAATAGTGTGATGCCAGGTGTTTGTAAGTCTTGCTATATAAGACAAGAAATGACGTGGATGAGAGAGGGGAACATAGATAATTAGGTCTTCTCTCATCTAGTAGTCGACTATAACACGATAAACAAGACACATTGTATATAGAGGAGTTGTCTGTAGAAATATATAAAAAGACAACCCATTGTAAGAGTTGTCTTTGGCATTGTCTATGTATGACATGAATGGATACTTATAGATAGCAATTGTTTATACAATGCGTACATGTCTAAGGTTTATCAAGTTGCGAATTAATTAGGTTGCGATCGAATCCGAAACGGGCATGTATAGCGTACGATTTGGTTAACCTGAGCCATTAATTACCCCGGCCTTAATCCGAGTCCGTTTAGGTTTACGCGCGAATTGGTTAATTCTAGAAGCGCTCATAATTAATTTGGGGAATTCCTACGGCAATCCTACCGATCTGTGTTATTCTCTGAAGATATCATAGTGGGCCGAATGGGCCTAGATAGGATGGCTGAAGATATTTCGCTTGTTATGATTTAAGCCTGATAAGATTGGCCTAATCGAAGCCCACATTAGAGAGATTCACAACGCGCTTCAGGAGGAAGAGACTTGAGGAATACATTATTGGCTATTTTGCTAAGAAGAACAACAGAAACATTTGAGGAATAGAACAACAAAAACATCAGCAGCAAATAAGGGTAGAAAAAAAGTTCGAAACTCATGGGCCAATTCAGCTCGTTAAGGGCTCGGCTCGAACTCGGTCCCTTAACGAGCCGAGTCGAGTTGGCAATTTAGCTCGTTTTATTAACGAGTGAGTTCGAGCTGGCTCGCGAGTTGCTCGTCAAGCTTGTTAAAAAATCAGCATAGTTGAGCAGTAGCATAAGGCCAGCCCAACCGAGCAACCCTTAGGATGTCCAGGGAGGCCCAAGCCCCAAGCCCCCAACCCGCTCAACACATGGCTGCACTCCCCAACCCCTCTCGCCAGCTCCGACCGGTTGGTTGCAGATGAACGAGTTCCAATCTCCGCCGGAGCACCCTTGGCAATGAGCAGAGCTGCCGCACTGGAGGTGGAGGCGGAGCGATCATGGACGCAAGAGGAAGGATCGGGTGTCGATTAAGCGGCAATGCGGCGTCGGCGTCGGATCGCCGCAGGCAGCGAAGGTGGAGGGGGCGGAGGGTTGTGAAGGGGAGGCCTCCGAGGTCGTCAGGGGGCACCTCGTTAGGGTGGTCGAAGTCGTCGTCGAAGAAGCGCGGTGCGGCCCTCAAGAATCGGAGGAGAGGCAAAGGCGGCGAGGTCGGCCACTACTAAGGACGGCAACAAGTGCTTCTAAGGCGGGAGGAAGTGGGTGGCGGTGGCATCTTCCAACAGCTTCACGGCAGCAACTAATATGGACTATGGAGACAGCAATTTGCGAGGGAAGGAAGCCCTTGAGAGAGATTCAATAACGAGCCGAGTTCAAGCTTTTTAATGACTCGAGCCGAGTCTGATATTCTGCTCATTAGCTTAACGAGCCGAGCCGAGTTCGTTTTCTTAATGAGCCTTAACGAGGCGAGGCGAGCCAGCTCGTTATCCACCCCTAGCAGCAAATGAATAAGTCTATCCAAAATGTCTTTTTTAACTCACGGTAAAAAACTAGGAAAACCCAAAGAAGGAAGATCAAGTGTAGCGCGCGAGTGACCTGCAAGGACAATTTACTAGGACCACACATTAGGAGGTACAGTGACCTCGCCGCCAGGCATGGCGGAAACGACGACCCCTGCCTGTCTCGCCGGCACGGGCCTCGCGGACTAATACTATAGCCGGCCTGTGACACATGCTAGCTGTTGCGGAATGCAGATACACCTAATATTTCCAGCACACAATAACTCACTAGCTACACAACGTCAAATACATGCATGCATGTACCCAGTGAAAATCTTATCGGCGAAATTTCGCCGGTTACCACCGGTAGGAATTAAAACCGACCAAAAAAAAATCGGTTTTGATGAATTTTATCAAAAAAAATTCGAATTTACTTGAATTTGATTTTTTAATTTAAAATCCCAAAAAAACAAAAAAAATGAAAATTTCGGCTGAAATTTCCGATTTTCGGTGGTAACCGGCCTTACAGATCCCCCAGTAAAAAAATCAACCGATAAATTTTTCACTACATGTACCCCCGTATCAAAATTTTTTGCTGTGGCACAGGACACCGGGTCCATTTTGATTTTACCCTTGTATAGTCCATATTCCACGTATATATTCGTGACCTCGAATGCTCAAGCTCACACATATGATAATATACATGGTGTACCCTGTCGTTTTCGTTCAGGATTCACCGCTGGAGAGAGGGGACACGACGAAAGAAACAGTAGTGCAGAGGGAAAATAGAAAAAGAGCAGGGGGAACGAAAGGCGTGCGGTGTGTGCCTGCATCCCCAGCAAGTACCCGTGAATATCTGGGAGAAAGCAGCGCTCGTAGCCGATGCAGGGATGCAGTGGCACCTTCACATCATGCGTGTATATATGTATCCTAGCTACGCCCCTCCGCCGCCGCTGATGCCAATCGGCGGCCGAGCGCTTCTTGCCGCTGCAGAAAGGGATGGAGAGGAGAGGGACACAAAGGGCTAGGTTTGACTGCGGATTTGACCGGCGGATCGATCGATCGATTAAGCTGTGCAAGCATGGGCGAGCGCGCGGGAAACGAAAAATCTGCGGTGGCTTTTTGGATTCCCAGCAGCGAGTGCGTGGGAGATGCGCATGGCCTGTGGAAACCCGGGACCCATCTCCTCTGCCTGCCAAAACACCAATCGATCGCTAGCTAGGTGCTGCCATTTCTTCTCTCCTTTTCTTGTACAGCGTGCAACTGTGTGATTTCATGTGGTGCCAAGACCGCAGGCTACTGTTTGGTTCCATATTGTGGTGTGGCGCCAATGCTGAACACTGGGTGGGTAGTGCATGAAAAATCAGAGAGAGCTAGACCGGGAGAGGGAGCGCGGGGAAGATGACGAGTGGCTCAGGTGGACCGTGGACGAGCACATCAGACATTAGTTCTGCACGGACGCCATGCGATGCCATGCCATGCCATGCCAGCATGTGTTTGCTGTGCGGCCCGCGGGAGGCGATGGCCGGTGCGTTTGCTTCTGCAGCCATTGATGCCAAGCAGCCAAGGCGGCAGTCAGCCGGTCGGGCCGGGTGGGTTTGCTGAGCTCCACCACGCCGGCCGCATCGATCCCCGCGACCACCACCACCCAAAAGCTAACGGACCACTCACTCCTGGTCCTAGCGCGCGCGATTCCAATCCTTTATTCCAAAGAATTTCCTATTCCTCCTTTACAAGCAAATGTTAACGATCCCGGCCTACGGACGCTTTTTAATCCGGTTTAAGCAACTGTAGATGCTGCCGCGTCGCGTGCTTTGGTCGGTCACGGGGGGCGCCAGTCAACTGTGATGTATGGTCCCCCGCGCAGAGGCACCAGGCCACTCTATCGCAACGGCAACTTTTTTTTAAAAGATAATGGAAGAGAAAATCTCTCTCGATCTCTGTATTAATGATACATACAGTCAAATTTATTAAAGAGTTTAAAGCACCAAAGTAACTAAAACTGTTAAAAGTGGTTTAAAGCCTTACAAGCAAACAATGATTGAAAATTAACCTCAATCATTACAAATCATGTGACTAAACTGCCACCTATGAATACTTAAAATTTGCTTCGCCACTACCTCCAGCCTGTCGCTTCCGGCCAGCATGGACTCCTTCTGGGCCGGCTTCTACAAATTTGCCCAAGACCGCAGCCAATGCCCACTCAAAAAGATAACCTGCAACGGATTAGTGACAATCTTTTTATCAAAAATAACCTCATTCCGACATAACCAAATAGACCAACATAAGACACTAGCTCCCACTAAGAGCTGTGACTTTACAATTTTTTAAAAACCAGTTAACCAATTCTCAAACATGTTTGTTATACTCGTAGGGGGAGATAAATTAAAAGCACATTGAACAGCCCACCATGCAAGACGTGCAAAGAGACATTCAATAGAAAGATGTTGAATTGTTTCCTCGTTAATACAAAAAAACATCACTTTTTGCTTCCCCTCCAATTTCTTTTGAGCAGATTATCTTTAGTTAAAACTACTCCTTTTTTGAGATACAATAGGAATATTTTCACCTTTAATGGAATTTTAATTATCCAAAAAAGGTTCCTAATGGGGGCTTGAGAACTTCCAATTAGTGCCGCATAGAAAAACTGTACTGAAAAAAGTCTAGACTTATTCAAATTCCACCCGAAAGCATCTTTTTGAGAGATCAGATGTAAATTAGCAATTCTCACAATTAATTCATTCCATGCATGCAACTTAGGCCCAATAATAGGTCTTCGAAAAAAAATATTTAACGGTGTCATTCTCAGTATATTTGTCACTGTATCATCCTTTCTCCTATCACAACGACAACTACGACACCACTATCAATGAACGGGTTTGCTAATTTTATTTGTAGGGTTCACCTACATTTACTTTTGTCTAGTTTAGAATTTTGTTTTTGTCTCAACACAGAAACTTGTGGTATCCATTGGATCAAAATCATACGGCTAAGAAAGGTGATTGACAGATAAAGAAATTTTAGTCACCTGAAGCATAGATGCTCCCATCAATGAACTGTTTCGTGTGAAATTTCTGTGTTCCAAAATATCCAAGTATCCTTGTGCCGTCACTACTGCAAAAAGGCTAATACCCTTATCACAGACGGTTGACCAAAACCGTCAGTATTAAATACAATCACAGACGGTTTTGGTTTAGCGGTAATGCTCAGGTTACTAAACTAGCTTAAAACCGCTCTATGATGAGTTAATTATCACAGACGGTTTGTATTAAACATTGTCTGTGAAGTATCACAGATGGTTCTAAAAAAGAACCAGCCATCTGTGATATTACTAAATATCACAGACGGTTTTTTTCTCTAAAACCGCCTATGATAATATCACAGATGCACTACAAGAAGAACATACATACAATAACACAAAAGTCGCAACAGAAAGTACATGCGTTGCAGACCAACTTATTCACCACACATGAAGCTGCTCGGCCCACCACCTCCCACCTCCAAATAAAACTGCTCCCAGCTAAACCTGTCTTATCCTGACTATCTTTGCTTCCTCCTGTAGTTCGTTCCTTTCGCTTCATCTTTCTCTTAAAAAAATCCCCTTCGTCTAGGGTTCCCCCGACTGCGCCGTCTGCCTCTCGCCATTCGCACCCAATGCCGACCTACGGCTGCCCTCGCCTCCCGATGTGCTACCTATGTCGATGCCTAGCTGGCTGGCTCCGCAGTCCGCACCACCCCGTCCTGCCTGCTCTGTCGTCTCGTTCCCGCACTCGCCCCTCCCCACCGCCTCCGCCGTCGCCCCTGAGCAATAGGAGACCCTCGACTCGAGGAGCAGCAACATGCGCTCCGGCGGCGGCGTACGCGTACACCAAGAAGGGCACGGGGCCGCTTTGCCCCGGCGTCGACCACGTCGAGGGCACCGTCGAGACCGTCGTTGGCCCCGTCTATGATCGCTTCCATGTCGTGCCCCTCGACCTCCTCAAGTTCCTCGACCGCAACGTAGCAACGACAAACCCCCAACCCGGCGCTTGCTTTGTGTTCCTAATTTAATTCCTTTGTCTAATTCGGTTCAAGAGTTAAACTATTCAATTCAACACTGGGTGATGCTTGTCCTGGATTTGCGACATATTGTCACTACTATGGATCACCTCATCACAGACGGTTCGGAACCGCCATCACTGACGGTTTTTGAACCGTCTGTATTTGTTCGTTTGTGATAACAGCGGCTATCACAGACGGTTCTTGTGTTAAAACCGTTTGTGAAGGCATAGTATCACAGACGGTTCTCTCGACGAACCGTCTGTGATACACAGAATATCACAGACGGTTCTATCTACGAACTGTCTGTGATATTCTACTATGCCTTCACAGACGGTTTTAACACAAAAACTGTCTGTGATAGTTCATTATCCTAACTACATTTTTTTATTATTTTTGGCTAGTCTCACGAATTGCTAGCCATGCCCTCTGATAACAAGCATGCAGACAAACAGATACATCACAGATAATCAAATTGTTGACAACTCGAAGTGATCATTACTCAAAATAAATTTGACAACTCGAATTGATCATTACTCAAAATAAATTACAAAAGATCGAATTTATTCAAATATTGTCGCTATAGTTACAATTGGATTACAATTGAGTCAATTGTTTGCAGGTGGTTGAGAGGTGTCGGCGGGGTGAAACTCTGGGTCGGCGACAGAGTGAAATTCTCCCTTGTCCTTAACGATATCTGATATGATAAAGGTGCAGTGCTTCTCTCGAATGTCCTTGATCTCATCCGCAACGAGTCCATCTAATTCTATTATCAAGTCTTGTCGCTAGCAAGAGTAAAATGGTAAGCATACATATTTAAATTTATAATTAGAAAATAACTATTTCGAGATTGACAAACCTCGGGATCCTTCTTCCTAGCACTAATGATTTGCTGTATATGATGGCAAACATAGATTGCACATAGCTCATCATTTTTTTTTGCTGGCGGCACTGCAAAAATAGAATTACATATATAGGCATAGTCAGTTCGCGACGCGTTATTATGAAGTATGATATAGGATTATTGTGTTGTAGCGCATACCAGAAATTTCATCCTGTGTGTTAGTTTGGCGCTCGATCCATTGTATAATCCTTCGTTGGCAACATAGGCGATGAACGACCTATATGATTCCAAAAAGTTATCCTCAGCCATTTCAAACGAATGAAGACTACAATAGAGTTATGTATGGAGGAAATAAGCATACCTCTCGCGTATTCCTTGTAGAACGCTGAAGTCGTGGTTGTTGCGGACTAGGGAATCAAGGTATATCACATGGTTCCTCTTTGGTATAATGAATAAAATTATCTAGTGGTACCTACTCATGTATGTCGCTATAGTCATTAAACCTAAGTTCGTGCTGCGTATAAAGTACAAATGAAATTTGTATAGCAAGTAGTGACACTTACCCCTGGTTGTAGGGTACCACTATGTACTTCTTCTTCTGCTGACAAAGCAATGCCGCCATTATGTATTCCTCGACGAAGGATAAGTCTGTTGCATAGATACCACGTGTGGGTCGAGGAAACCCACCGGTTCTCGCCATGCCTGGGCATTTTTCATCATGTATCTATACATAAGCAATGAGTTGTGATATTTATCGGTATTATATCGGTATTACGTGAATGTAGAACTTGATTGTACACACTTACAGAGTCCAACATCGTAGAAGCGAGGCGTCGAGGCCAACGAGATCGAATAAGTCATATAAGTCGTTGAAGCCCACGACGAAGTTGCCCACCCCGTTGAAGAAATGCTCATCCTTGTATGCGACGGTGATTCTAGTATTGCACCCCTTTTTTTCGGTCTTCTGCATGTACCAGGCATGCAAAGCCTGACAAGCATATCCAACGCGGAGTAATACTGTGTCGGAGCACAACGGTTTTCCGATGGAGTAATTCCCGGACTTCCCAGACTTGGGAGGCACCTTAATGTTCATTGATTTCGATTTGGCCTTAATGAATGGCAGTGTCTTCCTGCGAGACAACTCGGGAACCGATACGGTGGCACACTTTTCTTGTTCCTTCGGCGTCTTCTCCACGGGAACCGATGAGGTGGCCTTCTGAGGCGAAATATGAGGTGGAGTCATCGAGGGTCCCGTTGGAGAGGAATGGTCATGTTGAGATCGCAGCACTGCTGAGTTCAGGGCGATGTCCTTCTTAGGCCACTGGATAAAAGTGTGCACAACATCCCCTAGTGTTCTGATGTCTTCGTTCGGGCGAATCTCCAGCGGGACGGCTATGAAATTATCATGTACCATATCCACCTAGACCCTATCGTAACCCTGCGTCAGCTGGGCACCGTGCTGCACTATCTCTTCCTGGTATGGGTACACCATCCCTCGCCCAGCCTCAATAGAAATGGACCCAACCATCCTCTCTTGGAGGTTGCAGGGCGTCGGCCCCTACAAAACGATACACAATTAGCTAAGATGTCCTATAGGTCTATCTTTGGTGCATTCCATAGATGTACATTACCTTGATGTCATCTATCGGTAATTGAACGTCGTCATGTTCAGAATTATGCGTGGACGTGACGCTAATCCGATGTCGAGCAGGACTGGCTCCCAAATTAACAAGGGCAACTTGCGACTGGCTTAGGAGTTGATTCATTTGATCCTGCAATGCTGCTAGCTTTCCTTCAAATTTTTCAGTAATCATCTGTACCAACCGGTCCTCGCGCTTGGCCTTGGATCTCTTCCTACTCCTATACGTGCAGTAGTCGTTTGTGAATCCATGACTCCAAGGTACGTGAACCCCAAGGCCTCGCGTTCGACCCGGGTGCTCCTTGTTTCCTAGGGCCGTAGATAGTATATCCTTCTCCCTGTCTGCTTGGAAGGAGCCTTGGGAAGTTTGAGCAGTCAATTCACACTGCAAAGAGGTCATCATGTTATTATAGACACTATGAAGTTATGGACTTATTAACAACTAGGTAGTTCGACATATTTACCACACGTTGGGACACTTCCTGGTCTGTCGGGTTTGTGAAAGAGATGCTACCCGAAGACGAGACTTTTGCCCTCGCTTTTAACCAGCTTAGGGAACGTGGGTCTGTGATATAAGGAAATGGCCCGGTTGCGTTCACCTCCTCCGCCGCCCATTCCTCGTATTTACCCGTGTACCCAGCGGTGCCGAGTATGTGCGGGTGAGTGTTTCGTGTCTGGAGAGTTTTGTGCGTCGCACTTTGCTCCTTAAATTCGGTCGTCGTCTTCATAGCCACAAAGGCATCCCGTGTTTCCCGCCTCAAGAATCCATACTGTGTGAAGGGTGTCTGACTCGTGTTCACGTACTTCGTGACAAGAATGCTCTTGAAGGTCCTCCATGATTTATCCATCGAGAGCAACGCCGTCCGTTCCACATGTGCCATGTTTGCTTCTGGGATAGTGAACTTGCTTGAAAGTTCTATCCACAGCGCGCCTCTCTCTTCCTTCGTTAGAGACTTCCAGCTTGGTGTGGTGATGGGGACCCGTTCCCTTGCAAGTATCCCACAGATGGTCCGGAATCTCGCTGCTGATCTCTTGGGAGTCAGAGGGACCCCAAAGTCACTGACCTCCGTGATGATCAGTCGGCCCGTAGGCATTTTCGATTTTTCTCTGCCATCTCGCTTACGTATCATTATCGTCGATGGAAATCCAGATGCATTAGGCGGCATCAGTGATGGCGGCGAAGACGGCGCCTCTGCCATCTGCGGTGGCGAAGACGATGCCTCTGCTATCTCGCTTACTTGCTATCTATATAAGTTACATATGCAATAAAATGGATTGCAAATGTTCCAAATTAACATATACATATGAAGTATCTCCATGTCATTTAAAATGAATAATATTCTCAACATGTGCAATATTAGCAAATAATCATAATTAATTCCAGCATAAATATGAAACAATAAAGCATTAATCCAACAAAGATTTAAATGACCAAATTAACATAATCAAATATAAATCATCAAGTCATTTAGATTGATTGAAATGCTAAACATATACCACATGTATATGAATGAAATTGCGTAATTAATTCCAGCATAGATAATTATGAATAGAGCATAGCTCCCTAACCAATTAAATGACACAATAGTCATAAGACTAAGAAAATCGATCAAGTCATTTAAAAGGAACAATATGCTCATCAAACACAATAAGTGTACACTTAAAATCAACATAAAGCTAAGATTTGATTGTATGATTATTGCTCTCAGAAAGCTAGTATCAAAACCACAGAGAAGATCAACACACATGGCACGAGGGAGGACCAAATTAACATAATCAAATGTAAATCATTCAAGTCATTTAAATTGATTGAAATGCTAATATTTTCCAACTTCAGATATTCACTCAATTCTCAGCTAACCAATTTGCCATGTAGAACAAGGAATATCTTAGTGCAAACTAAAACAATATTATGCTCAATATTAATAGCAGGAAATCATCAATTAGTAGCATAAGGCACAGATGATTGATGATATTATGTGCTCTCAGAAGGAGAGTAGCTAAAGAACAAGTCTTTGCCATCTCAATTCTATTGTCTATACTCTTCATTAAATGAATATGATAACATAAATTCAAACAATGAGCTCTAAACAATACTTTGCTTAACTGTCAAATGATCTCAACTGTTAACGAAAACATATTAAACTTCCAGTCAAACAGACTACTAGAAGAATCACAAACTGGTCATTATATTACCAACAAAAATTGAATACTCTCAATAGAACTGAACATGAAGACATAGGTTTAGTGATAAAGCCAATTGGCTAACATAAGATTATCCACTTCAAATGCTAGAGATCAAATGAACCAGAAGAATCATAATAACTAGCTTTCAACCGAAAGTAACCAATTAACAGTATATCATATTGACAGTAGCAAGTAGTACAATAGAGCTCAAGTATGAACTAACTGTCACATTCAATCTCAGTATAAGACAGAGTTCATCACAGAGCATGTCAACAAAGCCCACTGATCAATTTGCAATATCTTCAGTACTAGATTCAGAAATCAGAACTAATACGATCAAGGTATCAACTAGCACTGCAAATATATATATGCAAAGATCAACCGAACTGCCACAGAGGAGCAATACGCACAGAGAGGACGCCGCACAAGAACTCATGGGGAGGAGGCCGGTGTAGGGGAGGAGACCAGTGCAGAGGGAGGACGCCGGCATGGGGAGGAGGCCGGTGCAGAGGGAGGACGCCGACACGGGGAGGAGGCTGCGCGTCAAGGCGGCGGCGGCGTCGTCGATGTCGGGGGAGGTGGCGTCGAGGTCGGAGGTGGCGGCATCGGGGCTTACGGCGGGGGAGGTGAACGGGCGAACCCTAGAGAAGGTGAAGGAGCGCGCGAGAGCTGAGCGGGCTAAGCACTGGGGAGATGAATGGGCGGCACTGGGGAGATGAATGGGGGCTCCGGCGACGTCAGGGCTTACGGCCGGGGAGGTGAATGGGCGAACCCTAGAGGAGGCGAAGGAGCGCGCGAGAGCTGAGCGGGCTAAGCACTAGGGAGATCAATGGGCAGCACTGGGGAGATGAATGGCCGAGCCCTAGGGTTATGAAGGCCTATCACAGACGGTTCTATTATGGAACCGTCTGTGGAAAGCAATCACAGACGGTTCCATTTACGAATCATCTGTGATACGTTCCATATCACAGATGGTTCTAGTAAAGAACTGTCTGTGATATGAACGTATCACATACGGTTCTTTACTAGAACCGTCTGTGATAAACTCATATCACAGAGACGGTTCTTGAATAGAACCGTCTGTGATTCCTTATCACAAACGGTTCCAGAATAGAACCGTATGTGATAACCTGACATGAACCTGGTCCAAGTCTCTTCATTTTCCCGCATGTCTCTTCGTCTCATGATCGCACGGCTCTTCGTCTCTTCATTTTCCAACGTCGCTACAGCTCCCAAATATCTCTTCGTCTCCCGCTCCGGCTTTAGTACTTGTTCTATAAATAGATATCCCCTTGTACAATGGATTTCACACAACCTCCTTGATCCCATTTCTCCACAAAGTCCAAATGGATTCCCCTCTCAAAGTACAAATGGATTCCCCTCTCGTGCCAGCTGTATTGGCCTACATTGTGCTTCTTTACTCGCACCTCTCTGGTCGCAACCTGGCCCAAGCTGCGGACAAACCTTCTGTTCGCAATGTCATCCGTTGTAGGCCCTCCGATCTACTGGAGACCATAGCGGCCATCATCTGTCGACTAGAGCTCCTCCTCAGACGGACCAATGCGAGGATCCGCGGCATTCAGCGAGTAAACCTCATCGTGGAGATCGTCCTATGGAACTACTTGGTCCGCGCCGAGGATGCAGGCCGGAGAGTCGAGGACAACATCCGAATTACAGGAGAGCGGGTCGACCTCGCCGAGACGGAGGAGACCAGGGCTGATGGCCTCTGGGCTATATGGGGCTTGGTTGCGGAATCCGAACGGCTACAAGCATGAATCGACCGTGCAAGGTCGCAGGTGTAGGCGTTTGATCTGACAGTCGCTAATCCCGCCACTACTGAAGCCGACGAGAAGGCTTATGAAGATTTGAAGGCTAATATAGGATCGCTAATCCTTTTTTATCGTCTGTGATGTAAAAAGGATATGGTCTTTTTATCGTCTGTTTATTACAAGCGCATAATATTATCATTCCACATTACAATGAAGTCCACATTGACATCCAAATCAGAGATGACAATTCCATATTGACATCAAAATATATAAGAGATTACAAGTGCATAACATATGGCAAGTCCACATTGACATGTTTCATGCTATGGAATAAATTAATTACAATGGAATAAATTCATAATTAAAATATAGCCCTTCATGATGATCGACGCGCATATAGCTAGCTTCCTCACTGGGTTCTTCCTCGAGCCTGATGCCGTCTCCGAAAGGAGGCAACTCGTCAAATTAATTGTATTCTTCCTCGTCCAATACATTCTCAATTCCGACAATCCTCCTTTTTTCATAAAGAACTACGTGGCGCTTCTTATTTGCTGGGTCAGTTACATAGAAGACTTGAACAACTTGGTTAGCCAGTACGAATGGTTCGTCTTTGTATCCGACACGTTCGAGGTCCACGGTAGTGACGCTGTACTTGTCGACCTTCACCTATGGGAGATGGACCCAACGGCACCGAAATAGGGGGATCTTGAAAAGCACATAGTCGAGCTCTCATATCTCCTCTATTTGTCCATAGTAGGAGCTCCTCAGCCCATCGGTACTGAATGCATCTATGCGGACACCGCTATTCTGTACTGTGCTCTTCCTATCCTAAACTGCCGTATAAAATGTGTACACATTTTACGTCGTATCCTTGCCATGTGACAATTGTAAATTGTGGCCCTTTTGCCAACCATAGCAGCGTATCATCACTTGATGACCTCCCAGTGATTCACACCTTTAATCATTCGTTGAACCGACGGTTATGCTTTCTCGTGATCCAAATCTCCGACCGGTCTGGATTCTGTTGGCGTACCATGTCTTTGTGCTCGTCGATGTACAGGGACACTTGGGTCATGTGTTGCCAGACTGTGAAATAGGCTTGAGCGTACGTATCCAGATCGGGAGTGATTGATTTCTTTCCAATGGTCCTGATACCATCCAGTCTCCACTCATGACAAGATAGAGGCACACCTATCGCTTCCACCTGAGCTATGTAGTCGACACAGAACTCAATGACCTCTTTAGTTGCATAACCTTCGATGATGCTGCCCTCCGGTCGAGATTGATTTCGTACGTAGGACTTGAGAATGCCCATGTACCTCTCGAACAGGTACATGTGACGTAGGAACACAGAGCCGTATATCTTTATCTTTTTCACAAGGTGAACAATGAGATGGACCATGATATCGAAAAATGATGGAGGGAAATACATCTCAAGATGACATAGAGTCGTCACCACCTCGGCCTTCAGAGCATCTAGTCCTTGGGGATCGATGACCTTCTGAGCAATTGAGTTGAAGAAATAACACAGCCTCAAGATTGCCACTCGGACCTTGTTCGGCAAGATACTCCTAACTGTAATAGGAAGCATTTGTGTCATCAGCACACAACAATCGTGAGACTTCATACAAATTAATTTCAAATCTTGCATAGAAACAAGTTTCTTAATGTTAGTGGAGTAACCAGACGGGACTTTCACACCATGCAAGCTCTGGGACAGTTCATTTCTCTCGGCCTTGGACATAGTGTAGCAAGCTGGGGAAAGGTACGTTCGTCCTGTATCGGTCTCTTTCGGTGCTAACTCAGTCATTATGTTTATATCAACCAAGTCACGCCGTGCGTTAACACCATCCTTTGTTTTGCCACTAATGTTTAGTAAGAGACCAATCAAGCTATCACATACATTCTTCTCCACGTGCATGACGTCGATGCAGTGGCGAACCTCTAAGTGCTCCCAATAAGGCAAGTCCCAAAAAAGTGACCGCTTCTTCCATATGTTCTTCTGACGGGTTCTTAATTTACGTCCCTTTCCAAGCACAACATCAATATCCTTAACCATATCATAGACATCTTTCCCTCTAAAAGCCCTTGCGGTATGGGTGACTCTTGGGAAGGAACCTACAGTAACGTATATACACAGTTTTGCGCGAGTTGTTCAACCATACACTCTCCGTAGCATCTAAGCAGTGCGGACAGGCTTTGGCTCCTTTTGTACTGAAGATTGACAGGTTACCAAGGGCAGAAAAATCATTAATGGTGCAGAACAATATGGCGCGTAAAGTGAAGTTCTCTCGTTTGTACGCATCCCATACCTGTACCCCTTCGTTCCACAATGTCACAAGATCTTCCAGCAATGGTGCTAGGTACACATCAATATCATTCCCAGGTTGCTTCGGCCCTTGGATAAGTAGTGATATCAAAACGTACTTTCGCTTCATACACAGTCAAGGAGGAAGGTTGTACATACATAGATTCACGGGCCAGGTGCTATATCGGCTGCTCATGTTACCGAAAGGATTCATTCCATCTGTACTCAACCCTAACCTTATGTTCCTCAGTTCCGCACCGAACTATTCAAAGCTCCGATCGAAGTTTCTCCACTTAGCAGAATCAGCAGGGTGTCTTAGCTTTCCATCTTTCTTACGCTCCTCCGAGTGTCAACGCAGCAATCTTGCTTCATTTGGGTTCGCAAATAAACGCTTTAAACATGGGATCACAGGCAGATACCACAATATCTTAGCAGGAGGTCCTTGCTTCACCTTAGCAGTATTCTAACGCTTGTATCGGGATGCTTTGCACATGGGACATACATGTATGTCTACATACTCTTTATGGTAGAGGATACAATCGTTCGGACATGCATGTATTCTTTCTACTTCCATTCTCAATGGACAAAGAACCTTCTTTGCTTGGTAGGTGGTGCTGGGCAACACGTTTTCCTTCGGAAGGATGTCCGCTAGGAGACCTAACAATGCCGTGAAACTCTTATCGAACCAACCATTGCTTGCCTTCAATTTAAGCAGTTCAATCACGGTTGACAACCTTGTGTATTCCGGCTTGCAGCCAGGGAACAAAGGTCTCACCGAGACCTCCATTAAGCCCTCGAATTTACAAAACTCTCTCTCACTGTAGTTCTCTTCTGTATCGCGTAGCATCTGATTCAGATTGTCATTATGGGACCTATCCTCATCAAAAGCACAATCCACATCCGGCATATCGTTGACTTCCTCGGCGATGTCGTCATTTTTAACTTCTAGTATAATCTACTCTTCACCGTGACTGGTCCAACATGTATACCTTTTTTGAAACCCCTTCGAATCAAGTGCGCTCCGATCTGCGTCGGGTTGTTAAACATTTTCTAATTACCGCAATCAATGCATGGACAATATATAAAATTTATCCCCTTCTTCAATATATCCTGCTCGGCGGCTCTTCTAAAAGCAACCACGCTATTAATGTACTCTTGACTAACACGGTTCACACCGTACATCTATTTTCGGTCCATCTACACTACGCATGTAACAAATTAGTGTCAAATTAGATTAATAAACCGCAAGTACGCACTCTTCCTATTTACCAAACATACTTAAATTGATTAGCGATTAATTTATAGCAAACATAAAGGGTTATAGATCGTTACCCTCGGAGCTCACGAAGAAAATATTATTCCTCTCCTTCTCCTCCGATCCCTTCCTCCTCCCCTTCACCTCCTTTCCTTCTCCTCTCTAAGGTGGCGTAATGGGGGGTGGAGGCACGGCAAGGTGCAGGTGGCGCAATGGGGGAGGAGGCAGCGGGGTGGAGGAGGGGCTAGGGGTAGGGGTCCGACCTTCTCCTCTCTAAGCTAGCGCAATGGAGGAGGAGCAGCAGGTTGGAGGAGCTAGGATAGGGAAGTGGCGCATGGGGGAGGAGCAGCAAATCTGAGTGGAGGCAGCGGTAAGGATGTGGTAGAGGTTGTGTCGGGTGCAAATATATAATGCCAGGATATCACAGATGGTTCTTCATAAAACCCGTCTATGATAATCTAGCTAATCACAGACGGTTCTTATTAAGAACCGTCTGTAATAATTCACAGACGGTTCCTAATGAGAACCGTCTATGATAATCTAGCTAATCACAAACGGTTCTTATTAAGAACTGTCTGTGATAATTCACAGATGGTTCCTAATGAGAACCGTCTGTGATTAGCTAGATTATCACAGATGGTTTGTTAATAGAACCATCTGTGAATTATCATAGACGGTTCTATTCAAGAACCGTCTGTGATAATGACTTTCACAGACGGTTTGTAATACGAACCGTCTGTGATAGGATAGCACGGCAAATGCCTAGTCTCGACAGACTCAACACAGATGGTTCCATTTTAACCGTCTGTGATGAGGCATCTACTATTGCATGTTTTGTAGTAGTGTGTAGTTTTGAGGATGAAATTAGGGAGCTCTTGTCGTCTCACTGACCATTTGGACAGATGATTCTCTGTACAACATCTGATTTCTAGTACAATCAAGGTGTTCTTGCTCTTACAAATGGGGCAAGTTTCGTTAACTGGTTGGACATTGCAGTTACTTGGTATGCATAATCGTAATCGATGAAACAAACAAGGTTGAATTCAGCCAACTTTGAGATTGATTTGCAACTATAGACACCAAGTTTGAGCACAAAACAAAAGCATTTTGTTTTACATCTCTGTACTGAATAGTAGTTTAACTTATTACTGCCATGTAGATGCATGATCTGTGATGATCTATAGTACTGGTCTAGGGTACACTTATGTTATTGTCTGTCAGCGTGAGGCAAGATTAAGATGATTTTTAATTGAGATGTTTAGATTTTTTTTCTTGATAATTATACCTTGCAAATGATACAGTTTAGATCTGATTTTCCTGTAGCTTTGATTGCATTGTCACTCCTGCTTCAGGGGATATTGAATCTATGACATTCATCGAAGCTCTGGGTCAATTCTCTTATCATGTTGGTAAGGAACTTGTAGAGTTATATTGATACATAAACACTGTCATGAGTAAGCAGGTATTTTCAATCTCCTTGTGGACTTTACTTTGGTTGCCAGGCCTTGGTAATTTCTGTTTGGTGCATGTCAGTCTTGTTCCAGTTCTGAATGTTGTTGGTGAACAGGTACCTCCTGTGGTAGTTGCCAAGTCCTGGAGAGTTCGGCATTCGGGATTCAGTCCAGCAATCTTTGGCATGCGGCAGTTATCTAAAGTTCCTTAACCTACACTATAGAAAGATCACTTTTTTACTCGCTAGATCATTTTTCGTAGATCTTTGCACAACATTGCTTGCTTTGCTTGCACGAGTGAGGGTCCTGATCCAACAGGTGAGCGGAATAACCTACATGCATTACTATGTGTCGTACCAAGCTAAGTTAGATATTAAATTGCATTATTGACCCTCTGGTACTGTGTTCACAGATGTTACTTGATGTTGTTAGTATACAATAAGGTCACTGATCTTACTGATAGGAAACAGTCTGTTAAAATTAGTATTAATGAAGTGCAGGTGTGTTTTGCTTCCACACTAACATTCTGTATCCTTGTCAATCATGAAGAAACTGTACTACCTAAAATTAGGTTGTTAGTTGTTACACGAACTGAACTGGCTGGAAGTAATAGTTATTTCACTACCTTTTTTTAATTGCTTCGGCAGGCTTTCAGAGAGTGCTAACCCTCAAACAACGATGCTTGTAATATCCTAGAGTGCGTGTGGGTGAAAGATAAATTTGTTTTGCATGAAAGGACGAAAGGTAGCTGTCAGAAGGCCCAGGATGAGGATCAAAAATCATGTGCTCTTCAATCATCAATCCAATATGAGACTCTTGGAGTCGTTTCTGAAGGTTGGAATGCTCTACCTTCTGTTCTTCGTGATATATGTATGAACATCTTGAGTTCTTAGTTGCTTTTTCTGCAATATTTATACATGGTCCTAGGCTCCTGGCAATGTTTGATGTCTGCCTGCTGATACTAAACCTGTCACTGTTAGATACCATTGTATCTTCAAATCATGGAAATGGAAATTTTGTTTTTTGTGTTAAGTAATTTGAATAAATATATATTATGTAAATATTTATTAATGATGGAAAATTACTTTTTTTTAACTGAGTTTGCATGAGCATCAAGCAACTTAGTGGTGTTGTACATTCTCAGAGCATACCTCCAATTGACTATCCAGAAGTTTTGATGTCACTTAAGTATTTTCTGATAAAATCGCTATACCTCTTGTGGTAGTTGCCAAGTCCTGGAGAGTTCGGTATTCGGGATTCAATCCAGCAATCTTTGGCATAAACTATGTTTTCCCTGTGCTATTGGGCTTTTGCTGGACCAAGAACCTTGTAAATTATATAATGTGCTAGTAAAACTATGTGTGTAAAGCTTAAATTGATTTTCTAAAATTGGAGAGTTCAACTCTACCATAAGGTGTTGGCGTTGTGTCATTCTCATATGGGCATCTGTATACTTCCTAACAGGATTATTTGCAGAACCAAGAATACATATGAACTTGCCATATAGGATGCTCTTATAAGAAGATAGAACTCCATGAGATGTTCTCACATGATCTATTTATCAGGGCATGGAATAATTCCCCGATCCCACCTTCATTCAGTGAGAGAAGAACTTTTGCAATTTTTGCTTGAGGAGTCTAAGATGCTCAGTTCTAAAGTATTTAAGGGTTTCCATTCTTCTTGTGGAAAATGCCCAAACGTATGCTATCTACTATGGATGGATACGGAAGCTACTTTGGAGGTTGTCAAATGTGCCTTTTCACAGGAGAGTTTGAAACCTAGAAATGTGCTTTTTCACAAGGTTAGTTCACTTCTCTACAGTTTGGAGCTCATGAACATGGTCGAGCATCAAAATAATATAATACGCTGCTCCTTTTAGTTTTGTTACTTTAATATTGTGATTTTGTTTCTTCCTAATGGTGCATTAATGGACTCTAATTTTTCATTGTAGGTTGATAAGATAAATGGATGATATGTTGAATGAAGGTGGAGAATGGTGACATAGGCAGACGATTATCGTTATGTTTAGATTTCGTTATGTTAGGAAATGATGTTCAAGAAAAATATTTATATCATATCTTATGTGGATGATTCTCTATGTAATGCAACAATTTCTTTTTAATATATGAGTGTTCTTTTTTACCATGCTACGACCGATAATGATTTTTTTTTTACTTTGATTTTTACACACTTATAATCGTTGCAGCAACCTAATTATATCTGTTGCCAAAATAACAAAAGTCATCTGTATGGTAAATACCCACGCTTCTATGCGTTATGACAATATAATTATATCCACTATCAAAATAGTAAAAGTCATCAATGCATGGTAAGTACCAATACATACAAGTGTAGTTACAATTTGACTATATCCGTTGCTACTTCGCAACGCCTATTCATATCTATCACCAACGCTTATTTATCTGTTGTAATAGACTCTCGCAACGGCCTCAATGGCAACACATACTAAATACGTTGGTATAGACCTTAACAACATTTATTTGGACTTCTACCAACGCATATATGCGTTGCTAAAGGGGTGTTCATGTTGTAGTGATAGTTCTTTTTCAAAACCGTCTGTGATACTTCACAGGCGATGTTTAAAACAAACCGTTTGTGATAATTAACTCATCACAAACGGTTTGTATTAAAAACCGTATCTGATATGTTTAATGCTTCGGCTCCCGCACGATGCGTCTCGCGTGCCGACATTATGATGCGTCTCTTTATCTCGCGCATCGACGTTACGATGCATCTCTTCGTCTCGCACGCTGACGTTACGATGCATCTCTTCGACGTTTTGTAAGAATGATCATCACGTGCCATGGTGAGCATACACGGTATTGAATACATACACCATGGTGAGCACATGGAGCATGACGACGAGGACCAAGGCGAGGAGGTCGGAGATTGTCGTCGCTCTTCCTCACGATGTCGTCGTCCACATCATCGGCCTTGTGGCTGTGAGCTCTCTTTAGCCCATGGCTGACCTCTGCAGCCTATGAACCACGTACATATTCTGTTCTTTTGTTTTTGGTAGGTCTGAAAGGAGTCAATATTTTGTTCTGTTTTTGTTCAAAGTTAGTTTCTGAAGATGACTATAGTGTATCATCCTAGTTGTCGGAAAGCTTCAGGTGCTCATTTCGGTTTCAGACACCAATAGAGAACCTGATTGTAATTCTCCTAAAAATCTATAAAAAAAATAGAAAAACCAAAAATTCGTATTAGTTGATACGACGCAAAATAATCTCATGTTGATTTCATTTTGTGTATGATATCCAGTTCTGAACTGAAGGAGAAAGTCTTGGTTGAGTTTGTTCTATCTAAAATATCGGCAAATTTAGTTTCGATAGAAACATCGATTCTAGTTCTTGTTTCAACAAACGTGCCCATAATCTAACTAGCAACAATGACCTAATTTGACCTTTTAATTTTCTCTTATGGAGTAATTCTTGTATTAAGATTTTGTCATCTTGAATTATATTTGCAAGGTCATGTATAAGGCGTCGAAGGAGCATGTCGTGGGGAGGTGCATGGCGTTGGAGCCGGAGGAGGCGATAAAGTGGCAAGACAATGAGCTTTACCTTGCCGTCGTCAACCACCTAGCCGGCACGGGCAACCCAATGGCCTGCTTCATCGTCGGCGTCACGCTTGTCTTCGCGCACTAGGATATGCAGCGCGACCTCGTGTGCCTCGATCGGGCGGCCATCACCAGCCACAAGGTCATAGCCTACGTGCTCGGCCTCCTCCTTTACACGGAAGGCGAGGCGCAGGACGTTGGAAGCACTACATCAGCCAGGTCGAGGACAAGCCGGCCGGCGGCAGGTGTGAGACGGCAAAGAGGACCAACCAAGAGTGCAGGCGGTGCTGAAGGCTCGCTGCGAACGCGGTCCAGGTGGCGACGTGGAAGAAGGCTATTGGTGCTGCCGGAGGATGACCACCGATGCACGAGCATTGGCTACAGTGTGACACAAGGGTGGGACGACTACGTCGTCTTCTACAGCGACGACTGTAGGATTAGGCATGAGTACGTCAAGTTCTTTGCACAATTGTTGAACTACTTATCGTAAAATTAGCAGTTTTAGCATAGTTTTAGCTAATATTCAGATATAATTCTTTACTAATATGTGAATGTGTCATATGTTCTAAATTTGTATTTATGTATGTATATTATGATAGACGGTTATTTATTTGAATCGTCTGTGATGTGTATTTATCCCCGACGGTTCTATTTTAGAATCGTTTATGATGTTTATTTCTCACCGACGGTTCTACTTTAGAACCGTCTGTGATGTCCAACCCTATTTATATTCGGACTCTAGGGTTTGCCCGCGCCCCCTACTCAAACGATTAAGTTTCTCCTCCCCCGAGCATGTCGGCGCCGTCCTCGACGCTGCCTCCTCCTTGAGCCCAGTGTGCCTCCTCCCCGGGCCCGTCAGCGCCGTCCTCGACGCCGCCTCCTCCTCGAGCCCAGTGCGCCTCCTCCCTCGAGCCCTCCTCCTCCTCCCCGAGCACGAACCAATTCCTCCCCGAGCCCGGCACACCTCCTCCCCGAGCTCGCCTCCTCCCTTTCCTGAGCTTGTCGCCACCGTCCTCAACGCCGCCTCCTCTTCGAGCCTAGCGCGCCTCCCCAGCATCACCAAGGTAAGCCGGTTACCCCCCGGCCATCCCATTTCTTTCATATCACCTTGATTATGTGTTGTGCTCTTGGATATATTCAATCTGTGTTATTTGTGTGTGCCTAGTACTGGGAGATATTACAAAGTGATTTTTTTGTGGGCTCGGTGAATTGCTCTATGATGAATTGATGTCACAAATACAATTGCATGTGATATTGTGTATAGATTGTGCCTTAAGCTGTTAGATTACTTATCGATGACATCTAGGTAATTGGATGTCCATGCGCTCCCCTAGCAACCATTCTTCTTGAACTTACAAGCTCGATGAAGTAGGTCGTGGCTGTTGTCTCATCCTCCTTATGCTGCGTGGACGACCCCTCGAAAAAAAAATCATGCTTCGTGGTGGGTTTGATTTCTTTCTTAGGCGTACTCGCCGCTGCAATGCCTAAGAAAGTAACCAAGCCCACCACGAAGCATTTTTTTCGAGGGGTTGTCCACGCAGCATAAGGAGGATGAGACAGCAGCCATGACCTACTTCATCGAGCCTGCAAGTTCAAGAAGCATGACTGCCAGGAGAGCATTTGGACATCCAATTACTTGGATGCCATCGATAGGTAATTGGACGTCACTATGTTCAGAAAATGGTGTGAACGCGTAAGTATGTACACTACTACAGAAAAGGCCTTTACAGACGGTTCAAAAACGCCATCACAGACGGTTCCGTGAGCCGCCCGAGTTTATGGGTCAAGAATGCTAATGGTCATCACGCAGCGGTTTTGAACCGCTCGTAATATATACTATCACGCATTTGCAGCAGATGCAACCGCTCAGGATAGTCGATTACCACGCACGGTTCGTAGATAAAACCGTCGTGATATTGATCACCACGCAGCGATGCGTAGATGAAACCGCTCAGTGATAATCGATTACCACGACGATGCAGATATGAAACCGCTCGTGATAGTTCACTATCACGCAGCGGTTTCATATACGCATCGCTCAGGTAATCGATCATCACGCAGCGGTTTCATCTCTGCACTGCCTGCGGGTAGTCTTTGCATTGCTAAATCTATTTACGCTTATTGGCTAGCCTCAGAAATGCTAGCCATGCCCTCTCAAACAACAAACACATCCAATTCGCATTCATTTCGAAGCACATCAAAATTGCATTCATTTCGTAAACAAGCACACATCCAATTCACAAATCAATTAACTAAATTTAACCATTAATGTACATTAATTTACACACATGTACCATTATGTTCAATCTATCTCAATCAAGTTCAATCTGCTACACTCGTGGAAACTCCCATTTGGATTTATGACCGTCTGCTCAGAATGACGCAAGGTGTGATCGAATTTTTATGAGCTCGCTCTGCTCCAACGCAGCCAAATGATGTTCGCAACTTTGTCGATATGAAGGTTAAATTCGGCTTATATAAATTGGTAAGTATATATGAAATAATTGTTGAAAGATAGACAAACCCGAGGATCATTGGTGATCGCGAACCGATGAGTAGTTGCATGTTGTGGCAAACATAGTATCCACAGACGCTATGCCCGGCCACCGCCGGTGGCATTTGCTAAAATAGAATTGGTTAGTTCGAGAGGCATTGCTATGAAGTGTTATATAGGATTAATGTGTACTAGCTAGCAAGTACCGGAATTTTTGATCATGTGCCGTCCTTCCCTTGATATTCCATCCTCTAGCATGTAACACGTCGAACACCCTCGTGACTCCAAGAAGTTAGCCTTAGCCATTGCAAAGGAAGGAAAGACTACAATAGAGTTTCTATGGAGGAAATGTGTTTACCGATGATTAAACTCCTGATAGTCGTGAAGTTGTGAGTGGCCCTCTGTGAGGAATCTAGGTATATTACGTATTTCGTTTTGGTATAATTACAATTAGAATCCAATGGAACCTACATAGGTATGTCAAGATGGTCATTAAACCTAAGTTCGTGTTGCTTATAAAGTACAAATCAACAAGTATAGCCAGAGTGCAACACTACTTACTTACGGTTGTAGGGCAAAAGTATGAATTCCTTCTTGCGGTGAGCCATGAAAAATCTATAACGTAATTCTCGGCGATTTAATGTTGCATTCGCCGTGATGCTTTGCTCGGAGACAACATGTGGGTCGAGGAAACCTACCGGTGATTTCCTTCTTTCGCTTCACGATCATGTATCTATTATACAAAAGCTAGGAGTTATATATAACATTTATCAATATTACACTAACATTGACCGTGATTGTACACACTTACGATGTCCAAAGATCGTATGATTGAGACGTCGAGCTCGTCGAGGTTGAAGAGACAGAACAAGTCGTCGAAGGTCAACGTGAAGACAGCGTCTTGATACATGTGGTTAAAATGATGCTCCTTGAACTTGACGGTGACACTCGAGCATCGTTGATCAACTCGCTTGTTGGATCGCTCCATGTACCATGCATGCAATTCCGCAATCCAAATCCTAGGGTAGGGCAGTCTAACTTCTCGAGCAACGGCCGCCTGGCTTGTATTTCCGCCAACGGCAAGAAGGGATATTAGGAGAGGACTCGATCGTCTTCGATTTGCCCTTGCCCTTGCTGCCTCGCTTCGTATAGGTCGACTTCACAAGAGTCGACAGAGCACGACGTGTAGATGCATGTGATGCAATGGGCCCTTGCCATGTCGGTCAGAGTAGCCGGTGCGGTCGGTCCGTGGACTTGATGCCGCAGCAGACATTCCGTGAAGTTGACACCGAGCAGTAGCTCGGCAGATGTCCTCCTTGGGCCACTAGATGAATGTTCCAACGGCTTGCCCTAGAGTCATGACCTCATCGTTTGGGGAATTTTCAATGGGGCGGCCTCGAAATTGGCACAAACACCGCCCACATTCACTTTTATAAACCCGGCGCTAGATTTGCACTGTACCAAAGCTCCGATCTGGATGGATACACCGCCCCAAGCAAAGATCTAGGGCAATAGAGACATATCTCACTTGGAGCTTGCACTTCAGAGCCACCCACGCACATAACGATACAAAATTAGCTACTCCAACAGCCTATCAATGGATTGAGCATTCCAGAGATAATAATTATTACCGGATGTCATCGACGGAAAATCTGTCATCACCTATTGTGGTAGGGTTAGGGTTGGACGCGCACTACTACGGATGTTTGGGGGGGCTAAGCGGTATAGTAGGGGTAGGGGCTTCCAACCGACTTGGCATTTGCAATCCCTTAATCCTTTCCTCAAAGGTCTCTATCTGCTTTTGCTCGAACGCATACTAATCCTTTCCTCAAAGGATTGATTGAATTTTTCAAAGAGCTCATCTCGAGGGATGCACGAAGATCCTCTCGTAGCTTTGCATCGTGCTCGGCTTTGGCTCTCTTCCTACTCCTAGATGCGATCCGAGTCCGCTTGGAACCATTGTTCCCATGTAACAAAAACACCGGCGCCTCTCGTGCAACCCGGATGCTCACTTTGCTTCCTAGGGCCGCAGAGAGTATATCTTTCTCCCTATCTGCTGGAATGAGCCTTGGGAAGATTGTGCACTCAACGTTATCTGCAATATAGCCCGACATATCATTTCACTTCCTATGAAGTTATGGAGTAATTACAAACTAGGTAGTTCGATATCTTACCAGGCGTTGGGACACTTCCTGGTCTTCGGGGTTTGGAAAGTACACTTCCCGCGTAGGCCGAATACATAACCTCGCAAATAACCACCGCTTGCGCGCACATTAGTGATCTCGAAATAGCAGGAGAGATTTAAACCGCTGTTCTTTGTTCTGATCCCTCCATATCGGGGCTTTACCCGCATACCCAGCGGTGCCGAGTCTGTGGGGGTGCTTGTTTTTTGCCTGGAGGGCCGTGTGCGCCGCACTTTCACTCTTAAATTCATTTGTCGTCTTCTTCGCCACAAACTCGGCCCAGGACTCTTCCAAGAATAGATACTTGTGGAAGGGCGGCTTCAGATCCTTCTCCACGTAGTTCTTGACAAGCGTGCTCTTGAAGTTCTTCCACGCTTTGCACGCCTGTAGCAACGCGTGTCGTCGCACGGAGTCCAGGAGTTCTTCCGGGATCTCGAACGATGCGAGAATTTCCGCCAAAGACCTGGCGGCCAAGATGGTCCGGCACCACCTTCCACGAATCATAGGTGATCTTGACCCGCTCCGTGCAACTATTCCACCATTCTCCGGAATGCGACGCTTTCGGCGAGGATTGATAGGGTCCCTGGTCGATCGACCTCGTGATGGTAAATCGGCCGTGGGCCTTTTCGATATTCCTCTTCTTCTACCGCGGTTGGATATTGTTCGAGAGGATGGTGCATCATCGGACACATGAGGCGGCGATGACTCGTAATGAGCGGAAGACATCTTCACAAGAAATAGAATTATCATTGCAATGTATTCCAAAGAGCGATATCAAAACAAATACCATATGAATAACTCGACTAGAATAAATACAAATTCCTAAAACATGTACAATTATCATGAAGGACCATGACAGATTATTGATAGAAATAGTTAGGAAAGGGGCGTGGGGTCGATCGGTAACTCAAAGATTTGTTACCTTTAGGCCGACGAGACTGGACGAAAGCAGGAGCAAGACGAGCAAAGGGCGGCGGCGAAGGGGAGGCGCCTGCTCTGGGGAGGAGGAGGCGGCGGGCTCGGGCAGGAGGCGCGGGGGCTCGGGAGGCGCGCCAGTCAGAGGGAGGAGGCTCAAGGCTCGGGGAGGCGCCACGGCCGAGGAGGAGGCGTCGGCCGACGGATCGGGGAGAAGTGGCGTCGGGCTCGAGGAGGCGTCGAGGACGGTGGCGACAGGCTCGGGGAGGAGGAGCGAGAGGAGTTGAGAAACTTAATCGTTTTAGAGTGGCGGTAGCAAAACCCTAGCTAGAGTCCTAATGTAAATAGGGATGGACATCACGACGGTTCTAAATTAGAACCGCTCAGGATACCTATCGCTGCATTTGCGGTTCTAACTTAGAACCGCTCGTGATATGCGATATATCATGCACGGTTTTAATAAACAACCGCTCGTGATATGTGATGAATCACGCAGCGGTTTTAATAAACAACCGCTCGTGATATGTGATATCACGAGCGGTTCTAACTTAGAACCGCTCATGATATATGATATATCACGCACGGTGTTACTAAACAACCGCTCGTGATATATATATAGCATGAGCGGTTTTGATAAACAACCGCTCATGATATACATGTGAGACGATGCGTAGTTCAAACCGTCTGTGATATTATTTTGTATTGGTTAATATCTAGATCGATTCATTTATTGGCTAGCCTCGAAATGCTAGCCATGCCCTCTGAAACAAGCGAAAAAGACAACAAGTACATGTATATACATCCAATTCACATTCATTTGAGAAACAATCACATCCATTTCACAAGACAAATCAATTAATTATTAACTCAAATGAACTAAAATTAACCATTCATCGTAATGTATATACATATACACACATTGTTCAATTAATCTTTAAAAATTAGCCCTTCATGATGATCGACGCAGTATGTAGCTAGTTTCGTCATGTTCTTCTTCCTCGACCCTTATGCCGCTTCCAAAGGAGGCAACTCGTCAAATTGATTGTATTCTTCCTCGCCCACTACATTCTCAACTCCGACAATCCTCCTTTTTCCATGAAGAACTACGTGGCGCTTCTTATTTGCCTGGTCGGTAACATAGAAGACTTGAACAACTTGGTTAGCCAAGACGAATGGTTCGTCTTTGTATCCGACACGCTCGAGGTCCACGATAGTGACGCCGCATTTGTCGACCTTCACTTGTGGAGATGGACCCAACGGCACCGAAATAGGGGATCTTGAAAAGCACGTGTCGAGCTCCCATATCTCCTCTATTTGCCCATAGTAGGAGCTCCTCACCCATCGGTCTTGAATGCATCTATCACGGACACCGCCGCTTACGTTAGTGCTTTTTATATCCCGAGCTGCAGATAGAATGTGTACCCATTTATGTCAGATCCTCGCCATGTTACAAGCAGTAAATGTTGGCCCTTTTGCCAACCATGTCAAGATATCACTTGACGAGCTCCTAGCAAGTCGCTCCTTCAACCATTGGTTGAACCGCAAATGCATTGTGTTGTCTCGTGATCCAAACATCCGCCGCAGCGGATTACATTGCGTCAAGCACGCCCTTGTCTTTGGTTGATATACGGGACACTTCACCATGTGTTGCAAGACCGTGAAATGGGCTTGAGCATACGATCCATATTTGGAGTGATTGCTTTCCTTCCGATGGTCCCGATACCCTCGAGCCTCCCTCATGGCGAGATCGAGGCACACCTATCGGTTCGACTGAGCCATGTAATCGAGGCGTAACTCAATGACCTCTTCGTTGCATAACCTTCGACGATCTTGCCCTCTGCCGAGAGTTCGATTCCGTACATATGACTTGAGAATTCGCATGAACCTCTCGAATCGGGTACATGCTACGAGGAACACGGCCCGCACATCTTTATCTCCTCACAATATGAACAATGAGATGGACCATGATATCGAAAAACGACGGAGGGAAATACATCTCAAGATCACATAGTGTCGTTACCACCTCATCTGCAGAGCATCTAGTCCTTCGAGATCGATGACCTTCGAGCAATTGTGTTAAAAAATAACACGACCTCATGATTGTCTCTGGATCTTGATCGGTAAAATACTTCTAATTGCAACAGGAGCATTTGTGTCATCAACACATGACAATCATGAGACTTCATGCCAATTAACTTCAAATCTTTTATCGAAACAAGTTTCTTCATGTTGGCGAATGTAACCGGACGGAACTTTCACGCCATGCAAGCACCAAAGACAGCGGTTCTCTCGGCCTTGGACAGAGTGTAACAAGCGGGGAAGGTACGTTCGTCTTTATCGGTCCTTGTTGGTGCTAACTCAGTCCGATGTCCATATCAACCAAGTCAAGCCGCATGCTGACACCATCCTTTGTTTTGACACGAATGTTCAAGAAGAGACCAATCAAGTCATCACATACATTCTTCTCTACATGCATGACATCGATGCAAAGGATTTAACTTCTAGGTGCTCCCAATAAGGTAAGTCCCAAAATATTGATCTCTTCTTCCACATGTTCTTCTTACTTGTCCTCGATTTACATCCCTTTCCAAGCACAACATCTAAATCCTTAACTATATCATAGACCTCTTTTCCGCTTAAATGCCTTGCAAATTAATCGTCCTCCTTCTCTTCGTCAATTGTTTCTTCATCTGCGATATGGGTGAGCCCTCCAAGGAACCTACGATGACGCATGTACACGGTTTATGCGTGAGTGATTCACCACACACTCTCGGTATCATCTAAGCGGTGAGTATGTGCTTTGGCCCTTTTGTACTCGCCCGACAGATTAGCAAAGGCGGGATAATCATTTATGGTGCGTAACAACAAGGAACGTAAAGTGAAGTTCTCTCGCTTGTACGCATCCCATACCTGCACCCTTCAATCCACAAGATTTTTAGATCTTCCATCAATGGTGCTAGGTACACATCAATATCATTCCCGTGTTGCTTGGCCCTTGGATAAGTATCGACAACAAAATATACTTCCGCTTCATACACAACCAAGGAGGAAGGTTGTAGATACAGAGCGTCACGCCCAAGTGCTATGTTGGTCGCTCATGTTACCGAAAGGATTCATTCCATCTGACTCAATCCAAACCTTATATTCCTCGCCCGCACCAAGTCGCAAACCTCCTATCGATGTTTCTCCACCGGGCGGAATCAGCAGGTGTCTTAACTTTCCGTCATTCTTACGCTCCTCGAGTGCCAATCTGCAGCTTTTGCATTCTTTGGGTTCGCAAAAACCGCTTCAAACGGGAATTACAGAAGATACCACGCCACCTTAGCAGAGGTCCTTTCTTCACCTCGATTCCTCGTCGTCATCCGATTGCTTTACGCTTGTATCGGGATCGTTGCACTAATCGACATACATGCATGTTTGTATACTCGTTACGGTAGAGGATACAAATGTTCGTACATGCATGTATTCTTTCTACTTCTATTCCCAATGGACAAAGAACCTTTTGGCTTTGTAGGTGGTTTTGGGCAACTCATTTCTCCTCAAGCATGTCCGCTAAGAGACCTAATAAATTGCGTGAAACTCTTGTCGGACCAACCGTTGCTTGCCTTCAATTTCAGCGGCTTAAGCACGGATGACAACCTTGTGTATTCCGACTTGCGGCCGGGAACAAAGGTTTCTCTGAGTCCTCCATCACGCCTAATTGAACATACTCCCTCTCATCACGCTTCCTTCGCATCGCGAAGCATCCGATCTAGATTGTCATCGTGCGGCCTATCCGAATCGGAACCACAATCGACATCATTCGCGGCATATCGTTGACTTCTGATAATACGCATATCGTTGACTTCAGATAATATGCTCTTCACCGTGATCGGTCCAACATGTATAACCCTTTTGAAACCCCTTCAATCAAGTGTGCTTCGATCTCGCTCGGTTGTTAAACATCTTCGATTCTCGCAATCAATGCATGGACGAGACATATATTCCGCCCCTTATTCAACATATCCTCCTCGGCGGCTCTTGTAAAAGCAGACACGCCATTAATGTACTCTTCACTCACACGGTTCTCGTACATCCAACTTCGGTCCATCACACGGTTCGTATTGAAAACCCCGAAAATAAATAAAAGGGTGATGACTTTCAAAGCGTAGTATTTTCCGAGGCTTAATTACGATTTTTCATTTTTACATTTTTTCGATTTTATTAACTTACATGTGGGCCCTACTTGTCGCTGACTCATTTTTTATTTCATGATTTTATTTATAAAATCTATGGCGATCCCACATGTCATAGACTCGTTAGTTTATTAACTAAATGATTAAAAACAGAGGATTAATTTGAAGCTCAAACTGGGCTTAGGGTGACATCGCATTGCTATATAGTCGTGGCTTTCGGCCTAAGGTCTCGCCGAGGCGAACCGACGGCGATGTCCCACATGGAGGCGCTGAACTAGCGATTTGGCAGAACGTCAAACTACTCAAATTAAATGATGCTTATGCTTGATATCTCACCTTGATCACGAGGAAGGTGTCAATGAAAGTCGGGGAAGGTCCAAGGCGCGGTGGGTCGCCGATCGGTGAACAGAGGCGACGGCAAGCAAGCTCCTCGGCGACAATATACTGCTTGAAATGGACCAGCCGGCTCGGTGAGGTGAGGCGATGTACTCAAACCGCACGACGCGAACGACAATGGACCTATCGAGCGCCAGAGATATGGAGATCAAGAAGACTATATCTGTTTTGGCCGGGAGGCGAGCTATATATATACGCTCGTGATGAGTTAATTATCACGACGGTTTTAACAAAACCCGCCTCGTGATATTGGGCAATATCACGACGGTTCATGTTTGGAACCGCTCGAAGTATCACAGACGGTTCTAAAAAACCGCTCAGTGATATTGGTAATATCACAGACGGTTCATATTTGGGCGCTCGTGAAGTATCACGACGGTTCCAAACATGAACCGCTCGTGATATGACATCTTCACGCACGGTTTTTAGCGCGAGAATAACACGAGCGGTGGGTAACAAAAACCGCTCGAGATTGTGTTTAATAGCGCATAGCTGAGCGAACCGCGTGATCAAAGGCCCAAGATAGCATTTCTGTAGTAGTGATACTTCAACTAGGAAGTAGAATCATGTATCAGCAACTAACCATTCCTTGAAGTCAAGTTCTACGGTGAGGCCATCGTTACATATAAACCAGAACTCAAGTTGCTTGATGTTCTTATTGGGTTTAAAGACAATGACATGCTTGTAATTAATAACCTCAACTTCAGTTCTACTGCTATTACTTCTGAGGCCGTGGTTTAGGAGGATTCTACAAGCACTTGGAGGATTGACACGAAGCAAATCACACACTCCAGTGTGTCAAGTTCGATGAAGTAGGCCGTGGTTCACCTGCATGTATGGGATGAACAGCTGAATTCAGGCCTCGAGTTAGCTAACAAGGGACTACGAACAATACACACACACACACACTCATGTGTGTGTGTGTAACCATCTGTGATAGTCTGCATCACAGATGGTTCGAAAACTGTCTATGATGACATCATGTCATTACTGACTCATAAACTCTGATGGCTCATGAAACCGTATGTGATGACATTTTTGAACTGTCTGTGATGACCTTTTCTATAATAGTGCGTGTTGTGCCATGCCGGACTGGACCACCCATTTGGACACTACTAGCACCAACAAACACAACGATAAAGGCAAGGCAGTGTCACGTGCATCCAACTCAGAATTTTTTTCAAAATAATATTAATTTAAAAGATGATTACAAAAAAATCAAAAAATTACAAAAATATGTTTCTATTGCCAATTGGAATAGTGCGGAGAAGTTTCTGTCGCCAATTGAACTAGCGACTGGACAATTTCTCTAGTTCAATTGGCGACATGGATACTCTCGCCAATTTATGTCTAGAGATTTCAGCCTAAAAATTTAGTTAATTTCACGAAGTTTTTTGGTAATGCCTTGAAATGTCTGCATAGTTTGGAATCCGAAATTGGAGAAGATAAACGAAATGTGAAGTAGAGAATACAAGATCGGTGGTGTAATTTGGAACGTGAGTTCGGCAGTGCAATAACACAAATAGCCCCCTTCGGAGCGAAATGAAAAAAATAATTGGGTTTATGGACGTCATGTGTGTTGTTGTCCCAATTGTATTGTCCGTGGAACCGATTCCTTCGAGAAAAGATTATATAATATTTAATAGTCAAAATATTTGTCAAAAGAGATTTAAGTTTGAAAGACTTGATAATTTAACTGCGAAATACATGGCGCGTTGGGTTTGGTTACGTACATTAGAAACGCTAACATGAACGAATCAACAAACCGAAATACACCTACGATACATGTGCATCTTTTTGGAATCTGATAAAAAAGGTTGATTGGAATGAAATCGGTTAGTCCTGGCGGCCCATCACCCCTCTCCCTTGTCTCTGGACTACCGGGTGCGGTCTTTTTGGTCTGAAAAGGGGGCAAGGCAGAGTGTGGTTTTTTCGGCGCAAAAAGGTACCATCGAAGTGTGTTTTCATCTCGGTATACAAATGTGGCAGGGTGTGGCGTGACCCGGTGTGGTTTGTAAGGTTTGAAAAGGTGGGGTGTCGTGATGTTGACTCCCTCATATGGTTACCTTGTAGACACAAGAACAAATAGTATTGAAACACGAGACTAGCATAATTTAAGTTGTACAGAAATTTATATTTACATGACGTTACTGATATTTACAAGAACAAATATCTACTCGTGGGCCCTCTTGGGGCATACCCCATGTGTCGCTCCTGGCCTCGTCTGGAGCAGCTGCGGGCGCTGGTACAAGTAGGTCAAAGGCTCAGGCGGCCGAGGCACCCTACCGACGATGGTAGCTCGAAAGGTGTCGTGAGAGGGTCTTTGCGTTATCGGCTCGCCCGTGCATTGTCTTGTTGTGAAGCTCCATGAGACTGTTGCTCTCGCCGTGCGAAGTCCCACGGCCACCCTGGTCGAAATCAAAGTCCTCAGAGCGTGACTCCTCATGCGACATCAGCTCCTCGTCCCAAAGGGGGTGTACGAGCTGTTAAACAGTACGTTACGCATGTAAACATGGCGAAAAATGATGAAATAGTGCGTTCTGTATGTAAGCAAGATAGACATACCTCGTCGCATGAAGGTAGCGGACCGCTCCGCGTACTCCTGCCCTGTGTGCTGGTGGAACTCAGGAACTGTCAGCTAAAATTGCCGTTAGTAACTAGTGGAGTTCGAAATAAACAACCAGACGTGAGTGTTTCATGCTGACCTGTGAGCTGTGCCTGGTACCACCAACACGGTGCCACGAGGACCCGTCCGCCACGTCCGGGTGAGGAGCCGTGGGGCGTGACGCACTATGGCTCACCCCCCGTCCACGTACAAGTAGGTCCACCACCTCCCACGGCCTACGGCAAGACATCAGCCGAATGCCTCACCTCGTATTCTCGACGAACTGGTCTATGACCTGTCTAATCTCCTGCGTCATCATGCTGAAGCGCTCCCCGAGTTGAAATGGCGACAGGTAGTTAGAACGGCGACTGACAGTAAATAGGTTCCTGTCGTCATTTAAAATTAGACTATTTTTTGTAATTATCTTTTAAATTGACGGCTGCCCAGCGTCTCCAAAAAAAAAAAAAAGAAGAAAAACTCACGGCTGTCCAGCACAATCCATTGGGCGTTGCATGGGTTGCTTTCTCGTGTCGTGCCTGCCTGCCTGCCTGGTACTCAGGGGGACAGATTTGGTTGTGTACGTGCAGATGACATGACCAAAACCGTAGCACTATTCGCCGTTGCATTATTATCGGCCGTATTGGCTGGCCACCTTCACTGTCACTGGATCGGATTCCTTTGTTCCTTTTTTTTTCTCCTGCTCTCAAGTTGCTTGGCGTGGAGTGCAGTGCAGCCCGTATGACCCAAACTTTTATGCACTGCCCTCCACGATACTCCCATTGTTATAGTCCGGCGTTGTGTTCCATCAACACCACATTTACTACTCCAACTAGATACGCGCAGCTGGTCTGGTCCGGATCCTCTATGCATGTGCCACCAATGTGCAGTGCTCGCCCTCTCACTCACTCACTCTCACCCGCATCTCCAGCGGCAATCTCTGTGGGTATTGTACCCGTTGGTTCTCCGGTCAGCCGCGATGATTGATCCCTCCCGAGGCTTGTTTGGATAGGTCTCTTGCTACCTTTTTTGCAAAAATAAACTCCAAATGAGCGCGGAAAGATCACCTCCCGTGGTCACCGAGTGCAGTAAGTGAGGACGAACGGGACCAGGCATTGCGCGTGGCGGAGCGCGGAAGGGCCACCTTCCGCGGTGGAGGAGCGCGGAAGGCTCCTTCCGCGGTCACCGGGGGCGGAAGGTGGCCGGCGCTACCGCGGCCGCCGCTCATTGGCGCGTGTGGGCATTCCTTCCGCGGTCATCGAGTACAGAAAGGCCACGTGTCGGCTCTATGTTGATTCCACGGTCCTTTGGAGTCTAATTTTCCAAAAAACGTGGCAAAAGAGTTATTTTTGTATTTTTCATGGCACCACGGGGCCAAATCAAATCACGGGGTCACATGGCGAAAGCCACATCGGCTCATCAGCCCCACTGGTGCTCGCTCCACTGTGCTTGGTAAATGGTAATGGCTCAACATAAAAGGCGCGGGGGGAGCGCGTGACTCCTCTCCTATTCATGAAGCTAGCTAGCGCGACACTGCAGCCTGCCTCCCACTGGCCGCTCGACGGCAGCAGCGATGGGCAAGAAGGGCGGCACGTCGTGGCTCACCGCCGTCAAGCGGGCCTTCCGCTCGCCGTCTAAGGAGGACAGCCCCAAGAAGTCCCCCCGCCTCCGCGAGGACCCCGACGCCGACGAGGACAAGGTCCATCCGTTCATCCAGCGCCTACCTGTTGCTTGCATCTCTGTTTGTCCGTGGTGTCCGGTTCTTTTGGGACAACTTACGTTGGGTGTTGTGCACTTGCGCCGCGCAGAGCAAGAGGGAGAGGAGGAGATGGCTCTTCCGGAGGTCGTCGTCCCCGTCGCCGTCGCCGTCGCCGGCGCCCGCGCCGCAGGACCAGAAGCAGCCGCCGCGGCAGCAATCGGTGGCGAGGTCGGCGCCCGCTCCGGCTGTAACAGAGGAGCAGCGCCACGCCATCGCGCTCGCCGTGGCGACCGCGGCGACGGCCGAGGCCGCCGTTGCCACGGCGCAGGCAGCGGCCGAGGTGGTCCGTCTGACGCGCCCCTCCTCCATCTTCGTGCGCGAGCACTACGCCGCCATCGTCATACAGACCGCCTTCCGAGGATACCTGGTACTACTACTGCTACCGAAAAACCGCTTTCCCCAGCAGCAGCAGCTTGCTGCAACGGCCGCGCCACACTTGTCGTCTCCGCGCCAAGGGCGTTTAATTTGTCGTAATGAGTTGTGTGCTCGCGTCGTGCAGGCGAGGCGCGCGCTGCGTGCGCTCAAGGGGCTCGTCAAGCTGCAGGCGCTGGTGCGCGGCCACAACGTGCGGAAGCAGGCCAACATGACGCTGCGGTGCATGCAGGCGCTGGTGCGCGTGCAGGCGCGCGTGCGCGACCAGCGGATTCGCCTCTCGCAGGAGTCCTTGCCCGCCGTCGCCGCCGCTGCCGCGCCCTGCGGCAGCAGCAAATCCTCCTACAGCGTCGACACCTCCACCTTCTGGGACTCCAAGTACACCCACGACTACGCCGACCGCCGCTCCGTGGTTTGTGTCGATCTCACATTGCTAGCTATTACTTGTGTACATGTTTGATGACGATGATGGATTGGTTGGTTTGCAGGAGCGGTCGCGAGACGGCAGCAGCTTCGCCGCCGACGACTGGGACGACCGGCCACGGACGATAGAGGAGATCCAGGCGATGCTGCAGACGAGGAAAGACGCGGCGCTCAAGCGTGAGAGAGCACTATCCTACGCCTTCTCCCATCAAGTAAGACGAGCCTCGTATTGCAGCGTTGAGATTCTCGCAAGTGTTGTGGCCGACCTTATTGTTTGCTGCTGTGTTTGGCTCAAGATTTGGAGGAACCCGACGCCGTCCGTCGAGGAGGAGATGGACGTAGACGGGCAGCCGCGGTGGGCGGACAGGTGGATGGCGTCGCGCGCGTCCTTCGACACCAACAGGAGCAGCGTCCGAAGCGCCGCCGCGGCGCCGGGTCGCGCGTCCACGGACCACCGCGACCAGGTCAAGACGCTCGAGATCGACACCGCGCGGCCCTTCTCCTACTCCACCACTCCACGCCGGCAGGCACCGCCGTCGCAGCACGGCAACGGCTCGTACCACCCTTCGTCCTCGCCAATGCACCGGGCGCACCACCACTCGCCGGTCACGCCGTCTCCGGGGAAGGCGCGCCCGCCGAACCAGGTGTGCTCCGCAAGCCCGCGCGTGGAGCGCGGCGGCGGCGGCGGAAGTTACACCCCGAGCCTTCACTCACAACGCCACGCGTCCTCGGGGGCGGCGGTGCCGAACTACATGGCGGCGACGGAGTCGGCCAAGGCACGCGTGCGGTCCCAGAGCGCGCCACGGCAGAGGCCCGCGACACCGGAGCGCGACCGGCTCGCAGTCGGCGCCGGCGCCGGCGCCGGCGCCAAGAAGCGGCTGTCATTCCCCGTCCCGGTCGACCCGTACGCGCAGAGCCTGCGGAGCCCGAGCTTCAAGAGCGCGGCGGGACGATTCTCCTCCGAGCAGCGGTCCAACGTATCCTCGTCGTGCGCGGAGAGCCTCGGTGGGGACGTGGTGTCCCCGTCGTCCACCACCGACCTCCGCCGGTGGCTCCGTTGAGCCGAGCCGCCGGCGAGGCGTTCGCTGTAATGCCTGTTTGAAAAAAAAAACCGCGTGTACTATTCTCCTTTTTCTTTTTCACCGCGCCCTCGTGATCGATTCACGGCTGCATGTTGTGTGGTGGGACCAGAGTGTCAGGCGCAGGCTGGACTGGAACTGGAAAGCGTAGGTGGTTAGTTGGGGTTGGATTGGAGTTTGGGAAAGCGGAAAAGGTAACGTCTTTACGTGCGTGCGTTGGTTCGCGTTTCCATGCATGGAGATGGAAGCAGAGCTGTACCGCTTCCGTGCACTAGTAGCGCGACTAGGCTGAACTAGGACATCGTTAATGTCACAAGTACGGTGATTTCATAGCACAAGTGGTACTCCCTGCCCTACGATATAAGTCTAATCTCATTGTACCACTGATCAAGTAAGAGCTAAATCAAAGAAAATGTTAATGTACCCCTCTTAAATGCGACAATACAATGTATTAAAGCATGCAGGGTATTGAGTAAAAAAATGATAATAACTACACCTGGATTCTCTCAATGAATATATACGGTGGAATGACGCTTTCCAATAATGGAGGGACTAATAAATAAAGCGTAATTAATACTGACAGTAAATATGTGGAGCATCCAAATAGAGTGTTCTTGCTTGTATAATTTTTTCATAATTTTATCCATTCTGAATTTGTCTCTAAAATTCATTTAAGTATACTATTTGTAGAATTTGTAAATATACAAAATGAGGTCCAAAAATTATAACTTTTTGTGAACACTCCTTACATAGTGTAATTATTTATTTAATTTTTTCAGAATTTTATATATTCTGCAATTGTCTCAAAAATTCTGAATTTAGGTTTCCGATGTAGTGTACTTGATTGTGCACCCTTAATTTTTGAGATAATTAGAACATATAAAATTCTAAAAAAATTACAAAAATAATTAAACTATGTAAGGAGTGTTCACAAAAAATTCATAATTTTTGGACCTCATTTTTATATTTAAAAATTCTACAAATAGTATACTTAAATGAATTTTGGAGACAAATTCATAATTTATAAATTTATTGAAAAATTACACAAGCAAGAAAAATCTATCTGGATGATCCACAAAAATTTTGGTAATTTTTTGAGTTTATTTGCTATATTTAAAAATTTCTAGATTCTGTTGCCGGTCAATGGCGGCAGAACCCGCCTTCATCGTTCAGTGGTTCCCTGCCGATAGAACTGTCGCTGATGAACTGCCACGAGAACCTGTTTTTGTAATTTTTGGGGGCAATGACCTAGTTTTGTAAATATTTTTTTTAAAAAAATATTATTTCCAAAAAAATCTAAATATGTGTGTGTTTGTGACTAGACAAAGGATTAAAGCATTATACATCGATCACCAATGGCGGAGCCAACTCTCCAGGCAGGGTGGGCACTTGTCTGGGCTCCCCCACTAACCAACCACCTTATGCCCACCGAAGCTGAAGAACAAAACATTATCGAGCCACGACAAATCCCAATTCATGGCCATGTTACCTTCAGTCACGTCAATGGGTTTCCCTCGTTAGTAATGGTAGGTGCCGGCCCTAAGGTCATGTACAATGGGCTTACATCAGCTGTATATAATCTCTGCCACGTAGGATTTAAGCTGATGTGGATGAAAGAGAATAAAGAGAGAGAAATGTGCTGTCTACAATTCTGTAGCCGACTGTAGCACAAAAACCAAGAAAAGTATTAAAAGGTTGTATGTTGTCTACAATCCTGTAGCCGACTGTATCATCACAACCCATTGTGTGAGCTGTCTTTAGTGCTATCTACAGGAGACATGAAGAATTGCTATAGACAACAGCTGTTTGTACCATTGTACATGTCCTAAGAAGCTGCCGAAGTAGTATCACCTTGATTATTGAAAAGAGCAGCCTAAAAGCTAAAGCAGGAAAGGTTCTCTCGTACATTTTCTCAACAAACTTGTGTGGTGTACTCATCTCAGTGGTGTTTAGTGGAATCTTAACATTGTTGATCAAACACTAGCTCCTTCCCTACGGCCTACGTACACGCCTAGCTACGGGTACGAGAGGATTGGAATCTATGTGCATTCTCCTCTCTGATTCGTTTGTATTGACACTAGCCATAGATCCAACAAGATTCCCTACATGTCGTTGCTTGACGGTTGGATGCTGGAGGAAATGAGAAATTAACGCCTCCCTTGTTTGGTATACTGCACCATGTGTGGCTACTCTAGCTAGTGTCCAAGCGAGTGCAATCCAGATCCACTCGGTAAACTTTATTTCGTTTTTAAAAAATTCTTTTAAATTCGGAGGGGGGGGGGATCACCGAAATTTCAGTGGGTTTTCAAAATTGGACTGAATTTTGTCCAAAATCAAATTTAAGATGTAATTTGTCCAAATTCAAATGCTTGCAGTTTTTTTTGAATGAATTATAAAAAATTGGGGGAGGGGGCGAAATTAATCACCGAAATAACTTTGGCAAAATTGTTTTCCAAGGATCCACTGCGCCTGAACGAAATGCAACGGCTATTTTTTGCGGCTACTACTACTACTACTAATCTACTATACTTGGATGTACAGAATATGCTGCAGTGCCCATGCATGGAGATCGGAGCAACAACGGCACACTTGTTGCATTATTGCTCCGTGCATTTCCATCAGAATTCAGAACAAGAAGAGTAGGATCGATGGCCACTGTTCTGTTATGTCAGGTTGTTATTTCTTGTGTTGCTGCTGCTGCTGCTGCTGCTTACTGTGTGTCAGTGCGCTGCATTATTGAGCGCACATGCATGCCTGTGGTGCGCGGGACGGGAGCGTATGTGCTCGACGGATGGACAGATTTTCAGGCGGTCGCGTGGCGCATGTCTTGTTGATGGGGCGCAGGCAACCGCGGTACGTGCGCGCATGTACGCTTGCTTTTGGTTGTAGATGTGGGGCTCTGTTTGGCTTCCGAAAATGTGTCTGGGTTTGATATATACCGTGATAAAATCTCAATGAACTATACCACCAAAATGTCCAGCTCTTTGGCAATATACCATTTCCGTCCATTAGCCCTTCTATTTCTTCTCCTCCTCCGTTTCCCCCCAAATTGGTGTCACAAACTCCGTTGTTCCTTCTCTTCCTTGAAATGGGTGCCCTCAGATCCGCCTCCTGGACCAGACCGTCACTACCACGCAGGCCCGTGCCGACGTCATCGGCTACGTGCTCTTGGTAGAAGTGCCCCATGGTCTGGTACTTCGAGCTCATCATGGCAGCCACTGGATGAGCGTCGGCAGCAACAGCAAGGTCGCCCAGCGCCAAACCGCCGCCGAGCAGTCCTATGTCTCCATGCATGATGCATTCAGATGGATCGGTAATCAATCGTTTCTTGACGTCTTCCGAGGCTTCTCTTTCTTCTTTCTCTCTTCTTCCTCAATTGCCTAGCGCCTTCATGGTCCATGCCCTGCTCCCAGCGCAACCGCCTTGCAGCCATCTCTCGCGCGCGCCCTGGCCTTCTTCTCTCCTGCAACACCGCATTGATCATCTCCCTTCTTCCTCCTCCAAGCCCTATCACCGCCCCACTCTGCTCCTTTCCTAGCGCGCGAGGGATCCAGATACGCAGGCAACAAGGTGGTGGTGGCGGTTGATACCTGCGTCAGCGACCGCGACGAAGATGACGTCGGGAGGGAGAGCGATGGAGTTCACAAAGACTTGGTCTCTGGTCGAGCCAATTGATGGGCAAAAGGGTGAATTCACACCAAGTAATGGGAGGGGAGGCAGAAGCGATGTGCTGCTAATGAACCAAAAAAAAGTCACCACGTTCGCTCTCAAAGGCTATGAATTCTCACGTTAATCGGTGGAAAAGAGAAAGATCTACATCGTCGATCGTAATAGATTGAAACAAATATAGCCGTGTAAATACGCGATTTGCGTGTCACCCAGCTAGTTTCGATAATATTAAAGTAAACCAGAATTTTATTATAGTTTATATACATATAACGGACATATTTTGATGGTATATACCAATTTTGAGAGATCGGCTTCTCTGTTCTGCTGCTTGCTGCGGCCAGGGTCCAGCTGCTAGCTTAAATTAGGAGTTTGTGATTTAGTGTACTAGTACAGCACCCTAAAGTTTGATGCATGCTGCTGCTACTAGTAGTGTCATGATATAGCTTTGTTTAGGGAATTAGGGTTGCAGATGGTGAGTATAGTTGATCAATCATTTTGACAAGACGGTGCGCGCCCTTCTCGAGGAGCACCTCTAAACAAACTACTTTGACATGATGGGTGTCCCAAAAGCCTAGGTTTGACAGGATCGAAGACAAGTTTAGTAGTAGTCGTATTAATCCGGACATCACTGGCACAGCACCAGGACTACTTTTTTTCAAGAGTACAAGTGACGTACACCCTACACTCTGCTCACACCACGAGTTTTTATCCCTGCTCGCATGTTTGCCGGAACGAAATAGCGAAAATTACACTCGTCATGTGGTGTTTATAAAATGGAGCCACCACCGTATTGACATCGTGTGGGATTTACCAATAAGTGATACGTACCTTTATCACACGACTATCGTACGGTGCTTCTCTGTTCTGCGCTGCAAGGCAACTCGAACTCGTGGTCCGATTTTACGGAGAAACAAAAAAGCGCCAGAAGACCTCAAATTACCGTTAAACTTACACTTTATTTTGTTGGTAAACTTTTGGGAATTAACATTGTTTCCCTAAATAAAACAAATAAAAATAAGGTGACCAACTAATGTGCATGAATGCATCATCCTCTATATCAAAAAGAGAGAGAGAAGAAACTACGATCATGTACTAGTAAATAAGTGTACATTAATTTGTAGTGTTCATTTATTCATAATTTTTTAATTTGTACTATTTTATCGTCATTACTAATCTTCTCACTAATATTCCATCTATTCCATTTGTTACAAGCTATATCTCCACCGGCGCTTCTAGAACACTTCTACGATGAGAACCACCGGTGCAAGTTGTGGATCGCCGGTGACACGGATGGCCCTCTGCCCCTGTTGCTTCGGTCGGGGAGGGATTACTGGGAGCTGGACGGTCGCTACGTCCCAATCCTCTGGGACACGGGCTTGTTGCCCCTTGCGAGGCTGCTCTCCGTCGTACTCTAGTTCACCCTAGAAGCCAGTCTACTGTCGGCACTTGTCGACAGGTGGAGGCCCTGAAAGCATCTAGGCCCCTAAAAATTGTTTTGGTAATTAATGACAATATGCGAATATGGGACTAACATGTTTATTGAGTATTTACAAGGTTAAGTCCCAGTAATGAATATGACAATCTGGAGATGCATGCAAAAGGTGAACATGAAGATCAATATGGTTCAAAGACAAGGTACATGTAGTCTAGGATCCTTTTTTGTTTTACCAGTCTTAGGAGAAAAGGATTGAAGACCAAATTTTAGATTAAATATCGTACTATTAAGAGGGATCATGACTAGTAGCTTGATAGCATGTTCTTGTGCTATTTGGATCAATATAGGATTATGTATGCACTTAGAATTTATTTTAAAAGCCAACTTTGTATTTCTCAAGAAAATTAGTAGTACCGACGTGTTGTCGGTGGTACTACGCACAATGACATATGATGACCGGATGGTGATGTGGTACTCTTCGCAACTCGTCGCATCAAGATTAGTTGGCGGTATGTATTTTACAAAGTGACACCTTTTTGGAGCTCAAGTGCTCCCATGGAAAACGGTAGTAGCGGAGATTACATGGCGGAACTATCGCATAGAGATATGACCATATATCCCTTGGCGGTACTATCGGTGAACGTTCAGACCGTCCAAACGCATGATCCAATCATGCGGTTAAGACCTGTGGTCTGAACGCTCATTGAATCTGAGCCGTCCACGTGTGCAGTCTGGTCGGGACTAAGTGGTTTGGTCGCTCTTGAGAAATGGTAGTACCATAGCTTATTTGGCGGAACTACCACGTCGCGGTAGTACCACAAGTTACTTGGCGGAACTGCTGCAACCCGGTGTAACCAATTTAGTAGCGGTATGTTATTTCCAGTGAGTGCCGTTTTTGGACCTCAAGTGGAACGGTAGTACCGCTCTTAAGTTTCGGTATGACCGTTCAGCGGAACTACCGCATATTCCATGGCGGTAGTACTGCGCCGAATTTCCAACGGCTATTTCAGAGGCAGTTAATGTAGGGATATGGGTAGGCTATGATAGCAACAAATCAAAATTTCTACCGCGTAAACTAGGAAGCCAAGCAACTAGATGATCACAGATCGTTACCACCAGACGCGCAGAGCAGCGGAAGAAGAGTTGGAGTAGCCTGGTCCAACATAGAGCGCGTCAATGTAGTGGTCGTAATCGATCGTCCAGCGTCGTTGCGAGTCGATCGTCTCCTCCAGCAACCTCTATAGTTTCTTATAAAGATCGCAGATCGTCCTCAAGTGCAACAGCAACCGCAATAGTGCCTCTACGGTATCCACACGTCCAGGGAAGGAACAACCGTACGCCGGTGTGCTAGCACCAAGTCGCACGACAGAGCTCTTAGGAAGATGATGGCTAGGGTTTCGGTGGAACAACTCAACTCATGACTTTCATATGTCTTATCTGTTACGTTAACCCCCTTCTCCCAACAGCCTCATGCACCTCCTTATATAGTGCCCATGACGGATCCTATCCGAACATGTTTTGTTCCAACCCATTAAGTGTGTGACCCTGTAGGTTCATGCATAATCGGTTGTGACTCGGAAACCCTTTCCGACCACGAGTTGTTAACGGTTCCAAGCAGGACATAACGATTCCCAAATACACAAAAATTATATCGGACGAACCTTAATGCAATATGATCTACGACCAGGTCCATATCACTAATGACCAGCTCGTATCTCTATACGACCAGTTCATATTTGGTCTCGACCAATTCGTAACTCTTTACGACCAGGTTTCGACCACTTAGTGACCATATTTGACCAATTTACGACCAGCTCGCATCTCCATATGACTAGTCTGTATCTGATCGAACTGAAAGACCTTCTCGTGTATTCTCCCTTTATCTCACGATGTCTGGTTGAACTCTAGGTGAGATGTTGTGTCATCCATGGACTGTTCAATACTTTCTCGATCGAGTGTCGGATAACTTCACGTGGTCGAACACTTCGACCACTAGTGGCATGGCCATGCACTTACTTTATTCGACCACAACAAGGGGCCTAGAGACATCTCTCCTGTTATGTTAGGAGGGGCAAATCTCATATCTGACCAGTCGCATTCCTCCGCATGTTTCATAGAATAGCCGAAAGCTACCTTTATAACTGCCCAGTTACGAGTAGCGATTGGCAACCCCTAAGACTGCTATTACACATGTAGGAAACCATGCTGATCTCAGGTCTAAGGATTATACATCATCATTGCTTGAGACCAACTAACGACACATAGAATCATAACAATCTCAATAATGTCTCAAGGTGGGTCAATCCAACCCCATGTTCTCTAACATGTGTTCACATTATTGATTCGATATCCTTATACCTATGACCGGTGAAACATGGTCATCAATCAATACAAATGTGCTGATCGATAGAGTTACTAGTGTTCCGACCATTGACATCCGACCAGGGATTCATTTAGAACGACATCATATAAGTTAAAAGAGTTTCACCAACAAGTCACATACTTGTTAATCTTCATAACCAATGATTCATTCAAGGAACATGATAACATATTATCCAATATTACGAATATAATGAAATATAATAATCTCTATGATTGCCTCTAGGGCATATTTCCAACAGTTAATGCCTCTGCGCTAGCTGTTACTGTGCACTTTTGGAGGTGCGGTAATACCGACCATTGCATGGTGGTACTACCGCTTGTGCTGATTTTTTTTCTGTAATTTGCCTCCAACGGTCGTATTTGTTTTTTTTGGGGAGGGGGGTATAAATACCCCTCCACCTACTTAAGAACAGAGTGAGAGACTTCATTTAACATCCTTTGAGCCTTGAGCATCCTCTCTACACCTCCAATACACTTGTTGCATTCATTGTAAGGTGGTTGAGCCAAATTCAAGTGCATTCATTCTAGATTGATTCTTTGCACTTGATTGTTGTCAAGCGAAGATTGTGTTTCATTACTCTTGGTGTTTGCCAACACCTAGACAGCTTGGCGTGAGTTCACACGGTGATCTCTTCAAGGAGATTGTGAAGAGGCTTGGTGCCAAATTGTGAGTGGTTTGGTGTTCACCATCTCTAGAGCGGAGGAAGAACAACCAATAGTAATCGAGGGAAGGCTTAATTTGTGGAGCCGTCTTGATTAGTTCAAGCTTCCTCAACATGGACTAGTGAAGACCGACAAGTCTTCGATACCACGAGAAAAACTTTATTGTCTTCATTGTGGTTTATTCTTGTCTTTACTACTTCCGCATTTACATTTCTAGCAATTTACTTATGTAAAATTGCTTAGCTAGAATTGTATCTAGTTTAGACATACTCCATAATTGTCTTAGATTATTAATTAGTCAAAACTCTAGTCGGTTATCCTTGATCCTACAGGCCCGAGACGCACACCTTTCACTTTCAGTGGGGTGAGATGATAGCCACTCTCCAGGACGTCTCGTTCTTGACCGGTTTCCCGATCTAGGGTAAGCCACTTGTTCCAGGTCGTCCACCAACGGACTGGAAGGTCGGGCTAGAGCATCGGTTCGGCATAGCTATTCTGGAGCGTGCACGTGGCGTCCCCCGGAGTTGGCTGAGACATTTCAGTCAATGCCCGCGTGATGCACCTGATGAGGTCATTAGGACACACCTTGTTGCTTACCTGATTCACCTCTTTGGTTGGGTCCTATTTCCAACCACACAGGGCGATTGGTGCTACCCCAGCTTCGTCCGCGTCGCCGAGTCTTTGGCTAACGTAGAGGCTGAGACGATGCCTCAGTACAGTTGGAGATCAGCCGTCCTTTGTGTCATATACCGGGGGTTGTGTGAGGCTTCGCAGCGCGGCATGGGTGCTACCCCCAACCTGACCGTCTGCTACGTGCTCCTGTAGCTGTGAAGTTAGGAGCAATTCCTTGTTGAGCGGCCGACCTTCGAGATAGTAGTGCAACCGTACACCGAGTTGGACGACCCGGTAGACGGGCCCACTATGGGCTTCCGGTGGGCTACTGCCCATCTACGCTGGGCCAAGGACAGATCGACAAGATCCCACCACTCAGAGGCTGGCCCATTGAGCTGCTGAGAGGCAAATAAGACTCTCTCACGATCTGTACACTGAATCATATCTAGCTTCCTGCTAACTGCTTTGAGCCAATCATCAGCTTCCAATGGCTCAGTGCTGCTAGAGAAAGTGGGTGGTCTCATCCTCATAAACTCAGAGATGTTGGCCCTTGGAGGAGGTTTATCTGTACCATGGTCAAATCAGTAATGCACTGTCAAAACAGCATTTTCTAGCAAAGTAAAGTTGGAAGAGAAATGATAGATGTATCTCAACTTCTATTTTACTTTGTACTGCATTACCATAGTTTTACAAATAAAACATTAGCAAAACAAAAGTGCAAAAGACAATGAAAGCAAAGCAAACAGAGAACCAAATCACTAAATGAATCTGATAAGCAACTGGATCAGGTAAAAAAAACTTGGTCCCACAACAGTTGTAGAAAATGATCTGATTTCACTTTCACCACAAGCACATGCACCAGTATCCATCAGTCTAGAAAATGATCTTGGTCATACAGAAACTAAATGATCAATATATGTTTGAACTAATTAAATTTCTAAAGCCCTCACAAGGCACTGGTGTCAAATAGATGTGCAAAAAATTTGGTGATAGTACAAAATCCACTAAAATCATCACGTTTAGGTTTTTCTGATATCAAAGGCAGTGCAAATCACGATGATTTAGATGAGATAAGAGAGCATTTACAGTCACTATACGAACAACCCCTCCGCTGGCACCATCACGGGCCATAGCAAGGGAAACCACCTTCACCACAAACTTCTGCAAAGATGAGCATAAAAAACCATGTTAGGAAATGCATCAGAAGTGCACATGCGCAAGACTATGAAGGGAGCATCTGAGTAACCAAAAATGATGTATGCGCTCTATGATCCTGGAGTCTGGACTTTGTAATTAATGTTTTGAGCTATTTTCTCAATCATGGTAAAATTGTGACCAAATAAAATAAACAGCTAAAGGTACACTTCATTTTCCCTCACAAAAGCCATGAATAAGGTACTTTCTATTCTTGTAACATGTTCTGGACATGGATAACACATATCAGAAAGAAATGTCATGACTTCATGAAGGTGAATGAACAACAGCGTTAACATTCTTGTGTTCTGGAATGGTACAAAAACATACCATGTTTTGGTAAGCCAACAACCTAATTAAGTTGGCTGCAACTTTCATAGTACCTGGTTGCCCAAGCTGAATTCTGCACATGGCAGACAACTTTAGCATAAGCAATCTTGCATGTCAAATATTTCAAGTAACTATAGAACATTGCATTAGATTAGTGGCGAACGGAGAAGGAGGACAAGGGAGGTGGAGAGGAAGGAGCAAGGAGGAGGAGAAGGGTGACCCGCTGCACGACGTAAGGCGCTTAGGGCAGGGGAAGCACGGATGCGATGGGAAGAGACCTGCGGGAGCATATCTGCGGCGGATAGAGAGGGAGGAGACGGGAAGCAGAGGGGAAGGAGCAAGGAGGAGGAGAAGGGCGATGTGGTGGTGGAGGGAGAGCCGGGGGGAGGGGAACAGGAGGTGGAAAGGAGGATACGGATTTGCCAGGGATGAGAGAGGAGGGAGGGCGCCAGCACGCCTCTCTCCCGCATGCCTCTGGCGGCGTGGGCCTACAGCAACGCGATCGAATTCACACATCATCGTTTGGCAGGCAACGGAGAGGCCAAAAGAACGGCGGGGGAAGAAAGGGGAGGCCGTTGGAGTGCTCAAGTGGAGAGGAATCGAAGCAATACTCACCGGGGAAAGGACGGTGGTCTGGATGGCGAGTGGCGGCCGGACCCGAGGAAGATGGTGGTGTGACGTCGACCTGTGGAGGAAAAGAGAAATCGTTTGAGGGCTTTCGCTCGTGGTGCTACAGAACGCGACACGACACGGAAGAGAGTGGGAGGTGTTCGTCGGAACGATGGGAACGTCGAGGCGATGGCCAGGCTTTTCGGAGTGACGTAGCACGCACCGGAGGCCTCCTTTTCTTCCATCTTTTAATGTTAGTAATTGGTATTACGTGACTTGATTTGAAAATTTCTTTGAAAAATGATATCCTGGCAAGGTCATCACACTTAACTGAGCGGGAAGGAAGTCGTCACAAGAGATTCAATCACACTGGAGTATGGCTGCGTTGAGGCGATGTTGGAGGAGACTGCACACACACCGTCAATGCTATTCCACCACTTCCCCACCGAAAAATCAACTTCGCCTCTGACGCCATGACCGCCATGTTGTCCCCATCATTACTCTCCCCGCTTGGCCACGACTACTCCATCTCCATCACGATCGGCTTCCTCGTCCTCTTTGCCTCTCCGGTGCCATGACACCCGCCTCCAGCTCCAAGCCTCCAACCACCTATCCATCACCGTTCCGCACGTGTTCTTCTTCGCTGATGGGTTCAAGTCCCCTAACGCCTACTCCTTGACCGTCGCGTTCGCTAACTCCCGCACATCGGGCTTGGTCCCATGACCATCGAGCCGTACCCCAAGGTCCCGTTCTTTAGGGCCGCTGTGGGCACCGAGGCCGACGCCATGTGCTACATCTACTCTGCGAGTACAAGGACTGTAATATGTTGTTCCAGGATCGAGCTCGCTGGCTCTGACTGCTCCCAAATTCGACCACCAGCCACCATCATTTCCTACAAATCCATCCCCAAATCTGGAGTTTTGAGGCAGCGGCGATTTGGATTTGGAAGTTAGAGGAGAAGAGGGAAGTTTTGGGCACGGAGAGGAGGAGAGCAGGGCTTCAAAAGGCGCTCATGCATGGCTGCAACCATGGAGGAGCAGAGAGGGAGAAGTGGAGGATGAAGAGGAAGAAGAAGAGAAAAGTATGACGGGTGGGCCATTGTATATTTTATTTATTAGGATTTTTTGGGATTTATTTGGATATTTTATTTATTAGGATGACGAGGATGATAGAGGATGACAGGTGGGCCATTATATACCACCAAAATGTCTAGTTCATTGGCAATATACCACTTCTGTCTCCCATCTCGTTACTACTCTACATTAGCCCTTCTATTTCTCCTCCTCTCCTTTTCCACCAAATTGGTGCCCCAAACTCCATTGTTCCTTCTATTCCTCCTCCATTTCCTCCTAATTGGTGCCCTCCGATCTGCCTCGTCGACTGCATCAACCACCCACACAGGCCGTCTTGAGGTCATCAACATCATGCTCTGATAGAAGTGCCCCGAGTGCAGTACTTGAGCTCATCATGGCGAGCAACAAGATGAGTGTCGATGTAATAGCAAGGTTGCCCAAAACCAAACCGCCGAAAGCGATCCTATGTCTCCATGCATGATGCATTCAGATGGATCAATAATCAATTGTTTCTTGACGTCTTTCAGGGCCAGTAAAATAGGAAAAACCATTAGGTTTTAATTTCCTGACGGTTACCCGTCAGGCAAAACCTCGCAGCACTAGCTGGAGAGGAAAATTCAATTTGGTGACAGAGTACCCGCCAGAAAATTAAACTGACTCAGTATTGCCGTCGTCAAAACATGCATGGCTGCAATCATGTAGGAGCAGAGAGGGAGAAGTGGAGGATGAAGAGGAAGAAGAAGAGAAAAGGATGACGGGTGGGCCATTGTATATTTTATTTATTAGGATGTTTTTGGGATTTATTTGGATATTTTATTTATTAGGATGACAGGGATGATAGAGGATGATGGGTGGGCCATTATATACCACCAAAATGTCCAGTTCATTGGCAATATACCACTTCCGTCTCCCATCTCGTTACTACTCTGCATTAGCCCTTCTATTTTTCCTCCTCCCCTTTTCCCCCAAATTGGTGCCCCAAACTCCATTGTTCCTTCTGTTCCTCCTCCATTTCCTCCTAATTGGTGCCCTCCGATCTGCCTCGTCGACCAGACCGTCACCGCCACGCAGGCCCGTGCCGAGGTCATCGACATCGTGCTCTAATAGAAGTGCCCCGAGGTCTGGTACTTCGAGGTCATCATGGCAGGCAACAAGATGAGTGTCGGCAGCAACAACAAGGTTGCCCAGCGCCAAACCGCTGCCGAGCAGTCCTATGTCTCCATGCATGATGCATTCAGATGGATCAATAATCAATCGTTTCTTGACGTCTTTTAGGGCTTCACTTTCTTCTTTCTCTCTTCTTGCTCCATTGCTCAGCGCCTTGATGGTCCATGCCCAGATGCCCTACTCCCAGCGCAACCGCCCTGTAGCCATCTCTCGCGCGCGGCCTAGCCTTCTTCTCTCTTGTAGCTAGCACCGCATCGGCCATCTCTCTTCTTCCTACTCCAAGCCCTATCACCGCCCCGCTCTGCTCCCTTCCTAGCGCGAGGGATCCAGATATGCAGGCAAGAAGGTGGTGGTGGCGGTTGATACCCGCGTCAATGACTACGGCGAAGATGCGGTCGGGAGGGAGAGCGATGGTATGTTTGGATCCTAGGCAAAATAAATTCTAGCCTTGCTCGGCTAGGCTGGGTGTTTGGTATTACCGAAAAAAACTGGCTTTTGGAGGCTAGCTAGTCTTGTTGGGCCAGGATAACCTTGCTCATTAGGGAGAGCCGAATCGGCTCGCATCGTGCGAAAAAATCGAGATGAGGACAAAGTGAACTCCTCCAAAATCATTGACATCACCTACCGCAACTCAATCACCCTAATTTCGTTTGCCTCACCACCCTCTTCCTCCACCTTCCCCCGAATTCTTCTCCTCCCCTCACTGGAATATCCAAACTCCTGTCATCCCTCCACAACCACTCACTCCATAAATCGAGTAGTCCGTTCACATAATCTTTCACATCGGTTCTTCTTTGCCTTTGCTCTCCAAGATTGTTGCCGGAGGCAATATTGATTGCAACAACTCACCTGGATCTGCAGCTTCTGCTAGGCCACCACTCCATTCTCCTTTTTCAGGTATGCATAGATTACTTTCTTGCCCTCAATAGTCAGTTCTGTTAGTGTTGACTAGCCAGTAAACCTTGCTATCAAAAGTCAAGTTACCAAACAGCTCGCCAAGGCAATAGTGGCAAAGCTTAAATGGTGGGTGTCCCAAAAGCCTAGGTTTGACAGGATCGAAGACATGTTTATTGTTTAGTAGTAGCAGTATCGACACGGACAACATGGACAACACTAGCACAGGACTAGGACTACTTGCTAGCAGCAGTCCCTACTTATGTTAGCACCACTTGTCTTTCTTTCCAAAGCTGGTGTGCACGACTGCCAATTTTCGTAAGCTACTACAACGCTCCTGCTTCGTTGTTTTCGTGTGCCGGTGGGGCAGGGGTGAAAACTAATCGAATACACGAATCTAATAATGGATTTTTGGCTGAAATGACGATTTTTTGTTTGGTATTTACAAAAATGGTAATCGCCGAACGGTATTTATAAAAATAGCCGTATGTCCGGTCGCCATGTCGCCCGTTTCCGCACGGGGGCCGTATGGTGGTGTTGCCGCACGGTCGCCGTGCGATGAGTTTTTTTCTTTTGTTTTTTTTAAAAGCCCGCGTTGTGAGTTTTTTATATATTTTTTAAAAAACACGGCCATACGACCACCGTCTTGACTGACAGACACTATAACTTTTCTCTCTCTTTTTTTAAAATCATTTAAATATATTTTTTGTATGAATTTTTAAATATAGAAAATAAGCTACAAAAATTATTAAATGTTTTTTTTAAAATATATATATATATCAAACTCATCGCCCGGGTTTTTTTAAAAAATAAAAAACTCACCACACGGCGCCGTCTTGGCGACGGCGACGGCATGGTAAGCGAGCCCTACTGCCACGGCCACCGCATCTGACAGTGCTCTTTTGCTATCTGGATTCGATCGCCATTTACGCAAATACCAAACGAAAACTCGCCATTTCAGCCAAAAATTCTCTAATAATGGCGAAACCATCTTCGTATTTTTCAAACAAATACGAATTCGAATATGCTGAAATACAAATCGAATGTCATAACGAATATAAATTCGAATTGAATATCTACTCAATTCCGTCGGATCCGGATATCGCAATAACTTATGTAATGTGAAGATATTAGCGGCGCTTTATCCTGGTACAATCACACTTAATCATTATAATCTATTTATTTCACATAATTGAACATGAATTCACATTGAATTAGAAAAAAAACATCCAACTAATTAGTCATACTGCAATAAAATTCTTATTTTACTTCATCGAATTTGAATACAAATAGTTCAGATAAAATAACAATTCGGATGGAAAAATTACATACCATATTTGCATCCATATTTTTTATGCGAATTCAAATTCAAATACGAATACGAATATGAGAGAGATTGTTATTCGGATGGGAAAATCTATACCGTATCAGTATCCTATCGAATACGGTAGTTGAATAATACAAATAATTTGTATCTGTTTTTCATGCCTACCAGTGGGTGTGCTTATTTCCTCGCCCCTAATTTGCTCTGAAAAAATAGCTGCCAATAATCAAATACGCTACATGGAAAAATTACACGAAAATATATGAAAGTGGTTATCTGTGTCTAACGTCTATGTAAAAAATAGAGCTTGACTTTGTTTTTTCTTAGGAAAATTCTGTTCTATATATGTTACTGGTTATTTTGCGGTTTTGTATTACACCACGGTTTTTCGTATAATTGGTACTACATCACTTGATTCAAAAATTTCTTTAAAAATGATATTCTGAAAAAGTCAATAAACGTTGACTGGACGGAAAGGACTTTTTTGCCCTTCCATATATGTCGAATTTTCAAACAGATGCCGTCACAAAAGATTCAATCACACTAAGGAGTATTGTGATCAAACTAAAACAAAAAAGGAAAGGAGTATTGTGATCAAACTAAAACAAAAAAAGGAGTAATATTTTTTGTGGCATCTGATTGATAATCAACATATTTGGAAGGGCAAAACAGTCTTTTTCGCTTAGTCAACAGGTATTGACTTGTCATAATGGCATTTTCCAAAGAAATTTCTGAATCAAGTGGCATAGTACCCAATTATGAAAAAAGTAGTGGCATAATCCAAAATTGTAAAATAACTGGTAGCATAAACCAAAATGTTCCTTTTTCTTAGGGTGCTTACGTACAGATCGAGCTTGATTTCTTTTACGTGGGCTTGTTTCCCCAGACCTCTCCACCTTGCCACTGCAGGCCCGACTTAAATGGCCGTGTCGACTCGGCCCAACCCAGCCAGGCTCCAACTAGTGCTCAGCTTAATTTGCCCAAGTTTCTATTTTTTTAGACTACTATTTGCCCAATATGAGAGCGGCTGATTAGCTACGCCATTTTGTGTTCTGTGTCTGTTTCGTTTCACATGGAAAGATAAACCGATAAACTTTTACAATCCAATCCAATCCAATGGCATTCGGTCACGAACCTATCGATGTACAATTTTTCAGACATACTCCTTTTTATATGCGAATAAGAAGGTTTTTACAAAATATGCTAAAAACTATGGACTATCTAAATTTTTCGTATGGTTCGCATTGGAGTATCTTATAATTAGTATATGAGTATACAAAAAGTGATAAATGAGTATGTCAAATTCTTTTAGGTGGTATATTAGAGGTGGGAATAACTACTCCCGGGAGTAGGAAGTGTGTGTGTGTATATATATACACACACACACACACACACACACACACACACACACTAGTAGGATGCCCGTGCGTTGCAACAGAACTCCAAATCTTACAGAAATATGCTAGTTTTTGCACAACATGCATTGTTTTGATCACTTAGGCAGACCTGAGTTACACAAACTTTGAGCTCTGAATATTTGTAAATCGCTAATGGCCATCCAAAATAGTTGGAATAATGTGAAATCTCCTATAATCAGTACTAAACAGTAGAACAATTCCATTCGAGAAGTTCACATGAATAGTGTTAACGCTAGAGGTGAAACGTTAAGCCCCCCGCTAACATTGAATAGGCTCTGAATAATTGATTATTTGCCACTGCAAGGGTTACATGTTGGTCCCGGGACCACATATCATACTTATAATAGTAGCAAATAATCAATTACGTATGTTTGGGTAGTGGCAAATAATTGAATCTACATGTTATGGGTATGATATAGTCCTTTTTTATAAGCTTTTTACACATGATTATGTTGGAAAAATATGACAATTAACAACTCTGAAATATTCTAAATGAACAGTTACTACTGGAAATTATTTGCACATTACAAAACATACTGAGCCTACCTGCAATATAAAGAAAATAGCAAATAAACATCTGATACTTTATTAGGCTGCCAACGACCTTATACAACAAGTGATCTGAAGTTATTGTGTTAACAAGCTGCCGACTAAGAAAACGCCCATACGAAAACAACATTGCTGTGAAAAAGAAGTGCCTGCGAAGAAAAGATAAGAATTGTTCATAAAAAGAGAAAAATATATACTTTTTAAACAACACTACATTGGTGACAGCTACAAGTTTGACAATTTTCCAATTCAAACCATATTACAGACAAAATGGTCCAAAGCATACCAATTCAGCATCCTGAACCTCGGCAGTTGTTTCTCTTCACTGGATTTTCTCAGTAGGTTAAGAAGCTCTCTTGACATGAATATTTGAGTCACAACCACCATGGCCCAGATATACAGATGACCCATACAAAGCCTTCAATCTCCATACTGTAGAATATGTACGGATAAGCATTGACATATACTTGTTCTGATCATTGAAAAGCAAAGCTGGACAATTGGCTCTATTCCCATCTGTGGTAACTTGAAGAAAAAAAAATGATTAGCTCAAAAAAAGCATGTCGATTGTCAACACAAAACAGTTTGTTGCTCTAGCTTTGCACTATGCTCCCATGTTAGTACACAACAAATACTCCAATACTCTATTAGCAAACCAAATAAATGAATGGAATGGATAAATAAACAGAAGAAGTACAATACAATCAATTTTTTATGCACGTGACAAACACCTTTTATGCCATCCACTACTCATCCTACACGTGCAAGTGTTGAGCAAGCATGGTGTTGAGAAGTTAAAAATTGATAAAGTGGAGGAAGGTTTTCAAAAAAATGTAACTAAAATTTGTTTGTAGCCATCCCAATAAAAAATAATTAAATTTGCAAAAGAAATAACTATCAACTAATTCCTCTCAACAACAACGGCTCGCCCAACCGCAGACATGCACACTTGGGGTGCGAATGCAACACATACTGGGAATCTAAAGAGTTTGTCTATTTGCAAAAACATGGAAACTAAACAAGAATCGTATGGAACAAAATTCCAAAAAAAATGACATGAGGAAATAACTAACCTCAGTAGAACGTCTTCGATGTAACACGTCCTACATGAGAAGCAGAAACATCCCTAGAGCTTGTCCCCTTTTGCATTGCTGCTACTGAACCTATAAAGCCATAGTAGTCAAGTTACACCAGAATCAATCACAAAAGATAATTGTAGGCTATAGCAGGTAAAACACAGAGGACACATGAGCTGTAATGGAGTCTTGACTGTAAATTAAACTCAGAGGATCCGATCTTGAAGATCGGTGATGATGTTGGATACCAAAGATGTTAACTTCTTCCCAGTTTCCCCAGCCATGCTTTTGAGAGAAGACAAGTCCTGAGATGCCTGCGGAGCAACAAAGCATCAACACAAGTCCATCAAGGAAACCAGCCATGCTATACCACTCAAATGTTACCTGGAATGAGATTCGGTTGATCAAATCAGAAGCACTCAGATCCAGATTAGAATTATTCGCTGGACGGCCAAATAGGTCAACACTTGAAATGGCAGAGGATCCCTGCAACAAGGTAAAGGCGAGGAGAATGTAAGATTCCACATAGTACCGATCAATCCAGGGGTTTCAAAGGAGCGAGCCATCTTAATAAAACACTGCACCATGGTAAGTTTTTTTTTTCAAGGGACCATGGTAAGTTAGTGATCCCTATATTTTTTTTAAGGGACCATGGTAAGTTAGTGATCCCTGTATAAACACTGAACTGGACCTATGCGCACACCAAGGGTTGGGCTATGCCAGAAAAACCTAGCTCAAAACTGACCCTCAGTCATGACAAAACTACAGACACAGCTTGAGCATTGCTTATTCAGTTAGGCCGTTGGGTCTGTTCGTGATAAAATACATATAAACAAATTACTTAAGATATATGCAAGTAATGAAAAATATGTGGTTTTCATGGTTAGGCTTTGGCCAAGGAAGGGTCCATCCTGACCTTCAGAAAAGGGTAGCCCAAACTTGAAAAATGTAGGGCCAGACCCATTGCATTGGAGCTTGCTCTAAATAAGATAAGGGATAAGTTTATTAACACCACAGCAATGAGGCAGTGATATACTTACAGAAAACTTTTGGAGGGAGACTTGAGCCTCCTTTTTGAAACTGGCCTGATCACCAAAAAACTGAGATGATGAAATCGATTTCGCATTTGAGAACTTCTGTCTTGCTTCACTGCTTTCATCTACCTGTAGACCATTGCAATTGATTATTGCAGACTGCTTGGAAGTTGGATAAAAACAAGGCTGTACTTCACTATCTACGTTTGTATCAGGTTTCTCATTTCCAGAGGGAATGAACTCACATGCTTTGTTATGCATAGATGAATTATAGAAATCAGTGTAAGAATTTAAACAACATAATTTGAAGGAGCCATGGTATGGTATGGTTTAGTTACATGCTTACACGTAATGGTAACGAATTGTCTGTCAACAAAAGGCTTTGTTCAGAGTAACCATGCCCAGACTAATAAAAGCCAACAATTTGGGCATTTTTAAAATAGAGCAGCCTCGATGACCTATGACATCCAATCTACAAGCAGATATGCAGTGAACATTTTACCATCCTGTCACAGGCGTAGGCCCTAGGCCAACCGGCAGTAGCTCTGTGAGTTGCTCCTTGATGCCTCCTCGGCTTCTCTTTAGTGGGGAGTGAAAAATCCTGGAAAAATTATAGTTGTCATCAATATCAATGAGAAGGAACTGCATTCCATGACATACTAAGTGCATTAAACCTACCTTTGCAATTACATGAACAAGATCATCTGGGAGAACAACGAGAGTATCCACAAAAGCTCCTAGTGATACATTGGCACCGTCCTTCCCGTTTGCGACCTTCCTTGCTTTCTTTAGCACAACACCTACTCACGCATGGGCACTCGGAGGAAATACAAAAATACTACGCATCAGTGTACTTTCACTAAAGTCGATGTACATAGAGGCATGGTCATTTCTATTTTCAAACTCCTTTGCTGCTACTCCTAATTTTCCAACTAACATGTGAAACGAAAATAGGTAATCCTGCTAGATGTATTGATTTTCCTTTTATGTCCAAAGGTTTTTAAGATCATCTTAATGGAGGATTATTTGGCGAACAACTAAGTGCATCATCAGAATAAAACAATTCTTAGCCTGAACAACTAAATGCACCATCAAATTACTAACTGAGCTCATGACATATCACCTCAATCTGTTCTGTAAATCAAATCATAAAGGATGACCAAGGAAACATGATGGTTACCCATGGAGCCGAGATCAGAATTTGATGTCACTACTACAAAACAGGCTATAGTAGACGCCCATCACGAGCGGTTCCTTTGGAACCGCTCGTGTTGGGTCGATCCAACTCCGCAATGGCGGCGGAACAACTATCACGAGACGGTATTTTTAGAACCGTGCGTGATGATCATCTATCACGACGGTTGAGAAATAGAACCGTCAGGAATTATCCTGACGGTTCTATTCACAAACCGTCGTGATAATCTAATCACGAGCGGTTTTACGTTACAGCGAAATGCGTGTAGTATCCTGACGCATTCTTATTTAGAACCGCAGCGATATGAATTATCCTGAGCGGTTCTTATTAAGAACCATCTGTGATATCCCCGCTTTATCGATCCTCTGCCGCGATCAAGCGTCAGTGTCCACTACCGCGATGGGCCGCCGCTCTGCCATTGCCGCGATGGAGCAACCCGGCCGCCCCAGTCATTGGCTCCGATCAACATACCTACACACTTGAAGCTGATGGGATGAGGAGCTCTTACTATGGGCAAATAGATATAGTAACTTCACCTCCAAACTTTTTTTCATTTTGGAATTTTCATATATATAGCCAAACAACGTGGCGATTAAACTACAAAAAGATTAAAAACTAGAAACCTATCTAGTGGCGGAGGTAGGCTGCTATCTCCGTCTTCAATACTTCGTAGGTGGCGGCATCGGGGGCGGACAGTTCATGACCGAACGAAGCCTGAAATGCGTCCACCCGCTGACGTGCTCGTTCGAGTGTGTCCCGAAGACCATCGGACTATTGAACCAAGAAGAATTGAGCCCATAGGCTCTCTTCTCTTGCTTGAGGGGTCTCGGCCTGGTCGACTCGATCGCCTGCTGCCTCGATTAAGCAGTCCAAGTGACGACAAGCCTCCTGGAGACGTGCAACGTCGTTTTGGAGGACCACGTTGACGACACGGTAAACTCACCGAAAGTGGGAGATCACCCGGAAGACACGGCAGAGGAGAATGTCAAGACGGCGGAAGGTGGCCGTCACCCGCTCCGGCAAATTCTCGGACAGATCAGGAGTGAAGACATTGTTGAAATAGTGTTCTTCCGCAGCACGATTCAACGTACAACGAGAGAGGTCTTGCGTCAAAGTCTTGCTGCTGAAGAGGAGGCGCCATTTACTGTTTTTGTGGAGAAAGGGGATCAAGGAGGTTGTGTGAAATACATTGTAGAAGGGACACATCTATATATAGAACAAGTTCTAAAGCGGAGCAGGAGGCGAAGAGATATTTGGGGAGGCATGGCGGCGTTGGAAAATGAAGAGATGAAGCCGCGCCGTGTGATCGTGAGACGAAGAGACACATACAGGAAAATGAAGAAGAAGAGACACACGGAAAATGAAGAGTTATCACGAGCGGTTCCGTTGTATAACCGTCTCAAAAGGAATCCTGAGCGGTTCTATTTAAAACCGTCGTGATAAATCCATATCACGAGCGGTTGTAGTTAAAAACCGCTCGTGATACGTTCCATATCACGAGCGGTTCTTTTATAGAATCGTGCGTGATATTATCACCTGAGCGGTTCTCGTTAGAAACCGTCGTGATATACTTTTAAAGGCGAAACGCTAGGGTTTTGCTCTCACTTGTCACTTCCTCTCCTGCGCCCTTAGGCTCTCGCCGCGCTCGTTCGCCTCCTCTAGGGTTTAGGGCTGCTTGGTAGTTCACCGCCGACCTCGACCTCGGCGCCGCCGCCCGACCTCGGCGCCCCGACCTCGGCGCCGACCTCGGTGCCGCCGCCCCACCACGGCGCCCCGTTCACCTCCTGGCCAGTAGCCCCGCGTCGCCGCCTCCAGACCTCGGCCGCCGCCCTCCTCCCGTGTGGGCCTCCTCCCTCTGCAGACCGCCTTCTCCCCACGCCTCCTCCTCCTCTGCAGACGGCCTTCTCCCTTGACTGTCCTCCTCCCGTGTCGGCCTCCTCCTTGCACCGTGAGTTCTTGTGCGGCATCCTCTCTGTGAGTATTGCTCCTCTGTGGCGATTCGGCTTTGTTGATCGATGGGCTTTGTTGACATGCTCTGTGATGAACTCGTCTTATCTTGAGATTGAATGTGATAGTTAGTTCATACTTGAGCTCTATTGTATTACTTACTCTTGTCAATATGATCTCTTGTTAATTGGTTACTTTCGGTTGAGCTCATCGTTACTGTTGCAAATTGATCGATGGGCTTTGTTGACATGCTCTGTGATGAACTCGTCTTATCTTGAGATTGAATGTGATAGTTAGTTCATACTTGAGCTCTATTGTATTACTTGCTCTTGTCAATATGATGTCTTTGTTAATTGGTTACTTTCGGTTGAAAGCTAGTTATTCGATTCTTCATGTTGATTCTGTTGAGAGTATTCAGTTTTCGTTGGTAATCTAATGACTAGTTTGTGATTCTTCTAGTAGTCTGTATGAGCTCATTCAACTTTTCATTTGCCATCTTGATCTCTATAGTCAACCTCTGTTTGACTGGAAGTTTAATCTGTTTTTGTTAACAGTTGAGATCATTTGACAGTTAAGCAAAGTATTGTTTAGAGCTGATAGTTTGAATTTATATTATCATATTCATTTAATGAAGAGTATAGACAATAGGATTGAGATGGCAAAGACTTATTCTTTAGCTACTCTCCTTCTGAGAGCACATAATATCATCAATCCAGAAAGAAAGTTTTACTTGATTCTATTTTGTTTCTATGTCTTCATTAAAGGCTAGTCTTCTGTACATGAAGTATTAAACCTTTGCTTAGCATTTTCTTCGTCGATCTCGACACTTGAGTGTACCTTTGCTTCTTGCCAATCCTCCAAGGCAAAAAGCAAATGGTACACTCCAGGTGTCGAGGTCGATAAGTAAACTCGAGCAAAGATAGGCTCGGGCAAAAGATTTGTATCACTAGTTTCTATCTATGCAAAGATCACAAGATCAGTGGGCTTTGTTGACATGCTCTGTGATGAACTCTGTCTTATACTGAGATTGAATGTGATTGTTAGTTCATACTTGAGCTCTATTGTATTACTTACTCTTGTCAATATGATGTAATGTTAATTGGTTACTTTCGGTTGAGCTCATAGTTCTATTGCAAATTGATCAGTTCTATTGACTAGTTTGTGATTCTTCTAGTTATCTCAGTATGAGCTCATTCAACTTTTCATTTGCCATCTTGATCTCTGTAGTCAACCTCTGTTTGACTGGAAGTTTAATCTGTTTTCGTTAACAGTTGAGATCGTTTGACAGTTAAGCAAAGTATTGTTTAGAGCTCATAGTTTGAATTTATATTATCATATTCATTTAATGAAGAGTATAGACAATAGGATTGAGATGGCAAAGACTTGTTCTTTAGCTACTCTCCTTCTGAGAGCACATAATATCATCAATCCAAAAAGAAAGTTTTACTTGATTCTATTTTGTTTCTATGTCTTCATTAAAGGCTAGTCTTCTGTACATGAAGCATTAAACCTTTGCTTAGCATTTTCTTCGTTGATCCTGACACACTTGAGTGTATCTTTACTTCTTGCCAATCCTCCAAGGCAAGAAGCATATGGTACACTCCAGTGTGTCAGGGTCGATGAAGAGTATAGACAATAGGATTGAGATGGCAAAGACTTGTTCTTTAGCTACTCTCCTTCTGAGAGCACATAATAGGAGCAGGGAGGCGGTAAGCCCTACAGGATTAAACCTTTGCTTAGCATTTCCTTCGTCGATCCTAACACACTTGAGTGTACCTTTGTTTCATGCCAGTCCTCCACGGCATGAAATAAATGGCACACTCCAGTGTGTCAGTGTCGATGAAGAGTATAGACAATAGGATTGAGATGGCAAAGACTTGTTCTTTAGCTACTCTCCTTACGAGAGCACATAATAGGAGGCGGAGGCGGCGAGCCCTCTGAGATTAAACCTTTGCTTAGCATTTCCTTCGTCGATCTGACACACTTGAGTGTACCTTTGTTTCATGCAGTCCTCCACGGCATGAAACAAATGGCACACTCGGTGTCGACCTCGATAAGTAGGCTTCCTTAGAGAAGCTAGTGGATTAAGGAATGTTAGTACTCTGTATGAGCTCATTCAACTTTTCATTTGCCATCTTGATCTCTATAGTCAACCTCTGTACTTCTTCACGAGATTAATTGTTTCATATTTATGCTAGAATTATTTATGATTATTTGCTAATATTGCACATGTTGAGCATATTATTAAGTTTAAATGTATATGTTAATTTGGGACACTTGCAATCCATTTTATTGCATATGTAACTTATATAGATAGCAAGTGTTTAGATGGCGGAGGCATGTCTTCTTGCGCCGTCACCGACGCCATTGAGATGGAAGAAGGCGCCGACGAGGTCACGAAACAAACGCCATGAGATGGAAGAGGCGCCGACGAGGCGCCCGTCACCGTCGGCGATAATGACACTAGGCGAGATGGCGGAGGACAATCGAAAATGCCTCTGGTAGCCGACCGTCATCACGGAGGTCGGTGACTTTGGGGTCCCTCTGAGTCCCAAGAGATCGTGGCGAGATTCCTGACTATCTGGGATACTTGCAAGGAACAGTCCTCATCACCACACCAGCGTGGAAGGACTGACGAAAAAAGCGAAGGCGCGCGTGGGCAGAACTTTCGGAGAAGTTCACTATTCGAAGCACATGTGGCACGCGTCGCGACGGACGGCGATGCTCACGATGGGTAAATCGTGGAGGACCTTCAAGAGCATTCTTGTCACGAAACGTGAACACGGTCAAACGCCTTCAAGCGAAGACAAATTCTTGGCGGGAAGCATGGGACACCTTTGTGGCTATGAAAGCGACGGCCGAATTTAAGGAGCAAAGTCGCGGCGCACAAAGCTCTCGGACACGAAACACTCACCCGCCAGACTCGACACTCTGGGTGCGCGGGTAAATCGAGAATGGGCGGCGAGAAGGAGAACCCGTTTCTGATGTCACGACCAGCGTTCCCTAAAATTTGGTTAAGCGAGGGCACAAGTCTCGTCTTGGCGACATCTCCTTCACAAACCCGGCAGACCAGGAAGTGTCCCAACGTGTGGTAAATATGTCGAACTACTAAGTTGTTAATAAGTCCATAACTTCATAGTGCCTATAATAACATGATGACCTCTTGCAGCGTGACTTGACTGCCCAAGCTTCCCAAGGCTCCTTCCATGCAGACAGGGAGAATGATATACTATCTACGGCCTTGGGAAACAAGGAGCACCCGGGTCGCACGCGCGGCCTTGGGGTTAACGTACCTTGGAGTCATGGATTCGCGGACGACTACTGCACGTATAAGACTAGGAAGAGATCTAAGGCGAAACACGACAACCGGTTAGTGCAGATGATTACTAACCAATTTCAAGTAGAGATGGCGACATTATGAGTCAAATGGATATACTCATGAGCGGTGATGCAAGCCGCCCGCTAATTCGGGAGGTAGTCCTCCTCGGCGTCGGAGTGGCGTCGCGTCGCGCATAATTGTGAACATGACGACGTCCGATTACCGATAAGCGACATCAAGGTAGCGTACATCTATGGAATGCACCAAAGATAGACCTATAGGGCGCCTTAGCTAATTGCGTATCGTTTTGTAGGAGCCGACGCCCTGTAAGCTCCAAGTGAGGATGGATGGGTCCCTTTGTATTGAGGTTGCGCAGGGGATGGTGTATCCATACGAGGAAGGGCGGTGTAGCCGGTGCCACCGGTGGCGCCTGATTCGCCAGGTCAGTGGATATGGTACATGTCAATTTCGAGCCCGCCGAAGATTTGCCCGAACGAAGAGATCACAACACTAGGGGATGCCGTCCTCTCTTTTATCCAGTGGCCCAAGAAGGACATCGCCCTAGACCCAGCAGTGCCGCGATCTGGACACGACCATTCCTCTCCAACGGGACCCTCGATGACTCCACCTCATGTTTAGCCTCATAAGGCCACCTCTTGATTCCGTGGAGAAGATCTGGAAAGAACGACAAAAGCGTGCCGTCGTATCCGTTCGAGTCGTCTCACAAGAAGACGCCGCCAATCGCTAAGGCCAAATCAAAATCCACAAGCGTTAAGCGCCTCCCAAGTCCGGAAGTCCGCGATACAGGAACTACATCATCGGAAAACCATTGTGCTCAACGCAGATATTAATGCACGCCGGATATGCTTGTCGGGCTTTGCATGCACGGTACTGGCGAACCCAAAAGAAGGGTGCGATCTTTGGAATCACCGTCGAATCTGAGGACAAACATTTCTTCAGCGGACGAGGTACTTCGTCGTGGGCTTCAATGACTTATTTGAACTATTCAACCTCGTTGGCCTCGGCGTCTCGCTTCTCGATGTTGGACAATCGTAAGTCGCGTACAATCAAGTTCTACATTCATGTAATACCAATAAATATCACAACTCATTGCTTATGTATAGATACATCTTTGAAAAATGTCAGGAATGGAAAGAACCATGGGTTTCCTCGACCCACATGTGGTATCGTTGCAAACCATCCAACAAGACTCATCCTTCGCCGAGAAATACATAACGAGGTCATTGCTTCGTCAGACGAACATGAAGTACATAGTGGTGCCCTACAACCGAGGGTAAGTGTCACTACTTGCTATACAAATTTCATTTGTACTTTATCTGCAACCACGAACTTAGGTTTAATGACTATAACGACATACATGAGTAGGTACCCTTTGGATCCTTTTAGTTATTATACCCAAGAGGAACCATGTGATATACCTTGATTCCCTAAACCGCAACAAGCACGACTTGACACTCTAAGAGGAATACTCGAGAGGTATGCTCATTTCCTCCTTACATAACTCTATTGTAGTCTTCATTCGTTTGAAATGGCCGAGGATAACCTTTTCGAATCATGTAGGTCGTTCATCAATTATGTTGCCAACAAAGGAATATACAATGGAAAGAGCGCCCAACTAACACACAGGATGGATTTTTCGGTAGTACGCGCTACAACACGATAATCCTATATCATACTTCATAATAACGCGTCTCGAACTGACTATACCTATATATGTAATTCTATTTTTGCAGTGCCGCCAGCAAAAAGATGATGAGTTATGTGCAATCTCGTCTGCTATCATATGCGACTAATCCTTCTGACTAGGAAGAAGGATCCTGAGGTTTGTCAATCTCGAAATAATTATTTCCTAATTATAAATTTAAATATATATATGTTACCACTTTACTCTTGCTAGCGATAGGCCTTGAATTTACAATGTGATTCACTCGTTGCGGAAGAGATCAAGGACATTCGAGGGAAGCTCTGCGCCTTTATCAACACAGAAATCATTAACGACAACGGAGAGTTTCACTCAGTCGCCAACCCAGAGCATCACCCCACTAAAACCTCTCAACGCAAACAATTGTAATCTAGTTGTAACTATAGCGACAATACTTGAACAAATGCGATCTTTTGTAATTTATTTTGAGTAATGATCACTTTGAGTTGTCATGGTTGCTTGAATCTGTTTTGTGAATGCTTGAATCTATTTTGTGAATGCTTGAATCTGCATTTACGTGAATGCTTGTTTTCGAGAGGCATGGCTAGCAATTCTGAGGCTAGCGAGAAAACAACAAATTGTTAGCTATCACGAGCGGTTTTTGGTTAAAACCGAATGCGTGAAAACAAATATCACGAGCGGTTTATTTGCAAAGCAAATGCGTGATAGGAGAATATCACAAGCGGTTCTACATAAAAGCCGTCGTGATATTCGAAAATCCTGAGCGGTTTTATTTAGAAGCGATGCGTGATATTCTCCTATCACGAGCGGTTTTCTTTAGAACCGTCTCGTGATATTCTCGAATCACGAGCGGTTTTCGATTGAAAACGTCGTGATACTGACTTCCTGCGAGCGGTTTTTAATAAAATCGCATGATATTTCGTATCCGAGCGGTTTTGTACCGTGCGTGATAATATCTGTTATCACAGACCAACAAACATAGGCGGTTGGAAGCGAAATGCGTGATGACGATTCGAACAAATGCGTGATGTCGGTTCCTGTAGTAGTGTGTACAGCTGTCATACCTATGCTTTCCTCTCTTTCCATAAGACTAATCGATTCTTCTGGCATGCAAGCATTAGAATAAAAACAGTAATTTACAATAATGGAGACTTGCTTATGTAGGAGCCCGCTGTCCAACACATGTAAGGTGCAAATGAAAAGAAAATGAGTTTCATTACGTAAGAATCGATATTAAAATGGAAAATGATGTAAAATAAAGCACGAACTGATAATTCACTTCTCAATAGGAGCGGGGAAGGTGTTGTCAACTTTCACTAACAGTAAATACAACTTCATTATGCAAATATTGCTGCACAGTCAATATTACAAAGCACTAAATCTGGTTCCAAGACCACATAATTAGTTCAGAAGGCATTTAGCCCTGGTAAAATTTCCACAACTTCTGCACGAATTTACCTCAGAACCCATTCGCTCCTAATCCAATAAGATCTTTTAGAACATAAAAGAAGAAGAAGATGATGGCAGGTTTCACCACTCCCCAATAGGCCAATACGCAAGTTAGATAGTAGAACTGACCAATTCCATAAGGTCTCGTGTAAGCATGCTGGGTGCAGATCCGTGCTCTTGCTGCAATCCTACAAACAAGCAAAAATACACAGTTGGTTAAATGCAGAGCATCCCAGTGAAAAAAACCAAAGTAAGCGAATTGAGTTATTGAACGGAGTAATGTGTGCATATAGCTTAACAACAGAAAAACAAGTCTAATACTAAAGCACAAGCAGAATTTTGCTAGAAAACTCCTCACCATCTCTTCTCATACCTCCAACATGAACAATGAATATCAGTGAGAGTGTCACAGAGAGAATGAATTAATTAAGGTGCTGATCAAAGATTTTTAAATGTTACCAAGCAAATATAGGTTTTGTCAACTATTGCTGCGTCCTCTACTTCAGTAAGACCAAAGTTTACCATTGTACTAACACATGAGGAAGCATTTCATATCCCCACATGAGACAAAACTCTGCAGATTCGTTCCTTGCCTCATGAGCTAATGCCCTTCCATCACCTGCAATGAAGAAATAACCTGTCAACAGTCTAGAAAAGCAGACAAATAAAATTGTTATCATTGTGTCTGTCCTGCTCGTGTCCTCTTCAGTGTTCCATAATCCATATGACGGTGTTATTCATTCTAGTTGTTTCAGAAAGTTCAGATTGGTTGCTAACTTTTAAAATCATCTAAAACGTAGAAAGATAATTCATGGCATCATTTGGTGATGTGGAACTCATAAGAGCTCTAAACCAAGGGTCCAATGCAATGACAACAAGAAGTAAAAATAGTTAAATAGCAGAACTACCTCACCAAAGGAAGCATCGAACTGTCAATCGTGCATCGACTATTCAGTAACACTAACCAGAAGAAGATCACATCAATAAAACCATACAAGCCAACTGATGATATGAAGTGACCCAACTAAAAATTAATAATACATCAAATCAGATTGTATCACATATTTTATCTTGAAAGTGCAAGCCAGAATGTAAATATAAGGAGTATATGTTATTACTGTACAATAAACAGAACAAACATATGTAAGCAGATGATCACCAGAAAACATGCATCTGTGGGGGTGGGACGATGGGAGTAAACTCCAAATTATAGTAGTTAAGAAATGGCAACTTTATCTCACATTTATGAACTGCAATTCGATTATTCCAAACAACACAGGTCATAAGCACCTTGGAGAGTTACCAGTAACAAAACAACACAGCTTCATTTTATATCCTCCAAGAAAACTAATAGTTAACCATATCCATCTGTAACTTAGCAATTAATTTGCTAAGGTAGTTAATTAATTAATGCCAAAAAATTTAATGAAATCATATCCATCTGTAACATACCAATTAATTCTCCTCCAAGAGACCTGAACAAAGCTTATAGAGTGATCACAATAGCCTATTAGACATAATGTAGTTTGAGCAGATCAATCCCAAAGAAATATAGCCAACAAAACATAGAAGGGAAAAAAACAAAGCAAAGGCCTAAAAGGCTCATTAGAAAGTTAGCTATTCATCCTATCTTATCAACCGTGCATGATTCTGCACTAATTTGGCATCCAAATAGCAATTTAAGGTCAAATGTAGGGTAAATTGTCCATACCAAAAACATAACCAGAGGCAAATATAATGGATTGAGGTAGAATGGAGATATTAAGCTACACTGTAACAAAAAGGTTCGATTACCTTGTCAGCTAGGAGGTGGGGGATAAAGTGGTTCCCATCCTGACATCGTGCTTGAATGGGCACTCGCACTTGTCCTCTTGCTCTGATATCTTAATGCTTCATAGTAGGCAACGTCGGATTCACGCACCCGAATAGAAGGAAGGTGGGCGTGGACTTCAGTGGTTGTTCCAGAGTTCCAACTGATGACACTGATTCTAGCATGAAGCAAAAGACTGCTAAGACTGCACCATTGATATGTGTATCCAGGACTTGTATGAGTTCCATGGCACTTGATGCAAATGAAGAATGCATCAAAAGGCAAAGCCCTGCGAGTGTCAAATCAGTTAAATGGTAAGAAAATTGCCTTTCCCTTGTGTTAAATTCATCTGTACAATTGTACCTGATAAAATCATATATTCCCTTGCTTTAACTGAATCTGTATCTGATAAACATTGGAATTGGAAGTGCTCAATTGGAGCAAAGTAGCTTTGTACAGTGGAAATACAGGAATCACTCATCACCAATTAAACAGCAAAGAAAATTGTATTCAAAATTCCATCTAATTAACATGTAGCATAGAAGGGTAGTTAATTGCATCTCACACAACATTTAGGTATTAGTTTCGGACTGCAAATGAAATATATGGTACTGCACGGAACAATTCATTCAGAGAAACAACGCTCATGGGCTAAGGAAAAGAATGGCATAAACAACTGAGCTAGATCCATTGGCTAAGGAAAACAAGAGCAAGCTAAATAAAATTAGCAAAATTATATCGTATATTTGTTAAGCAATCAAGTAAAGATGTCAATACGGGAAGAATAGAACATATATGGTCGGACATGTCTTACAAAATACCGCATGAAGATGAACAAGTCCTAAAGAGACTAATATAACAAGCACCATTTGTTTTGAACATTGACAAACTCAAGTTTACATTATGGGTTATGAGATACTTGTGGACCATTCAACATGCATTACCCCATCAAAAACAAAGAAGCATAATCACAAATTGGATGGAGTAGACAAAAATTAGAAACTGGATGTCTGGATACCACGTCAAAACAGCATCAAATTTCATAGTACCAAGAGTACCTACAACAAAAGAGGCAATAAAATGCATACAGTAAGTCCCAGAAGGAGGGCATATGTTCATGCTGTTAGATGGATGAACTGACAAAATACTCAAGGCACTCTTGGTAGGAGTTACATATTTCATTTTCTTATAGAATTCCTACAAGAAATCAAAACTCAAAACTCAAAACAATGCTCAAGGCTCGGACCGTCAGACGCTCAGTGGCTCACCTAGTCACCTACGAGGCTGCGAGTCTGCGATGGCCGACGGTGTGACGGCCTGCCTGGCGCCTACCTCAGACCTCGGAAGTCGTACCTCGGTGTGCCTGCCGGCTGCTCGCAGCGCCCCAAGCCTTGCCGTGCGCGCAGTAGCCCCCGCTCTCCGCGCCGTAGCCCCCGCGCACCGCACCGCGGCCCCCTTGCGTGCCGCAGGCCGCTACCCCCACGCGCCGCAGGCCGACGGGAGGAAGAACTGAAGAGGAGGAATGGGGAAATCAGAAATGGGGAATGGCCGATGCCTGATCCCCCAATTCGGAATTTGGGGATTAGGACTGCGCTGGCTTGGGCCTTGGGGACCAGGGAAGTGGTGGAGGCTGGGGTGGCCTCTAGGTAGTCCTTGACGGCTTCGTGGAAGACAGACATGTCGGTGCCTCCGCGGCGTACGATCCGCAGAGGGGTGATGGTGCCGTCGGCGGGGTGCGGGGAGGGGTCTCGAGGACGGCCTGGGGAGCAGTAGGGGTGGCGACGGAGGGAAAGGGAGGGGCGCAGGAAGGAAAGGGAGAGGGAGCGGCGGCGCGACGGAGAGGGAGAGGGGGTTTGGAGGGCAGGGTAGCGTGCCGGTGGGGGAGGAAGAAGGGCAGGGGCGAGGCGAGGGAGGTGCGGTTTGGATGGGGGAGGGTGAGGCGAGGCGGGCAACAGGCGAGGGAGGCGCGGGGCGGCGGTTTGGCGAGAGGCGTGTGAGAGGTGGTTTGGCCCGCTGCGCGGGGGTGGGAGGGGGCGATCGTCCGTTTGCGCGGACTAAACTCGAAATTATAGTAGTTAAGATATATATATATATACACACATACGTCCGTTTCGTCTTTCGCGAGTATGTCTTAACCAATATATCACTTAAACGCATATATTATCTTAACTTATCGATTTCAATATCTTAAATACTAATTATAAGATACTCCAATTCAATTTGATTGAAAAAATTTCATTGGAGCCCTTTGTTTTTTTTTTGCTATATACCATTTTTCATATATAAAAAGTATATACACAAAGTTTGCTATAAAAAGTGGAATTTAATGAAATTTTTCATGGAACTCACTTTGGGGTATCTTATAATCATTATTAGAGTATACTCAAATTGATAAAGACATATCATCATATGATTTAAGTGGTATATGAGAGGTGGGAATGCGTCTTGAGAATCGTACCATTCCGTATATATATATATATATATATATATATATATATATATATATATATATATATATATATATATATATATATATATAGAGAGAGGAGTTTTTTTTTTGCGATATACATATATAGGAGTAATGTGACAGTGCGTGCGACCGTTGAACAATAATCGAAGTAAGCATTGTTATTTATTTATGTAGCAAGTGGTGCTGCTTGTCTTCTTAATTAGCAACGTTGACAGTGCATGCGACCGTTGAACAAGAATACATGCATGCATGTAACAAGCTAGCTCGATCGATCCTGCGGATTTCTTGATGACAACACCATCTCTATACATACTCGTCTAACTTGTAAGAGTTTTCCACACGCCATAGGCTACTCGCTATGTGTGAGAGAAAATGTATATACTTTCTAGGGAAAATTGGCTACAGGACATTCCAGATTGACAGTCTTTATCAACAGACACCAAAATACTTGGTTTCACCAAAATGCACTGGCAAAAGCTGTAATTTTGCCGTAAGACACTGAACCCCATATTTTATCATTTCCGAGCCGAAGGGAGAGAGAAAATTTCAGAAAAGACTCGGGTGCCCCTGGCCACCCCGGTGCGATCGAACCCTAAAGGGCTGTGAACCTGACGTGCATATTGGTAGGGTTCTTCTCCCCCAAACTCCATCCCCTCACAGTACTTCTCCCCCAAATCTCTCCTGTCGGCACCTTTCGGAATCGGCTAGAGCATGTACTGCTAAGGGCTGAGGGTTATCGGAGATGAAGGCGACGGGGTCGAAAATGCGGCGCCTTAGGAGCACAGACTCCCCGTCGAAGCCTGTGCAGCTTTCATGGGTCCCTGATGGGTAAGGTTCTTCCTCATGCTTTTACTTCACTTTTTGTGTCGATTTGGTGTTGATTTGGTGTATGCCGTTTAGATCTGTGTTGATGTGTGTCGATTTATGGTTGGGATGTGATGTTCCTATCTTCGTTCCTGTGAGGACCTTCGGGTTATTCCCGTAAGACCAAGGCTATCCTGGTCTTATGGAGATAACTCTGAGCCTCAAGTTAATGGATTCTAAGTTAACTCCATCTAAGTGAGAGGTCTGTAATGAAATTAGAGCCCCAGTGATCATGCGTACCGCTCCTCTGCAAGTACTACATGATTATCGGTTCCCTAAACAATCAAGGACCACACTTAGTGAGTTAAAATAGAATCCATGAACAGCGAGCATGAGGTCATGTTGGCTCCCAAGATCAACGACCAACATACCCAAACTCACATACAACATTGATCACATCCATACATTAATAGTTCAAAAGGCATACATCAAAATAGTTCAAGTCTACAACTATTATAAGTGGCCGACTGGCCAAATTTAAATAAGATCATAAAGTAGCAGCGGAAACAAGTAAATAAGCCAAAAGTCTAGCATGGTATGCCCCATAACCCATCGGCAACCGACTGAGAGTTAAATGATAGCACTACTCGTCAGTATCGCCTAAATCGACACTCACAAGCTCAGCGGGCTCACAGTCTTCTATACCTGGAACCAGTAGACAAACTGGTTGAGTACAAAGTTGTACTCGCAAGTCTTACAAAAAGATAAAATTATTTATGCATAGTGGATATTCAAAGGATGGCATTAGTGGCTTTAGTTTTGCGAAAAACACAACAATTTTCTAACCTACACATACTAGTTTATCAATTGCCATTTTAAAAACAGATTTGAAGTAGAAGTAAATCATGTAATAAAGTAATACAAAGATAATCAAATGAAACAAATAAACACCAAAGTGGCAGCCGACTTTGATACACTAAAATGCATGAACACCTGTTCATACCGAACACCAAGTTGTACCCACAAATTTTAATTCAAAGTCTAACAATAGTAACCACATAACTCAAGCGATCGTCCATAACCGCAGACACGGCTATTTGAATAGATTTATCTCTACAGAGGTGTACTATTTTACCCACACGACTCGACTAGCCCGTAAGCCTCTGGATACCCCCGAATAATGACATACTTCCTTTGGTATGCCGGCCAGGGAGAATCGAGATATAGTCGTTTTTGGCAAGAAAATCCTATTAGGCTAAGTCCCCCTTGTAAGATGTTCCCTTACATAGTACAAGCGACTAATAGCATTTGCTAAGCGGCTCACAAGTTGTATTGGAAATACCGATGCAATGCACAAATTAAAAATTGGTGCTCCCTTGCACACTATAGAACATTACATCGGCTCCTACGGACAAATGATCAACACAAGTGCCCTTACACCACCATGGGACGTAACACAATAAAACCTCCCCCCCTACTTAACCGTACATCACTCATATACCGTATGTGATAGCATGAGTTTTACTTGAATTAGAGATGTTACCAAAGTTCGGTCCTTGTTGGTCCGAACAAGCCAACCACATACCCAATCTCGTGCACGAAGGCACCCTCACTAGCATCCATTTGTCCAGACCACAAAACTCATTTAAAATGACAAAGTTTAATTCATAAAACAGATACGAAGATCTGGAATAAAAAGAATATAAGAAAGTGTGTTTCTCCCATAATTGTCGGGTTAATCCCGACAATCAATCTACCGTTTTAGACTTGCATGGCTAAGAAAAATCGTACAATAATTCACACAACCTATCTTAAGCATGTGGTACTAGAATAATTCAAGATTAACCTCAATGAATAGTATATAACTAACTACAGATCACAAAAATAGCGACATAACAAAATAAGCATGCAAGCAATTATCATTGCACTAACTTATCAAAACTGGGACTAAATATGATGCAAAATAAAGTTCAAATGATGCTTGCCTTTCTGTTAGATTAGTTTTTCACTCTCAGTGGCGTACGAGTCTACGAGTCAATATCAATCGCTTCGGAATCTAGAGAAATAACGATATCGATAAACACCGAGAAATGCCTCAAAAATAAAATTGCTCAAAACTGCATGATTTTTATACAGTGGCTAGTGTATGATTTTAGATGAATTTAGGTGAAAGACGTATTCTATTTGGAGTTATTATGTGAAAGTTATAGCAATTTAAATTTCAGATTTCAATAGGTCAAAGTTCATGTAATTTAATTATTTGGCCAAACTTTGTAAAGCAGCGGGAGATACAAGGATTATATGGATAAATATAGAATATTATTACAAGTCTAAAATATCTGGGTTCATCTCAATTGGAGTTTTTTGAATTAGTTATGCATTTTTAAAGTTTTCAGCCTTTTTCTATTGTAAAAATAATAGATTTATGGATCACTTTCCAAAAGTATATTCTTTGCTATAGAGACATGTTTGAAACCAATTTTAATATAAATTTAATTAAAAATTAAAATTATCAGCATTGGTTTCATCCATTTTGGAGTTGAGAAGAATTAGTTATGTATTTTTGAAGTTATACATATTTTTAAGTGTGTAAATTCATGGATTTCGAATTTCTTAAAGAATTTATTACTTTCCTCACTAGGAGCTACCCTAGCCACAGTCACTGACCAGTGGGCCTAGTGAATAGTGCATTTTCCTTTTTAACTCAGATTTAAAAATACCGAACTGACAGGTGGGACCCGATGTCAGTGACTGGGTTCACTGCACTTGGTCCACGCACGCGCACGCACGTTGCATGACGCTTAAGTGGCTGGGCCCACAGGTCAGTCTCTCATGCATCTCTCTTATCTCCTCTGATTTATGTGCGCGAGGCCCGCATGTAAGCGACACATTACCGTAGCTAAGATAGCACTTAATGCTAATCATCACCATTTAACGCCTAATCACCTAGCTACAGTGCCTGCCCGCGTACGACAATGAGACTTTTGTCCCGCGCGTTTCCCCGGCAGCTCGCTGGCGCTACGCGCTATGGTGGAGCCAGCCAAAGGCTGGGATAGCTGCGCAATAGCCATGTGCATCTAATGGAGGTAGTTTCAGTGCCTGAGGTGGACTGTGCCAGCGGCAAGTCAGAGTTGAGCGGCGGCGCTCATATGGCTGAAACATGCATGCGCAATGTAAAGCTCCGCAGCTCATACAAGCGGGTGCCCAGGCTTCTAGGGACTATGAGTGAGCTACCTGAACGCTGGGGAGAAGAGGAGATGGCCGAAGGTGGCTGGTCGTCGTTGAGGTCTACGACGGCGGTAAGCTTCAACGTGGAGGGGCCGTCCTGGTGAGAGAGACAGGGAGTGAGTGGTCATGATAGCTCTAGTGAGGCCCAAAAATGGTGTATGAGCAAGGAATCGAAGAACGACTTACCGAATCAAGGTGGGAGGTGAAAGGGTGTTCTTCGGCCGAAAATGACCCAATTTTCAATTACACGAAATCCTGTCGTGCATTGCTCAAATTAGTTGAGGCGAAATGCTTAGTAGGCCTAAGCATGCAAGGTGACGCACTTAAGCGAAGATAAGACTCACCAAAGACGAAATGCCCAAAAAGGGTGACGTTCGGTGCGCGCACTAGATAGGTCGAGAGCTTAAAGTAATGCCAGAGGCTGAGATTAGTAAAAATGGAAATGGTATCGAGTGTAGGATCAAGGGGAACCACCCGGGAGGAACTTACCCGAGAGATGAGCTGGAACGAGCTTCTTCCTTCTCAGCCCTGAGAGAAGGAATGAGGCGAAATGAGGTGGAAGAGGGGGTATTATCCCCGGGAAGATGACGGAGTGGAGGCGGCGTGAAGTGAGGGAGCTCTAGGAGTGGCTCATACGTGCGGTGGATTAATGGCGTGTGAGAGCGCCAGTAGGAGCTTCGCGGCATGAACATCGAATCTCTGTCGAAGCCCAAAGATGAGGTTGAAGACGCGCTGATGGGTGGGGCCCGTTAGCGGCGACTTCGATCACGATGCACGAAGCGGGGTTAAGTGGGTCGATATGGACCATTGGATTTTGATCGAACAGTTGACATTGCGCGCGTTCGTTCGGACTGAGCCGAAAGGTTACGTGATCTGGGCCGTCGATTTCTAATAGGATGGTTTGCGCTCGGTGCAGTTAGGTGGTTTAATCGAGTCAACTCACCGAGTCGGACTCGAGCCTAAGGAACAGTGCGAGCGGGTGAGGTCTAGGGTTTGACTGATTTAAATTCAAATCATTCAACTTTGACCAGGCCACTAGAAATAGAAATAAAAATCCTAAAATTCTGAAATAAATCAGAGGGGTTCCTGGGATGGCCTAGTTCCTATAAAAATTATTAAACCTCACTATTCATGATATAACTTGCTCAGTTTAAATCCAAACCCGAGATAGGTTATTGGATTGTGTTTGAATTTTCTAAGGGTTGAAACTATTCCCAAAAATTTGGGAAAAATTATATTAATTCTTGATAATTATTATATTATTTGAATAAATTATTTCTAGAGGATCAACAAAAGGTTTTGTTCCAGTTTTCTTTTGGAGTTCGATTTCGGAGTGTAGGTTTAACACTTGTTTAAGATTTTTCTAGTGCAATAAATTATGCAAAGGTTTATAAATCATGATGCATGCTGATGAGATGCATACTAATTATCATTAATAACTTGGGGATGTGAAAATTCCATTCTAATGTGCGTAGGATGGATTTGGGATTGGCATGCAGAGTAGCTGTTCGTGTTGGTTCTTATGTTGAGGTCACTAACGATGGTAGGCAAGAGTACCATGTTAGCCGTGTTGGAAATATGCCCTAGAGGCAATCATAGAGATAACTATATTTCATTATGTTCATAATATTAGATAATATGTTATCCTGTTCCTTGAATGAATCATTGGTTATGAAGATTAACAAGTATGTGACTTGTTGATAAAACTGTTTTAACTTATATGATGTCGTTCTAAATGAATCCCTGGTAGGATGTCAATGGTCGGAACACTAGTGACTCTATCGACCAGTACATTATATTGATTGATGACCATGTTTCACCGGTCATGAGTATAGGGATATCGAATCAATAATGTCAACACATGTTAGAGAACATGAGGTTGGATTGACCCACCTTGAGACACTATTGAGATTGTTATAATTCTATGTGTTGTTAGTTGGTCTCAAGCAATGATGATGTATAATCCTTAGACCTGAGATCAACATGGTTTCCTACATGTGTAATAGCACTCTTAGGGGTTGTCAATCGCTACTCGTAACTGGGTAGTTATAAAGGTAGCTTTCGGGTATGCTATGAAACATGCAGAGGAATGTGACTAGTCGGATATGGGATTGCCCCTCCTAACATAACAGGAGAGATGTCTCTAGGCCCCTCGTTGTGGTCGGATAAAGTAAGTGCATGGCCATGCCACTAGTGGTCAAAGTGTTCAACCTCGTGAAGTTATCCGACACTCGATCGAGAAAGTATTGAACAGTCCATGGATGACACAACATCTCACCTGGAGTTCAACCAGACATCGTGAGGCAAAGGGAGAATATATGAGTAGGTCACTTAGTTTGATCAGTTACGGACTAGTCGTATAGAGATACGAGCTGGTCGTAGACTGGTCGAACGTAATCACTAAGTGGTCGAAACCTGGTCGTAAGGAGTTACGAATTGGTCGAGACCAAATATGAATTGGTCATATAGAGATACGAGCTGGTCGTTAGTGATATGGATCTGGTCATAGATCATATTGCATTAAGGTTCGTCCAATATAATTTGTGTGTATTCGGGAATCGTTATGTCCTGCTAGGAAACGCTAACGACTTGTGGTCGGAAAGGGTTTCCGATTCACAACCGATTATGCATGAACCTACAGGGTCACACACTTAACGGGTTGAAACAAAACGTGTTCAGATAGGATCCATCATGGGCACTATATAAGGAGGCGCATGAGACTGTTGGGAAGGAGGAATTAATGAAACAGACAAGACACACGAAAGTCGTGAGTTGAGTTGTTCCACCGAAACCCTAGCCGCCATCTTCTTGAGAGCTCTGCCATGTGACTTGGTGCTAGCACACCGGTGTACAGTTGTTCCTTTTCTAGACGTGTGGATACCGTAGAGGCGCTACTGCGGTTGCTGTTGCGCTTGAGGACGATCCGCGATCTTCATAAGGAACTATAGAGGTTGCTGGATGAGACGATCGACTCGCAAGGACGTTGGACGATCGACTACGACCACTGCATCGATGCGTCCTACGTTAGACCAGGCTACTCCAACTCTTCTTTCACTACTCTGCGCGTCTGGTGGTAACGATCTGTGATCATCTACTTGCTTGGCTTCCTAGTTTACGTGGTAGAAATTTTTTGATTTGTTGTTAGCGTAGGCTACCCATAACCCAACAAGCCGTGACATTAACTGGGTTTTAGACAGGGATACTAGTTGTTTCCTTGACTTACTGAAAGATCTTAACGATGAGGTGCCACATGGAAGCAACCAAACACATGCTATCACCATTTGGAACAAAAACTGTAGTAGATATACCGAGGTTGCTTCTGACTCAGCATTGTGTAATGCGTTTGACATGTACTGGGACATGAGGAGGCTCCCACTGCTTGTTAGTGTATCTGCTTCCAAAGCATGTAGGCAGGCAAGCACTAGCAACCTGTCTTGTGTCCAGCAGGCCACCTCCTCATAGAAGACATTGCCATCTGCCCTGATTTGCCAACACAAGAAAGCACAGCTTGCCCACACAATGATCTAGGACCTTGCAAACCTGCTACTGCTGATGTGGACAAATGGGATGAGGATGACCAAGAAGGGTATGTGGGTGTGGATGATGAGAGGCTTCAGTACAAAGATTTGATGTCTGGTGAAGATACCTCAAAATAGGATTTTGTGGCAGGGTCTGATGATGATGATCAAAGTGAGTCTTCAGTTGATGATGAGGTTGGTTGTCAGTCTAATGTTCATGTAACCAACATAGAGAATCCTAACATAGACGTTGGAGTTACTTTTGAGGATGGTTAATTCTTTAAGAGGTGTATAAGGCAATATGCAGTTCTTAATGTGGTCAAACTTGCAACTCCCTACAGTGAGGTATTGAGGTACAAAGCACATTGTAAGGACAAGAAGTGCAAGTGGAGGATACATGCATCAAGACTTTAGGATGGCAGGACTTGGATAGTAAGCTTTCTGATTTTCAGGAGCTACCATGTTTTCACAGTATTCATCTTTTGTCATGTACTCATGTCTAATGCTTTCCTTTGCAGATTAGGAAGATGCCATACAAGTGTACATGTCCAAGCTCTAGCCAAGTAGAGAGGAACTGTATGGCTACCAATGCATGGGTCAGGAATAGGGTTATTGCAAAGTTGAGACATGATCCTACAATTGGTGCTACAACTCTGAAGAAGTTTTTAGAGAAGTTCAAAATCAACATATCTTATTATGTTGTTTGGGATGGGAGGCAAATGGCACTGGATGAGATACTAGGCAGATGGGAGGACAGTTTTGAATATGTTTTTAGCTTCAAGGCAAAATTAGAGAGGAGGTATCCTGGTAGCATAGTAGACATAGAGCGTGAGAAGGTTGGCAACAAGATGAGGTTCAACAAAATATTTATTGCCCTCAAGGCTTGTGTTGATGGATTCCTTAATGGTTGTGGACCTTACTTAGGTATTGACTCGATTGTGCTCACTAGTAGGTGGAGGGGTCAGTTGGCATCTACCATAGAGATTGATGGACACAGTTGGATGTTTCCAGTGGCTTATGGAGTCTTTGAATCAGAAAGTGCAGAAAACTGGTAGTGGTTCATGCAGAATTTGCACAGAGCCACTGGTTCACCCCTGGCTTGGTGATATCTACAGATGCAAGTAAAGGCATTGACTCTGCTGTTACTAGGATCCTCACCAATGGGGTTGAATATAGGGAGTGTATGAGGCACCTAGTAAAAAATTTCAAAAGAGGATTTATGGGGAGGTTTTCCAAAGGCATCTGTGGTCTGCCTCTAGGGCCTGGAAAAGGGCCAACTTTGATACGCACTATAAGGAAATGGAGGAGGCCTCACCTAGAGCCATGGAGTGGATTAAGGAGAACCACAAGTATCTATGGGCCAGGAGCATGTTCTCTACTGCAAGTAAATGTGACTATGTCACAAATAACATTGCAGAGACTTTCAACAGCTGGGTGAGGCATGAGAAATCACTCCCTGTTATGGAGTTGATGGATATAATCAGGCAAATGATCATGTAGAAGATGTGCACCAGGAGAAACCTTGCTGACAAGCTATAGGGATTGATAATACCCCATGTGGTCAAAGTCCTCAATGCAAAGAGTAGAAACCTGCCTTACAAAATCTTCTATAGTCATAATTTCACAGGAGAGGTTGGTGGCACCTATAAATACTTGACTACTTGGAGGTACATAGTTGATCTGAATGCTAAGTAATGCAGCTACATGGAGTGGCAGCTCACTGGACTACCCTGCACACATGCTATTTGCCTCATCTTGTTCAAGAGAAATGAAGAACTTGAGAGATATGTGCATGAATACTATAGTGTGGACAAATTCAAGGCAACATATGCAGGTTTAGTGATGCCAATGACAGACAAGCATCAGTGGCCTAGGGTTAACCTAGGATTCAGACTGTGGCCACCAATACTCAAGAGGGCAGCAGGAAGGAGGTTCTAGCAAAAGGAGAACTAGGTGCAAGAGGTGTGGACAGTTTGGGCACATGATGAAGACATGCAATGAGCCTGTTGATGACCCAGTTGCTCCTCAACCTGCACCCCCCAAGCCGAAGAGAAAGAGTCACAAACTATCCAAGCAAACAGTCACTATCAGGAATCAGATGCTCCTCCAATCCTCTGTCTGGAGTTCAACAGAGTTCCTGGTCCACTAACAAGGAGGTAAATCTTGTAAGGTTCTTACTAGTTTGCACATATCTATACTGCATTGTAACCTTTTGTTCATCGACAGCCAGAGCAGTCCTGGGAGGCTAGGCAAGTGAATCTGAAGAGGCAAGGAGGCTAGGAAGTCCTGTGAGAAGAATGAAGGCTTTTGTTTAGTACAATGTTATGACATGTAATCCACTGAGTTCCAGTGGCTTTTGTAATGACAGGAAGTGCATGTACTTTTGGAGTTTGAACTTGTAATCCAGTACTTCTGGAGTTGAACATGAATTCCTGAAGTTGAAGTAATTATGTAGTTCTTCTAGACATCTCAATATCTCAGTGTTTAGTTTTGGTATGGTTCTGGCATGTCATTGTTCTATCATGTCATTGTTCTGGCAACGTTTTCGTATGGTTTTGGTATGGTTTTGGCATGGTTCTGGAGTGAATTTCTCAATGTTCTGGCTCTTGTATTCTCAGTGTTCTGACAGTCATATACATATTGTCAGGAGGCATACATATGTATAGACTACTTGTTGTCAACATTAACATGCCAACATGTTGTCTGTACTTAGCCATTACAAGCCAAAATATTGTCAACAAAATACATACTAGTTCCTGATAACATAGCCATTTTGGCACACCATATTATCGACAAAATACAGAGTGCCATAACTAACATTGACATCTACATCTACTTCTTAAGAGACACTACCTGGATAACCACAAGGAGGAAGACAATCGACCAGACAACCATCATCAGCCTCTCACCCAAGCAACGATTCTTGTTCACCATAGCCACATTGCTAGCCATCCCAAACCTCAGTCCCTTCATCTCACCATACATCCCATTCATGGTATTTCTCATCGCAGTCAAAACGGGAGGAATTGCAACAATGGCACCGTGCATGTCAGCCATGAAATTCTTCATTTCTTCCATGGTCTCCTTGACTTCACTAACGACCAACTTCAACTCATCCAGCAGGGCTTCCATGCAGGACGCTGGCGGCGGCACTCAGGTCATAGCATCATCAGGACTCCCAATGTCAAAAGGGAGCAATCCATTATCAACCAAATAGGCTTCGTACTTATCTTCTCACATGAAAAACCTACCATGGCTTGGGAGCTATGGAGGACACTGGCAGCAACACTCAAGTCATAGCATCATCAGGACTCCCAATGTCAAAAGGGAGCAATCCATTATCAACCAAATAGCCTTCATACTTATCTTCCCACATGAAAAACTTGCAATGGTTCGGGAGCTGAAAATCAACCAAAGTACAAAACAAAGAAAATGAATCCATCAAATTCCAAGAAAAATGCTTAACCAAGTATAAACAAAACACCAAATACTACTCACATTTTCATTCTTCGGGCACTTGAAGAATTTCTTGCCCGGATTGGAGCTCGTCTGGGAGGTGCGCCCCACCATCGACATCTGGCAAAGGGGGCACTGCACCAGGGGGAGTTTACCACTCTGCGAGTGCATGTCGGGCCTCACACACGCCGATGAAGATGACCCAGAGATTGAACCACCCACCATGCTCACCGCCGACCAAAACCCAGATGCCGCTGTGGCCGGTAGGGTTTCACAGTAAATCACGATTGGAGAGAGAGAGAGAGAGAGAGAGAGAGAGTCGGGCAAGGAGCGGCCTAAATGGTCCGTCTTAGCAAATTTCGACCGAAGGGCAAAAGTGACAATTCACATGCTTTCACTCTCCCCTCTAGCCCAGAAATGATAAAATATGGGGCTCGGTGTCTTACAGCAAAATTACAGCTTTTGTCAGTGCGTTTTGGCGAAACCAAGTATTTTGGGTGTTCGTTGGCAAAGGTTGTCAGTCTGGAATGTCCTATAGCCAATTTTTCCTACTTTATATCATACAGTGGCGGACTCATGACCAAAATTTAGGGGTGCTCTCACCTGTTTGCGGCTTGCCGAATGTCGAGTTACCTACCAGAAGTAGTCTGCCTGAGTGCGGTTGGGCTGAGGGGTACACCGTGAGCCATCCGTCGGTAGAGGGGTGCCAGCCCCGGCTACCCTCCATGGGTCCGCCACTAATATTATACACACACACATATTATTCTCTGGCTGAGCGTAGAATAGTTATTCTACGCCTAGTCAGCCCACCGCATGCAATCTAGGCCAGGTGTGACATGTGCGCGCGATCCTCAGAGGGCGGCCCACCAACTGCAGTTGGTCGGCCAGAAACTTCTACACCCGCACGGGGTATCGATTTTATGGTAATTGATATGAGCCGTGATGGTAATTTTGCGAAACATTTTACTGCTATTTTTTGGGATACAAATTTCGAGCTCATATGTATGGCAGTAAAAGCATAACGTATATCACAGTAAAGTGTATGTGTTTTCACTACCGAGACACATACATTTATATTTATTTTATTGGGGACGCTCCCACTATCCTACCTCGATGCACGATGTTAGTAACTTACAGAGTATACTTAATGAGGATTAGAATATCTATGTATTACTTTAATACATAATAAAAGACTATATCTCTTCATGGTTGTAAATATTCCAGAGGTTACGTAATGTGTACCCTGGTCGGATGAGGTCTTGTACCTAATCCCCAACTAGATAACTGCTCGTAGAAGCAGTGAACTAGCACCCGGATCTAAGTCTGAGTATATTCCTTACCGTGTGATGAATGAAACACATGTCATATCTGTTCCATACCATGCGACGTTTCATGGTCCTAAGACACTGACAAACAACCGCCCTACGGATTGAGTGTCTCACAGACAAACAACCGATGGACTGTTTGTACTTTATCCACCGCTGCCTCACTCCGACCAGTCGCGACACTTCCAATAGGCGTCTCTTCAAGGAGAAACTGCCACCTCTTCGATGGTTACTTAAAGACAGAGCGCGGAGCAAATTGGGACAAGTCGGCATCAGATTGAAGCACTGCAATCGGCATTATATTCATATTTCAAGTCTAATTCCATAAAATAGCAAACATTACGCTTAGTGTAAATTAGGATTAGTCCACAGCCTGGTTGAGGGCACCCCTTGTAATAGCCAGTTCATAGCAATAAAAGAGCAGCCCCATTCTCTCCCAAGAACTCCTTGCCATTTTCCTCTTTTTATTTCGTAAGATCGGCAACTCGATCGTCGACAGCTAGCGCCGTCTATGGGGTGCGAGGCGTTGAGTTCTTGAAGATTACTTCGCTCAAGCATTTCTCATCCACTTCCTTTCCTCCGTCATCTCTCATGCGAACATGGCAGGGACTTGGGATGAGGAAAACTGGTTCGACCTGGCGGACTACTTCAACCTCGACATGGACACATGCATCCACGCCATGGAAGAAAACGGGATGTCATCATCCTCCTCCGCTGGCTCGCCATCCGCTGTGATTGGAAAAATCGATCGGATGGCTGAGGATACACCGCGACCAACAATGGCGCTCTCAGAGGAACCGCTCTTTCTGACCAATTCGGAACATCCGAACACCTTTGCAAGCCTGGTCGATCCGACCAGTAGAGGTGGCAATGGGAGCCTAGTGTTGCAATCAGAGAGTCCATGTGCTCTCGGTATTGTCATGGGTGACCAGTATTCGCCAACGATTCCTACGTATTCCAGGGGCCAAGCGACAACTGGTAAGGGTATTGATGAAGTTATCACCAATCATAGGCCAAGTGGGCATGGTGAAACTTAGCATACGATCAGCAGTCCATCGGATTAGGTTAAGTCCACAACAAAGCCCAACAGAGGTGGTAATCTCTGACCGCTACCCATCGTGGAGGCTCCCTGTGAAAGCCCTAGAAGGCTCTTCCTTAGCTACGACGGGAGTTCCTCGGAAGATCACTATTGGCACCACTTCCCCGACTTCCAGACTTTGGTCGACAAGGCCATTGTTGCTGAACACAAGGGAAGAGTGTTGGGCGAGTCCCACAAGCGCAAGTGGGAGGCCCAGAGATAGGTAGGGGCAGCCTTCCTCGCCCTCGCGTCGGCTAAGTTTCGGTGGCACGTACTCAGGCTCCACCACCACCGAGGCCACCAACGTCTGTACTGCATCCTCCGTAGGCCGTGTATTAACCACGTGCACCTGTGGGATAGCAAGTTGACCTCCGCAATCCGGCTGTCGAGGTCACTTGTTTCTTCTACCGTAACAAGAGCCACTATACGAACACTTGTCCCAAGAAGATTGGAGCGGCCCCTTGTCCTAAGGGAGGGCGAGGGCAGGAAAATGGTCACCCTCTAGATCAGAAGATTATCCAGAAGACCCAGAGCTTAGGAAGCATCCGAGTCAACCATATCTCGACCGAAGAGGCGCAGGAGGCACCCGACGTCGTGTTGGGTACGCATCTTGTCAACTCTCGACCTGCTACTGTCTTATTCAATTCTGAAGCTTCTCATTCTTTTATATCAAAGTCTTTTTCTGCACTTAGTGATCTTCAAATAGTTGCCTTGCATGTTCCTTTGATTATTCACTCTCCGGGGTCGGAAATGGGGGTTGAAAAAGAATGTCGGGGTGTCTATTGAAATCGAAGCAGTAGGATTTTTGGTAAATCTTATCCTCCTCAATTCAACAAGCTTGGGTGTGATACTTGGCATGGATTGGTTGTCCCATAATTTAGGACAAATCGATTGTGCCAAGAAATTCATCTCCCTCACAAGTCCATCCGGCGAACAAGTTGGAACTTCACCAAAGCTACAGGAGCCACATCTTTTCACGCTTGAAGCGAAGCCGGCTCTGGAAATTCATGAAGTCCCAGTGGTGTGTGACTTCTCTTATGTATTTTTCCAAATATTTGCCTGGGATGCCTCCAATCCGGGACATCGAGTTCGTCATCGAGTTACTGCCTGGTACTGCCCCGATTTCGAAGAGGCCATATCGGATGCCTCCGAATGAATTGGAGGAGTTGAAGAAGCAACTTGGTGAACTTCAAGAGAAGGGTTTCATCCACCCAAGCTCACCATCGTGGGGCTGTCCTGCTATCTTTGTGAAAAAGAAGGACAAGACTCCGCGGATGTGCGTTGATTACCGTCCGTTGAATGAAGTGACGGTAAAGAACAAGTACCCGTTACCTTGAATTGAAGACCTCTTCGATCAATTGACCGGAGCACGTCTTTCTCTACTCGTTATGGACTGTACGAGTACACCGTCATGTTTTTTGGCTTGATGAATGCTCCTGCCCTGTTCATGAATCTTATGAATATGGTATTCATGGAGTATTTAGACAAGTTTGTGGTGGTCTTTATTGACGATATCCGCATCTACTCGAAAAATGACGAAGAGCATACTGAACACCTGAAGCTCATGTTAGAGAAGCTGCGTGAGCATCAACTCTATGCGAAGTTTAGTAAGTGCGAGTTCTGGTTGAAAGAAGTGGCATTCTTGCGCCATGTTCTTTCAGCGGGAGGCATAGCCGTGGACCCTGCAAAGGTCAATGATGTGCTCTCGTGGGGTCAACCCAAGTCGGTGACCGACGTGAGGAGTTTTCTCGGTTTAGCGGGATACTATCGTCGCTTTATCGAGAATTTCTCTAAGATCCCGAAGTCGATGACGGAATTGCTCAAGAAGGAAAAGAAGTTTGCATGGTCCGCTGATTGTGAGAAGATTTTTCAAGAACTCAAGAAAAGATTGACCACAGCTCCATTTCTTGTTCTTCCCGATGTCCACTAAAGCTTCGATATTTTCTGTGATGCTTCTCGTCAAGGACTCGGGTGTGTTTTTATGCAACAAGGCAAGGTAGCTGCTTATGCATCAAGACAATTGAGATGTCATGAGCTCAATTATTCAACCCATGACTTGGAACTAGCTGTAGTGGTCCATCCATTGAAGATTTGGCGACATTACCTCATCGGTAATCGTTGCGAGGTGTATTCGGACCATAAAAGTTTGAAGTATTTGTTCACCCAACCAGACTTGAACCTTAGGCAAATAAGGTGGTTGGAATTGATCAAAGGTTTTGACATGGGTCTCTAATATCATCCGGGCAAGGCTAATATTGTTGCCAATGCTCTCAGTCGCAAGGTTTATTGCAATACCTTGATGCTCAAGGAGCAATAGCCCACCCTGCATGAAGAGTTTTAGTGGCTCAACTTGGGAGTGGTTGAGCATGGTTTCCTCGCTGCCATAGTTATCCAACCCACCTTGGAAGATTAGATCAAGGCTGCGCAACAAACGGACATTGGGGTGAACCAAATCAAGCAGAATATTAAGAACGGGACAGCCAAGTGCTTCTCGGAAGATGACCATGGAGTCATATGGTTCGGACAACGCCTTGTTGTTCCAAAGGTCATGGAATTGCGGGATTTAATTCTCCGCGAAGCCCATGACTCCCCCTTGTCCATTCATCCCAAGGCCACAAAAATGTATCAAGATCCCCGTTAGAGATTCTAGTGGACCTGAATGAAGCGAGAGATCGCAAGATTCGTTACCGAGTGTGACGTATGTTGTCATGTAAAGGCCGAACATCAACGACCAGCGAGTCTGCTACAACCTTTGCTAGTGCCGGAATGGAAGTGGGATTCGATCGGTATGGATTTTATCACCGGTCTACCCTGAACCTCCAAGGGAAATGATGCCATTTAGGTTTTCATCGATCGACTAACTAAAGTGGCACACTTCCTACCCGTCAAAACAAAGATTCGTACAGGTCACTTGACCCAACTCTCTGTCTCGAGAGTTGTGAGTTTGTATGGGGTGCCGAAGACAATTGATTCAGACCGTGGTTCCCTTTTTACCTCCCAGTTTTGGAGGAGTTTGCAAGAGGTCATGGGGACTCGTCTTTCTTTCAGCACCGCATACCATTCACAAACTGATGGCCAAACTGAAAGAGTGAATCAAGTCTTGGAAGACATGCTCCGTGCTTGTGTTCTTTCCTACCGGAAGAATTGGGAGAAATGCATGTCATTTGCCGAGTTCTCCTACAACAACAGCTTTCAAGCTAGTCTCGGCATGGCACCATTTGAGGCCTTATATGGGAGAAAGTGTAGAACCCCGTTGAATTGGTCAGAAACTGGTAAAAGACCATTCTTCGGTCCAGAGTCGAGTAATGGGGCCGAAAGTCAAGTTCGGTTGATTCGAAACCGATTACACACGGCTCAATCAAGGCAAAAGAGCTATGCGGATCATCATCGTCGTGAGTTGAGCTTTGAGCCTAATGACTTTATTTATCTCAAAGTCTCTCCTCTAAAGGGCTATCAATGATTCGGCGTCAAAGGCAAACTAGCTCATCGATATGTCGGGCATTACCGCACCATTGAGAAGAAAGGAGATGTTGCCTACAAGTTGGAATTGTCCGCTGCACTCGAGGGAGTACATGATGTCTTCCACGTGTCCCAAATGAAGAAGTGCCTTCGTGTTCCAACTGAGGAAGCTCTATTGGAAAGTCTCGATGTACAAGAAGACTTGACCTACCGTGAGTATCCTCTTCGCATCCTTGAAGAAGCTGAACGAAGAACAAGGAATCGCGCTATCAAATTCCTTAAGGTTCAGTGCACAAATTATTCTGAGGATGAAGCAACTTGGGAACAGGAGGATCGCCTTCGCGTGGACTACCCGTCTTTCTTTTTCGAGTAGACGGAATCTCAGGACGAGATTCTTGTAAGGAGGGTGGGGGGGAGGTTTTGTAACATCCCAAACTCGGGTTTATATTTCAAATGTATAAAAATAAGGAGAATTTAAAACTTTTGTTGCATCATGTTATTATTTGAATTTTCTGGATTTTCTTCCGAAGGTTTTGTTGATTGCAAAAACCTAATGCTTCAATTGACTAGAAGCATAACCTTTTGAAACTTTTAAAACAGATCTTGGGGTCATTCTCTAGAAATATTTTTCCCAGGTTCTAGATCATCCTAGTGACTCCTCTGAAAAATTTCTTAATTTTTAGATTTTATTTGCTATTTTCAGAGGCCAGTCAAATCAACTAGATCCTTAGTCAAACCCTAAGGCAGAACCTTGAGAAATTTTTAGAGAAAAATGACATGTATAAAAACCTCTGGACATTTTATACAAGGTTAATCTTAGAGTCAAGAACCTCCAGTAAAAATTTCAGAATTTTTGGAGTTATGCAACTCTATTTAAAAATTCCTCAAAGTTTTAGCCTGTTTTTCCAACCTAGCCATTGCTACTGTTCCTCGGGCCCGGACCCAAGCCTTTTGGTCAAACCCAACCGCTTTCATGTTCGGACCTGGTCCCAGCTAGCACGCGCAATCTGGACCATCCAATTTCAATTGGACCGCCCACATCGTTGCGCCGTTCGGACCGTCCGGACAAGCAAACGCACGCGAGTCGTTAGATCTCAATCGGATCGCTCGAATTAATTGGGCCGTTCGGACAGTCCAAAACGAGTGACGAAATCTGGACCGTATGATTTGTTTTCAACGGCTCAGATGGATTGGGCCGTTCGAACCGTTTGAATGTCCCAATCACGTGGTCCGTCCGATCTGTTATAGTTCTCCTCGACCGTCCGATCAGGCTAGAGCTGTTGGACCGACCGAGCCACTTTGACTCAACCCTACATGTTAGCTAAAACTCTCACCCAACCCTTTTCTTGTACCTCTGACTGGTGGGCCCCCATTGTAGGGCTTCTTCTCTAGTACGACGTGGGCTCGCCAGCGCCCGTGCGCCAGCGCGCCACCTTCGCTTGCCGGCTTTGACCGCCCACCACTGGTGTTTGACACGCGCCCGTGGTTTGGCCGTCATGTCCGCGCTCGCCCATACCCCGGTCTCCTCGCCATCGCATCCCCGTCACTTTTGCTCGTCCATGGCAGCGCCATGAACCAAGTTCAGCCGCCATGGCTATCCTTAGGTTATCTCCGCCCTAACCGCTATAAAAAGCCCTTGAGCTCCTATTCATCTCCTTTTCGGCACCGCCTCTACTTCCTCTAGCTTCTAGACTGCTCAACTGAGCTCAAAACCAAGAAAACCCTAAAAATTCCATTTTCAGCCGACAAGCCCCTTCATTGTCGCTGGCGCTTCAGTGGTTCCCTTGCTCGTCGCTTTGTGTCATTTTGCGCCCCTCATCACCATCATAATTTCCCCTAATCCAATTTTGGGTTGTATTCACAGGAATCATCGAATTTTGGATTTAATATTCTTCGGCCGAAAACACTCCCTTTCTTCCTCAGCTCCGGTACAGTGAGGAATTGAGGCGCTGGTCAATTTCTCGCAATATTGCCGTCTATTGACATCACTTGAGCTACTCCTACCCCTATTTCCCTTCCTCCTTGCTCAGGTGAAGCTCCCCTCGGTAAAGCTCCACTCGCCGCCGCATCGGTTCCTCGCCGCCGGCTCGCCTCCAACCTTCTCCGGTCACTCTCGAGATTCCGGTAAGGTCACTGGACCTGACTAGTGCCCATGCGCGCACTAGATCACCTGGAGCGTTGCTTTAGCATAGTTGTCATTTTTCACCGTAGCTTCACCTCCGCTCCACCTCGTCACGCTGCCATTTCAGCTCGTCTCCGGCGATGCTCCGGCCGTCGGTGGGTGCGCAATAGTGTAGGGATTCCATTTTGGCCCTTGGCCGGCACCGCCATGGCCTCCTTCACTAGCGATTAACCGGAGAGGATTGTGGCCGGGAGTGCCTCTGTGTTATCGAGTTTGGACAGCTACTGTAGCTAAATGATTAGCTTTTAATCATTGTCCTAAACACACTTATCTATGTAGATCCAATAGTTTTGAGTTAATGTTTTGCTTACTTGTGGGTCCAGCCGTTAAATGCTTAGTAACCCCTCACTTTGGACTATCCATTTTAAGATCAACGTTCCGGATTGATTGGGCTATTCGGACCAGTCCGATCAGCCCTCTCATCTGAACCGTCCATGTTGAGACAAACGATCCGGATTGGTTGGGCCGTTCAGACCGTCCGAACGACCCTTTCGTTTGGACCATCCGATTTCGATTCAACCGCCTGGATTGTTTGGGCTGTTCGGACCATCCGAACATAACCGTTCACGTGGACCGTCCGATTAGATCTCAACGGTCCAAACGTTTTCAGCTCAGGGTTTATAAGAAAATTCGTATATTAATTATTTATGTACTGTAAATTATTTTAAACTTCAAAACTGCATAAGTAATTCACTTTAACTCATTTTTGCATGAAACAAATTTTGTTGGTTTCCTTTTTAAATGTACTTTAATATAAAATTGATTTGAATCTTGTTTCTGTTCTAAATTTTTTTTAGTAGAATTATCTTCGGTTTAGCATTATTTCTTGCACTAAAAATTGTTCTAACTTGAAATATGCATAAGTATTTCTCTGTAACTCCAAATTGAGTGACCTCAAGCTTATTGAGTTCCTCTGTTTTTACACTTGACTGTGGATTAGGTTTTAAGTATGTTTCTATTTCTAAAAATCTTGGTATTCAATTTATTTGTGCACTACTTTCATGACTTTGAAAAATAACAAGAAATTCATTTTAGCTCCAAATGAGGTGAATCAAATTCAATTGTTCATCTCATGAGGTGCTATGTCTACTATAAATTTTTCATGTTCACCACCTCTCTGAAAATTTTTGGCAAAAAATTAATTTCGGATGAACAGTACCGAGAGGGATTTTTCAGCATTTTTATTGAAAGCTGATTTTGTTTTGGCTGTAACTTTTGCATGCAAAATCAAAATCAATTGATTTTTGTTTCTAAATTCATTTAAAATCATGCTCTATCTTATGGGTGAATTTCATGATTTTTGGATGTTGTTGAATTTCTGAGTTTATTCAGCGTTATTCGTACTTATTGGTTCTTTCCGCTCTTTCGATAGGTTCTGATGAATTAGTTGGGCACGAAAGTGATCCTCTGCAGCAAGCAAGTTATCTCCAGTAAGGCAAGCAATTTTCCGTTTGATGCATGTTGATTCTATTATATTTGCATGCTAATATTTCAAATTTTCAATTGTATGTATGCATGCTATGTTGACAAGTATTTTCTCAGTCGGGATAGTCTACCTGATTAGTTATTTGAACTGTAGGTAAACATCCATCCTTTACCACTGAGCCTAGGTTTATATCCACTTTGATTTAGAGCTCGATGGATGGGCTCTAGTCACTTTATATCTAGTATACGAATTGATGTCGCTTAGCACTGCTTAGAACGGTAGTCTAGGGATCATCGCCTCGGCGATGGTCGATATGTCATCACTCAAAATAATTGAGTTAGGGTACTCATGTATGTAATCGTATTTGGAAAACTAAAACTGAAAAATAAAAAGTTTTAGACTTGGGCACATTGGTTGGATGGTGTACTTTTGGGTGTGTGCTTGGTGCCCGAGTCAACAAAGACCGAATTACTTGTGCCATTGATCCAAGTATTTTTGCGTGCAACCACATGAGGGCATATGGGAACCCTCTTGACTTAGTACTTTGGCGTGTGTTAGCTCTGACTTGCAGGAGGTTGTGTGTGTTGTGTTGAAAAAGAAATGTTCTATGTGTGTTAGGTGTGCGGGAGTGGGTTCCTGTCAAGGTTCTCCACACTGGGGAGCATTGGTACTTTTCCAAGGCCAATGACTCCGACACAACGTATGGTTTCCATCATATGGGCGACTCATAGTTAATACATAATATTGGAAAACGTCTCGTAAGACTTAGCCTTGCCGGCATACCTAAGGAAGTATGCTCTATAGCTTGGCAAAAAGCCGGTCTGACATGTGGGTAAAGTTATACACCCCTGCAGAGTATAATCTATTTGAATAGCCTCATCCTAGGTCTTGGACACGCTTAATTATTTCCTGCAAGAATTAAACTATGACATTTTTTATAAAACTTGAATTCGAGTGGTACGAACGGGAAATTCGTGCTATGTTGTGGTGGCTATTGGGAAGTCACCTCCAGGATGTTAATTATGTTTATAATTTTGTCTCGCTATTATTTCAACAAGTAAAAACAGATTTGTTAAATTGCATTTAATCTCAAATGAAATATTGCTTTGTGCTGAAAATGAACCCTATAGCCTTTCTCCTTTGATTTAGCTTGCATATAGCTATGTATAGGTTTGTTATTCGTAAGTCTTGCGAGTACAGTTTTGTACTCAGTTGCATTGCTTATTTGCTACAGAGGAGGTTGACCCCCAAGGGGTTGATCAGTGTGAGATTGCCTACGAAGTTGACGACTAGCTTGGTGGCCTAGTCGGTTGCCTTGTGGGTAAGAGGCAAACCAGTCGACTTTGTTTACTGCCATCTTATGGCCTATGTTTTCTGCTGCAATATTAGTACTCTGTCTTGTATTTTGCCAGTCGGCCCCTTCTGTATTTTGAACTTGTGTCTTTTGTGTTGTAAAATATGAAGACTCGGTATGGTATTGACTTGTGTATGGAATTGATGTTTCAAATTTTGTGATGGTGTATGTGTACCTCTCTTGGGAGGTGCATGTTACATCGGGAATCGGGATATTTGGTTTGTAATGTTAGGACTAGTTGGATGGTTAAGTATTACAAGTTCAATACCCCAGGTTCTCACAAAAGTTGGTATGAGAGCCATACTGATTGTAATCGGATGGAAAAAAAACTATACCTTATTTGTATCCTATCGAATACAGTAGTTGAATAATATAGATAATTTGTATCCGTTTTCATGCCTACTAGTGGATGTGCTTATTTCTCGACCCTAATTTGCTTTGAAAAATAGTTGCCAAGAATCAAATACGCTGCCTGGAAAAATTACACGAAAATATATGAAAGTGGTTATTTGTGTCTAACGTCTATGTAAAAAACAAAGCTTGACTTTGTTTTTTCTTAGAAAAATTTTGTTATATGTTACTGGTTATTTTGCGGTTTTGTATTACGCAACTGTTTTTCGTATAATTGGTACTACACCACTTGATTCGAAAATTTCTTAAAAAATGATATTATGAAAAGACCAATGGACGTTGACTGGGCGGAAAGGACTCTTTTGCCCTTCCATATATGTCGAATTTTCTAACAGATGCTGTCACAAAAGATTCAATCACACTAAGGAGTATTGTGATCAAACTAAAGCAAAATAAGAAAGGAGTATTGTGATTAAATTGAAACAAAAAAGGAGTAATAATTGTCACATCTGATTGAAAATCAACATATTTAGAAGGGCAAAATAGTCTTTTCCACTTAGTCAATGGCTATTGACTTGCCATGATGGCATTTTCCAAAGAAATTTCTAAATCAAGTGGCATAGTACCCAACTAGGAAAAAAATAGTGGCATAATCCAAAACTGTAAAATAACCGGTAGCATAAACCAAAATGTTCCTTTTTCTTACGGTGCTTACGTACAAATCAAGCTTGATTTTTTTTATGTGGGCTTGTTTCCCCAGCACCTCTCCACCTTTGCCACTGTAGGCCCGACTTCAATGGCTCTTTGTCTGGCTGTGTCGACTCGGCCCAACCTAGCTAGGCCCCAACTAATGCTCAGCTTAATTTGCCCAAGTTTCCATTTCTTAGACTACTATTTGCCCAAGATGAGAGCGGCTGATTAGCTACACCCACTGCTGCAGAAAAGGTCATCACAGACGGTTTCGTGAGCCATCTGAGTTTATGGGCCAGTAATGACATGAGGTCATCGCAGAGAGCTTTCAAACCGTCTGTGATGCAGACTATCATCGACGGTTATTAACTCAGAACTGTCTTTGATACTTGAATATCACAGATGGTTTGTAGATGAAATCGTCTATGATAGCTTATGTGTCACAGACGGTTTGTAGATGAAACCGTCTGTGATAGCTGATGTATCACAGATGGTTTTTCATAAGGAACTGTCTGTGATATTCTTTTGTATTGCTAAATCTATTTCTGTTTATTGGCTAGCCTAAGGAAATGCTAACCATACCCTTTGAAACAAGCAGAAACACAACATGTACATGTATACATCCAATTCACATTCATTTCAGAAACAAGCACATCCATTTCACAAATCAATTTACTCAAATGAACTAAAATTAACCATTCATGAACAAATACACACATGTACCATTAAGTTCAATGTATATTGTGGAACTCCCCATCTGGGTTTATGACCTCACACAATAAGAAGTACGCAAACTGTCCCAAAATGTATTTGAGCTCGGCCTGTTCCAACACAGTTGTAGCGATGGTCGCAACCTGTCGCTAGGAAGATTAAAGTCGTGCATATATATAAATTGATAAGTATGAAATAATTATTGCAAGATTGACAAACCCGAGGATCATTGGTCATTGCGGAACCTAGGAGTAGTTGCATATTGTGGCAAACATAGTATCAATAGGTATTGCCCGACGGCTACTGGTGGCACTACAAAAATAGAATTGGTTAGTTCGAGAGGCATTACTACGAAGTGTTATATAGGATTAATGTATACTAGCGAATACCAGGAAATTTAGACCGTGTCGCAGGGCACTTATCCCTCCCTTGGATCTCCCTCCAGTCGAAAAGTATGCGGCAAATGACCTACGTGGTTCCAAAAAGTTAGCCTTAGCCATTGTAAAGGAAGGAAAGACTACAATAGAGTTATCTATGGAGGAAATGTGTTACTTTTCGATTAATTATCGGACAACTGTGAAATCGTGTTTAGCCCTCTTTAGGGAATCAAGGTATATTACCTTGTTCCATTTTGGTATAATTGCAATTTGAATCCAGTGGAACCTACACAAGTATGTCACCATGGTCATTAAATCTAAGTTCGTGTTGCTTATAAAGTACAAATCAACAAGTATAGCCATTAGTGCAGCACTTACCCCTGGCTGTAGGGCCAAAGTATGAATTCCTTGTTGCGGTGAGCCAGCAATGACATCGTCATGTAACCCTCGACGAAGGATGCATACTCCTAGATGCTTTGCATGGAGACCAAGTGTGGGTCGAGAAAACCTATCGGTGATTTCCTTGATCTAGGATCAGAAATCATGTATCTCTCTCTCTCTCTCTCTCGATATATATATATATATATATATATATATATATATAAGCAAGGAGTTATATATGACATTTATCGGTATTACACGAATGTAGACCATGATTTTGCACACTTACAGTGTCTAGCATCGCATGAGTGAGGCATTGAGGGTGTCGAGGTTGAAGAGTAAGAACATGTCCTCGAAGGTCACCATGAAGACACAGTCTTGAACCTCGTGGTGAACATGATGTGGCCTAAACTTGACGTTGACACCCGAGCGCCGTTGTCCATCCATATTTGTTGGCCTGTTCCATGTACCATGCATGCAATCTCTAGCAAGCCAATCCTAGGGTTTGGAGGCGCTCTACCGGGCCGACCAGTGGCTCGCGTATCACGAATTTTCAAGCCAATAGAAAGAAGCGGATATCATCGGGCTTCTTCGATTTGCCCTGGCCGCCTCGCTTTTTAGAGGTCGACTTCACGGGAGTCGACCGGGCATGAGGTGTAGATGCATCTGATGCACCGGGCCCTTGCCACATCAGTGTAGGTAACTTTGGTGCATGTAGCTCCGGTGCAGATAGCTCCCGTGGACTTGGCACCGTGGTAGGACTTTCCGATGAAGTAAACACCGGTGTAGGTAACTCTGGTGCAGGTAGCTTCGGTGCAGATAGCTCTCGCGGACTTGGCACTGTTGCAAGACTTTTCTGTGAAGTTGACACCGGTGCAGGTAGCTCCAGGCAGATGTCCCTCTTGGGCCACTGGATGAATGTTCCAATGGCTTGCCCTAGAGTCACGACCTCGTCGTTTGTGGGTATCTGTAGCGGGACAACCTCACAATTAGCATGAACACCGTCCAAATTCACTTTTGTGAAATCCGACGCTAGATTTACACCGTGCACCAAGGTCTTGGCACTGAATGGATACGCCTGGCCCCAAGCAGCGTCCAAGGCAATGGAGGCATATCACACTTAGAGCTTGCACTTCGTAGCTACCTACATAACGATACAAAATTAGCTACTCCAACAGGTCTATCAATGGATCAAGCATTCCAAAGATAATAATTATTACCAGGATGTCATCGATAGGAAATCTGTCATCGCTTTCTGAGGTAGGGTTGGACGCACAACTACTCCGACGGTTGAGGGGGCTGGCTAGCACAGTAGCAGAGGGGGCTTGCAACTGATTTCCCCTAAGCCTTTACTCAATGCTCTCTATCTGCTATCGCATCTCATCTCTAACGGCATCAGTGATGTAATACCCCAATATTTAATTAAATGAGAAGGAATAAATTAGGGAGAATGATTATTTAGAAAAGCGATTTAACAGAGAATTAAAGAGGGGTTTCTGCAAAGGGTAGACAACTTGGGCTGGGGCTTCTGGCCCACTTGATTTCGGCCCAAGGTGGTGAAGGGGGCAGCCAGCCATAAGTGGGAGGGGGCAAAACCCTAGGGCGCCCTTCCCTCCACCCTTAGCCGCCACCCCCACAACCCCTTTGGCCGCCACCCCCTGTGCCTCCTCCCCTGCACCTCCAGCACCTCCAGTAGTGCCTCCTCCTATGGTGAAACCCCCTGCTGCTGGTGAAGAAGGTCCTTGTTGCTGCCGGCCAAGAGGAGGAAGAAGGAAGGTCACCCGGGTGCTTGGCCGGCCAAGAAGAAGGGGAAGGAGGGAGAAAGGAAGGAGAGGGATCACGGGGTGGTACTCGTGTTCGTTAGTGGTTCTCTAAGGGTAATCCCAAACCCGTTGGTTTAGAAGCGTATTCTTGTATTTAGGAGATGTCGGTATTAGATCGGTTTAGGGCAGTCTGTAGTGCCCGACTATTTTGAGGAAGATAACTGCGGATTCTGACCTGGCTGTCTCCTAGAGAGTTGTGGATAGTGTCACTAGCTTTCTGTAGAGTCTTGGATTAGGTTGAATGATGAACGGATCATAAGTTATGATTTTTGTAGCATCGCTGTTCAGAGTCTCTGTCAGAATTCTGACAGTTAGTTTTAAATGATCGTTAGCAATTAGTTAATGAATTAATCAGAGAATCTAACCAAAATGAAAGTTGTAGGTGTTTTAATAAGGTTTCTAGAAAGCTAAAGAATGTAAATTTTGGATATTTTTTACTGAAAGATGCGTGAGTTTTAGTCTCACTATCCAGAACCTCTGACGGGATTTAGTAGTCTTAGTAATCTGTTTGGTAGGGATAGAGGATATCAGAATCTGGAGATCTCACCAACTAGTTTTATGTGGGTAGTTTAATAAGCTTTCTAGAGAATTAAAGAACACCACTTTTGGATATCTGGACGAAAAGTTGTGATTTTTAGAAGAGAACTGTCTGTTTTGGGGACAGATCGATGTCATAAGAGTTGGAGTTTTGGGCTGCACTAGGGAGCGTAGTGAGTCTTATATTTGTTTCTAGCAATGTTTGGTCCATAATTTTTATCTTAGAGTGTGTGTTAAAATTATTCAGGTGGGGGTTTGATTCCGGGGGCAGCGCCCTCTTCGCGTCATCAATCTTCGCACGGTTGAGGCAAGTACAATTAGTGATAGAATAATTAAGAGTGAGTGTTCATGAATGATAATATTATGTGTATGATCTCTAATCATGAATGCTAGTACGATGGGTATGTATTTTAATGCTAGTAGTATGCGTATGATCTTTATTCATGTATGTTGCTGCTGGCTATTACATGTTTATGTTGGATAAAAAAGATTGATTCATATGCATCATGATATCATCTTTGAGACTTGGTCACGTGGTGACCAAGTATTGATTTTGAGGTCCCCATCCTGTATTAGACGGGCTTGAGGTCTCCACACTCGTGGAGTGTGGGCTTATGGTCCCTCTGCTAGAAGGCACAAGCATGGGTATGCATCGACGGATGCATACTCCGCATTGCCGGTATATGCAAAGAGAAAAAAAGTTGCATTTGTGCATTGCATTGCATGAGCATATGATTTGGGTTTACTATAAAGAATTGTGGTTGGATGGTGATGATATAGTTATGTATTAAATTGTCTTATTAATTGTACTTTGCTGAGTCTTGGACTAACTCTTGTTGTTTATTTGTATTTTTAGGTACCTCTTACGCGAACGCCATGCATGGGAGGGGATAGTCATAAGATCTGATTCACACCACCACGAACCATACATGATTGATTAATCTTGGATTGGGAATTAATAATTGAGCAAACTGCTTAAAGGATTTCTGTTGGTTATGTCTTGTGCATTTGATATTCTATAATAGAGTTGATTAGCGTCTTATGGATGTTTTTATGGTTACATTTTAAATTGGATGTTTGAATTATTGATTATTGTTATTGATATTTGTTAGAACCTCCGGTATGGTTGACTATACAAAGGAGGTTCTACTGAAATTTAGTATAAAGTCTTAGTTTTAAATTGTTATTCTGTTATTTTAGTAGCATTCTAGGCTCATATTGGACTGGGGTGTTACAAGTGATCTCCTCTCTAAGGGATTCACGAATCTCCTCTCGTAGCCGTGCATCGCGCTCGGCTTTGGCTCTCTTCCTACTCCAGTACGCTTCGGAGTCCTCTGAGAATCCATGTTTCTATGGAACATAAAGACCAAGGCCTCTCATGCGATCCGGGTGCTCCTTGTTTCCCAAGGCCGTAGAGAGTATATCTCTCCCCGATCGCTCGAATAAGCATTGAAAGATTCTCTTTCGGCGCTTCTTGCAAGAGCCTGACATGTTATTTCACTTCTTATGAAGTTATGTAGTAATTACAAACTAGCTAGTTCGACATCTTACCAGGCGCTGGGACACTTCCTCGTCTGTGGAGTTTGGAAAGGAGATGGCCCCTGAAGGCATGATAGATGATCTTGCTCTTATCCAGTTTCGGGCGCGCTCATAAGGGATTCCAGCAAATGGTGGAGAGGCCTCCCACAGGATTGCCTTCTCGTCTTTCATTGTGGAATTTTACCCGCATACCAGCGGTGCCGAGTCTGTGGGGGTATGTGTTTTTTGCCTGGAGGGTCCTGTGCGCCACACTTTCACTCCTAAAATCATCTGTCATCTTCTTCACCACAAAGTATTGCCGGTACAGTTCCACGAATGGATACTTCTAGAAGGGCGTCAGATTCTTCTCCATGTATTGCTTGATAGGAGTGCTCTTGAAGTTCTTCCACGCTTTGCACGCCGCTAACAATGCATGTCGTCACACGGAGGCCTGGTGTTCTTCCGGATCTCAAACAATTGGAAAATTTCCGTCACCAGCACATCTTTCTAAGCTTCGGTCAACTCCTTCCACGAATCGTAGGTGATCTTGACCCGTTCCCGTGCAACTATTCCTACCGTTCTCTGGAATACGGATGTTGCTCGGCGAGGATTGAGAGGGGTCCCAGACGCATCAACATCCGTGATGGTAAATCGGCCCTCGGGCCTTTTCGATATTCCTCTTCTATCGCGCTTGTATTTTGAAGAGGACGGCGCATCAGACGCATGAGGCGACGATGATGGAGAATGAGCGGATGATATTTTGACAAGAAATAGAAGTTCTGACACGTGTGAACATGTTATCATAAGATTCTCTATGTGCATGGGTATACACACCAATTAATAAATAATTGGGATATAATTGGGATATGTAGGCAAGAAATTAGGATACTAACTTATTAAGTATATATCTACCACAAAAAAAAATCCATGCATGCTACATATAAGTAGAGGATAAATTTGCAAAATTATATAATTACTTATTATACTTGAAATAGAATACCTTAAATATAAATATGCGATGTTTAGCAGTTCAACATCCTAGGAAACTATTTCAAATGAATGACATAGTTGCAGTAAATATGCATGCTTGATACAAATGACTGTTAGGGTAATAAAAGTTGCTTTAAAATATAAAGCCATTAGTACAAAATGATACTAAGGGTAATTAGTGGCATGTAGTCTTTCGAACCATCCTTTTCTAAGCATGCTTGGTAGTAATGTACACTACTACAGTAAAGTTGATTGATGGTACGATCAGTAATGAAATGTGGATTGCATGTCTTGTGCAAATACAATAGTTCTTCATCTTTCATTGAATTTACATATATTTCTGCATGTGGATTGAGAAATTGAAGCTGGAAACATCGTCATGCCTAGGTAGCATACCATTGGGAGGAGGCGGCGCTCGGGGGAGGGGGGTGGCCGGCTTACCTTGGTGGTGCTTGGGAGGTGCGTCGGGGGAGGAGGCGCGTCGGGCTCAAGGAGGAGGCGACGCGTGCTCGGGGGAGGGGAGGAGGCGGGCTTGGGGAGGAGGTGCGGTGGGCTCAGGGCAGGAGGGGTACCAAGTTTGAGGAGGCGGCGGCTCGTGCTCAGGGAGGAGGCGGCGGGCTCAGGGGGCGAGGCGCGCCAGGCTCAAGGAGGAGGCGGCATTGAGGACGGCGTCGACGGGCTCATGGGAGGTGGGGGAGTTAGAGAAACTTAATCGTTTGAGTGGGGGCACAGGCAAACCCTAAAGTCTGAATATAAATAGGGTTGGATGTCACAGACGATTATAAAGTAGAACCGTCTGTGATAAATACACATCACAAACAGTTCCAATAAATAACTGTCTGTGATAAATATAAATAGGGTTGAACATCACAGACGGTTCTAAAGTAGAACCGTCTGTGATAAATACACATCACAGATGGTTCCAATAAATAACCGTTTGTGCTACTATACATTCTCATATACATGAATACAAATTCACATATGACACATTCTCATATACATAAATGCAAATTCAGAACATATGACACATAAATATTTCATTCATCATTCCACTTGCTTATTTCCTTTAAAAATTATCCCTTCATGATGATCGACGCGTACATAACTAGTTTCGTCACATTGTTCTTCCTCGACCCTAATGCCATTTCCGAAAGAAGACAACTCGTCAAATTGATTGTATTATTCCTTGTCTACTACATTCTCAATTCCGACAATCCTCCTTTTTCCATAAAGAACTACGTGGCGCTTCTTATTTGCCTAGTTAGTTACATAGAAGACTTGAACAACTTGGTTAGTGAGTACGGATGGTTCGTCTTTGTATCTGACACGTTCAAGGTCCACGGTAGTGACGTCATACTTGTCAACCTTTAACTGTGGGAGATGGACCCAATGACACCGAAAAGGGGGATCTTGAAAAGCACGTAGTCGAGCTCCCAAATATCCTCTATAAACCCATAGTAGGAGATCCTCAACACATCGGTATTGAACGTATCTATGTGTACACTGTTGTTCTGCGTATAGAATGTGTACCCATTTATGTTGAATCCTTGCCATGTCACAACTGTAAATGTTGGCCCTTTTGCCAAGCATGTCAGCATATCACTTGACGAGCTCCTAGCGACACACCCCTTTAACCATTGGTTGAACCGACTGTTGTGCGGTCTTGTGATCCAAACATCCGGTCGCTCTGAATTCTGTTGTGGAAGCACGTTCTTGTGCTGGTCGATATACGGGGACACTTCAGTCATGTGTTGCAAGACTGTAAAATATGCTTGAGCATACACATCCATATATGGAGTGATTTTTTTCCTTCTGATGGTCCTGATACCCTTGAGCCTCCCCTCATGGCGAGATCGAGGCACACCTATCGGTTCGACCTTCGGCTACATAGGACTTGAGAATTCCCATGAACCTCTCGAACAGGTAGATGCTACATAGGAACACGGGTCCGCACATCTTTTTCTCCCTCACAATGTGAACAATGAGATGGACCATAATAGCAAAAAAACGACAGAGGAAAATACATCTCAAGATGACATAGAGTTGTCACCATCTCGCCTTGCAGAGCATCTAGTCCTTCGGGATCGATGACCTTCTGAGCAATTGTGTTAAAGAAATAACACAACTTCATGATTGTCTCTTGGACCTTGATCAGTAAAATACTTCTAATTACAACAGGGAGCATCTGTGTCATTAGCACATGACAATCATGAGACTTCATGCCAATTAACTTTAAATCTTCTATCGAAACAAGTTTCTTCATATTGGCGGAGTAACCGGACGAAACTTTCACACCATGTAAGAACTGGCACAGTTCAGTTCTCTCGGCCTTGGACAGAGTGTAATAAGAAGGGGAAATGTACGTTTGTCCTTTATCGGTCATTGTAAGTGCTAACTCAGGTCTGATGTTCATATCAACCAAGTCAAGCCGTGCGTTGACACCATCCTTTGTATTGTCACGAATGTTCAGTAAGAGACCAATCAAGCTATCACATACATTCTTCTCTACGTGCACAATGTCAATACAGTGGCGAACTTCTAGGTGCTCCCAATAAGATAAGTCTCAAAATATTGATCTCTTCTTCTAGACGTTCTTCTCACGGGTCCTCGATCTTACGGTCAAGATTTATTATTTTGGTGACGGGAATAGTAACACCGCTAGAAAATTTTAATTTTGTTGACGGTTATAATAGAACTCTCAAGAAAATAAATTTTCCTGATGGTTACGCCCGTCAAGTTAATTGTTTGGGTTTCCCACATTTTTGTGCGTGGCCGCGTGGGGAAACCTCTATTCGCGCGAAACAAAATTGCATCGCACACTGGAAAAAAAATTATCTCAACGCCCACTACCCAGCAGTCAAAGCCTCTTGTCAAAATCCCTAGCTAGCTCCACTGTCCACACATCCCCAATCCATGCGCGCACCGCCTCCATCTCCAGCCGCGCCCGCCGCCTCCATCTCCGGCCGTGCCCACCATCTCCACACCATCTCTGGCCGCGCCCACCGCCTCCATGCCATCTCCGGCTGCAACCACCCCTCCTCTCGAAATCCCTAGCTCCACATCCTCAATCTGTCGCCTCCACGCCATCTCCGGCTGCGCCCACCGCCTCCACGCCATCTTCGGCCATGCCCGCCGCCTCCAGGCCATCACCGGCCGCGCCCGCCGCCTCCACGCCATCTCCGGCCGCAGCCACCTCCTCCTCTTCAAATCCTAGCTCCACACCCCCAATCCACTGCCTCCACTGTATACGACATCTCTTTTATTGTTGCTTCTGTTAATTTTATGGATTGATTATCCAAAGAACTACTGTTTAGTCAGCAGATGCAATGCAATTCTTTTGCAATGATTATATATTTGTTTTTGCTTTTCCCAAAATTTCCTATTCACACCAAAGGATGGAACCTCTTCCTTGAAGGTCATCGACTTTGGCTTGTCTGACTTTGTAAAGCCAGGTTGGTCTTATAGAGTTCCTTCATGGCATCCTTGTGCCTTCTGTGGCTGCAGCCTGTTCTCCTCTGAGTGCATTCTAGGGAAAAATTGTAACATGTGAAGCATGATGATTGATGAAAATGGTAATGATGGTACGTAGTGGGATTGGTGGTTACATGCGTTCAACATGCCTTGGTTTTAGTTTCCCATGGGAGTTAAGTTAGCAGAAAATTTTACAACTTGCTTCGGGGAGCATTCTAGTTTTGGCTTGACCGGGGGTAAGGTTTGATCAATATAATGCATTTTCTTCTGGTTTGTTGGCATGGCCCCTGCTGATCCATGCCCACCTAGTTAATAGGATAATGCTTACTATTTATAGAATTAGTGCCCCAAAACCCGCCTTGACTTCTCTCAGCCAGATGAATAGCAACTTTATCAAAAGATGTTTCCTAATTCCTTAATTTTCCTTCCAAGTAAGTATCTAAATCTGCTCACTCTCTTGGACGCTGCTTTTTGGTGTAGTATACAAACACCTTATATAAAATGACATGCTGGTTGCATCCATCCAAGTATCCAAGAACACCAATATTGGCCCATTGACAGGATCTTGGCCTTCCAGAAAATTCAGGTGTGTTTGGTTGGTCTTATAGAGTTCCATTTGGATATGCAGATAGCACTGGATATGCTAATTAATCTACACATGCAGTAATCACCTGATTTGTGTTTCTGTAAAGATTAATGGAATTTCCTCAATCATCTATAGTGTGTGTATAACATGCTTACAACAATGCAAGTGTTAATGTGTTGTTTTGCACCCAATTGCCTATGTTAAGATCAAGCTCAATTATCTTCTTAACTTAGAACATCTTATCTAGTATTTGAGGCTCCTTGACATGCATGTAACCGTCCGGGAAAGCAAGCTAGCTAGCATATATTCATGTTTTAGTTCTTGGAAGTAATTGGAACCATAATTAGTATTGTTTGACAATATTGTGAATCTTACCAAATCTATCTGTGTTGTTCTATAGTGCTTTAAATTTTAAATTACTTGACATGTTTAGAAAGACATCACATGTAAATAATTGGTATTTTAAAATGCAGTGTAAACATCACAGATGGAATGCTCAAACTCTTAATAGTGGAGCTATCGCTAAACTGGATTGTGTTGAACCCTTCTTCACGGGAGTTATCAAGTCTATTGAAGTCCCCCCACAGACTCTTTGCGCATGTCTCACAGCCTCTGAGTGGTATTGGTAAGCTCCAACCTATATGATTTTACTAATATGTATTGTTCGAATGATGCATAATAAGTAATAAATATTGCACTGTAAGTAATCAAAATTATGTCCTTTTGTTGCAAATGCAATGTTACCTTGGACCAAATTTGTTCTTGTCTTATGTAGGAGCTATCTCATAAACCACGTCATGTGTTGATTGCTAAATTAATAATTATGTTCATATTATCTAATTTGGGCATACCATCATATGATATTCATACAGTACATATGCAAGATACGTAGTATCAGATAATATAACCAACTTAATTGTGTCATGTCGGTGTCAAATAAATTTATAACTAACATATTCAAGTTGTTGAACACAGAACTATTTAATGGCAGACCATGAATAGATGTATATTGGTTGGTAGCGTGGTAGAGCTCCCTCCAATGAATGGATTGATAACACCACACAATACTTGGATCGTACATTCTCTAATCCAAGTTTAGTTGAAGGTGATACCATTAAGTGTCCGTGTGCAATGTGTTGGAACTATTTTAGGCACAACAGGTGCACTGTCGAGTTGCACTTGAGTAAATATGGGTTTAGGGAAAATTGTCAAACATGGACAACACATGGTGAGAGCCTTGTCGTTAGGAATGATGAATTCAATGAATCTGATCAGATGGATAATATGTTGGGTGACCTAGCCGGTGACCATCCACCAGCAATTGATGAAGAGCCAAATGCCTCTGCCGAGGCTTTCTATAGGATGGTTGCTGGTGCTGACGAACTAGTCCATGAGAACACAACACATTCTTGTCTATCCGCTGTTGCTCGTTTGCTAGCTATGAAGTCACAGTACAATATGTCAATTGCACACTATGATGATGTATTACAAATAATTCATGAATTTTTGCCCCTAGAGTCTAAGTTGCCTGAAGACTTCTACCGTTCGAAGAAGCTATTAGAGGGCCTCGGTATGCCATATGTGAAAATTGATGTATGCTATAATAATTGCATGCTTTATTGGAAAGATAATGAGCATAAAGACAAGTGTAACTTTTGTAATACCCCTCGATACGAGGTAGGCAAGAATAAAGTCCCACGTAAAGTACTACGGTATCTCTCCATTACAAATAGACTACAAAGGTTGTATGTACATGAGGAGACAACAAAGCTAATACGATCGCATAATCGCTCCACATCTGGTAAGACGGCACATCCATGTGATGGGGAAGCTTGGCAACAATTTGACAAGGACTTTCTAGACTTCGCAAGCGATCGTGGAAATGTGCGACTTGCTATATCAACAGATGGTTTCACACCATTTAGTTTGGGTGTTGCTCCTTACTCATGTTGGCCAGTGTTTGTGGCTCCATTGAATCTTCCCCCAAGCAAGCTCTTGATGCTAGAATATATATTCCTTGCCCTTGTTATCCCTAGTCCTCAACACCAAGGAAAGAAATTAAATATTCTAATGCAACCTTTAGTTGACGAACTTATCAAGCTGTGGGAGGGGGTAGAAACATGGGATGCTTCACTCAAGCAAAACTTTACAATGCATGCAGCATATCTATGGTCAGTCTATGATTTTCCTGCATATTAGTATGTTTGCTGGTTGGAGCACACATGGTTCATTTGCGTGTCCAGAATGCTTGTGCGAAGGCAAAGTATTTCAACTTCGTAATGGTCGCAAGGTTTGTTGGTTTGATTGTCATAGACGCTTTCTACCTAGGGACCACGAATTCAGAACCCAAGCTTATGCATTTTGAAAGAACACAACAGTGGTTAAGGAGGCACCTAGGCATTTAACAGGAGAGGAAGTCGAAGCCCAAATAGACAAATTTGTAGCTGATACAAAAAAAAACTTTGGCAAATTGCATAATTGGACACACAAAAGCTGCTTTTGGCAACTTTCATACCATAATAAATTGAAGCTCCGACACAACATTGATGTGATGCACAATGAAAAAAAATGTAGCTGAAGCTATATGGAACACATGCTTCAATATACCCGATAAGACAAAAGATAATGTTAAGGCAAGACAAAATTTAGCTGAGATTTGTCACCGTCCTTCACTGCATTTGGAGATGAAGGACAATGGGAAGTGGCACAAGCCTAGGGCTCCATTTTGCATCAATAAGAATGACAAGACCACTATCCTTAAGTGGTTTCAAGATTTGAAGTTTCCCGCTGGATATGCAACCAATATTAGGCGAGGTGTTAACGTGCTGCAAAGGAAGATTTTTGGCCTCAAAATCCATGACTTCCATATATTCATGGAACGCTTGCTCCCAGTTGCATTTCATGGGTTCCTTTCGGAGAATATATGGCTATGCTTGGCTGAGCTTAGTTTTTTCTATAGGAAGTTGTGTGCTAAAGATAAGCAAGGATGCCATAGTCTCACTAGAATAGAATGTTGCAGTGCTTCTATGCAAATTAGAGAAGATATTTTCTCTCGGTTTCTTTAATCCTATGCAACATCTAATCATACATCTTCCTTATGAGGTTCGACTAGGAGGCCCTATTCAGGCCCGCTGGATCTATCCATATGAGAGGTAAACATAAGTACTACCACTATTTTTTTTCTTTCTAGCCCGACAATACATCTAATTAATTGTCTGGTCCTTGTAGGTACATACAAAAACTTAGGAAGAAAGTGCGGAATAAGGCTCGAGTTGAGGGTTCCATTGTTAAGGCTTACCTAGTTGAGGAGGCTACAAATTTTCTATCACTATATTTTAACCCAAAAGTTCAGCCAATTAGAAACAAGGCACCTCGGTACGATGATGGTGCCTCTACATGTGCACTTGAGCATGCTGCAAAGGAAGATTGCCTTGAAACCTAATGGTGACAAGTAAGTATACATGTGCACTTGAGCATAAAGAAGTGTTGTTCAGTTTTTTCCTTGATTAGATTAACATGGCCAACAATACGTACAAACATTCCCATGCTTAATTCTTGTACTGCAGGCAATTCAAGTATGCCAATTATATGCCCCAAAAAGACTACTCATATCAAGCACAACTTGGAGTTATTCTTAGACATGAGTACCCAGGTGTTCTGGAGGACAAGAATAAGCAGGGTAGAACCTTTAATACTCGCCCTGTGTTGACATGGGATGATTACTTTGTCAATGAAGACAATGCTGGAATGACTGCTGCAGATCGAGTGAAAAATGAGTTTTGGGTAAGTAAAATATGGTAAATCCATTTTTCACAGCTTTGAATGAAAGGGAAGCATGCACAAATTTTGTTCACAGCTTCTTTGCAAAGAAAGTATTGCACATTAATGGCTTCCATGTTGTTTCACAGTTAATTAGTTTTCAATAGCAAAATGCCTTCAAGAAATCCACTTAAGCATATTTTGTCTTAAATTTTGGAATTACATGGCAGGATTAATATTTTTTCCTTACCTTTGCGAAGTAAATTTCTTGTTATTTAATTAGTTGCCTCTGAAGCAAATTTGGAAGATCTGCATCATACATGGAAACCCAACAATACCTGGTATATTATACATGTTCCCTCTCTCTTTTCCGCTTTTGGATATTGTAAGGTAGTAGGTTTTGGGTTCTTGTTTTCTGTGACTCATGCCCCATATATGCTGGTAAGCTGTCTTTGGGAAGGCATGGCATGTTCCCATTCCCATGCATCAATGCAACCCATTTGCACTTTGCTGACCTTCAATTCACATATACTATGTCTTCCTTACATATTTGACTGGGTTAATTGTGTTCTTTACCGTGTTGTAGGAACACAAGTTTGGACCAGAAAATGCTACATGCCTGAAGACATATGCTGTAATGAAGTCTGGCATGAAAAATGTGGACAGTAGTGGCAGCAGTGGTCCAATTTGCAGCCAAAAAGCACAGAAATGCATTGTAAGCTCTACCATGCTTGTACTCAACTCAAGTGAACTCAACTTCTAGAAAGCAAATCATATATATGAAATGTTGCTTTTGTTCTAGGATGCTTACTCTGTAGCTACCAATGCTCAACATCAAGATGGTGAGTGGTTGCAGCAACCACTTGATGGAGAAATACTTTACAACACCAATGGTGGCTTGCCCCATGGTCGTGTACCAATAGGGAATGGTGCTATCAAGAAGGTTGATGTTCTACTAGCAGCTAAATCAAGAAATATCAAGCCATCCAATTCCACCTCATATCGTAATGTGGTCCGACATAATCAAGAACTACTCCGGACACAATAAATTCACCATCAAATGATTGTGGTAATATTGTTAATACACACATTTATTTACATCCAATTTCATTGTTGCATACTTCAACTTCAAATTGTTGCTTATATGGTACAAGGGAGAGGATGAATGGGTTATATGGAGCTCTGTTTGTTCTCAGTACTCTACAATGTTCATGCTCGCACTGGTGCAAAAACTAAATGATGTTCCTTTTCAATATATCTATTCTCAAATGCCTATTTTGCAGCTTGTAAGTATTGATTGGTCGCAAAGATAATAAAAATGCTGCATACTGCATTCAAAACGATTTCATGTAACTAATTTCTTTTGGCACAAATCTCGATGATGAAATGTGTGGTTTAGATATTAGGTGTATCTGAACATAGGTTCAGATCTACATTCCCCTTGTCAGCCTTCTCTCTTTTTTTTCCAAATAATTTTTGTCAGCCTTCCTGTCTTCAGAGGTTGCAGTTTCGTCTAATGCAATTAGTAATTATAATGTCATTCGGATAGGCAAATGCTAGAACCACACTAGAACAGTTTGTTCTTGCTGATGTTAAGTATAACATGTTTCTTTGGGCCATTACAGCATTGGATTGATGATGATTGAACTTATTTTTTTAGATAAAGAATTATTGAACTTGTTAACTATCTCCAATTTTGTGCCTACAATAGCAAGAAATGTTTTGACGCCTATATCAATGGTCTAGAACAGATGGCTTCTATGTAGTCAGATGCAACGAATGCTGATTTTAGGCATGGACAGGGTGATTATCAAACTCCTAACCTTCTGTCATCTTTTGTTGAAAATAAACAATAGATATTTAACAAGCAGAGTAAACTTTATACATGTTGCAAAAGAAACATCAATAAAGAAGGTTTAAAGGTGGTGTTTGGTTCTGTCCTTTTCTGTCGTAATCCGATTACATGGTAACTGATTGCGTTGTTTTTTTGTTTGGTTAGATTGGGCTGTAATTAGCTAACAGGGGAACTGATAACAGAGTGGTTCAAAGCCCATACCGCTCATACATTTTTATTCACTCTGCATTAGAGGCCACTCTATGGTGGTTGATAAACAATAAATTGTTACATGTAAATATTGAAAAAATACAAATTTATATATCATGACGGGTCATATATTTATCTTAATGTGTATGTTTGCAATTAATTGAATCGATAGGAGACATACTGATGTTGATCGGAATAGCTAGAAAGCCAAAAATCTAACCTTGTGAAGTTTTCAAATGTAGATGCTTTTCCAGAAGATGGGTGAAGAACCACCACCAGAGGTGCTACACCGTGATACATCTGCACAATCACAGGTAAGAATACTTAGCAACTAAAATTATTGCCAATGCTACCAACGATATCTCATGAAAACTACAAGGTTGTCTAAACCTCTATCATTTGGAGGACTAATTTGGACTAGACACTAATACTTTTTGGTGTGTCAGAGTGACAACAAGCAGTGTAGCAGTGAGCTAGTGGACTCATGTTGAGTGTTCTATCACATGGGCTTAACCTGAATCCCATTTAGTTATATGTTCATGGTAAGGTGGCAATGGGTTTGTCTAGAATTTTTTGTCCACGCGTGCAACCATTTTTAAAAAAAATAGGTCTGTCATAGATTTTGATTGCTCCAGCTCTTCTTTTAGCACTTATAATTGTTCTAATTGTGCTTAGGCAAACTCCTAATGCTAGTGTTTAGTGGGTTGCTTTAGCTCTTCTGTTAGCACTTCTAATGGTTTATTTGTGCTAAGGCAGACTAATAATGTTGGCACACTCTATTCACCTTACAGGAAGGGACCAGGACTGGGACTGGGACTGGATCCTCCCATGTGGGCTCAGCACTGGATGATAGTGCCATTGATGGCAACAATGATAACAATGATGACGACAACTGCAATAGTGACATTAATGGCGGCAACAACCATGATGCCAACAACATCGACCGCGACGGATGCAACTGAATGTCCACATGATCTTTGATGATATCTTGCTAGCTCTTTTGAATAGTTCAACATGAATGGTATTACTAGACTTTTAGATGGACTTATATGACTTGTATGTGATATTGGTCTTTAGGTGTATTTTAGTAGCACTGGACTTTTAGATGCCTTTTGTGCGGATTACAATGTTACTTTCTGCAAGTGAACCTTATGGATGGTATTGGGCTTAAAATGATGCTAGTTTAAGCTTGAACTTATTTTATGTGTGGATTAATGTATGGATGTGTATTGTGGATTATAGATGTATGGATGTGTATTATGGATTATATGATGCATGGATGTGTATGAATCAAATATTAGTGTGTATATGATCATTGACAATTTCTGCTAGCATTTGGCTGCTAACAATTTTGACAATTTCTACTAGCATTTGGCTGCTAATAATTTTGTTAACAGCCACGGAGTCATTTTGGTGACGGTAATACACTCAGAAAAAAACAATTCGCTTACGGACACAGAACCATCAGGTTTTATTTTCTTGACAGTAATGTCCCAACCGTCAAGTTTTATTTTCTTTACGGTAATGTTCCAGCCGTCAGGTATAGTTTTCTTGACGGTTAATACCCGTCAGCTAAATTCGTTTTATGGGCGGGCAACAAAACTGCCAGGTAAATGCTTCTTGACGGTGAATACCCGTCAAGCAAAACCTTTTTTATGGGTGGTTCGTAGAACCGTCAGGAAAATAGCGAAAACCGTCAGGAAAATTTTTATTTACGGTGAACCGTCAGACAAATTGAATTTTCCTTACCACCTAGACCCGAGGGGATTTGCTAGATGGTTACCCGTCAGTAAAATAAAACCTGATGGTTTTTTCTATTTTGCTGACGGTTTTTAACCGTAGGGAAATATCCGTCCTGTAGTAGTCTGTCTCGTTTCACGTGAAAAGATAAACAGGTAAACTTTTACAATCCAAGCCAATGGCATTCGGTCACGAGCTCACTGTCAATGAGCCACCTAAGTCCACTGTTTATATTCCTATCTACGAAATTAAAAAGACTCTTGACCATTTCATCGTCAACTTTTGAAAATTCCGTGGTCACGTTACCATATATATATATGTATAGGAGTGTTTTTTTTCGATGATACATAGGAGTAAGTAACGTGACAGTGCGTGCGACCGTTGAACAATAATCGAAGTAAGCGTTATTATTTATTTATGTCACAAGTAGGCCGCTTGTCTTCTTAATTAGCAACGTGACAGTGCATGCGACCGTTGAACAAGAACACATGCATGCATGTAACAAGTCCGCCGCTACTATCGCGCGCGCGCGTCACGTTACCATATATATAGATAGGAGTCCTTTTTTTTTCGATGATACATAGGAGTATTTATAATCTAAGTAACGTGACAGTGCGTGCCACTGTTGAACAATAATCGAAGTAAGCATTATTATTTATTTATGTAATAAGTGTTGCTGCTTGTCTTCTTAATTAGCAACGTGACAGTGCATGCGACCGTTGAACAAGAACACATGCATTGATGAAACAAGTCCGCCGCTACTATCGCGCGCGGCCCGCGGGCGCGTATATAAATATATTATTCTCTAACAAAGGAATAGTTAATCTACATCTAGTCAGTTCACCGAGCACGATCTAGACTAGGTGTGACATGCACGCACAATTTTCAAAAGGTGGCCCACCAACTATAGTTGGCAGGCCAGAAACTTCCGCATCCGTATGGGGGTATTGATTTGACGGTAATTGATACAAGCCGCGATAGTAATTTTGTGAAACATTTTACTATTGTTTTTCGGGATACGAATTTCGAGCTCATATGTATGACAGTAAAAGCATAACATACATCACAGTAAAGTGTATGTGTTTTCACTGTCGAGACACATATATTTATATTTATTTTATCAGAGCACGCTCCCACCATCTTGCCGCGATGAACGATGTTAGTAACTTACAAAGTATACTACAATAATAATGCTTAGCCTATTTTCAAGCATTATCATCATGTCACAACAGACTTTTGTGTGTAGTTAGTGGCAAGTACCCTCAATACCCCCTCCCACCGGAGATGCCAGACGTCACATCTAACATTAAAAGAAAACATCGCACACGTTTTTTTCTCATGTCTGTCGTACGGCACATCCACCCTTGCATTCCTCGTGTACCTACGGAGCACATAGTGGCTGGGGATACTCTCGACCTGCAAGTGGGTGAACGCCCGCACTAGGTGCACGCAGAACAGCCTTACGACGGTGAACCGAACATGGATTAACAGTAAAATACACAGTCAATAACAGTAGAAATAACTATATGCACTGGACAGGAAAAGTATAATAGTTGGGATAGTAACTATTAGCCGAGAGACAGTAAAAGTATATGTGTGCTCTCAGCGTTTGCATCCACAGTTGTATCTACCCGTTTTCTCTTCGGCCACCACCCTGAAATCGTGCTGTGACCACATGAATGTTGTAGACTGTTTCCCGTGAGACACGAGGAATAGGCTATCTCGGGTTGTGTCTACCCTTATGCGGAAGGTTGTACTGGAGAAGTAAGTCTCTTTGTACTCTTTGAACACTGCAGGCGTGTACACCCTGCCCAGCTGCTCCTCGAATGGAAACAGAGTGGCTCTCACCGACTGGCTCTGAGAGCGCACAAGACGGCATATGCCATGCAGTAGGCACAGAAACGACATGAAGTAATGATATATATGGGTGCAATAAAAGAAGGATGGGGTGCGAGACGCAGTAAAATAAGACAGTTAACAATAAATCATGGAAAAAAGTGAAGTAAATGCGTATAGAAGTTACACTAAACCTGTTTTTTTGTCTACGTACCGTGGAACAATGCGTCTCCTGAGCCTTAGTGTGCTTCCTCTTCTGCAGCACACGGTGCATCTTCCACGTGAATTGGTGGAGTGAAGTCATGTTATCCATGAAGTTCCGTTTTACCATCTTATTCATACTCTCGCTTCTCTGCATGGATGTCATCCTACTGCAGTACACGTCCTTGAAGTACGTCGCGATCCACCTTTCACGCAGGTCATAGAGGCTAGACATGGCTTGGCTCTGCTCGAGGCGGTACTCTCTCACCAGATCCTCCCACGCATTCTCGTACTCTCTCAGAGTAAGCAGATAGTTTATGACAGAATCCAAATGCTCCTTTAGCCTGTTGTGCTCCGCGTATAGCATGTTCAGGTTTTGCTTGTACTTCTTCAGCACGTGCCACCTACACAGCCGGTGCTGCGTGTGGGGGAAGACATGCGGGATGGCAGCCGCCATGGCCGTGTCATGATTTGCAGTATAATAAAACACATTAGACAGTAAAACTCGAATAGATACAGAGTAATTACCAACAATGACAATACATTCGGCCCAGATGCAGAGAACACAGTAAACACAAAAATGCGATAGACAGTAAACATGAGCGACATACAAAGTAATTAGGTTAGAATAGTAAGAGAATCACCGGTTAGCATGCAGATGGGGTCCCTACCCTCCATGCAAGTTTGGAACGTCCTGAACAACCACTCGAAGGATATTGCCTTCTCATCACGGAGTAACACGATGTCGAACATGGTGTTCTCCATATGGTGGTTGGAGCCAACAAACATAGCCAGAGGTATCTCGTACTGGATTGTTTTGTAGGTCGTGTCGAACGTTACGATATCTCCGAAGTCAACGTATTCTGCGCGGCAGCTCATGTGGCTCCAGAAGATGTTTTTCACAACACCGTCGTCATCCATGTATATCGTAGTAGAACTTGTCGTTCTGTGACCGACACTCCTTGAAGAAAACCATCAGCTTGTTCACATTGTCGGCGTGAGCAGCACACATATTCACAACCTTCCTGGGTTAAACAATATAATGGATGGTAACGAACAGTAAATAGATACTATCATGGCAGTAAAAACGATACTAAGAGGATAACCGTAAGTAGACACAATCGTAGCAGTAATGACGTGAACAAGGAAAGGACGGTAATTCGACGCGATTACATAAGTAAAGATAATGATGGAACACAGTAAAAACCTATTTTCTAGGTCACGAACGGTGAACGGTATGTTATGCTTCCCCGTGCATCTCTGGCAAAATGTTCATCATATTGTTGTGAGGGATCTTGCTGACCTGCATGGTGTCGACGAGCTCCATCAATGAGGGATCAAAGTTCTCGTGTGACTGCATGAACACGACCAACGACAGCATTCTAGCGAGGGGATGGTTGTGCTACAACACAACCCGCTTGATGCATACGAAGCCATCTTTCAGGTTCTTCTGCAGCTTCACAAATGCCCTACACCCAATCCTCTTGGAGATCTCGCTACGTTCACGCTCCTCCGGCATGTAGAAGTCGTGTTTCCCCTCCATAGTACAACAAAACTCCTTGATCTTCTTCCTGCTCATGTTCTTTCTTACGCCGAAACCAGCATGTCGTGCGTACCGACAGTAGAACTGGTAAGCAACACCCTCATTATCGAACTTCATGCTGACCTGGGGCACCAAATAGTTGGGGACGTCCTCGTCTAGACATCAGCAAAACATAGTAAAAAAGGTAATATACAACAGAAAACAAGTAAATGATACTAGATAGAATAGTATATTATTGAAGAGTGTAAACACAGTAAATGAACATCATACTGGTAGTAAAAATGCACGCAAAGACCCGTAAAATACACATATGTCGATGTACGTCCGATCGGTGTCGGGGGTTGGAGTGAGGACCCAAGCGTGGAGGAGAGGATCCTGGTTGTCGAGGGGAGGGGGGCGCATACAACCAGGGGTACAACGTCTACCGGTGGTGTAGCCGTCTGCATAGAGAAACCTGGATTGCCCACCATTCTTCTGGGCATGGTAGTAAACAAGGGGGGAATCTGCATGCACCAGAGGAAGATCTCACCGACACTGGCGACAGAGAACGAGCACCACCGAGCTAGGTTCCTCCGTGCCCGCGGGGGGACGTCCACTAGTCATTATCACTGCAATTCATCAGAAAGGGGGCCTTGGAAGGGTGGTGGCAACCGGGAGGGGGGTTGGGAGAGATAATGACCCAGCGAACATGGGATGGGGGTGGGGTGTGGGCAGATTTTATCATCGGATACGTGGGGAACGCGTTTAGTGGGATGGATGGGATCACCTGCCTTTTTTTTTGTTCAAGCCGCAAGAGGACATGTAAAACACTTTAATGAGAATAGTAATTACATACGCATACATGTGGACAGTAAACAGTGGCGTGAGTCGGTAGTAAAAATAGGTTGGGTACACATGTGCCTATTGGCAGTTTTGTTACCACCATACCAGTGTTTTCTGTGAGTAACTTTATCGTCAACCATTGTCTGACCTGTGGCATACCAGTGATTTGGTTGTACCGTCAATTCCAGGAGTAACAGTTTTTACTGCCATTTCATACTCTTTGGAGTATGTACTCCCACTTCCAATATACCACTTAAACGAACATAATATACTTCTTGATCACTTTCAGTATACTTAAATACCAATTATAAGATACCCCAATGTGACTTGATTGAAAATTTTCCATTGGAGCCCTTTATTTTTTTTATATACCCTTTTTCATATATAAAAGAAGTATATACACAAATTTTGCTATAAAAAGTGGACTTCAATGAAATTTTTCATGGTCGCACTTTTGAGTATCTTATAATCATTATTGGAGTATGCTCAAATAGATAAAGAAGTATCATCAGACGATTTAAGTGGTATATGAGAAGTGAAAGTACGTACTCCAAGGAGTACCATACCATTTTCATATATATATATAATAATAATAATAATAATAATAATAATAATAATAATAATGTCTTTATACACGCATCAGAAGTACCCTTATCATTAGACTCAATAATGATAAGGCAAGATTACAACCATCTCATGGTCGTAAGATATGTTACGGCCATCTTGTGGTCGTAAGATATGCTACAACCATCTTATGGTCATAAGGTCTGCTACAACCACGTTATGGTCGTAAAACTTGCTACGACTAACATATGGTCATAAGGTTTGCCACGACTAGGTCAATTTAAACCACACTATAGTCGATAGAACTCACATACATGTTCACCCAATCAACTAGGGACTGATTTGTACACTACGCTTGTCCATGTATGGTAGTTTTACACGTGCTGTTTGTATCTGATAAAACCGTGCGTAGTTCTCTGTTTCTGGTGTAACTGCGTGGTGAACGTGCGAGAGAGTGTCTCTCTGACAATAACCGCCATCAACTTTCACAATCAGCCAACCATCAAGACGCCCCCTGACACATAATAGTTGCCACCTTTTCCGAAGCTTTATAAGGAGCAACACCGGTGGACAGATGGAGAGGGGGGGGGGGGATCCAGACAAGACAGATAGAGATAGAAGTCATTAGCCCTTTGTTTTCAGTGGCTTCTTTCCTTCTTACTGTAAACACAGTTAATACAAGAACATACGAGTAGAGTTGTTATTCTCTCCGAAGAAGGCCTAAACCTATCTAAAAATCCCCATGTCTCCTCTCGCATAGTCTCGATCTAAGAAACCCCCAACATTCATTTCATAAGATCGATGTTAAAACATCGACAAGATCCAACGGTGTGGAAATGTGACTTAAATTTTCTTAATTTTCAAGCAAATCATATATAACAATTCCGTTTTCATGTATGTAGAAAACAAATTAATGATTGTTGTTTCTCACACATTGCTATGTAGGCTGCTAGCTCCCTTAGAACGTACCAAAACGTACGTCATCAAGCTGAGCAGTTGGCTTGCATCTATTAATAAACAATTAAGAATATTAGCCACCTGTTAGTTTTAAATTTGTGCAATTTTTTTACACCACCCCCCCCCCCCGGGGCGCGCTCCTGTTCAGACTCTTGAGTTCGATGGGTTCATAGTTTAAGAGGGTCTGCGCGCGTTGTTTGATTGACAAGAAAAGGGACAAATAGACCTACTGCCTAGTATTGCTGATCCTAATTAAGCAATAACGACAATATCCCGTGTACATACTTGTATAGAGACACCTCGATGATCCACTTGATCCAACAGTGGAGTATATATTCACAAGGATAAGTACTAACTTGATTAGTATTGTCAGAAAGGGCTGCTTAATTGCTCACGATACGGTAGTTGTACTACTAGCTAGCAGACGAACATTCATGAGGAATGATAGTGTGTACAATACCAATAATAATACTCGTTTTAGACATTGACATAGTCTTCAAAATACAACTTTGATCACTAATTTATATTGTAATATAGTTATAACACCTAATAAGATTATAATATTATGATAATACTATTGAGACAAATATATACACATGATTTTCACATGTACAATCTAAATATTTAAAAAGATATGGATATCCCAAGTTTTGAAATTTTGACTGCACGTTCCCCAAAACAACATTCTTTCACTTGCAGTACTCCCTTTAGTCACAAAAGAATATTGTTTTGGAAAACAATATTGTTTTGGGTATATACAGTCAAACTTTCAAAACTTTGGTTATCGATATATTTTTCAAAATTTAGATTCAACACATGAAAAATGCTATCTATAGATTTGTCGCGAAAAGAACTTTCACAAAAGTATAATTTTGTTAGGTTTTATAAATATCTTATAATAGAAATTAGTGTTCAAAGTTACGTTTTGAGGACCGTGACAGTTCAAAACGACATACTTTTGTGACCGGAGGGAGTATGAACTTGTGTGCAGCGCTAAACAATCTGTAAGTCTTAATTGTGATTGATAAGCTAGAAGCAGGGCACAACATTAAGCCACCTCTCCACTAGAGCTGGGAGTCGGGCCGTGCCGTGCTGGTACGGCACGGGCACGTTGTGCTTCGGGCCAGGCGGCGGAGGATGAGCGACATGGTGGAGCAACTGGTGCCAACGGAGTCCTAGCCTCGTCGTCAGAGTCGGAGGAGGGGGAGGGCTCCGGGCGGAGGTCCAGCGCAAAGGCGAAGGGGCGGAGCCGGCGACGGGGGCGGAGGGACCAAGCGGAGAGCCATGGGTAAGGGGAGGAGGATGATGAGAGTGGTTTGGAGGAGAGGAGGAGATGGTGGAGGCGAGGCAGGTGGTGGAGGTGGACTGTGGGGGAGAAGCCCATGGCCGCCGCGGCCATGGATGGAGGTGGTGGATGATGGGGAGTGGAGGAGAGCGGAGGTGGAGGGGATTGGGGGTATTTTTGTCCGGTTGAGGAGTGCCTCGGTTCTGATCAGCCATCAATGGTACTCCTTGAGATTGGGCCAGGCCGGGGGTGGGGAGCAATGGGATTGGGCCAGGCTGCCTGGCCGGGGGGAGGGATAGGTTGGACTAGGCCGAAGGGGAGGGATAGCAATGGGACTGGGTTCTTTCGTGCCGAGCTGGCCCAAACACGGCCCAACTGGTCGTGCCGTGCAGTACCGCCTGACGGACCGTAGTCTCAAGCCCAGCCAGGCCTAGTCATTCGGGCCATGCCGGTCCAACCCGTTGCATGCCATGCCGACCGGGCCTCAAGCCGGTCTGGAAAAGCACAGCCCAAGTCCCAGCTCTACTCTCCACACATGAAAAATTGTATACTTATTACAAGCACGATCTTCAGCCTTCGAAGTCACGTACATTTCTGAAAGATTGTCTTTCTTGTCAGAGATTTTATTTCGAAGCTTTTCTTAACCAGAAAGCAGATAAAAATCGTTTTCTCCATACACACGAGTACACCGTAATGAACATATATATAGCTAGGACGCTAGCCCGTCCTAATTAGTAGCTAGTACCAAAACTAAACTTGGCCGGAAAAGGTAAGAAAACCAAGTGACAGTGGGTAAAGTTGTATCTGAAGATGGTTTTGCACACAAGGGACTTTCGATCATGTGGGTCGTTTCTAGGTTAATATAACATTATGGTACTAAAGTTTAAGCATCTAGCTAAGACCTATGGGCATTTCATTCTTATATGCATGCGTGCTTACATGCATAAACAGTTACGATTAGTTTACGCTTCAAATAGCCGATGTTCCATTTGATTAGCAACGTCGTCATACGATCGACAATGTAATCTTTGAGCGAGACAGTGAGATGTTTGGTTGACAATGTGATATTCGACAATGTAATCTTTGAGCGAGACAGTGAGATGTTTGGTTGACAATGTGATATAGTATACTAGCTAGTAGTTCAAACTTCTAAGAGGGAGTTTCAGACACGCCAAGCTAACAATTATATAAATTGTCTTCTATTAGTTCTCCGATTAATCAATCAGTAAATGTTTCATCAGTTTGATAGAGATCGACCACATTTTGTAGGTAATCTAGTTGGATCCTTCGTTTCAGGTGTATGTAACATGCTAACAGTACTAGACTACTAGTTAACAACATATATCCATGTCGACCACTTCAGCCGGAGCGCAAAATCTCCATGCCCTTTAATTTCCTCCATTTCATGGGTGTCCCAGTTGACCAGCAAACGTACAACAAATTCCAAATTCGCGCTCTACGAATGCAGTTTCCTTTCACTTCGATCGCCATTAATAATTTATAACTCATGCATCTGTAGATAATCTCGCGCTTACGTCGACTACTTCTTGAATAAGCCCTGTTTTGGAACGCTACTGTTGAAGAACGTAGTAGACAAAGCAATCGACCAATCACCAAATAATATATAGTTAAACGACAGAGAGACAAATAGATGAAGACACAATATGAAGAAACTCTTTTATTCATTGATCGATCTCTTTCTGAGTACAATAAGATCATATTTAAAGACTAAAACCCACCGGAGGCAATTTCGGTATTATGCCTATCAACCCATAATCCAGAATTTATTAGACCATCTCCAATATTATGTTTTAGCCGGTTCAAAGGAGGAGAGAGAGAAGACATTGAATTGATTCAATACATTGGAGGGGTCGATTCCAACAAAAAAATTCTGAAACCGAACTCTACTTAAGAGTCGATTCAAAGCATTAAAAAACTCATTTATGAAAGAGAGAGAGAGGACGCAGTTGATAGAGGATATTATTATTTTGTGGTTTTTTAATATAGCGTTGGTCTTAGTTATTAGTAGGAATTGGTTTAATACATTGGAGAAAAACAAGCCTAGCTCCTAGAATACTTACGTGACATAACTTTGAATCGACATCGGTTAAATACACTAAAGATGCTCTTAAGCGCGATTCTTGGAGCGACACAAGCCATGCTCATGCTAGGTGGCACATGCACTGTGGCTCGGTGAAGATTGTATTGATCTTATTCTTAATTACCCACCGTAACTTCTGACCAAACGTCTAGCAGCAATTACTACTAACAATGTCCTGACACCATCATTCTACTGAGGTCTGAGGACACTCCAATGCTCCACACCCTGGATCGTTTCGAGGGATGTCCACGTATGAAGGAGGTGACGTGGAGGGGGAATTAAAGAGGAGAGAGAGAAATCTGTATCAGATGCAAGAAACAACCTAACACTGCCTTGGGAGAGAGATTTGTATCTATATCTTGTTTTATTGGGCGCCGCCGCTATGGATAATTAAAAGGCACCTTGGGTGCCGGGACAGCCGCGTGCCTCGCCGGGACGGCCGCGTCGCCGTCGCCGCGTCTGCTAGGCTTAACATAGTCAACATGTGTCGGCCGCCACGCTCGCCTGATTGCGCCACTTTGGTCGTCGTAGTCGTGTCGCTCGGATCCGACGGTAAGGGGAGGGGGCATCGGAGGGGAGGGAGGATGATAGCGGCGGCGAGCTTGGGGTGGCCGGCGGCGGGAGGGGAGGGCAACAGCTGAGTGGAGCTAGCTTGGGGCGGCCGGTTGGTAGAGGGAAGATGGGGTGCGTCAGAGGAGAGGGAGGACGGCGACAACGTGGAGCTTGCTGTGGCCGACGGCGGGAGGGCGAGGATGGCGGCACCGTGGAGCTAGCTTGGGGCGGCCGCCGCATTCGGTGGGGAGAGATCTGTGAGGGAAAGGGAGAGAACATGGGAGAGAGAGAAATTGGGGAACAGGAAAAATATTTTGAAGGAATATGGGTACACTATACTAGCGCAATTTTAAAAATCTATCGTGCAACCAAGGAATCTCTGCTAGTAATGGATCACAGGATTACAACTAAATGCGCAAACCCGTAGCGGAAGAAGAGTCGATGTAGCGCGTTGGTGCGGTTTTAGTCATACGAGCCTCACGCCTCCTCCAAGTGCTCCTCGTGACCGTCACAATTTGCGGATCGTCCTAGCGTTGAAGCCTCGCAGCGACGCCTCCAAGGTATCCATACGTACGGGGCAGGGACACCACGCGCCGGAGTGCTAGCACCGGCTACACGGTTTTGGGCGAGAGGGGTGTGGTGGCTAGGGTTTCGAGAATTTCAAAATCACATTAACCTTATGCCATCGCCTCTCTATATGTAGGCATCTATAATGGGTCTCAAACTTTGAGGCCCATTAGGAACTCATAGCCTATAAGAATTCGGATCACCATCTAAAATGTGTCACAACTCTTTAAGCGTGCGACCCTATAGGTTCACGTACACTTGGATATAACCTGAGTACTCCTACTCGTCCACTAATCGATAGTGGCCCCTAGTAGGACATGCCGACTCCTAAGTATATGTAAAGATCAGATCGGACGAACCTTAACAAATCTCATATGTATTTCCCTTTGCCTCACAATATCGGTCAAACTCAAGGCGAGTACGTATCATCCTTGTTGGTTAGCTCGACCACTCTTTCTCGATCACGTGACTCGAATTCTCCAACTATGGTTACTCTTTAACCGCAAGTAGCATTGCCATGCATTTCTGGAATCCGATCACTCGAGAGGCCTAGAGATATCTCTCCCGTTGCATAGAGGGGCAAATCCTATCTTGATCGACCATGCGTCGACGCATGTATCATGACAAATCCAAAAGCTACCTTTATAACTACCTAGTTACGGAGTAGCATCTAGCAACCCCTAAGTAAGTCACTACACATCTCGAGTACGTGCGACGATCTCAAGTCTGAGGATATAGCATACGCATTGTAAATAAGACTAACTGATGACATATAGGAATACAACGTTCTCGCGGTATCTCATGGTGGTCGATCCAACCCCATGTTCGCTAACATGTGTCCATATTATTGGTTTGATATTTTCATATCTATGATCCGTGAAACATGGTCATCAACCGATACATATGCTAGTCTATTCATATGTGTCCTCATATGTTTCCGACTAGGGATCACTTTAGAATAATCATCGCAAAGATAAATATAGTGTTTTACAATCAAGTAACATACTTGATAATAAATATTAACGATATTATTTTTGGAATAAGATAACATATTATCCAATAAATTATGAACATAACGAAATATAATAATCTCTATAATCGCCTCTAGAGCATATTTCCAACATATTTAGTGTTTAGGTCCACTGATAGATAGTATGCATTGAGGTGGGTGTATCTACTATCGTTGCTGGATGATGTGGAGAGAAGTAGATACGACTTTGTTGTATCTGCATTGCGAGTGCCCTAACATGTGCGGAAACTTACTTGAAACTCTACCGAAACTCTTGATTAAAACTCTGTTGAAACTTGAGACTCAGCTTGAAACTTTTGGAACTTGAAAGTGAACTAGGTATCCGTGGTTTTTTTAGACCAAGCTATCCGTGGTTTCGGGTTAGTATATATACTTGTGCTCCAGCTGTCCAGCATTCCTTTCAATGTTAGTTTTGTCTCTTGTTTGGGTTATCCCACGTTCCAACTTAATTACATGGCTTAGCGTCCATGCACGCGTATGTAGAAAAATTTGCAGTACTAACGTGAGCATCCCAGACCAGATCGAATGATAGACGGCAATGAGTCAATATCCAGAGCGAATTGAAGCTAGCCTCTTTTCGTGAAATGAAACACACGAAGAAGCAACCACATGTTTTAGTAATAAAGTAGGAAAATACACTAAAATCTCTACTACTTAAAAATTAGAGTTGGTGGTCGTCTGTCTTCCCACCATCGTCCACGTCCGTCCGATCGGAGAGCAGAGGATGGACAGCCCAGATAGCTTCACGCAGCACCAATCCTAGCTACCTCCCTCTCCTCACGCCTCCTACTCGTGCCGCCCTCCCTCCTTCTCTCAGCTCTCACGCTCCCCACTCGCGCCACCCGCCTCACGCTCTCGCCCCCCCCACCCCGGCTCCCGCTCCCCACCTGCGTCGCCCACCTCCCGTTCTCGCACCGCCCTCCCTTCCTCTCCTCTCTCACGCTCCCTACCCGAGCTGCCCATCTCTCCGCACCCGCAAAGCCCGATGCTCGCCCCGGATCTGTTCGCTCCTAACCTCACCGACGGCGCCCCGCCGTGCCGTGTGCCGGATTGACCCACACCGCCGCCTCTCCCCATGCGAGCCACCCCGCCGCTCTGTGCGACGGATTGACCCACACCGACCGCCTCTCCCCACCCGCGCCTCCCACCTCTACCAACACGCGCCAGATTCGGTCACCCCCAATCGTTGCCCCGATGCTCAATCCTAGCCCCCCACGATGTTGCGTGCTCCTACCCTTGCCTCTTCCGTCTTGCATTCATGTTGCTGCCGCTGCGGATTTGCCCTCCTACACTCACGAGTCACGCCACAACTGTGGCCACTACTCTCTTTTTTTCTCGGCTGCTGCGGTCAACTCCCTCGCCAACATAACTATGCTTGGAGGTGCTTTGGTAGGGAGAGTATTCAATTTAGCATTATTTGTGTCCAGTAGGCTTTTAAGAATTAGTGCATGCTGCAGAACACCCAAATAAAAGAATCATGAAGTAACAGTTTTAATTCTGATGCACGGTACCTTCCCATACCAAATCATTCCACCTGAATGCATGGATGGCCTCTCTTGTTTATTCATTGTGACTTCATTTCTTTGCCATTTCTTCCAGTTTTGAGTGTTGAAGCTGGAGTTGTGGACTATCTTAATTGTATGACATGCTACCATTTGGATACTTCCCTAAATTCATTGGTTTGTCATCTCCAGCAGTCTTATATGATATGTTCTCGTGTTCTTCTGGTAAATTTATGGAATTTTATCGTTCTTAAAACTCATTTTGGCACCTTATCGTTCTTCTAAGCTGCTTTAATTTCTCCTTGTTTTTGCTATATATACCGGTACATATTCAGATTACCTGCTTTCTCTCCGCATCTAACCGTCAATGTGTCATTAGTCTATGCTGAAAGCTTATGTTTGATTAAATTTGACAATGATGCTAGAATTTTAAGAAAGAAAATGGTATCATCAGTCTTGCCATGATTTCTGTTTGACTGTTTCATTTCCGCGTCTATTATGTGATTTGGAAGCCATCTTTTATTATATGATTTGCTTAATTGCAAATTCATTCTAGCTACTGCATTGAACTCTCAACTAATGAGGATGTTGTCACTGGAAACTATCTGATCAAATTTCTCAGCTGAGTCACACATTTTAACGTGCACATCTATCTACCATCGAGACGGTTAGAAAACATGAGGTATACGAAGACTGAGGGAAGCAGAACAGAACGTGTATGTGTTTTACTTGATGGAGCAGATGCCAGAGTTGTTGAACAGTCATAACATTCAAAGTGAATCATTTGTTATACATCGCTGCTGCTTTCACTTTTATTGTTCATATGTATTGTTTTACCAAGTGTGAGTGTTGCATTTACTCTTTTAATTATGGAAAAAAACCATTTGCGCTGAACATCATATATTTTCCGTAGCGAAGCACAGGTACCCAATTAACTAGTTTGAATCAAAGAAAGACTTGAACCTCGGTGGTGCGGTTGTACATCTGCGGCCACACCCAACTGAGCATGGTAGGCTCAGTTCCTCCTCGATCGTTTTCTTGCTGCATAAACTCACACCAACCGTAAGTAAATTAACCGTGGATGTTCGACGTTCATCTACGGATCACTAGATCGTGGTGCCATCGCGCTGAATAGTCAATTAACTGTGTTGAACCGGCGGTGAAAACGTACTTAGTTATTTTCTTTCCACGTACGCATGCAGTTAGCTAGCAGCCGTGATTTGGTCGTATTTGTACACGATGAAATTCGTTCCAAAAAACTGCAGTCGATCGACAAGTAGATATGGCTCATAAACGTGGCCATTTTCATTGTAGCTAGCTAGCTAGCTTGCGTGCGTGTGCCACGTAAGTACCCCGATGGAACGACACACTCAACGTTCCTAAACAAATGAGAGGCCTTGCCTACAACTCTACAAGTAGGCAGCCATTCATTCCACAGCACATGCACAAGACATCAACGATATTGCAAGGACGACCGAGAGCTAGCTGCAGCAATGGAAGGCCGCCTCCTTGGGATTCTCCTCCTCCTAGGGCTCCTCCTCCACCTCGCCGGCTCCAGCCCTCCGCCGGAGCCGGTGGCCTGCGCCCGCGGCACGTCCGACTGCACGGTCACCAACGCGTACGGCTCCTTCCCGGACCGCACCATCTGCCGCGCCGCCAACGTCACCTACCCGCGCACCGAGCAGGAGCTCGTCGTGGCCGTCGCGGCCGCCGCTGCGGCCAAGCGCAAGGTGAAGGTCGCCACCAAGCACTCCCACAGCTTCCCCAAGCTCGCGTGCCCCGGCGGCCGCGACGGCACGATCATAAGCACCATGCGGCTCAACCGGACGGTGAGCATCGACGCCGCGAAGCGGCTCATGACGGTGGAGAGCGGCATGGTCCTCAGGGACCTGATCCAGGCCGCCGGCGCCGCGGGGCTGTCGCTGCCGCACTCGCCGTACTGGCACGGCATCACGATCGGGGGGCTCCTGTCCACCGGCGCGCACGGGAGCTCGCTGTGGGGCAAGGGGAGCGCCGTGCACGAGTACGTGGTCGGGCTGAGGATCGTGACGCCGGCGCCGGCAAGCCAGGGCTTCGCCGTGGTGAGAGAGCTCGGCGCCGATGATCCGGACTTGGACGCGGCCAAGGTCTCCCTCGGCGTGCTCGGTGTCATCTCTCAGGTACGTACGGACGTAGTATGCCGCTCCAAAAATGCCTTTGCACTTCTTCACACTTACTTCTAATTGTCAATATGAACATATATGTTATGTTGTTCGTATTGCTTATCGTCCTAGTTCATCTTCTAGATATGTTTAGTACTCATGTTATTTCCGTAGTCATAATTTATTTACGAAATTATGTAATCACTAAAGTGCTAAACAATCTAACAGCATGCATATATGTACTATGAAATATTAACTACTCCATGCATGTACATGCTGTTGCATTGCATCCATGGAGCTTAACTACTCCCTATCTTGAAGTAAAAGTTAAACCTAATTAACCAAGCTTAGTTATGGAGTGGAACCCAATACTCTGACATGAAAAAGGTTTCTCATCGTTTCGTGGTGTGTTCTGTTGATGTGTGTGCAGGTTACTCTGTCCTTGCAGCCGGTGTTCAAGCGGTCGGTGACGTTCGTGACGCGCGACGACTCGGACTTCGCGCAGCAGGTGGCCACGTGGGGCGGCCTCCACGAGTTCGGCGACATGGCGTGGCTGCCTCGGCAGCGCAAGGTCATCTACCGCAAGGACGACCGCGTCGACGCCTCGTCGCCCGGCAATGGCCTCAACGACTACCTCGGATTCCGGTCCAGCCCCACGGTCGGGCTCATCATCGCCAGAGCCGCAGGTCAATAGTAATATTTTGCATGTTGATCGTGTATACGTGCCAGGGTTCATATAACCCGTTTCAAAATTTTAGGGGGGTCCGGTAGTGCCGGTTTGACCGAAAATCGAAAATTTTTGACGAATTTTAACTGAAATTTTTTAAATAAAATTTTGAATTAAAGAAAAATGATCGAGAATCGGCTGAAAATATCAGCCGAATTTTTTGAAAATAAATTTTCGCACAAATTTCTTCTATATTTGACAAAATAAGTGCAAAACAATTTTTTCGAAACCAGTTTAAAAATTTGCGGGGTCCGATAAAAATGATTTTCACCTATTTTCGGTGAAAATCGGCAGCAATTTTGAACCATGATAAGTTGTATCTAACCAAAAACTGTATACCATTACTAAATGTATTTATTGATCGATGTGCAGAGGTGCGGCTGGAGGAGAACGGCACCGACATCGCCCGGTGCCTGGCGGCGCGGGCACCGGCGGCGACGTTCGAGCTGCAGGCGTACGGCTTCACCAACGACGGCGTCTTCTTCGCGGGGTACCCGGTGGTGGGGTTCCAGCACCGCATCCAGGCGTCGGGCACGTGCATCGACAGCCCGGAGGACGGCCTCCTCTCCTCGTGCACGTGGGACCCGCGCATCCAGGGGCCCTTCTACTACAACTCCGGCTTCAGCGTCGCGCTCTCCAAGGCGCCGGCGTTCGTCGCCGACATCCAGCGACTCCGGGACCTCAACCCGCGCGCCTTCTGCGGCCTCGACGCCAAGTTGGGCGTGCTCCTCCGCTACGTCAAGGCGTCCTCCGCCTACCTCGGCAAGGCGGAGGACTCGGTCGACTTCGACGTCACCTACTACAGGAGCTACACCGACGGCGCGCCGCGCGCGCACTCCGACGTGATCGACGAGCTCGAGCAGATGGCGCTGCGCAAGTACGGCGCCGTCCCTCACTGGGGCAAGAACCGCAACTTCGCCTTCGACGGCGCCATCGCCAGGTACCCCAAGGCCGGCGAGTTCCTCAAGGTGAAAGACAGGTACGACCTCGACGGGATCTTCTCCAGCGAGTGGAGCGACCAGGTGCTCGGCATCAACGGGAGCCCGAACATCATCGAGAAGGGCTGCGCTATCGAAGGGCTCTGCGTCTGCTCCGACGACTCGCACTGCGCGCCGGAGCAGGGCTACCTCTGCCGGCCGGGGAAGGTGTACACGGAGGCGAGGGTTTGCTCGTTCCAAGCTGTTGCCGGTGACGCGCGCGGTGACCTCGGGGATGAACAGTGATGATGAATAGTAGTTAATCGAAGTTGCATGGCTGCATGCATGGGTCAGCCGTGTGTTGTGGCGTGTTGATTTGCTTTTCTTGCAGAGCATACATCTCTGCGGATTGGTAGATACAGAATGGGATGTACGATATGCATGTGTACTTTGTCGTGTTTGGTTGATACTACTTGATGTGTATTGGTTTGGCAATTATTTCGATTGGAAGCAATTGAAGGCATGTGTTATATATCGTGAAAGGTAGAATTTTTAGGTCTTCTTGTTACTATGAAGCTTCTTGGTTGGACTTGAGGACAGGTACGGTGATGCATAAAGTTTTTACAACTCTCTCTCTCTCTCTCTGGGTAGATGGGGGTTAGTGAGTAGGTGTAGGTACTAGCTAGTGTGTTTTTTTTTAAAAAAAAAAGTTAAGGGGAGAGGTTCACCACCTGAATTGTATTGACTTTTGCAAGTTCTCAATGAATTACATGAAGGGACGAGGAATAGAGAGATTTCCACGTAGAGATCACATGCCGATCTCTCGGTAGCATTTTTTCCACCCATAGTGTTGCATCTTCGGTGCAAGATTTCAAGAGATAATATAGCGATGGCTTACGCACCCCGAAAACAACATCATGTCGATGATTCCAAATACGCTACATACAGAGAAGTGGGAAGGTGTTGTAGCTGGTCTCCGGAACGCACAAGGGGCGCGGGAGGCGGGGCAGAGTCGTAACGCAAGAGGTGTTGAAGGAGATTCCCAGAGCGTACCAGAAGGATCGCGTGAAGGAGCAGCCGAAGAAGAGATGGTTAACATATTCTGTGCCGGTGGTGTAGACTTCGCAGGTAGCATTGTCTACCAGTGTTTTTTGAAGCAAGTTGGCCTTGGTGTGCAGCCTGTCATTGACGAGAAGCCATGCGAAGAACTTGACACGGTGCGGCGCTATGTTGCGCCAGACGAACTGCCAGTTCAGGCAATCGTGCCTAGTGGTGGTGTGGAGTCGGTACAAGGTAGATGTGCTCCACTCAGAAGAGGAGCTTGACGAGGAGGGCACAAAGCGTGTATCTGCAGCGGTAGAGAGCACAACCGGTTGTAGCATCTCATCGAGCACTGTAAGCTCGGGCATCGCCACGGCAGATAGTCGCAGCACCAGTCCCACCCTGACCCCTGTCGTGAGGATGCACGTGACCGAGTCTGATGGTCTGTCACAGTGGGAAAATAGGGCAGGGAAGCAGTGGCGCAAGGGTCAGCATGGTAGCCACGCATTGAGCCAGAAGGAGGAGTGGCAGTTGTTGCCAACGGCGACAGCCATCGTGGACCGATAGCCAGGCAAGAGCTGCTGCAAGGTGGACCAGTGGCTCCCCAATTGTAATTGACCATCCCATTGCCGTCGTAGTGCTCCCATACCAGCTCACCAAGGCTGATTGTAGGGGGTGGTGAAGCTTATGGAGTAGCTTGAAGAGAAGGCACAAATTTTGTATTGTAATGTTTCTAATGACGAGGAGACCTTCTTGTTTGCTCTGGCAGACTCTGTCCCATGTGATGATCCAACGTACGCCATTGCATTTGTCCTTCCTGTTCCAGAGGAAGGCGCGACGGCGTTTGTCTAGTGCTTCAACAACACCTTTGGGCAGGAGTAGCGCAACCATGACATAGGTAGGAAGCCCGTCCGTCACTGCATTGAGAAGAGCGATGCGCTCTCTAGGAGAGAGTAACATTGCTTGCCAACCGACAAGGTATTGGTCGGTCTTAGAGCTGAGCGATGCAAAGGCATTTAGGTTTAGCTTGACGTTGGATAGGGGTAGCCCGAGATAGGTTTGCGGGAAACCTTCAAGTTTGCATCCAGTAGCTCCATAATCCAGTGGACTAACTCTGGTGGCACATTCATTGGCACAATGGTGCTTTTGTTGTAATTGATGTTCAACCCAGTAGAAAAAGAGAATTGGTCAAGGAGTTTCTTCATATCGGTGATGTCAGATCATGCCACCTTGCAGATGATTAGGGTGTCGTCTGCATACTAGAAAATGGTAAATGTCCGGTCGGCATTCATGGGATGCCGAACTCCAGTGTGGCATTTGATGAGTCGCAGAAGTATGTCGACAACCAGGATGAAGAGGTATGGGGATAGTGGGCCGCCTTGTCATAACACTTGTTTGTAGCTGATCCATCGCCCCGGGATTCCGTTGAGCAGAATTGCTGTTTTGGATGAATGGAATAAGTCTTCCATCCATCGGCACCATAAATTCGGGAAGCCTCGAGCCTAGAGGATGCATAGGAAGTTGTTCCAATTGACGGAGTCAAAGGCTTCAGCAAAATCGAGTTTGAGCACAATGGTAGGTACCTTTCATTTGTGACATCACTGGATCAATTCCGTGGCATAGATGAAGTTTTCTGATATGCTTTTGCCCCTGAGAAAATTGATTAGGTCGACATCCACTATGTCTGAGATTTGTTGTTGTAGCCAAGCAGTAAGTGTCTTAGTAATCCCCTTAATAGAATAATTTTGCTGTGAGATTGGCCGAAAACCTTTTTGAAGTATTAGCCTTGTCGGGCTTTGGGAGCAGCACCACAAAAGCTCAGTTAATCCTTTCCAATTGGACTTACTAAGAGTGGAAAGCCCAAAGGAGAGCTAGTAGACTCGGTTCGGTAGTTGCCCACGTCGCTTGGTAGAGGCTAGGTCCAAAGCTGTCCGGACCAGGGACACTGTGCCTGTTCATATGGCAGATAGCATGGTGTATTTCTTCAGTGGTGAACTACGAGATCAGTTCATCTCCTCATGCATTGGGTTGGTCAGTGTAGAGTGCTTCTAGGTCAAAACTCCAGGTGCAATTTGTGGTAGCACCCAGCGATCCCGAGAAGGAGTACAGAGCAGCCACCTTGGCGTCATGTTGCAGTACTTGCACACCTTCAACATCGAGTGCTCTGAGATTGTTGCGTCGCATCTTCTGGGAGGCATGGGCATGGAAGAACTTGGTGCTTTCGTCGCCTGCGTGCACCCCCTTGATCTTCCTTACTGCTTCCAGTATAAGGCTTTGGCACTGAGAAGATGGCAAAGTCGGTATTGGACTAAACCTTGAAGGAAGGATTCTGTAGTATCGAGTGAGAGAACTTCTGGATATCATGGGGACATGATCACGATCTTAGAATGATGATACAATTGGCAATGACGTTGAAGGCTTGTCGAAACACTCGTTTTCGGTGAAATTATCATTCTATCAGGCAGTAGGCGGCCAGGGCGGTGGTCAGACCGGCCTGTGTGGCGGTCAGATCGGCCAACTCTGATAGTCAGATCGGCCACCTCTGGCAGTCAGATCGGCCAAGGTTTTGGTCTAGTGGCTAGCGGTCCAACCGACCAATGGGTGCCGGTTTGACCGGCTATAAAGGGTCTTTCGAGTTTGGAACTGGGCCAAAAATAGAGGGTGTAGGCAAGAGAGAGAATTCTTCTACACTTGGTCGCATAATTTTTGGAGCTTTGAGTCAAAAGTTCTATTCATTTGAAATTTCCAGAGATGTTTCAAATTTCTAGGAAAGAAATTTGGCTAAGTCCTTTGCTAGGTGGTCAGACCTGCTAGGTGGCGGTCAGCCTGGCCAGGGGGCGGTCAGACCGGCCATGGGTGACGGTCTGGCCGGTTTTGACTTCTTCGCCGGCCACTTGGCGGCGATGTTTGTTGGTTAGGTCAAGTTCATGGGTTTCAGTGCATATGTGTTGCATGATGCATGTTTTGACTAACGTGGGCCAAGTTGCGAATAACTTGTTCCCAAAATCGATTTCTTTGTCTATTGTTGTGCAAAAAGTTTGGAGGTCAACGACGAGGATGATCAGGACTAGACTTGGAGAGCTGAGGTTCAGAACGATCGAGGATGTCGGGTGAAGTCAATGGACTCAAGCATGGCGCAAAATGGACAAGGATGATCGAATGGGAAATTTGGTGTGACGGGTTACATCAAGTGGCAGAGGGGTCGATGCAAGTGCCATGGTGATTTCGGTGGGAGCCGGATGGGAGAGACTTGCCGACATGAAGAGAACCGTTGATCAACCTACACGTAGCGAAGCATGCGATTGTTTCATGAAGTTTGGATTCGGTCTTTGGAGAAGGATCGAGAAGGGGTATTTTGGTAACTTCACCAAAATACCACCTTGGTGGCTTTTGGCTAAACCGCGGTGCAAGACGGTGCAAGGAGAAGTGGTTTAGGTCAAGACAAGATGAAGATGACGCTTTGAAATGTGTGCGTGAGTGAAACCCGTTTGTGTGTGGGCTTAACCGCCCAACTCATTGTGAATTTAGTTTTTGGTGATTTTGGTTGTTTGGTTCGGTGTTTCGATTGGATTCAATACAAATCTTCCGCTATACTTGTACATTGATCTTCATAGCTCTCACAGCTATTGGAGTGAAAAACGTGTTGAATCCAATTAAGGTGAAAAAGAGGTCGTGCTCCTATTCACCCCCCCCCCTCTAGTCACCTTTTCGGTCCAACAAGTGGTATCAGAGCCAGGTTAGTTCACTCTTGATCTTAACCGGTCACTAAACTTGGCGATGGAGAAATACTCCACCAAATCATATGTCTTCGATGGGCTTGACTATGCCTATTGAAAGAATCGCATGTGTGTCTACTTTCAGAGCGAAGGTCAAGCCATATGGGAGGTTGTTTGAGCTCCGCTTGTTTTGCCCGAGGTTGCTACGCCGGCTTCTGCAGCCCTCTTAGCTAACAACCATAAGGCAAAGAACCTCCTATCACTACTGCGGATTAGCCCATCACAAACGGTTCGAATCGTCATCACGCACATTTCAACCGCTCAGATTTGTTCGTCTGCGATAACGGCGGTTATCACGCAGCGCCTTCAAAACCGTCAGGATACGGACTATCACGAGCGGTTTTTGCGTTAAAATCGTATGTGAAGGCATAGTATCACAGACGGTTCTATCCACGAACCGTCTGTGATACTATGCCTTCACGCACGGTTTTAACGCAAAAACCGTCTGTGATAGTTCATTATCCTAACTACATTTTTGCTGATTTTTGGCTAGCCTCAGGAATTGCTAGCCATGCCCTCTGAAAACAAGCATGCAGAAAAACAGATACATCACAGATAATCAATTGTTGACAAACTCAAACTAATCATTACTCAAAATAAATTACAAAAGATCGCATTTGTTCAAGTATTGTCGCTATAGTTACAATTGAGTCAAATGTTTGCAGGTGGTTGAGAGGTGTCGGCAGGGTGAAACTTCGGGTCGGTGACGGAGTGAAATTCTTCGATGTCCTTAACGATATCTGATATGACAAAGGCCTAGAGCTTCCCTCGAATGTCGTTGATCTCATCCGCAACGAGTCCATCTAATTGTATAGTCAAGGCCTGTCGCTAGCAAGAGTAAAGTGGGAAGCTATATATATATTTAAATTTATAATTAGGAAATAATTATTTCGAGATTGACAAACCTTGGGATCCTTCTTCCTAGCTCTAATGATTAGCTGCATATGATAGCAAACGTAGATTGCACATAACTCATCATTTTTTTTTGCTGGCGGCACTGCAAAAATAGATTACATATAGGTATAGTCAGTTCAAGACGCGTTATTATGAAGTATGATATAGGATTATCGTGTTGTAGTGCGTACCGGAAATTTCATCCTGTGTGTTAGTTCGGCGCTCTTTCCATCGCATATTCCTTTGTTGGCAACATAGTCGATGAACGACCTACATGATTCCAAAAAGTTATCCTCGGCCATTTCAAACGAATGAAGACTACAATAGAGTTATGTATGGAGGAAATGAGCATACCTCTCGAGTATTCCTCTCAGAATGCTAAAATTATGGTTGCTACGGATTAGGGAATCAAGGTATATCACATGGTTTCTCTTTGGTATAATGACTAAAAGGATCCAGTGGTACCTACTCATGTATGTTGCTATAGTCATTAAACCTAAATTCGTGTTGCGTATAAAGTACAAATGAAATTTGTAGAGCAAGTAGTGACACTTACCCCTCGTTGTAGGTCACCACTATGCACTTCATATTCTTCTGACGAAGCAATACCGCCGTTATGTATTTCTCAACGAAGGACGGGTATGTTTCGATGGTTTACAACGATACCACGTGTGGGTCGAGGAAACCCACTGGTTCTTTCCATTCCCGGATATTTTTCATCATGTATCTATACATAAACAATGAGTTGTGATATTTATCGGCATTACGTGAATGTAGAACTTGATTGTACGCACTTACAGTGTCCAACATCGTAGAAGCGAGGCATCGAGGCCAATGAGGTTGAATAGGTCATATAAGTCGTTGAAGCCCACGACGAAGTGGTTCGTCCCATTCAAGAAATGCTCATCGTTGTATCTGACGGTGATTCCAGTATCGCACCCCTTCTTTTGGGTCTTCTCTTAGTACTAGGCATGCAAAGCCTGACAAGCATATCCAGCGCGCATTAATACTGTGTTGGAGCACAACGGTTTTCTGATGATGTAGTTCCCGGATATCCCGGACTTTCCAGACTTGGGAGGCGCCTTAACGTTCATCGATTTCGATTTGGCCTTAACGATTGGTAGCGCCTTCCTACGAGACGACTCGGGACCCAATACGGCGGCACGTTTTTCTTGTTCCTTCGGCGTCTTCTCCATGGGAACCGATAAGGTGGCCTTCTGAGGCGAAATATGAGGTGGAGTCATCGAGGGTCCCGTTGGAGAGGAATGGTCGTGTTGAGATCGCGGAACTGCTGGGTCCAGGATGATGTCCTTCTTAGGCCACTAGATAAAAGTGTGCACGGCATCCCCTAGTGTTCTGATTTCTTCGTTCGGGCGAATCTCCAGCGGGACGGCCATAAAATGGTCATGTACCATGTCCACCTCCACCCTGGCGTAACCCTGCGCCACCTGGGCACCGTGCTGCACTGCCCCTTCCTGGTATGGATGCACCATCCCCGCCAAATTTCAATAGAAATGGACCCAACTATCCTCACTTGAGCTTGCGGTATGGCTCTTACAAAACGACACGCAATTAGCTAAGGCGCCCTATAGGTCTATCTTTGGTGCATTCCATAGATGTACATTACCTTGATGTCGCTCTATCGGTAATTGGACGTCGTCATGTTCGAAATTATGTGGATGCGACGCCATTCGATGTCGAGCAGATCGCTCCCAAATTAACAGGCGGCTTGCGACTAGCTCAGAGTTGATTCATTTGATCCTCGCAATGTCGCTAGCTTTCCTTTAAATTTTTCAAGAATCATCTGTACTCAACCGGTCCTCGCTCGCCTTGGATCTCTTCCTACTCCTATACGCAGAGTCGTCTCTGCGAATCCATGACTCCAAGGCACGTTAACCCCAAGGCCTCACATGCGACCCGGGTGCTCCTTGTTTCCCAGGGTCGTAGATAGTATATCCTTCTCCCTGTCTGCTTGGAAGGAGCCTTGGGAAATTTGAGCAGTCAATTCACGCTGCAAGAGGTCATCATGTTATTATAGACACTATGAAGTTATGGACTTATTAACAACTAGGTAGTTCGACATATTTACCACATGTTGGGACACTTCCTGGTCTGCTGAGTTTGTGAAAGAGATGTTGCCCGAAGACGAGACTTTTGCCCTCGCTTTTAACCAGGCTAGGGAACGCGGGTCTGTGACATCAGGAAACGCGTTCTCCTCCTCCGCCACCCATTCCTCAGATTTACCCGCTGCATCTAGCCGTGCCGAAGTCTGTCGGGTGAGTGTTTCGTGTCTGAAGAGCTTTGTGCGCCGCACTTTCCTCCTTAAATTCGGCCGTCGTCTTCATAGCCACAAATGTGTCCCATGTTTCCCGCATCAAGAATCCATACTTCGCGAAGGGTGTTTGACCCGTGTTCACGTACTTCGTGATAAGAATGCTCTTGAAGTTCCTCCACGATTTATCCATCGTGAGCATAGCCGTCCATTCCACGCGTGCCATGTCTGCTTCTGGGATAATGAACTTGCTTGAAAGTTCTGTCCACAGCGCGCCTCCGCTTCTTTCATCAGAGACTTCCACTTTGGTGTGGTGATGGGGACCCGTTGCCTTGCAAGTATCCCGCAGATGGTCCGGAATCTCACCGCTGATCTCTTGGGACTCAGAGGGACCCCAAACGCACTGACCTCCGTGATGACCAGTCAGCCCATAGGCATTTTCGATTCTCCTTTGCCATCTCGCTTCCGTATCATTATCGTCGACGGATTAGGCGACGTCGGTGACGGCGGCGAAGACGACGCCTCTGTCATCTGCGGCGTCGGTGACGGCGGCAAAGACGGTGCCTCTGCCATCTCGCTTACTTACTATCTATATAAGTTACATATGCATAAATATGAAACAATAATTAATTCCAACATAGATAATTATGAATAGAGCATAGTTCCCTAACTAATTAAATGACACAATAGTCATAAGACTAAGAAAATCAATTAAGTCATTTAAAAGGAACAATATGCTCATCAAACACAATAAGTGTACACTTAAAATCAGCATAAAGCTAAGATTTGATTGTATGATTATTGCTCTTAGAAAGCTAGTTGCACAAGGTTTAACCTTGGCCATCACAGCACTTATGTCCAATGTAATCATCAACTGAATATGACAATTTATAGATTAGGCATTGAGTTCAATTTACAACTTGCTATTCAAATCAACTAGATTCAAGCAAATTTACTCAACTTAACCTATGCTGGACCACAGGAGTAGAGATCAGCTAAATACACGGATAATGTAAAGAAGGCAATGAAAAGATACGTAATGCAAGAAGAATTGAATGATAGAGCTACAGAACAACAGTATAACAAAGTTGAAATAAATTGCTCAAAGTTATAGGAATCAGCTAGACAATCTACAACTCAAGGCTTAATCTATATACCAATTCACATTCAATTTCATTTTCTATGACAATTCATCAATGAAAGCGATCAAAGAACCCACCAATCACAGATCACATATTTCAACTAGCACATCACACACACACACACACACACACACACACACACACACACACACACACACACACACACATATATATATATATATATATATATATATATATGTATGTATGTATGTATGTATGTATGTATGTATGTATGTATATGTGTATGCAAAGAGACAGTGCACGATATGTTGAAATACTCACAACGGCGATGATACTCAAAACCACCGAGAAGATCAACAGACAAGGCACGAGGGAGGACCATATTAACATAATCAAATGTAAATCATTCAAGTCATTTAAATTGATTGAAATGCTAAACATATACCACATGTATATGAATGAAATTGCATAATTAATTCCAGACAAGGCACGAGGGAGGACCAAATTAACATAATCAAATGTAAATCATTCAAGTCATTTAAATTGATTGAAATGCTAAACATATACCACATGTATATGAATAAAATTACATAATTAATTCCAGACAAGGCACGAGGGAGGACCAAATTAACATAATCAAATGTAAATCATTCAAGTCATTTAAATTGATTGAAATGCTAAACATATACCACATGTATATGAATGAAATTGCATAATTAATTCCAGAAAAGGCACGAGGGAGGACCAAATTAACATAATTAAATGTAAATCATTCAAGTCAATATGAGAACAACTAAAAACAGCATGAAGCTAAGCAAATAAGATTGCTCAATTGCTCTCAGTTGACTAATTGCATAACACATAGTCTTTGCAATCTCAGTCCTCTGTCAAAATCTCTTCACCAATCAATTTTGATAATTACAAAACAGATCTTGAGCTCAAACTACAACTTTCTCATATGTCAAGTTATCTCGAGTAGCGCTTAAACTTTCAATCAATAGATTACAATTTAACTATCTTAGTGAAATTAAATTACAAAAACAAGACATAAAGCATTCTCAGAAATGTAACATTTGATCATATGCCTTCAAGATAATTCACAAATTTATATCAACAATAAGCCTAATTGACATATTGAGAATAGAAATGCAAATATCTCACGTAAGATCAATCGATCACGTAACATACAAGTGTAATATTAATTCACTATAATCGAAAAATGAAAAGTATAAAGTCTACTAATTATAACTGACCATATAAAGCAATATGATTAAGCTCAAGTCTATTTCTAATTATCTATTTGATTTCAGATTTCGACTATCATCACAGAGCATCAACAGATATTCACTCAATTCTCAGCTGACCAATTTGCTTCAACCAAATCCATCACAGAGCATCAACCAAGTCTATCACAGAGCATCAACAGAACCCATCACACAGCAAGGGAGGGAGCGAGATAGAGCGAGTAGAGTGGTATACCAGAGGAGGCGGTGTGTAGTGGAAGAGGAGGCGATGGGCTGCGTTGGAGGAGGGCGGCCGCCATCGGCCGAGTCGGCTAGGAGGCGGGCGCTGCGAGCCGAGTCGAGCAGGAGGCAACGCCGCTCGCCGACTGGAGGAGGAGGCAGAAATGAGGACGGCAAGGCCGAATCTAACGCGCGAGAGCCTAAGGGGTGCGGGAGTAATGAGGCCGCTGGAGGAAGCGACAGCGCCGAGGTCGTAGGCGGTGGTGTCGGCCGAGGATTAATGGGAGTGAACGGGCGAGCCCTAGAGGAGGCGAACGAGCGTGCGAGAGCCTAAGGGGCACGGGAGAGGAAGTGACGAGTAAGAGCAAAACCCTAGCGGTTCCCTCCTTATAAAAAGGCTATCACAGACGGTTCTAGTAAAGAACCATCTGTGATAAGGAATCACAGACAGTTCCCTAATAGAACCATCTGTGATACGTTCCATATCACAGACGGTTCTAGTAGGAAATCGTCTGTGATATATCATAGACGGTTCTGTTAAAGATCCGTCTGTGATATGGAACGTACCACAGACGGTTCGTAAAAAGAACCGTCTGTGATAAAGTCATATCACATACGGTTTCTAAATAGAACCGTCTGTGATTCGTTATCACAGACGGTTCTATAATAGAACCATCTGTGATAACCTGACATCCTACCGACAAATCAACAAGTCTCTTCATTTTCCCACGTGTGTTTGTTCATCTCACGATCGCACGGCTTCGTCTCTTCGTTTTGCAACGTCGCTACAGCTCCCAAATATCTCTTCGTCTCCCGCTCCGGCTTTAGTACTTGTTCTATAAATAGATATACCCTTCTACAATGGATTTCACACAACCTCCTTGATCCCTTTTCTCCACAAACTCCAAATGGCTTCCCCTCTCGTGCCAGCTGTATTGGCTTACATTGTGCTTCTTTACTCGGACCTCTCTGGTCGCAACCTGGCCCAAGCTGTGGACAAGCCTTCCGTTCGCAATGTCATCCGTTGTAGGCCCTCCGATCTACCGGAGACCATAGCGGTCATCATCTGTCGACTGGAGCTCCACCGCAGACGGACCAATGCGAGGGTCCGCGGCATCCAGCGAGTAAACCTCATCGTGGAGATCGTCCTATGGAACTACTTGGTCCGCACCGAGGATGCGGCCCGGAGAGTCGAGGACGACATTCAAATTGCAGGAGAGCGAGTCGACCTCGCCGAGACGGAGGAGACCAGGGATGATGGCCTCTGGGCTATATGGGGCTTGGTTGCGAAGTCCGAATGGCTACAAGCGCGAATCGAGCATGCAAGGTCGCAGGTGGAGGCGTTTGATCTGATAGTCGCTGATCCCGCCACCACTGAAGCCGACGAGAAGGCTTATGAAGATTTGAAAGCTAAGATGGGATCGCTAATCCTTTTTTATCGTCTGTGATGTAAAAAGGATATGATCTTTTTATCGTCTGTTTATTACAAGCGCATAATATTATCATTCCACATTATAATGAAGTCCACATTGACATCAAAATCAGAGATGACAATTCCATGTTGACATCAATATATATAAGAGATTACAAGTCCATAACACATGGCAAGTCCATATTGACATGTCTCATGTTATGGAATAAATTAATTACAATGGAGTAAATTCTTAATTAAAATATAGCCCTTCATGATGATCGACGTGCATATAGCTAGCTTCCTCACTGGGTTCTTCCTCGAGCCTAATGCCGTCTCCGAAAGGAGGCAACTCATCAAATTGATTGTATTCTTCCTCGTCCACTACATTCTCAACTTCGACAATCTTCCTTTTTCATAAAGAACTACGTGGCGCTTCTTATTTGCCGGGTCGGTTACATAGAAGACTTGAACAACTTGGTTAGCCAGTACGAATGGTTCGTCTTTGTATCCAACACGTTTGAGGTCCACGGTAGTGACGCCGTACTTGTCGACCTTCACCTGTGGGAGATGGACCCAACGGCACCGAAATAGGGGGATCTTGAAAAGCACGTAGCCGAGCTCCTATATCTCCTCTATTTGCCCATAGTAGGAGCTCCTCAGCCCATTGGTACTGAATGCATCTATACGGACACCGCTGTTTTGGACTGTGCTCTTCCTATCTTGAGCTGCCGTATAAAATGTGTACTCATTTATGTCGTATCCTTGCCATGTCACAATTGTAAATTGTGGCCCTTGTGCCAACCATAGCAGCGTATCATCACTTGATGACCTCCCAGTGATTCACACCTTTAACCATTTGTTGAACCGACGGATGTGCTCTCTCGTGATCCAAACCTCCGACTGGTCTGGATTCTGTTGGCGTACCATGTCTTTGTGCTCGTCGATGTACGGGAACACTTTGGTCATGTGTTGCAAGACCGTGAAATGGGTTTGAGCGTATGTATCCAGATCGGGAGTGATTGATTTCCTTCCGATGGTCCAGATACCATCCAATCGCCCCTCATGACGAGATAGAGGCACACCTATCGGTTCCACCTGAACCATGTAGTCGATGCAGAACTCAATGACCTCTTCAGTTACATAACCTTCGGCGATGCTGCCCTCCGGTCAAGATCGATTCCGTACATAGGACTTGAGAATTCCTATGTACCTCTCGAACAGGTACATATGACGTAGGAACACAGGGCTGCATATCTTTATCTCTTTCACAAGGTGAACAATGAGATGGACCATGATATCGAAAAATGACGGAGGGAAATACATCTCAAGATGACATAGAGTCGTCACCACCTCGACCTGCAGAGCATCTAGTCCTTGGGGATCGATGACCTTCTAAGCAATTGAGTTGAAGAAATAACCTTCGAATCAAGTGTGCTTCGATCTGCGACGGGTTGTTAAACATCTTCAGATTACCGCAATCAATGCATGGACAGTACATAAAATTTATCCCCTTCTTCAACATATCCTGCTCGACGGCTCTTCTGAAAGCAACCACGCCATTAATGTACTCTTGACTTACACGGTTCACACCGTACATCCAGTTTCGGTCCATCTACGCAATGCATATAACAAATTAGTGTCAAATTAGATTAATAAACCGCAAGTACGTACTCTTCCTATTTACCAAACATACTTAAATTGATAAGCGATTAATTTATAGCAAACATAAAGGGTTATAGATCATTACCCTCGGAGCTCACGAAGAAAATACGATTCCTCTCCTTCTCCTCCGATACCTTCCTCCTCTCCTTCACCTCCTTTCCTTCTCCTCTCTAAGGTGGCGCAATGGGGGTGGAGGCACAGCAAGGTGCAAGTGGCGCAATGGGGGAGGAGGCAGCGAGGTGGAGGAGGCGCTAGGGGCAGGGGTCCAACCTTCTCCTCTCTAAGCTAGTGCAATGGGGGAGGAGGAGCAGGTTGGAGGAGCTAGGGCAAGGAAGTGGCGCATGGGGGAGGAGCAGTAAATCTAAGTGGAGGCAGCGACAGGGTTGTGGTAGAGCGGCAGAGGCAGGGTTGCTCCAGAGTGGCAGAGGTAGCAGCAGTGCGGCAGAGGATGTGTCGGGCGCCAGTGTGGCAGAGGCAGCGGCAGTGCGGCAGATGATGTGTCGGGCACAAATTTATATAGTGCCGGATATCACAGACGGTTCTTAATTAGAACCGTCTGTGATAATTCACAGACGGTTCTATTCCCAAACCGTCTGTGATAATGACTTTCACAGACGGCTAGTAATACGAACCGTCTGTGATAGGCTGGCACGGCAAATGCCAGATCCTGACAGACCCAACACAGACGGTTCCATTTTAACTGTCTGTGATGAGGCGCCTACTATTGCCTGTTCTGTAGTAGTGTATATGCCAGGCTTGGTAGACAAGAGTATGATAGGATCTGTCATCTTGAGACAACGCATGAGATTTGGCACACCCTCGAAACCTACCATGAGGGTTCGTCCCAAGTCAAGCAAGTACGTGAGACGGTCTTCAAGTGAGAATATAATAAGTTTGAGATGCATTCTGGAGAGAGCATCGATGATGTATTCACTAACTTTAACAAGGTGGTTAATCAGTTGAGAGCGGTTGACATCGAGTATTCTCAGTCTAAGAATGCCACTCACCTCTTGGCTGTAATCAACACCAAGGAGTGGGAGATGAAGGCTACTGCCATTGAAGAGAATGTCAATCTCTCTAATCTCACTTTGGAGCTGCTTTATAGCAAGCTCAAGACTCATGAGATCAAGAGGGTTGATCATCCTAAGAAGGGGAATATGGCTTTAGTGGCTGACCCTCTTAAGAGAACTTCTGATGGCTCTTCTAAATCTTTCTTTGGATTTTCACTTGCCTGTTTATCTGTAATCCATGAAGAGAAACTTGAGAGTATTCCTGAGGCTGAGTTAGCCCTCCTGGCCAAAAAATTCTCACGGGCCTATAACAATGTGAGAAACAAGAAGAGAGATAGCCCTGTGACATGCTATGAGTGTGGAGAGCTCTACCATATAACCAGGCGAACTGCCCTAAGCTAAAAGGGAAGGGCAACCACAAGGAGGAGAAGGCATCTTGGAGGAAGCCTCAAGGGAACAAGTTCAAATTTGATGTTGTCAAGCTCATGAAGACCGCTCACCGGGTCTTTGCCGCTTTTGGAGAGCAATCCATGAGCGATGTGGATTCCGGGAGTGAGGAGGACAAGGAGGAGGACCTCCCTCAAGACACGAAGAATGGGAAGGCAAAAGACTTCACTAGTATGTGCTTCATGGCCAACTCCGTCAACGTTGATGACATCGATGAGGTATCTCCATCCTATGAAATTCTCTCTACTAGATGTGATACCATCTTTGAGCAACTGCTTAGCTAGGATAAGGCGTTAGAGTTCACCATGGCTAGGAATAAGGACTTAGAGTTACAAGTTGATAATCTCACACTAGAACTTGTGAATGCTAAGAATCTTGATGCTGATGAATATTCATCATACTATGCTTTACACTCTGAACTTGCTAAATTGCAAAATGCTCATGATGTTGCCTTACACCAACTAGAAAATGCTAGGACTGAGTTAATTGAAGTTAAATCTGGTTCATGTGAAAAATGCTTAGAATCTAGCAAGTTGGTCGCTTCTGATAAGGCTGAGTCTAGCACTTGCTCTTTCTGCTTAGAACGTGAACATGAAGTAAAAGACATATTGGAAGCAGTTAGAGCTAAGTATGACAATCTTAAGGACAAAATTAATTCTGCTCCGTGAACTTCATGTGAAGCCCTTAAGCTTGAAGTTGCTATTCATAAAGAGAAGCATGCTAGAGCCATTAAGGCCAAAACTTATGAATCATGTTTTAATCTTAGAAAAGAGAATGCTTATCTTAAGGATACATTAGAAAAATTCTCTAAGGGTAAGAAACAGTTAAACATGATTCTTAACAAGTCCAAAACTCCTTATAAGAAGCAAGGGTTAGGATACGACTTTGCCCAAGATAAGTCCAAGCCAAATATCATTCAAGTCTTGGAAAATGGCTTAGTTGAGTTCAAAACCCAGCCTGTAAAAATCATTTTCAAATCTGTGGGTTTTGCCCAACCATCTATTGAGTCAAAAGGTGCTTCTCCTAGTAGTACCAAATACCATTGCACCTATTGCAAGAAGGATAGACATTTTCTTGAGTTCTATTGGTGCAGGTCAAAAAATACTAGGAGAAATCTTGCTAGAATTTCATCTCATCAACCTAGAGCTTTCATGAGACATGGTCATCTAGAAAAGAAGAAACCTGGACTAGGATTTGTTTCACATGCTCATCATCATCATGTTCCTAGACAGGATGCATCTCATGTTCGTATAACTATTGCTCATGATAGAACCTCAAGTAGGATCAAGGCTAGCAATTCTGCTTTTATACTACTCGCAAACGTGTGTCTCAGTACTGGGTTCCCAAGTCATGTTTAACTAACCCCAATATTGAGACACATCAATCTTCTGTGTCTTGATTTTCAGAATCGCCGCGGAAGGGGGAAGAACACGTGGTTCGTCGACTCCGGCTGGCTGTTCACGCCACATGACCGGAGACTCAAGATGGTTCACCTCCTTCACGCGGTCGACGGGTGATAACTTTATCACCTTTGGAGATGATACACAAGGGCGGATTGAAGGAATGGGATCGATCAGGATGAATGACAAATTCATCCTGAAGGACGTCGCTCTTGTGGACAAGCTAAGGTACAACTTGCTTTCTGTCTCGCAGCTTCTTGATGATGGCTATGAGACTAGATTTAGGAAAAATGCTTGTCAGGTACTTGATTCAGCTGATGAGCTCATCTTTGGAATTTCTAGAGTTGGTAGGATCTTTGGAGTTGACTTTTTTGAATCTCTTGCTAGGTCTCTCAAGTATTTGATTGCATCTTCTTCTGAGTTCTGGCTTTAGCACCATCGTTTGGGGCACATTGGTTTTGACCATCTGACGCGAGTTAGCAACCTTGATCTCATGAGAGGTTTACCCAAACTCAAAGCCGTTAAGGATACTATATGTGAGCCATGTAGGCATGGCAAACAAGTTGCCACCCCACACCCTTCATTAACTATGGTCATGACTGATGAAGCAGGATAGTTGCTTCACATAGATACTGTTGGTCCTGCTATGGTTCGGTCAGCTGGTGGCAAATGGTATATTCTTGTCATAGTCGATGATGTTTCGAGATACTCTTGGGTGTTCTTTCTTGCTTCAAAGGATGAAACTTTTGATCATTTTCATGATGTTATCCTTCGCTTGGCTTCTGAACTCCCTGGTGCCCTAAGAGCGATTCACAGTGACAATGGCACGGAGTTCAAGAATGCCTCATTTGCCTCCTTCTGTGCTGAGCGTAGTATTGAGCATCAGTTCTCTTCTCCACACGTTCCTCAACAGAATGATGTGGTGGAAAGGAAGAACAGAACCTTAGTCGAAATGGCTAGTATGATGCTAGATGAGTATAGCACTCTGAGAAGGTTCTGGGCCGAAGCGATTACTATAGCTTACCATATTGCCAATCGTGTCTTCTTGAGACCGCCTTTGGGCAAGACATCATATGAGCTTCGATTTGGTAGAAAACCCTATATTTCTCATTTTCGAGTTTTTGGAGCTAAGTGTTTCATACTCAAGACAGGAAATCTAGATAAATTTGAGTCAAGAACTTTTGATGGTTTATTTATGGGTTATCCTGCACATTCGAGGGTTTTTGAGTTTTTAATGTTGAGACTAACGTTGTCCAGGAGACATGCAATGTCACCTTTGATGAGACTAACACTGGAGCTAGATCAGATGTTTCAGGTGACACACAGGCGACTGAGAGCATCTTGGTAGAGAAAGATGATGGAGTCAATGATGCTCTTCCACTTGCTGCGGACGCTCCATTCCAGCTCAAGAACCTGCTTCGACTACTTCACCTCCAATTGAGGCTCCTGCTGCATCTTTATCATCAGTAGTATCTGCAGAGGTCGAAGAGATGCTATCTCCCCCGGGTGCTCTACTTCACATTCAGAGGCGTCACCCTCCGGATTAGATGATTGGTCATCTTCATGAGCGAGTCACTCGCTCCAGGTATCACGATCTGAGTCTCTACTCCCATTCTGCATTTGTTGCTTCTTTTGAACCCCGCGATATATCACATGCTTTATCTGATTCTAGCTGGGTTAATGCATGCATGAGGAGTTAGAGAACTTTGAAAGGAACAAGGTCTGGAACCTAGTAGAGCCTCCTAGTGATCATAATGTGATAGGAACCCGTTGGGTGTTCAAAAACAAATAAAGTGAGGATGGTTCTGTGGTTAGAAACAAGGCTAGATTGGTAGCTCAGGGTTTTAGCCAAGTTGAGGGATTATATTTTGATGAGACCTTCGCTCTTATTGCTAGATTAGAAGCCATTCTCATTCTGCTTGCATTTACTACATCTAAGGGTTTTAGGCTACACCAGATGAATGTCAAGAGTGTATTTCTAAATGGTTACATAGAGGAGGAAGTGTATGTTAGGCAACCCCTAGGCTTTGAGAATCCCAAGTATCCAAAGCCTTGTATGGTCTTAAACAAGCCCTTAAAGCCTGGTATGATAGACGTAAGACCTTCTTACTTAAGAATAACTTTGAGATGGGTAAGGTAGACAAAACTCTATTTATTCTTAGGCATGTCAATGACTTCCTGCTTGTTCAGATTTATGTAGATGATATAATCTTTGGTGGTTCTTCTCATGCTCTTGTTTTCAGTTTTTCTGAGACCATGTCCATGGAATTTGAGATGAGTATAATGGGAGAGCTCAACTACTTTCTGGGGCTTCTAATCAAGCAATGCAAAAAAGGGATCTTCATCAATCAAATAAAGTATACCAAGGATTTGCTCAAGCGCTTCGAGATGGGTGACTGCAAGCCGGTCGTCACTCCAATGGCGACTTCGATTGTTTTGGATCTAGACGAGAAAGGAGAAGCCGTGGATCAACATGAGTACCGTAGTATGATCGGCTCCCTCCTTTACCTAACGGCCTCAAGACCAGACATCCACTTCATGGTCTGCCTCTGTGCAAGGTTTTAGGCGTCTCCGAGGACTTCTCATCGCCAAGCTGTCAAGCGCATTTTCAGGTACCTTCACTCTACCATCCAGTATGGCATTTGGTATTCATACTCTTCTTCCTTGTCTATTCGAGGGTTTTCTGATTCTGACTTTGCGAGCTGTCGGCTAGATAGGAAGAGTACCTCAGGCACTTGTCACTTCTTAGGCACTTCTCTTGTCTCTTGGTAATCTAGGAAGTAGTCATCTGTTGTACAATCCACTGCAGAAGCTGAATATGTAGCTGCCGCTAGTTGCTGTAGTCATATTTTGTGGATGGTGTCCACCCTTAAGGACTATGGGTTAGCTTTTGATAGTGTTCCTCTTCTCTATGATAACACTTCTGCCATTAATATTGCTAAGAACCCTGTGCAACATTCTAGGACCAAGCACATAGACATTCGCTATCACTTCCTTAGATACCATGTAGAGAAGGGTGATATTGTGCTAGAATTTGTGCAGTTCGATGCTCGGTTAGTTGATGTAACATCCCAACTTTCGGGAGTTTTTTTGAAAAAATTTCAAAATAAAAATAACCATTCGATTTTGTTGAATTGCTCTAGCTTAACTTGAAGATTTTAGAAATTTGGAGATTTAATATGAATTAATCCAACTTCAACTAATCCAAGTTTGGCTTATTCTGGTGTTTTCTGAAGTTCTCAGGTGTCTTGAGAATCCCTTTCCCTTTAGACCTCTCCCTCTCTCTCAGGTTAGACCGCCTCTTGGTCACGACCTCCTTGTTGGTCACGCCTTCACTTGGTCAGGACCCCTCTAGACTTCCCTTGACCTCTCTTCTGTTGGGACTTTCCTTTAGTCCAGACCTCCCTTCCTTAGATCTCCCCCTTGTGTCCCTTGTCTGGACTTTCCCTTAGTCTATACCTTCTTCTTGGTTTAGACCTCCTTGTTGGCCTAAATCTCCTTTCCGTTTGAACCTTCTCTTTGGTTTAGACCTTCCTTCCCTTTGGACCTCCACTCGTGTTTTTTCTTTTGGACCTCCCCTGATGTCCAGGTCTCCTCTCCCTGTTCGTGCTGTGTCCTCCTAGGCTCAGCAGACCTCCCTCTAATTCAGACCTCCTCTTAACCTCTCTGAACCTTCCCTGGTGCCCTTTTTCTTGGACTTTCCTTTAGTCCAGACCTCCTTCGGACCACTTTGTTGGTTTGAATCTCTTCAGACCGCTTGGTTGGTTTGAATCTCTTTTCGGGGTTTAGACCTCCTTTTAATCTAAATCACCTTCTCTGTTTAGACCTCCTTGTGGTCTAGATCTCCTCCGTTTGAATCCCCCCCTTGGTTTTGACCTCCCCTTTGGGTCACGATCACTCCCGAGGTGCTCTCAGCTCGGGTTTGTGTTTCAAACATCCTTGACTTTGAAATCTAGCACCTGGGTTGAATTCCTCCCGTTGAGACCTCCCCTATGTTGGTCTTGACCGTTGAGATCTCCTTTGGTTTCATCTTGGCCGTTGGGACCCCCCCTCGCGTCCGTTCAAGTCTTCCGCCTGATCCAGACCTTTATCACTTTGCCCCGTTCAATCGAGATCTGACGGCCCCAGCCTTCCCCACATTTTCCTTGCTATCGCTCCGCCTTCCTTGGTTTTGATCTGACCGTCAGGACGTCCCCTCGTTTGATCTTCACCGTTCAGGACCTCCCCTTTGGATCTCCTCCATTGGATCTCCTTTTGGGTTTGGACCCCCCCCCTTTTTTCCCTTCGCGCGGTCCGAACCAGCCATGCGCCCTTCCCACTCGTGGACCGTCCGATCCTTTTTGGATGACCCGATCGAGGTGTAGCGTTCAGCTGGTCCGAACGTTCCACTTCCTTGTGGACCGCCCGATTCAAATCGGACAGCCCTGCTTCGCCACATTTTACCTTGTTTCCTTAGGACCTCCTCTTCCTCAGGATCTTTTGGTCTTTTTGCAGAGACCACCCTCCTTGGTCTTTTGCAGAGACCACCCTTCTGGGTCACGACCTCCCTTAAGGCCGCGACCTCTCCTTTTGTCGTTTTATCGCGACCTCCCCTCGCGATAGGCGACCTCCCCTTGGTTTTTTTTTTGCAGAGACCACCCTCCTAGATCTTTTGCAAAGACCACCCCCTTTTGGGTCACGACCACTCCTCTCGGTCGTGACATTCCTCTTTTCCCCATGAGGCACGCCAGATTAAATATCGTCGTCATCAGACGTCAAGGTGCGCATGTAATTTTGTCATCCGAGCGACGTGCACATTTAATGCAGTTGTCTCCGCTAAACCCACCGAGCCCCCGCTAATCTCGCCGCTTCGTCCGGTAGCCTGGGGCCCCTGTTTCCTCTATAAATAGAGTGCTTGGGAGCTCTTTTTGCCCTTCTTTTTGCTCCTTCTCACTCACTCTCATTTGCTCTCCTGGCCACCTTTGTTCAAGCTCTCTTTTGAAGTGGTTCCACCTCTTTTCTTCGTCAAAATCCTTGCTTTCTTTCAGCTCTGGTTTGGTGAGTTCTTTGGTTTGTTTTTGAAGTTGTTTTATTGACTTGGCTCTTTTCGAAAACGTGTAGGACTCGGTTGTTCTGAAGACTTCCTGGACCCAGCTTTCTCAGCAGAAGACCCTTAGCTCTTTGGTGAAGGCAAGACATAGACCTTTGATCATGTTGAACCCATTTTGCAAAAAAGTATCTTGTTTTGATATAAACATGCATGGCTAGTTTTATAAAAATGGTTTTGGGAGTAGTTAATCACCACTTGTCAATATGACTCCTTGGTATGATTGAAAACAACATGTTGACATGTATCCTTTGACATCCGTAGGATGGGTTATCTTAGTTGGATATGACTTTGTATACCAACAAGGGTGCGTTTCATTGCTTAGTCATGCTTTAGTAGACCTCGTTCTCACCATGAAACATCAATATTAGTTTACCCCCAGCACACTAGTTGTGGCTTGTGTAGTAGCGGCCAGTGATGCTGATTAAAATGAAGTGTGGCCCTGCGTGAGGCTACGACATTTGTTGTCACCTTAACTAAAATTTGTGTGCCAGGACTGGGTGGTCCTCTGGCCGGGTTGAACCCAACAATGATATTCTTGACTAATGAGCTATGGAACTGTGGCAACACCACTATTGTTAAAATTTGTATGCCAAGACCAGAATGGTCATTTGGCTGGGTTGAACCAGAAAAATGACTTTTGCTCGGGCAAGTTGGCAAGGTGCGAGTAGTGGGTGCTCCATGAGTTGTTGCTATGGAGTCACTTGGGTGCTTCATGAGTTGTTGCTATGAAGTCACCTGGGTGCCCCAGAGTTGGTGCTATGGGGTCACAATGGGTTGAGGATAGCCTTGCCTGAGCAGCCAACTAAGGACTTAACCTTGTACGCCATCGATTTGGGTCATTCCCGTGCAACCACAAGTCCAGGGTGGGGTGGTCCTGGCCAACTAATTAGTGAGGTCCTGATGCGGTTCTGTCGTGGTTGTCTAATAGCGCAAGAGGGGGCCCTGAAAAGCGAATCCTCAACGGGTAGAACCAAGTCTGGGCTGACCTTTGTAAAGGCCTTGTCTCGAGCTCTAGACTGCTTACCAAAGGAAGTAAGCAGGGGCATTGATGGGTGCCCAACCAACTAGAGGACTTTGTGTCTTGTGGGTAAAGTGCACAACCTCTGTAGAGTGTAAAATCTATTCGAATAGCCGCGTCCTCGGTAATGGACATACCCGGTTCTTTCACGCAAGGGGTAGAGTTTTCTTAAAGTTGGGTTTGGGTCCCAGTGGGTTGGCACGCGGCTGGGTGGTCGTGTGATGTTTTCAAAGAACTTGTTTACTTATGTATTACCTTTTCAACTTGTGCTTTGCAATCTACTTATTGTATTTCCAGTAAATGTTGCTTTCTGCAAACTAACCATACAACTTTTCTTTGGTAAGCCTTGCATAAATGTAATTGCATTCATTTTTCCCTATGGCTTGCTGAGTACATTCAAAGTACTCATGGCTTTTGCCCTCTGGTTAATCAGCAGCCGAAGAGCTCTCTAGGTGCTCTGAGCCCTATGTGGAGGAGTTCATGGAAGACCCTGCGTGCTAGGAGACGTCCTCCACTCGATAGCCGGTGGGCTTATCGAATGGCCCCGTGAAGTGTTTTGGTTTCCACTGCAGTGTTTCTTTTGGTTGTTAGCCCTGCGTGGCACCTCTGTAAACAAGCTTGACCATAAGGTCTTTTGTTAATATTAATTTGTCTGTTACATCTTAAGTTGTTGTACGGTTGTGATGTCACCAATGTTGTATCTGTGTGAGCTAACTTACTGATCTTGGGACTAGCTCAATGCACAGAGGCCGGGACGTCCAGGTGGTCCTAGAGACCTCCCGGGTGATCTTGAAGGACCTTCGGGTGCCCTTGGAGGACCTCCCAGACCTCCGGGTGGTTCTGTCGGACCTCCTGGGTAGTCCTGGGAGACCCCTCCGGGTCCTTCCGGGTCAGGTCCTTACAAGGTGGTATCAGAGCTGTATCGACTATAGGACGTAACCTTAGCTAGCATGGTTATCGTAGTCAAGAGTCTAAAAATCTATTTTCTAAATCAAACCAACTGATTAATTTGAGTAGCTAATCTTTTCTCATCTTACTCTATTCTGTTCTCTTCTTATTCTAATCTCTTCTCACCTTATTCTTAGATTCTCACCCCTTACCCCCTCTGGAACTTTGATTTCAAACTTAAATTGACCTTCTTACCTCCGAAATCTCTGTAGGATCGAGCTTTGTTTTAAGTTGCCCACCCCTGTAAGTTAAAATAGAAATGCCTAGAGTGGTCCTCCTTAGCTTAGTGCTGTTTAGTTCATGTCTTTGGCCTTCTGTTGGAGTTTTGAGCCTCTTAGTAGCTTTCCGGCTACTTGTTCTTGGGTTTGACATGCTTTTCCCTGATTAGGGTGCTCTGTCTTTTTCCTTGCTCTCTCTCGCCCCTTGTGCTTTTCCCTCTTACCTATTGTGTTTTTTCCTCTCATCTATTAAGCCTGAGAAGCTTGTTTCAGATGGATCAAACCCGCACCCCAGCAAGTCTCAGCGGATCAGTGGACCCCGATGCCAGTGATAACTCCAATGCATCACTTCTATCGGCCTCAATGGCAGACCAAGGCTTGAGTCAGTTTATGGCAGCTCAGACTCAGTTAATGAAGGCCATAATACAGAATATGAATCAAATGATGAATCAACAGAATCAGGCCGCTGCAGCCCTAATCAACTTGATGACCCAGCAAAACCAGACTGTGGCTGCTCTGATGGCAACAGGGAACCAGAACCATCAGGTTGTTGCCAAGTTGCCGCCACCACCAGCCCATGTAAATCCAGAAGCTATTACCGGGGCTGAGATCTTAGCAGCTTTTCATCCCTCCCATATCCCTGAGGATGTAGCCGAGAGGAAGAAAAATGAGCCACCAAGGATTCAGCCACCAGAAGAATCCCATCTCGAGGATGTGAGTCGTGTTCTCCCTGGAAGTCACCCCCCAATGAAGTACGTTACTTGTTACAGATGTGGCGGATAGGGGTACTTCGCCTGCAAATGCCCACAAAAGGAGAAGTTGAAACAAGATATTCATTGTGTAAATTGCAATGGCACGGGACACTATTTCTCCAGGTGTCCCAAGAGGGGTATGATCTAGTATAAAGTCTGTAACTATTGTGGCGAGGAAGGACACTTCGTCAAACGATGCTCCTTACATAAACAAGCGTTCTTGTCAGTTGTCACCACAGGCAACCTCAGCATCGGAAATCAGATCAAAAGAACCTCAGACGTCCCACCAAGCAACAGTGATTCATAGACCCATCATAAGAAGTCCAGTAAGCCATGACATTGCAGAAGAAGCTCAAGCTAAGCGACGGCAATTATGGGACAGCCCACCGAACTGGTCTAAGGATTTTGCTCGTACCCATGATGGAGAGATAAGGCATAGTACCAGTGGGCCTGGAGTCAACTGCCCGAGCTATGAACGAAATCCACCACTCGAAGATTGTCCAAAGAACAAGCATGAGGAATTTTGAGCCGCTCTCATACAAGACAAGGAAGACAGAACTGTGAATACACCCGCCAAGATCAATACCGAGGTACTCCCTTTAGAAGCCACCTGCCATCAACCGGACAACCGTCACAAGAGGAAGAGGGTGGATCAAGACCATCCTGATGCAAGGGACTCTAAGACTCAGATGAATCAGCCTCAATGCAACTCAGCACCAACAGCAGTCTCACTCATCACTCCATGATCAGCACTACTTCCATCAATGCAGATGTCTCGCGACAACGATGGTGGCCTACCTCAGCAGAACAAAACATCCAAGGCAGGGATACAATGTTTCAAGTGTTAGGGTATAGGACATATTGCCAGGGAATGCCAGCAAAAGCACCTAGCAGTCACCCTAGACGACATTCCAGAAGCTACTCTGATCGCAACAATAACACCAGCAGCAGGTGGTAAAAACAACAGAAGAATCTTGTCACAGTTGTATGAGTACAGAAGTTTAGGCCTGCCAATGCCTCAAGAAACCATCATGCACCAGTCGGTTAGTTTGATGCTCCCCAGCTCATCCATTGGAGGCCTGCCTCAAAAGAACCCCTCCCATACCGCCAAAATCACCTGCTTCAAATGTCAGAAGAAGGGGCACTACACCAACAATTGCCCACTGGGGAAGACTTCATCAACAGAGCATTCGCAGGGATTCAGATCGAGTGTGCAGCACCCTGCTAGCGTCACTCCCCGTGTTGCCTTCAGGTGCTCTTCAGCAGCACCTTACCCAGCTACTCCAGGAGTTCGCATCTTCGACAACAACAACATCAACCCGTAGTAAAGGAGCACCAATCATGATGTGGGAATCACCTGTTACAACTGCCGGCAGAAGGGTCACTATGCCATCAACTGCCCTCGACCTTCCACGCAGAAGCAAGCCTCACCCCAGGTTTCAAGTCAAGCCGCCAGAGCTCCACCTCCTTCTGCGAGAGGTCTAGCGAATCAAGTCGCCGTGGAGCAAGCCCAACCAGTTCAAAGACTTGCCGTTCTGGTAAATTTCGACCAGGCAAAGGTCGATAGCGATTTGGTCTCGCTCCCCGAACCCATTCCCTAGCCAGCCCGAATGGCCCCATGAAGTGTTTTGGTTTCCGCTGCAGTGTTTCTTTTGGTTGTTAGCCCCGCGTGGCACCTCTGTAAACAAGCTTAACCATAAGGTCTTTTGTTAATATTAATTTGTCTGCTTCATCTTAAGTTGTTGTACGGTTGTGATGTCACCAATATTGTATCTGTGCGAGCTAGCTTACTGATCTTGGAACTAGCTCAGTGCACAGAGGCCGGGACGTCCGGGTAGTCCTAGAGAATCCTGGGTGGTCCTGAAGGACCTCCGGGTGCCCTTGGAGGACCTCCCAGACCTCCGGGTGGTTCTGTCGGACCTCCTGGGTGGTCCTAGGAGACCCCACGGGGTCCTTTCGGGTCAGGTCCTTACAGCTGATATCCTCACCAAGCCTTTAGACCCAACTAGGTTTGCCACCTTGAGAAGTGAGTTAGAGGTAATTTACCCCTATGGGTTGGTTTGAGGGGGGGTTGTTTCACTTCTGAGTTTTCCTTGTTCATCTGATCTTTTTGATATTTTTAGGCTTTTAAGTTTTTCTTGCATCTCATTGTATCATATTGCATTCATATGAAAATAACAAAAAGATGCATTGTAATATAAGCTTTACTGCTTGTCTTTTAAAATGATGAAGCTTTGCTTATTACCCTTTTGAGCTTTAGTGTTTCAATTTTTGCTCAGTTCCATGTCTAGTTCTTTGGCTTGCTAGAATTATCATGCTTTCACATGTGTAGTTAAGTCTTTGCTAAATGAGCTAGAACTTTAAGACAACTTGAACTAAAAAAATACAATTTGTAGATATCTTAGCTAGTTGCACAATTAATGATCTTTTTATGACATTGGCCCTGTCAAAATTGCTTTGTTAGCTCTTGAATCTTGGATTGAACTTTTCTTGAGCTTCTTGTTCCTTTGTGAATCTAAAATTGCTATTGTACAAAATAAAAAAAATCAAATTTCAAGATTCTCATGTGGTTAAATTGTGCCAAACTATTCTCACGAGACTACTTGTCAAAGACATGAACTTGGAGATAGTTTGATGATCCAGACAATCTCATGGGGACTGCTTATCAAAATTGACATGAACCTTAAGATTTGTCGCCCTAGTTGAAGCTTAGGAAGAGTTTGTGGATGGCTCCTAGTCCAGGATCTTTTTCACTAAGATAGACCTTTAATCAGCATCAATATTCATTATAAATGAAAATTATTGTAAAAATTGGGTGATTGAGGTTCTTTGAGTAAAATGATTCAATTTGGGACTTTTTGTTTCTAGGATGGTCATTGTTAGCTTCTTGATCTCACATTGACATTCTGACATGGCCATTATCACTTTAGGATAAATGTTGATGAACTTGCTAATTTTTAAGATTTGCTTAAATTGTTATAATTCATCGTTTTATCTTGAGCCTTCTAGTTTAGCTTTGATATATATGCCTTAACATGATCTTACTAGCGCTTTCAGGCTTGATATGTATTGAGTAAGAGTAGAAATGCTAGCTTGCTCTTTTAGGTAATCTCCAAAGCTTCTTATACTAAAAATTAAAAATTACAAAAAAAAATATGAAGCCACTCCATTGCATTTCATGCATGCTCTTTCTTATGCTTTTTTCCTCATTTCTGCATTTGTCATCTCTAGATAAGAGGAAGGCGTGATTCCTTGATGACTCCATTGTCAAGGGGGGGGGGAAGATGTAACAAAAATGTTAAAAAGGGGGAGCTAATTGGAGAAAATATAATTCTCTGAAAAATGATGATTATAATGAGGGGGAGCATTTAATTTGCATTCTTATCATCTTATTGCCATTTCTGAACTTGAATTGCAATTCTTGGAACCCCACAATGATCAAAGGTCATATTGAATAATTGTTCTTTCATATGAACCTTAAGTGAGATTTTTTGACTCTTTTCTGGAAATTAAAGCTTTTCTTGTCTTCTTTTGCCCAATCTCACTTGCCTATGCTAATCTTAAGCCAACTTGGTCATTTCCATTACATTCTCTTGCTTTTGTCCCAAGTTATGCCTTTGCGCGAAAACGTGAGTATTTTCATTTTCAAACCTCAAACTTACATTTTTGAGAAATTACCAATGTGTTCATCAAGGGAGAGATTGTGGATATCATGGGGATATGCTCACGATATAAGGGTGATGATACAATTGACAATGGCGTTGAAGGTTTGTCGAAACACTCGTTTTCGGCGAAATTCTCATTCTGTCAGGCAGTAGGCGGTCAGACCAGCTAGGGCGTCGGTCAGACCGGCCAAGGTTTTGGTCTAGTGGCTGGCGGTCAGACTGGCTAATGGGCGGCGGTCTGACCGGCCATAAAGGGTCTTTCGAGTTTGGAGCCGTGCCAAAAATAGAGGGTGTAGGCAAGAGAGGGGATTCTTCTACATTTGGTCTCATAATTTTTCGAGCTTCGAGTCAAAAGTTCTATTCATTTAAAATTTCTAGAGAGGTTTCAGATTTTCAGGGAGGAAATTTGGCTAAGTCCCTTTGCTGGACGGTCAGACCGGCCAGGTGGCGGTCAGACCGGTCATGGGTGGCGGTCTAATCGGTTTTAACTTCTTCGCTGGCCACTTGGCGGTGATGTTTGTTGGTTAGATCAAGTTCATGGGTTTCAATGCATATGTGTCGCATGTTGTATTGTTTTGAGTAACGTGGGTCAAGTTGTGAAGAACTTGTTCCCGGAATCGATTTTTTTGTCTATTGTTGTGCAGGAAGTTTAAAGGTCAACGACGGTCAACAGCGAGGATGATCGGGACTAGGCTTGGAGAGCTGAGGTTTAGAACAATCGAGGATACCGGGTGAAGTCAATGGGCTTAAGCATGGCGCAAAATGGACAAGGATGACCGAACGGAAAGTTCATTGCGACGGGTTGCATCAAGCGGCGCGGGGGTCGGTGCAAGTGCCATGGTAGTTTCGGTGGGAGCCGGATGGGAGAGACTTGTCAACATGAAGAGAGCCGTTGATCAACCTACACGTGGCGAAGCATGCGATTGCTTCATGAAGTTTGAACTCGGTCTTTGGAGAAGGATCGAGAAGGGGTATTTTGGTAACTTCACCAAAATACTGTCTTGGTGGTTTTTGGCTAAACCGCAGCGCAAGACGGCGCAAGAAGAAGTGGTTTAGGTCAAGAGAAGATGAAGACGACGCTTTGAAATACACGCGTGAGTGAAACCCATTTGTGTGTGGGCTTAACGGGTGCCTATTAGGGATATCCTTCTAGAAGCTAGCCTCCACTATAAACAGGGGAGGGTGCTGGTTGTGCACCTCTCCAACCCTTATATTGAAGAAACCCTAGTTTGTGTTTAGGGAGAGGAAAGCGGAGAGATTAAAGTTCTAGAGAGTTGTATTGATTGTGTGCTCAAGTGTTGGACCTTTGTCCTCCAGGATGGAGTGGCTGTAAACCAACATCAATCTTAAATCAATCCAAGCAAGATTCCTCAAGATGAGTCTCTCTTGTTCATGCTCTCTCTTTTATGATTTTGGGGCTTTCTTTGATCCTTTAGTTTTCCTTTAGTTTCTGGCCTGGATCTTGCTTGCCGTGACATGTGAAAATGTATCTAGAATCATCTTGATCATCTTTTATCTACGAGCAAGTTTTTAGATCATATTTGGATTTTGACTCGGTTTTGAAGCAACCTTCACTCAAACAGAAAAAAGTCGAAACTTTGGCAATGATCTTCATGATCCTTGATTGGAATAGGTTTCTAACATCCTAGAGAATGTATGTTTCAAGTTTCGTGAAGTTTAGAGTTGTGGATCAAAAGTTAGACCAATTTGTGATTTTGAGTTCGACCTGATTTTACTGTTCATCGTGCTAGAGGTCAGACCACCCCTGGTGAGAGGTCTGACCGCTCGGCCAAAGGTCAGACCACCCATTTGAGAGGTCTGACCGTCCAACTCATTGTGAATTGAGTTTTTAGTGATTTTGGTTGTTTTGCTTCGGGGTTTCGATTGGATTCAATACAAGTCTTCCGCTATGCTTGTACATTGATCTTCATAGCTCTCATAGCTATTGAAGTGAAAAATGTGTTGAATCTGATTAAGGTGAAAAAGTGGTTGTGCTCCTATTCACCCCCCTCTAGTCGCCTTTTTGGTCCAACAGAACTTCCTCCAAGGAGTCAAATAGATCGATAATAAACATGCAATCATTCTCAAGGTGTGGAGTAGTGCATGTTTTTTTTGCCATACCTTGGCATGGCATCGGGTTACCTTAAGGTCGGCATTGAGAGCCCCAACAGGGTCGGTAGAGCTGGCGGGTGGTGACCAGACATGAAGAACCAAGGGAAGGAAGGAGGGGTTAACATGCCAGGCATTCTCAAAACAGAAGAGATTGGTTTTTGGTATCGTGGAGGTTGCTGTAACAAGAAAGGGACATGGTCAGAGGTGGAGTGGATGAGGGAGGAAAGACTGGAGTTGGGAAGGGCAATATTCCAAGCTTGGTTCAAGAAGACTCAGTCGATGCGCGAGAGAGTGGGGTTCTCTCTTTTGTTAGACCAAGTGTAAAGCCTATCAAGGAGAGGAAGTTCAAATAAGCACATAATGTTTAGGGCTTCATTGAAATCGGCTGTGAGAGAAGAGTTAACTTTTGAGTTGTTTTTGTCTTCACGGTGGCGAGTGAGGTTGAATTCCCCGAGGAGCATCTAGGGTCCTTGAATGAGATCAGGGAGGGAGCGAAGCTCGTCGAGGAATTCTTGTTTATGAAAATTATCGGAGGGGGCCTAGATGTTGGTAATGGAGAAGGAGAAGTCTCTGGAGGTGGAGAGGAAGCTCATAGTCAGAGAGTGCTTGCGGGCAAGGTATTTGTTTTTGTAAAAAAAAAAGAGTTGGATCCCAAGCAGTAAGGATGCCTCCCTGAGCGTCGTCCGATTCTACGAATTCTCTGGCAAAGAGGTGACGAGGAAGGAAAGAGGAGAGCTTTTGGGAGGTGACAATGTTAAGTTTCATTTCCTAGAGACAAGAGATGGAAGGTCTGGCAAGAAGTAGGGTATCGAGAACAGTGACAAATTATCAGAATCTCCAAGTCCATGGACATTCCAAGAACTAAGAGTGATGTTACAATAGTTAGTGACCATATAGACAGTGATAGCACCAAGTAGAACTAGTTAAGAAACTAGGAGTATAGAGGTAAAGCACAGGGGGCGAGAGTTGAGAGCGCCTGGTTGTAGATATAGGGAAAGTTGAGCAAATTGATGGTGACAGGCCAAACTAGGAGCACCTGTGTTGCGATCAAAATGTGGCATACATCTCAACCCCAAAAGGACACAACTGAACATTGGGGACAATTCAGCAAGTTGTAGCACCACTTGCAGTCGATCCAAGGCGGTAGTAGGGGGAGCGTAGTGCAGACTGCTACGTCCAAGATGGAGGCGAATGAGGTGACGACCGGTTGGTCATGAGCAATGATTCCATCCTTGTAGGCGACGTTCTTCATGGCGGTGGAGCATATGTCGAGTTTCTATTTCAGCTTCTTCAAGTTGATCGCTCATGCAGTCATGTACTGGAACATGGCAGGCTTCTTTACGGTGAGGCATGCACTGCATCTTGTCTTGAAGTCCTTGCCAAGCATGCGCCTGGTTCGGCCCCGGTGCTTGCGCACAGAGTGTTCATGGTGTGGATCAGGTTCCTCTAGCGTGACCATGGAGACGAGCGGGGATCCCGGTGCACTGGCACGCGGCTCATGATCTGCGTCAGGCAGGTGAGACACGGAGGAGGTGTCATACCAAGGTAGGGTGAGGAGAGCAGCGGTGGGTGGTGACGGGGGCGGGGGCTGGATGTCAAAGACAAGGGGGGTGATAGGGGTGGCAAAGGGTAGGCCTAACCATAGCCACCGCAGAAGGTGTCGTATTGTGGGGGAGAGCCATACACATCCTCTTGGTGTGATGAACTAGGGTTTAGGAGAGTCCAAGGTGGAGGTGGCGTTGGTGGTGGGGGCGATGGTGGCAGTGGAGGAGGGGCTAGGGAGGGTATTGGGGGCTATAGTTACCAAAGGCATCAAAGGAGTTAGAAGACGACCAAATTCGGTTGACTTCAATGTTGGCAATGCAGCCCAGGCCATCTACATTACGTGCCCATAGGTCATTTGGCACATCCATGTAACAGCCCAAAGTTCTGTTACCAATTTAAATTAATTAAAGTTATTATTTTATTGGATGTTCTCAAATTTGAAAGAGTTTATTTGCTTTAATTGAATTTTTGAAGTCTTAAAAGTCAAAAAAAAATTTATTAAAGTTTTTAAAGTTTTATTTGAGTTAAAGTTGAAAAATAAAAACTAAAATAATTTTGAGAATTTTCTAGAATATTTTAAAGCTTTTTCTTAAATATTTTAAAAGATAAAACAATTTATATGCAAAATTAAAAGACAACTATAAGTTGAAACTATTTTATTTAAGTTCAAAATAACCCTAGCATTTTAGGTAATATTTTCCATAATTTTTGGATTCTATTTGCTATTTTCTAAAGCGTTTTTGAATTACTAGAATTAATTTAATAGGTAAATCAAAGAAAATCGCAAACAGTGCTTTGGGTAAAATCGCTGCCTACTGTTCCTCTCAGCGTCTTGTCAAAGCGTCTGAGCCGTTTTCTACTCACCTCATGATCAAGAATCGACTGTTGGATGTAAATCCAACGTGCCAGCCATCTCCCACTCGCCCCTTCCCCTTACAGGTGGGCCCGCCCTGGGTCATCTTCCCCGCCCCTTCTCCTTCACACGAAACCGCCCGAGTCGGCCGCCATTGTTGAGCGGGTGAGCTCCTCAACCACCACCCCCCAACCGCCCCGCTTCACGCGCATGCGTGCGCACGACTCGCACGCACGCACCGCCCTCACCCCACGTTCTTCCCTCTCCCCTGCTGCTCGCTCAGGCGCCCAACCATGCCGCCATGATCCCGCGTGACTCGTTCTCCTCCCTCGGCCATGCCCGCGCCCTATAAGTAGGAGCTCCGGGACCGCCTCTCTCGTCTCATCCTAGATCCACCACCCACTGCTCCTCTAAAGCTCTAGCGCCGTCGCAATTTGAAGATTTGATTTTGGCCACGAAAAACCTTGAGTTGTGCCGCCGGCGTCGCCGCTAGCCGCCGTGGACTACACCACCGCTTTCTCCATCACCGAGCTCCCTCGCGCACCTTCTTCGCCGGGCGCCTCCGGTTTGCATCGCCGACAACCACCGTATTTCTTCCTCGCTCGGCGCCCAATCCGCCACCGCCGTCGACCTCCGTGCCGTCAGTACCGGTGGTTCGCAATAACCTCCCGACCCATTGCGCACATTCACTCGCCGGTGAGCCACCACTGCCGTTGTCGCACACCCGAGCCTTGCCGCCGTCAAGCCTCGTGGCCATGCCACGCCATCGCCAACGTAGTCGCCACCTTAGCGCCAGTCGGCGCCACCTCGCCTCCTCGCGACGTGTCCGCCCGTGCACGCCTGCGTGGCAAGGCCCATCCTCCTCGACCAAACACCGTGGACTTAGTCCACATAAGTTGTGAGACCCATGTGGGCCCCACATGCTCAATTGCTTTTATTCTTTTAAATTCTGAAAATCGATCGCTGACGTCATGCTTGCACAATAAATGGAATTTCCTTTAGGAAAATAATTCAGTAAATTCCAATAAAACCAATTTAGGGTTTAAATTAGAATTAAATCAGATAATTCATAACTTTTACATCTTAACTCCAAATTAGATGATTCAAATTGCTAAAATCTTAGAAAATTATTGTCTAACTAAATAAAAAATAAGTATGCAATTTGGAGTTCAGTTTAGTCTTGTTTTAGAATTTAAAATTCATTTAAATTCCAAATTTAGATCAAATTTTGTAAAATTCATATCTTTTTCATCCCAACTCCAAATTGGGTGATTCCAATTTCTAAAACCTTATACAATTATCATCTAGCTAAATAAAATATAATTATTTGATTTTGTTTAAATTGTCTGTTTGAATTTGAAATGTTTGAAACTACAAATTTAGGATTTGAATTTGTAAAATTCATATCTTTTGATTCCTAACTCCAATTTGAGTGTTTCAAATTTCTAAAATTTTATAAAACTATTATCTAACTAAATAAAATAGAATTATTTAGTTTTGAGTTAATTTGAATTGCCTTTTGATTTGTTATTTGAATTTCGTTGAATTTGGATCGTTTTTAGATAGATTAGATTTAACGACTTGGAAAGTCGGGCCAACGAGATGGAGACCATATAAGAGGATTGATTTTGACGGTATGATCATCGTGGTTGTACACACAAGCAACTTTGGAGAGAGTGTTTGTGAGTACTAGGTGACTGTTAAGGAAAACAACATCACCAAGCAAGGCAAGTTACATTCTTGACCATATTGCACCCATTATTTTAAATTATTTAAATTCTGTTTTAAATTATTATTGCATGCTTATTTATATTCAGTAATTTAAATGCCTGCTTTTAAATTCATAGATATTCCTAAATCCTTCAGATGGCCAAATTTGTTAATTGAGTCAAATACCTTGTTACCCTAGATAAAACCTAGTTGATACGATAGTATGAACTAGGATCATTTGAAAATGTTGCAAAGACATGCTTAGACCAAAAATATTGATTTGGGGAATTTCAGCCAAAAATCAAATATTGTTTAAACTGTATCCATGGCATTGGTGTGTTATGGAAGCTTATAAATGATCTTGAAAAATGAAATAAAATGATGGTTTGTACTTGGGCGAAATGGTTGTTTGGATGGTGCATGTCAATGCACGGCTCAATCTGGTAGGGTTGAGGCCCATGGGTTTTGTGGAAAGTCGCCCAAGTCAATTGAGGACCGGCCTCGAGCTGCCTTTGCTATGCCTATAATGGGCTATGCCTCACCGTGCAACCACATGTCCCGAGTATGGGTAGGGACCTCGCTAATTAATTTGTAATTCCATCGCGGTTGATCCTTTACATGCGTGGGCGGTCTTTCATGGCCATTTCTTTTGACAAAGTCTTTCATGACTATTGTTCCCTTTGGCGCAAGAGGGGCTAGGAACTCATGATTTCTATTCCAAAGGGGGCGAAACCTTAGCGAGGGGAAACTGCGGTGGAATGGCGCATTGTAAAGGCCTTGGCACGTTCTCTAGACTACTTACCTACGGTAGTGAGCGGTGGTATCGACGGATGCCAAGCAAACTAGAGAATTCGTGTCATGTGGGTAAAGTGTACAACATTTGCAGAGTGTAAAACTATTCAATAGCCACGCGTCATGGTCATGGACATGCTAGCAAAGCCACTCAAAGTTAGACTTGGAATTTGTTTTCAAGAGACTTTGTCAACTGGTTTATCCAAATGGGAATTGGGCGGTTAGCCATGTGATAGGAGGATATCCTTCACCATTCATGCGTGAATGTTATCTGACTATAAAATTGATTTAGAAAATGAATTTTAGTTATTGTGTAAACTGCTTTGGAACTTAGTACAAGTATTTAAAGAAAATGCTGCTTTATGCAAATTAACCCTATAAGCCATCCTTTGTTACATCCATGTATGCATGTCATTTTGTTATTTGACGGGTGTAACTTGCAGCACCAGTAGTTGTGCTCATACTTGCTTTATGCAAACAAATTTCAGAGAAGAAGGACTTCACCATCGGTGTGGATTTCGACGACTAGGCCGCTACCCCAGTCGATTGCCTGTGGCAGATTAACTGGACTCTACTACGTCTTCTTCGTCTTCCGCTGTGTTTATTTTATTGTTGGCCTGTAAGCCTCCTTTGTAATCAACTCTATTGTTATTTATTAATAAAGTTGTGATATGATTTTGTTACCATATTTGTTTACTGTGTGAACTAGCTACTGATCATGGGACTAGTTCAGAAATGCACAGAGGATTCGGGAGTATTAATTCTCGGGTCTTACAAAGTGGTATCAGAGCCATATCGACTGTAGGTCGTGACCTAGTTAGAATGGCCGTTAGTTGAAAAGTTCAAAACTTATTTTATATTACAAGGAAAATAATTTGTTCTCTCCTCATCTTGGTCATCTGTCTATAGCTTCCTTATAGCAATTCCTTCTTACCTAATTCTCTCTACACCGTTTTATAATGTTAAATGGATCCTCTTGCCTTATCAATTTCTATAGTTGGTCAACACGTTCTTAACCCTTACGTTGAAGACTGCAAGACATGAAGCTTTCAAGAGGGCATCGTCATCAAGGATCATCGAAGACCGTGAATCGAAGATCGTTTTGTCAGCCAAACCATATAGTCTCAGTTTGCCAAGACTCATTCTGTGTATTGAGTCGTTTCATCATATTTTGATTTTCAATCGATAGAACGTTGTTAAAATAAGTTTTCTTGAAGCTTTTGAGTTGGTTCTTTTGTTTGGGAGTCTTTGTTTCGCTCTATCCCTTAGTCATTCTTATTTGTCTCTTCCTATCCTTTGTCCCTTCCTAAAAACTCGGAATAACCAATGATGGTAAACACTGTCGCTCGGGAAGTAGAACCAACCAAGACAATAATGTCCCCGAAATGCCAAGAATGAAGCCAACCACCAACGACAAGAGAAACTCTTCGAATTTGAACCGCCTTCATCACCCGCCTCAACTAATGCAACAGTTGATACAACAAATGAACAACAACAATGCTTTCACCACTACTCCTACAACACAAGAACGACGTTCTCGCACTAAGTGTTCCAAGAGGAAGATGGTGGATCAAGGGCAACATGAGGCAAGAAACTTCAAGACCCGTGTGATTCAATCTCAACCCAACCATGTACCAACAACGACCGCACCTAAGACTCCAGATCGGACCACGCCCACCGAGGCGGACGCTCCAAACATCAATGGTGGCCAATCTCAAAAAACAAGACTTCAAGGGCAGAATACAATGCTTCAATTGTCGGGATATGGGACATTATGCCAATAAATGTCCAAAGAAGAAGCGGTGCACTAATCCATCCAACTCTGAAGTTCCAAAAGTCAACTCTACGCAAGCAAACAGAAAGCCGTCAAATTCTGGAAGAGGACGTCTGAACAACGTCACAACTCAGGCCCCGTCAGATGAAGAGTAGAATGCAGACGACGACAACTCCACTTGAAAACCTTGTATCCCTAGCTTTCTTTCTAGCCTCTCCGAATCTCGGGGACGAGATTCCTTTTAAGGGGGGTAGTTTTGTAACAGCCCAAAGTTCTGTTACCAATTTAAATTAATTAAAGTTATTATTTTATTGGATGTTCTCAAATTTGAAAGAGTTTATTTGCTTTAATTGAATTTTTGAAGTCTTAAAAGTCAAAAAATAAAATAAAATTTATTAAAGTTTTTAAAGTTTTATTTGAGTTAAAGTTGAAAAATAAAAACTAAAATAATTTTGAGAATTTTCTAGAATATTTTAAAGCTTTTTCTTAAATATTTTAAAAGATAAAACAATTTATATGCAAAATTAAAAGACAACTATAAGTTGAAACTATTTTATTTAAGTTCAAAATAACCCTAGCATTTTAGGTAATATTTTCCATAATTTTTGGATTCTATTTGCTATTTTCTAAAGCGTTTTTGAATTACTAGAATTAATTTAATAGGTAAATCAAAGAAAATCGCAAATGATGCTTTGGGTCAAATCGCTCGCCTGTTCCTCTCAGCGTCTTGTGAGCCGACCGCCCGTTTCTACTCACCTCATGATCAAGATCTCGACCGTTGGATGTAAATCCAACGTGCGACCATCTCCCACTCGCCTTCCCTTACAGTGGGCCCGCCAGGTCATCTTCCCGCCTTTCTCCTTCAGACGAAACCGCCCGAGCCGGCCGCCATTGTTGAGCGGGTGAGCTCCAACCACCACCCCCAACCACCCCCCCAACCGCCTCGCTTACGCGGCGTCTGCGCAAGACGACTCGACGCACGCACCGCCTCACCCCACGTTCTTCCCTCTCCTCATGCCTGCTCGCCGTCGCGCCCAACCGCGGCCGCCACGATCCTGCAATGCGACTCGTTCTCCTCCTCGCCATGCCCGCGCCCTATAAGTAGGAGCTCCGGACCGCCTCTCGCCTCATCCTAGATCCACCACCCATCGCTTCCTCTAAAGCTCTAGCGCGCCGCAATTTGAAGATTTGATTTTGGCGCCACCGCAAAACCTTGAGTTGTGCCGCCGTCGACGTCGCCTAGCCGTCGTGGACTACACCACCGCCTTCTCCATCACCGGAGCTCCCTCGCGCACCCCTTCTTCGCCCCGGAGCGCCTCCAGTTTGCATCGCCGACAACCACCGTATTTCTTCCTCCGCTCCGGCGCCCAATCCGGCCACCGCCGTCGACCTCCCGTGCCAAGTCAGGTACCGAGTGGTTCGCAATAACCTCCCCGACCCATTGCGCACATTCACTTTGCCGGTGAGCCACCACTGCCGTTATCGCCACACCCGAGCCTTGCCGCCGTCAAGCCTCGTGGCCATGCCACGCCATCGCCAACGAAGTCGCCACCTTGGCGCCAGTCGGCGCCACCTCGCCTCACGCGCGTGTCCGCCCACGCAGCACGCCGCGTGGCAAGGCCCATCCTCCTCACCAAACACCGTGGACTTAGTCCACATAAGTGAGGAGACCATGTGGGGCCCCACATGTCGAATTCGTTTTATTCTTTTAAATTCTGAAAATCAGTCGCTGACATCATGCTTGCACAATAAATGGAATTTCCTTTAGAAAATAATTCAGTAAATTCCAATAAAACCAATTTAGGGTTTAAATTAGAATTAAATCAGATAATTCATAACTTTTACATCTTAACTCCAAATTAGATGATTCAAATTGCTAAAATCTTAGAAAATTATTGTCTAACTAAATAAAAAATAAGTATGCAATTTGGAGTTCAGTTTAGTCTTGTTTTAGAATTTAAAATTCATTTAAATTCCAAATTTAGATCAAATTTTGTAAAATTCATATCTTTTTCATCCCAACTCCAAATTGGGTGATTCCAATTTCTAAAACCTTATACAATTATCATCTAGATAAATAAAATATAATTATTTGATTTTGTTTAAATTGTCTGTTTGAATTTGAAATGTTTGAAACTACAAATTTAGGATTTAAATTTGTAAAATTCATATCTTTTGATTCCTAACTCCAATTTGAGTGTTTCAAATTTCTAAAATTTTATAAAATATTATCTAACTAAATAAAATAGAATTATTTAGTTTTGAGTTAATTTGAATTGCCTTTTGATTTGTTATTTGAATTTCGTTGAATTTGGATCGTTTTCAGATAGATTTTTAATTTGACTTTGAAAGTCGATTTTCAACGTAGTTGGAGACCATATAAGAGGATTGATTTTGACGGTATGATCATCGTGGTTGTACACACAAGCAACCCGGAGAGAGTGTTTGTGAGTACTAGGTGACTGTTAAGAAAACAACATCACCAAGCAAGGCAAGTTACATTCTTGACCATATTGCACCCATTATTTTAAATTATTTAAATTCTGTTTTAAATTATTATTGCATGCTTATTTATATTCAGTAATTTAAATGCCTGTTTTAAATTCATAGATATTCCTAAATCCTTCGTATGGCCAAATTTGTTAATTGAGTCAAATACCTTGTTACCCTAGATAAAACCTAGTTGATACGATAGTATGAACTAGGATCATTTGAAAATGTTGCAAAGACATGCTTAGACCAAAAATATTGATTTGGGGAATTTCAGCCAAAAATCAAATATTGTTTAAACTGTATCCATGGCATTGGTGTGTTATGGAAGCTTATAAATGATCTTGAAAAATGAAATAAAATGATGGTTTGTACTTGGGCGAAATGGTTGTTTGGATGGTGCATGTCAATGCACGGGCTCAATCTGGGTAGGGTTGAGGCCCATGGGTTTTGTGGAAAGTCGCCCAAGTCAATTGAGGACCGGCCTCGAGCTGCCTTTGCTATGCCTATAATGGGCTATGCCTCACCGTGCAACCACATGTCCCGAGTATGGGTAGGGACACGCTAATTAATTTGTAAAGTTCCATCGCGGTTGATCCTGTTTGTACGTGGGCGGTCTTTCATGGCCATTTCTTTTGACAAAGTCTTTCATGACTATTTTTCCCGCCTAGCGCAAGAGGGGGCTAGGAACTCTGCGGATTTCTATTCCAAAGGGGGCGAAACCTTAGCGAGGGGAAACTGCGGTGGAATGGCGCATTGTAAAGGCCTTGGCACGTTCTCTAGACTACTTACCTACGGTAGTGAGCGGTGGTATCGACGGATGCCAAGCAAACTAGAGAATTCGTGTCATGTGGGTAAAGTGTACAACCTCTGCAGAGTGTAAAACTATTCGAATAGCCACGTCCGCGGTCATGGACATGCTAGCAAAGCCACTCAAAGTTAGACTTGGAATTTGTTTTCAAGAGACTTTGTCAACTGGTTTATCCAAATGGGAATTGGGCGGTTAGCCATGTGATAGGAGGATATCCTTCACCATTCATGCGTGAATGTTATCTGACTATAAAATTGATTTAGAAAATGAATTTTAGTTATTGTGTAAACTGCTTTGGAACTTAGTACAAGTATTTAAAGAAAATGCTGCTTTATGCAAATTAACCCTATAAGCCATCCTTTGTTACATCCATGTATGCATGTCATTTTGTTATTTGACGGGTGTAACTTGCGAGCACGGTAGTTGTGCTCATACTTGCTTTATGCAAACAAATTTCAGAGAAGAAGGACTTCACCATCGGTGTGGATTTCGACGACTAGGCCGCTACCCCAATCGATTGCCTCGTGGCGATTAATCGACTCTACTACGCCTTCTTCGCCTTCATTGTGTTTATTTTATTGTTGGCCTGTAAGCCTCCTTTGTAATCAACTCTATTGTTATTTATTAATAAAGTTGTGATATGATTTTGTTACCATATTTGTTTACTGTGTGAACTAGCTACTGATCATGGGACTAGTTCAGAAATGCACAGAGGATTCGGGAGTATTAATTCTCGGGTCTTACAATCCATGCCATGACCTACCCAGATGAGGAGCCGGGGAAACGAGCAGTCATCCGCGAAGATGCAGAGGGGGTCAATTTCGATTACATTCCCTATGGCACAGAAAGCATAGTGAATGTGTTGTGGGAACTAGTGCTCAAGGGGGAAGTCGATCACAAGGAGCTTGCCCAGCAGCCCATGCCGTCGAATTCATGCAAGAAGCGGACATCTAATTCTTCATGTCTTTCTAGGGTTACTCTGTGACCAACTGCCTCAAGGAGGGTATGGTGGGTAACTGTTGTCTCGTGATTAGCAGGGGAGTTGAAGTGAATAAGCATGGTTCCACGGGAAGAGGACAGTTGCTGGAAGCGGAGCCATGGAAGGTGAGTGCGCACAGCACGTTGGATGGTGAGGGATGGGTTATCAGGCGCAGGGCTGACATAGGCAAAGGCAAGGCTTGCTGCATGGGACATGTCCACCATTAGCATGAACACTTCCTGAAAATCTGGGTGTAAAGGAGCCAAATCGGGACCATTTGGCACCACAAAATCCGGGGGCAGGGGTTCTGAGGCGGTGGAGTATGGGACGGTGGTAGGGGTGCTGGGGGTGGGGGCGGGGTGGTGGGGAGAGTGAAGGTGTGATTTCTGGCTATGGGGGCGGGGAACCTAGGTAGACCGAGGCGAGGTATGGACGTTCAAGAACCCACTAGAGGCGAGGACGGGAAAGTGGCACCGTGAGGGAGGGACTGGTGGACAGATTGTCAAGGTCGAAGAGGGAGCACATGCCTCAAGGCCACCAGCTTGTAGATCAAGCTACGGCGGCGGTGAAGCAGGAGGAGATGGCGAGGTAGGTGTAAGTGGTGGCGGCGGAGGAAGTAGGGATTTTTTTAATAATATTATTTTAACTAAAAAAACAAAAATGACCTCTTGTTGCTATTTCAAATGGCGACAGGAGCCTGGCGCTAGTTGAAATGGCAACATGAGGGCTATCACCATTCCAATAGTGAGGAAACAGTGTTTTGGCTCTTTGAATCAAATGGCGATAGGAGCCTATCGCCAATTCAAATGGCAACAGGAGCCTTTTTCAAAATTAAATTTTATTTGTAATGTTAGTAATATCTTTTAGTGTTCGCACAACCGATAATTTGTGAAAAAAATAGGAAATATGAAGTATAAATCATCCACGTACTGCACCATAAATAACACCTATACAATAATATAAGCTACACACAGCTAAAATGATGTACTACAACAGACTACACTACAACTAAAATTATCTAATGAAATCAATTTTACGGCACTAGTTTTATTTGCTAACCTATCAGGGTTTCGAATTTAATTACAAAGTTGCAAAAATATTTACCTGCAAATTGGGCGACGGGATCTACTTCTCCCCCCCCTCTCTCTCCTCCGCTACGAACTGGCAGGGCTTCGCTACGTCACTTTTCCCCTCTCCTCCTCTCCATTCTCCCCTCTTCTCTTTTTCTCAGAATTGAAATGAGTTTTGGGCTGAATTTTCAGGGTATTATAGCCAAGACCCTGTCGCCAGTTGAAGTGATGGCAGGAACCCGCCTGTCACCAGATGAAATGGTGATTTGGTCACTGTTCATTTCCTGTCGCCATTTGAAATGGTGACAAGAGGCCATTTTTGTTTTTTTACTATTTATTTTTGTGATTTTTAATTGAAATAATATTATTAAAAAAAATCGAGGAAGCGGTGGAGGCATAGAGGTGTGTGGTAAGTACGGGGAGAAAGGCATGGTGTTCACTGGAGTTCTAGCGGAGGGGAAGGGGCGGTGGGGTGTGGTTGGCACATCGGCGAAGAGAGAGAATGCGATCTGGGCGAGGAGGTGGGGAGCGGGTGAGGCATTAGGGGCGAACCCAACTAAGTTCATGGGTGTTCACTTGAACACCCATTTTTTTCTCTAAACACCATGTATTAAATATATACACACTGATAATTGGGTCAAATACTTCATATTTATACCAATAATAGATTTAGCAGACTCCCACACCTTTCCCTCCCTAATTTGTACCAAGTATACTGTGTCCTAGCCGGCCATCCCAATAGCTTTTAGTCCATTCGAAGGCATCTCTCTCTCGCTGTTAGGCGACGGTGCCACACGATTCCACGAGGTAACCTGGTGTCAGGTGAGGCAACTTGGTGGAGAGACGAGTACGTGAGGGCAGTTCCCGAGCTCCGGCTTGGCCTCGGCAACACATCGACTAGGAGGTAGAAGCAAGATAGTAAGCGCCAAACAAGCAGGCGGCGAAGATTTTCGAATGGGGTCTGGCTGGGCAGCCTAGGAGCCCAAGTGTCGAGGAGGGAGCACGTGCTGATGGCCAGGCCGATGAGGTAGACCGCACACGGCGATAACAGTACAAGCGCATACCTGTTCCCCAATTCCTAAGTCCCAAATCCCAAATTCCCAATTCAAAATTTTTCTTCATTATTTTGTAATTTCTCTAAGTAAGTTGAGATGTTGTATCTAATACAAATAATCTATACTTTTATTTTTTTCTATCATGGACTTTTACGTTTTCTATTGAACAATATTTTATTAACTCCGAACACCCATCTCAAAAATTCTGGGTCTGCCATTGCGAGGCATAGGGGATGCGAGTGGCGAAGAGAGGGTGTGGGGCAGGGGGTTTTGCAAGCGGGAAGGCGGTGGTCGCAACCTTTACAATGAACATGATCCTGGCATTGCTTCACCAGTTGGTGTGCTGCGAGGCATCTACAGCAGTGTGATGTGGAGGAAGAAGGTGGGGGAAGTTGTGTAGTGGAGGTAGGCAGAGGCATTAAGCGATGGTAAGACGAGGGGGGTTTGGTGTAGAGGGGTAAGTGCTAGTATGGCGATGGGCTCTAAGGTGAGGGGGTTAATTTGCTGTAGTGAAGGTGGGCAAGAGGGGGTAGGATGGAGTAAGTGAAGGGATTTGCATCAGTCTTTTGGCGGCTGAGGGAAGAGCGTTGAAGAGTTCACACCGACCGGTTCAATGTGTCTAATTCAATAGGGCCTCTGGAAGCCACAGACTTGTCTAATTGAATTAGACCCCTCGAAGTTTGAATTGTAGAGTTCTTCTCTTGAACTAATCCTGTGGCTGGCCCGCTTGCAGAGACAGTAGGGGGCACCAATGTTTTTTCTATAGTCGTCTGTACCATGACGGTGCCTCAGCTGCCAATTTTTGAACTGCGGCGGCCGCGCCATGGATGGAGTCGTGGAAGCGCAACTCGTGGCTGCCCAAGCGCTGCATTCTTTTTGTAAGAATGATGTTTTCCACATTTTGATTCGCAACCGGTTATGGAAGATGCCAAGAATGGGGGATTCTGCATGGAACCTATCCAGCGGCGACGTGAACCAAAAGTTAAGGTAGTTCATAACAAAGAAGCCATTGAACTTAGCAGAGATGGAGGGGACAGGGGTAATCTGGATGGAAACTAGAATGGGAGGGCGTTACCATGGAATGAAAACTAGAGAGGATGAGATTCTGGAAGAGGACACCCGGTCGACCGGCACCGTGCTCTTGTTTGACACCTGCTGGGCCACTCACGTGCCGTGGCTGACCGCTCACGAGGGCAAGGTTGGTGAAAGCTTGGGTTGGGACGTCGATGGTGATCTTGGGTGTCATTTGCGGTTGAGATTTGGGTGGATGAGTGTGGTAAGGTGGGGGAGGCGGGTCACCCGTGTCACGAGAGGTGAACTAGGTAGCCATCCTCCTAGTTCAGTTGGGTCTTATCCAGTTATGGATCTAGAAAAAATAAATGGGTGTCCTCATACATATCATCACATGTGTATGGGGTCACTGAGCTTATGTTGCGGGGTGCACACCTATGTATATCGAGGTTTTGATAAGGTAAAATCAAATCGAACCTGGCGTGCTGTGCACCCCAAGCCTCACTTGGATCTGCCCACGTCCTTATCCACGCACGCACGGTTGAACTGACTAGTTTATGCATGCATGGTTGAATGGTAGATGTTTATCCTTTAGTTTTTACAATATGTAACTTATCGTTTTTAGGTGTTGAATTGACCTCGAATGATTGACATGGATTTCTTAACTACTAAAGAATGGAGTTCACACCCGTAGGGGCGATCGTCCCACCACACCCCATATGCGTTTCCTCACGTTTTCTGTGCTCCCCCCCATTCCTCTCGTAGAAACCTTCGCTCGCCTCCTCCCCTCCAACCATCACTTCGCCCAAGTCACCCACCTCCTCCCCTTCACACGCACCGCCCTCACCACCGCCGTCGCCGCCGGCTCGCTCCACTCCCACTCTCTTCCTCCGTCTCGCACACCGCCGCTTGGACTTCCACCCACCCGAATCCTGGATCCGAGGGGGCAGATCTGATCCAACGACGAGATGGCTACGAGAGCTTCGGGGGGAAGCCGGGGAACAAGACGTGCATGGACTGCATGCAGTGGAACCCGCAGTGGGCGAGCATCTCCTACGGGGTGTTCATGTGCCTCGAGTGCTCCAGGAAGCACCGTGGCCTCGGCATGCACATTAGCTTCATCCGCTCCGTCACCATGGACTCGTGGACCGAGGCGTAGCTCTGAAAGATGGAGGCTGGGGGCAACGACCTCACCATACGAGGCGTGCCCAAGGAGACGCCCCAAGTCACCAAGCACAACTCCAACGTTGCCGCCGTATACCACGACCGCATCGGCGTGCTCGCCGAGGGCAGGCTGTGGACCGACCCACCCGTCGTTAAGGAGACGCCCAAATCTGGCGTGCCTACGCCAGCCAGGAAGCCACCCCTTCCCTCCTCCGGTATGGGCGGTGGTAGAGGATGGGATGACTGGGACAACGACTTCTGGCCGGACATGAGGAGGAACCAGTCGGCGGGGTTGTTCGGCGCCGCGGGTGCTGAGTCGGGGAGTGATCCACCGAAGTCCAAGTCGACAGAGGACATTTACACAAGGCAGCAGTTGGAGGCATCGACGGCCGGCCAACATGGAGAGCTTGAGGATGGTCCCGCCCTCTCAGGGTGGGAAGTACGTCGGGTTTGGATCCAGCCCGACGCCCGTCGGTGAATAGGAACAGCGGTGCTACCCAGGACGATGTCATGTAGGTTATCTCCCAGGTAAAAAGATCATCTTTTCTATTTTGCTCATATGGATCCTTGGTTCCTCTACTTTCCTGGAGCATTTTAATCAGACTTAGAATGAATCATTGTTATACGATTCAAATTTTAGTAACGATGGAATAGGGTTGCTTCCATTAGGCTTTGCATAAATGCTCATATCAAAATTGAGTACTTTTAATTTCAATAATGACGGAACCAATGGAGCTCAGATTAGCTGGGTGCTGGTATAATTACTGAAATGAAATATGGTGTTACTCTATTTCACTTAAGATAGCATGAGTTGAAAGCCAATTTTCAGAGGATGTCATCTCTCTCCCTCTCTGATAGAATAAGTAGCAGTTACGAACTTTAGCCATTTTTCCTCGTTCAATTTTTGCATTTATGGTTTTATTCATTTCAGAGCTTTCAATTGAACTTTGTTGTTTGTGCTTGATGTGGGATCGAAACTGATTGCTACTGGTCATTGCAACCGGAATTTCAAGTGGTGTAAAAGGAAAGATATGTAAGTGTGATTTTGGAAGTAAATGATGGCAAGGGTGATATTGAATGTTTTTGTTAATTCTAGAATTCAAAGTTGTTATTTTGCTAAACTCTCATGTCTTTTCAACATATGTCGATCACTTGGTAATTTCTGCTGATCTATGTTCCTTTTTTTAGTCTTCAAATTCTGATTTGCAATCCTCTTTTATTATAAATTTTCCCTATCTAGGTGCTTTGTTCGGCCCGTGGGCATATGGCTTGTAGAGCATCAAAGAGAAGAATTGATGCAACACACACTATTGTATTGATCATTGGCTGTGTTAAATACATGTGAAACCATAACTAACTAACACCTAGCCAGCTATAAACAAGAGATATGCCAAGAGAATAGGGCAAAGCTACAAGGGCTAAAATAGCATGTGCATGATTTCTAACACCCTGCCGCAGTCTTGACGTCGTTGCCGGAGATGTCGGCGGAGATGATGCAAAGACTGGAGCAAAAGTCATTAAATGTCTCCGTTGGTAGCCCTTTGGTCATCACGTCCACGAACTGTTGACCGGTTGGTACTTGTAACACTCGAAACTGGCCAAGTGCCACTTTCTCTCGGACAAAGTGGATGTCCAATTCGATGTGTTTCGTGCGGCGATGATGAACGGTGTTGGCTGCCATGTACATCGTGGACACATTGTCACAGTACACAATCGTTGCTTTATCAAGGATGCAGTGGAGTTTGGCAAGAAGTTGCCGCAGCCAGCAGCATTCTGCCACGGCATTGGCCACGTCCCGATACTCAGCCTCGGCGCTCGAGCGGAACACTGTTGGCTGGCGTTTAGAGGACCAGGAGACAAGTGAGTCACTGTGGTAGACACAGTACCCAGACGTAGATCGCCGTGTGTCCGAGCAGCCCGCCCAGTCCGTGTCAGAGTATCGTAGACAGCCGTCGAGGGAGAGGCATGGAGCTGTAGACCGAACCGAGTGGTTCCACGGATGCAGCAAAGAATCCTCTTGATCAGCGCAAGGTGCCAATCACGCGGATCATGCATATGCAAGCAAACCTGTTGCACAGCATAGGCAAGGTCAGGTCGAGTCATGGTGAGGTACTGTAGTGCGCCGGTGAGGCTCCGATACTCCGAAGGATTCGTGACGCGGTGACCGTTGTCCACTGCCAACTTGGACTTAGTGTCGACTGGCGTGCCTGCTGGCTTGCAGTTCACCATGCATGCACACTCCAAGAGATCCTCAGCATACTTGCATTGGGACAAGAAAAATCCCGTAGGAGATCGAGTCACATGTATGCCGAGAAAGTAGTGAGTGTAGGGGTTCGAGATCCTTCATCTTGAACTCAGCATGTAGTCGGTTGATGATGGCACACAAAATCTTGCCAGAGGAGGCGGTGAGGACGATGTCATCGATGTAGAGGAGGAGGAAGGCCGTAGCAGTACCCTGCCGAAGGATGAACAAGGAGGCATCCAAGCATGCCGAAGTGAAGCCGATCTGCCGTGCAAAGTTGGCGAAGCGCGTGAACCAAGCATGCGACGCTTGCTTGAGACTGTAGAGTGACTTCGAGAGCAGGCCGGATAGTTGTCAGCTTGATGACGGGACTGAACATTTCGTCGTAGTCGAGGCCAGGGCGTTGAGAGAAGCCGCAGACCACCCACTGTAACATCCCAATTTTTAGAGCTTTAAAAATCATTTAAATAGTTGGTAGAGAGAAAATTCACCATTTGGATTTATCTGAATTTAGTTCAAAAGCTTTAACTTGGACTTTAGTAACAAAACAATTTAATATGAATAATTCCAACATGAACAATAGTCAAAACTATTTTATTTGGATTCTATGAGCTTGGATATATTTTCTGGAATTTTTCCAAGTTCATTTGCTATTTTCCATTGCTTATTTGAATTTCTGCTATTTTCTAAAAAGGAAAAACCTATTTTAAATCTCCAAACAATCGTTGGGCTAAATCTCTCGGCCAAAGATCGCTCATCTCGCCCAATCATTCAGAGTCCGTCCGATCTGAGTTGGACGGCGATGTCGCCACAGCCTTCTCGCCTCGCCCTCTCGCCAAGGGGCGCCTCCCGTCTCGCCGCCAAGCGGCCGCCACAGGTCGTCGCTGTCTCCTGCGTTGCCGCGAAAGCAACCGCCATGAGCGGTCAACGCCGAAGCTTCACAATGACGCCTCAACCGCCTCGCGTCCTCCGCGACGTCGCGCCACGACGCCACGACCACCCCGCGACCCCCTCGTCCCCGCGGCCGGTTACGCCCACGGCCGCAACCGCCGCCCACGACCTCCACGCCGCCACGCCGCCTGGTGCCTCCCGACCTCTATAAAGCCACCCCGAGGATCGCCGCAGCCCTTTCCTTAACCCTCGCTCAATTCCACCCGAGAACCTCCGCGACGCCGCCAATTCAAGCTCTAGGGCTTTCTACGCCGGTGGGATTTCTTCGATTCTTGCGCCGTTGCCGTTGCCGCCGCGTCGTCGTGGAGCACCCCGCCGTGTTCATCGTCACCGCACCTACCTCCGGAGCCACCCATTTCGTCGAGCCTCACCGAGCGCCGCCGACAAAACCCGAAGCCGCCGCCGCCGACCTCGCCGCCACCACCACCGCCCACCTCAACCACCCGGAGGTACCTCATCGTGTTCGCAATAGCGTCGGCTACATGCCCGCACCACCCACCGCGCCGAAAGCATCAGTAGCGCCGGTGACCATCGGGTCGATCTGCCGCCGCTGTTGTTGTCGTCGCCGCCGACGTGGGCGCCACGCCACCGCCACCTCACCTCCGCGGCGTGCGTGCGTGTCGACCACGTGTGCGCCGCAACGCCACGCCAGCGCAGGTGCGCCACGCCAAGACTGCTTAAATTCGATGGCTCGGTGGACTTGGTCCATCGTGGAGCGGGTCAATGACATGTGGGTCCCACATGTCGCTTAATTTTAATTCATTTATTTTCCGAAAAATCCTTCGCTAACGCCACCTTGCGCAATAATTAGAATTTCCTTTAGAAAAATAATTCAGAAATTGTTAAATAATGATTTAGGTTTAAATTTGTAAAATTCATAACTTTTGCATCCAAACTCCAAATTGGGTGTTTCAAATTTCTAAATTCATATAAAATTAAGATCTAGGTAATCAAATCAAAATTATTTAAATTTGACTTTTGTTTAAATTTAGAAATTCATTTAAAATTCAAGAGATAGGTTAAAACTTGTAAAATTCATACCTTTTGAATCCCAAATCCAAATTGGATGATTTAAATTGCTAAAATCTTAGAAAATTATTGTCTAATTAAATAACATATAATTATGTAATTTGGAGTTCAGTTTAGTTTTAGAATTTAGAATTTATTTAATTTCCAAATTTAGGTTAAAATTTGTATAATTCATAATAATTGAATCCTAACTCCAAATCCATCCATTCAAATTTCTAAATTCGTCTAAAATCCAGATCTATCTATTGGAGATTTTTAATTATTTTATTGGAGTTATTTGCTTATGGTTTTTATTTAGTTTTGTTTGTTTGTGTCGCTTATGCGAGTAGACTTATATATTCCGGAAGAGTTGAATAAGAAGGACCTTTCCAAGACCAAGATCAATTCCTAGATCCTTTTCAAGGCAAGCTATGCCCTTGACCATTTTGCTTTCCAGTTTTATAAAAGTATTTTAATTCAAATTATCGCATCTTAATTCAAGTATTTATTTAAAAGCTTTTGGGTGCGATGAGTTAATTCCAAATTGATATGCCTCCCTTGCGTAATTGTTAAGCCTTGATTCCTTGTCACCCTAGTTGATAATTAGTTGGTAATATTGTAGCACCAACGTGGGTTGGTTAGTTCGCGATTAGATTGCTTAGCCATGCCACGACTCACTTGTCATGTATATCTTTGTTATAAATTGACTAAGTGAATATGAAACTGTGTGAACAAACTGTGTGTACTATGTGTCTTTGTGGCATATGTTGCACTTAAATCAACCGGGGTGGTAAAAGGTTTTGGACTGAGGCAAGGGGTGGATACTGTGTGAAAGGGTGGACTGTGTGAACTATAATAATCTGTGTGTCTATGTGATTTAGTTAGCTGGAAGTCTTGCCTTGGTCGATTAAGGACCTCACCATGTGCTCCATTGAACTGAGCTTCTGCATGCACCACATGCCTGTTTTGAGACAGCCTAGCATAGTAGGATAAGGTATCTGAAATGCTTTGTTATGAGTAGTGTTAGCTACACTAATTGTATCTTGTGGGTAAAGTGTACAAACTCGCAGAGTGTAACTTAATCTATTCGAATAGCCATTCATGATCATGGACAATGCTCGTGGATTTGACACTAGGGGTAGATTTTCATAAAAGCGTGTGGGAAGGGAGCTATGTGATTAAATCATCTAGCTATGTGAATAACCCGTTAGGGTCAGTGTATGTGTCTTTGTGAAATAACTTGTTAAAATTATTATTGTCTATTTGTTTTACCTGCCTTTAATCTATTAATTGTATTCAATTGCAAAAGTTGCATTTATGCAAAAGAGCCACGAAATGCCTTCCTTTGTAAAAAGCCAAGATATATATATTTTGCATCTCGTGGTGTGGCTTATAGTACGGTGTGTACTCACGCTTGTTTTGACGAATCAAGCAGAGGAGGAGTCTTCACCAAAGATTCGAGGACGAGTACATCGAAGGTGCCTGATCGTGAGGTCTTGATCCCAGTCGGTTGCCTGTGGCGAACCGATGGGGTGCCACTACCGTTTCTGTTTCCGCTGCTGCTTTATTTCTCTGTTAGCCCTGCGTGGCTCAATAGTTGTAAACCCGACCTTAAGGTCAAAACCATTATTTGTTAATCAAAGTTATTCGTTTATGCTATTATTCGCTTGTATGGATCGATTTCCACCTTTGTTACCACTGTGTGCACTAGCGTGATCCTGGGCTAGTGCGTTGAACACAGAGGGTCCTGAATTGTAATTTCGGGTCCCGACAAAAGTGGTATCAGAGCCATACTGACTGTAGGACTAGACCTTAGTTAGATTGGCCGTTTAGGTGTCCAAATTATTTTCTAAAAAGAAAATTAATCTATAAGACTAAAGGAATTGCTTAACTCCTCTTATATCTCTCTTGACTCATCTATTGCTGTAATTTCTTTCTTCTCCCCGCTGTTTTAACGTGGTTCTTACCTCTTGTCTTTCGTGGCAGATGCCTTACCTTCAGACCTTCGGAGATTGCAACGGAGGACTTGCCGAGAGTCTGGAAGCCGTTGTAGACACTTGGAGGCTTCGATCGCCCAATGTACCGTGGCGGCAAGTACATGGTCAACTGGACGAGATCGTGGTGTGGTCTGCCACCGACGGTCTCACGCCAGAGGAACACTAGAGGCAGCCGACCCTTGGACATCTCAACAGAGGATCACCTTCACGCAAGGAATCCAGAGTCGCCACGCTTGGCCATGCTCCGAAGTCCGCCACATCTACGCGGAAGAACTGCAGAACACCGTCTTCCGCTACCATCCCGTAGCGCCAGGAGCTATCTCACAGCACTTCCGCTACAAACGGGAAGGCAATGCCACAAGGGTGCATCTTGCACGACTCACGCCTACTCAGAGGAGTCGCCGGAGATGGCCGCCACCGAGCCGAGGTGCGCCTATCGAACCGGGAAGAAGCCGAGAAACGATCGCCGCCCTAGAACACGCTCTCTACGGTCAAGATGAGCTCAAGATGATCAAGAGGAAGATCCGTAAGAAGTCAAGAGGATCCAGAGGAGATTCCAGAGGATCTAGCCGAGCTCAAGACAACCAGAGGAGCCACTACACTGCACCCAAAGACGCCTGCCTCCGCCGCACCAGCCCCGGGCATCGAAACCCATGAGGATGCCACCACTTCGTGAGTCTACACCAGCGCGAGCGCCGCCGTGGTTTTGGAGGCTTTCGAGTAGTTCGTTTAAGTTCCAGCTTAGTCGCTTAGCCGCTTCTTTTTCGAGTCGCCTTTAGGCGATAGCTTGTGTGTTTAGGTTCACTTTATTTTCCTGTGCAAGTATGAGCCGCAAAGGCCCTTAGGCATTTGTTGCGACCATGCTATTAAGCTATTAATGAAGATTATTTCGCTCAAGTTTCTTGAGTCAGTGTTTGTTGGGTTTAATCTATCCCTGCCTAGTTCTTAACTCACCTCGTGCTTCTACCTTATCTAACCTATGGAACCTCACCAGATGGTTCAGACTCGCCATGCCGCCAAGTGGATCCGGAGCCCAAGGATCAAGGCAATGAGCAAACCCTGGAACAAGTGCACCCCAAGCACCACCCCGGACTTGCGAGAACTTTGGAGCCTTCATGGCAAAGACAGACGCAGATGATGTACACCATGATGAACCGGATGCAGGCCATGAACAACAACAACAACAACCACAACCATCATCGGGGAGGAGCCTCGATCGCTCATGGTCATCGGGGACCATCCAAGTTGGTCAATTCATGAGAACCCATCCGCCAACTTTCTCGACATGTCACGCCAAGAGAGGTCGATGATTGGCTTCAGCGTGATTGAGAGGAAGCCGCGATCACCCAATGCAATGATCATGAGAAGGTTTTGTATGCCACCCATCGATGGAGGGCATAGGCTGGCGAGTGGTGGGAAAACCTGCAAGCACCCATGGAGCACCGCAGAATATCACTTGGGAAGAATTCACTGCACTTTTCGCCAAGATCATGTACCAAGGCATTATGGATCTCAAGAAGGATGAGTTCCGTGCTCTTAAGCAAGGGACTATGTCGATGATCGACTACCAATAAGTTCTCCCAACTAGCTCGCTATGCTCCAGAGGATGTCGCTTAAGTGTCTCTCGCGAGTCGCTTCTTGAAGGGATTGAACTCAGGACTGCAAGTCAATCTACTTGCTCACACCTTCCCAGATTTCCAGGAGTTGATTAACAAGGCGTTGGTCATGGAGGACAAACGCAAAGAACTGGAGGACCACCGCAAGCGTAGAATGGCTCAAATAGGAAGCCACCACCACAACAAAGAGAGGGCAAGGATAGTGCCACAAATTAGCTTTAATCATTTTCAGCCTCAGAGTTCTTTCAGGACACCTGCACCACCTTCAGCACCTCGCCCTTTTGTTCAGAATTCCCGTAACCCGACACCAGTCAACCCCACCCCAGGGAACAACAACCGGCAGAATGAACCAAGAGTGTGTTACAATTGCCGTCAGCCAGGGCATTTTGCTAATCAGTGTCCTCAGAAGGGAACTATCACTCCAGTCCGCTTCAACCTTGGAGCAACACCTGCCAAGACCCCAGTGCAGAACAACCAAGTAGTTTCTCGTGAACCACCAACCAGAGGAACGCCTCGGTCAAGGGTCGAGGTCGTGTTAATCACGCCACTCTAGAAGGAGCCGAGAAGCACCGGACGTTGTAATCGGGTAAGTTCCTAGTAAATTCAAGACTGCCTGCTCGCTTTGATTCGGAGCTTCAGATTCGCTTGTTTCGGAGTTTTGCAACTAAGAATAAGTTGGAAGTTATGCCTCTTAAGCTTAACTCGTTAGTCCAACCGCTGGAGCAGAGCTAAGTTCTAATGTGGGTTGTTTAGGGCTAAGTTACTCATAGTGGAGTTGAGTTTCTAGCTAACCTAATTATTCTAGACACCCAAACCATAGATGTCATCCTTGGCATGGATTGGTTAACCAAGCACAAAGCCGTCTTTGGATTGTGGTCAAGAGCCGTTATAATCAAGGATACCAAAGGAAACAAAGTGGAGTTCCTAGCTACCTCGGTAGCGTAATGGGCATTTGATAGTCAATAGCACAAGACCGCCACGTTGGAAGATGTGCGGTCGTCAAGGAATATCCAGATGTGTTCCCGGAAGAATTACTAGAATGCCACCGATCGTGACATCGAGTTTGTCATCGATCTAGTGCCGTGAACAGACCCATCTCGAAGAGACCGTATCGGATGCCACCGATGAGTTAGTGGAGATGAAGAAACAGATAGAAGAACTTTTGGAGAAAGGTTTTGTGAGGCCTAGTTCGCCGCCATGGGGAGCGCCATTTTGTTCGTCAAAAAGAAGGATGGAAGCATGAGAATGTGCATCGACTACCGATCTCTCAATGAAGTCACCATCAAGAATAAGTACCCATTGCCCTTGATAGATGATCTGCTTGATCAAATGAAGGGAGCCGAGTGTTCTCAAGATTGATCTCGCGATCGGGTTATCATCGCTTGAAGATTTGTCCTAAGGATATACCTAAAACCGCTTTCAACGCTGCACGGACATTATAAGTTCCTAGTCATGTCCTTTGGTCCGACTAATGCCCCCGCCTATTTCATGAACATGATGAATAAGGTATTCATGGAGTATCCGGACAAGTTTGTAGTCGATTCATCGATGATATTTTGGTTTACTCCAAGTCAAGAAGAGCATGTTGAACATTTGAGAGTAATTCTAGAGAAGCTCAGAGAGCATCGCCAGTATGCCAAGTTTAGCAAGTGTGATTTACGGAAAAAGGAAGTGGATTTTCTTGGTCATGTAATGACAAATGCAGAGTAGCAATTGACCCCATAAAGTTAAAGTCAGATACATTGGGAACAACCCAAGACCGCCACTCGATTCGCAGCTTCTTGGGATTAGCGAGGATATTATCGCCGTTTCATTGAAGGATTTTCATCAATTGCTAAACCTCTTACGCAATTGTTGAAGAAAGAGAAAAGTTTACTCGACCCTACTTGTGAAGAAAGTTTTCAAGAATTGAAGAAGCGTTTGACTTCAAATTTCAAAGGCTTGATTTTGCCGATATTCGTAAGGATTTTGATATCTATTGTGACGCTTCACGCCAAGGATTAGGATGTGTCCCGATGCAAGAAGGAAGAGCGGCCGCTATGCGCCAAGGCGCTTAAGGCCGCATGAAGAAAATTACCCTACCCATGATCTCGAATTAGCTGTGTAGTGCATGCTTTGAAGATTTACGCCATTACCTCATCGGAATCGCTGGGAGGTATACACGATCATAAGAGCTTGAAATATATTTTCACTCGATCGATCTGAATATGAGATAGAGGAGATGGCTAGAGTTGATAAAGGATTATAATCTTGGAATCCATTACCATCCCGGTAAAGCCAATGTCGCTGCAGATGCTTTGAGCCGAAGAGCCACCGCAATGCTTTGGAAGTGAAAGAGCCTTGTTCGTAACTTCAAGAGGAATTCGGTGTCAAGCTAGAAGTAGTATCTGAAGGATTCAGAGCAAACTTGGAAGTGCAATCTACTTTGGAGAAGCAAATTCAAGCTCAAATTAAAGACTCGTAGTTCTCCGACATCAAGAAGAAGATGATGAAGGGAAGTTCAAGGACTTCACAAAGGATGATCGGATATCTTGTGGATCAATGGACGATTTATGCTCCAGATATTGATGGATTGAGGCAGCTAATCCTGAAGGAGGCCCATGACTCAAAGTATTCGATTCACCCTGGTAGTACTAAGATGTATCAGGATGTTAAGAATAAGTTTTGGTGGCCGAATTTGAAACGGGACGTCGCAGAGTTCGTTGCCTTGTGCGACGTGTGTCGAAAGTTAAAGCGTAACATCGAGGCCAAAGCAGTCTATTGCAACCCTTGAAGATTCCAGAGTGGAAGTGGGAAGAAATCGGAATGGATTTCATTACCGGTTTACCCAAGACTCAATCGGGTTACGATTCGATTTGGGTAATAGTGGATCGTTTGACTAAAGTTGCCCATTTCTTACCAACAAAACCACTTATTCAGAGATCGTCTAGCGAGCCAGACATTTCAAGATTGTCGGTTTGCATGGTGTGCCTAAGAAGATAGTGTCGATCGAGGATCTCAATTCACCTCCGATTTTGGCGAGTTTGCATGAAGCCTTAGGGACTCACTCAATTTCAAGATCGCGATCATCCCCAAACAGATGGATAGATGAAAGGGTTCATCAAATATTGGAGGATATGCCGAGAGCCTCGCGCTTAGCAAATGCTACCCGTTGGGATAAGAGTTTACCATATGCGAAATTCTCGTACAACAACAGCTTATCAAGCCGCTTTGCAAATGTCACCGCTTGAAGCTTTGTATGGTCGGGCTCAGAGAACCCGTTGAACTGGTCGTAAACAAATTAACGCATCTTTTGGTCCGGATATTATTCAAGAAGCGTAAGAGCAAGTGTCCATGATCGAGAGAGGTCAAGATAGCTCGCTTGAGGCAGAAGAGTTATGCCGACAATCGCCGCCGTGATCTCGCTTTTGAGCCGAAGATTTTGTGTATCTCCGAAGTTACGCCTCGAGGTGTGAAAAGGTTCCATGCCAAAGGAAACTTGCCCCTCGGTATGTTGGTCCGCTCAAGATTTTGGAACGCCGTGGAGAAGTGGCTTATCGCTTAGAGCCGCCACAAGCCGCTAGCGAGAGTACACGATGTCTTTCACGCCTCTCGCTTGAAGAAGTGTCTTAGGGTGCCGAAGAACAAGCACCGTTGGAGTCAATTGAACTAAAAGAAGACCTCACCTACAAAGAACAAATGGTCAAGATTACGATGTCGCAGAGCGCCGGACGTAAGCAAGACAGATTCGTTTTGCAAAGTGCAATGGAGCCACCACTCGTAAGGTGAAGCAACGTGGGAGCGTGAAGAAGAGTTGAAAGCCGAGTTCCCTAGCCTTTTCTCCAGTTTAGCCCAATCTCGGGACGAGATTCCTTTAAGGGGGGAGGTTTGTAACATCCCAATTTTTAGAGCTTTAAAAATCATTTAAATAGTTGGTAGAGATAAAATTCACCATTTGGATTTATCTGAATTTAGTTCAAAAGCTTTAACTTGGACTTTAGTAACAAAACAATTTAATATGAATAATTCCAACATGAACAATAGTCAAAACTATTTTATTTGGATTCTATGAGCTTGGATATATTTTCTGGAATTTTCTGGAATTTTTCCAAGTTCATTTGCTATTTTCCATTGCTTATTTGAATTTCTACTATTTTCTAAAAAGGAAAACCTATTTTAAATCTCCAAACAAATAAGGGCTAAATCTCTCTGCCCAAAGACTGCTCATCTCGCCCAATCATTCAGAGTCAGTCCGATCTGAGTTGACGGCGATCTACCACAAGCCTCGCCTCACCTCTCCAGCCGGTGGGCGCCTCCCGCCTCGCCGCTAAGCGGCCCACTTCTGAGGTCGTCGCCGCTCTCCGCTGCGTTAAATCGAAAGCAACCGCCATGAGCGGTCAACGCCGAAGCTTCAAAAGACGCCTCAACCGCCTCGTCCTCCGCCGACGCGCGCCACGACGCCCACGACCACCCCACGACCCCTCGTCCCGGCGATTCACGCACGCCCACGAAGCCGCAACCGTCGCCCACGACCTCCACGTCGCCACGCCACCCCGGTGCCTCCCGACCTCTATAAAAGCCACCCCGAGGATCGCCGCAGCCCCCTTTCCTTAACCCCTCGCTCAATTCCACCCGAGAACCTCTGCATCGCCGCCAATTCGAGCTCTAGGGCTTTCTCGCCGCCGGTGGGATTTCTTCGATTGCGCCGCCGTCGTCGCCGCTGCGTCGTCGTGGAGCACCCCGCCGTGTTCGTTGTCACCAGACCTACCTCCCGGAGCCACCCATTTCGTCAGAGCCACCGAGCGCCTTGCCGACAAAACCCGAGCCGCCGCCGCCGACCTCGCCACGGCCACCACCGTCCACCTCAACCACCCGGAGGTACCTCATCGTGTTCGCAATAGCGTCAGCTACATGCCCGTACCACCCACCCTCGCCGGCGAAAGCATCAGAAGCGCCGGTGACCATCGTCCAAATCTTGCCGCCGCCGTTGTCGTCCTCGCCGACGGACGCCACGCCACCGCCACCTCACCTCCGTGCGTGCGTGTCGACCCACGTCAGCGCGCTTCAAGGCCACAGCAGCGCGGTGCGCCACGCCAAAGACTGCTTAAATCCAAAGGCTCGGTGAGACTTGGTCCATCAGTGGTCGGGTCAACGACATGTGGGTCCCACATGTCAGTTAATTCTTTAATTCATTTATTTTCCGGAAAATCCTTCGCTGATGTCACCTTGCGCAATAATTAGAATTTCCTTTAGAAAAATAATTCGGGAAATTGTTAAATAACAGATTTAGGTTTAAATTTGTAAAATTCATAACTTTTGCATCCAAACTCCAAGTTGGGTGTTTCAAATTTCTAAATTCATATAAAATTAAGATCTAGCTAATCAAATCAAAATTATTTAAATTTGACTTTTGTTTAAATTTAGAAATTCATTTAAAATTCAAGAGATAGGTTAAAACTTGTAAAATTCATACCTTTTGAATCCCAAATCCAAATTGGATGATTTAAATTGCTAAAATCTTAGAAAATTATTGTCTAATTAAATAACATATAATTATGTAATTTGGAGTTCAGTTTAGTTTTAGAATTTAGAATTTATTTAATTTCCAAATTTAGGTTAAAATTTGTAAAATTCATAATAATTGAATCCTAACTCCAAATCCATCCATTCAAATTTCTAAATTCGTCTAAAATCCAGATCTATCTATTGGAGATTTTTAATTATTTTATTGGAGTTATTTGCTTATGGTTTTTATTTAGTTTTGTTTGTTTGTGTCGTTTGCGAGTAGACTTCGACGCTGCTGGAAGAGTTGAATAAGAAGGACCTTTCCAAGACCAAGATCAATTCCTAGATCCTTTTCAAGGCAAGCTATGCCCTTGACCATTTTGCTTCCCAGTTTTATAAAAGTATTTTAATTCAAATTACTGCATCTTAATTCAAGTATTTATTTAAAAGCTTTTGGGTGCAGTAGTTAATTCCAAATTGATATGCCTCCCTTGCGTAATTGTTAAGCCTTGATTCCTTGTCACCCTAGTTGATAATTAGTTGGTAAATATTGTAGCACCAACGTGGGTTGGTTAGTTGCGTATTAGATTGCTTAGCCATGCCACGACTCACTTGTCATGTATACTGCTGTTATAAATTGACTAAGTGAATATGAAACTGTGTGAACAAACTGTGTGTACTATGTGTCTTTGTGGCATATGTTGCACTTAAATCAACCGGGGTGGTAAAAGGTTTTGGACTGAGGCAAGGGGTGGATACTGTGTGAAAGGGTGGACTGTGTGAACTGTGTGGACTGTGTGAATTATAATAATCTGTGTGTCTATGTGATTTAGTTAGCTGGAAGTCTTGCCTTGGTCGATTAAGGACCTCACCATGTGCTCCATTGAACTGAGCTTCCTGTACGACCACATGCCTGTTTTGAGACGGGCCTAGCATAGTAGGATAAGGTATCTGAAATGCTTTGTTATGATTAGTGTTAGCTACACTAATTGTATCTTGTGGGTAAAGTGTACAAACTCGCAGAGTGTAACTTAATCTATTCGAATAGCGCGTCATGATCATGGACAATGCTCGAGGATTTGACACTAGGGTAGATTTTCATAAAAGCGTGTGGGAAGGGAGCTATGTGATTAAATCATCTAGCTATGTGAATAACCTGTTAGGCTATGTATGTGTCTTTGTGAAATAACTTGTTAAAATTATTATTGTCTATTTGTTTTACCTGTCTTTAATCTATTAATTGTATTCAATTGCAAAAGTTGCATTTATGCAAAAGAGCCACAGAATGCCTTCCTTTGTAAAAAGCCAAAGATATATATATTTTGCATCTCGTGGTGTGGCTTGCGAGTACGGTGTACTCACGCTTGTTTTGACGAATCAAGCAGAGGAGGAGTCTTCACCAGCATTCGAGGACGAGTACATCGAAGGTGCCTGATCGTGAGGTCTTGATCCCAGTCGGTTGCCTGTGGCGAACCGATGGGGTGCCACTACCGTTTCTGTTTCCGCTGCTGCTTTATTTCTCTGTTAGCCCTGCGTGGCTCAATAGTTGTAAACCCGACCTTAAGGTCAAAATCATTATTTGTTAATCAAAGTTATTCGTTTATGCTATTATTCGCTTGTATGGATCGATTTCCACCTTTGTTACCACTGTGTGCACTAGCGTGATCCTGGGCTAGTGCGTTGAACACAGAGGGTCCTGAATTGTAATTTCGGGTCCCGACACCCACCGCGCCTTGTAGTGCTCCAGCATGCCATCTGCCTGTGTCTTGTGCTAGAAGATCCACTTGCCCGTCACCACGTTGGCGTGACGCGGACGTGGAATGAGCCTCCATGTGTCGTTGGCGACCAAGGCGTCATATTGCTCCTGCATGGCGGCTTTCCAGTGTGGATCACGAAGAGTGATGTGCACGGAAGTTGGAATTGGCGACGATGGGGGCGCAATGGTGACATGAGCATTGCGTGGATTTGGTTGAAAAATCTCGTCCCGGCTGCGTGTGACCATCGGGTGGATAGGGACATTGGATTGCTGATGGGCCAAATGGGGAAGGGGAGCTGATGGGTGGGATGAGTTGTTAATATCAGACAAGATGGAGGGAATCCCGCCGGGAGAACTAGTGTGCGCTGGGTGGGATGGAGAACCGTTAGCGCATGGAACGGGGAGGGTACTAGGCGCGCGGCACGACAGAGAATTCAGCGTGTCGCATGCCGAGTCCTCAAAAATCACAGGAGCCAGTGCATGTTGCGCGCACTGGGCACCGGGAGCGCATGGAACGGGGAAGGTGTTAGGTGAGCGGCGCGACAGGGAATTTAGCGCGTCGCATGTAGAATCCTCGGGAATCACAGGAGCTGGTGCATGGCTTCCAGACTATTGAGAAAAGGGGTAACTATGTTCATCGAAAGAAACATGTCGGGAGATGATGACACGTCTAGTCGAAGGAATGTAGCATCGGTAGCCCTTGTGATCTGGAGGGTACCCGAGAAAAATGCACGCAGCCGAGCGAGACGCGAGTTTGTGAGGGGAAGTGGCGGTCATGTTTGGAAAGCATAAGCACCCAAAGACGCGTAGGTGCTCATAATCAGGAGGAGAGCCGTGAAGGAGTTCATATGGTGTGGTGAGCTGCTTGGGCTTACAAGGACGCTGATTTAGGAGATATGTGGCGGTGGCAAGGGCCTCAGCCCAGAAGTGGTAGGGCATGGAGGTGTGGATGAGAAGCATTCGTACGGAGTCATTCAACGTCCGTAGGATTCGCTCAGCCTTCCCGTTCTGTTGTGAGGTATATGGGCATGATAGTCGGAACACGATCCCCTTTGTGAAGAAGAAAGACCGAAGAACAGTGTTATCGAACTCACGGCCGTTATCTGTTTGAAAAGAGAGATTAGGATGGGAGAATTGTGTTGCGACGTAAGCATGGAAAGACATTATTGTAGATGCAACTTCAGACTTTTGTCGTAAAGGGAAAGTCCAGACAAAATGCGTGAAATCATCCAAAAGTACCAAATAGTATTGAAAACCCGAGATACTAGCCACGGGAGAGGTCCATACATCACAATGTAAAAGTTGGAAAGGAAATTGTGTTTGGGAAGTAGAATTAGAAAAAGGAAGAAAGGTATGCTTGCCTAGGCAGCAGGCATGACACGTACTGGGATGATCTTTATGACTGCGAAATTGAAATGAACGTAAAGCGTGACTAAGGGAAGCACGTCCCGGGTGGCCGAGACATTGGTGCCATGTGTCGAAGGAGATGGCGATGAACCCTCGAGCAGCCGGAGTGGAAGATATGGAGGTGACGTGAGAGGGTAGAGCTCGCTGTCGCTATCACATCGGAGAATCTCCGTCTTGGTGTGCAGGTCCTTGATAGAAAAACCACAAGAGTCAAACTCCACAGACACAGAGTTATCACGAGTGAGATTGCGAATAGAGAGGAGATTCTTAATGAGATTTGGGGCAATAAGAACATTAGAAAGGTGGAGAGGACAAGAGGAGGTAATGATGGAAGAAGTTCCCATATGAGAGATAGGTAGGGATGAGCCATTGCCAACCACAATATGGGAAGAAGGATGGAAGGGAGAGACAGAGGATAATGTACCATGGTTGGACGCCATGTGAGAGGACATGCCCGTGTCCAGGAACCAATCGGTGTTGGAATTAATCCTTCCTGTAATAATTTTGTTCAATCAGAGTCTGAGTTAGAGTCTGTTTAGAGTAGTCAGTGTAACCAAGTCGTAGTCGTACTCGTGGAAATCAACTCGGAGACGAGTTGTATTGTCCAAGTCTGATGTTGAGTCATCGTACTCAGCCTATATAAGTCACCATTGAGTCTTGTATCGACAAGATGTCGTGAGTTGAGAAAAACAAGAAAAAAACAAAAAGAGGAGCAATTGCTCCCGAAACCAATCGTGTGTTTTCCGTCTCGAGTACTGTTCATCACGAGCACTATTCACCCAAGCAATGTTCGTTATGAACACTGTTCATCCGAGCACTGTTCATTACGAGTACCTGGCCGAAAGGTTTCGACTGGTCGGTGATCGGAAGGTTTTCGACTGTGTAGTCGTAACGACCACACCTGGTCGTAGGTGGTACGATCACACGTGGTATCAGAGTGGTGTATGAAAATTGGTCCTCCGACTCTAGAGAAAAAGAGACCGATGGCTCCCAACGGATCTTTGTCGACAATAAAGGATGGCCCAAATTCGCTGCCTTATCCAGTTCTCACTTCAGGGAACTATTCGGCTTAGACTATGAAGATGCGAGTGAATATGCTGTTGGAAATATGCCCTAGAGGCAATCATAGAGATGATTATATTTCATTATGTTCATGACATTGGATAATGTGTTATCTTGTTCCTAGAATAATATTGTTAATATTGATTATCAAGTATGTGACTTGGTTGCGAAGCTCCATATTTCTACGATAATTATTCTTATACGATCCCTGGTCAGAAACATATGAGGACACATATGAATAGACTAGCATATGTATTGGTTGATGACTATGTTTCACGAGTTATAGATATGGAGATATCAAACCAATAATATGGACACATGTTAGAGAACATGATGTTGGATAAGACCCACCTTGAGTCACTATTGAGATTGTTATGATTCTATGTGTCGTTAGTTGGTCTCAAGCAATGATGATGTATAATCCTTAGACCTGAGATCAGCATGGTTTCCTACATGTGTAATAGCACTCTTAGGGGTTGCCAAACGCTACACCGTAACTAGGTTGTTATAAAGGTAGCTTTCGGGTATGCTGTGAAACATGGAGAGAAATGTGACAGGTCGGATATGGGATTTGCCCCTCCTAACATAACAGGAGAGATGTCTTTGGGCCCTTTGTTGTGATCGGATAAAGAAAGTGCATGGCCATGCCACTAGTAGTTGAAGTGTTCGACCACGTAAAGTTATCCGACACTCAATCGAGAAAGTATTGAACAGTCCATGGATGACACAACATCTCACCTGGAGTTCAACCAGACATCGTGAGGCAAAGGGAGTATACACGAGTAGGTCACTCCGATTCGATCGATTCTGGTAGTCGTATGGAGATACGAGCTGGTCGAGATCGGTCGAACGTAATCACAGAGTGGTCGTAACCTGGTCGTAAGGAGTTACGAACTGGTCGTGACCACATATGAACTGGTCGTATAGAGATAGGACCTGGTCGTAAGTGATGAGGACCTGGTCGTAAGTGATGAGGACCTGGTCGTAGATCATATTGCATTAATGTTCGTCCGATATAATTTGTGTGTATTCGGGAATCGCTATGTTCTGCTAGGAGCCGCTACGACTAGTGATCGGAAAGGGTTTCCGAGTCACAACCGATTATGCATGAACCTACAGGGTCACACACTTAACGGGTTGGAACAAACCAGTACGAATATGATTCTGAAACGTGTTCGGATAGGATCCGTCACGAGCACTATATAAGGAGATGCATGAGGCTGTTGGGAAAAACGCGTGAAAACACCACCGAAACCCTAGCCACCATCTTCTTGAGAGCTCTGATGTACGACTTGGTGCTAGCACACTGACGCATGGTTGTTCCTGCCCTGGACATGTGGATACCATAGAGGCGCTGCTACGATTGTTGCGCTTGAGGACGATCCGCGATCTTCACGAGGAACTGCAGAGGTTGCTGGAGGAGACAATCGACTACGACCACTACATCGACTTGCTGGACGTTGGACGATCGACTACGACCACTACATCGACGCGCTCTTCATTGGATCAGGCTGCTCCAACCCTTCTTCTGCTGCTCTGCGCGTCTGGTGGTAACAATCTATGATCATCTACTTGCTTGGCTTCCTGGTTTGCGTGGTAGAAAATTTTGTTTGTAGCTATCGTAGCCTACCCGCGACCCAACATATGCATGCCCAGGAGGTCTGGGACGCAGTAGCCAATCCGATCAATCAAAAGGGAAAGAATGATCCAAAAGGAGAGGTTGTGGTGGTCAACTTGAAGACTGATCAAACAGCATTGGCGCTGATCTATGTTGTGATACCCGACTCGATGCTCAACCAACTTGTCAGGAAAGATACAGCTCGGGAGGCCTGGGTTGTTCTTCGTACTATGCACGAAGGTGTGGATCGAGTGAAGAAAGTTCGTCTCCAAACTCTTAGAGGGGAGTATGAGGCATTGCATATGGGCGAAACTCAATCAGTGGATAAGTTCGCAGGAAAATTGACGGTGGTGGTCAATGAACTTCGAGCTCTTGGCGATAAACTGGAGGAAATTGAGGTGGTCGAGAAATACTTGTGGGTACTACCCGAGAGGTACATGCCTGTGGTCACAACTCTTTTGTATTCCAGCGATATTGAGAGCATGAAGCTGGAAGAGGTAACTGGGTCTCTTAAAGCACATGATGGGCTACTGAAAGGTTACAAAGCTTGCAACGATCAAGTCTTGTTTGTGAAAGCTGAGCTGAAGGGAGAGAACAAGCAGACTCAGCGAGATTCTTTATCAAATCAAGGTGGTCGTGGCTCTGCTTGGCGCGGCCGAGGAGGTCGTAGTCATGGTCGTGGCCGAGGTGGTCGTGGAGATTTTGCCGGACGCGGCTACAAGCCTGGTTGTGGAAACGGTGAGTTCAAGCAAGATAAGTTGAAAGTTAAATGCTTTGAGTGTGATAAGTTTGGACATTATGCTTCTGAGTGCCGAAGTCATATTAAATGCTTTGAGTGTCAAAAGTTTGGACATTATGCTCCTCACTGTTGAAATAAGAAAGAAAAGGTGGAAGCAAATTTGTCACAAGCCCAAGAGGAGAAGGAACCGGCTCTCTTGCTAACTATTGGTGAAGAGAAATCATCTGGGCTGGTCATGCTTGAGGAAGGGATTCACCCAAAGCTACTGAGAATTAGTGAAGAGGTGATCGACATAGATGTTTGGTACCATGACAATAGAGCTTCCAATCACATGACTAAACAGTTGGGAAAATTCAGAGAACTCAACCAGGAGTTTCATGGGCAAGTTAAATTCAGAGATGGTTCTATTGTATTCATAGAAGGCAAAGGCTAAATTCTACTCCAATGCAAGAATGGAGAGCAAAGACTATTATCAGATGTTTACTACATCCCAAGACTTTGCAACAATATCATCAGCCTTAGTCAATTAACAAAAGATGGTTGTGATATAGCATTACGAGGCTCTTTGCTGCTTCTACATGACCGAGATGGAAAGCTATTGATGAAAGTTCCCCGTACACCAAATAGGCTATATAACATTCAACTAGATATATGCAAATCGATATGTTTGAATGCAAGTCCTGAAAACCCAGCGTGGCTTTGGCATGCGAGATTGGGGCATGTGAACTTTCAGTTTTTGAAACAGATATCACACAAGAAGATGGTCCTTGGTCTGCCACATATTGATCATCCTACTCAAATTTGTAAAGGTTGTATCATTGCCAAGCAGATATGGTTATCTTTCCCAGCACATGGAAGTTATAGAGCCTCACGGCCATTGGAGCTGGTGTACATTGATATCTGTGGGCCAATTAATCCCTCTACTAATGCTGGAAACAAGTATTTTCTTCTCCTAATTGACGATTATTCAAGAGTAATGTGGGTTTACATGCTTAAGAAGAAGAGTGAGGCTAAAGATGTGTTCCAGAAGTTTGTCAATCTTGCTAAAACTGAGACCGAACATAAGCTAAAGGCTTTGAGATCAGACCGAGGAGGAGAATTCCTGTCCAGTGAATTTGAGTCAATTTGTGAGAAAAGGGGCATCACTCGATTCTTCACTGCTCCTTACAGCCCTTAGCAAAACGGAGTGGTGGAACGGAGAAACAAGATGGTGATGGACATGGCAAAGAGCCTATTGAAAAGCAAGTCCATGTCATACAAATTCTTGGCTGAGGTGGTAAGACACGCGGTGTATATTCTCAATTGAGTTCCAATAAAAGCGTTGTATGGAATCACACCGTATGAAGCATGGAGTGGAAGAAAACCAAACCTGGAGTACTTAAGATTGTTTAGTTGCTTAGCATATGCTAAGGTGACCACATACTTGAAGAAACTCGATGACAGAAGCCAAAAGTTGATATACTTGGGTGTCGAGCTGGGCAGCAAAGCTCACAGATTACTTAACCCTATTGACAGTAAGATCATTGTCTCTAGAGATGTTGTTTTTCAAGAAGATCAACAATGGCAGTGGGAAAATAATCAAGAAGCAAGTCAAGAAATACATAAATGGGTTTCTTTCACTGTTGATGGAGAAGACAATGATGAACTCGCTTCACCTATTGCCTCTACAACACCAACTGTGTCGCAATCACAAATTCTGGATACAACGGTTGCAGACACTAACAATGATATTGAGGTATCTGAAAGCTCAGCTGAATCTACTCCAGAATCTATAGTACCTAAATATAGAAGCTTGAGGAAAATTTATGAGCACACTGAGCCAATGTACCTTGTGGGAGACTTGTACATGATAGGTGTGGAAGAGCCTACTGATTTTCAGGAGGCATCGAAGGTGGAGCACTGGAGAAGTGCAATGGAAGTTGAGATGGAAGCAATTGAGAAAAATAACACCTGGAAGTTGACTTCTCTCCCACATGGTCATAAACCCATAGAATTGAAGTGGGTATATAAACTGAAAAGAGACATTGAAGGTAATATTGTGCACTATAAGGTGAGACTGGTTGCTAAGGGGTATGTCCAAAAACAAGGAGTTGATTATGAATAGGTTTTTGCACCTGTGACAAGAATTGAAACAGTGAGAGTACTTCTTGCACTTGCTGCACATTTTGGTTGGGAAGTCCATCACATGGATGTCAAGTCAGCATTCTTAAATGGTGATCTCACCGAGGAAGTATATGTCAATCAACCTAAAGATTATACTATAAAGGGCCAACAAGACAAGGTTTACAAGTTGTCAAAAGCATTATATGGGCTCAAACAAGCGCCTAGGGCCTAGAACCGCAAACTAGATGATAGTTTGAAGAAACTTGGTTTTGAGAGATGCAATCAGGAGCAAGCCCTTTATAAGAAACAAGAAGGCACATACCTAACCATAATTGGTGTCTACGTGGATGACTTGATTGTCACAGGCACTGATATTGCAAAAGTTCAATCGTTCAAACATCAAATGATGAGAGAGTTCGAAATGAGTGATTTAGGACTTCTCAGTTTCTATCTAGGTCATGAGGTAAAACAAAGAAGTCATAGCATTTCGATCAAATAGTTAGCTTATGCAAGAAGATTCTTGATAAAGCTGGGATGGCAGATTGCAATTCATGCAAATATCCAATGGAACCAAAAATCAAATTGAAAAAAGATGATAATGCAGAACCGATCGATGCTTCTAATTATAGAAGCTTGATTGGCAGTTTGCGCTATTTGCTACACACCCAACCAGATCTAAGTTATGCAATCGGAGTTGCAAGCAGATTTATGGAAAGGCCAACCAAAACACATGAGCAGGCATTGAAGCATATTCTGAGGTATGTGGCTAGCTTTATTGATCACGGGTTAATTTATTCCAGGAAGGAACAGGCACTGTTGCTAGTTGGATATAGTGACAGTGACTTGGCTGGAGATTTCGTTGACAGAAAAAGCACCACAGGAACTATCTTCTTTCTGCATGGCAATATAGTAACATGGTGTTCTCAGAAACAAAAGAGTGTAGCGTTATCTAGTTGCGAAGCGGAATTCATGGTAGCAACCTCGGCAGCTTATCAAGGAATATGGCTAAAGAGCTTGTTGCAAGATTGGCAGTCGTAGCATGTCACTCGGCGTGCGGAGCAGGAACGCCGGGCCGGATGCCGAGGAAACCGATGTCGGGCATGTCACTCGGCGCGTGTGGCACGGCCAAGCCTAGAACATGCTGGCCCACGGGTTGGCGCCCGGTGGCCACGCAAATGATGGTGACGTCGCGAGCTGGAATGGGCGTCCAGTGTTGGAGAGAGAAGAGCCGCCACCGGTTCCCTTTTTCTTGGCCTTCATCTTCTTGCCGCCTTGTCCACTAGAGGAGCCGCCCGCATGGGAGGGACGAGTGGACGGGGGCGTAGCGTTGCTGAATGATGCCTGGGACACGAGACCGAAGTACACCGACATGGGAAAGCCGGGCGGGATGGCACCGGACGGTGCCTGCGCCATGAGAGCAGCAGCTTGCACCATCCTAGCGGACTACGCAACGCGATGTTCCTCAAGAAGAAGACAGGAGCGTGACTTGAGGAATGATGGAAGTGGTGACTGCATCGTGAGTACGGGAATAGCATTGTGGAGACGCAGGTTGAGGCCGCGTAGAAGGTTGAGCACAAGGTCCTTGTCCGTCACCGGGGAGCCGAGGTCGCGGAGATTGTCCGCAAGAGTCTTCAGCTTGGTGCAGTAGGCCATGACCGTCATGTCGCCCTAGTAAATACTCTAGAACACAGCACCGAGGCACACGGATCGAGTCTCATTGTTGTCATGGAACAAGGACTGGATGCTGCGCCAAAGAGAGTAGGCCATGTCTTCGGGACTAAGGACAATCTGGAGAATCTCACCGGAGACCGTGGTGTAGAACCACGACACAATGGAGAAATCATTTTGCACCCAGTCGGAGTCATCGTGCACAGGCGAGGAGCTGTCAATATGGTCGCCGAGGCCAAACTTGCCGAAGACAACGTGGAAGAATTGGCTCCATTGGTTGTAGTTGGACTCATGAAGATCTAGGGCGACGGGAACGTGTGTTTTGATGTTGATGAGTTGTATCTGGGAGAATGGAAGGGGAGTGGTGATGACCTGGGCGGCTGTGGGAGAACTGGTTTCAGAAGAAGTAGCGCTCATGGTGGAGAGAAGCAGCGGGGAAGAAAAAAAAGGGGCAGTGGAAGGTATATAGGTTTAGGATCTAAAGAAATCTAATACCATGTAGAGCGTCAGAGAGAAGAATTGATGCAACACACACTATTGTATTGATCATTGGCTGTGTTAAATACACATGAAGCCATAACTAACTAACACCTAGTCAGCTATAAACAAGAGATATGCCAAGAGAATAGGGCAAAGCTACAACGAATAAAACAACATGTGCATGATTTCTAACATGGCTTATTACGGCGATCAGAATTAGCACTCATTGTGGGCTTGTGGCCTATACATGTAATTTGGACATACTACTGCATCATCAGGTAGTTCATAGTTTTGTACAAAATCCATTCTAAAAGAAAAATATCATGTAATTATGAATCTATATACTTAGATGTGCTGATCACCTTTTTGTGAAGGCAGAATCAAACTGGTGGGACCTGTTGTAAAGCTGCTGCATCTGTGATTTTAGTCTTATGGCTGATAATTGGCATTGTGGAAAGCATCCTTACTGGTTTAGCTTATGGTTTTCTAGCACCAGTAATGGCCATATTTGATGCAGTTGAGGAAGGAAAAGAAAGGCCACTCGTTCATTGTTTTTTTGTACATTTTAATTTTTATGGTTTTACTCTAATATTTGACTTGTTCGCCCTTTTAAAGTTTCACATGGGTAGCTAACAAACGCAGGATGGAACATGGAGAACTATCACAGGAAGCTATATAGTAGTCAAGGACCTGAAAGACATGCTATTCCATTTATATTTTTCAATCATTGACGATCTTCGTTTTCATTCACCTCCTGATGGAAAACCACATGAGATAAGGTTTGCTTTCTCATTTTGTTTTCAGCGATTTCCCTTCTACCCAATAAGTTTGCAAATTTATTTGCGTTAGCTTTTCTCTCTGATGCTTGGACAAAACTACCCAAATATTGGAGTTTGGTAAGGACACCCAAAGCTTCTGGTATACCTTCAACCTGATGGCAGTATGATAAATCCATATGAACAAAATCTTTGAGCTCCACAAATGATTTTGGGAGCTTTTCTATTCTCCAACAACCTGATAAATCAAGATACATCAGACCTTCCATTTCACTAATAGACTCTAGTACTGTTGAGATTTCAGAAGATCCATGAAGGTTTAGGTAATTTAATTTTGAGAGCTTGGTGATACACTTGGGAAATGATTGATGATGGATTCGTGGAGCATTCAGTAACTCAACTGCTTCAATCGAGCAATAGAACGTGGCAACTTCTGTATTTTGGATTCACTTAAATCCAAGACACACAAGTGCTTAGCTGATAAAAATGCAGCACCACGAAACTCAATTTCACCACAGTGCATAAAACATAGTGCCCTAATCTTGGTAGGAGAAGTACTAGATAAGTTCAATGGCTTGCTGCAATCTGCGAGCAATGCATATAGCGGCAACTGCTTCCCCCCAATATTGCCCTTTTTGCTAGCATCCAAATTCCAGAACTTCATCGGCCATGACCGACTTTGCGAGGTCATGCATGGTGAACCATTAACATCTTCAGTCTGCAGCAAAACACCTTGTAGTGTCAGGTTTCTGAATTCCAATCGTGTTATAATGCAAATTGATGGCATGTTTTAACTTTTAGGGGGAAAAAGAATAAATGCTACACATTGCAAGAAGAAAGAGAAAGAAAGAATAAACTATATATGTGTTACTGGACTTACTTTAGCAGTGCTGCACATAATAGCCTAATTGTATTAAATGTATCATTGTAACTGACTAACTGTGGAACCATAGAACCTTCATGTAAGATACTAACAGTACTATCTTCTTGTGGATTCAATTATTGCGTTTGTTTGGTATTTGGGGTGTTTCTTCTTACGTACACAAACTGTTCAGGTTTATAGAAGTACAGAATAATATTTGACTTTTACTTTGAAAAAAAGGATATGTGGAAGTTTGCCTCGTAAAATTAATTTCACCGTGCTACAATTCCCGATTTGAAGCTATATATTTTTAGATGACCTATGTTGATCGTATTTTCCTTGAAGGATTCCATATAAAAAATTAAATAATTAACTCTTCATCTCCCAGAGTGCTTCTGTGGCATTGTTCCCCGCCACAAGGTCGGTCCGGGGGCATCCTTTTAGGGGTGGATGTACAGGTTTTTGATGTTGGTTCCATTAATGCTGGGGATTTTTATGTAAAGTTTCACTTAAAAAATAGAGAGGATGACTTCCAATGGATTCTTGTGGCTGTTTACGGTGCAGCTCGAACCCATTTCAAGGAGAAATTCCTTACTGAACTTGTTCATGCCAGTAGGAAAGATTCTCTTCCTATTTTAGTTGGGGGGATTTTAATATTATCAGACATGCAAGTGAAAAAACAACGATAACTTTGATTATAGATGGTATTTTTTGTTTAATGCTGTGATTAATAATTTAGATTTAAGAGAAATAGATTTATCTAGGAGATAATTTACTTGGTCCAATTCATTAGATAATCCAACCTTTGAAAAGCTAGATGGAGTTTTAATTAGTACAGATTGGGAGCATAAATTTACTTTTGTCACAGTTAATGCTCTTGAAAGATCTTTGTCTGATCACATACCGTTGCTTTTAAATACAAGAGAGGCCTCTTATAGAGGGAGTCAACCTTTATTTAAATTTGAATTAGGCTGGTTGTGTATGGAAGGGTATAGGGAGATGGTGGCTGATGTGTGGAAAAAGAAAACTAGAGATCAGTCTGCCTTACAAATTTAGCAATGTAAGGTTAGATCACTTAGACGATTTTTTCGCGGTTAGGCTAAAAATTGCAGTGGGACTTATAAAAAGGAAAAGCTAGAACTCAACTTGATAATTGATAAGCTAGATAAAAAAACTGAGCTTCTGCGATTGTCTGATGAAGATCTTACTCTTAAAAAATTGGCTAATGAGAGATTAGCACATCTGTTAAGAGAAGAAGAAATTAAATGGTACCAAAGGTCCAAAGCAAAATTTCTTTTGGAGGGAGATAGAAATACACGTTATTACCATTTGATTGCGAATAGAAAGCATAAAAGACAAAGAATTTTTCAACTCGAACAAGAGGAGGGGATAATTCGGGGTGATGCACAATTAAAAAAGTATATCACGAATTATTATAAAGAACTATTTGGGCCATCTGAAGTTAATCATTTATCCATAATTGATACACTTAGGAATGATATACCTCAAGTGTCGGATGCTGAAAATATTTTACTTACAGAACCTTTCTCGGAGAAGGAGGTGAGAGAAGCTATCTTTCAAATGGAACAAAACAAAGCACCTGGGCCAGACGGCTTCCCAGCTGAGTTCTATCAGGTGTTTTGGGAAGTCATTAAAAATAACATGATGGCCATGTTTCATGAGTTTCATACTTGTTCAATGCCTCTTTTTAGTTTAAATTTTGGGATCATTACACTGATTCCCAAAAAAATTGATGCTAAGCAAATACAGCAGTATAGACTAATTTGTCTTCTAAATGTTAGCTTTAAAGTTTTTACTAAAGTGGCTACTAATAGAATTATTGGTGTAGCTTAAAAGGTTGTTGGCTCTTCCCAATCGGCTTTTATGCAGGGGAGATTTATTCTTGATGGAGTTATTGTCCTTCATGAAACCATCCATGAGTTACATAAACAAAAATTGGATGGCATAGTTTTTAAGATCGATTTTGAGAAAGCTTATGACAAAATAAAATGACATTTTTTACTTCAAACCTTAAGGATGAAAGGTTTTTCACCTAAATGGTGCTCTTGGGTAGAAATTTTTGTTAAGGGAGGGAGTGTGGGCATAAAAGTTAATAATGATCTTGGGTCTTTTTTTTCAAACTCAAAAAGGTTTTAGGCAAAGTGATCCGATGTCCCCAATTCTTTTTAATCTTACTGTGGACATACTTGTCATCTTTATTTCACTAGTTAAAGAAGAAGGTCTGTTATCAGGAATAGTCCCTCACTTGATTGATGATGGGTTATCCATATTACAATATGCTGATGACACTATCCTCTTCTTGAATAATGATTTAGAATAGGCAAAAAATCTTAAACTTATTCTATGCGTCTTTGAACAATTATCATGTTTAAGATTAATTTCCACAAGAGTGAGATTTTCTGTTTTGGTAATGCCAAAAAAGTTGAATCGCAATATACTACGTTATTTGGTTGTGAAGTTGGTACCTTTCCTTTCAGGTACCTAGGTATTCCAATTCACTTCAGGAAATTAAGGAATTGTGATTGAAAGGGGTGGATCATAGAGTTGATAAAAATCTTAGTAGGTGGAAAGGAAAAAATCTATCTGTTGGTGGACGATTAGTACTTATTAACTCGGTACTCAGCAGTATGCCAATGTTTATGCTATCTTTTTTTGAAGTTCCCAGAGAGGTTCTTAAAAGGCTTGATGTCTATTGATCTAGATTTTACTGGCAAAATGATAGCATTAAACGTAAATATAGGCTTGCTAAATGGAGTTTAGTGTGTACACCCAAAGAGCAAGGTGGTTTAGGCATTCAAAATTTAGACATAAAAAACAAAAGTTTATTAGGGAAATGGTTGTTTAAGTTGCTTAATGAAGAAGGGGCATGGTAATCTTTGCTAACAAGGAAATATTTGAGTGGCAAAAGTCTCTCGCAGGTGGTTAATAAATCTGGGACATGCCAATTTTGGTCGGGTTTTATGAAAATTAAAAATCAATTTATTCGATTTGGTTCATTTCAGGTTAAAAATGGAATGCAACCCAGGTTTTGGGAAGATAAATGGGTAGGAGACAATCCTCTGAAAATTCAATATATAATACTCTATAATGTGGTGAGGAGAAAGGATGATACAGTGGCAAATGTACTGAGATCGGATCCTCTACATATTTCTTTTCGAAGGCCTATTATTGGACCTAAGTTACATGCTTGTAATGAATTAATTATGAGAATTGCTAATTTAACATTGAGCTCTCAAAAAGATGTTTTCAGGTGGAATCTGAATAAATCCGGTCTTTTCTCGGTACCATATTTCTATGGGGCACTAATTGGAACCAATCAGGCTCCTAATAGGGATTTTTTTTGTCCATTAAAATTCCGTTAAAAGTGAAAATATTCCTATGGAATCTCAAAAGAGGGGTGGTATTAACTAAAGATAATCTGTTTAAAAGAAATTGGAGGGGGAGCAAAAGGTGTTGTTTTTGTATTAAAGAGGAAACAATTCAACATCTTTTTTATTAATTGCCCTTTTGCACGTCTTGTATAGTGGGCTGCTCAATGTGCATTTAATTTATCCCCGCCTCTGAGTATAGCGCACATGTTTGGGAATTAGTTAGCCGGTATTCCAAAACTTCTAAAGTCACAACTCCTAGTGGGAGCTAGTGCCTTATGTTGGCATATTTGGTTAAGTTGGAATGATGTTGTTTTTGAAAAAAAAAAACTATCACTAATTCCTTGCAGGTTATCATGTTGAGTGGGCACTGGCTGAGTGCTTGGGCAAATTTACAAAAATCGCCTCAGAAGGAGGCAATGATAGCTGGAAACGCCATATTAGAGTTCGTGGCAAAGCAAATCTTAAGCCTTCATGGGTGATGGTTTAGTCACAGGATTTGTAATGATTAAGTTTAATTTCTAATCACCTTTTGGTTGTAAGGCTTCCAGTACACTTTTTAATCATCTTTGGTCATTGTGATACATTACTTCTTAATAAAATGGGCTGTGTGTATCCTTGATGCAGAGGCTGGGAGAGATTTTTTTCTTCCATTATCTAAAAATCTCCCAGAGTGCATGATATTCCTGGTGTAGTATTCATTGCTCTTGTGGACTGATGCTTTTCAAAGGATGGAAGCGGCTCATCGAAGATCTAATTGGCAGAGAAGGACCTTTTCTTGAGACAGCTTGTGTGCCATTCGCTGGTGTTGCTATTCTTCTCTGGCCATTTGCTGTTTTAGGAGCCTTTGTAGTCTCCATCATCTCCCGTGTTCCTCTAGGTGCATATGCGTGCTTATGTTAATCTTTTCCCACGTGAATGTATCCAACTATCCATGGGCGACCTAAAAGTCATTTAAAAGTAATTTATTTGTTTCATATTGTGAATGGATGAAGCACCACCTTTTTGTGATTTGATTTGAACTCACAACATTTGTAATTTTATATAATCTCAAAAAGTGTTGTGAACATGCATATCTGACCAATCTAGATAAATCACTAACAATATCAAGGTGAGCATCTGTCATGTCACATGCTTCATATTATCTCGTGGCAAAATTTGTGTTTACGTTATAACGCACGGACATCCTACTGGTTGGAGAAAAAAAATTGAGCTGTTGAATGCCCCTAACATCATCATGTAGCAAACACTTCATGCAGCTTTTCTTTTTTAAAAATAAAAGAAAAACAGAGACAACTGGTTGTAAGATGTTAGTACATGCGAGTTCTGTTGGCAATTACAACATGTGGTCCAACTATTCGCGTGTATATGTCGCAACTTGCACTCTTGCTTCGACGGTGAATACTTCAGAGCGGCGTGCGCTTGGGGCTTAGACATTCAGAGGCTAGCCGAAAGTTTTCTCAAGGCCAGGAGATCCTACAGGTCGAGTTGGCGTGGGCCTTCTGCCGTCTCCAACCAATGTATGGCCCATTCTAACTCTGACAACTCATTTTCGTTTCTCATCCAAGAAGAAGAATTTGCGTGGCTTCTTTTGTGTTCGTGCGTTGCAACGAAATCTTAAAAAAATAGTGATACATATTAGCAAACGAGATCATAAACCACATAATAATATTAATTTTCTTTCACACACATGTAAACAGAAACATTAACTACATCTATTATATCACTTGCTACTACTGCCCGAAAATTAAATTTTTGAGCTCATTGATTGTTTACCTTTAAAAGTTGAAGTTCATGTCGACTTCCCTTCCCAACGCGATGCCCATTTCCAGCCATCGCCAGACACATCACGTCGAGGAGGTGTGAGGCCGGGGGAGGAGACGGTGGCGACGTCGTGGTGGTAAACAAGGAGGAGGTGGCGATGCTTGCTCGGCTAGCGTGGAGCAGGTGGTGGTGGCGCATGGGAGGATTAGGATGAAGAGGACGCGGTGCGGTGAACTCGAGAAGATGAAGGGGCGAGGGATGGACGCCTTCGTCTCTGTCTCTTCCTCATGCGTCGTCGCTGCCTCCCCTCTTTCTCCGACGCCGCCGTTTCTCCTCCAAGGTACCGCTACCTCCTCTACTCACTTCTCTCCGGTGCCTTATCGCGTCCCCGACGCCGTGTTACCACGTCGCTGCCTACAAGGATTGCCAAGAGCATTGTATTTACCAATTGCTCACTTCACAACTACTTCACTAGCGCAGAGGCGTGCTGCCACACTGCCATAGGTCTACCATCTTGCCGACTGCTCCCTTGCCACAACCATGCCATGCAGTAGATGCAGCTCCTCCACCGACTGCGTAAAGGCCAGCTCTAGCGGGTCAACACAGAGACATAGGGGGTGGATTTTGTGGTGGTCAGATGGAGACTGGAGAGGGAGCAGATGGAGACACGCTGCCACTGGATTCAGACGTCGGGAGCTCGGTAGAGATGCGCCGCCGCTAGATTCGGTTGCTAGGATCTCGGTGGAGGCACGCTGCCGACGATTCTGGACACGACTGTCGACTTCCGTCACGAGAGAGAGTGCATCCGCTAGAGAGAGGACCGGTGTGGTCATGGAGAGGTCATCGCAGTGAGCCAGTGAGGACGAGTGAGAGAAGAGGACATGTGGGAGAAGAGGTGGGAGACTGGGGAAGAGGACGGGTGACCGGGTGGGGTGAAAAGAGGAGATCATGGGAGTTGGTCTCTTCGGTTTCCCCAGAGATCGTGGGAGAGGAGCTTTTGGCTGGGCAAGGCACCAATGGTTTTAGAGAGAAGCAAGCGCACCCGGTCATAGGTCGACCTCCAGGTGAGTGGAAGAGAAGGGGCAGGTGTTTTTTTTATAGTAGGAGGGGGAGTGGGACAATTCGTGCTAAATACATGGGACCCGGCTCAACCAGGTACATCCAGATAGGAAGTGAAAAAGGATATCACCATCAGTCCAGCCGACCGAGAATGAACGGTTGTTGATATCACACAAAATGCATCCCACACATGTTACCTGGAGGTAGAATGTGCGAACAAATCAAATGTTGTACGAATTCAAACTCTCCAAACATTCTCTTCGCAAACAAAAAAAAACTTCCAAACATTCGACCGAGAAACCCATTAATGTTGTAACGCTTCCTCGCAAATAAATAAATAAATGTTGTAATGCTTGAGATCACACTAACGAAGTGAAAGGGCTAATATATATCACCGTCATGCGATTGGGGAATGGATGTTTGAGATCACACGGAATGAATTTTTGTTCATGCTACTTGGGAGTCAAAACGTGTGACAGATGAACAAGGCGAGGACGCAAAAGATATTCTCCAGATCACACAAAGTAATTTTAGAGATCACATCCGGGGTGAAACGGACGAGAAGTTGTTCTACTTCAGAAGTCAAAAAAATTATATACCATGCTATACGTCGCGAAACAGGTTCTTAGTTCGTTTGTACTGGAAATGAAAGGGGGTATGCCATTTTCAGGTCCTTGCCTACCAAAAACAACCGAAGAATGCATCAAATTAATAAAGAGATAGAATCAATTCTACGAGGTCTAATTGGGAAAAGAATCCAAGCTATGAAAGAAGGCGAGTGCACGAGAGATGACTTGGGTTGTTGCTAGAGTCGAACGTGAGACACATAGACAAGAATGGTCAATCCAGCCTGGGAATGACAACAAGCTCTTCTAGCGTGCTTGCTCTTTCACACCCTATCGCTGTAGCAATGCGGGCTAGTGTTTGCCGTTTATGCCCGTATAACGGTAGGCGGGCTGCCGTATTTGCCTACTTAACATCAGGCGGCCGGTGCGAGCAGGTTGCGGGCAGCCGCAATTTGTCCCGCTTGCACCCTGAGTGTGGTTGGCTCATCGGCGAAAAGAGAGAATGTGATCTGGGCTAGGAGGTGGGGAGCGGGTGAGGCATCAGGGACGAACCCAGCTAAGTTCACAGGTGCTCACTTGAACACCCATTTTTTCTCCAAACACCATGTATTAAATATCTACACACTGATAATTAGGTCGAATACTTCATATTTATACCAATAATAGATTTTAGCACACTCCCACACCTTCCCCTCCCTAATTTGTACCAAGTATACTGTGTCCTAGCCAGCCATCCCAATAGCTTTTAGTCCATTCGAAGGCATCTCTCTCTCTCTCTCTCTCTCGCTGTTAGGCGGTGGTGCCATAAGATTCCATGAGGTAACCTGGTGTCAGGTGAGGCAACTTGGTGAAGAGGCGAGTACATGAGGGCAGCTCTCGGGCTCTGGCTTGGCCTCAACAACACATCAGCTAGGAGGTATAAGCAAGACAATAAGCACCAAACAAGCAAGCGGTGAAGAGTGTCGAATGGGGCCTGGCCGGGCTGCCTAGGAGCAGGAGTGCCGAGGAGGGAGTGTGCGCTGATGGCCAAGCCGACGAGGCAGATCGCATATATCGATAACAGTACAAGTGCATCCTTGTTCCCCAATTCCTAAGTCCCAAATTCCAAATTCAAAATTTTTTCTTCATTATTTTGTAATTTCTCTAAGTAAGTTGAGATGTTGTCTCTAATACGAACAATTTATACTTTGATTTTTTTCTATCATGGACTTTTACCTTTTCTATTGAACAATATTTTATTAACTCCGAACACCCATCTAAAAAAATTCTTGGTCCGTCACTACGAGGCATAGGGGATGCAAGTGGTGAAGAGAGGGTGTGGGGCGGGGGGTTTTGTAAGCGGGAAGGCAAGCGCGGCGGTCAGCAACCTTTATAGCTTAACGAGATCCCATCATTGCTTCACTGTGGTTTGTCATGAGGCATCTCAGAAAGGTGATGCAGAGGTAGAAGGTGGGAGAAGTTGTGTAGTGGAGGTAGGTAGAAGCATTAAGCGAGGCGGTTGAGAGAGTAATTGTAAGATCGAGGTGGCCGACTAGAGGGGGGGTGAATAGGCGTTTTAAAAAACTTCTTTTAACTAAAACCAATTTCTAATGCGGAAACTAAACAAATACGGTTTTGCACAATTAAAACCTAAATCAACTAGGTTCAACTAAGTGCACCAACAATATGAGACAATATAAATGATAGCAATCATACACATACACTTAAGCAATTTAAATACAAGTAATGTAAATTGCACAATGTAAAGCACAAGTAATCAAACCACAATGACACGGCGATGTTTTTTCGTGGTGATCGGAGACTTGCTTGGTCTCCCCTAATCCACGTTGAGGGAAACCCAAACCAATTGGGCGGCTCCACTAATTAAGCCTTCCTCGAGGTAAGTCCAACCACTTGGACCGGTTCCAAATCGAACCAACACCTCGCTCCACTAGGGTTGCTCCTTCCTCCACTCCGGAGATGGCGAGCACCACACCACTCACAAACCGCCTGTCTTCTCACAATCTTCTTTGAGAAGCTCATCGCGCAACAACGCCACCACGCCGCCTAGGTGTCGGCAAACACCAAGAGTAACAAGTCTCCAACGCCACTTGAACCAATCAAGTGTCTAAGCTCAAATGGATACTGAAATCCACTACCTAAGGCAACACATGCACTTAGGGTTTGCTCTCAATCACTCACTAAGTGCAACACATGCACAAAGGAAGAGAGGGCTTGCTCTAGCTCAAAAGAATGTCTAAGGTACTTGCAACACATGCAAAGTCCTTCACCATATCACCAAAGAACCTCTTCCAACCACCAAGGTGGCTTTATATAGCCCACACTCAAAAACTAGCCGTTGGGAAAAGATTCCAGAGCCTCTGGACAAAATCGGTCGACCATAGTGTAATGGCCGGTCGACCGCTTGGCTCCAACGGCTATAAACTAGCTATTGAGTTTACGATCGTCTCGACCGCCATATAATGGCCGGTCAGACCACCCACCGGTCAGACCGCCCAAAAGACGCCGGTCTGATCGCTCAAGAAAACTTCACAGAAATGGCTAAGGATCAGAAACAGACCTCTCTCGAAAATGTTGACGGGTCTCGACCGAGGTCCGGTCGATCATTATCAACGCCGGTCGATCGCCCATCAAGGTCGATCCATTAAAATCAAGTCAAACCGCCAGCAGCCAACAAAACAAATCTGATTTTTCACAACTCAAATTGCAAAAACATATTTTGCTAATTTGATGCAAGATGCATACAAGGTTAAAGACAAGACTCTCAACAAGTTGTAAAACACATTTACCAACTTTTAGAATCAATGCCTCAAATTGCATTCCGCTTCAACTCAATTTGCAAAACACATTTGCCAAATTGACGCTGATGCAAACAGGATTCAAGTGAGATTCTTAACAAGTTGCAAAACACATTTGCCAACTTATAGAATCACACTACAAGGAATAAGGTACATGGACTTACACCATTTGCAAAACACATTCGCAAACCTAAGTCACATGCTACAAGGGTTATCCATGAGCCACAACTATTTGCAAAACACATTCGCAAATATTGGCAACATGTTAAGATGAGCTAGAGCAAACACAATGAGCTATCAACACATGACTAACTCAAGCTACTAGTCAAGGACCCCTCTTAATAGTATGGCAACCTATACTAGCAATCCGGTCATTCAACCAAACACCGTGACCGGTAAAAGACTAGGAACAAATCCTTAGCCCTAGCTAGTCATACCTTTGCCTTGCGCAACTACTTGAAGCTTGATGACGCACATCCTTGCTTCAACTCAGGGTTCTTGACTTGATATGCATCAACTTATGATGCAACCTTTACTTGACTTCCATCAACACATGATGGGTCTTCATTTGACTTGACGATCAACTCATGATCATCTCCTCTTTATGAACATCATCGACACGATGATTTCCTTTATCTTGAACTTGATGCGCATCCACACATGATGCATCCTTTACACCAAGCTCTTGACTTCGATATCATCAACACATGATGATCTTCTAGAGTTTCCAACTATAGAACTCAACCTGTTCATCCAACTCATGGAAAGTGTTAGTTCTATAATATGACTATCATTAATTACCACGCCATACCATTAACTCATAATGGTGGGACAAGATACCACAATCTTTCCCTCTTTGGTAATTGATGATAATCACTTCAATTGCAAGTAATTGAATGTAGATAGGTATGAGTATATAGGCACTATGCAAGTTGTATATACTCAAAGGATATATGAGCACACAAGTCTCATATATACACATGAATATATTAACTACACAAGTTAAATATATTCGAGAATATGTGAGTGCACATGAACTACACAAGTTATGTTATACTCACATATAAGTATACTTAGACTACACAAGTCTTATATACTCATATGAATATATTAACTATGCAAGTTAAGTATATTCACAGGATATGTTTCAAAGTAAAGATCCCAAATATATGTGGAAACAGGAATATGGATCAATACTAATGAAACCTCAAAATATAGAGTGAACTTCCCTTGTGTGTGTGCATACATGAATATGTAGTAAGAACATATGCACATATTTAGGTTAATCCTTTTGGTGAAGTTCAACCTATATCTTGGATCCAAGGAATGCAACGGGGTATAAGAATACAAAGTAGAATGCATACCTCTTTTGTTCTTTATACCCAAGCGAGACTAATCATAAGATATAACAATAAGAGAGTTAGTCTCATAAATGGATTTGTTATTATAAATGCATACCTATTTGGATTTTCCTTTTGTTTATCCAATGAATTTGATTTGTCATTAATCATATACATGCCTTCATGATTATCACCTTTATATCCAATTTAGACTAAACAATAAGTATATCAATAAGCATGTTAGTCTTACTAATGCATTTGTCATTAATCATATACATGCCTTCATGATTATCACCTTTATATCCAATTTAGACTAAACAATAAGTATATCAATAAGCATGTTAGTCTTACTAATGCATTTGTCATTAATCACCAAAACACTCTATTAACATACAATGGCGGACTAGATTCTTCAGTAATGCAAAGCGGTAAGAACGAGGGGAGTTTGGTGTAGAGGGGTAAGTGCTAGTATGGCGATGGGCTCTGAAAGTGAGGGTTAATTTGTCAGAATGAATGAAGGTGGCGGGAGGCGGGATGGAGTGAGTGAGGGGATTTGCATCAGTCTTTTGGCGGCTGAGGGAAGAGCTTTGAAGAGTTCGCACCAACTAGTTCAATGTCACAACTGCAACAATCTTGTCTAATTCAATATAGCCTCTAGAAGCCATAGTCTTGTCTAATTGAATTAGACACCTCGAAGTTTGAACTGTGGAGTACTTGTCTTGAACTAATCCTATGGATGGCCCACTTGTAGAGATAGTAGGGGCACCAATGTTTTTTCTGCAGTCAACAATACCATGACAATGCCTTAGCTACCAATTTTTGAACTGCGGCGGCCACGCCACATATGGAGTCGTGAAAGTGCAACTCATGGCTTCCCAGGCGCAGCATACTTTTGGTAAGAATGATGTTTGCCACATTTTGATTCGCAACCGGTTATGGAAGATGCCAAGAAAGGGGGGTTCTACATGGAACCTATTCGATGACGACGTGAACTAGAAGTTAAGGCAGTTCATAACAAAGAAGCAGTTGAAGTTAGAAGAGATGGAAGGGGCAGGGGGTAATCTGGATGGAAATCGGAATGGGAGGGGGTTACCATGGAATGAAAACTAGAGAGGATGAGGTTCTGGAAGAGAACACCCGGTCGACCAGTGCCATGCTCTTGTTTGACACTCGCTGGGCCACTCACGCGACGTGGGTGACCGCTCGCGAGGCCAAGGTTAGCGGAAACTTGGGTTGGGACGTCGATGGTGATCTTAGGTGTCATTTGTGGTTGAGATTTGGGTGGATGAGTGTGGTAAGGTGGGGGGAGGCGGGTCGCTCGTGTCGCGAGAGGCGAATTGGGCAGCCATCCTCCTAGTTCGGTTGGGTCTTATCCAGTGACGGATCTAGAATAAAAAAATAAATGGGTGTCCTCGTATATATCATCATATGTATATGAAGTCACTGAGCTTATGTTACGGGATGCATACTATATATACCGGGGTTTTGATAAAATAAAATAAAATCTGATCCACTATGCTGAGCACTCCCAGCCCTCACTTGGATCCGTCAACGTCGTTATCCACGCAGGCACGGTTGAATGGTAGATGTTTATCCTTTAGTTTTTACAATACGTAACTTATCGTTTCTAGGGTTGAATTGACCTCGAATGATTGAGATGGATTTTGGAGAAAAAATTGAGTTGTTGGATGCCCCTATCATCATCATGTAGCAAACACTTATGCAACTTTTCTTTTTAAAAACAAAAGAAAGACAGAGACAACTGGTTATAAGATGTTAGTACATGCGTGTTCTGTTGGCAATTACAGCATGTGGTCCAACTATTCGTGTGCATATGCCGCAACTTGCACTCTTGCTTCGACGATGAATACTTCAGAGTTGGTGTGCGCTTGAGACATTTTATTATTGGGCTTAGGACATTCAGATGCTAGCCTATGATTTCTCCAGGCCAGGAGATCCTACAGATCGAGTTGGCGTCGGCCTTCTGCCGTCTCCAGCTAATGTATGGCCCATTCTAACTCTGACATCTCACTTTCGTTTCTCATCGAAGAAGGAACTTTTTATTTTATTTTATGACTTAAGCTGTTTTTAAAAAATATTTTAAAGATAACTTTTTCCAAACTTTATTTCCAAGATAACTTTTTCCAAACTTTATTTCCTATTCTACCCTTTTGGTTGAAGCTCGTGGTGGTTTTTCACCATGATAGAGCGTGATTAAAGAGGTTTGAATTGGAAATAAAGTTAGGAAGAGATTATCTTTAAAATATATTTTTAAAATGCATTAAAATATAAAAAGGGTCTCCAAGAAGAAAATTTTGGTTTTCTAATTTTATTATTATTCTAGTTTTGAGACCGAAAGCAAGATTTCATTACTCAGAAAAATACACCCAGGGTGAAACGGACGAGAAATTATTCTACTTCGGAAGTCGAAAAAATTGTATCAAAACAGGTTCTGACTTGAGGATGATGGTGAACCGTGGATTATAGAAGAGTTTCCGTCACAACCCTAAGCAGGTGGTAGCCCCACCCCTGGCTGCTATAAATTTCCCCCGCCCCAAGCATTCATCGTTTCCCTTCACCGCTGGAGGCCCAAAAGCCAAATCCCCCAAACCACACAACTCCACCTCTCCAGTAAGCTTCGCCTCCTCTTCTCCAATTCCTTCTACTGCTCACATATCGATCGAATCGAATCGAATCCTCTCTCGCCACTACTGCTACTAATCTTATACTACTGTTTCTCGCGCATCATGCCGCGCTTTTCAAATCTTTTCCCTAGGTTTTTTCCGGGTCAAAGGTACCGATTTTTCATCTCCCGCCGTCAGATCCGTAGCACGCGTGTGCAATTTGTCTCTTATGATGCGAATTTATGCGATTTTTCGTGAGGGATTCCTGGTTTTTGGGTGATTTTTTTGTTGTTGTTGTTTCTAGGGTTAGGGTTTTGGGATGTCGGATCGGCAGCAGTCGGAGGAGCCGGAGGAGCAGGTGGACCTGGAGGGGGACGAAGACATCATGGATGACGACGACGGTTACCGCCGCCGCCGCCGGGAGGACTCAGACGAGCCGGAGGATGAGGATGGCCCCGAGGAGAGGCAGATCGAGGGAGATGGTGATGGCGACGGCCGGGAGGAGGATGCCGGGATGACGGCTGCGGGTGAGGAACCTGCCACGGGAGGCGGAGGCGGCGACGAGATGGATAAGGATGGCGCTGATGGGCCTGAGGACGATGACGAGAAGAGGAAGTGGGATGAGCTGCTCGCGCTGCCGCCTCAGGGCTCTGAGGTGTTCATTGGTGGCCTCCCTCGTGACACCACCGAGGAGGACCTCCGCGAGCTGTGCGAGCCATTGGGCGGAGTCTATGAGGTCTCTGAAAGCTCTCAGCATTTTTGTTGGTATTGCTTGTCAGCTTTGTAACATGGATTGTGATGTGGTGCCGTGTGATACTGTGATGCATGACAGGTGAGGTTAATCAAGGATAAGGACACAAAGGAGAACAAAGGATTCGCCTTTGTCACATTCACCGCTAAGGATGTGGCACAGAGTGCTATTGAGGAACTGCATGACAAGGACTACAAGGTAGTGTGGATCTGTGTGTTGTCTAGTTGGCAGCATGCCATGGCGGTTGTCACGAATGATGCACTTATATTGGATGGTTTGGTGCAGGGGAGGACGCTGCGATGCTCATTGTCTCAGGCAAAGCACAGGCTATTCGTTGGGAATGTGCCCAAGGGGTTGAGTGAGGAGGAGCTCAGGAATATAATACAAGGGAAGGGGCCAGGTGTTGTGAACATTGAGATGTTCAAGGTGCGGTTTTTTATTTGTGATTGTTTTTTGTGCTAGGAAAGTTCCAGTTCTGCTTATAGAGATGCTGCCTTGCAGGATTTGCATGACCCAAGCCGTAACCGTGGGTTCCTCTTTGTTGAGTATTATAACCATGCTTGCGCAGACTATGCCAAGCAGAAATTGTCAGCACCAAACTTTAAGGTTGATGGAAGCCAATTGACTGTCAGCTGGGCTGAACCCAAGGGTTCATCAGATTCTTCGTCTGCAGCTGCTCAGGTAGACACTGTACATGAAAAACTCGACTTTTACGCATACCAATTTTTACATTGTAGCTCTAAGATTTGACAGCAGAGAGCATTGTACAAATCTCTTCATATTGCTAGTTGGGCAATGCGCTTGTAAAACAAGCATTCCACTTGCTTTTTTTGATTCTATAATTCGTTCAAAACAAACAGAAGCCACTGGCAAATGAAATAAAGAAATATGAAGTATTTGGAGCTTAATTTATATATACTTATTTGTCATTTCTCAGTCGCATTAAAGTTTTACTGGTCCCTTTTGCTATACATTTGTCATTTAATATAGGAAACATGACTCCATTCACAAGGACTTCATGAGTCTTACAACTTTAGTTTCAGTTGAACATTTGTTGAATAAGACATGTTTAAGTCACCACAAAAAATCTCATCCATTTGCATATAAAGTCAGTTGCCATGCCTGAACCAGAATGCTATTCAAGGATTGTATCAAATTTGAACCATCCTTTTCATAATGTGTTTGTGCGCTGCAAAATTAGTCATAACTGCATTCTGAATTTAGCTTCTGTATGACAAGCTAGGGAACGAATATGCATGAACATGTTGTTGCCTGTACTAAATCAAAACATTTAGACTGACTTCGAAGTCTTATCTACTTATCCATTTGCCATTGGCTAAACCTGTGTGAGCTCCATTCTGTTATGGATGAAATCACCTATTTGTTAAGGCATTCTTGGCATGTTGATTTCTTTTCATAAGCAGAAATTAACATCAAAGTACCATATAATTTTTTGTTGTGTCCTGGCCTCCTGGGAGCATCTCTCACAATTTCATTTTGATTTGAAGGTGAAGACTATATATGTGAAGAACCTACCAGAAAATGCTTCTAAAGAGAAGATTGAGGAACTCTTTGAAAGACATGGAGAGGTCACAAAAGTCGTTTTACCACCTGCTAAGGCTGGGCATAAGAGGGATTTTGGGTTTGTTCACTTCGCTGAAAGATCAAGTGCACTGAAGGCAGTTAAAGGAAGTGAAAAATATGAAATTGATGGTAATTGTTTCTCCATGCTGTCACCATTATTTAATGAAATCTATTGTTGTACTGGAAACATACATTTTATTTAGGCAATTGCTTCACGTGGAAATCAGATCTGAATTAATATAGTGATTATATGGGACCTTTCAGTCAGCACTACTATGTTGTTATAAAATAGCAGTATACGAGAAATTTTTGACTTGTTGGTTTTGGATCTTGAGGAACATATATTTGTAAAAGTAGGTTGTTAGTCTCCGGAATTGCCAACTACTACATGAACATCTACATATTTAAATTTGGTTAAGCAGAGCTAGAGTTAATCTTGGGCTGACTGAAACACAGGGCAAGTGCTGGAAGTATCCATGGCCAAACCTTTGGGAGATAAGAAATCTGATCATTCATTCAAGCCTGGAGGAGCTCCTAATTTTCCTCTACCACATGGTGGCTACATGGGAGATCCATATGGTGCTTATGGTGGTGGTCCTGGATTCAACCAGGTAAGCCAAACTAACTTTTCGTAGACTACGATATTTACAATGCATTCTTTGGCTTTATGGACATTGTTCTTTTTGCAGCCTATGATATATGGTAGAGGACCAGCACCAGCTGGAATGAGAATGGTACCAATGGTGCTCCCTGATGGTCGTCTTGGCTATGTTCTGTAAGACCATTTTTATGCTGTCCTAGTGTGAAGAGATGCCTGAGCCCCCATATCTCCAGTTCCTCACAGTGTGTTTGTAATGTTGATAGGCAACAGCCTGGTGGAATGCCCCCTCCACCCCCTCCTCGAAGGGGTGACCGACGGGATGGCGGTGGCCGAGGCGGCGAAGGGAGCCATGGCCGACGATATCGCCCGTACTAGTTTCTGCCTAGCCTTGTGCCTTCATCCCAGTATGCGACGATGGATTTGTTAACTTAATGAAACGAGATAGGTGCTTGTTTTGCTTGTTCCAGCATAAGACCTGCGATAGGCTGAGACTTCAGACTTGTACGGTTGTACCATCCTTTCCAATAACTTATGTATCGCACAGTGCTTGTGACTTTAAAACAGTGTGTGCAAGCTTTGTATCTCTTGCTGGCCCCTGGCGCCTGCAGTGGTAAACTGATGGACGAATTATCTGTGGGCACCCAGTTAGAGCTTTGCTCCTCCTTATTTGAACAAATGCATGTCTTGAGTATGTCTCCGTTTTGTGCGCAACTGATTGAAACTAGGGTGCAATGCAATGTAAAATTGTGTTCTCATGGTTTTGGGTATGCATCCTCAACGTCCTTTTGGAGAGATGATTCTACTGCCATGAGACAATATGGTCACAGGGAAATGTGGAAGGCAGAGAGCGGTGTATATGGATTAGAGCTAGGACTTGGCTAGACTTTTTTGGGCTGGTCCAGGCCGGCCCAAAGCTCAGTCGGCATGATATGCGTTGGGCCAGGCCGGGCCTGAGAACGTGGCTTGTTGGGTGGCTTGGCACGACACGGCCCACCATTTGGGTTGTGCTTGGGTTGGTCCGGCATGAAAGAAGTCCAATCAGCCAATCACTCCCCTAGCCTGGCCTAATCCTATCCCTCCTTTAGCTTGGTAGCCTGGCCTAATCCTATTCCTCCCCTCTCGTCGACCTAGCCCAACCTCAACCCCCATCCTGGCTAATCCTGATCCCTAATTCCACACGCCTCCACCCTCAGTTCCTCTCCCTCCCCACGCGTCGCCTTCCTTCCTCCCTCTCTGGCTCTCTCCCTCTCCACGCGCCTCCCTCCCTCTCTGGCTCTCTCCCTCTCCACACACCGCCTTCCTCTCGGCTCTCCTCCAGCCGCCTCCCTCCCTCTCCGGCTCTCCCTCCCTACACTCCCTCCATCCCGCCGCCCCTCCCTCAACTCCTCTAGCCGCCTCCCTCCCTCTCCGGCACTCCCTCCCCACGCGCCGTCGGCCACCTTCCTCCCTCCAGCCGCTTCCTCTCCTTCCACTCACCACGGGCCAGCCACGTTCCCTCCCTCGTTATCGTCCCTCTCGCCCCCTTCTTCTTCCTGGGCGGCGGCGGCCGTCGTCTTCCCGAGCAACGCGGTCCTCGTCCTCGGCCTCGTCATCGCTAACGTTGCCGCTCGCTCAGGGCTGGGCCTAGGCCGAAACAGCATGGTAGCAGCTCGTCGTCCCTTGGGGTGTGCTTGGGCCTTGCCGGAGTCGAGTTGTGCCGACACGGCACAACACGATACGGTGAGGTGGCCGTGCCTAGCCGGCACGGCATGGCCCAACTCCCAGCTCTAATATGGATTGCGCTGATACGCTCTACGCTTTTAAATTCTGTAAAAAGTTTTTGTGTACAGATTGTGCCCGTTCTGTAAGAGCATGTACAACGCATCGCCCTAGCTCAGCTAGCTGCCCTGCAGGTCGCGGTGTATGTGAGTGCTTGCAGTGTTTGGGCTGTTAAATAGCGTAGTCGTCGCAAGGTGACAATCAATCCAATTACCAATGAGAGACAATAAACAGAGAGACAACAGATGGAGACACAATATGGAGGAACCCCTTTATTCATTGATCAATATTTCTGTGTACATAGAGGTCTTATTTATAGACTAAAATCCACCAAGGGTAGTTTCGGTATTATGCCTATCAACCCCTAATCTAGGCTTTCTCAACACTCCCCCTTGGGCGAATACTGCATCATGCACATACCTCATTAAAAATTCCTCCTAAAAACCTAGTAGGAAAAAGGGATTAGAGAAAAAGAATACATTGCATCCACAAGTTGTATTGCATTGTTGCCTCGTTAAAAATATTTATGTGAGAAATCTTCGGGACAAAGTCACTAAGGGAAAAAGAGTGTAACCACTCTACCTTCTGGGTTAGTATTCAAGATTAAGGTAACTTCAGGACCTTAAATGGATTATGATTAAGGGATTTCTCCCTAATCCCTGCAACTCTCTAAGCCGCTTCATTTCAATACCATGAACGCATTGTTAAAAACTGGATATAGACACAAGCTTATTGAATAGATCAGTTAGATTTTCACACAACCTAGTTTGAAGGATCTTCACCTCATTGTTCTTCTGAAGTTTATGAGGATAGAAGAATTTGGAAGCAATATGCTTCGTGATATTACTTTTAACATGACCCATTTGTATTTATGCCTCTGCTCTGGCACTGAGAATGTACTTGTCTCTCATTGCCGACTCAGAGGAGGCAAGGGCGAGGGCGGCGGAAAGCTGCGACGATGGAGCTCCGGCGAAGACGTGAGCACACTGCGTTCCCGGGCCTGAAGAACTCGTTTTTGTCAGCGTGAAGTGACAGAGGCGATGAACACGGGCGAAATGGGGCGGTGACGAGTCCACCATTTGGCACCACGAAATCCGGGGGGAGGGATTCTGAGGCGGTGGAGTATGGGGTGGTGGTAGGGGTGCTGGGGGTGGGGAGCATGAAGGTGTGATTTCTGGTGTTGGGGGGCAAGGAGCCTGGGTAGACCAAGGCGAGGTATGGACGTTTGAGAACCCACTAGAGGCGAGGGTGGGAAAGTGGCACTGTAGGGAAAGGTTGGAACTGGTGGATGGATTATCAGGGTCAAAGAGGGAGCACAGGCCTTGAGGCCATAGGCTTGTAGAGCATGCCGCGACGATGGTGAAGCAAGAGGAGATGGCGAGGTTGGTGTAGGTGGCGGCGGCGGAGGAATCGGGGGATTTTTTTTAAATAATATCATTTTAATAAAAAAAATGGCCTCTTGTTGCCATTTCACATGGCGACAGGCCTGTCGTCATTTGAAATGGTAACAGGAGGGCTGTCGCCATTCCAATAGTGATGAAACAATATTTTTGCTCTTTGAATCAAATGTCAACAGGAGCCTATCGCCAATTCAAACGGCGACAGGAGCACATTTCAAAATTAAATTTTATTTGTAATATTGGTAATGTCTTTTAGTGTCCGCGCAACCGACATTGTTTGAAAAAAAATAGGAAATATGAATTATAAATCATCCCAGTGTGCGACGACGGATTTGTTAACTTAATGAAACGAGATAGGAGCTTGTTTTGCTTGTTCCAGCATAAGACCTGCGATAGGCTGAGACTTGTACGGTTGTACCATCCTTTCCAATAACTTATGTATCATGCAGTGCTTGTGACATTAAAACAGTGCGTGCAAGCTTTGTATCTCTTGCTGGCCCCTGGCGCCTGCAGTGGTAAACTGATGGACGAATTGTCTGTGGGCACCCAGTTGGAGCTTTTCTCCTCCTTATTTGAGCAAATGCATGTCTTGAGTGTGTCTCTGTTTTGCGTGCAACTGATTGAAACTAGGGGGCAATGCAATGTGAAGTTGTGTTCTCATGGTTTTGGGTATGCATCCTCAACGCCCTTTTGGAGAGATGATTCTACTGCCAATGAGACAATATGGCCACAGTGACATATGGAAGGCAGAGAGTGATGTATATGGATTGCACTGCTTACGCTCTACGCTTTTAAATTCTGTAAAAAGTTTTTGCGTACAGGTTGTGCCCGTCCTGTAAGAGCATGTACAACGCATCGCCCCAGCTCAACCGGCTGCCCCACAGGTCGAGGTAGGCTCGGACGCCATGGTGTATGTGAGAGAGTGCTTGCATTGTCTGGGCTGTTAGATAATCACAAGGTGAATTGATACAATTAATAGAGCGACAATAGATGGAGGAACAATATAGAGGAACCTCTTTATTTATTGATCAATATTTCTGTGTACATGGAGGTCTTATTTATAGACTAAAATCCACTAAAGGTAGTTTTGGTATTATATCTATCAACACCTAACCTAGGGTTTCTCAATACTCTTCCTGCATCATGCACATGCCTCATTAAAAAATCCTTCAAAAAATCCAGTGGGAAAAAAGGGATTAGAGAAAAGAGTACATTACATCCGCAAGTTGTATTGCATTGTTGCCTCGTTAAAAACCTTTATGTGAGAAATCTTCGAAAAAAAGTCGCTAAGGGAAAATGAGTGAAACCTTCTGGGTTAATATTCAGGATTAACATAAAACTTTAGGATCTTAAGTGGATTATGATTCAAGAATCCCCCCTGATCTCTGCAACTCTCCAAGTCGCTTCATTTTAATACCATGAACGCAACGTTGAAAACTGGATATAGGCAGTGACTTAATGAATAGATTAGACAGATTTTCACACAACCTAGTTTGCAGAATCTTCACCTCATCGTTCTTCTGGAGTTTGAGGATAGAAGAATTTGGAAGCAATATGCTTCGTGATATTACTTTTAACATGATCCATTTGTATTTGTGCAACACAAGCAATATTATCTCCATAGATAATTGCGGGGGTATTAACGGTATTCATGCTACAATACTCCTAGATGTGGTTAATCACACATCTAAACCAAACACATTCAAGTGAGGCTTCAAATAATGTTATAATATTTGAGTGGTTGGTAGAAGTAGCTACACAGGTCTGTTTTAGATGATCGCTAAGAGATGACTGCACCACCACAAAATAATATAAATCCATTATGGGATTTTGCACTATAGAGATTTGACAGATAGTCAGCATATCTTTAGGAGTTAGCAATGATCATCAGGATCTATGTGTGATCTTCATGATCTTTGCATTGTCGACCGACTGGATCTAAATTGTTAAATGGTAAAACCTTAAAGGTGATTTTAAACAGTAATCGTCGTATCAGCACCTTCTAGTCTTGACTAATATTTTTAAAATCTCAAGTATGATGATTAGTGTTTAGCATATGCCCCCCCGAGGACAACTTCTGTTGAAGTCTTGTTGCTCTAATGCCTTTCATACATTTTTTCAGAAATGAATATAGACAAGTATGTTGTGATTAAATCAACTAGATTACCACAATGCAGAGTCTTATATACAAATATCCTATTACCCATCTGAAAATTTTAGGATAAATACTGTTCGGGAGTAACATGTTTAACTTATCAAATACCACCATTTAATTGTGCAACACAAGTATATTATTCTTGCAGAGGATATGAGGTAATATTAGTTACAAAGTCGTATGTCTTTCGGATACGATTTATCAAAACCTTTTAGGGTCTTAATATTTTGTAACTATATCTAGGTGGTTAGAGTAACAACCAATAGTCTGTTCTGCATAACTATAAGGTATGGTTGTGCCACTCTAGAGTAAAATATAACCAGTCTTAGGTTTAGCGTTTAGGGGATTAATTACCAATATCACCAATGTATGTCATACGTTCATGGCACTAGAGGAAATCACCATTCCACTAACTTCTGGTGGACGATGCACTTTATAAGTGTTTGTGTGGCGCATTTATGGTCTTTAGGTTTCTCATTACATTCTTTCGGGTATTGCTGGGTCCATTTATAGTCTTTAGGTTTCTCATTACATTCTTTTGGGTATTGCTAGGTCCTTGTCCACTTCTAGAGATCATATGATCATTGATGTGATTAAGAGATCGACTGGTAAGATAATTTTCCATCAGGGGGGTGCTCTCTCTTCCGGGATATGCTTTTACTACAAGTAAGAGGCTGTTGGGTATGCGTTTTATATATATTGTATTTTTTGTTTCCTTTCTTACAAATCACAACCCTCATTGGCTGCGACCAACACCTTATTTTCAGCCACAAACATGGCATTGAATTCAAATATCAATAAAAATATCCATCCCAACTTTTCCATCAAACCCTACTAGTGAAATCCATACTGATGTCATATGATTTCCACTCGGGAACCTTCAGAGATTGAAGTAACCCTACTGGTCATTGGTGTTCCGCTTTGACATACGTCACACATGGTAACATGTGCGACGATGTCTCACTTCATATCAGGCCAGAAGAATCGCTCCTGGAGGTCCTAATACATCTTTGTACTCACGAGATGAATGCAGAGTGGTGAATCATGAGATTCTCTGAGGATTAGCTCCTTGATATTGTGATTATCCGGGACATATAGCTGATGTCTGCGCATAACCATTCCACTCATATTTTCGGTGAATTCTAATTTTTCGCCGTCCTGCAAATCGCGCTTGATCTTGGCGATTGCTTGATCTTTGAGTTGAGCGGCCTTGACATGAGATTTGAGGGTAGGTTGCAGCACTAGGATAATGACATAACCCTCCTCAACCACTTCTAAGTTGAGCTTTTAGAACTCCTCATGCAACGTCGATTGATTTGCTTCAATCGACACACTTATGCAATGGAGCTTTCAGCTGAGAGCATCGGCTACAATGTTGGCTTTACCGGGATGGTAATGGAAGCCAAGATCATAGTCCTTGATCAACCTGAGCCACATTCTTTGCCTCAAGTTCAGATCTGGCTACGTGAATAAATACTTTAGACTCTTGTGATCGGTGTAAATTTTGCACCAATTGCCGATGAGGTAATATCTCCAGATCTTGAGGGCATGAATCATGGCAGCTAATTCCATGTCATGAGTCAGATAATTAGTTTCATGGGGCCACAATTGACGCGAAGCATAGGCTACCACTTTGCCTTTTTGCATCAGCACACAACCGAGGCCGTGACGGGATGCATCGCAATACACAACAAAACTTTTGTGTATGCCAAGCAGAGTAAGCATAGGGGCTGATGTGAGCCTCTTCTTCAGTTCTTAAAATCTTTCATCACAAGCCGCTGACCATTCATACTTCTTTTCTTTTTTAAGAAGTTGCATCATCGGTCTTGTGATATTGGAGAAGTTCTCGATGAACAGGCGATAATATCCGGCTAGACCGAGAAAACTCTGGACTTTGGGAACGGTGCGGGGCTGTTCCCAAGCTAACACATCACGTACTTTGCTCGGATCCATGGTCACACCTCCTTCAGAAAGAACATGGCCTAGGAAGCCGACTTCTTTTAGCCAAAATTCACAGTTGATGTTCGCGCAGCTTGTCGAGCACAATACACAAGTGTTGCTCATGTTCCTCTGTACTCTTGGAATAGATAAGAATGTCATCGATGAAGACCGCCACGAACTGATCCAAATGCTCCGTAAAAATCTTATTCATAAGATTCATAAAGCTTGCAGGAGCATTGGTGAGCCCAAACGACATTACAATGTACTCGTACAAGTCGTAACGTGTGGTGAATGCAAACTTCGGAATGTCCTCCGGCTTGATCTTGAGCTAGAAATAACCGAGTCTCAGATCAATCTTGGAGAAGACACATGCAACATTAATCTGGTCAAACAAGTCATCAATCCTCGGAGAGGATATTTATTCTTAATAGTGAATTCATTTAAAGAACAGTAGTCGACGCACATCCTCATATTGCCATCTTTCTTCTTCATGAACAGCACATGGCTTCCCCATGGTGATGAGCTAGAATGGATGAATCCTTTGTCCAATTGCTCTTTGAGTTGTTTCTTGAATTTAACCAACTCATCAGAGACCATTCGATAGTGTCGGTTAGATATAGGTGCTGTCCCAGGTAACAAATCGATGACAAACTCTATGTCACAGTCCGGCGGCATCTCCGACAATTCATCCGGAAACACATCAGGATATTCACATACCACAGGCACTTGACTAAGCTCTAGAACTGAGATGGAGTTGAGCATGTGCTGCTGCTCCGGAAACACATATGTGGAGGAGAAAACGACCCGTTCTAAGCCAGAGTTGACGAGAGAAACAGCCGATTTGCGCAATCGATAAACCAAACAGCGTCCCTGTGTGACGGTCCTGAACACAACAAGAGTCAGACTCAAGAACAACACGATAGTCGTGATTAGTGATCTGATCGATTGCCATAAGCTGTATAGTAATCTTGGGAACATGAGAGACTATATGAACATGAAAGGAAGAAGTAGAAAGAGTGCCTCACCTGCAACAGGAAGAGAGGTCAGTGGAAGGAAGAGTTGTGAGACTCCCAGAAGTGAGGTTAGTAGAATCTGGTGTCATGTGAAAAGAAGCACCAGAGTCCAAGATCCATGGAGACAAGATAACTGAAGAGAGAGGTGACAGAGGCGAGGAAGACTACTCAGAAGTAAGTGCCAGATGAGTAGACCCCGAGTAGTCTGAGGACGAGCCGACAATGAGACGCTGGAGTAGGGAGAGGAACTGCTACGTGGCGTCACCGAAGGAGCTCTGCGACCCTAGTCCCTCCTTTTGTAGCAGTCCTGGTACCTGTATCCGTCACGATGGCAGTAAGTGCAGCGGAGATCAGCAATAGAGGCAACAACAACTGGTGTCATGAGAGCTGAAGGGACCATGGTCGGTGCTGAAGGAACAGGCGCTGAAGCAGTCAAGATAACCTGCATATGAGCCACGCCACGAAGACGAGTCTCCTCAGCAAGAACACACGTGAGGGCCTCCTCCAAGGTTGAGCGCGGGTGGCGAATCAAGAGCTAAGCACACACAGTCTTGAACTCAATTCATTGACGCGTCAAGAAGTCATAGAAACGGTGAGTCTCCTTAGGGGCGCGGAGCCACACACAGCAGGGACAGGTCCGGCAGACATCGAACCCCAGAGAGCTGCCGAAGGGAGTGCGCCTAGTGCACGACGGAGAGGTGCGTAGCATCACTCGTCGACTGGTAGTGAGCTCGAAGGCGGTCCCACTTCAGTTGAGTTGTCGGCAGCCCCATCACATCTATAACTACTAAAATTATAATTAATTATGGTTTAGATTAAGAGTGAATTATGTATATGTGATATTCTGAACTCAGTTTTGAGCCAGAACGTTGCAACGAATCCTCCGTAGCCAGAGGACATCTTTTTGCGTTGGTGCTCCCACTCTGTCACGTACGTGCCAATCCATGAGTCCACTACACTACACTACTGCGACATCGATCGGTAACCAGCTACGCGGTGGTTCCGGCGAAGAAAGCGAGGGCGCCGACGAGCGGCGCGTTGACGTAGGTGGCGGGCTCGGACCGGGCGTAGTTGCCGCCGAGGACGTTGGGTTGGGCGCCGCCGTGTGGACAAAAAATATGTTGTTCAAATCACTCACTGCAAGCCTAAAAATGCATGCTTTCGACTCGCTCATGGAACTTGTTGCAGACTGCATCACTGCAATGCTGTGTTTGTGCATTACTTGCCTGCCTCTTGGCCAGTGCGATGAGCTCGGCGGGAGAGACGTCCTTGGAGACGGACGCGCCGCTCCACCGGAGGTACTTGGCGTAGGCCAGCAGCAGGAACGTTGCCGTCGTCACGTACTGCGTGTTGCTCTCGCCCAACTTGTAGATGAGCCCCCCTGTTTCGTCAGTTTAAGCAATGCAGTTCTTGGATTAGTACAAAGTCGTCATAGAGAAATGTAAAGACAGATTAATCAGCTAATGATACTCCCAATATTAGTTGTCGGAGTGAGCCTTGTTCAGCTGCAGCCCCTGCAGCCTGCTTCTCAAGAACCCCTGCAAGTCTGCAACGCACGCACGAGACCAAGCAACAGTACATATCAGTCTCGATCTATGATACCCAATATTTTATGATACCCAATATTGGGTCCAACAGCCGTTCCCGTATGTGATACGGCGATACGCCTTGTCACTGATAAGGGGATTTCGCGTGCCATTCGGCAAATATTGTTTCAGATTTCAGAACGCACCTTGGAGAGCAGGACCTTGGTGCCGACCCTCTTGTCGTCCCAGCTGAGGGAGTCGTCGTCCTCGCCGGCGCCCAGCTGCGTGCCGTTCGCCTGCACGTACGACATGAACGACACGTTGTTCGACACCCGGTGCAGCCACGACACTGCGGCGCCCCGTGTCATTAACCAGGAGGTAATCACACTTAAGCATACGGATTACTATTCGTTTGCCCAGTAGAACACTGCTCCAACGAATAATAAGTTATTACCAGAGTTACGCAGCAGAACAATAAGATAGAAACTATTCCTTTATTACAACAGTAGCCACAAAAGACTAAGGTTCTAAATACACTTATTTATTTATACAAAAGAGGGGATAACACATTCCCCTGAGTCTGCCAGCTAAGTCCTTCCAGTGAACTACTCGTCCCACGAGTCAAAAGAGGTGTCCACCTCACGCTGCCCATCGAGATCTGCGCCCTCATCACCGGTAGTCTTCTCGATACCTGCAAAACCCTTATCCCACTCGGGATAACTCCCGGTAGAACTAGGGTCTAAGCAAGGGAAGAGATAGCAAGAGTGAGTACTATAGTGTACTCAGCAAGCATAAATAGCTAAAAATGCATTTGATGACTCTAAATTTCGTCCTTAGCAAAGTTCCTACCTCTTCTCTTATTCAGAAAATAGCTTTCAAAACTTATATTGTTGTTTTAATTATAAAGAGACTACTTGATCACTCGGAGAGAAGAAAGACCCCCAGTGGTTCCCGTAGACTCCAATCCAGGAGACTGGCATGAATTCATGATTTGATATAGCACTGCGCAGGCTTGTACCACTTTACCCATAGCTACTCCGAACTCTCTTTGACTAGGTCCATCGCATTTCCTTTGATGCAATTTCGAGTTCAGAATACAGAACGTTTTCCGGTTACGTGACCAAGTCTCCACCCATTACTTTTCGTCGGTGCTGATTTAATCACGTTGCTGACCTCGTCATACACCGAGTTCTAGTAATGTTGGTTGGGACGCTACCCAACACTCCACCACACATTCCTATAACGCCCGGATCCCCTACTTCCGGACTAGTTACCGGTTCTGGGTTCTTCCCTAACTCAACCCATGCAATATGATTTGCCCGTTGTGGAGAACATAATCACGTAAAAGGTAACCTTTCTGCCCGCCGAAACGGGAAAAATGGTTGGCACTGAATTTACGGCCTCTGACCGAGTAAGAGTTTTGTTGGTCCTTATATTATAACCACTAGTAAAAAGGGACCCACCTCTTACCTCAACATCATCGTCATCGTCGTATTTCCCCACCCGGGTCCCCTTTTACCAACCTATTAGCTTTCATATCTTTCTTTCTCATTTCTTAATTCTGTTCATCTCTTTTATCTTTCTTATATTTTCATTTTCATCTCATTTATTCAAATTGATTTTTGAAAAATAGTTTTGATGCAATACATATAAGATAGAACAATATACGGTTTACATTTAATATAGCTATGTTAATGAACAAGGGAGTAGCTTGCCTTCAAACGAGTAGAAAAGATCACTGCCGATAAAATCCGATTCAACTACTGCCGCCTGCGTGGGCTTGTCTGTTGCAAATATGCGACGAAATAGATAATAAATATTTAAGTAAATACTTAGTGACATTTTGGTGCTACTAGATGTATATTAGTTAGACGATTCTTTTCATTAGTGGATTTTTGTGTTAATAAACCCTTTTCGGCTATCGCCATGTTAACACTCCCCGCTACTGTCGTTCCGGCATAACGGCTCTAGGGTTAGGACTAAAAAATACACACGATCTAAAGAACGACGAGAAAAGCTACACATGATCGAATATTAGCAACTCTAACAAATTTTATGCGCATTCAAACATCTATTTGATTTTATTTAGTGCGGAAGTAAAAACTTCAACTTTCAAACTAGGCACAAGTTTAATTATCTTAATTATTCTAATCTAACTAAACGATTGCTAAGATGACAAATTAATGGTTTAACACAAGTATGTTCAGAAGTTAACAATTTAAATCCTAATTTTCTAACCTAACTTACCTTTAGCTCACCTAAACCCTAACCTTCTAATCTTCACTAACAGGCCACCACACCCCCTTTTCTAACCCCATTCGGCCGACACCCCTGTGGTCACCAACTTCATCTCCCCCAACTCCCTTTTTTACTCCCCTTCCTCCTCCCTCATCTATTAAAGCCGCCGCCGCCCCCCACTGGCGCCGCCTCCCTAGAGCTTCCCCCACGACACTCCTCTCTAGCGCCTCCTCTCTCCCCGGCTCCACCGTCGCCTCCTCTCTCGGCCTCCACCCGGCCCGCCGCCTCTGCATTGCTTCGCCCCCTGCTCGGGCTAGCTCACTTGGCGCCCGCCGAGGACCTCCTCCCCTCTAGTCCGGCCACCGCGTCGCCGCCCAGAAGGCCTCCTCCTCGTCTTCGTCCGGCGCGGCTCGGGCAGGCCACGGCGCTCATGCGCCTCCACGCCGCCACTCGGCCCTGGGCCCGCTGCGGTCTCCTCCCCCTTCTGCCTTGGCTCGACTCGGCACGACGGCTTGGCCTCCGGCCGCCGTCGGCCGTCGGCTTGCCGACTCTAGTCCCGATGGCTACCTCACCTTAATCCCCCTCTACTGATGGTCCAAAAGTTACTTGATTTGGTTGGTTTAATCATTTTGCTTGTTGGTGCTTGATTGATGCATACACAGGTGATGGTTGGTTTCTACATGATGCAAATGGGTGGTGATTTTGGGGTGGTTTGGCCGACACTCACTGAGGTATAACCTCGCTCTGCTCTCTGATCCTTTACCCCTCCCTTGCTCTGAGATGGAATGAATATACTGAGGGTGGATGTGGGTGATTACCTTAATGTCTGATGATTTGATTGAATGCTATTGATGAGTAGAACAAGCAGAGGTTGGTGGGTTACCTCTGCTTTGGGATTTGGGATGGGAAGAAGGTTGTAGTGCCGGCTTGCTGGTGCTCCTTGCTTCCCTTCCCTTTGCTCCAATGGTTGAGGTGGTGGCTGTGGGTGAGGCTCCTCCTGGTTGTTCCCCTCCTCTTGAGGCCAAGGTGATGAGAATGTGGATGGGTTGAGCTGTGGGTGGTCTTATCCTGACTTGGGTTTGATCTCATCCTCATTGTGGTAATTTCAAATTTACTGCCTTCCTATTCCTATTTACCATAGCCTTGTTTACCTCAATCCTATTGCTTCCTATTCTTGGCTGCTCTCTATGGTGATGCATAAGGGCTAAATAATGATGCTGTGGGCAATGTGGCTACCACTGTGGGTTTTTCGGTTGATCGGCATTATAATGTGGGTGTTGGATTCGGTGGCCCAATGATGTTTTGAACAGAGGGCGAGAATGAATGGGAATACATTGTTGGGTTTTAATGTGGTTGAGGCAAATGAAATAAGGTGGGTGTTGGCTCTCACGACGCCGAATGATGAAACTCTCCGAAGTAATGGTTGCCTACTAGCTTAGGTTGGTTGTGGATATCTTGGTTACCACAGGTGCCGACTAACTTTGGTTGGTCAGGTCATCTTGGCGATCGAGGGACCTGCTAACCTAGGTTAGTATGGAATACTTACTGAACTTCGGGTATACTGACGGCAATCCATCTCCTCTACCCTAGCTAGCACTACTGCTTTCGGTTTTACTAACAACTCCTTGAGCTTTTGGTTGAAAGACAGGAAAAGCTAAGGGTGGTTGGATGAGATGGCAAGGAAGCTTCGACAAATTGAATACAAGCACTTTCAGCTGTAAATTACTTAATTCTTGTAATTAATGTTTGTAAAAGAGTTGTAATATTAATTCTGAATTAAGCATTGGATTGTAATATTGTTAATTCGATTTTGTAATTGGACTGTTGTAAAACTGTGATGAAATGAACTGATGTTTGCAAAATTCTCAAGTTCATTGAGTTAATTACATAATTAAATGATTACTGAGATTATGCTTGAAATTAATTTCATAAAATTTTTACTTATGTTAATTACATGATTACTGTTGATAAGCTTGGTTTAATTATGCGGGTTCTCACAGACACGCCCCCAAAGAAGCTCGTCCTGCATTTGTATTGGCATGATGAACAATGTCTATCTGAAATTATGAATGAACAGAGCAGAGTTTGCCGGTGACTCACGTGGTAGCCGGAGTAGGAGCGAGAGAAGGGCACCTGAGCAAATGAAGCGAGTCATTTGTCTGACCGTGATGCCTTATGTTTCTGTGCAACAGATCATAATCAAAAGGTACCAAGTTATTATAGTGATTCACCTTCTTTGTCCTTTTTCGCTTCTCTACGCGCCTTCGACGTTGTAACACTGTTTGGCAACATTTTTTTTTATTTAGAATTACAAAAAATAATACTATTTTATATTTTTTTGTAAAAATAATCATGTATCGCTCCACGGTTGGACGACATGGGTCAGTCGCCCAACGGGTAGCGACACATGTCCAAGTCGCTTAACCGTGGGGCGACTGGACCTTTCCCCTCCTAGTCGCCACACGATGGAGCGACTGGATCCTAGTCACCGAACGGTGGAGCGACTAGGACACCTGTCGCTCAACATTGGGCCCTAGTCATCCAACCGTTGGGCGACTAGGGGCGCTTATATATCCGCGCGTGTGGATCGTGAGCGTCGCCATTTTTGGAACCGATTTTTGGAACCAGAGAGAGAGAGAGAGAGAGAGAGAGAGAGAGAGGAGAAAGTGTCTTCAGATTTATTTATTTATTTACGGTGAGTCTCTAGCATTATTTTGTATACGTGTATTTTTGAAACCATGGTAGGTTAGCAAGCAATATCATGTGTATTGACATATTGTTAGTAAATAAAATAATGGTAGGTTAATTAGAAAAATCTTTAGATGCGTACTGTGTAGTGTCATATTATTAGTGGAGAAGCTAGAAAATTTGTGTGTGTGGGGTGGGGGGTGTAGTAGTGATTGTAAAAATTAGGCTATTAAGCAATTATCGATTGAACGAATGTTAGGGTTGGGTAAACGAGGCATTGTAAATATTATATTCAGATGATACTTAATGTTTATATATAATTAGTCGCGCTTTTTTTTCCAATCGAGCGACTGCTTCACACATTTAGTTGGAAAAACACCTTAATTTTATAGAGTGTTGATGACAACAATTGCTAACATCGGTTAATAAGTTTTAATTATTTGTGAACATATTATTAAAAACTTTGTAGTCATTACATAATATTTTGTTAGAAAATAGTGGTGCCCGTGCATACTGGGCAACCCACCTGGATAGGGTCCATGCATATTATTAATAGTTGTATATAGCGTAGTCGTAGGTTTGCATATAAAATCATGGTAGGTTACTTTCGAAAGCATGGTAGGTTATGAACAAAAAAATCACTAGACTTATGCAAGAATGCAACTTAATTTTCAGAATTTTCGGAGCTACGCTATAAGTAATTGAACCCACTAAATTTGTCGTAATTGCTAACTAAAAATTGATTTGCGGGTATGGCTCACGACCCTGGTGGTTTGGACTGGCTTTCGGCCAGTTGGACCGGCTGGTCGATGCGTCGCACCACGCGAGTCATCGTGTCCTGCATCCGGTTCGCGGGGACGACGTGACAAATTTGGGGGTGGTTCATACGTGGACACCCCCGACAGGCTTGGAAACTGGACCTACGCTGGGTACACAAGTTTGTCCGCAAACGGTGCCACTTCTTTGTGTCATATGTCCGCTATGTAGTTACTTCTTCGTGCTTTGCAGGCTGAGCTATGCCGGTCTTCCAGCTGTCGTGCGGATGGTGGAGGCCACCAAAGAGGACGGCGCTTCGGTCGAGGACGATGGGAGGTCTAGGCCGGTCCGGAGTGGTCATGACTGTTCCCGTTCGACCGGTCGCTTCTGACCGCCCTGGTGGACCAGTGGCGGCGCGAGATGCACACCTTCCACCTCCCATTCAGGGAGATGGCCCCCACTCTACAGGATGTAACGCTGCTACTCGGTCTGCCTATCGTGGGAGCCCCTGCCTTCTCGCCGGACGTGTCTGTCGACTGGCGCGATGCCCTGCTGGGCAGGTTTCAGGGATTCTTATGGCGGAGGCCGCACCACCGTATTGCGACTTCCAGGAGCGACAACGGCATGGCCCGCCCCTGCGGTGGCTTTCGCAGTTCCGGGTACGTATGCTACCTATTTTTCATGTTTAGCGATGCACTATCCTAGCCATATGACCAACTTACTAATTATTCGTTTGTGCGTAGGTCGAGCGGATGGTCCCGGAGCCCACCGACAACCAGGTGTTGCGGCACCTCGAGGCGTACCTGCTGTGGCACTTTGGCTGGGTATTGTTTACCAGCAACCACGGTGACTCCGTCGACGCTCGCCTCGTGGGGTACGCAAGGGCTATCACCGACGGCGAGGAGCTGCAGATCAGCTGGGAATTAGCCGTACTTGCCGCGACGTACCACGGCATGTGCGATGTGTGCTATAAAACGAAACCAACATCTATCCTCATAGGTTGCCCCCTCCTGCTACAGTTGTGGTCGTTCGAGCGCTTCTCCCTCGGATGGCCCATGCTAGTAGACTCTAGTCCGTACGGCGCGGATATGTACCATGAGGACACGGTGGACCAGCCGACCATAGGGTCCATTTGGTGCCGTAGACAGGTATGTACTTCCCTCCATCTTTACTTCAGTCGTATTACGGGTCATCCTTTATAACCACCATTCTAGCTCACATGCACAATATGCACATGTGCAGGTCACACGTGTGTACGAGCACTTCGTGGAGCAGCTGGATCGCCTCACCGCTGATGACATGCGCTGGGAGCCGTACTCTGATCAGGAGACGGAGGACCGTGCTCCCAGGAAGCTGTCCTCACAATGCTGGTGTGACCAGGTGTACTGGCGGAAGTAGAAGAAGCTCGTCTTCGACATGTTCGTCGAGGAATACGCGGCGCACAGCGTGATGTGCCAGTTCGGCCTTCGCCAGGTTGTTTTAGTTCTCATTGGGACGAGGGTGCCTGACTTGACCCACACGTGAGTTACACACATACAACACATGTTCGTATATTTTTTTGCCAGTTCTATCACGACGGCTTCTAAATGCAGTGGTACGTTTCACAGGCATAGTAGGAGGGGTGGCACCAGGATGCAGTGGCCGACTAAGATGGAGCCGTGGGTGGCGTAGTGGGCGAACGCTCTCAAGGACTGTGTGCAGGAGGACGCCCCGTACGACCCCAGCGCGTACGATGAGTACCTACGTTGGTACGCCCCGCAGACACGCACCAGGCTGGTGCATGTCGTCGACCCTCCCCCGCCCGCGTACCAGCATCGACCGACGCATACCCTGTACACTTCGCGTGGAACGTGCACCTCGTGGTACGTACTCTTGTAGTTCAACATGTTTGAGTAAGGTTACGCCAATTAAACGTTTGACGTTTTTGTGTACTCCTTGCAGACAGACATCATCGTAGTGATGGCGAGGGAGTCCACGTCGATCCTGTATAGGCTCGCCCACGGTGCGGAGGTGACGCGGGACAAGATAGTGCAGTTTGCATGTCGGGTCTATAGTGGGGCGAGGCGTGCAGTGACCCTAACGTCGTGCAGGACGGTCCAAGAGGTGGCCACATCGGCGCATACGCCGAGGCTAGCACGTCCTACAGCCCAGCTAGGATGTTTAGGAGGGGCACGTGCACGCGTGCTGCCTGCGCCTACGCCTTGGCAAGCTGGAGGGTCCGGGTGGGAACGTGGTTACGCACCGCCACCGCCACCGTCGTCGTTCCTAGACACCTACCCGAGAGCGCCAGGTCAGTATCCTTTCTTCCTTGACCCGTATGGACCGTACGGCGGGTATATGGTCCACGACGAAGGTACGTTTCCTCTCTTCATGTTTGTGATCATCGAGATATTGTAGGGATTAACATTATTTGTCTTGCAGGTTACCGGCTCCAGCCGGGAGTTGAGCTCTCCCCGCACGACGACGTCCACAAGGCCGTGGACGCCTTCTTCGTGGATTACCCTAGGGAGATCAGGGGAGCAGCTGAGCCCGCACCCATCGAGATTCTTTTCAGGTCGTAGCTTAGCAGGCCCCCAGCGGGCACGCAAGCATAGGTGGAGTTGCCATCGAGGCCTTGGAAGCACGGGTCAGCAGGGCTCGGGCGTCTTTCCCTATCTGGGCCCCGGCCCCGACACCCCACGCTTCAGAAGCCCAAGCGAGGGCGTATTGGTGGGTGTGGACCGGGTGTGGGACATGGTGACGACAGAGGAGGTGCTGCGGGTGGCGTAGCGGGTGGCCAATAGGGGGTCTTCGTTGTGCTCTGTGTAATTGTATTATGTGTTTACGTATTCTACTTCGTAGTTACTATGACATGATTGTCTATGCATTCCCTCTTGCATTGTACTATAAGTTATTCATAGATTTCTTACCAATCATTCGTGCCATAGTTGTTGAACCGTTAGACGACTTGGCAGCAAAAAGTGGCCCACTACTAGCTGCCAAGTCGTCCAACGGTTTAGCGACTAGTTGACGTGTCGCTAAACCGTTGGGCCAGTACTTGCTGCCAAGTCGTCCAACGGTTGAGCGACTAGTCTGCCAAGTCGTCCAACGATGAGCGACTAGTTGACGTATCGCTCAACCGTTTGCCCACTACTTGCTGCTAAGTCGTCCAACGGTTGAGCGACTAGACGGTTGTATAGAAAGCTAGACCCGGTCCCGTCATGGTTTCTTTCGCCATTTCTCTCGGCAGACAACAAGAGCAGATCGGGAGAGGAGAAAAGGGGAGGGATAGAAGGATAGGGGGAGTGAAGAGGGGAAGAAGGTAGGGAGAGGGAGAAGCAGAGGAGATCGAGAGAGGGAGAGAGGGAGAGAAGGGGAGGAGAGGAGCTTGAGAGAGGTACAGAAGGGGAGGAGAGGAGCTTGGGAGAGGGGAATAAGGGAGGAGAGGAGCTCGGGACGTGAAAGAGAAAGACGAAGAGAGCTCATTGATAACAAGAGAAGGTCTCCGTGTGAAGGTAATAGTCTTGTTTGTTCTTGTTCTCGGCCGAATGTAGGCGACATGTAGCTACTTGTTGGTTTAGCACGTATTTGGGGAATGTATGTTGAAAAATTGCTGGTTGCAATGTTTGAAATATTTGTAGTGATAAATCAGTCATGTAGGAACCCACAAGATTGAAAGTGCATTACCGTGTTGGTATGGTTCATGAAGGTCCATACGGTGTTGACCTAAGTGGTTTCTAGCAAGTCAGTATGGTACACCCAGACATGGAGAATGCCTAAATCAGAGATGTGCTACGCTGGCTCACCGGAAGCTTCTCCTTGGATCCTGAGGTGTGCAGTGTTGTCGTACATGGCCTTTGGAGTCGGTCTACCATTCACATTTCATGGAAGGGATTTCTGGAAGGCTAAAGGCGCCGTGGCTACGAGTGCGTGCTACTCGTGCAAGCATGTCCGAAGGGAGTCATCGGAGGCCCTGCTGACGGCTATCATCGGGTTGGTAGGAGCAGCTCGGGCGCGCAGCGCATGGTTCAAGAAGAAGATGCGGTGGCCGATGTTGCGGAGGCAGAAGAGGAGGAGGTGACCGATGCTGTGCAGGCAGAGGAGGAGGCGGTGACCCATGTTGCTGAGGCAGAAGAGGAATATCATCACCGCAGTCGGCCACCCAAAGGTGCGTGCGGATGCGAGGGAGCATGTCGACAACATAGTGCATCAAATGGAGATCGATGACTTGACAGCTCGGGCGGAGGAGGAAACTTTAGAAGAGGATGGTGATGACTATTCTGAGGAGGACGAAGGTCCCATCCCGTAGGAATGGAATAGTGTGGACGTTGAGGGTCTTGCTGTGCACGACGAGCACAAATCACTGTGGGAGTACCATGGGACCGAGGTTCGGCTTCGTGCAATGTTTGCTGACAAGAGATCACTATAGGATGCCATTAAGCTATGGGCTTTGTCCATACAGTGGATGTTTCATGTCTTCAAATCCAGCTAGGAGCAGTACACCATGGTTTGCGAGCAGGCTGGGTGTCCTTGGCGAGTGCACGCACGGAGACCCAAGTACGAGACTCACTAGATTGTCTCCAAGGTAGAGGCGCACTCCTACTTGCTCAGTAGTGTTTTGCCGAGGCATCACAACCTAATGTCCACCTTCATAGCCAATGTGATGTACGAAGAGATAGTGAAGAAGACGGACCTAGAGGCCAAGCACATCATGGTGGCTATCGAGCAAAAATTCAAGTACAAGATTAGCTATGCGAAGGCATAGCGTGCTAAGAAGAAGGCTTTGGAAAGGTGGTTCGGTTCTTTCAAAGCGTCTTACAACAACCTTCCTCGTATGCTCCAGGTGCTGCAGGACAGGAACCCAAACACATACATTGCTGTGAAGGACAAGTCGTCCAAAAGATCGCCGCTAGGTTTATGGTATTGCAGAGGGCCTTCTTAGCATTCGGTCTCTGCATCGATGCATTCAGATACATGTTGCCTGTGATCTCAGTGGACAAACGTTTCTAACTGGGAAATACAAGGGCATGATCCTAACAGCAATTGGTGTTGATGGCAACAATCAAATTATGCCCTTAGCCATCGCTTTCATCGAAAGTGAGAATTTCGATAGCTAGTTGTGGTTCCTTCGACATCTGAAGGAGGGAGTAGTTGGGGCACGTCCTGATGTCTGCATAATCCATGATCGTCACCCCGGGATGATGAAGGCCATCCAAAAACTTTAGCAAGACCCCGATGAGCCATTCCCTTGGCCAAACATGAGGAATAGATGATGCATTCGCCATCTGGGGGCCAACTTCTTCAAACAGGTGTCCGCTCATTCCTGGGGCGGCACAACCCGAACGCCTCACACCACTATGGGAGCTCTACCCTCCCCATTTGGCGCGGAGGACGTTGAGGGACATCAGGTTCTTCTCCCATTGGATTGAGGCCGAGCCATTGGAGAAGTGGTCCTTGTAGCACGACACGGACGGTGCAAGGTACAGTATAATGACCACTAACCTTGCCGAGGTGTACAACTAGGTTATTAGGGACCTCCGTTCTCAGCCCCTCATTGCCATCGTGGAAGGCGTTCTGCACGGTACAATCTAATATTTCAGGGAAAGGCGTGCAAATGTGGCACTTCATGCAACCAACCCACATACACCATATTGCTCGAAGATTATAGTGTACATGCAGGCCAAGACCGAGAAAGGTCAGTCGCACACGGTCTTCGTAATGAGCAATACAAAGCATCGTTTCGACGTGGTCCTTCGAGACAGAGCCAGATTTGGGACGGCTCAATCTCTTGTTACCTACGAGGTATGCCTTGGAGACCATATAAATGAACCTAACTGCACATGCAACAAGCCAAAGATCCTTCACAAGCCATGCTCTCATCTCCTCGCCGCATGTGGGACCATCCACATGGACCCATCAAACTTCATATCGGAGTACTTCATGAAGGAGAGGGTGCAGCAGGCGTGGTGAGGCGAGCTAAGAGGCTTCAAGGTTGTGGGCAACTTCGCCATGTTGGATATTGCACGGGAGGACTTGGATTTCGGATGTTGACCTGTTGAGAGGGGGGAGGGCCATCAATAGAGTCATTGTATTAGGAATGATATGGACGAAGGGGAAGCTGGAGTAGCGAGTACTCGTTGTGGCCACTGCCGCTAGGAAGGCCACACTGCGAGAACTTGCAAGGCACATGTCGACACGTAGGAACACTAGCATGAAGTGTAGCACCGTTTCTTATTGGGTGTGTAATGGTACTAAGATTAGAACTGCTAACATGTTGTAACTTGCACTTCAGTTAGTACTTTGCTTATTGTAAGCACTGTGAAACTAATTGTATCGTAATTGCAAATTTTAATTTTATTTGAAGTGTCAATCTCTCGTCTTAATTGAAATGCACGACGTAACCTCGCTCGGCAGCGCACTACATGACCACTCTCTGCAAAGCAGGATGTGGCCACTCTCTGCAAAAGCAGGACGTGACCACTCTCTGCAAAGTAGGACGTGACCCGACGAGTCAGCTTTTCAGGACAACATGGCTCGACGAGTCAGCTTTTCGGGACGACGTGACCCAATGAGTCTACTTCCCACAAAGACGTGATGCAGCGTTGCCACATGATTCCTCCCCGGGTCTGCTTCCCTTGCCTCATTACCCAAAGAGTCGACTTTATGAGTGACGTGACTCCGACGAGTCGACTTTTGCGCAATGACGGACTCCAACGAAGTCTCCTCAGGGCCGCTACCTCGCGGGCACAAATTTCCTTCAACTAAATTTCAATTCAGTCGCGTACGCAGCGTCGACTTGGCATATAAGTACTACCCCTTTCACGCCGGGTTCTCCTGCATCCAGACTTCAACACAATCTCGCTCAGATGGACAAGCACTGGGAGGGGATCCTTGAAATGCAAATGGAGTATGCGGCCTAGGAGGAACAAAGGGAGCGTGCCAGGAGGCCACCTTCCCACCATGACGTCGCCCCCATAGCAACAACCCCTACCACAACATGCCAATCGAGCATTCACCGCAACACCCACCCGAGGGGGAGACGCTACCCATATGTTGTTGCAGGGACAAATGTAAGTTCTTCAAGTTCAAGCACCGGCTAAGACTAGGCATGCATTACTGGGGTTGCGCAAACTAGTCCTGCGACTATCCCGACCGCTGTTGGGACACGAGCCGCTATCGGTAGCCGGTAAGGACAGGTAGCAGTATGTTCCCCTACTGTAACAGCCCAATTTTCAATTTCAGAGAAAATTTAAAACTTAATTATTTTTGTGGATTTTCTGAAATTTTAAAAGCTTTTCCTTAATTATTTTAAATCTAAACAAATTTATTTGCAAAACTACTACCAAATAATAGTTGAAATTATTTTACTTAAGTCCAAAATGCCTTTGAGAATTTTTGTGAATTTGCTCATAATTTTTGGAAGTTATTTTCTATTTTCTAAAGCTATTTTGATTTATCAGGATTAAATAAATTGTTAAATCATTTAGAAATCCCTAAACAGTAATCGGGCCGAATCTAATCCGACCCGGTCCGAACCTCACGCGCACGCGGCCCACATGGCCTACTCGCCCACACGCTCTTCACATCAACCCATACCAGTCGTCAGATCTAAAATAGACGGTCCGATTTCACTGGAACCTTCGGACGGTTCGAACGTCTCACCAAGCAATGACCGTCAGATCTAAATCCAATGGCTATGAAGCACTCGGTACTTTCCTATTGTCGTCGTCGCCAACATGTGGGACCGCTTGCTACAGGGTTGTCTACCACCTCTTTCCTTCTTCCTCGCTGCCTTCCTAACTCGCGCACGCGTCCGCCATTGCCAGATTTCAAACTCCTTCCATACACGGCGAAATCCTGATCTAATCCCCGAATCAATGCGCGCATTAAAACCGCCGCATCAAATCGCACCCGAGCCGGCCATTTCCTTCCATCTTCGTCCCCAACATCGTTGAATCCGCCATGGACCCGGCGGAGACCTTCTTGCGATGCACACCGCCTTGGCCACGCATGTGCCCTATATAAAGGAGCCTCGGGTGCACCTTGGTCACCGCAACACAGCGCCACCACCCATTGCTCTCCTCCTTTCCCCTAGCACCCTAATTTTGAGTTCCTTCGTCGACGACCGAGGAAGCTTCGACCTTCAATTGCGCCGCCACTGGAGCCGCTCTGCCCCCGTCGTCTTCGCCATCAGCTTCGCGACGTCACCACGAACACGGTGCGCCCAATCACTTCGCCGAAAGACCCCGGGATCACCTTCTTCGTCGACGACCGAAGCTCGCCGCCGCTAAAGCATGCCGCCGCCGACCATTCAGCCGTGCCCGCTTGCATCTAAGGTAGTCATTAGAATCAGCACGTCACCCCCTTTCGTTTGGTACCACCCGCATGGCTCGCCCTGGCATGAAACGCTGGCGAGCCCGAGCCCTAGCACCATCCCTCGCCGGTCTGACGTGGCCCAGCCACCTCAGCGCCATGTCATCGCCACATCGGCTCCACGTGTGCATTTTCCGCTGAGTCAGCACCCACGTGGCGCTTGCGCAACTGTTTTCTGTACCGTGGGGCCCACCTGTCAGTGCACCTAGTCACCGTTGACGTCATAAACTGGATTTTCCTTTAGGAAAATAATTCGAGAAATCTATAAAAATCTGATTTAGGGTTTAATTTAGGTTTAAAACTTCCAGGAGCTCGTATTTCTTCATACGAACTCCGATTTAGGTGATTCAAATTTCTAAATTTGTATAAATTCAAGATCTAGCTAAAAAAATTATTTGATTTGGAGTTAGTTTGATTTGTCTTTTTGAATTTATTTGAATTTCAATTAAATTTGTCGTATTTTCGCGTATAGACTTCGATGACTCCGTAGAGTTTGATCCTTCAAAGGACTTGGAGTACCAAGACCTCGATCAAGGCAAGATATACCATTGATCATGTTGATCCCAGTATTTCAAATTTATTTAAAGTTAGTTTTTAAATTATTATTGCATGCTTTATTTCATACAACTATTTTAATTTCCTGTTTAAATGCTTAGATATGCCAATTCCTTTGTATAGCCAATATTGATGTTTAGATTACCATTCCCTTGTCACCTTAGTAAAATAACTAAGAGATTTATGCTTAGCAATTGCTTAGACCAAAAAGTTGATTTGGGGAATTTTTCCAAAATACAAAGTTGATTTAAAAATGAGGTTGTGGTATTGTTTTTACCATAGAATATTGGAAAATGTTTTGACAAGGAAAAATAAATAAAATTGGTTTAGACTTGGGCGAATTGGACTGTTGGTGGGTGCAAGTTTATGCACGGGCTCAAATCAGTGAATGTTTGAGGCCTAGGGATTGTTTTGGAAGTCGCCCAGTCATATAAGGACTGGTCTGCGAGCTGCGGATTGTTAAGCCAAACTCGTATCACCACAAGTCTGGAGTGGGGCAGACTTGGCTAAATAAACTGCATTATTTCACCATGATTATGTCATAGAAAGATGTGGGCGTCGTGAAGACTTATTGTTAATACCCACATGGCGCAAGAGGGGGTCATCGTTTGGTGTGAAGCCTACGATTACGAAACCTTAGCGGGCATAATTATGTTGAAATAATATAGGGTAAAGGCCTCGTGATAGTTGCTTAGTCACACGCCTTCAGAAGCATGTAGTGGCCGACATGTTAAGCAAACTATCTCTTGTGGGTAAAGCTGTACCAACTCTGCAGTGTAATAATCTATTCAAATAGCCGCGTCCGCGGTCATGGACATGTTGAGTAAAGCCTTTCATGGATTAGTTTTGGTTTTGTTTTCAAACTCAATTGTTTTGGACATTCTTGCCCAAATGGGAATTTTGGGCAGAAAGCCTGGTGTAAGGGGGGTAGTCCTTCACCATTTGTGTATAGAAGTTTATCCTACACTTGAGATTGATGAATCAAAATAAAATTTTGATTTTAATTAAATTAAAAATTGCCTTAGAAATTATTAGGAGTATTTAAACTGAAAATGTTGTCTTATGCAAAATAAACCCTGCAGATCTAGGATTTCCAGAATGGGTGTTCGAAGTTACAAACATGTTGTTCAACGTAAAACATAAATGTTCATATATAAAAAACAAAGTACAAATTGTTCTTACTAGAGGCAACATCTCAAATAATTTAGAGAAATTATAAAATAATTAAGAAAAATACAATCTAACTCGACGTTCCTTCATGACTTGGGATCGAGATATGAACAAATGCAAGTGATCGATGAATTGACCACACCACTATCTGACTATCTGAGTGATTTAAGTTTGCAAATTGTCATAACTATTTGTCATGTCAGATCATGCCTTAGTTTTGCATGCTTCATTTGATTGACTGATTCCTTGAGCCATTGAGCCAATGCACATCTAGTCATCCACTGACCACTTTTGTAGAGTGCAGACTATAGTACATACAAGCTATGAACTATGAAGGCATGAAGCTAACAAGTAACAATCAGTGTGACAGACCGACAGTGCCAAATGCTAATCTGATTCCATCCATGAGCCAATGCACATCCACTTATCAGAACTACTGAACTAAGGAGCCAATCACAATCAGTGCCAAACTACAAATCTTCCATACATTATTTAATTATTACATTGCATACAAACAAGCTACATACAAGCTAACAAGCAGTCAAGCACAATGCACATCCAATTTTGCAGTAAATCAAAGTGGCAAATCCAATCCAATCCTCAGTCTCAGATCTCAAATCAAATGATCGAATGCACCGATGCACACAGCACACAAATCTCACACCAAGTCACCAAGAGGCAAGAAACCAGCAGAGCTCACCTTGACCTCGCCACACCCACATGCCACCGCCGCTCCTTGCGCCGGTGCCGACGGCTACTCCTGCTCGGGCTCGGCCTTGGCGCTGCCGCGTGTCGCAGGGCTTTCCTCCTCTTGTCGCTCGCCACGCACTGCACCCTCCATCTCTGGCTCTGACTCAATGCTCACCCCTGCCCCGCCGCTCACCGCCTCATTGCACGTCCTTGTGCCGCTGCCGCTGCCATAAATCGAGAAAGGGGAGGAAAGGGAGAGCCAGATAGGGTTAGCTGAGCTCTTAGGCTCTCGGCCGCGTGAGTGAGTGGGGAGTGGGAGATAGTGGGTTGCTGAGTGCCGGCTGCGGCTTTGTAACTTTGTTCGTCACCTGGAGTTGGGCCAGGGTGGGTTGGTGGCATTGTTCGACTTGGGTGCTTGACCAAGTGGGCCGCGCGGACATGTGTGGTGTAGTAGCGAGCTGTCATCTACTCGGCTGAATCGGGAATTTGGGATGCACAGTCGGCATAACGTATTTTTAGTACACTTACTAGTATATATATACTTAATATACGTTAAAAATATTGGTTTTGTTCAAAAAAAATTGGGTGTATATCTGTACGCCCATGTACCTATACTAGATCTACCCCTAGTATTGATGGTACTTACTTGTACTCATTCGGTTGTAACAAAGCTCTGTACATGTACATGCTTAGGGGATAAATACTCCTCCTCCAAGCAATGAATGAATCTTTGTCGAGCCATATCTTTCTTGTTTCGTGGTATCTAAAACAACCCAAAATTCAGAAATTTCAAAAGTTTTTGAAGTTTTCCTCTCGTTTTTTATTTCTTTCCCAATTCGGAAATTCTTCCCATTTCTCCGCTTTCCTCTTTTGTCTTTTCTATTTTCTTCACCCAGAAGCTCCTTTTCCCCTCGCACTTCCCCCTTCTTCTTCCTCTACGTCATGCCCGTGCGTCACCTCCCCACACAATCTCTGTCGTTCTCATCCCCGTCAGCTCGATCGCCACCTCATGCGCCACCTTACCCCCTTCTTCAATGCAGCACACACCTCCACCGCCACCTTGCCCGTCCAGCATCGTTCGCGCGCCCGGCCTCCCACATCGCCGCCCACGCGCCACACACTGTCACTGCTCCTACCGCCCACCCCACGCTATAAAAGTCCTCCTAGAGCATGCCACTACCATCATCCCCACCTCGCCACCTACCCTTTGCCCTTTCGTCACTGGCGCCGGTCGAATTTTGGAGAATCGCTGCCGCCTGCTTCGTCTTCCCGGACAAGCCTCAGGTGAAATTCGCCGCGCCCATCCATCCCCACTCCTCCTACCTCTGTCCCTAGCTTCGCCTCACCTTCCTGAATCTTTCCCCCACCATCTACACCCCCCAATGTCGTTGGAGCTCGCAGGCGCTGAGCTCCTCCTCCACGCCAACCACGGCCACCGCCGCCAAGCCACCATGGTCCACCCCAACCCACACCACCGCCACCCCTGAGCCCCCCTTCCCCTTCTAAAGCTAGAACCCCGGCCAATTTGGCTGAAACAGCAACAGTAAGCCTTGTGCCAAGTAATAGATCTGGCCTCTACTCGATGAAAGGGACACTCGTCGCCTCACCACTATTGCCATCGCCAAGAACCTCTTTGGTAGAGGCTAGAATGGTTGAGCTCATTGAACCTCATTAAATAAAACCCCAAAATGATTCACATACATGAGGCATAAGTAGATATTTTGAGATGTTAAGTTGGTAATTGCAAGTGTTGAGAAACCTCGAATAAAACCCCAAAATACAATCCATTTTAGATTGTTTATGGATTTAAACCTATTACGATCCCATCGATCTTTTGCCTTTGCCATTGCAGGAACGAGCTAATATGAATGCTAGTAAGCGTGTTGATCTCATTAAAAAGATCCATGAGAAAGCGAAGGTGAATATAGAGGAGTTGACAAGAAAGTATGTGCAATGAGCAAATAAAAGAAGAAAGAAGATGTTGTTTGAACCGGGATAGCTCATTTGGGTGCACTTGAGAAAACAACGTTTTTCGGAGTTACGCAAGTGCAAGTTGTAGCCCCGCGGTGATGGTCCTTTTAAAGTGCTTGAAAGGATCAACGATAATGCATACAACATTGAGCTACCTAGAGAGTATGGTGTTAGTGCCACATTCAATGTTACTGATTTGTCACCTTTTTTGGAGGCCCATCGGAGTCAAGGACGACTTCTTTTCAAGAGAGGGAGGATGATGAGGACATCCCATGCATATATACACCTACACCAATTACTATAGATACACATGGTGATGATGCACACGCTGTTTCAAAGGAGAACACGTACCATGGTCAATTACACATAGCCGAGCAAAACAAATCCAAAGCCATGTAAAAGCTAATCTAAGTTTAATTTCTAATTTTGATGATCTAGTGGTGCTGCCCATGTGTTCTTGTTTTATTGTAGTTAGGTACATGGAAGGGGAACTGATGCATGCTGGCTTAGGGAAAGTAAAGGACATGTTTATTTAAGGAAAGGAAAGGATGGCCTTAATTTTCTCCCACCATGTGTGCACCATTCGAACCAGATGATTGAAAGGCCTAGAATTGCTGTTTAGTGAGTCAAATGAGGAGATGGCGTCCACAAAATGGAAGTCCACAAATGCATACGTTTTGGAAAGTTCAAATAATAGTTTCCAATCTGGTTTCGTGTGATTTATTTCTTTCTATTTAATTCTAGATTTGATGGCTGTCGTGGGTGTTGTTTCCTAGTTGATGTTAGCCGTATAGGCCGAGTATTGGAGTGCTATGTGTTCTTGTGATTCCCGTGGATCGCACCGAGCTTGTGCCTCTGAGCTATCGTGCGTAGTTGTGTGAGTTAGTATTCAGATTTGTGGACTAACGATTGTCACGGAAAGAAGGCTACGGTTGGCTTTGTCATCGTTGGGTTACAAATCCCTCAAATTACCGTTCTTGATCCTACGTTGTGAAGATCGGACAAGTCAATGCATTGGCTCTCACGGGCAGGTGCTCATCACATCCAAAAGTGATTAAGCCATTGGTCGCAAGGAACAAATACACAACACTAATTAACAACTTATGGATTAACAATGCAAATTAATTAAGTAAACATGCAAGTGTAATTAGTAATTGGTATGAGATAAATGTTGGGAATTAGATCGCCGCGAGGTAACTTGCATGCAAGTTCAGCAGCACGGCTGCATACGGACCAGAGAAGTAAAGGCGACCAAAACTTCCCTCTAACCCTCCACGCGATCCTATAGAAGAGTAGATTAATAAGAGATGGAATGAATCGGCGGGTGTGAAACGGAAACAAACAGAGGACTCCTCATTTGGTCACACAAGTAACCGAGCGGCCCGACCGGATTGGCGCGTGCGACGACCGTGCAGCTTGCGCATGCGATGAGGACGCTGCGGCGGTCGGCCGTCGGCGAGCACAATCGGTTGCAGCACGACCGTGCAACGACGACGCGGCCTCACAGTGACGGCGTGCGCGTTGTGTCCGCGTGGGAGGCGAAGCAAGGCACACGGTGATTCTAACAATGCTTCCAAACTATAAACAAAATGATACTAAATTAAATCATGAGAATGATTCTAAAAATACTTCTAAACTATAAATAAAATAACATTAAATCAAACTATATGAATTTCAAGAAAAACTCGATAACTATAAATAAAATGACATTAAATCAAACTATATGAATTTCAAGAAAAGCTCAATAACTATAAATAAAATGATATTAAATCAAGCTATATCAATTTCAAAAAAAGCTCGATTACTTGCTCATTCACCCCTATATACACCAAAGGATAAAACTGTGACTGAACTGCCAGCAATTAACAAAATCAAAAGAAAACAAACAATGGTAATTCGGTTATAGCGCTGGAAGGGAACAGAACAACTTTGTCTCAGTTTGATTAGCAAGCCAAAAGCAAAAGCCCGATACCAGTGATGGCACCAAATTTTCAATCTGATTTGGTTGGGGTGCGCCGAGCCCAAGCAGTAATGCAATGCTAGGGTGACACACGAGAGCCCAAGTAGCAAGCTACCTCGATGGACTCTCCCCCACAAAAAAATAAATTTAATATCGTTGTGGAGCAATGCTCCACATATCAGATATTAAACTGATAAGAACAGATACTACACTTGATCTTAGCCAAAAGGCCGAGAAAGGTATGAGTTGAAATGCTGGCCACCCCGTCCTCTTATAGCCTCGCGAAGCCAGTCTCCTCTCCGCTCCGCCGTGTGGTACTAAACGAGCTCACGCTCCCTTACGGACGCGGGACTTGCATGGGCCGCCTCGTCGGCAAGATCCTGAAGCAGGCCGTCCTCTTGCATGCTCGGCAATGTCCAGGAGGCAGTGGGATGAGGGGAAGGATCCTGAAGCAGGCCGTCCTCTTGCATGCACTGGAAGGTCTCTTCTGCGACAACGCGGTGACCCGTGCCGTTCAGCTCGGCTAGTACGTTCAGGGTGACCTGACCATCTCAGCTTACTGCCATGAACTCAAGCTTTCTGTTCGAGACGAGGCTCTCGTGCTTCATCTTGTCCGCGGTCTCAACGAAAAGTTTGCTACCCTCAAGAACCTCCTCCCTCTGCAAGTGCCCTTCCCCACATTCCTTCGTGCACGCTCTCTAGTCTCTTACTGCTGGTCTCGGAGGCCAGTCACTCTATACTCTATAGCGCCCATCTCAAACCCTATGATGCTCTTTGATTCTGGCTCGTCTTCCTCGTCGGGCAAGTCGCCATCCTCTCACGGCTCTGACGGCAATGGCAACGGTACCAGCTGCGGCAACAACAACTCCAACCAGCGCAATAACTTCGGCGGCGGCAACCGCAGCAATCGCAACAACCGGGGAAATCGCAGTGACCGCAACAACAATTATGGTGGGCCACGTCCGCGGCACTCGCCATCGGTCTACAATCCGTGGATCGGCGCCATCCAGATGTGGCGAACTCAGTGGAACTCCGGCTCCCCCGGCATCCTTGGTGCGTGGCCAGCCGGTTCCCCGTCTCCTCAGGTGTTCTTCGGCGCACCTGCCGCGCCGCCGCATAGCTTCCCAACCAGTGTCTCTCCAGCCGATTTCAGAATTCCATATTTGGCCTCCTCCTCCCGTGTGCTGTGCCCGGGAGACGCAGCAGCAAAGACGCTGCTGCACGCACCCGACCGTAGCAGCAAAGTGGCCAGGCATGTGTAAACCGATGGAATTTCGATTTTAATTCTATTGTGAATTTGGATTTTTATTTCAGTTTGAGTTTGAATTAAATTTATAATTTGAGCACGGATTTGGTCTGTAATTTTTTTTAATTCAAATCTTTGCAAAGCATGAGCTTTTGCCTGGGTAATTGAATTTGGATTTCTAAAATATGAATTGAGCTCATGGTTGAATTTAATTTAGACTTAAATTGAGTAATGGATCATTCATTTCTAAATATTTATGTATCATTCATTTTCATGAAGTCGGGAGTGTAGCTATCCTACGATCCACTATAGTACGATATCTGAAAACCCTACATTGAAGTGTTACTATTTATAGCATGGCATGCAAAATTCGTAATTTCAGGTTGGTCTCATAACCATAACCTTCACATTTTCCGTAATAGACTCCTTGCTTATGCCATTAGAAACTCTGTTGTTGCTAGAGAATATGTTCTATATTAATGTTTCTGGACGAATTAACCTATTCTGTGTGTATTATCCTTTGCTGAAGCTGTAAACTATCTTTTGTGTGTGTATGTTTGTCCAAGCTTCTCTCCATCAATCTTTCAACACCATGTCACCACAGCCGCCTTCCTCCTCCAACAACTGGTTCCTCGACTCCGGTGCATCTGCACAAATGTCTTTCCAACCCTGGTATACTTTCTTCTGTCTCAGCATCTCCTTTTTCTCGTCAAGTTGTTGTTGGCAATGGCACCACCACTCCTGTTACTCATGTCATGTCGGCCATGCAACCATTCCCTCCTATTCCAAACCTCTTTACCTAAACAATATTCTTTTTACTCCTAACATCATCAAAAACCTTATTCCAGTCCATCAGTTTACCATGGACAATTAGTGCTCGATTGAGTTTGACCCCCTCGGTTTTTGTTTTTCTATGGAGGATCTTTTGCAACAAGACCGATATTAAGCAAACGAAACTAGTGATACCATCATTCAATTTCAGAATGGCAACGTTTAATCCAGATTTAACATATACATGGATAATCAACATATGACCTCCATTATTGCTTGTTACTACAATAACCACAGTATTGCTATCATCCTCCTATTATTGTTTGATATGTACTAACAGTACCCTGTAGGATTCACTCTACTAATCAACCAACTAGCCATACGTTAATTATTTGCAACCATCCAAAAGTGATTAAGCCGCTGATCTCAAGGAGCAAATGCACAACACTAATTAACAAATTATGGATTAACAATGCTAATTAATTAAGTAAACACGCAAGAGTAATTAGTAATTGGTATGAGATAAATGTTGGGAATTAGATTGCCGCGAGTAACTTGCATGCAAGTTTAGCAGCACCGCTACATACGGACCAGAGATGTGAAGTGAAGGCGACCAAAACTTTCCTCTAACCCCCACGTGATCCTACAGAGGAGTCCTCATTTACAAGCAACTGAGTGGCCCGGCCGGTTTAGCATGCCCGACGACCATGTAGCTTGCACGCGCGATAAGGACGCTACGGCGGTCGGCCGACGGCGAGCACGATCGGCTGCGGCGCGGTCGCGCCACGACGACGCGGCCTCATAGTGACGGCGTTCTCGTCGTGTCCTCGTGGGAGGCGAAGCAGGGCGCGCGGCGATTCTACGAATGATTTCAAACTATAAACAAAAGTGATATTAAATTAAACCGTAGGAATGATTCTAAAAATACTTGTAAACTATAAATTAAATGATATTAAATCAAACTGTAACAATTTCAATAAACGCTCGATAACTATAAATAAAATAATATTAAATTAAGTTGTATCAATTTAAAAAAAAAAAAAAGCTCGATTACTTGCTCATCCACCCCCATATACACCAAACGATAAAACTGTGTGATTGGACTGCCTGCAATTAACAAAATCAAAAGAAAACAAACAAGGGTAATTTGGTTATAGCGTAACCACTGAAAGGGAACGTAACAACTTTGTCTCAGTTTGATTAGCAAGCCAAAAGCAAAAGCCCGATAACAGTGATGGCACCAAATTTTCAATCTTATTTGGTTGGGGTGCGCCGAGCCCAAGCAGTAGTGCAACGCTAGGGCGACACACAAGAGCCCAAGTAGCAAGCTACCTCGGTAGACTCTCCCCCACAAAAAATAAATTTAATATCGTTGTGGAGCGATGCTCCACATATCAGATATTAAACTGATAAGAACCGATACTACACTTGATCTTAGCCAAAAGGCCGAGAAAGGTATGAGTTGGAACGCTGGTCACCCGTCCTCTTATAGCCTCGCCACGCTAGTCTCCTCTCTGCTCCGCCGTGTGGTACTAAACGAGCTCAAGCTCCCTTGCAGACGCGGGACGCCGTCCTCTTGCATGGGCCGCCTCCTCGGCAAGATCCTGAAGCAGGCCGTCCTCTTGCATGCTCGGCAACGTCCAGGAGGCAGTGGGATGAGGGGAAGGGTCCCTGTGTACGCTTGTGTCTGGGTTTGGCTTTCAACCAGGAACATATGGCTGCGAAAAATTCTGAGAACAATCTTTGAGATGGGGAATAATTTGTACTATAATTTGAAGCTCTAGTATAATTTTTACATGGAGAATTGAAAAGGAGAAAATTCGGGATGAATAGTAGCCTTTCTGTTTTCTTTTCCTTTCTACTTTCTCCCCCATAAAATTTCCATTTTTGTCTTGAGTTTATGTCTGAACATTTGTATGGCACTGCAGGTTTCACCATGAATATTTACATAAAGTTCTGGGCATGACATCTTCCGTAAATACAAACTACATTATATACATCCTGTGTAGTGATGCATAAACAATAAAGCTCTTGTGGAAACTCTCTTAAAGGCAACAAGCGTTTCCCGGCAAAGAAATTATTTGACAATTTGATCTGCCTATCACCATGACTAGAGAACTTGTGACTGTCCGGTCTGCAAGTAAGCACACAAAGGAATTCAGTCATGCGCCGAAGGAGCAAGAACACACTGGACAATTAAAAGGATTCTTACCTACTATATATCAATATATGTACTATGAAATACGAACTGCCATGTGAGTGTCTGCACAAGAAACTCAAAGCGATCAAGATCTGAACTCAGCGATCTACCTCCTCTAATTCTCAAACTCAAGTTTGGGACAGACTGGGGCGGAGGGCGTCGACATGGAACCTGAAAAGGAAGGAGCAGCATAACAAGTTGGTGGCAGACAAGACTGTTAGTGCAAGTACGGTGTTAAATTGGTCTGATACTCCAATGTAGGCTAAGATGATGGCAAAAAAATTGGCTACACTCCAATCTTTTGCTTCACCCCATTCACCTCAACCTGCACAACCTAAATATACGCAATGACTACTTGATGAGTTCTTCAGAGCATTCCTGACGATATCGTCTCTGAAAATGCAAGGGTAGTGAAGCATATAGGAGTAGTTTTTATTTGGGTTGCCTCTGATGGGCCGATGAGCCAGTGGAAGAAGGGGACGGTGAGGGCGTCGTTGAACTCGCAGGCCCAGCGCGTTGGCGGGAACTTCTTGAACTGCTCGGGGGCGACGGGGAAGCATGAGAGCAGCGCCTCCACAGGCACAGCCGGGATTGGACCATACATGCCGAGAGCTCTAGAGATATGAATTTGTTATCGTCCTAATACGATATAGACGTTTAAAGCTATTTTTGAGTTTTCTTAGGAGAAAATATTATATATCAAAAATGAAGTAGAACACAAATCATGAGCATGATAAGTTGAATTTGTTGGAATTCGACGCACATACACGCTTCACCGAGTTATGGACGATGGGACAAAAACTAGAGACAAAGAAGAAGTGCTTAATCAAAGTCTAAACATGCAGTGAGATGAAATATGATGCACTTGTGCGGTCTAAATTAGACTCAACACTAGCTTGAAAATTTTTGAAGAAAATATAATCTAGATACTACATAAGATAGATTCATATGCCGCAAATTAACCCCTAGGCTTTTTAGTTTCACCTTAACTGTTACTTAATCACATGATTAAATAAGTAGGAGCTTACTCATAGCAAAGTTCCAATGATATGTCTTAATGAAAAGTAATCAAAATTGATGAGGGGCCAGGCCCTGCCCAGCCCCGCCTCTGAGGCTCTGAGCACCTCGCGCACGGCGTCCTGCTGGTGCGCGCGCGTCCACCCCACCATCAGGCGCCGCGACACGTCCACGAAGCTGTCGTAGTCCCGCTCCCACACCGCCCTCCTCCTCCTCTTCTCGCCGTCGTCCTCCGCCGCTGGCGGAGGCGGTGTACTTCTCCATCTTGCGCGCGAACAGCCCCATGAAGGCCCGCTCCAGCGCCCGTCCCGGTAGTCCGTCTTCTCCCCCGTCGGCGCCGGCGCGGTCACCGCGCACCGCACCGTGCTGACGAACCGCCTCGGCCTCGTTCTCGGCGCCCTCCCGGCCGGCGGAGAGCACGGCGCGGCACTCGTGGCGAAGCAGAGCTCGATGGGCAGCGCCGCCATCGATCCTGTAGCTGGTACTGGCATTGGCCGGGTTGCGCTTAACCGCGCACTGGCTGTGAGGATGGCACGGTGGCACCGGGTTCATGGACCAGTTGCGCGTCGTGGTCGTAGATGCTTCGTCCGTTGGCTGGTTCACTGGCTGTCTGGATGTGGGGCGGGAGGCACCGCACGAGGGCCAGGGGAATCCTCGTGGACGAATCGATTCCGTTTTTTGGAGCGGTGCGTCGCGGGTCTAGTAGGCCAAAACTTCCAGGTCCTAGGCCCAATCTCCTTCTCAAGGCCAGCTGCTGCTACTATTTTCTTCCCTTCTTCATGCATGGCCTGAATTCACGACCAGTAGAACGTACTTGGGCCGAGCTGCTTGTTTGATCAATTCATTCTAGAACCATGATGTTAGTTCCTCTCTCTCAAAGAGAGAGAGAGAGAGAAGAAGAAGAAGAAACATGACGTTAGCCAGACAACCGATATGCATGTCAAATTAATTGCATCACGGTTGAAAATGTGTACACTCCTTTTATAATTTTATTCGTGGCTAGATAGATGCCAAGCCAGTTGGACTAGCCTTCCTCTCGTACACGTTGTTCTTCCCTTCTTCCCCATGCACGGCACGGCAGCAGCCTATTTCTTAATTTATAAGCTGGAATGCCCGACCGGCCGGTCGGTGTCGACCGAGAGTTTGGCCGGGTTCGCCATCGCCGTCGTTGCCATTGCTGCAGCTAGCATGCGTCCGCATGTCTCTTTCGCGGGGGACTATACCTCTGTGTCACGCAGCTGGTTGATGCAAAGTATAATTGCTTTACGACTTGCGAGCTCCAGCTCCCACTATTCGTCCACACGTCGCTGTATCAACGTCTTTCTTTCGGCGAGAAAACGAGTGCCTTGGTGACCGAACATGCATACGTCGATCGAGCACATTTATACCCCACTAGCTAGCTATTAACACTTGTTTTCAGGTTGGTATAGGTAAAATTGGCTACATAATATCATAATTTCGTTTCATTAATTGTATAACATTAAATTCCGTGTCTTTGTCGAAAGGCACTGCAATTTTATGTTACTTTGCTGAAGGACAATAGGGGATTAAAATCTCATTTCTAGCTATTTTGGAGAGAGAAATAATACAACATGACCTCCATACCCACCTCCTCTTCTTAGTCATCCACTCATCCTTGCTAGCGATTCCACTACTCCATGGATGAAACACCGCCGCCTCTCACCAACCTACGATGCCCTCCACGTCACCCTAGTCGTCAATATGTCGCCACCTCAACCCATGTGTGTCGAGTGCAAGGGATAGGAGTCCAGGAGTCCGAGCCAATGAACCCGTCATCGCTCGTCTCACCCATCTCCTATGTGACCATAAACCCCAATGCCAGCACCTTTGCCTTCCTTTCTCTCCTTCCAACCCAAGGTCACCAGCGCCATCACCCAAGCCATTGTCATCTCCAAGTCCCCGGAAGGGCCGCCATTTTCTTTGGGAGCCCGAGTGATCTACCCAAATTCATCCCCACCTCTATCTTTCCCTTCAAATTGATCTCACCCCTGAGTTACTAATTTCCTATGGTCCTAGTAGTGCCCTCGCCACACCAAGAGACCACCGGAGTCTCCGTCGCCGGCTGTTGCCGCGTCAGCCTCATCACTGCCACCGTCGACCTGTCCTCACTGTTACCTTCTCGCCTCGCCAACCGTGTAGTCCTCATCTTATTCTTCAATCATGCCTGCCAAAGATGTGGAGATCATGTGGATATGATCCTAATCTTAGTATGTTGAACAATTGGCAATAGCGTTGAGGTATTTAGAGAAACTCTCATTTTCGGCAAAGTCCTGCTACTGTCAGGTTGTAGGCGGTCTGACCGGCCTTTGTGGTGGTCTGACCGGCCAAGGCTTTGGCCAAAAGGCTGGTGGTCAGACCGGCCGTGTGCGGCAGTCTGACCGGCCAAAAAGGTGTTTGTTGAGTTTTAGGCTAGGCCAAAAATAGAGGGTGCAGGCAAGAGAGGGGATTATTCTGCCTTTGGCTCATAATTTTTAGAGTTTTGATCCAAAAGTTCTATTCGTTTTAAATTTTCAGAGAGGGTTCGGATTTCTGGGGCTGAAATTTTGGCTAAGCGTTGGGGCGGTCTGACCGACCATTTGCTATCGGTCAGACCGGCCATGGGCGGCGGTCGGACCGGCTAGGCAGTGTTCATGCGATGGGAAGGTGGTGAACTTTGAGGGTTAGGTCATATTCATGAGTTTCATTGCATAGATGTTGCATGTGATGCATGTTTTGGACTAATGTTGATCAAGTTGCGAAGAACTTGTGCCAAAAATAGTTGCTTGGTCTATTGTTGTGCGGTGGTTTGGAGTCAACTATGATCAACGGTGAGGAGGATCGGGACTTGGTTAAGAGAAAATGAAGACAACGCTTTGAGAAGAGTGCATAAGTGAAACACATTTGTGTGTGGGCTTAACGGGTGCCCGTTTGGTATGTCTTGGTGAAAGAAATGGTGATTTTAGAGGTTTTTCTCTTGAGGGCTTTTAGCTTGATTCTTCCTGTGATTAAGGGTACTAGGACGTATGGGAGACCATCCTTAGCCATCTTGGATTGATTCCTCCCACGAAATCCTCTCAATCACCGTTTTCGTATTTGGTTCAGTTTTGGAGCAACCTTCACTCAAACGAAAAAAAGTTAAAACTTTAGCAATGATCTTCACGATATTTGATTGGAATAGGTTCCTGACATCCTAGAGAAGGTATGTTTTAAGTTTCATGAAGTTTGGAGTTGTGGATCAAAAGTTGGATCTATTTGCAATTTTGAAGTCCTGTTGAAATTCAGTTTCTGTGCTAAGTTTACTATTTATCGGTCTGACCGCACAGTTCACCGGTCTAACTGCACTATTTCACATGTCTGACCACCACTATTCACCGGTCTGACCGGTCAGTGGGGATTTCAATGAGTTTTGATCCTTTTGTTGCCCGGTTCTTATTTGAATAGTTATTTCTGATTTTCATAGCTCCACATAGTTATTGGAGTGAAAGAACCTTGAACATCTTGAGGCAAAAGATTTTGAAGAGGTCATTTTTGTGTGGCGCCTATTCAAACCCCCCTTCTAGTCGCCTCTTCGGTCCAATAGAACACTATCGTCGTCGTCCTCCTTCGATCTACCTTGGCTGTCGGCATCGCTAGCATTCTTGGCTTCTTGTCTGCATAATCCTTGAAAGCTTTTAAAGAAAATCTTGTGATCATCATCTATAATTAGTTTTTCTAGGTTCTAGATCATCCTAGTGACTCTTCTGAAAAATTTTATAATTTTTAGAAATTATTTACTATTTTTAAGAGGCTAGTCAAACCAGTTAAACACTTGGTCAAAACCCTAGGACAGATCTTGTGATTTTTCTAGAGAGAAATACGGTGCATGAAAAACTTTGGAAAATTTATGCAAGGTTGCTCATAGAGTCAATGATCTCCCCTAAAAATTTTGGGATTTTTTTAGTTAAGAAGCTACCTCTAAAAATCCCTAGAACTCTCAGCTTATTTTCCAATTCTCAAACCTAGCTACTATTCGGACTCGGTCGGACCGACTGAACTCGACTCGACCGAGCCACCTAATCCTTAACCGACCGAGCCGCTTCACTGGGACGCTGACGAGTGGGGCCCGGCTGCAGGGGTTAGTCTCCACGCACGCGCGGCGCCAACGCCAGCGCAGCCCCGCCCAGCACTTGCATGCCTGCCACGCCTCCCGTCACCCATGCCGCCGACCACCTCTGGCGCTCCGCTACTCACCTACAATAGCAATGCCAAGCTCGCCTAGCACCTCTCCCTATCATTCCCTTCCTCCCTACTTGTCTTCACCTAGGAAAACTATCAAAGGAAGCTCAAGCCGCTTTCGGCCGCCGCGCCCCCACTTCACCGACGGTGCTCCGGTGGCTCCCGTGCTTCGCCCACCGCGTCAGATCATGTTTTAGTACCCAAGCAGAGTTTCCCCTCAACTAATTTGTTGATTTGTCCTCAGGAGCTGCCGCGATCGGGTTCTTCCCCAACTCTGGCCGAAAGCCCCTCTTCCGTTCCCAACGCCGGTGAGTTGAAGCAAAAGTCAATTCCTTGCTCTCACACCGTCGCATGAACTCACTCGAGCTGCCCCTACCCTTAATTGCTCTTATCCTTGCTCAAGGTATCGCCTCCACGGTGAAGCCATTGCCGCCGCCATGGACATCCACGGCTAGCCCGTCTCTAGCGTCCTCTTTGGCTCCGGGTCATCGCGGTAAGCTCCTGGTGCTCCATGGCCTCTCATGCACCCACATTTTGGCCTAGGGCGTTACCGTGTTGCGAAATGGCATTTCAGCCGAACACTCTCACCGCCAATTTCCATCGCTCCACCACCTCCAGCCACTGGAGCTTCGCCGCCGGCGTCTACAGGTACGCAAGGTCGAGGCGATTCCGTTTTGGCCTTTGGCCGGCACCGCCACGGGCCCTACCGCCGGCGAGACGCCTGGCAAAGTCGCGCCCGGGAGCGTTGTGTCCTATCCAAAAAAAAATGGACCGCGCTGTAGCATCGAGATTACGAACTAAATCCTTGTCATTAGGTTTAATTAATGACGATTGCAGTTAATGGATGTCTGATTTCTCTTTTGCTCCAATGACTAGTGGCCCTAGGAACAAAAATTTGGGATCATTAATACTTTGATATCTACACAGACACTGATGTGTGGGCCCTTGTGGCCAGTTAAGTGTTTGTGTATTTGGCTAAGTGTGTTTTCTTGTAAAGGAAACGTATTTCGCATATGCTTAGATTGTGTTTACGCTTTTACAAGCTAAAGGCGTATTCTTCTTTTACGCTTTCAGCATGCGTTCGGCCATGTTTGGGTCATGGTTGACCAAGTCAACCCCTCACCTTGGGTCCCACCCGTCAGTGACCGGGGCTAGCTTAGTGCTAGTGGAAAAAGTATTTAATACTTTTTGAATCCCGAATTGAATTAATTTTGCATTGTTAATTCAATAAACTTCAAAATTTCATATCTATTTCATTTTAACTCTAAATTGAGTGAAATAAATTTTGTTGGTTTTCATTCTTGTTGTACTTTAACATGAAATAGTTTTGAAACTTGTCACTACCATATAAAATGTTGGTGTTAGAATTAATTTCCAATTAGGATTATTTGTTACATTAAAATTTCTTTTAACTTGGAAAATTCGTAGAAAATTCTTCTTAACTCCAAATAAAATGATTTTTGTTTCTAATTTTTTTTCTAAAATCATAGTCTACCTGTTGTGTGAGTTTTATTCTTGCTCGATGAAATTGAATATTTGGTTTATTCGATGTTATTCGTTCATATTGGTTCTTCTCGATTCTTTCGATAGGCTTCAACAATATTATTGAATACGAGAGTGATCCTCAGTAGCAAGTGGAATATCTCCAGCAAGGTAAGCAATTCACCTTTGATGCACGTTGATCCCATTATTTGTGCAGGCTAATATTTCAAATGTTTCAATTGTATGTAAGCATGCTATGTTGACAAGTTATTTCTCAGTTCGCGATAGTTTACCTGAATAGTTAAATGAACTGTAGGTAAAATATCCAACCTCTACTACTGAGCCTAGGTTATATCCGTGGTGATTTATAGCTCGATGGATGGGCTCTAGTCACTTTATATTCTACATACGAGTTGTTGCTTAGCCATGCTTAGAACGGTAGTCTGGGGATCTTCGCCTCGGCGATAGTCATTACAACCTTACTTTAAAATACTTGAGTCAGGGTACTCATGTATGTATCATATTTGGAAAAACTAAAAATAAAATTAAAATATTTTAGACTTGGGTACATTGGTTGGCTAGTGTGCTTTTAGGTGTGTACTTGGTGCCCGAGTCAACAAGGACTGAACATCTTGTGTCACACTATCCAAGCATCTTTACGTGCATCCACATGAGGGACATATGGGACCCCTCTTGACTTAGTACTTTGGCGTGTGTTAGCTCCGAGTCGCAGGTGGTGGGTGTGTGTGTTGTGTTAAAAGAAGAAATGTGTCTATATGTGTTGGGTGTGCGGGAGTGGAATCCTGTCTAGGTTCTCCACACCGAAGGGCGTTGTAGTTGTCTGGGGGCTTTACCCCTATAGGGTAGTTGACCTTCGGCTTTACAATGACTCTAACACAACGTATGGGTAACCATACAGGCGGCTCGTAGTTAATACATAATATTGAAAAATGTCTCGTAGGACTTAGCCGTGCCGGCATACCTAAGGAAGTATGCTTAATAGCTTGACAAAAAGGCAGTCTGACATGTGGGTAAAGTTGTACACCTGCAGGGTTTCAAACTATTCAAATAGCCTTATCCTAGGTTATGGACACGCTTGGTTAGGTTTTGCAAGAGTTAGACTATAACATTTTCGATAAAACTTGAGAATGGGTGGTACAAATGGGTAATTCAAGTTATTGTGGTGGCTTTGGGAAGTCACCTCTAGGATATTGATTATGTCTACAATTATTGTCTCACTGTTATTTGATCAATTAAAAACTATTTTGATAAATTGCCTTCAATCTATTACATTATTGCAAATAAATGTGGCTTTACGCTGAAAATGAAACCTATGACCATCTCCATTGATTTAAGCCTGCATGTAGCTATGTATATGTTTGTTAATCGTAAGTCTTGCGAGTACAATTTTTGTACTTAACTGCATTGTCTATTTGCTGGAGAGGAGATTGACCCCCAAGGGGTTAACATTTGTGAGGATGACTTCGCTATTGATGACTAGTTTGGGCGTTTTCGGTCGATTGCCTTGTGAGTAAGGGCAAACCGGTTGGGTTTTGTTTTCAGCCATCTTATGGCAAGTGTTTCCGCTGCAGACTTAACTCTTTGTATGGAACCTTATGTTGCGTATTATGTTGTAAATTATGAAACCTTCGGTAATGTAATAACTTGTGTATGGAGTTGATGCTTAATTTTTGTATAGGGTATGTGTACTGCAGTTCTAGGAAGTACATATACGCCGAGAGCATGGAAATTTGATTTGTAATGTTAGGACCAATGGAAAGGTTAAGTATTACAAATTAAATCGCCTGGCGGCTCTCACACTAGGCCACGTACCAAACCAGACCATGCCCATGATGATCTGACCCGAGCCGATATGAACGTGGTAGAATCAAATCCCCTAGAACAGGTGAGGGCAAAATAGACATTTGGCATGCATTCTCTCTCCGCATCTGACCAGATATATTATTTTAATGGCTTTAGTGTCCTCCAACAAAGTGACATAAAATTGTAGTGTCTTTTGCCAAAGACACGAAATTTGGGTGTCCTACAGCCAATGACACGAAATTGTGATGTCATGTAGCCAATTTTGCTTATAAAGATTGATATATAGCAAAATTTGCTACAAGACACTTAACTTTTGTGCCCTTAGCTGATGGACACCCAAAAATTGTGTCTTCGCCAAAAGAAACTGAAAATTTGTGGCTATTTACCATTTCTGGTCTCAAGAGGAGAGAGAACGCTAGTGAAAAGTTCATTTTGCCCTTCCAGTCTTCTTCTTCCTCTTCTCTTCCTCCCCAGCATAACCATCCTGGATCTGGCCATGGACTGCTGGATCAAGTCGCTGCCGCCACCATAGTGCCGCCTCAGGCCGCCACCGCTGCCTCCCCCATGGACGACGGCGAGCTCGGGAAATGATTTTGCTAAAGCGAAGCAAGCATGTAGTAGAACAAGGAGTGTGGAATCTTGTAGTGGCGATGGATTGGACGGAGCGACTCAGAGTTAGCTGGAACGCGAGCGTGATGGCCACGAGAGACATGGGAACAAGGGCAAGGGAGGTTGGCAGCGGCTTCTTTAGCAACGGGAAAGACCAAATGAGGGGTCTGTGAGCACTAGGGAATCGAAACGGTTCTAGTGACACGGATGGCGAGGCAAGAACGAGGCCGAGGTGACATGGCGTCATTGGTGGCGCATAACACCTGTCTTCTCCAGCGACGACGACCTTACAACGGTGGCGCAAGGGAATTACGAAGGGGCACACGAGTATCAGTGGATCACGACGAAGCTCCGCGCATGCTTGGTTTGGGCGGAGGAGCTCGGCATTGTGTGGGCACCGTGCACATGGAGCTCGGGCGGCAACGCTAATAGTGGCGGTGACTCGAGAGGAATTTGAGCAGAAGAAAGGGTGAAATGGGATCATCATGATGTGCTGAAGGAGAATCAACGATCAAATTTGGAAGAGAAGCGCTGTGGGTGAGGAATTTCATGAAGTGGCTTGTTTGGGGCATCATGTAGGATGTGGCTTACCAGTGTTGGGGATGAAGATGGAGCGATGCGATGGTGCTGCTGGCTTCAAGAGGGTGAGGCGGCAAGTACTCTTAGCTCGATCGGTAGATGCATCAGCAAATGTTGTAGCGTCGGTCTCGGTGCTTCGGCATGGCCGGAGTTGGGGAAGACGGTGGTAGTTTGAGGTGGGCGATGAGAGGCGGTGGTGATAGGGGCTCCAAGGCCCGTTCCCCTCCCTGTAGCATCGCAATACTACCAAATTGCTATCCCAACACCCCCTCTCTACTTTCTTCCGCTCCATGTGCAAATGGCGTAGCATCGCCGCCTCAACCGCCGGCAATGCTCCGGTGAACCACTTCGGCCTCCGCCACCACCAACAGACTCATGACCCTAAAATTCCATTTTTACCGTTTCCCATGATCCCCACCCCTCCTTCACCGTCGGCGATCTTGCGTCTCTCTCTCTTTCTCCGCGTCATTATATAGCACTGTGCCGCACCGAGCCAGCCATTGTATGTAGACGGTTGAACCAGACCGACCGACCGACCGAGCCAGGAACTGTGTATTGAGGTCATGTTATAAAGATTATCTCTCCTAATCAAACGGATATTTTTTTTAATGAAATGAGTGTCTAACAACAAATAGCCACAAATTTTTACTGTTTTTTGGCTAAGACATGATTGTTAAGTATCCATCAGCTAAAGGCACAAAAGTTAAGCGTCCAGTAGCCAATTTTATCATGATATGTACATGATGTGTGGGAGTGCTGTTTACATATTTTATCCTCTCAAAGAGTGAGAATCTAAAATCTATAAGCGTGATGCAATGTTGGTCTTATAAAATGCAACATCGTACTTCTCCAATACTAACGACTTATTAATTGCTTTGCTCGACCTAGTTTGTCGACGAACGTTTGAGGCACTTCGGTTCCAGAAAACTAGCGGAATTTCTCGGCACAATTACGCCGTTAGATGTTGTAACATATTACATTTATTTTATAGAATTTTTTAAAAATAACATAATTCTTATTCTGAAATACAGTTATATACTTACTTTTTTTATTTTATAGAAATAATCAACTGTCGTTCATCGTTGGACGACTAGTCCAAGTCGCTCAACGGTTGAACGACTTGGGTACTTGTCGCTCAACGGTTGGCCCAAGTGTACAAGTCGCTCAGCTAGCAGGGCATGCATTGTACACCATTGGATGACTAGCCCAAATAGCTCGTCGCTCAACCGTTGAACAATTTGGGCTAGTCATCCAACGGTTGAGCGACAGATTATTATTTCTGTAAAATGAAAAAAAATGTAGGTATATTACTATATTTTAGAATAAGAACTAGGTTATTTTTTGTTTTATAACTCTATTGTCTTTCGAAAATACGATTGTGTTTATTATACCATTGTAATAGTTGTCAGTTCTGTTTTCTAAAGGCATAGAAGATCAACTTTTTTGCTAAGCCTAGCTAGATTTAGTGGAAGATTCACCAAATTAAACTAATCCTTATCCGATCAGATTTATGGTTTGGTGGCTAGTGCTAAAAGCTTACTTCTTCCAACCGCACCACTAGCCAGGCTAAGCCAGCCACAACTCAGTTCCATCCATTATTCTCCATAAAAACTACACAAGGATTTCCCTCCTCGAAATATCTTGCGATTCTTGCACTGCTAGCCTGCCGATTGCACTACTGCGCGTGAATGCTGGAATCAATCCGATGGGAACTAAAGAAAAACTGCCATCAAATCAGAAGAGCTCACATTGGCCTTCGTCTTTTCACGGCAATATATAATAATCCATTGCAGCAGCTTGACAATTCAGAGATCAAATCAGCTAGCACCCATCCCTCCATCGGAGAGCGAGCTCTACGCGTGCATCTTTTAACAGATAGGCCTAGTCACTCCGCAACTAATACCAACTTATTAATATTGTCATGTCCATGTCATCGAGAGGACAAATTTATTTTAATCACAAATCGCATTCGATGGAGCTCATACTTATCGATTCCTATTTTGGTACCGGTCAGAATTGTCGAAACATTTCATACCGGTACTCAAATCGGCACACCGTAGTCTTGATTCCGTAGCAGCCTCAATACCAATCAATACCGGCTATTCCGGCTTATTTCAGTCATTTCGTCATTCCGATAACGATAAAAAAAAATTCAAAATTGAAGTGATCACTTGTTTGAATCAGTTCGAAAGGCCGAGTTCAATACTATTCTTTCGGTACATGAAATTATGCTAGACTGGTATGTTAGACTATGGTAAAATGTATGAAATTATAAACTCATGTTGTATTATTTAACTACGTACGACCTTTATATTTATGAATTAATTTAACGATGTGTCATTTTTATTTTATGTTTATGTATTTGAAGTGAGATTCCAAGTGAAATTAAGTGTGCACATAATTACACACACACACACACACACACATATATACACACACACACACATATATATATATATATATATATATATATATATATATATATATATATATATATATATATAATAATATATAATAATAATAATAAATCCAATAATAAGAATGGTACGCTGAATAGACCGGTACCAGCGTATTCCATACCAAGAGGCAAACCGGAATAGCCTCCAGAATAGAATTAATAACTATGATCGAGTTACCGGAACATACTGGTAATCTATAGTTAATTAGCTTGTGCTTAGGATTTGTGGAAAGGAAAGAGCTAGCTAGGAAGTTACCAAGAACCGTCCTAATCACAAGTAATGGAAGTGGTACCAGAGCTACCGCAACGCTAACAAATGGTATCAGAGCCGTATCGTAACAGTAACACATGTATATAAGCCTCTCACGTCTTATGTAGATTTTGATCGATCCAACCGTGCGTGTTTGCTTTGAGCCCTAGCGGCAAATTGTCTGGTCAGGAGCGACCCTGGAAGGTGTCAGTTGTTTGGTTGTTGGCTTCCTGCATCGCTGTCAGGCCAGGCAACAAAAAACGACTCATCCTATTTTCTATTCACCAATCATATACACATGCTTTCAATCAAACAATTCATCTTTAATTTTTACTAGCCAAGTTGTTTAGATCTCCAACCAAACAAGCCCTGCATGGCCGAACGAGCTCTTCCGGCTGATGATCACCTGATAAATATTGCTTGCTTGCACTTGCACAGTTGTGCACTGAATGGCCTTGACCCCTGGTATATATGCGACCTCTGCCTAGCTAATCATCGATCATATACAGAGATGCACAGTGTTCCTGATTCTGAAAGCAGTCAGGTACAGCTTCTGCAAGAAGCTAATAATTAGTAAATTGATATTTGTTCCCCTGGTGTCCCATTTCTTAGCATAGCTTCTCAGAAAAGTCCAAAGTGGAGAAACAAGATGTGACAGGTGGGCATCCTTCTTCTTTTTGTACGCATTGGCGTTAACAGATAATATTGTCACATTGCATGAATCTCATCTTTCTGAACTTTCTGCAATGTCGGCAGTCGCCTAGATTTGCTTGCTAGCTAGGAAGTTTCCTCTTGTACTCCTCTCGGTGAACAAAACTAAAAGCAAATTGCACATTAATTGAAGCACCTTGCTAACTATATTGCATATGCAGCGCCCCAAATTAAAGAGGTGGTATGTTAATTATCTCTTCACTGACTGATTACCATAGTTCGATCGATTTCTGCTATGATTTTCTGGAATTGAAGTCGTGACCGTTGCGTTGTGATTGTGAGCATCAGGTTGAGTACGTACGCTGAAATTAAAGATCGAAATTTGCATAGACAAATGGACTCAAACAGATTTATTTTCGATAAATACACATCTACATGCATTGCTCTACTCATATATACGTACGTACGTATTTCATCTACATATATAACTTCCGATCGATCGAGACGCCAAAAGGATAAAGAAAGAAATGAACAAATATAATGAACTCCAAGAACTATGCACGCACGTAGTATCACATGGCCTGGCTGCTACTTCTCGACGACCACGGCCGATAACGGCAGCGCCTCTGCACCGGCGTCCGAGCCTTTGCCGCCTGCCGGCACGCGCGGCTCGTCCGAGAAGGAAAGCGCGAGGCAGACGACGGCCGGGGTGCAGGCGAGGACGAGGCCGACGGGCACCATCCAAAGCATGCTGTTGGACGGGTGGAACGCGATGGACCACCACGTGAGCAAGGACGCGCCGGCCAAGAAGGCCGCAGCCAGGCACGCGTCGACGGCGACGGCGGCCACCTCGCGGGCCGCCGGTTCCCCGCGGAGGCGGTCGTCCTTGGGCGGCACCCTTGATCCGGGCTGCTGCATCTGCATGGGAAGCATGCCGTCAAACGGTCTTAAAACGAGAGAGAGATTGAAAGGGAGGGAGAGGGAGAGGGAGAGGAAGAGAGAGAGAGAGAGAGAGGTGAGTCCACGAAGGCGCGCGGGCGAGTGAGGATTGAGGAAGGAAGGTGGTCAATGGTAGGACTACTACTTGAGGGGTGGGTTACGTCTGCGTTCTGTGAGCTTTGGGCTTCGCCTAGGAAACAGCCACTTCACTTCTGTCTTTGGAATTTTTGGCTATTTGCAAAAGTGCCCCTGCCGCACGGCCACTTGGCTATTTGCAAAAGTGCCCCCGCTGCACGATAGCTGTGCGACAGGGCCTCCCGCCCGTCACGTGCCCCGCCACCGTATGGCCACCGTGCGGTGGCCCGTTGTCGCCGCCACGCGCCCCCCTCCCGCACGCCCGGTCCTCCCCTCCCACCACGCGTCCGTCCAGTTCTTCGGAGAAGTAAAAAAAAAAACGTGCGGTGGCCATCTTTCGCACCGACCGTCCTCCTTTCTCCGCACATCTGTCGCCTCGTCCAGAATTTCCGGCGCCAACGCCGAGGCTCCTCCTTCGCTCGGCTTTAAATACCGAACTCTCGCAGTCGTTCTTCGCTTATCTCAATTGCGTTTCAATTCTCGTTCGGCCGTTCGTCGCTAAGAACTCAGAGAACGTAACATAATTAATATTTTTGGGAGATAAAGTAATTGCTTGCTTCTCGTCGCTCGTCGATCGGCCTCTTTTGATTGCTTTCCGCCGAAGGGCAGTTAATTTATCGGATGCTTTTGTCGTTATTACCGCAGTCATAGTTAATCAGTCTTAGTCAACTAGTCGTAATTAGTTAGTTTAGTGATAATTAATTAGTCATAATTAGTTAGTTTACTGGTAATTAATTAGTCATAATTAGTTAGTTTACTGGTAATTAATTAGGTTAGTGGTAATTAATTAGTCGTAATTAGTTTAATAGTCATCATTACGTCATATTAAATTAGTGGAAATAAAGTACTGGTAATTTAATTAGTGGTAATTAATCAGTCGTAATTGCTTAGTTTAGAGGTAATTAATCAGTCGTAACTAGTAAGTTTAGTGCTAATTAATTAGTCGTAATTACTTAGTTTGCTGGTAATAAATTAGTTTAGTGATAATGAATTAGTCCTAATTAGTTTAGTGGTTATCAGTCCGGCATATTAAATTAGTGGAAATGAACTACTCGTAATTTATTTAGTGGTAATTAATCAGTCGTAATTAGTTCGGTAGCAATTAGTTAAACATAACTCATTCAATGCAAATTAGTTAGTCGTAAGTAATTAAGTGGGGGCAATGAACATGTGGTTTAATAGTGGTAAGCACGGTAGTAATGAATCATCAATAATTTTCGGAAATATTTGGTAATTAATTAATTATTCGTATTTAATTACACCTATGTCATCCATCACTTACATGCAATTTATCGTATTTAATTACACATATGTACCACAAATGGGGTTGTTGTGGCTTTAGGTAATTTCGAACATACAAGACTTGTTCGTGTTTTATGGCGATGGTCCCGTACGGGCCGGACCCAAGGGGTTGGACCTGTCGAGATGCTAGTACAAGGTGGTCCAGGCGGAGGGGCTCGACGCAATGAATATTCATGAGCTTTGAAGCTGCATCCAGAGGGAGTTCGTCATAGAGGCAACAATGAAGAAAGTTGTGATCGAGGAGATCACCTGCACGGATGCTGTGTGGGAGCTCGTCAAGGTGAATGGAAGCATACCATGGAGCCAGTAAATGCAGATTGCCTCCCAGCCCGAGCTGCCCCTCTATTGGTGCAGGGACACATGCAAGTTCAAGTCCAAGCAGCAGCTCAGTCTGTGCATGCGTTACTGGGGTTACACCAACTACTCCTCGGACTATCCCGGCCGATGTTGGGACTCGGGCCGCTATCGGTAGTCAGTAAGGACCGATTACAGTATGTTCCCCTACCATTTCTCTTTCAAAGTACGCACTAACACCCTCTCCCGTCTACTCGTAGTCCTCGGATCCGCTATGTGGCTACCGCAAGTGGATCAACCAAGGGATCCACCCACAGGACCAGTGGCGTCTCGACTGTGAGGAGTGGGATGCCAAGAGAGACCACGAGAAGAGGAAGAAGGAGCGTCGCAACAAAAAGCACAGCGAGCATATCTGGAGAGAGACGCAAGACTCGAGGCGTGCATGCGCAGGGAGCGCGAGAAAAAGAGGGAAATGGCAGCCGAGGCTAAGGTGGCCGGCGAGGAGTACAACGCCGAGGTCGCAAGGAAGGGCAAATGGCCCTAATCCACGCAGTAGGTCAAGCCATTCCGTAGTAGTCCCCCGTCCTACCCGTCATATTATTCCTATATCTTGAAGGCATGTATACTTACATGGTCCGAATGCTTGTGTCGTAGTGTATCATAGTAGTAGTGAGGATGACTAAAGCAATTAGCTGAACCATCATGCCATGTGACCACATGTAACGTGCTTCTGTCTGTGGACTCTAATGTAGTTCTGGTTTCGTGCCTCGCACTTTACCTTCGGTCGATTAGCAGTCAACTAACCTTTGGGTTTCTCGAGACCCAGTACATGTCGCCGTCAAAATCACTATTGGCCATCTCATCGGCCAAAGATCGTTTTCCAGAAGTAGGAAAAAGTATAGCATATTTGGAATATCCCACAACCTCCTCTAGACCGCTAATATACCCTGCTGTCAAGACATGTATATCACCAAAATGTTCATAATCTGCTTGTGTTTGTGTACAAGTTCACCATAGTGCATGAAGTAATGTGATCAATAACCTTAATGTTAATGTCCTTTTGGGTTAATTGTTGTCAAGATATGTATATCACCAAATGTTCACATAAGAGTACAAGTTCTAGAGCATAAAGAAGCAAATATATATGCCAAATTGTAATATGCAGTGCATGAAGAGTACGAAACCACAACATTTCAATGTAACGTTTTAGGGCATCTTCATAATCACAACGAGTGTTCTCAGCCCCTTCAATTGCATTCTGTAGAAGTTCCATAAGGTACTCTGCTTTAACTCCACCATAGTGAAGTAATGTGATCAAGAACCTTGATGTTAATGTCCTTTTGGGTTGATTGCTGAGGAAAAAAAATGCAAAGATTTATTTATTGTGAACCAAAAGAAAATTAATACGAGTGTCTATTACCTAGAGTAGTTATGTGGTAGTAAACTTCCACAATCTATAACATCCTAGTTTTCAGGCCTTTTTGAAAATTTTCAAATTAAAATTAACCATTCGATTTTCTTGAATTGATAAAGCTTAAACTTGAAATTTTAGAAAATAAAAACAATTTAATATGAGTTAATCAAACTTTAATTAATTAAAATTTTGGTATTTTTAATTCTCTTGGGTTTTATTGGATTTAAAGTCAAAAGGAGTATTTTTTAAAGTATTTTCTCGAAATTTAGAATTGTATAAAGGTTTTTATATTTTCTGAAGTTCAAAAATAATTTATCTGCAAAATCAAAAGCTAAATTTAAGTTGTAAATAATTTTATTAAGTTCCAAATAATTCAAGGATTTTTATGTATTTTCTTAAATTTTTGGATTTGATTTACTATTTTCTAAAAGTCTTTTAGGATTATTGTATTTTTTGTAAATAAAAAACCAATTGGAAATCTCAAAATCCATTTCGGGCCAAATTCTCCCTCTCGGCCCACTTCTTTTCTCCTCCTCGGCCCATTTGCCCGGCCCACTCCCGTTTTCCAGCCCGCGCCTGCACTTCCACGCCTCTCTTACCGACAAGCAAGTGGGCCCCATCTGTCGGCGCCTCAGCCCCTCTGTGCTTCTTCCCCGCCCCTTTCTTCCTGTTGCCACCCCATGCCGCCCGTGCATAAGCACGCCTCGCCCATCCCGTCGCCTTCGCCCATCTTTCCCACCCCCATCGTCGCGCATTGAATGCCTCGTCCCGCCACTACCAACCCCCGTGCCCATGCCCCTCTCTCTCGCCGCGAATCCCGTCGGCCGCACCATGCCTTGCGCCAGCTAAAACTCGCTCGTGCGCCCATGCCGCAATCTCCTCCCCTACTCCATTCCTTGCCCTATAAATGGGGATCCATGCGCCATCCTCCTCTTCCTTTCCCCTATTTCCCTCCCCCCTCTCTCTCGCCTTCGTTCGCTGGGGTTTTGAGCTCCAAGCGCTCCAGCCGAAGCTCACGCCGCCGGTGATTGCGCCGCCATTGAAGGACCTCTGCCGCCTCCATCCCCACCGACGGCTTCGCATGGTCGGGCTCTACACCGTGCTCGCACCCACTCTCACCGCCATTCTTCCTCATCGCTGGCCATTCCTCTCCTCTCTCTCGCCGCGAAAAGGAGCACCAAGTTCAGCATCACGCTATCTCTCTTTTGCGCCCATCCATTCGCCTCGCTGTGGTGAAGCGCCGGTGAGCCTACGCACCCACGTCGCCGTCGTCCTCGGTGCTGACATGGCCGCCACGTCATGGCCACCTGGCGCCACCTCAGCCGCCTCTGCTTGCGTGGCTTGCACACATGTCACGCCCACGTGGCTCACCCTGTGCCACGAGCCAGGTCCACTGTGGACCCTCGTGTGGCCGTGGACCCAGTCCATGGCCGTGGGGCCCACCTATCAATGGCTCAAGCCATTTTCTTTTGAAAAATATTTTGGCCAAAAATGAAAATCCAATCGCTAACGTTAGCATGACGCAGTAAATTGATTTTCCTTTAGAAAATTAATTCAGAAAATTCCCTTTTCATCATTTCATGTATTTTTAAACTTCTGAGAGCCTGTTCTCCTTCGTTTATTTGAATATTATTTGAATTCAGCTCGTTTTTACGTATAGATTTCGGCGACTCCAGGGAACCTGAGTATTTCGAAGAAGTAGATCCTCAAGTAATTGAGCAAGGCAAGTTACACATTTGATCATATTTAATCCCAATATTTTTAAATTATTTAAATGACTATTGCATGCTATTTAAATTCAAGTCATTTAAATTCCTATTTTTAGCTTATAGTTATTCTCAATTCATTTGTATAGCCAAACTTTGCTATTAAATTAGTCATTCCTTAATACCTTAGTTAAAATCTAGTTGATACATTAGTACGAGCTAGAATATGTTAAAAAGCATTGTGCTTAGACAAAGCTTAGAACAAAAGTATTTAATTTGGGGAATTTAGCCAAAAAATCAACTATGATTTAAAATGATACTATGATATTGTCTTTACCATAGAAGTTTATAAAAATGATTTAACTTGGCAAATAAAATAAAAAATTTGGTTTGGACTTGGGTGAAATAGGTATTTGGATGGTGCATGTCGATGCACGGGATCGAGTCATCTCTATGATCGAGACTCAAGGGTTATTTTGGAAAGTCGTCTAAGTCAATTAAGGACCGGTCTTCAAGCCGCATCTTGCTAAGCCCCATCGTACTACCACATGTCCTGAGTGGGCGGGACTTGGCTAACTAATTTGTATCATTTCACCGTGGTCGTGCCATCTGGTTGCGTGGGTGTCTTTTATTACCTACTTTTATGTATTTCCACATGGTGCAAGAGGGGGCTTAAATCTGGTGGGTTTCTATCCAAAGGAAGTGAAACCTTAGCGAGGCGGGACTACGGTGGGATGATGCATTGTAAAGGCTTTGTGATAATGACTTAGTCACACACCTTCGGCAGTGTGTCAGACGTACATTATAAGTCAATTTTCTCTTGTGGGTAAAGTTTTACAACCTCTGCAGAGTGTTAAAAACTATTCGAATAGCCATGTCCATGGTCATGGGCATGCTAAGTAAAGCCACTCAAAGTTAGAATTTTGTTTTGATTTCAAAAGACTTTATCAATTGTTGTTCGATAGTTTAGTCCATTGGAAATTGGGCGGCTTGCCATGTGATAGGAAGGTATCCTTCACCCACTACTATAGAAAAGGTTACCATAGACGGTTCAAAATCGTTATCACAGATGGTTTTTCTGAACCGTCTGGCTTTATGGGTCAATGATGACATGAGTCATCACAGACGGTTTTTGAACCATCTGTGAAAAAAGCTATCACAGACTGTTCTTGTTCAGAACCGTCTGTAATAGTTTATTTTCATAGAGGTTCTAAACAAAAACCGTCTGTAATCGTGATAAGTAATTATCATAGACGGTTCTTGTTTAGAACCGTCTGTGATAGTTTTTTCTATTATAAAAAATGGATTTTGAGCCAAACCAATTAATTGCTGGACAATAGTTTCCATTTGCAACCTCTAGCAAGACAACTAAAATCCAATTAAAATTCTGATGGCAAACACATTATAGGAAAGGGAAACCAAAAGGTTTAACAAAGTCCCCTCCAAATGGGAAAAAAGAATAAAGTTACAAAGTTAAACTAGCTAGAAACCATCTGTGCCTCTAAGCTCCTGAAGAACTCATCGGCTTCTTGGATTGGTTCAACACTACTTCTCTCTGTACCTCACCAGCATATCACAAGCTGTTCTTGCATGTCGTCCAAGTTCGACTCAAGCTCCTCAGCAAGAAGAGACGACTGAAAACCTCTGGCGGCGCTCCTACCTTAGGTAACGCAAAATTAAGATCATTTTTTTTACAACAAACAGCCAAAAAATTGTGTATGTTTTGGGGATGTACATGTAGTCTACCTCTTGCAGTAGACAAGGAGCTCCTCCGTATCCCTCCTCCTTGTCGTCATCAGCTGTGTCTCCTCACTGAACCGCGACAGGGAATTGAGGGTGGTCGCCGGAGCTCGGCGTGCGGAGGGGAGAGGGAGAGGGAGAGATTGATGGAAGACAAAGTTAGGGTGGCTATAATATATAAGGACAGCGCCAAAATATTTTGCCCCCTGCGCACGTGTTCAAAAAATTTCGAAATCCCGCGCTGCGAATAACAGACGGTTTCATACAAACTGTGGATATCATAGGGATATGTTCACGATCTTAGGATGATGTGACAATTGGCAATTCCCCTCTAGTCGTCTTTTCGGTCCAACACAAACTGTCTGTGATAAGTATCTTATCACAGGCGGTTTATATTAAAAATCGTCTATGATATGTATCTTATCACAGACGATTTCTATTAAAAATTGTCTGTGACTTGAAATTTTTTCTTACTCTTTAATTTTACCATGGCTTGGAATTTTTCATACTTAGAGAGTTATGGTAAAATCAGAGAGTTAGTGATTTCAAGTCATGGTAAAATCAGAGAGTTGAGAACTATCTGTGATACTTCACAGACGGTTTTCAACACGAACCGTCTATGATATTACTTCTTCACAGACGGTTTTTAGCGCAGCTAGTAACACAGACGGTCGCCAAACCAAAACCGTCAGTGATTGTATTTAATACAGACAGTTTTGGTCAACCGTCTGTGATGAGGCGTCCAGTATTAGCTTTTTTTGTAGTAGTGACCACTCGTTGATGAATGTTATCTCACTATAAAACTTGAGATTTAAAAAATGAATTTTAGTTATAGAGTAAATTGCTTTAGAACTTAGTATGAATATTAAAATGAAAATGTCGCTTTATGCAAATTGAGCCATATAAGCCTACCGTTATTAAATCCTTGCATGCATTATAATATGTTATTGGGTGTAACTTGCGTAACACGGTTGTTTGTGCTCACTTTTGCTTAATACAATTGTTGAGCAAGAGAGGAGTACTACGAGGAGAATGAGAACTTGGACGACTAGGCTACGCCCCAAACGATTGCCAGTGGAGAATTGTGTGGTCTATCTTACTGCTTTTGCTTTCGTTTTATTTTGCTTATTGGCCGTATGCCTTTTTTGTAACAAAATTTAATTATTATCAATGAATAGCGTTGTATGGTTATGCTATCCACTTTTGTTCGACTGTGTACACTAACTGTTCCTAGACTAGTGTATGAAACATAGAGAATCTGAGATCCTTCGCTCTCGGGTTCGAAAGAAGTGGTATCCAATCCAAGTCACATGAAATCGTGAAACCCTAATATCCGAAACCTAAATTCCATATTTTCAAGGCGTAAAACCATAATTTTCGAATATGAGTACTTTGTGAGCGAATTCTTGAAACCCTAATTTCTAAAACATAACATTCAAATTTTCGAGACCCAAATCCTTAATTTTTGAGACAATTTGAGAACACATATAAAATTATCCAAACATTACACAATCAAGTCCACTGTGTAAGGAGCATTAAAAAAAATCAGAATTTTTGAGCTCATTTCTATATTTACAAATTCCTACAAACAATACATTTAAATGAAATTGTGAGAACAAATCAGAACGAGTAAAATTATGAAAAAAATTACACAAGGAAGTACACCGTATTAGGAGCATTCACATAAAATTTTATAATTTTTTGAACTCATTTACTATATTTTAAAAATCATACGAACATCGCTGAAACACTAATCCGCTTAAACCCTAATCATCAGCTGGGACACGTGGTAGGGGCCACCGCATGGTGGCCGTGCGGCAATGGGCCACCGCACGGTGGCAGGGCACGTGGCAGCCGAGGAGGTCCTACCGTATGGTGACCATAGAGCAGAACACCATTTTTGCAAAAAAAAAAATTTAAGAAAGACCACTCTTATAAATACGGAACGAAAATGCGTCAAAACAGCCAAAAATTCTGTTTCTGGGGGCTTGCACTACACTACATGCTCGGTGTAGATGTTTCTACTACATATTATATCTCTGCGTCAACTTTAGGGCACAAACTTGTCCTTAAAAAGGGCACAAAAAGAAAACAACAAGCATCGACCAGGTGCACGTTTGGCTATATATACACTCTAAATTTGGATGGTTTGTTACGTTGCGTTTAATTTCCTCTTGATAGCTAAGTTTGCTTGTTCAGTGTACTCCATTATTTTAGTCCTTGGAGGCTGCGTTGAGTCATGGGCAAACCAAGTTGGATAGATACAGCTATTAAATTACACAACTTTCTTATTTTTCTTAGGTACTAGCTATTTTATGTTGAATTTATTTGGCCTCATGTTTCAGCACTTCATCTAGATGTCCATTCCAATTAAGTTGAACTTGACAGCAATTTCGCATGAATTCGTCAGAAAATCCCTCGGGAGGGGGGGGGGATATAGATATCCCTCAAATTTGTTCATCCAAGATTGATCGCACAATGCAAGCATAAATCAGAATGCCGGATTTTGGTAACCAGCCATCAATTCAAGGAATCGAAAACGGTCAATACAGAATATTGCAGGGGTCCCTCGAGCATACGTTGCTTCACTACGTTTTCCCCCCTCAATCATTAGGAATGCTTTGTCTCTGTCAGAGGCAGGCACATTTCTTCATGCCCTCCGACACAAGTACACTGTCATGGAGGCCGGTGGTGCAGGCGAGGTGCGGCACGGGCACCTCAACTGCATCACCTACCATGTCGCCGGCTGTGCTCCTCCTCCACGGCTTCCCATAGCTCCGGCTTTCTGTGTTGGAAAAAGACCGAGTAATTTCACAGTCACGTCTGCAGGAGCCTGGAACTGGAGGAGCAGAGAAAGGCATTTGCAATTTTGCATAGCATGATGTTGCCACCGTCCTAAACAGGCTCTACGCGATTCAAATAGATGAGCTCGATGTGTTAGATTGATCTCAACCGATTAGCCCAACGGTTAATCGGGTCTTGATCCGCATACGATCGGGGCGTCGGCCGACCACCGGCCGATGGGCCCCGTTGCCAAGGCTATAAATAGAGGGTGGGGGCGGCTCGATTCTGAGGTTGGCTTTGAGCCGCAACTCCCCACCGAAAAAACCCTAGACCGATCTAGAGAGGGACGCGCAGTCAGCGGTGGGAAGCTCCATCGCCGTCCCCGTCGCCGGATCTTCACCGCCGTCACCGACTTCCTTCTTCCCCGACCGTCGCTGCCCGTGTGCAGACCTCACCAACGAACCAGCGATGGCCGGCTCTTCATCCAACGCGACGGACGGTCGGTACTCTCCCTCTCTCTCTCCCTTCCCTCTCAAATCTAGAACCCGAGCACGAGAAAAGAAAGAAAAGCAAACAATGGTATCGAGCCTTCTGGGTTCTTGGCTGCCGAACCGCCATCACCGGCGCCGCCTGCTCACTTCCGGTGGGGCAGCTGCCCCGCCAGAACCCGCACCCCCAGGCGTCCACGAGTGCAGGGCGTGCCACGATGGGCGCTTCGAGACTTCGCTCGCTCGGCCCTAAGCCTCGGCGACGGACCTCACTTCGCTCCAGTCCGAAGTGGCCTAATTGATGAATAGAATTTGATTCAAATCTCGTAATTTTTGCACCAACGTGTTAATTTTTCAGAGATTAAATGTGTCTGATATAATGCTACGCATAATGAATTATTTTAGAATAATTACGGTTTCATTGCAAAAGTTAATGTTTGATTACTCTTTCAATTAAATTGAACCAGCGGAGAATTTAATTTTAGTTGTTGTGAATTATGATATTGTTATTTTCGACCAGCGTTGATAATAACAATATTATAATTCTAATTGATGTTTTTATGCATTATTTCTATTTACGCTAGCGGTGATGTAGATTTAATGTATAGATAAAATTGATTTAATTGTATGTCGCATTTTTGACCAGCGTTGGAAATAAGGCATATAATTTTCTGTTACGTTCTCACTTTATTTGAACTAAATTTTCAAAGGATACAACTTGATGGGTTGTATCGAGAGATCCCCACTCTCAAAGGAGATAATTATGGAGAGTGGAAGAAAAAGATAGACTTAGCGTTTATCTTGGTGAGGTGGATGGGTCCTCACTCAAAGACGTCCCATCGAGCCTATGGCATTGGTGAGGATCAAAATGAGGATGATCTTGCTTGGCGAGAAAAGACGAGAGGATCAAGCTCCCTTACGGATGTCTTATGACCTTGAGCATAAGAAATGGACCATAGCCAACAAGAAATGTATGGTCAGTGATAAAGAACACGATTGAGCTCGCAGTGCAGGCTCAATCGCAGAGTGTGACACTTGTCACGAGTACCTTGAGAAAATAAAGAGCCGGTTCTTGGCTCTTCAAAGACTTATGCTACACACGGTGATTAAGCGACTTGTGATGAAAAGGTACTCGGTGGTGGCGATGGCATAAGAGAGCACATACTAAGGATGAGCAACTTGGCATCAAGCTTAAACCAATGGATTTGGCTCTCAAGGATGAGTTCCTTATCCATTTGGTTTTGCTTCCTTCTTAGGAAAAGTTTGACACCTTTGTTGTCAACTACAACATGCAGCCCGAGAAATGGGACTTAGAAAAGTGCATAGCTATGTGTGTGCAAGAGGAGGAAAGAATTAAATCCTCACATGGTGGTTCAATCAACTATGTGAAGGACAACAAGAAAAAGAACTTCAACAATAACACCTTCTCAAAGAACAAGGGAAAAGCCCCTGTTGTCCATCAGCCTCAACAGAATAAGTTTGCAGTAGACAAAGATCAGTGTCTTCACTGCAAGAAGACGGGACACTACAAGAAGAACTGTCCCGATTACTTAAAGATGATAATGGCAAATAAAGGTGAGAACATTATTACCTTTATAAATGAATCCCTATATGTGCAATATTCGAAATCTACTTGGTGGATTGACTCAGGAGCAACTGTTCATGTTGCTAATTCTTTCTGAGGATTCCGTTCGACGAGGACTACGCAAAGAAAAGAAAGATCGTTAAAATCGCAAATGGAGTCCAAGCTGAAGTTGAAGCCGTTGGCGATCTTTCATTAGAGCTAGCTGATGGCTTCACTCTTTTACTTAGAGATGTTCTTTATGTTCCCTCTTTACAGAGGAATTTGATTAGTGTTTCATGTTTGGACAATAATGGTTATGATTGTCATTTTGGAAACGGCAAGTGTGAAATAATGTTTAATAAAGAATGTGTTGGTCTTGCCATCTTACAAAATGAGCTTTATTTGTTATCATTACGTGATGATGTGAATGTCGTGTGCGATAATGGGAACGTCGCGTGCGAGAAAGTGAATGAATCCTCGTCTACAAATGTAAACAGAAAACGAAAGAGAACTCTAGATGCGTCGTCGAAATTATGGCACTGTCGTTTAGGCCATATTTCGAGGGGGAGAATAGAAAGACTAGTTAAGAATGACATTCTTCCTCCATTAGAGTTCTCAGACTTAGAACAATGCAGAGAATGCATCAAAGGAAAATATGTAAAGAAAATTAAGAAAGACGCCAAAAGAAGCACAGGAGTTCTACAAATTATTCACACAGACATTTGTGGTCCTTTTCCTGTGAAAAGTGTGGATGGTTATGACTCGTTCATAACATTCACGGATGATTACTCCCGTTATGGATATATTTATCCAATCAAAGAAAGAAATGAAGCCTTGGATAAATTCAAGATATTTAAGGCTGAAGTTGAAAACCAACACGATTTAAAGATTAAGATAGTCCGATCTGACCGTGGGGGGGAGTACTACGGTCGACATACCCCATATGGACAAGTTCCTGGACCTTTTGCAAGGTTTTTACAGGAAAATGGCATAGTGGCCCAGTATTCCACACCTGGCGAACCTCAGCAAAATGGAGTAGCTGAAAGACGCAACCGTACCCTGATGGATATGGTGCGAAGCATGATGAGCTATTCCACACTGCCATTGAGTTTATGGATGGAGGCGTTGAAAACCGCCATTCATATTCTCAACAGAGTGCCTAGTAAGTCGGTGCCCAAAACACCGTACGAGTTGTGGACAGGAAGAGTTCCCTCACTAAACCACTTACGTGTGTGGGGGAGTCCTGCTGAGGCTAAAGTATTTAACCCAAACCTTGGGAAGCTTGATCCCAAAACAGTAAGTTGCCATTTCATTGGCTACCCTGAAAAGTCAAAAGGTTTTCGTTTCTACTGTCCAGACAGATATACAAAGTTTGTAGAAACGAGACACGCTGTCTTCTTAGAGGATGAAATAATGAGTGGAAGCATGGTAGCTCGAGAGATTGACCTTGAAGAGAAGCGGACGTATGCGCCCACTCCGATGATTCAAGAGCCATTCTTCACACTACCTGCTATCGCTGCACCGACGGTGCAAGACACTGTGGTGCCAGCACCTGTTATTGTTCCTCCTGTGGCAACAATGAATGAAAATGAGGAACCTGTTCTTCAGGATCCTATAGAACCCATTCCCACAGATGAGGGGGAGCAACAACAGCCTCAAACAGAAGACGTACCAAATGAGGAGGCCCCGAGGAGGTCTCAAAGAGTAAGAAGATCAGCTATTTTCCGATGATTATCAGTTTATCATCTGAGGAATTTCAAATGGAGGATGATCCCACCTCATTTGAAGAAGCCATGAAAGCGAAAATTCTTCAAAATGGCTTGAGGCCATGGAAGAGGAAATGAGGTCCATGAAGGCTAATAAAGTCAGGGACTTGGAAATTATTCCTAAAGGAGCCAAAACAAGAGGGTCAGTAAATGGGTCTACAAGACAAAGCTTGACTCCCAAGGAATGTAGAAAGATACAAAGCGCGACTTGTGGCAAAAGGCTTTACGCAAAGAGAAGGATTGATTACAATGAGACCTTTTCTCCGGTCTCATGTAAAGATTCTTCGAATCATAATGGCATTAGTAGCACATTATGATTTAGAGTTATCGAGATGGATGTAAAGACGGCATTTCTTAATGGGGATTTGGAGGAAAATGTTTACATGTCACAACCGAAAGGTTTTGTCATGGAAGGAAATGAAGGAATGGGATGCCGCCTAAAGAAATCGATTTATGGGTTAAAGCAAGCTTCAAGACAGTGGTACTTGAAGTTTGATAGTACAATAAGAAAATTTGGGTTTAAAGAGAATGTAGAGGACAACTGTGTTTATGCAAAGTTTAAAGATGGGAAGTTTATCTTCCTAATTCTGTATGTGGATGATATCCTACTGGCTAGTAGTGATGTCGATCACATCTTGGAGACAAAGAAGTTTTTGTCCTCAAACTTTGATATGAAAGATCTTGGTGAAGCTTCGTTCGTTCTAGGGATCGAAATTCACCGGGATAGAAACAAAGGGATATTGGGACTGTCACAAAAGGCATACATAGAAAGTCTTAAAGAAATTTGGTATGCATAAATGTAGTCCTTCACCGCACCTATAGTCAAGGGCGGCAGATATGGGGATTTTCAATGCCCTAGGAACCAAAGACTGAGCTCGATCAAATGAAATCGGTTCCATATGCTTCATTGTCGGAAGCTTGCGGTATGCTCAAGTGTGTACACGCATACGACTTAGCGTTTGTTCTGGGGTTACTTGGCGATTCGAGCAATCTGGAATAGAACATTGAAATTAATAAAGAAAGTCTTGCGTTATTTGCAAGGAACAAAAGGCCTCATGATGACATCTGAAGATCGATTCACTCCATATGGTGGGGTATCTGATTCGATTATCACGGAGATGATAGAAAGTCGACATCCGGATATGTGTTCACTCTCATTGGAGGAGTATCGTGGAAAAGCTCAAAGCAAACCGTCACTACATCGTCCACAATGTATGCCGAGTTTGTAGCATGTTATGAGGCTACGCGGCGTGAACGGCTAAAGAAGTTCATACCCGGTTTAAAAGTGGTTGACGACATCAATAGACCACTTAAGTTGTCTTTGCGATAATGAACCCATGAGAATGTATGCCCACAACAATAAGTCAAGTGGTCTTTGCCAAACACATTGACATAAAGTACTATGTTGTGAAAGATAAAGTTCGGGATCAAACTATAAGTCTTGAGCATATAAGTACATAAAGATGTTAGCGGATCCACTTACTAAAGGCTTACCACCCAGCGTGTTGAGAGAACATGTAGCCAGCATGGGTTTAAGGAAAGCCTATGATTCCGGACTAAAAGATGGCCCAAAAGATTAAAGTAACTATTTGAGCAGAGAGGTGTATTGTAGTCATTAAATCTATCGGCAATTGGCCGTGACGATGAGACATGTTACGTGCACTAATTTGTGATGGAATGAGTAAAGTCAAAAGTAATTAAAGTTAAAGCACGATTGAGATCAAGGGAGAATGTTAGATTGATCTCGGTAGATTAACTGAGGCTAATCGGGCCTTGATCCGCATACGATCGAAGGCGTCGGCCGACCATCGGGTGATGGGCCCCGTCATACAAGCGCTATAAATAGAGGTGGGGCCGTGGCTCGATTCTGAGGTTGGCTCGAGCCGCAACTCCCAGAAAAAACCCTAGACCGATCTAGAGAGGGGCGCTTGATCGTGGCGGGAAGCTCCATCGCCGTCCCGTCGCCGGATCTTCACCGCCAATCCGAAACTTCCTTCTTCCCCGACCGTCATCATTGCCGGTGTGCGAGACCTCACCAACGAACCAATGATGACCGGCTCTTCATCCAACGCGACGGACGGTCGGTACTCTCCTCTCTCTCTCCTTCCTCTCAAATCTAGAACCCCAGGCACGAGAAAAGAAAGAAAAGCAAACACGATGATCCTCCTGGGGAAGATGGAGAGATCAAAAGCTTTCATCACGGAGGATGAACTGTCCTAATGACTTTTCTTGGGTCCTTGATCTAATGCCTTTGAATTAATTTCGGTCGTATGCTTCAGCAAGATGGTTCATTAGAAGTAAGTGGGTGAATTTGGCAGCAATTTTGCATAAATTTGTTCCTCGCAGAGAAAAGAGAGCATAAAATTTCATCGGAAAATAGTACAATTCATCCGGTTCCAAAATAAGGCCCAGACTTGGCCCACATAGCCCAATTTCTGGTCAAGTATCGGCGGCGGCGCAAGCCTCCCACTCCGCGACCACCATTTCCCCACCCCCGTCCACCTCGTCGGCGTCGGCGACGCCACCACGCCAGAAACCACCGTCTCGCTCCGCCGTGCCGGCGCCACCGCCTCCGGCTCCCATCCAGCCACGGATCGTGAGCGGACAGGCGCGGAGGCTTATCGGTCCTCCGCAGATCGAGCCCGCCGATGGGGGTGGTGATCGAGCGGGAGGAGTGGGCGCTCACTCCCCTCGCCTACCCGCTCCTCTCCGCCTCCTCCCTCGCCGCCGTCCTCCTCCTCCCCTACTTCTCCCCATCGCACACCGCCAGCACAGCCGCCGCCTCATCCTCCTCTTCTCCATTCGACGTGGGCACCACCCCCTTCCTCCGCTTCCGCCGCGCCTTCCTCTTCCTCTTCTCCCTCGCCTCGGGTATGCGCGTGCGCGCACACACACACACTCAGTCTGTGGACGTAGTTGTGGCGGTTAATTTTGTCCATGTTCTTGTGTGTTGTGCAGTGGTGGAAGGGATTCAGTCCGTGTTCGGGGAGGATGAGTTCGTGCGGTGCGGGCTTGGCAGGGAGCAGATGGCCTCGCGTCTTGCGGCCTCCGTGGCCGCCACACTCTTTCTCGGCGGCGTTTCCGGCGTCATCTCCGACAAATTGTGAGTTTTTGCTATTTGGGAACAATTCTCTGTGCAGTTCTATTACTATAAGTCTTCATCTAGATCATAAGTTTACATCGGTTGGTGGAACCTTTTGTATATCTCACTCAAATCCTGCACATTTATTATGTGATACAGCATTCTTCGATTTTCAAAACAACATTGGTTAGATTCCAATTTTTAAACAGAGACTCGTGCTGGTAACCAGTGTCAAACTTTCCAGTGATAGTCAATCCATGTGTCACCGGTGCCTGTTTCTGGTATTCTGTTTACATACATTCGTTTGAAATAGTTGTAATGTGTGCTGATTTTATGATCAATAGTACCCTAAGAGATATGCTCATGTTCTTCTATAATATACCGAGCAATTTCATTTTTTGGTGGGAGTGATTGATAGCCAATATTACATTTATATTTATTCTTAATTCATGTTATACCCTTGCTCACGAAAGCTTGTGGATTCTGGTACTGGTATAATTATAAATGACCTATTATGTACCAATACGTACCCCTTCATTACCTAGTTTATTAGCCATCCGATTTCCTTTAAGATATGGGCTCCAAGTACAATGGTTGCCTGATATTGCTGGTCTGACGGTAGTCCATAAAAATTTGAAAGACAAATCTAATGTTGTACTTTGATTTATTTTTTTGGGTAGTTTTCTATGTAGTAGTTTGCCAGTTTTAAACCTAGATGGAACACACAGATGAGATTTGGATGATATATAAGGTAGGTATTGGAGAGGACAATCTATACCTAGGCTCTGTTTGGTAGAGCTCTAGATTCTCATTTCTCACATTCTGCTCCTGATTATTTGAGAATCCACTTCTCTGAGAATCTAGAGCTATTTGTTGAAAACATTTGGTTGATAGGTTGGCTCCAAAAACCATATAAGAGAGGATTATAGGCAAATAGACCAAGCTACCTCTTGAATCAGTTTGTACCCATCTGTATATATGAACAAGAGGAATTGCAGTGTGTGCATGCAATGCAGAAGAGCTAAGATCAAGCCTAGTGCTGCTTGTGAGCTGGTTGAGATGGTGAAATAAATACACTATATAGTTCTTCACATTGTAGAACCAGTCTACCTGAGAATAGCATTTGCATACTGCAATTCATTCAACACTCTGCATCTGCAGTGATATTTCTCCGGTACATAGCCTGAGTACCTGATATACTCTGAACAAATTTCATCAAATAAATGTGCGACATCATTTTCCTAGATATCACTCAAACCGACAACACAACAATCTTGAAAATAGCATTCCATTCCGACAAGGATTAATCTGGTGGCATGAAAGCAGATGACAAGAACATTGCACTGCAATGGATAATAACAGCCTACTACCTTTTCATATCTGCTGAGCATGAAAAATGACAAGCAGTAACATAAGCAGCACTGAATGCATAAACACCGACAAGTAGAATACATTAATAAGTTTAGCTGTTCAAGACGTTTATTGCCAGAATCCACCACCATCAAATGTGACATATATGTTGGTATCCTTTCATTCATCTGTGGCAAATGGACTTGGCACATCCACAAAATAGAAACCTCCGCCATAACTGACAACAAAATAAGGTCTCATATCAAGAAACCAGGCGTGTCTGCGAGATCCCCCAAGACATCAACTGCAGCCTTTGTCACGCTATCATCCCTAAAAGTATAGACACATAAATGTAATGGTAAGAAACAGGGAACAATCACCTATATAACAAAAATAGCAATGTAACAAAGCAGAGAATGGCTGGTTGCAAAAAGTGTAGTTCATTAAAGTATTAAACAAAATCATCACTAAATTGGTCAGACATATCAAGGCATCCTATATGCCATAGTTTTAGCAGCAATTTAGTTAAGGTGCAGTGCAAGGTACTATGAATTCGTGATGGTAGTTCAGAGGAGAGAGACCACAATACCACATCATGGAAATTAGTAGTATTAACATCTGTACGACACAGAACTGAATCTGTGAGTGCCCACAAAGCTGATCTTTCCACATAAATAAAGCTTTGAACATCTTCAATTAAATCATTCAAATGGTACAGTTTCACGTTTCAAGAAGGCATCAAACAACTTTCCAGTAATGCCTTCAACCGTGTCATCAATTGGAAGTATGTGCACACACTTCCCGTATTTGACATCTGGACATTGATGAACAGTAACCACATCACCAAGTCGCACTCTCAAGTTCTTCCTGACAACCTTGTTCATTGTGATCTTTGGCTCCTCACATGTGTCATCTGCAAGCACAATGCAGATAGTGTCTTTTGGGAGCAGGAAAGGGTTCAGACTTCAGACAGAAGATAATTGACCAGAAACCTAACAAAGGCAATTGCAAGTACTATAGCTCCAAACTGGAGATAGTTTAATAACATCAGCTACTGGCATAATTAAGGAAATAAGAAAAACAAGAAAACCAAAGTTTTTAACTCCCAACTGGACTAAGTTATCTAATCACACCAGTCGCCTTCATGGTATCATAGAAGAAGTGTGTCTCATTATGAAATTACCTACTGTAATAGCTATCGCAGTTTAGATGGTAAACAGAAATCCCAAAAAAAATCATACTCGAAAATCATATCTCCGCAGTTAGACAACTAAAAATCAATAAACCACATGGTCCACATCCAAAAGCAATGTGGCATAACATGTTGAATAGATTGGTTACTCAGTTTGATCACTAGAAAAGAAGATAGTTAATACTATAAGTCTATAACCAATTAACCATGATATGATTACAGGTTGGACGGTCTGCCCAGTCTTCTACCATCACTGATGAAAGCATAATTAACATACCAAACTTATAACAAAGCTAGGGAGTTATGTACTGTAAATCAAAAGCCCTCCCAGATCAACCTCAGAAGCAAAAACCACAATAAGATACCATTCAGAAAAACTAACCCGCTAGAATCCTAATATCCCCCACCAAAATAGTAAATTCTCCCCAATCCTGAGCTCAAGGAAACATGTAAAACGAGAAAGCTGAAGTTTTTCCTACAGATTTGCAATCTGAACTCTAAAAAACCTGAACAGCTCCCTAAATCTCTCGCAATGAAAACATAATTCCAAGTTTTCAACACAACCACCACAGATCAGTATCTTAATAACAACTCAAGCCCTCGGAATTCAACCTAAACAGACAAATCACATAGATAAAGGCGTCCCAGACCTTGAGCAGGACAGTGTCACCGCGGAAGAGCCGGAGCCTCTCCATGGTGTCCGGGTGGAGCCCGACGATGCAGTTGTCGTCATTGGTGGCCTCGTCGACCACAAGCCGGTTCGGCGACTGCGAGCTGCGAGCAATCGCCTTCTCCAGGCGTGTAGGTGGGGAGGCGTGGTGCGAATGGCTACCCTTGGGGCTCGTGGTGGGGAGGGGCGAGGGGTTAGGTCAGTGGCATTTTGTGGGTAATTAATTTCAACTTCAAGGGGTATTTTTGTTTTTAGTAGGTTGGCTTCTCACGAGAATCCACGGGAAGATCGCTCCTCGTTGCTAGTTCATTTTCGAGACACCTCTTCGAGAGAAGTAGAATCAGGTCGTTTTGGGAAGCTTGGTGTTTGGTACAGCTCCACCAGATCCGAACGAGAAGCTGGGAGTAGGAGTTGTACCAAACAAGGCCCTACATTTGCGTTCCGTCAGTTGCATTTAATCCTTATTCCATCAGTTAATATTATGTGATACAAAGGTCTATGTTTTTATTCTTCTAATATATAGCGATTCATGTACTCATGTTCATAGAGGACCACGGAGGGCTTGCATATTCTACTGGATACTTCAGCTTGCAGTGGGAGCCATGAAGAGTTTCAGTGGGCTTCGTTGTGCATGGATTAACAATTTCATTTTAGCTCTTGCCTCTTCAATGTTCTCTATCTGTTTTGAGACGTGGATTGTGGTGGAGCATGAAAAGGTTTGTGTTTGTGAAACACCTTATATTGCCATCACTACTTTTTCAATATTGTCCTAGCCTAAAACTTCCTTACTATGAATTTTCAGCAAGGACAGAAGCAAGATTTACTGTTTGATACCTTCTGGCTAATGACATTCTTCGAGTCGGTGTCCTTTGTTGGCAGTCAAGGAATTACAAATTTATTGGTTGAGAATGGTAACAAGGGGTTCTTGCTTCCCTATGCTTTTGCAGCCTTACTATCAATAATAGGGTCTCTATATATCAAAAACTCATCAAGTACCAGTCAGCCTGCATCTGTGATTGGGAGCTACCAAAAGTCATTTGTTGCTCATGTCCTCAGAGGTGAGTGGTGAGTATGCCATCTCGTCTATTTCGCAGTGCTTTCTGTCTCAGTTTCAGTTAATGAGACTCCAATACCATTAGCCCAATAACGCCCATACATGTTTAAAGGACGGAATAGATGAAAATATAAATAGTACTGTCAACGTTAGATGGTATTGGCATTTTATTTGACTCTGTTGGGCATTTTGTGTTAGTTTTTTTGTAAACGTTTGTAGGCTTTAGCATATATCCTTTCAAAGAGATTGACATTGGCTTAGTGAGTTAGGGCATGCTTCTGTCTAGAGAATATAATTCACACAGAATGGTATGTTTCATTGACCATGAATATGTAAACCATGCACAAATATAATTGCAAAGGAAAAGGAGACTTGGGACTGAATCAGTAAGCTGATACATTTTTGGGTTTCTTAAACTAAGTTTTATGTTAGGAGTGGCAATAATGCAAAAATGGAAAAAGCCTTTCCAGTAACTCATGACGTACTGGTACAAAGCCTACATATAAGTATGAGCTAGTGAATTGTTAATGTTACTTCTGTTACAGGCTCTCGCATGTGGCCAAGCTTTTCGTATGCCTACATGCTACATTTTCATGAATTCATCTATCACAAGAATTTGTTGTGTGTTTCAGACAAGAGAGTACTGATTCTGGTCTTCGCTCAAGCATGTATCCATTTCTCTGTAGCAGCCTTTTGGTTTCTCTGGGCACCAACCATACTGGTATGAGTCTGCAGTTAAGTTTTTTTTCTAGGTTTCCATGTGGTGTTCTGTATGACTAGGGTACCAAAAGCTGAATATATCTGCTGATTGGCACAGGCTGACGGAAGAGATGCTCAACTGTCACTAATTTACCCCTGTTTCTTTGCCTCAAGAATGCTTGGAAGTGCTAGCTTTCCATGGTTTTATGGAGCCACAGCTCCTTTCCAGAACGAGGATAGCCTGGCAATAGCATACATTGCTGCTGGGTTCGCTTTGTCAATTGTGGCTTATGACTACCAGGTATGTCATATATCTTCAAGGTAACATGCAGTAAAAAGTTGGTGCCATAAGTCTAATCTGTTGCATTGTTCTTTCAACAGGAGATTGGAACAATGGTGGTACTGTTCTGCATCTTCCATGCATTTGTAGGCTTTATTTTACCTTCACTAGCAAGATTGAGAACAATGTAAGTCAAGATTGTGTACATGTACTTCATGTTTGATTCGCTTGTTGGAGCTTTCTGTTTACATGGCTGGCACTGCTGAAGGTACCTGCCAAATGAACTGCGTGGTGGCATGATGAGCTTTTCTCTGGCACTGGCAAATGCCCCCATCTTCATTTTCCTAATACAGGTACGCTTCCGAAGTTCTCTCGGTGACAAATGTTTCGGTGCCCATATCCAGTGGCTGAGAGCCTGAGAGCATTCCTTTTTTTTTTTTCGTGCAGGGTGCCTCCCATCGGAACATTGCAAATTCAACCATTCTAGGACTCGCAGCCTGTGGCCTTTTAGCAGCTGGGGGCTGCATTCATATGCTGAGAAGGTGGAGAAAGCACACTCGCCAAAATACGCGTAATTTGTAGGAGCTTGGCAGATACGAGACTACACAACCAACTTGAAGGTCTTTTTGGTAGCATGCTGGTTTTTCACATTTTCCAATGCTTTCAACATTACCAATGTGCTGATCACTGGTGCAGCATATCAGAAGGTAGGTGTATGGTTTCCTATTCATATGCTGATTGTTATAAATATTGTGTGTATATTGAAGAGGCCCAATATGCAATATATATAGGAGTACAAGAGGTGTATGCCATATACAGATAAGATAATACAAAAGAATTCCTATCTCTATCTCTAACACCCTCCTCAAATGCAAAGCATATGCAATAGCATTGCATTTGAAGATGGTTGATACTAAAATATAAAAAATCCAAAGTCCGAGTCTTGATTATGTCGTCGTAGCATGCAGCTCTTGGAAAATATGTCGCGTATCAAAAGATCTCCCATCCGGGGACGTGCAATAGCCCATAAAGCACAAAGTGCAAGGGCTGAGAAAGTTAATCGCGGCAACACGACGAAGAAGATGAAACTGATATAAATAGAGAGAGCTGTCAAATCAAGTTGAATAGGAATAGGTAGAATTATGACATCGCAGATCGAAGCCCGAGACGACGGCGGCGTGAAAGAAGCGCGACTGCCTTAGAAGCTCGGGACAGCGGCTATGAAAGCAACGGCATCATAACGACTTCTACGATCTGCACGCGGTTCAAAAAGAAGAGGGGGAGCGGCGGCTGTTGCCATGCATAAGGCAATTCCTATGCTTCTATGACTGACAATAAATTTGTGGACTCGCATAGCTTAGACGAACTCAAAGATAGAGTGGCACAGACTTGGATAGACGCAACGGAAGAAACGACACAAAAGAATAGCTAGCAGTAGCTGCTAGCAGTAAGCAGGCAAAGCCGAGCCATCCCGATAGCATCGATAATGCAAAACACCCAACACGGGAAGCGTGTGCATTGACCCCGTAGTGCTCCACCCTCACCTGCCCCTTCTGTGCACTAGGACAAACTAGCATTAACTCAACTCTCCAACCATCTCCCAATCGGGAAAGCATGCTTCCGATGAAAGCACAGTTGAACCATCCCATAGCCATCCCAAAAATCGGGCCAACACACTCCAATCGCCACGAACACGAAGTCGCTCCTCAGCGCCGAGGAGGACGATGTGTGCGCCCGGGGCGAGCAGGCCCTCGTGGCGGAGGTCGCGGGCAGAGCTTGCTTGAGCTTGGCGCCGCAGGCTGGCGCCTCGGCAGCATAAGCTAGGGCGAGGCAAGGCGATGGAAGGAGCATGGGCGCGCGAGCATGTGGAGGCGTCTTGGTCGGGAGGCTGGTGGCGGTGTCCATGGGGCGAGCCGTAGCGGAGGCGGAGGAGCGAGATCCTGCTCGGGCGGCGCGGAATCCAGCGCAGAAGGGGCGGGATCAGGCGCAACAAGCGCGGATCCGGCTCGAGATCCAGCGGGAGAGCACATGCGGCTGGTGACGACGAGGGCGGCGCCACGCTCGGGCTGGAGGCGCTGTTGGTGACGACAGGCCCTTGGCCTTTGCTTCGTCGGCCAAGGCAAACAATGCTGCTCCGATCAGATCGGTTGCGGAGCAGCGATGCATCCGAGGCGGCGACGATCTGGAGGAGGTGTAGTTCCATGTCAGCGCAAGGAAGATCCAGCCACGGGAGCACTGGCGCCGATGAGAGGCCGCCCCCGAGAGCAGAGAAGCTCCTCCCAAGGGCAGCGGGCAGCGCAAGACGAACGTCGGCTAGGAGGCAAGTAGAGGCGCGGCGGCGGCTGATGGGCGTGGATCCGAGTTAGGGCATCCGGATCCAGGCGGGAGGCTCAGACATCGGGGAAGACGACCTCCAGGCGCGGCGACCTCCAGGCGCGACAGTGCAGATGGATCTGCGACCTCCAGTAGCGCAAGAAGCTTGGGCGACGAGAGGCCGCCCGACGAGGTCGGCGAAGGAGGCGCGGTGGAGATCGATGCGGGCTCCGGAGCAGGCGAAGATGATGATGTTGCTGTTGCGCCGAGTAAGAGGTCCGGCGAAGTCAAGCACGAAGCTGCACCGAGTAGAAGGAGGCCACCCTCGGGAGCGAAGATCGGTCCTCCCAGGGGCAGCGACAGGGGAGGCAAGTAGAGGCGTGGCGGCGGCTGCGGCTACAGTAACCCTAACCCTAACTTTTGCTCTGATACCATGTTATGAATATTGTGTGTATATTGAAGAGGCCCAATAGGCAATATATATAGGAGTACAAGATGTGTATGCTATATACAGATAAGGCAATACAAAAGGATTCCTATCTCTATCTTTAACATATCTCTAACATTGATCATTGGTGTGGCATAAAAAATGTAGTTTCTTCACATCTTTTTTACTGATACTGTGATCTATGATAATTTTTTTGCTCTACAACCATGCTATATTGTCCATCGTTTTTTCTTCCATTAGTGCCTTACTGTAAAATCCCAAAAGTTCATAAATGCAAAAATATGGGATTTTAAAAACTTTTTATGTGATAACTAATGTCGTTCTTCTTGACTGCATTTTTCAAGTCTTATTTGAATTGCATTTTCTTTTCTTGGCATAAGTGGTACAACAATCAGAGAACCCTAAGATAGGGAAACCCTAGAAACATAAATAGCCAAAGCAAACAAACCTAAAAGCATTCCTCTTCTAAATGATACACGTAAACCATAAGAATCAAAAGTGTAGAATTCAACACCTAATTCCCTAAGTGATCAAGAAGTCCAATTGGGAAGGTCCAATAAATACCAAACTATGTCTGCATCTGTCATTGCAGGAGAATCACCAAATGAAAATACCAGAATTATATACAACTCTAAAATTCTATCCATTTCTTTTTCCCATTCTCTCTAGCCTATCCTCTTTCCCCCTGTTTCCTGCTCCTCTGACCAGTTGCTAGCCGAGCTTGGTGCAGCCAGGACAGCCCCTTCGGTCGTAGATTAGGGGTATGACGTCTCCCTCTCTCGCTCGGCGTCAACGACTGCCAAGCTCGGACGACCCGTTGCGACCAGGCGAGCGCGCTCGCAAATGCTGTCACTCGGCTATTACTTGCCGTCGCTCAACCCATCACATCGTCTGCACTATGCTGTCGACCCTGTCAAAATCACCAACCACTCCTCACTGTCGAGCTGTGCCGAATGCATCGTAGGCTCTCGGGTGATCTCCGCACAAGCAGCTAAATAGCAACCCCAAACCTCCTCACTGACTTTGCTTGCCACACCAGTACTAGTCCCACCTTCCCCATCCCTCAAACGAGCTTGAGCTCAAGGTAAGGTTTGAGCGCTAGCTTTGGCCGAGCGCCACCACAATGCCGCCATCGCCGTTAACACTAATCAGTGAGGCTCTTCCCGCATTATATGCGTCAGCTCATATTCCATGACCCAAGAGACGTTTTTCCTCAATTGAATCCCCTCTTTGTTCACAGGAACCGTCGCCGACCTAGTTCTTCCTCCCCTTCGACCAAAATAGCTCAAGCAGTCGAATCGACCTCGCCGATGAAACATACTCCAAGTCATCTCTTCGGAACCATCTACCTACTCCCTTGAAGCCATCCTGAGGGTTAAATGCTACTCATCTCCCTCGGGCCATCACTACCGCTTGGAGCTTCTATCATCGTCGCCAGACCATCGCCGGCTAGCTCGTCCCCTCAGCACCATACTGGTACGTTCCTAGTGGCCACTAGATGCTTATGCACACTCTAGATGCGCGGAAGCGTTGTCAAATCAATAAATGCGTGGTAGGTCGTGTAGTCTTTACACGTAGTCGAACCTCCTTCGACTACACGTAGTCGCACCTTCTTCCGACCACGCGATCGTGTAGTCTTTGCGGGTAGTCGAACCTCCTTCGACTACACGTAACGGAACCACCTTCGACTACACGTAGTCGAACCTCCTTTGACTACACATAGTTGAACCTTCTTGCAACCACGTGATCGTGTAGTCTTCACGTGTAGTCGAACCTCCTTCGACTACACGTAGTCAAACCTTCTTCCGACCATGTGATCGTGTAGTCTTCGCGGGAGTCGAACTCCCTTCAACTACACGTAGTCGAACCACCTTTGACTACGCATCAAACCTTCTTCCGATCAGGTAGTCGAACCTCCTTCAACCACACGTAGTCGAAACCCCTCCCGATCAGGTGGTCGAAAACCCCTTCCGACCAGATGATTGAAAACCATTTCGACCAGGTGGTCGAAAAACCATTCCGACTAATTGGTCGAAACAATGTACAGTACTCGAAACCCCTTCCGATCAGGTGGTCGAAAACCCCTTCCGACTAGGTGGTCGAAACGATGTACAGTACTCAAAACCCCTTCCGACTAGGTAGTCGAGACGATGTACAGTACTCGAAACCCCTTCTGACCAGGTGGTCGAAAACCCCTTCCGACTAGGTGGTCAAAATGATATACAGTACTCGAAACCCTTTTCGACTAGGTAGTCGAGATGATGGACAGTACTCGAAACCCTTTCCGACCAGGTGGTCGAAAATCCCTTCCGACCAGGTGGTCGAAAATCCCTTCCGACTAGGTGGTCGAAACGATGTACAATACTCGAAACTCCTTCGAACCAAGTAGTCTAAACCCCTTCCGACTAGGTAGTCGAGACAATGGACAATACTCGAAACTAGGACCAGTACTCGAAACTTAGAACTCCTATATGGATTAGCAACCGACTCGAACACAACCTACCTCATCTACTCGAATTCCATGTCCAACACCGGACACGGTAATGAAAAAGCGAAAACTAACAGCATCTGCTCAACTAAACCGTAAACACCCAATTTGGAGTTCATTTCAATGTTTGAATGCAATTTGAATTCATATGTGCTTATTTGAATTTTGGTTGTTCCTACGTATATAGAAGCCGAAGCGTCTGAAGAACCTACGGTTAATCCAGAGCAAGAGCAGCAGTACACTGAGCAAGGCGAGTCAATACTTTGATCATATTGCACCCAGTCTTTGCAATTATATTGCTTTAAATTATGAAATTGCATTGCTATGATTTATACAAATATATTGGTCTAGTTCATGGTTAATGCCTTAATAGTAATTGTGTATGAACTTTCAATCCTTGAACTTGGACACTATCAATTGTCGCCCTAGAATAATGGCTTATATACTAGTTAATAAGTTTGTATCTAAGTGTCATGCTTAGCCCTAATTAGATACATTGCCATGTGGACATTAAATTGCCCGGCAACAATCATTCCAAACATGAAAACTGGATTTGGGCAGTCCAGGTAGGAGCTTGGCTGGTATGTTGGACTAAAGGTTATTTTAAGAACAAATGAAAACCTGGAAAATAGATTTCGACTTAGGCGGATAGAAAGAGTGGCTAGTACTGGTGATGCACGATAGTGGGGTATGTGGATATACCGCCCAAGTCAATTAAGGACCGAATCTGGTAATGACCTCTCATGTAAACAGTGCAACCACAAGTCGGTAATACCTACGATCTGGCTAACTAATTTGCTTCGCCTCAGCGCTACTTCATCATCCCGCGAAAGTGGCGTGGTTATAGTCACAGGAAAACCACCTGGAGGGTGGTGTGGCTATAAGGCATAGGAAAACCACTACGGCTGTGACACCCTGATTTTCAGAACCTTTTTGAAATTTTCAAAATAAAAAGAACCATTTTGTTTTGATGAGAATTCAAAGCTTAACCTGAAATTTCATAATGGATTTAAGTTGGCTAACTCCAGCTTCAACTAAAGATTCCTTGTTGGTTTGTTGAGTTGTTGGAGTTTTGTTGGTCTTTCCTTCTCTGGTCCAGACCTCCCCTTACTTTTATTTGACCTCCCCGTGTCCTTCAGGACCTCTTTATGTCCTCTAGGACCTCCCTTTACCTTTATTGGACCTCCCTGTGTCCCACCGGACCTCCCCGGGTCCTCCAGGACCTCCTCCTTGCCTATTTGCATCTCTATTGATTGTGAGTCGTCCAGATTGCATTGGGCGGCTTGATCTGATGAGACGTTCGGATGGTCGAACGTCCCACCTCCTCTCGAGCCCTTAGATCTTCATTGGATGGTCCGATTTCTTTGTGGCGTTAATGGTCTGCAACGTCCCAACCATTTTGGACCACCCGATTTAGTTCTAAGGCTGAGATCCAACGCTAGCTCTGTTGGTCCGAACGTCCCAACCATTGTGAGCAGTCCGATTGAAATCCAGCGGTTCCGAGCCTCCTCCTTGTAGATCTGGACTGTTAAGACCTCCCCCTTTGGAGATCTTAACCGTCCAGACCTCCTCCTTGAAAAGCTGGACCGTTAAGACCTCCCTCTTGGAGATCTTAATCGTCCAGACCTCCTCCTTGTGGATCTGGACCGTCAAGACATCCCCTTTGAAAATCTTGGCCATCCAGACCTCCCCTTTTTGGCAGATCCGATCGTTAGGACCTTCCCTTGGAAATCCTAACCGTTCAGACCTCCCCTTTGGAGATCCAACCGTCAGGACCTCCCTTGCGGGTAAGGACCTCCTCCTTGCCCTTGTGGAACTCCTCTGGTGCACTTGATCTTGGCCGTTTGGACCTCCTCTTTGGAGATCCAACCGTCAGGACCTCCCTTGCGGGTAAGGACCTCCTCCTTGCCCTTGTGGACCTCCTCTGGTGCACTTGATCTTGGCCGTTTGGACCTCCCCTTTGGAGATCCAACCGTCAGGACCTCCCCGGTGGGTGAGGATCTCCCCTTGTTCACTGCAATACCTCCTTAAGGTCCTTGCAGGACCTCCTCTGCGGGTCTTGGCGGCCCCACTTGGCAGTCACACTCCCAGTTTCTTTACCTTTGACTAAGTCTTTGGGCAAGGAAGTCTCCATAGCATTTAATGCATGTTGTATCACATTAAATGCTCCCACCTTTGCAGTACTCATGTCATACCGATTGTCGCATTCCTTGCCTACTCCCATCGTCCTCTTTACCAACTCTTGTTGACCACTATCCTGGGTCATGTACATTGACTCCAGCTATATATAGTTGGGATAGCCCTCTTTTCTCACTTTCTTCCCCATTTCTCCCCTCTGTCTCAACCGAGCACTTCTTGGACCTCCTCCAACAAGTCGTTGGACATCCTCTCTTGGGTCCTTAGGCCTCTCCAGTGAGCTCCTTGGATCTCCTCTTGACCTTCCAACCTCTCTGTTGGTTTTGTCTTTAAGTGTATTTAGAGTTCTTTAGATCTTGTTTGAGCTTCATTTGAATATTTGGTTTTTCACGTGTAGATTGTCAAGGCCGTGGGGAGCAGAGTTCGATGAGGGAGGGGAGCGACTCAAGACTTTGAGCAAGGCAAGTTACACTCTTGATCATGTTGCACCTAATACTTCAACTTACTTATGTCGTTTTCAAAGTTGTATGCATGCTTAATTCACTAAGATATTTCAATGCCTACCTTTAAGTCCATAGTTATGCCTACTGCTTGGTATGACCCCTATCCATGTTGAATCAACCCCATTGTCACCTTAGATAAAACCTGGTTCTTGCAATAGTGAGGACCCGTAGCTCTTGAAAAATGAATGCTTAGTAATGCTTAGACCAAAATCTTGATTTGGGGAGTTTTGACCAAAACTATCACTTAAACAAATGATTTGAGCCGTGGCATTGGTGTGCCATGGAGATTTCGGCCATGACATTGGTGTATCATGGATGTTTTACTTATAGCCATGGCATTGGTGTGCCATGGAGAATTGAAAAGCAAAGTAAATGAAAAATAGTTTTGACTTGGGCGAAGCTGGTTGTTCGGTTGGTGCATGTCTATGCACGGGGGGTCGTGTGATCCGACACCCCAGGGTTGAGGTTTGTCGCCCAAGTCGGTTAAGGACCGGTCTTTGAGACACCACTTGCTAAGCCTATAATGGGCTATGCTAAAATTGTGCAACCACATGTCTCCAGTGTGGGGCGTGGGACCTGGCTAAGTAATTTGCAAAGCTCTACCGTAGTTTGCTCTGCGGACGCGGTGGGTTTGTCATGTTATGACTAGTTATAGTCCCACCTGGCTTATGAGGGGGCACCCCATTAACCCGGCGGGTTTGTATCCAAAGGGGGGATCTGTGAAACCTTAATGTGGGTGGACTGCGGTGGAGCAATGCATTGTAAAGGCCTTGTCATGTGCTCTAGACCTCTCACCAAAGGAAGTGTGAGGTGGTATCGACGGATGCCAAGCAAACTAGAGAATTCATGTCATGTGGGTAAAGTATGCAACCTCTGCAGAGTGTAAATCTATTCGAATAGCCGTGTCCACGGTCATGGACATGCTGGCAATCTCACTCAAAGTTAGCTTTTGGTTTTGGTTTTCAAAAGATTTATGAGCTGGTTTTGGTGGTTTAACCAAATTGGGTGTGGGCGGGAAGCCTTGTGCAGGAGGGTATCCTTCACCATTTCAATATTGAATGCTATCCAACTGAAAATGAATTTCACAAAAAAATGAATTTTATCTATGGTAACCTGCCTTGAAACTTAATACTTGTATTTGAAATAAAATTGGCCTTATGCAAATCAACCCTAATATGCTGTCCTTGATATATCCCTATGCATGTCATTCTGTTAATCGACGGGTGTAACTTGCGAGCACGGTTGTTGTGCTCACTCTTGCTTGATTCATGAATTGAGCAGATGAAGACTCCTATGATGATGAAGATGATCAACTCAATTAGGCAGCGCCCTCGGCCGATCACTGTGGTGTAATGGGTGGACCATGTCTTTGGTTTCTGCTTTGCGTTTGTGTGCTCTCTGTTCTTTGGAGCTTGTAAGCAACCTTTGTAATCAAACCTCCTTTTCTTTGTTAGTAAAGCTTGTTGTGGATGTCTATGTTATCACTTGATTCTTTGCGAGAACGATCGATGATCTCTGGGGTTTGGTTTGGATCGCGATGGGTTTCGAGCTCGTCCTCAAGCCTCACGACCTCCTCGGGTTGGCTCCTTTTGGACCTCCCCGAGTAACGCGTGAAGTTTGGGGAGGTCTGAGGTCCAACGACCTCCTCAGGGTTGGGACCCCAGGCCTCCGAGTGGTTCTATCGGACCTCTCGGGAGGTCTGGAGGTCCTAGCGGGATGTCCTCTCGGGGCGTCTGGGAAGTCCTGCGGACCTCCCGGGGAGGTCTGAGGACCTCTTGGGCCGTCCTGGGGTTCCTCTCTGGACCTCCCAGGAGGTCCTGAGGGACCTCCCGGGTATGCCCTGGGTTGGGTCGTGACAACGGCGCAAGAGGGGGCCTTCGGGGTTATCACCTTCGGCAGCGAAACCTTAGCGGGTGGGGTCGCATTGAGGTGGGGACATTGTAAAGGCCTTGTGATAATCAACGTTAGCCTCACGCCTACGGAAGTATGTCGGGGCAGTATAAGTTAATTTATCTCTTGCGGGTAAAGTGTACAAACTCTACAGAGTAAGAAAATTATCTAGATAGCTGTGCTCACGGTCGAGTGGTACTGAGAACTTGCTTGATATAGCTTTCATTTTTATAAAACCATTTGTGTGTGAAATGAAAAGGGTGGGTTGGGAACTCAAAGAATTGAGATGGCTTGGTCGGGGACCAGTGATAAATGAATGGAAAGTTGGGTTGGGAACTCAGGTATTTGAGATAGCCTGGTCGGGGACTAGTGGTAAATACGAGATAGCCCGAGCATTGAGTGGACGGATTCACTCAATGGTATAGGAGATGAGATCTCCACTAGTATTTTACAAATAAATACTCAGTTTATAAAACCTGTTTGTTAAAAATGCTAAGTGTCAGGATTTTCTGCTACTTAATCTAATTCAAATTTAGCTCTGTGCAAATAAAAGAACTCTGAGCTTCCCTTGACTAGCCCTACATCTATAATAAACTGCATTGTGTGTTAGCTCACGAGTACGATTGTGTACTCATGCTCGTTCAATATAATCTTTCAGAGCCACTTGATCGAGACACCTACGACTACTACTTGGCCGCTGGACCAGACGGTGGTGAAGATGATGAAGCTTAGGCCGAGACCTTTAGTCGCTTGCCTATGAGCAAAGTGAATAGATCCACTACGACTTCTTTTGCTTCCACACTTATCCTTTATTCTGTACTCTGAACTATGTAATGTTATGGTCTTGTGCCCCTTTTGTATAACAGTAGGTCCCAAGTTGCAAATTTGGGGGCTCACAACGATCAGGTCCACGACCAGGTCTACGATTAGACTTTGGCCAAAGGTTCGTGTGTGCTATCTACTGATGGCCTGCTATGTAATATATTATGCTGTTGTATGCGATGTATGTGAATGATCTAAGAAAGTATCTGTGTACTATGTACTGATCAGGGAATGAGACAGATTGACATAATAGATTTCAAGTTGCAAATTTAGGGCCTCACACTTACGCATCAGGATTCTTCTATGTCCATCTTGTTTCTGGTGAGCTGTTTATTCAGTTCGGCTGCCCCCACAATATTCGTTATCAGAAAGGCACGGCCTGATCACCAGTGTACCCAAGACGGCAACTGATGGAATAGTAATTGAATTTAATTATTTCACTCTGCCTTATTCAGACAGATACCTCTGTTTGTCTAAGATTTTCTACTGCATGGAAACAGATGACACTGTTGCCCAGCAGTTCATGTACAGCTCTAACAAAATTATGCTCATGTACAAGTCACAAGTCGAGAAGGTGTTGAGCCAGCCGGAGTAATTGCCTCGAAACAATGGGCTTGCAAGTTGGAGTCCTCTGCGTGGTTCACGTGGCTCCAAATCGGCTTCAGGTCCGGTTTGGAACACAAGAATTCGGTCGCGTAGGAATTAAACTGATCCTAGCAAAATTTCAGCTGAATTCATGCGCGTAGGAATTAAACTGCTCCTAGCTGGTTATGCTGATCCTCCATCTTCTCACGAGCGAATTGAGCAGTGAACCGTAGTAAGTGAGAACATTTTCACCTTTGTTTTTGTTTTCATCTTTGAGAAGGTGCTGGCTTGGTTGGTTAGGCTTTTAAAAGAGAAGAATATTATGAATTTTTGGCAGATACGGTACCATTGCAACCCATATTTGTAATTTTGACTACCGCAAACATGTATTTGTAAATATGGCACCGTTGTCGCACAGCCACCATGTGACGACGACTCTCGTGCCGTCAAGTGGCCCTCCCCGCCGCCAGCTCAGCTGTTGCCGCACGACCACTATGCGGCAATAGCTCCCGCGTCGCCACGTGGCCCTCCCCCGCTTGCCCTGCCGCCAGCTCAGCCGTTTCGCACGACGGCTGTGCGGCAATGGCCCACACGCCGCCACACGCCCTCCCCTCCCGCATCGCCGCTAGGGTTTAGAGAAATTAAGGTTTGGGAAATTAGAGTTTCATGGCTGTTTGTAGAAATTTTAAAATATAGTAAATGAATTCAAAAAATTATAAAATTTTATGTGGAGCCTCCCGACACAGTGTACTATACGGTGTAAATTTGCCATAACTTTATTCGTTCAGAATTTTTCTCGCGATTTCATATAAATGTATTGTTTGTATGAATATGTAAATGTAGAAATTGAACTCCAAAAATTTTGAATTTTATTTTGAAGGCTCATGACACAGTGGACTTGATTGTGTACTGTTTGGACAATTTGATATGCATTCTGGAATTGTGTCAAAAATTTAGGATTTATGTTGCGAAAATTTGGATTTTAGGTTTCGGAAATTAGGGTTTCATGATTTCATGTGACTTGGAATGTATGAAAAAAAGCTACATTGCAACTCCATTCGAGATGTCGATATACAATATGGCGCAGGAGTACACACATAACAACCAAAATATGCGTACAAATATAGCAAAACAAAATATGAATACAAATATACCCAAACATAATCGCATAACACGAGATATATCAAAGTCTAGATAAGCTTGTGCGTGAACCGAGATGAAGGAGGACGGGGTATTATCACATGTAACCCAATCAAATTGGACACTCTTTGTTAATTTAGCAGTCTACTATGGATGATATTCTTTAATACTGTATTGTACCATAGTCTAGATAAGCTTGTACATGAACCAACTGAGGGAAATACGTGGTATGCAGATCATATAATGATGTACCGTAACCTCTGACTCGTGTGCGTTTCGAGGGCTACGATACATCGTTATATGATCTGCACGCCATACATTTCCCTTATTTGGTTCATGCGCAATGTTATCTAGTCTGTGGTACAATACAGTATTAAAGAATATCATCAACAGAAAACTGATAAATTAACAAAGAGCGTCATGTAGCATAAAAAAAGGTGTTTGCAATTAGTCTCCGCGGCAATCTCTTTTTTTGGTTAGCTCACCTCATCACATAGTAGCACATTCGATTCATGTTGATTGGTGTTTGCAGTCTCTTCAAGCCAGTAGCACCTTCGTTGTCTTCCGACATTCCACGTTTTCTAGACACATTGCTTTCTCTACAGGAATGCTGATGCAGTCTAGTGTCACTTAGGTTAATACCAGGAAATAAAACTCCGGTTGCATTTACAGGAAAGCTGATGCAGTCTACGTTAGAGTTGGACAGGCTGCATGATATAAAGTCCAATAGCGAGTGCCCCTTGTCTCGGGGCTGTTATTTAACGATATGTGCAACTAGTCTCCGCGGCGCTTTAGCGAGTGCCCCTTGTCTCGCCCACGGTGGCGGCGAGTGTCGAAGTCATCCATGTCATGTGATTCCATGATGTAAGTGGATCATACAGTAAGACATGTAACAAGGATGTAAATTGTATATAACTCACATCTTCGATACGGAGTGCGCTTGGTCGGTCGGATACGCTATGATGTCGGCCAGTCTCAGTCGAAGGAGCCTTCCCCATCCCCTTGTCACGAGACTCTCCACGTCGGGCTGGTATGTCGAAGTCGTCCATGTCCCGCGATTCCATGATGTAAGTACACTGTACAGTGAAAAACGTAATGAGGATGTAAATTCTTCATAACTTACGTCGTCGATATGGATTACACACGTGAAATCATCTAGGTCCCTAAAAATTATTTTGGTAATGAATGATAATATGTGAATATGGGATTAACATGTTTATTGAGTATTTACAAGGTTAAATCCCATTGGTGAACGTATTGATGCAAAGTGGCATGCAAATGGACTACACGAAGATCTTTTGGCTCAAAGACAAGGTACAAGTAGTCTAGGATCCTTTTTCTATTTTACCGGTCTTAGGAGTTTTGGTTGGAAGACCGGATTATAGGATAAATGCCGTACTATTAAGAGGGATCATGGCTAGTAGCTTGATTGCATGTTCTTGTGCCATATGGATCAACTTAGGATCATGCATGCATTTGAATTTAAACTTGAAATTAAATTGAAAAGTATTAAGTGCTTCATCCAAAATCGAATACTGCAATTATAATTAAGGTCGTCTCAGCTTAGTGCGGTATGACCGGACTTTACTTAGTGGTAGTACCGTATTTTGAAGGGAACAGCCAACTAAGTGTTCAAGCGGAATGACCAACTCCTTGAGCAGTGCATCGCATGAGCGGTCATTCAATTTTAGTTGGCGGTTCAAAAACCGAAGCGATGCTTTTGCCTCGAAATCTCTCATGGAAATCGGTCATCGCTCGTGACAATCGGTCGTATCGATGTGCGGTCGTCTGCGAAATTTGTGAGGCGGTTCAATAAAAAGCAGAACAAGTGTAAATCTGCTTAAAAGTCAATCTGAAATCGGACGTTCAGCGCTTGGAGCGATCGTGCAAACTTCGGTCATTCCGTTTTAATATGGCGGTACAAAATTCGAACGATTGTAATCTTGACAAATTGTGAAACCCTACTTTCGGTCGTCTGCTCGTTAAAACGAACGATAGGGAGTTTCAGACGTCCGCTTGTTTGCTGCGATCATTGTGCTTTCGATCGGAAGTGCGGTCGCATCGTCGCTCAATGAATTGCGATCGTTCGATTTTATTTGAAGAGTTGGGGTTTAAGTCCCCAACGGTCATAATTGTTGGTGGGGCTATAGATACCCCCAATCGCTCTTATCTGTTTGCTAGTGCCCATTTGACATCTATAGAGCCTTGAGAGTCTTGTGCATTCACTCAACACTCAAAACACTCTAGTGCATTCATTGTGAGCTTGTTGAGATTCATTCAAGTGCATTCATACTCCTAGTTGATCCATTTGCACTTGAGTGCCATCAAGTGAAGACCGTTGGTCTATTACTCTTGGAGTGTTGCCGCGCTCCTAGACGGTTTGGTGGTGGAGCACGGTGATCTCTTCAAAGAAGATTGTGAAGAGGCCTGGTGCAAGCTTGTGAGTGGTTCGGTGTTCACCATCTCCGGAGCGGAGGAAGAACAACCATAGTGAATCGAGGGAAGGCTTAATTCGTGGAGCCGGCTTGAGGTGTCAAGCTTACTCAACGTGGACTAGTGAAGACCGGCAAGTCTTCGATACCACGGGAAAAACATCGTCGTGTCCTTGTGGTTATTTCTAGTCTTTACTTTCCGCATTTATATTTCTAGCTTGTTATTGTGATTGAATTGCTTAGCTAGAAGTACAATTTGTTTAGACTAAGTTATTTATTGACTAAAATTGTTAAATTGTTAAAAATTTAAAAACCTCCTATTCACCCCCCTAGTCGGTTATCCTTGATCCTACAACACGGACGACCGGATAAGCTATGGCGGTTGGGCTTAGCCGCATGAGCCTTTCCCTTCCCCTTGTCGCGGGACTCTCCATGTCGGGCTGGTATGTTGAAATCGTCCATGTCCTGCAATTCCATGATGTAAGTGCACCGTACAGTGAAAAACGTAACAAGGATGTAAATTCTTCATAACTCATGTCGTCAATATGGATTACGCCCGGGCGAGTCCTGGGCTCCTTCGATGCCTCCTCAACAGGGTCCTATACGTAAGGTTTCCACCGCACGAAGGTCTCGACCTACATCGAGTAGTTCAACATGTACTTTTATTGGATGAATGCCAAGTCGTACATCTCCAGGCCGTCGATCCACTGGAAGAAGTGACAGCGCATCTCGGGCTGCCATTACATGGGGGTGAAGTTAAAAATTTATGGAATTCAACGTAGGGAGAGGAAAATTGATGCCTGCGAAAGAAACGCTTACGAGGTGGTGCTCGCACATGTAGTACGTCCAGGCGGAGGTGTCTGGGTGTGTAGACTGAATGATCTCCACCGGCTCGCCACACACACACACACACCGCGGGACCAGAAACCATGGTGGTACCGGAGCATCTTTCATTGAATAATCTAGGTATTGTAGATATTTGGCCTTCTGCACAAGCCACTTGCGCTTCTGCAACATACTCGCGTAGAAGTTTGCCGATGAGTCCAACATATTTGGGTATCGTAGAAGTTTCGCTGTACATCACAAAACAAGGCGGATAATACATTAACGACACTAAATGACGACCAGACAAGCTCAGTCTGTTGGGACAATCCTTCATTGAGTGCCTAGGGGTCTTGCATATCCTGCACTTGATTGTGCAGCTAATACTGGTACATTGGCTGGCATCCATGTCGTTCCAAAAACGCTGTGTCTGCCGTCGCCCCTTCCCTATTCTCTTCAAGTCCTTGTTGGGACCCCATTGCACCATGTCCGGCCAAAGAGCCTTGTAGTCCATTTCCAAGCCGTACGAGTGAAACTCTCCACTTCATGTACTGAAAAGTGCTACATGTTGTAATACTCGGAGATGTACGGCGTAGACATCTGCCTCATTTGTACACACGTCTTGTATACATACAAGCATGGCTTGTGGAGGAGCTTCAGCTTGTTGTAGGTGCATGTCGCTATATCACCTAGGGTGCATGCCTGTTTTCTTTCCCCCCTGGCATGACTATTGATGTATTTCTGCCGAAGCCTGATCTCGTACTTCCGCCTGAGGCCGTCGATCACCCGGATGTCGTGCATTTGGGCATTCTTCATCTTTCGGTCCATGTGCCTCTACATGTTCTCAGACCACTCCTTGCCTTTATCCATCTGTCACTTGGCCACGGTGGCTCTATTGATGAAATAACCAACAGTGCGAGTCCATGTCTCCTAGACGATCGCGGTGATAGGGAAGCACCGCACACCTTTGAGGACGCTGTTGTAAACCTTGGACATGTTGATCGTCATAATCCCGTACCTCGCACCGTCTGTGTCATAGAGGAGGGACCATTTCTCCTATTCAGGAGTGTGGCCATTAATCCACTCCGAGAAGCTTATGGCACTGCAGGGTTGCTCTCCCTCCGGAGTGGACTCCCTTGTATGCCTCGTAGTCCGGTGTTCGAGGTCTCTCTAGATAGACTCAAACTTTCGCATCTGATTCTACAGACACAATGTCTTGAACGTATTCATGACTTCCTGATTGCGGAACTGTGTGAACAAGTTAGATGCAAGATGCCTCATGCACCACTTGGATTGCACGTCGTTCCACTAGTGGGACAGATCCGTCCCACGCTTCATGCTGTTGATGGCCGCCAACAACCCAGCATTGCGGCATGTGATTAGGCAGACGTTAGGCCGGTCTCCCACCACCGCCCTCTTCACGTTCTCTAAGAACCATAGCCAGCTGGATGTGTTCTTGCTCTCCACAATGGCAAATGCCACTAGGAGAAGCCGATCATTTGCGTCGACCACCACCGCGGTGAGGATGGTGCCCTTGTACCTCTCCGTGAGGAAAGTATTATTCATCGTTAGCACGGGACGACAGAACTTGAAGCCCTGATGGCCTGAGCGAAAGCCCAGAACACCCGGTCCAGTATGAAGCGGTTGGGCCCTTTCCCAGCATCTTTACGGTCAAGTTTGTTTATGTACGTGCCGGGGTTTGATCTGGTGAAGCAATCTCAGCACAAGGTTGTACGTCTCTTCGTATGTCCCATACATGGTCTCGATGACCTTCTGTTTGGCTCGTCGGACCTTACTATAGCTGATTGGATGGCCAACCAGATTGACGACTTCCGACATCATCATCTTGGGGAAGACAGACACGTCCGCCTTAACTAGGTGTGTGATGAGATTTACAACATATGCGGAAGTCACATTCTGATGTTGCCACAGGGGCTCTGAGCTCACAAGTGTGGTCGATCAGCTCTTTGACCGTGAAGACCGAGCCGAAGATCTTTGCTCGGTGAGCGCTGACCTTGCTAGGACAGCTTTCCACTACGCACTTCATAGCGTACTTTTCTGGGTTGGACTGGTGCACTCGGTACACATGGCTGATGAAAAGGCGTAGCGTGCTATAGCTTGTTGTACGACCACCTTGTCCGGGAAGCGCTGCCCAACTAAGAGGGTGTCAGCTTCAAACCCCCCACTGGGAGCCTTCTTGCGGCAGTACAAGCGAACGCATTGCGATATCATCAAGTCTTGATGCCACATAAGGACCACCGGCTTGGTGTGCGTCCTCGTCGCTACCATCTGAGCTTGGGTCGGTGTCCTCGTCGAACTCCAACCCGAGAGGCTCGTCCGGTAGATACTCGTGGCAGTCGATGCGGGCCGACCACCACGTTTCCTCCCTCATTTGGCAAAAAATTAGGCGCGGGACTTCCCTCCGAGGCAGCACATTCTGTGTTGCCATCTTCAGTTTTGGGCTGCGCTTGCTCGCTTGTAGAGACCCCGACATCATCAAGGTTTCCCGACGCCATGCGTACGAAATTCACGTACACCATAGACTTCCCGTGAATGGCCACCTCGGGTTGGGAGGCAATCTCTATATACTGCATCCATGCTATGCTTCCATTCACCTTGATGAGCTCCCACGCATAATTCGTGCAGGTGATCGCCTCAATCACAACTTTCTTCGTCGTTGGCTCCGTGACGAACTCCCTCCAGATGCAGCTTCACGGCTCGTGAATATTCATCGCGTGGAGACCCTCCGCCTGGACCACCTTGTACTGGCATCTTGTCAGGTCCAACTCATCGGGTTCGGCCCGTACGAGACCATCACCATAAAACACTAACAAGTCTTGTATGTTTGAAAATACCTAAAGCCACAACAGCCCATCTGCTATTACCTAAAACACTAACAGGTCCAACCCATATGTGTAATTAAATATGACAGATTGCATGCAAGTGATGTATTACATATGTGTAACTAAACACGAATAATTACCACTAAACTTACTAATTACGACTGATTAATTACCTATAAACTAACTAATTATGATTGATTAATTACCACTAAAAAAGTACCAGTACTTCATTTTCACTTATTTAATATGCCGTAATGATGACTACTAAACTAATTACGACTAATTAATTACCACTAAACTAATTCATTACTAGTGAACTAACTATTTATGACTAATTAATTACCTCTAAACTAACTAATTATGACTAGGTGACTAAGACTGATTAATTACAACTACGGTAATAACAGTAAAAGCATCCGACAAATTATCTGCCCTTCGGGGGAAAGTAATCAAAAAAGGCCGAGCGACGAGTGACGGGAAGCAAGAAAACAGTTAACCTCCCAATAAAATTAATTATATTACGTTCTCTGAGCTCTCAACGACGAGCACAAGAACGAGAATCGAAACGCAAATGAGATGAGCGAAGAGTGAGTGTCAGAGTTCGGTATTTTTAGCCGAGCGAAGGAGGAGTCGCGTTATACCGAAATTCCGTGGCGTTGGCACCGGAATTTCTGGATGAGGCGACAAATGTGCGGAGGAGGGAGGAGGGACGGTGGAAAAGATGGCCACCGCGCGGTTTTTTAATTCTCTGCAGAACAGTCTGGGTGCGTGGCAGGAGGAAGGGCCGGAGGGGGCGTGTGGCAGGAGGGGAGGGGAGGGCGACGTGGCGGCGTGTGGGCCGTGCGGCAACGGTTGTCGCACGGTGGTCGTGCGGCAACAAGCTGCGTGTCGGGCGGGGAGGTCTCTCCGCGCGGTGGCCGTGCGACAACGGAGTCATATTTACAAATACATGTTCGCGGTGGTCAATACTGCAAATACGGTTTGTAAAGTTGTCGTATCTACCAAAAATTCGAATCTTACGAATTGTTTTTTGATTTGGCCTTGTAGCGTCACGTAAATACAAAAATAGCCCCCTTTCCAGCGTATTTGCAAAATTAGCCCCACGATGAGCGCAGAACTGCCGGGGAGCCGACGCGTGTCCCATTCCACGATCGCCGAGCGCGGGAAGGGCGGGTGACTTACGCGGGCACAGGACCGAAGACGCGGGCGCAAGAGTGAAGGGAAAGGCCACCTCCCGCTGTGGCGGAGCGCGGAAGGTGCGGCGACATTCCGCGGTGACCGTCCGTGGAAAGCTAGCGAGAAAAACCAACGTTGCTTTCAGGCAAAGGAGCACAATGTGAATAAAAAATGAATAAAAAAGCTAACGTAAATAAAAAAAATGAATAAAAAGCTAACGTGGTGAATAAAAAAGCAATGTTTCCTGCTGTGTTGATGCTCCTTCCGTGCTCAGTTGGCGCGGGACGTCGCCTCCGCGCTCGGCTAGCGCGGGACCACCACCTTCCACGCCAAAAGCCTAGTTCCCACGTTCGCCTGACATTCCGCACAGCTCACTCACTTTCTCGCTCGGTGACCGCGAATGGGACACGCGTCGCTCCCCGGCGGTTCCGCCCTCATCAAGAGGCTAATTTTACAAATACATTGGAAAGATAATTATTTTTGTATTTACGTGACGCTACAGGCCAAATCAAAAAAAATTCCGAATCTTACGAGGCAGCGTATCTCGTCTCCAACCCCTATACAGATACTGTCACGTACGCCAAAGCATTGTTAAATGCTAACAAATCCGATTCGCAGATCACGCCGTGTCTTCTCTATCCACGACTAGTTAAGTGCTAACAAATCTGAATCTGCATTGCTCATTGAGTCTTTGAAAGAGAGAGAGTTTTGATGGAACAAATTGTGTCCAGAAGGGAGGAGGAGAAGAAAAGAAGCCAAGGAACAGGGAAACAGGTGATGCATTAACCACACCACTGTGGACTGATTGACAATTAACACCCAATTAGCCATACCTTTTCTTGTAACCACCGCCCCCAGTCTTACTGATATGCTTCAACTTCTGCAGTGTGTGTGGCTCGACGACGGTCTACGTGCCAGAGTCTGGTCCACTCGACCGGCGTTTTTTTTGCCCCAAAAAATTTCGTTGCACGGCACAGATACATGCGTGTACGTGAGTACGTGACGACTTGGGTAATTTCCTAGGCTGGCCAGGTGAGCTGAACCTAGCTGCTGTTCTGCAATGAGAAGCAAAACAATTAACTCTAGTGAGTAAAAAAGTGGGACGGTGTCTTTATTTGCTCGCCCCAAGGTTGAGTTGTCCCTACCTACACGCGGATAGAGATGAAATATACGTGGGAAATGCATTTGAAATTCGAGAGTATACTCCCTCCGTTCTTAAATACATGATGTTTAATCAAACATGTAGGTGAATTTATCTAACTGTGACTAATAATATATGAAAAGCTATTTAGATTGATCATGAGTGAATAGTATCATTAGATTTGTTATGATAAATATTTTCATAATATAGTAATTTTGTAATTTTTTACTAACAAAATCATATAAAAATAATGGTCAAAGTTATATAAGCTGCATGCTTGATCAAACGTATGTATTTAAAACGGATGAAGTATATTGTTTCCAGAAATAAATTAAGTGGGGGAGGCCCTGGCCTCCCCGAGAATTCCCTTTTATTGTTTTCTACGTGCAAAGTCATCGAAAAACTCCTGTGTTTCAAACAAGCTCTAATGATTTCGAAAGGCCTGTACGGATGGTACACAAGCCTGGGATAGCTCACTTCAAATAGTTGGGTGGAATTGGAGGGGTTGCTTGGAGCTGATCACTTAGCTAAGTTTAATCAGTCTTACCCCTAGAAATGGAGGGTTTAAATTAAATCACATGCCTTGTTAGAGTCAGTTCCATCAGAGAGGCCGGCCGGCAACAAGATGTATCCATCGTCACCGTTGACCGGTAGGTCCATTTCCCATGGACCATACCTAAGTTGAGATCACGCAGCATGTGCCACAATTGGGTTGGAACCGTGGCCGCCCAAGCCGCAGAGAAAGAAAGACACCACATGCTATAGGCTCGTGATGTTTATTCGTCCATAGATTCGATTTCCCAGCAACAGCAACAGGAGGCGTCCTCTAGAGCAGTAAACCTTGAGATATGCAGCAATAATCATACAAGAACAGTTGAATATTTGGGAACAACTCCAAGTAATTATAGGCATCAACCCCGTGTAGCCAAGCATATGTAGAGCTTAGAAACCTGTCTAAATTAGAAAGGGCAGTCGCCTTGCCAATTGGACTAGAACGTTTTTCTTTTTCTTTCTGAATGTTGGACTACAGATGATTATCGATCTTTTTTCAGACAGACAGTATAAGCTGAAGAGGACAGGCAACCACCATGGTTGGAATTCCCCTGCTTGCTCTGTCTTTGCAAAATCGATCGATCTCCATGTGATGAAACAAAATAACACACAGATGGCCACTTCACCTGCTAGCATGTGTTGCTCATTTCGATCGCATTTGCCCTGTGTCTGTTAAATCAAGTGGGTTTGTGTTCGTGTGCCGGCCAAACCACTTGTATCAGACTATAGCGTAACGGTCCATGCTGCATTCGCCTACTTGCATGTGTAATGTAGTAATAAACCTCATCACGGAGATAACTTGGGTGTATTTTATGGTTTGGAGAATGTGATCACCATTTTTGTTTTACTTCATCTGATGTACTACTTGACAGCTATACTATATAGATGTCCTTCCCAGTTAAGTAGTTCTCTGCAGATCGCCAAGCAACCGAGATTCCCGATCAGCTAACTAGCTACACCCTCCTGATAAAAAAAACAAGAAACTATTACATTACTTATGGACTAAATTAATCACTAATCTAACCCAAGTTCTCCTGACTAGTGGGAGAGGAAAGGTGCCCTAAGGCATGGCTGTCCGCAGCTGCTGCTGCGTATATACGAAGTGGATTTTTATCTTTTAGACTTGTTTGGGTAGAGAGGGATTAGAACCAGTCTCTTCAGATTTGAAAGAATTTTAGTTTAAATTCTAAATCAATCCGAAAGAATTAATTCGGACCACAATATATCCAAACAAACTCTTAAGGACACACACACGCGCGCACACACGCACACACACATGTGTGTATATATATATATATATATATATATAGAGAGAGAGAGAGAGAGAGAGAGAGAGAGAGAGAGAAATGACTTAGTACTACTGGGAGTACGTACTCCCAGTTCTATCCACCGTAGATCGTCGGTTGCGGTTGAGATACGTTCTATTTGGTGGACAGCGTGAGGCATGCTACTGGGTTTTTTTTTTGTTATGGCAACCCAACCTGACCCACTGTCCATAACAACTTCTCGGTATATCCTCCCTTCCTCACGTCACCTACAACTGCAACCATCCAAATTCCCCATTATTTACTGTACGCGGCGACCGATGTGCCGCCGCTATAATTCACGCCCTCCCCCAGCCCTTCTTAGAAGTCTTTGACCGCCACCCAAAATCCAGATCAATGGAGTTTGAGCCAAAAGGGCGGCGCGCGGCGAGGCAGCCGCGCATGCGCAAGCGGGCGAGGCGGCCACGTGAGCGCGGCGCAGGGCGAGGCGAAAGCAGGCCACCGGCGAGGCTACGGGAGGCGGCAGCGCAAAGCGGGCGAGGCGACCACCGGCGAAGGCTTGGCGCAGGGCGAGCGGCAGCGGCCACCGGCGAGGCCGAGGCGCGAGACGCGGCGAGGCAGCGAGGCGAGGCCACCGGCACCGGCGAGGCCGATGGAGAGGCGGCGTTGCTCGGCACTCCAGCGGCTCCGCCTCCTTTCTTTGCTCGAGGCTCCAGCGGTCCAGCCTCGAGCGTGCCGCCGGTCGTCAGCCCAGTGAGGGTGACGGTGCTCGGCTCTAGGCGCCAAGGCCGGCGATCCGGCGACGTTGCTCCGCGCCTTCCGCCTCCCCTCCTGGTTCGAATTTCAATTGTTTTGATCCATGGTCTGAATTTAGAGCATCATCTTAGTTGGTATCTTGTGGTGAATATATGATCTTTTCAAGATGCCTATTACTTATCCGAAACCGGGTAATGATCACATACATTGTTTTCATCTGAATGCTGACCTACTTATCTTCGGTTGAGTTCAAATAAAAGTTTGGAATGACAAAGGAATAAAAGTTTGGAATGACAAAGGAAGCATTTAGCAAACTTCCGAAGTGGAAGTAGAAAAGACTGAAGATCGCTCTTCAACTTTTTTAGCCTGATTTTATGTTTCAAATTCCTTGTTTAACCATTGAGCCAAAGAGCTATTTGATGATACAAGTCCTGTTCTGTATGCCTGAATAGCCCTTGGCAGTCGTGGATTTGATGCGCTTGGTTCTAATCCATGGTATATATACTCCAATTCATTGTATATACAAACACAAGGGTATACATACTCCAGAAACGCAGGGTGCTGATCCTGTAAATGAAAATTTTATAATCTACATACTCCATGGTATATATACTCCCATTCATCATTCATGGTATATACGAACACATTGGTATACATACTCCCATTCATGGTATATACAAACACATTGGTATACATACTCCCATTCACTGGTATATACAAACACATTGGTATACATACTCCCATTCAAGTGCATGTACAGATACTCCCATTCATGGTATATACAAACACATTGGTATACATACTCCCATTCATTGGTATATGCAAACACATTGGTATACATACTCCCATTCATGGCAATTTGACCAGGGGGTATGTACAAACTCCATGGTATATATACTCCCAGTCATGGTATATATACTACTTTTTATACATAGATACTCCTTTCCAAACGAAATTATTCATACTCCTTATACCGTAGTAGATCTACTACTTTCAATGAATGATACATGAACCATGCACCAGCAAATTGCCTGAAACCTAGGAGATTGATTCATGTACGAATTTTAAAAACAAGTTGTACTACTTTTTTAGTACCATATACTGCTAATATTTATGGAAGATGCCTCTTGGTTGCACATGCAGCCAACTATACTAATGAGATGATATTAGTATTATACTACTTTTGTGAGTGCATCCAATAAACACATCACGGGAACGACAACTATACTCCTAATAGCACGTGCTGGTTCAAAATTTGAACAACGGGTCAACTTTTTCAGTTGTGTATGCATGCGCTAATAGAAACGGACTATTACACGGGTTGGATATTGGATCGAATACCATTAGTCAATAAAAACCCGATCGAGGTTCACTTGAGTGTAGTGTATCGTATGGTATCAGATGTATGGGAGTATATATATATATATATATATATATATATATATATATATATATATATATATATATATATATATATATATATATATATATATCCCTGCATCATTATTCGCCGCTCAATTTGCTCTATTTTGTCCTGCGATCCGTGCATGCGTATCTCGGAGAATAGAGAATACCATAAGAGAGAAAATCGGAGGACGGATGCTAATCAATCCGTAGCTAGAGAATCTGATTGCCACGTAGCTAGGTTGGTCTAGCTACTCAGTTAAGTGTAATACACGCACCAGGAGAAAGAAATAAAGAAAATGTTATATACGCACGCATGGTTCACGCGCATCGCTTTTCACCGATTTGCAAATTCGCTGAACCATCCGCCGCTGGAAATGGAATATTAGGACCATCACATGTACGCACTAGACGAAAGCGAAGGGAGAGCAGAGAAATGGGTCACTGACTGACTGACCTGACAGCCACAGGTGACAAGGAAGGAAAGCCATCCTCTGGTCTGGGTGTGAGTTTTTGGCTGAGTAGGACATCACAGGACGCTGCAGGTAGAGAGGGAGAGAGAGAGAGAGTCATCGATCGATCTGACGAGGAGGAGGAAGGAGGTGCATGCACCTCGCGAAACAGGCCACTCCGCCCATGGGATGGGATTGCCGCCAACCCAACCAGATGGGCGGTATTTGCGGGGACGTCGGATCCTTCCCTCTTTCTTTCTTACCCACGTGGCAACAGTAGGAGTGACACAGTAGGAGCTCCCGGTGTCAGTCTGTCCAACCCAAGTGGACACACGACCTTCCCACCCACCCTTGCACTAGCTGCTTCTTCCCCCGTAGCCAAGGACTGGACTAATGGAGTATAAATCGCAACGTCTTCCTCGCTTCCATTCTAATTTCCACAGCAAGAGCTACAGCCTACAGCCAAGAGGAGGTGTCGATCCATCAGGGTACGAGTCGCGTCCGGTCGGATCTCCAGGCCTTCGCTGCCTGGGATTTAGATGCGAGGCGTCATCTTGCTCCAGTACGAGTGCGACGCCATGGTCGGTTCCCGCAGGAGCGCCGCCGCGAGAGGCCCGTCGGGGTTCTCGGCTCCGTTGACCGTCAACCGGCGCGGGGCGATGGAGGCGGCGGCCGCGGGGAGCGGCAAGAGTGGTAACAACGGAGGCGGTGGTGGGTACTTCGGGGCGGCGGCGGCGGCGGTGCTGGTGCTGGTGACGGCGACGCTCCTGGTGCTGCCGCCGCTGCTGCCCCCGCTGCCGCCGCCGCCGCCGCTCTTCCTGCTCGTGCCGGTCGCCATCTTCGCCGTGCTGCTCCTGCTCGTTCTCGTCCCCTCCGACGCTAAGGGACTCGGCGTCGCCTCCTCGTACCTGTAGATGCCACGTGTAAATAAATGTAATTAGCGAGCGCGGATGTGATGTCTGGTTCTTTCTTTCTTTCTTCTTCTCTCTTTGGAGACTAATTGATGGAGAGGATTTTGCTCGGACGCAGATTTCTCTGCTCCTCCTTTCTGTCTCTCCCTCTCTTTTTCCTGCTTGGTTCATGTTTTAATTCGATGGTTGGTCTGTTCAAGTTCAACCGCAATGGCGGCGGCATCTACTATCTCCCAATTGCCGTCGAAAACGAGTTTGGTTGGAAGCTTGCTGCGAATTTAGATAGATTGCTACCACTTCCACCTTTTTCAATGGAAATCGGAACCGGGGCGTGCCTTCCGTCTCTGAAAAATTGCAAACACTTCCGCAGGCGTTGCATTGGATGAGGATTTGTCCCGATCCCGTATTTGCCACTAGAAAAAGTTCGATCTTTGTACGTCACTGATTTCCCTTTTTTGCCCCATCATGTCACTTCCGGTAGGTCTCATTGTTATTAACCCTCACAATGTTGTCAGATTTTTAGAGATATACCCAAAATACCCCTGGTTCCGCACGTCAGTGTAATCTCTTCCCCCTTTCTCTTTCCCCCTGGCACCCTCGAGCCCAACCATGGTGACCACACCGATCGCCATTACATCACCTCCTCGCCTCGGCCCCATCGCGCCCAACCGCTGTGCCTATCCCTCTCCCTCTCCGCTGACCTGCAAGAACCAGCGGCTTGGCCTCCTCCCGACATGATTGAGCACAAGGCGACGGAGGAAGGCCACGCCGCTGACTCCACCTAGCTGCCACCATTGACCTCCACACCTATCTCACCACCGTTGCGCATGCCCAAATCCGATCTAGATCAAGCCATCGCCGCCATTAGTCCCATCCCTCCCACCTCCTTCATGTTCGGCCGCCACCTTCTCCCCTAGCTCCAGATTCGACAAGGTGCGCATGCTTGCGCTTGCACTCGAGCTCCGCCGACGAAGAGAGAGAGATGGCTCCATGGCCCTGTCAAACGGTTGTGGCTCCAGCGCGAAAGTGTCGTGGCCGGCGCAGGGGGGAGGGGGGAGGGGAGTGGAGGCGGTCGAGGGCGGGGGACATCGTGTGGAGGGGAGCACTCTGACAGGGAAGTGGGGATGCGGTGGCACCGGCGGGACGAAGGGGGGAGTCCGAAAGGAGGTAGGGATGCGGTGGCTATGGTAGAGGAAGAAGTTGAAGAGAGGAAGAAGGGCAAAAACGTTATTTCACGGCCCACTTAACAGCGCTCTCACAACGCGATGACATAAATTGCATAGAGGGGTACGAAGAATAAACTTAGTGGCATACAGGAAATCAAACATTTTCTAGTGACAAATCCGAGATCAGGACAACTCTCACTGATATGTCGGGAATTTTCCCGATTTCTATCTAGCACGAGGGACTAGTAGCTAGAATTGTCCTATTGTTCCTTGCTACCAACTGCAAAGAGTGGAAATCCACAACACTGCCCAAATCACTGCAAAAAAAAAAAGTTCTGCTCTGCTCCGCTCCTTTCGATCTCAAGAGAAAGAAGGATACGACGGTCCATGTGACAGAACACGAGCAGGCAGGCCATGCAATTAGTAGCAGCAGTAGTGCACGGACCCAGTGCACGATCCAATGCAAGCATGGGATATATTTGCAGTTTTGCACGATCGATCCATGCATCATGCATGTAGCTGATGGCCTGATTCGATCCCTGGAGACGGAATTCGATCGACAAAAAGGTATGGTAAAGCAGGCCGGCATGCATGCATGGTCCAGCAGGTTGGTAGGCCCATTGAATTCGTGGATGGATTGCATGTGTCAAAGCATGGCGGTTGTGGTGCTCCCAATCATAAATCCCTCACCTACACTACCCCGCGTCTCATCCCATATCATGAATGAATCAGCTGAATTCAGATGGCAAATCTATTCCATTCCATCGTGGATGGCAGGCTCACTCTGTTTTTACAAAGGTCTGAAAGGCCAATAGTAAATTCATGGTCATACTAAGTAAAAAAACTACAAGTACATACGTGAGAACTGTTGGAGATATGCCCTAGAGGCAATCATACAGATGATAATATGTTATCTTGTTCCTAGAATAATATCGTTAATATTTATTATCAAATATGTGACTTGGTTGTGAAACTCTATATTTTTGCGATGATTATTCTTAAACGTTCTCTAGTTGGAAACATATGAATAGACTAGTATATGTATTGGTTGATGACCATGTTTCACGGGTCATAGATATGGAGATATCAAACCAATAATATAGACACATGATATCGAACATGGGGTTGGACCGACCCACCATAAGATAGTACGAGAACGTGTAGGACCGAAACAGGCGACTAGAGGGGGGGGGGGTTGAATAGGAGCTCAAAAACTTTTCAACAAAGATTGGATTCAATTCGTAAATCACTCCAATAGCTATGAGAGTTATGAAGATCAATGTTTAGGCACAGTGGAAGTCTCACTTGAATCCAATCAACACCCCCAAGGCATAGCGGCAAAAACCGAAGAAGGATTGCTGAAGATTCAGGAATCAGTACTACCACAGTGTAACTAGCGGTACTACCTAAAATCGGTACTACCGTAGGCAAATAAAAGGTACTACCGATTGTTCTGGAGATCGTCCCGACAGCTGAAAAACCAAAACTAAAATTAGCACAACTTTTGATTCACCCAATCAAACTCGATAAAACTTGAAACACAGCTTCTCTATGAGGTTAGAAACCTATTCCAAACAAGGATCGAATAGATCCACATCAAAATTCCAACCTTTTTGGATTGAACGAAGTGTGCTCAAAAACCGATTCAAAAACGAAATATGATCTAAAGACTTACTCGTGGATGATTGATGATTAAGATGATCCTAGATGTGTTCCCACATGTCACAGCAAGCTAAATCAAGAGAAGAAACCAAACAAAAACTCGCGGATCAAAGAAAGCCCCAAAATCATCAAATAGAGAGGATGAACGCAAAGAGACTCATCTTGTGAAATCATAGATGGATTGATTAGAGATAGATGGATGATTGATGGTTTACAACCACTCCAATCTGGAGGACAAGGCTCTATCCAAGAGCACACACTCAATCCAACTCTAGAACCCTAGCTCTCACCTTTCTCTCCAAAACCCTAACACCAAATAGGGCACAACAGAATAGGGTTCGGCTGGCTCTCCTCCGGCTGCAGCAGCCCATAGAGCACACAACACCCCTCTATTTATATGGAGGCTAGCATCTAGGGAATATTCCAATAGGGCACCCATTAAACCCTAACACACAAATGGGTTAACACACGCACGCATCTCAAAGCGCCGTCTTCATCAACAATTGACCTAAACCGCTTCACCATGCGCCGACCCGCACCGCGGTTTAGCCAAAGGTCACCAAGGCGGTATTTGGTAAAATGACCAAAATACCCCTTCTCGATCCTTCTCCAAAAGACCGAGTCCACAGATCGTGAAGCAATCACATGCTTCGCCACGTGTAGGTTGATCAACGGCTCCATGTCGGCAAGTCTCTCCCGTCCGGATCCCACCGGCACCATAGCACTTGCACCGACTCCCGCGCCGCTTGATCCAACCAGTCGCACCGAACAGCCCGTTCGGTCATCCTTGTCCATTCTGCGCCCCGCTTGAGTTCTCTGACCTCACCCGGCATCTTTGATCGTTCTGGACCTTAGCTCTCCAAGCTTAGTCCCAATCCACCTCACCGTTGACCGTCATTGACCTGCAAGCCACCTGCACAGCAATAGACCAAGAAACCATTTCTGGGAACAAGTTCTTCACAACCTGACCCACGTTAGCCAAAACATGCATCATGCAACACATATGCACTGATGAACATGAACTTGACCTAACCCAAAACAAATCTCCAAGAAATTTGACAATCAGCACATTTCATTCCACAAGCGGTACTACCGCCACACTACAAGCGGTATTACCGCCATGCGGTCGTACCTGCACAATCACCTACGGTACTACCGCTCATCAGAGAATCTCAAAATCTCCAAAACAAGCTCTCTGGTATTTCCATACCGCTCATAAGCGGTCATACCAACATGCGGTAGAACCGCCGTTCAACACACGGTCATACCGCTCTTCATGTAAACCAGAGCTCAATAACACCTTCTCTAGAATTTCGCAACCGCCAACTAAGAAACGGTATAGCCAAGCCGCGGTAGTACTGCCTTTCAACATGCGGTATTACCGCTCCACGAAAAAGCTCAAAAGCCTCAAAATCGAACCCTTTGCCACGTGGACGCTCCAGATTGCAAAGGCCGTTTGGACCGCGTTCTCAGCCGTTAGATCTGGGCACTGTTCGGCGGTCCGAACGTCCCCTTGATCTCAACCGTCCGATTTCAATCCGACGCTCAAAAGGTCCCTTTACTTTCGGACGGTCCGAACAATACTCTTGATCTGGACCGTCAAATCAAGATATGACCATCTGCTAACACACGTTCGGAACCCTGAGTTGCGGTAGTACCGCTCCTTCACTTGCGGTAGTACCGCTATGTGGTAATACCGCGCTTCACATGCCGGTACTACCTATTTAGCTGACACTTGTTGAAAACTCCCGATTTCAAGAAACCTTCAACATTATTGCCAATTGTCTCATCGCCTAAGATCATGAGCATGTCCCCATGACATCCACAATGTCCTCATAACATCCACAATCTCCCCCTTGATGAACACATTGGCAATTTCCCAAAAATATAAGTTTGAGGTTTTGAAAAATGAAAATACTTGATATTTTCGCACAAAGGCTCAACTTGGCTCAAATACAAGAGAATGCAATGAGAAAGACCAAGTTGGCTTCAGAATTGTTTCAGCAAGTGAGACACGGTAGAAGAAGCAAGAAAAGATTCAATTTCCAGATAAGTGACAAAAATCTCACTTAAGGTCCATATGAAAGAACAATTGTTCTATTTGACCTTTGATCATTGTGAGTCTTCAATAATTGCAATTCAGATTCAGAAAGACAATAAGACCAAAAGAATGCAATTTAAATGCTCCCCTTCACTATGATCATCATTTTTTAAGAGAGCATTTTAAATATTCAAATTCTCCATTTCTCTCCAAAAGCTCCTAACTTCTCCCCCTTTACAAAACTTCTCCCCCTTATCCAAAAAAAAAGCTCTTTATTAACATTACATTTTTGCTATATCTTCTCCCCCTTTGACAATGGATTCATCAATGAATTATGCCTTTCTCTCATCTAGAGATGACAAATGCACAAGAAAGGAAGAAGCATAAGAAAGAGCATGCATGAAATGCAATGGAGTGGCTTCATTTTTTTTGATTTTTCAATTGATAGGTAAAAGAAGCTTTGAAGGTTACCCAAAAGAATAGGCTAGCATTTATATTATCACTTAAGACATATCAAGCCTGACACAGCTAGCAAGATCATGATAAGACATATATAGCAAAGCTAGGCTAGTGAGCTCAAAATATGTAACGTCCCAAAATTTGGCTTTTCAAAAATCTTTTGAGTAGTTTAGGTCCCTGGAAAAATTCACCAATTTTATTTGAATTAATAAAGCTTAATTGGGACCTTCATAAATAAAAAACAATTTAATATGATTAATCTCAACGTCAACTATTATCAGAACTATTTTATTTGGATTCTTTGTGCTTCGGTATATTTTCTAGAATTTTCTAGAATTTTTCCGAGTGCATTTGCTATTTTCTATTTGCCCTTTTGTCTTTTCGGCTATTTTCAAAATAGAAAATCTATTTAAAAATCTCAGTTTCCTTTTGGGCTAAAAGTGGTCCAGCCCATCTCACCTCCTCTCGCATTCGGCCCATGCCCGTTTTCTTCCTCCGGCCCGATCGCTTCTCAGCTTCTTCCACCTCCCGGACCGGCCCGCCCCTCTTTTTTTCGGATGCGCCAAGCCAGCTCAGGGCCACCTGCCGCCGCCCTCTCTGGCGTCTGCGCCGCCCTCTACAGCGTCTTGCGATCTTGCCCGCCGCCGCCCTATGTGCGTCTTGTGCCCGACTTCGCGTAGCGCCGCCTCTTCCCTAGCGCCGCTTGGCGGATTATTGCTACGGCCAGCGCCCGCGTCCGTGCCCTAGCACGCTTCCCACGGCACTATAAAGGCCGCCGCACCTCGATCCACGCCCCTCCTGATGCGCCGCCCTTGCCTCGCCTCGTACCACTGCCGCTGTGCCCTAGCGGCGCCGCCTGGAGAACCGCCAAGCGTCGTCGTCGAGCCGTCTTCCCCAACTCCGGTGCCGCGCCCTCCGTCGCCGTTCGCCGCCGTTCGATGCATCTTCGTCTTTGCCAACGCTACCTTCAGAATCCCCGCGTCGCCCGCGTCTCGGACCCGTGGCCGCCGTCGTCGCCACGCCACCGGAGCGCCATCCCTCTCTGACCCGAAGCGCCACTGCCATTAAAGCCACGCCGCGCCTCCTCGCCGCCGTCGACTCCATGTCGCGTCTGCCTTGTCGAGCCGCCCTCGGTCCGCCACGCCCTCATCCCACCGCCGCCAAGCACCGCCAAGCCGTCACCGGTGAGATCCCCTTTCCTCTTCCTTCCACCTCGCTTGTTCTAGTCCCCCGTTTGAGCCGCCGCTACGTCGTATGTCCTCGCCGCCGCTCGCCTTCGTCTTGAGCCGCTCGCTGAGCTCGACCTCACGGGTGTCGCCACAACTAGAGCCACCGCCGTGGATCCCATGGACGCCCTTGCGCCGCCGCTCGTCGCCGTTGACGCCAACCCGAGACGACCATGACTACCCCTCCCTCTGTGTCCCTTACGTGTGGGGCCAGCAGCCCCTCTCTCTTTTGTCTCTATGACGATGGGTCCCACGTTCTAGATTTGAATCAGGGAGTGCCACCCGTAGCCACGTTGGCTTTGCATCTGATATGGCAGCCACATCATCGATCCCGTGCGTGCCACCTCGTCGCCACCTCCCTCCACTGTCAATCACAACGCCGACGACCACCACAAACCCGGGAGACACCAAACCCGTGCGCCCAGCTCTCCTGCCACTCGGTTCTTGGTGCCACGTTAGCAATGCCACAGCGTCGTCGCCATTGACGGCTGAGCACGCGTCGCCGTTCCTTGCTCGCTGTTGGTGGTCGCCGTTGACCCGCACCGCCACGACCACGTTTTTCCCTGACCACCTTCGCTTCCCCTTTCTGTCGAACCCATCCCCTTGCGTCGCCGCGACCCGCAACTCTGGCGAGCCGGCATGGCCGAGCGCCACTATGGGCGTGCGCCACTATGCCGTGCCCGGCCTGTGCGACTTGTTTCCCTGGGTGCCACATCAGCGGCCATGTCACCTGCCACATGCGCCATGTAGCCGCTACCTCTTGCCACCTCATGGCCATGTTGTTATTCTATCTTCCGTGGTCTCCAAGTCACTGCCATGTGCATGACACGCAGGCATAACAGCCACCTAAGCCGCCCATGTGGCATCCACCTAACTCTAAACCTAAACCACACCATGTAGACTTGGTTCACGTGAACCAAGCCTATGCCAAGCCGGCCCCACATGTCGTTGCACTGTTGTGTAACCTCAGTTCGCTGTGAACCTACTTATGCCTCGTGGACCCCATTCGTCAGCCAGGCATCTCAAACCCTAGATGTAAACCTAACCCTGAGCCATACCCAGGTAGACTTGGCTCACTATGAGCCGAGTCATTTACTCGTGGTCCCCACCTTGCCAGACCCTACTCTGAGTTCATCATGCACCTAACCCTAGCCCGTGGGCTTGGTCTATGGACCAATGGCCCACTTGTCTTCCTCTTTACCTTATTTCTAGAATTATTGTAATTCTAGAAATTCATTTATTCAGTGGGTCCCACCTGTCATCCACTATTCCTTTTCGGAAATTAATCCGATTTCTGAAACTCAATTATCCAATTGGTCCCACATGTCATTCACTATCCTTGTCCTCTCTCACTTACCAATGGACCCCACTTGTAAGTCTCCAATTCTAGTTAAGGATTTAATCCGAAAGAATATTATTTGAATATTCTTTTCTTTCTCGACTTCATCATTTCTTGTGATTCTTCCGAGAGTCATATCCTTTCAATCCGAACTCCGATTGAGTTCATTCAAGTCCTAATTCATCTGAATTCAATATCTTTTATTCTGAGATTGTTATTTGATTGTTGGAGTTTGTTTGCTCTCTGTTGTTTATTTATTTAGTTTATTTACTTGTTTGCGAGTAGACATCGATACTGCGAGGAGTGTTGATCAAGAAGGAGCTGAAGATCAAGGAAGTAGAAGATTAAAGATTTAATAAGATTGTCATTGCTTAGGCGAGAGGTTAGGCTTAGTGATGGGTGGAGGTGTGTGCTACCAAGTAGTCGCATCATGGACGGTTCGCCGCTTCCTTCGTCGGTGGTGTGTGTTGTACCATCCTCGTGTTAGGGTTGGTATGATGACAAAGCACACTTGGGAGTGTCAATGTTGAGATGAAGTTTACGAAAGGTTTTGTTGTGATCACTCGATCCGATTGATTGCATCTTGTGGGTAAAGTGTACAAACTCTGCAGAGTGTTAAACAATCTATTTGAATAGCGCGTCATGATCATGGACATGCTCGGGATTTCACACGAGGGTAGATTTTCATAAAGTCGTGTGGGAAGGGAGCTATGTGATCTAAATCATATGGCTATGTGAATAATCTGTTTAGGCTGTGTGTGTCTTTGTGAAATCAAATTGTTAAAATTAAATATTGTTTATTTGTTTTACTGTATGCTTTCAATCTATTATTTGTATTCAACTGCAAATGTTGCATTTCTGCAAAAGAACCACAAAATGATATTCCCTTGTAATAAGCTTGCATGTATAATTGCATTTCTGTGGTATGACTTGCGAGTACGGTGTGTACTCACGCTTGCTTTGACGAATCAAGCAGAACTAAAGGAATCGCCAGTCAACAAGGTCTACTTCAAGGATCGCGAAGAACTAGGTCACGCACCCCAGCCGATTGCCTGTGGGCATATGGATGGGCTTCACTGGAGTTATCCCGTTTCGTTCTGCTGCAGCTTCTTTGAGCTTTTGCCGTCTGAGGCATTAATTGTAAGCTTTGACCTTAAAGTCTTTACTCTGATGTTTATTGTAATTGCCTATTTATTGGTTATCTTTGTATATGGAATTGATATTTCGCTGATGTTGTCACTGTGTGCACTAGCGTGATCCTGGACTAGTGCAGTATACACAGAGAGTCCAAAATTGTATTTTTGAGTCCCGACAAAATACCACTTGTTGTTGGATTGAATTAAGCAATGCTTCAAAATTAGCAAGTTCAACAACAGGTATCCTAAAGTGATAATGGCTATATCAGAATGCCATTGTGAGATCCAAAAGCTAGCAAAGACCATCTTAGAGACAAAAAGTCCTAAATTTAATCATTTTGCTCAAATTATCTCAAATGCCCAATTTGCACAAGAAATTTCATTTCAAGTTGATAAAAGGTCTATCTTAGTAAAGAAGATCCTAGACTAGGAGCCATCCACAATCTCTTTCTAAGCTTCAACCAAAATTGACAATTTGCTTTTTAGCCATGTGCTAGATCTCAAGCCTTGCCGCGACTATCCCAAGCAACAAAAGCTTAAAAGAGTGGTCTAGGTCATCCAAAACTCCCCCTGAGTTCATGCCTAATGCAATGGCAAGCTGTCTCATGAGAAAGAATTGGTGAGATCAGTTTTTTCGCACAAAAGAGATCATTTTTCATTGTTAAAAGAGCAATTGTAGATTCTTAAAAGAACAAGAAGCTCCATAAATGTCCAATTCTAGATTCAAGAGCTAACAAAGCAATTTTGACAGGGCCAATGTCACAAAAGGATCACTAATTGTCCAACTAGCTAAAAGATCCACAAATTACAATTTTCAGTTCAGGTTGACTTAAAGTGCTAGCTCAATTAGCAAAGACATTGCTGCACATGTTAAAGCATGATAATTCTAGCAAGTCAAAGAACTAGACACGCTCTTGAGCAAGAATTGGAATACTAAAGCTCAACAGGGTAATAAGCAAAGCTTCATCAATTAAATGATAGAAGTGGTAAAGCTTATATTACAATGCATCTTTTTCTTTTATTTTCATATGAATGCAATATGATACAATGAGATGCACAAAAGACTTAAAAGCCTAAAAGATCAAAAGGATCCGAAGAAGATACCACTTGAAGAAGGTATCAGAAAAGATCCACAAAAGTTCACATGAACAAGGAAAGTTCAGAGAAGAACTAACGCCCCCTCAAACCAACCCAAAGGGATAAATTATCCCTAACTCGCTTCTCAAGGTGCCAAACCTTGTTGGGTCTAAAAACTTTGAGAGGAGATATGCCAAAAGTGCCTTGAACACCACAAAAACTAGTACAAAGACTTCAAACACCACACGAACTCTAGGAAAAGCAACTCGAAAAGCTAGGGAGCGAAACACCAACACTAAAAAGCTTGCAGGCAGCCAAAAACCTGCTAAGAACTAGTGACTGGGAAACAAGCTCGACCTAGGCTATGAGAGAAGTGCATCCTAGAAAACCATGCATGGGATAAGAACAGTGTCTAGAAAGGACACGTGCTATAACAAAACCTCCTATCTACCCTGAACTCAACAAGCCCAACACCTGACACGAACCAGATGCTATGCAAGATAGAGTAGGGATACCATACACAAAAGTATGTTAATGGAGTGTTTTGGCGATTAATGACAAATGCATTTGTGAGACTAACATGTTTATTGATATACTTATTGTTTAGTCTCAATTGGATATAAAGGTGATAATCATGAAGACATGTATGTGATTAATGACAAATCAAATTCATTGGATAAACAAAAGGAAAATCGAAACAGGTGATAATCATGAAGGCATGTATGTGATGAATGACAAATCAAATTCATTGGATAAACAAAAGGAAAATCTAAACAGGTATGCATTTATAATGACAAATCTATTTGTGAGACTAACTCTCTTGTTATATCTCATGATTAGTCTCGTTTGAATATAAAGAACAAAAGAGGTATGCATTCTACTTTGTATTCTTATACCCTGTTGCATTCCTCGGATCCAAAATATAGGTTGAACTTCACCAAAAAGTCTAACTCGAATATGTGCATATGTTCCTATTACACATTTATGTATGCACACATTTAGGGGGAGTTCACTCTATGTTTTGTGGTTTCATTAGTATTGATCCATATTCCTTTTCCACATATATAAAGGATCTTTACTTTGAAACATATCCTTGAATATATTTAACTTGCGTAGTTAATATATTTATATGAGTGTATGTAACTTGTGTAGTTCATATATGCTCATGTATTCTTGAAGTATATACGACTTGTGTAGCTTGTATACACTCATGTTGAGTATATATGTAACTTGTGTAGTGCTTATATACTCATACCATTCTATATTCAATTACTTGCAATTGAAGTGATTATCATCAATTACCATAGATGGAAAGATTGTGGTATCTTGTCCCAACCATTATGAGTTAATGGTATGGTGTGGTAATTAATGATAATCATATTATAGAACCAACACTTTCCATGAGTTGGATGAATAGGTTGAGTTCTATAGTTGGAGACTTCAGAAGATCATTATGTGTTGATGATATTGAAGTCAAGAGCTTGGAGTAAAGGATGCATCATATGTTGATGTGTATCAAGTTCAAGAAGAGGAGATGATCATGAGTTGATCATCAAGTTAAAAAAAGACCCATCATGTGTTGATGGAAGTCAAGTGAAGGATGCATCATGAGTTGATGCATATCAAATCATGACCCGGATTTGAAGCAAAGATGTGCGTCGTCAAGCTTCAAGTGGTTGCGCAAGGCAAAGGTATGACTAGCTAGGACTAAGGATTTGTTCGTAGTCTTTTACCGGTCTTGGTGTTTGGTTGGAAGACCGAATTGCTAGTATAGGTTGTCGTACTATTAAGAGGGGTCTTTTACTAGTAGCTTGAGTTAGTCATGTGTTGATAGCTCGTTGTGTTTGCTCTAGCTCATCTTAACATGTTGCCAATATTTGCGAATGTGTTTTGCAAATAGTTGTGGCTCATGGATAACCCTTGTAGCATGTGACTTAAGTTTGCGAATGTGTTTTGCAAATGGTGTAAGTCCATGTACCTTATTCTTTGTAGTGTGATTCTATAAGTTGGCAAATGTGTTTTGCAACTTGTTGAGTATCTCACTTGAATCCTTGTTTGCATCGCGCGTCAATTTGGCAAATGTGTTTTGCAAATTGAGTTGAAGCGGAATGCAATTTGAGGCATTGATTCTAAAAGTTGACAAATATGTTTTGCAACTTGTTGAGAGTCTTGTCTTTAACCTTGTGTGTGCATCTTGCATGAAATTAGCAAAATGTGTTTTTGCAAATCAAGTTGATGCAAAGATCAAAACCTTTTTCGCTTCTTTGTCAGTCATGGCGGTCGGTGACCGACCGCATGGTCATCTTGGTTGTCTTGCATTTATTTTCTGTTCAACCGGTGCGGTTGATCCGATTTTTCTGAGGCAGTTTAATTTTTCCAGAAGAGATGTTTCTGGTCCTTAGTCAATTCTGTGGAACTTTTCTAGAGCAGTCAGACCGGCGTCTATTGGGCGGTCTGACCGGTGGGAGGTCTGACTGACCATTAGTTGGCGGTCAGACCGACAGTGAGCTCAACGGCTAGTTTTATAGCCGTTGGAGCTAAGGGCGGTCAGACCGGTCATTATATGGCGGTCAGATCGATTTCGTCCAGATTCTCTGGAATCTTCTCCCAACGGCTAGATTTTGTGTGTGGGCTATAAATACCCACCTTGGCCGTGTGTGGAAGGTTGCTAGTGCCCCTGGACATTCCATTGAGCAAAGAGTAAGCCTCTCATTCTCTTTTGTGCATGTGTTGCACTTAGTGAGGTTAGAGAGCAAACCATAAGTGCATGTGTTGCCTTAGGTAGTGGATTTCGTATCCATTTGAGCTTAGACACTTGATTAGTTCAAGTGAGCATTGGAGACTTGTTACTCTTGGTGTTTGCCGACACCTAGATGGCGTGGAGGCGTCGTGCGTCGGTGATCTTCTCAAAGAAGCTTGTGAGAAGATCCGAGCGGTTTGTAAGTGGTGTGGTGCTCGCCATCTCCGGAGTGGAGGAAAGAGCAACCCTAGTGGAGCGAGGTGTTGGTTCGGTTTGGAACCGGTCTAAGTGGTTGGACTTACCCCGGAGGCGGGTGCTCAATTCGTGGAGCCGGTCCAATTAGTTTGGGCTTGCCTCAACGTGGATTAGAGGAGACCGGCAAGTCTCCGATCACCACGGTAAAAACATCGTTGTGTCATTGTGGTTTGATTCTTGTACTTTACATTGTGCAATTTATATTCCTTGTATTAAATTGCTTATTCATTATGGTTGAATGCTTGCCTAGCTTTGTGGTATTTACATTGATAAAATTGAATAGCTTACTAGTCTTTGCTTAATTGTTATATTTGTCAATAGACCTGTATTGTTGGTGCACTTAGTTGAACCTAGTTGATTTAGGCTTTAATTGTGCAAAACCGTATTTGTATTAGCTTCCGCATTAGAAATTGGTTTTAGCCAAAGAAGTTTTTAAAACGCCTATTCACCCCCCTCTAGTCGGCCTCCTCGATCTTACAAGTGGTATCAGAGTTTGGTCTCTCATTTATTAGACTTAACCGTCTAGAGAGTAAAGGATGGCGACTAGAGATTTAGTGCACCTTGGTGAAGCACCTCTATTTGATGGCACAAATTATGCTCATTGGAAAATCCGCATGTTATGTTATTTTAAGGCCATGGGCCTAAATATATGGTGGATTGTAGATGTTGGTTTTTCTCCTCCATTGGATCAACTTGCTCCAACAAATGAGGAAGAGAAATGCTTACATCTCGACGCTCAAGCAATTAACGCCTTATTTAGTTCTTTGAGTGTAGATGTGTTTGATGCTATATGCGATCTCAAGAACGTTCATGAGATGTGGACCCATCTTCAAGAATATTATGAAAGGTCCACTTCCACTAGTGATGATTGCATAGAAGAATGGACGTCGGGAGAAGAATACTCAACCTCTAGCTCCGACTATGATGAATCCTCAACTCCATCAACATCACCTCATTTCTTTATGGCAAAAGGTAAAAAGAAGGTATATAATAATGATGATAATGATGAGCCTTCATATGATGAGTTGATTGATATGCTAGAAGAGCAAAATATTTTTATGGGAAAGGAGGTTTCAAAATTCAAAGTTTTGAAGAAAGAAGGTTTCAAAATTCAAAGTTTTGAAGAAACAATTTACCTTGCTTCAAAATAATTATGATGTTCTAAAGAATGAACATGAAACCCTCATTCTTAAAAGTTATACTTGCTCTAAAGTGGATATAGGGATTACATGTGATCTATTAGATGATTTGCCTTGTATTGCTCCTATCTCATGCAATTCATCTAAAGTTAATATATCAACATCTTGTGATGATTTAATTGATATGCCTTATTGCTCAAATATAGATGCTTCTATTTCTTTTATGTCTTGTGATACTAACCTTGTAGAAGAAAATAATGAGCTCAAGACCCAAGTCAAGAAATTGACAATTGACTTGGAAAGAAGCTATAAAGGGAAGGCCACTCTCGATGAAATATTGAGCAAGCAAATATGCTTGCAAGATAAGAGTGGTATTGGCTTTACTCCCAAGAAGAAGAAGGAGAATAGCAAGATGAGGCACAATGCAAGACACACGAAGAATATTAAGTGCCTTAATTGTTATGAGAAGGGTCACATTTCCTCCGTGTGCCCTAATAAGGAAAATGACAAGGGAGGACTTGGTTTCGTCACCAAGAAGATGAAGAGCATCCCAAAGCAAAATAGAAGACAATTCAAAAAAGTCAAGTGCTTTGGATGTAAGAAGAATGGTCACATTGCCTCGGTGTGCCCAAATCAAAAGGATGTCAAGCTAAGACATCCAACAAAGAGGTAAGCCGTCATTGAGCAAGATAAGAAGACATCAAAGGGAAGCAAAAGCCCTACTTACTACAATTGCCGGGAAAAATGATATTTTAGTAAGGAATGTCCCAAAGGTATCACTCCTAAGCCAATTATTTATAATAATCATTATTTGCTTAGGAAGGATAAATATGGTAATGTGTTTGTTAGGAATGTTAGCTCTCATAAAACTATTACTAAGACCATTTGGGTGCCCAAATCTATTGTGACTAACATTCAAGGACCCAACCGAGTGTGAGTACCAAAAGGTGCTTAAATGTTAAATAGGTACTTGGAGAAGCATTGGAGGTTTGGCTCACTCATAAAGAGGTGGATTCCATCATATGAAAAATATGTAGCCAAGCTTGAGGAAGATCAATTCATATCATAAACCAAAGCTATCTCGGTAACAAATATTTACATTGAAGAATCTAGCCCTTATGCCTTGTGTAGGTTGCATTCATGAAAATCTTAAAAGGGTTGTTCTTGCTCTTGTGCTAAAACTTGTTTATTAATTTCTTGAGCAAGAAAGTAGTGGCGCATTAAGGCACTACTATAGGACTGACATATAGCAACACAGGTATGTGTTGTTGTATGTACAAAAAAGTGTTGCTGCTGATTCTAGCAACACAAATGTTAAGTGTTGTTATAGGTGGCGTTGCTAGGATGAGCCTATGCAACACAAATTAAATGTTGTTATACATAAGAATAGGTGTTCTTGACATATGGAGCACATAGCGTATTTCTCAATATATAACAACACATGTGGCACATATTTCAACAGCACTGCAAACACTTATCAGCAACACATGTTTGTTATCATCAACATATTTTTATGGCCAGTTGCATATTTGTAGCAAATTCAACAACATAATGAAATAATTATTATTTTTGCAATTTATGAAAGTACACAAACTATTATCTCAATACTTTTCATGCAATGTTTGAGAATATAAAAATTATACAGCTCAATATAAGAACACCGAAAAGATAGATTGCATTGCACATGGAAATAAATAAAGGTATTGTCATTCACATCATTCAATACATCAACTGGAGTTTGTTGAAAATGCTAAACATGATAACAAGTCTAAATTGAGTCCTAAAAAGCCAAACATAAGTATCACTAGCTAATCTTCATGAAGTCTCTTCTTCGGCTTTTGATGAGTTGGTGAGGAACAGATCCAAATAGAAAATTCAACCATTAACCTTTTCAACCTGCATAGACAACAATAAATTGTAAGGGTATAAGTATGTATGATATAGAGATAACTCATTGAAAGTAAAGCAAGCCAAGACAAACGTACAAAAGTTGAAGGCCAAGCTACTGTTTTTCCTTTTGCATATCACCGATTGTCTTGTAGTGGTGCCATGGCCTTACCAAAGACACCTCATTTTCTTCAATTGGAAAAATGTACGCAGCTTCAAAATTGATTACCAAGCTTAACAACATCACCTTTACGAATATCCATGTGACACCATCCATCAGCATCTACCTTTAGAGGGGTCAAATGTGTCCATGGAATTGCCTTTAGCTCCCCTAAACAAGAGGAACCATCAGAAGGTTTGAACAATATGTGATCAACTCATAGTCATTAAGGAGGATCTACAATGGCATGTTTGATGTAAATGATGGAATAGCACATAGTTGCAAGTGGATGAATTGTTCTTGAACTGACAAAACAAATCACTACATATCAAAATTAGAGGTCACTTGTTGTCCCTGTTGAAAATAGGACATTGCTGAATGCATAAGAATAATAAGATGGAAACAAGCACGGGGCCCAAACGAATGTGACATATTTGTACTCACATCTGAGATAGAGGTTGATGGCATGAGAGAGGAATCTAAACTCAGAATGTGCAATCAGGCAAATCAATTGCAGAACCAAGGGCAAAAATATTATGGAACGGTCACAAGAACACAAAAGTTTACGTCATTGAAATAAATGGCCTAACAATTCTCCAGGTGTAAGTTCACTTAAGAAATATTACATAGGACATCACCAAAAATTGAAACTGGTGTAGAACAGGCATTGAGTTAGCTTGCCTAACATTTTCTTCTCTGAAGTGGAGTAGCTTAAGATTAATTAATCGTCCTGTCTCTGATGCGCAAGCCGAGAAGCAAAAGCCGTAAGAAAGCAGGCATTATATAGGAGTTCTGAGGTTAATAATCAATGATGTGGATTTCCGTGGCATGAGTTTAGACTGGCTGCATGCTGCAATCTTTGCACAAGATCGATGTGCCGAGCAGATAAGTTTAGAGCTACCTTCAAAAACCAACAAGTGTTTCCATAACAAATGCAGTCAAAAGCTTATTCATATAAAAAAGCAACCATATTATACAGTAGATGGATAGGTGTAGGAAGAGTAGTCATGTTGTCTATCGTAAAGTACAGATGTTAGAAGGATAGGACTTCTGAAAAAGTTATTGGGTCTAAAACAATGCCTTCCCCATCGGCAAATGTTTATGACTGAAGAAAGTATGCACTCTTCAAATACACATGAATAGTAGCCATTCCCTCGATGCATTTACCTTCTCAAATTGAGGAAAGCACATTTCAAATGCAAAAAACTAATCTAATATGCCTCTCGTAGGGAGAGTGTGATCGTCCTCTGCCGTAAGGAGAATAAGACCGTTCTCGCTCAGGTGAGTAGCGTGAACTGTAACAATCTCTCCTAATAGGCGATTAGCTTGGGGAATACCTCCGTGCTGGTATCACACATATAATCAAATGATCAACAATAGGTGATACCAAGAAAAAAAATCACAATGCATACTTTTTGGCAGAGAAATGGTGGATGGTGCTAAGGCATCCAAAAGATAGCAGCAATTAGTTCACAACAACTTACCACATGATGATTTTGTGCCAAGAAACCTTCCGGTGTTGGGGTTCAACCACGTCTTCTCTTTGCTGTGGAAAAGGGAGCAAAATAAGTAATTGTGTTTGGCATCGAAAGCGAATCGCAAAAATTATTGGGAATTTGAATAAAACAATTAATATGGAAAATATATAATGGAGCATACAACCCTTTGGTTGAGGTGGCATGGTTTGGTTGTTAGGTTGTATATTTTTGAATTTGATGCGAGCAACTACAGACATCTACCGTCTTCTTTGTCAACAAAATCTTCAAACGAGCAGAAGAGCACTCAAATGTATTTAATTGACAATAATGTTGCATGACAAAAAGAAAAGAAAAGAAAAGGAAAGGAACAAGGACTTTTGCATGACAAAAAGTAAAGAATCATATCGACTATCAGATATTAACCAGTTTTCATGCAGAACAAACAAGCACGATTGGGATATTGAGTATATGTGAAGCGTACCTCTTGCGTTTAGAGCTTGCTGTGATCTCCCTCCCTGACTTCTTATGATTTGAAAGGAACAATCTGTCTGCTATTGGTAGATTGTATAAGTGCTTTAGCAGCGGCGGCAAGATTAACACCATGGTCAAGGCTTGGTCGTTGTAGCCATGCATGCATGCAGAACATCATGCAGACTCCAATCACAGTGAACTTGCCATCTTACCAATCCCTGTCCAAGTGCATGACCAAGAAATCTTGAATTAGAGGCATCCCTGTCCTACAGTAGTTTTTAGGTAAAGATCGATATGAACTGAAATAATTGGAGAATCTATCTGAATGTCATCAGAAACACAAGAGGTCACAAGATAACCCTAAAATCAATGATGCAAGAAGATCGGTCGGAAGGAATTGACTCACCATCGTTGTGTTTCTCCAGTTTTGTCTCTTCCATCTCTCTAGTTTCTTCTGGATTTCCTGGGCAATTCTAGCTTCCTCTGCCTGCATACAAGGCAGATGGAATTAATGAGAAAAATCACTTTTTCATAAATTCCAAAAGACCACAACGTTTGGACTAATATGCATGTTTGTCTAATTAAAAAGGAGAGCAGTACACAAATAAGGTTTGGACTAATATGAGCAAAGTTGCTGATCGAGAGCTGCAAATAAATAAATAAACTAAAGAATTTATCTGAAGAAAAACCATTCCTCTTTCATAGGCTACCCTGTTTATCAAACGTTTGGTCTTTTCACCACATTTATTACATGTAAATTGAACAAGCAAGCTTCTTCTCGGAAGCTTTATATCAAAAGTGGCTTCTGCAACATCACATTAAAAATATGTTGTTTTAAAGCCATTACGGCCAAGCAATTAATCTACAAAAGGATGCTTGCATTTCGTTGATATGGTGAATGATACTAAAATAATATGCTTTCCAAAGTAAAATTTGAAAATGACATAACCTTCATAAGGAACAAGCCTATGTTATTTACGATCAATTTTGAACCCAACCTATTAGTCAATCGGCAAGAAGCATGATTTCATACAATCCAATATTGCAAATCCATATGGCATTACGAAAAATTCCTTTTCATGAATTTGCTAAGCTCCCAATTCTCGAGGCGTAGATGCTACAAGTCGTTGTTTTTGAAGGCCATATACCCGTATGTCCCTAAAATGCTTCAAAACACAAGATTAAGAAAATGCACAAAGTCCAGTTTCTGCGACATTTTTAGCATTTCTATATGGACAAAAAATATGATTGCACAAGCATATAGTTCACATTCAACCAGTGAATAAAAAGTCATGCTGGAAAACCACAACTTATTCTGAAAATATAAAAGAGCCACAATCTCACAAGCTCAAAGTTTATGAATTATGACCATGGCTTAGTAGCCTACAATATTTGAGCTATCTGTATTTCACAAATCCTAACCAATTCTACTATATTTTAAGCAGTTAATTAATTCGTATTGCTGCTGGTTGCGTAATCCAATCCATAATTAGTGAATCCCTTATTACTACTACCATCACTAACTACTCATTTTCACTAATCACCACGACCACAAAAGGCAAGCAAAACCCAAACCAGTTCATCCCTAAAAATAGGAACAAATCAAAAGCAGGGGATAGAAGGTTAATGGGTTACGCCGGCGACGCCGCCCCATCCGAATCAACCTCTCGAGCACGTGAGACAGACATACCCCTACAACAATATGAAACCCTCGACTTGCAAGGAGAGCACACAAGCTTAGGCATCATTGAAATGAGCCGAGCACGGAAGAAACTAAGTTTGGGCGCTTGGGGAGATGCCGCCTGGGCTTAGGGAGGAGACGCAGCGAGTGAGGCGCGCGACGGGCCGAAAGGAAGGCCACAAACGGCAAAGACCGCCCGAAGCACCAAGACACTGACACCGTCGTTGCATCTTCACCACATCGATTCTTTCCTTCTTTTCTTCTTCTATAAAAGAATCAATCAAGAAGAAGAAGAAGAAGGAAACTTACCTGGGAGAGGTGGGAGATGAAACGGTCGACGGCGGCGGCGCATGAGACATTGAGGGTGAGGAGGGGCCTGAGGCGCTCATTGACGCCTTGATTTGGATCTGAGGACGGTGGTCGACGGAGATCCACAGTGTACGGCACGTTGGGCGCGAGGTAGAGGGAGGACGGTGGCGTCGGGCGGGGGGGGGGGGAGGGAGGACGGTGGCGTCGGCCGCGAGGAAGAGGGAGGCCGGCGATGGAGACCGGCGGCGTCAGGTGTAGGGAAGAGAGAGGACGGCGGCGTCGGCTGCGGGGAAGAGGGAGAGAGGGCGATGGTGGCGAGGCAAAGGCAAGGGAGGTAGGCGAGGGCAAGGAATGGAGCGAGCCATGGTGGGAGGAGGTGGGCGACACGGGCGGGGAAGGAGCGATGCGAGGATTCAGGGGTGAGCGCGAGGGAGGCGCGGGGCAATGCAAGGGGCGGCGGTTTGGCATGGGGGGCGGCAGTTTGGCGTGGGGTGGGAGGGAAAGAGAAGCGATGCGATGACGGTATTTTTTCGTGCGTGCGCGCGGTGTCTCGGTGACGATCGTCCGCTGACGTGGACTAAACTCAAAATTATTAGTAGTTAAGATAGATACAGAGATGTGAGCAACATATATTATATGATGCCATGAGACTCTTCAACACACTTTTCCATAATGAGTGAACTATATGTTGCAAAGAGCCTCAACAACATATAGTATGTGATGCAAAAACATTGCAGCTACAACACATAGCCCATGTGTTACAGACAAAGTGTTGTATAAAGTTAGTCTTGTTGTAGTGAGGGGGAGTGCTAAGTCATATACATGTATATCACATCCCTAAGTGTGCCCAAATAAATTAAGTGCTAGTAATGTTTTTCAAAAATGAGCCTTTTAGCCAAAAGTTAAAATTTCATAACTATTAGTAATCCTTTGAAAAATTAGTTGCAAAATGTATACAAATGCTTTTCAAAGGTTTCCCAAAGGTTTGGGCTCAAGAAAAACCTATTTTAAATGAAAATGAGTTTCTAGCCAAAATTGTAGATCATAGTATCTTGTTTTTGACCTAAACTAGATCTTTATGTAAAATTTTATTCTAAAAATAATTTGAAAATGATCCCAAAAGGAAAAACCTAGAGTTGGCTATTCTAAACATTTTTGGTATTCAGAAGTTTCTCAAAAGGCCAACCTAAAAAAAGTTATTTGATTTTGAAATTCATCCAAAATCCAAGTTTGACCTAAAAGGTCACTTTCTAGCACTTAAGTGAGTTTTACCATTTGAGCCAAATATATTCACATGAATAGGTCCATAATGGTATTAATGACTCATACATGCAATTGGCTGCTTGAAATACCCTTAATTGCTCAATTTGGATCTTTTGGAGAAAGTTCTTGAAAATGAGATTTCATTTGCGAAAATAAAAGATTAATTCATAAAAATTATTTAATATTTGGATTTGAAAGGGCTATATTAGTTGGAAATGCTCCAAAGATGTTTGTTTGATTGATTGTGTGAAAATTTGGAGCAAAGTACAATAATTCAATCAATTTCCAAAAATCCTGTTTTGAATCTGTTGTCAGGTTCAAACAAAATCGGTCTGACCGGCCATATTGGCGGTCTGACCGCTAGCCTTTCGGTCTGACTGCCGTGCCCAGCAGTCTAACCGATTTCTCGTGGAGTTTCTTTAATTTCACCCGAAGGGGTATTTCCCTCATTCATTTCCTCTTCTCCAGCCCGAAACTCTCTCTCTCTCTCTTGCTCTCGGCCGCCACTCCTCTCCGGCCCGGATCTCCCTCCTCCGACCATCTCTTTGGCATCCAAAGGTAACCTTGTGTTCCCCTTCACCTCCTCTCTCAATTCCTCCAATTTGTTTGAGTTTTGGTTGACTCATGCTCAAATGTCTTGGAACCCTAGGTGAGGGACTTTATCTTCAATCTGGCTTTTTGGCTCTCGGATCTCTCAATCACTCATCTCCATTGAACTCGTTGTTCATCCAAGCTGGTAATCCCTAACTCTTTCCTTGTATTGTAATCCACATTGTGATTTGCCCAAAATTCTAGGGTTTGCCATGAAATCCTAGTTTCAGTTCATCTTTTAGGGCAAATATTTGTCATACAAGTGGATTAGGAGTGTAAGAACATGTATTCAATATGTCATTGCTCGTACATTGCAGATTTTGGGTTTTCCCAAAATCAGATTGTTTCTCTGTCAGGGGCGGTCTGACCGGCCAACCTGGCGGTCAGACCGCCTGTGATAGAAAAATGGGAAGATGGCATAATTGAATACCTTGTTGATTCATTCCACGATAATTCCTTTGACAATTCTTTACAATTCCTTCGCAGCGACCATGCCGCGCAAAATAACCGCTGGTCGACCGTCCCAACCTCCTCCGTCTGTTGAAGATGCTCCAGAAGAAGAAGTAGATGAGCAAATACAAGATGCTGAAGAGGAAAGAACAACGAGTGACAGCGACAACAATGGTAGCGATGAGAACTTTGAAGGGTCAGAAAATGGTGATGAGAATGAGGATAAGGAAGTTGCTCCAGATTCAACCCCTTTCATTGGATTAGATGTGTCCAAGGTCAAAAGTGAAAGGTATACTGCTTTACGACACATTAACCAGTTCAGATTCCCAAGAGATGCTACCATGGGGATGTTTCACACTATGTTTTAGCAGAATGTTTATCATATCATCTATGCCCAAAATAAATTTGCTAATCATATATTTGTGAAATGGAACTACCTTGGTCAGAATCAAGCTTATAATGGATTATTTCGATTATTCAGAAGTGTGGGCTTGGATTCCTTGATTACCATGCAGAGTAATTTTCATGCCAAGGTTATTAAGCAATTCTATGCTACTGTCTTTGTGTCCCCTGATCATGATCATCTCATTTGGATGACGGGAAAAGAAAGGTCTGAAGCTTCTAAGAATAATTTTATGCAAGCCTTAAATTTGAGGAATTAAGATGGGACAAATATTCATGTTCAAAAATGCTTAGCTCTCACTGAAGTAGATGAATATTATGATCAGAACCATCCTTATACTATTGGGAAGGTAACTGGACTGCTCCCTCTTCCCAGTATTGTTAACAGAATCATGAGAGCTACTTTCTTCCCCAGGAGTGGGAACAATGATGAGATTCATGGAAGAGCTTGGAATGTAGTTAAGTGCATTATGGAAGGCACTAAATTTGATGTCATGGATCTTATTATCAAGGAGGTTGCTACTTCCAAGGGAGATAAGAACAAGACTATTTATTTTGCTCCCTACATTATGAAGCTTATCAAGAGAATGACTACCTTTGATCTTCCTCTTTATATGGAGCATAAGGAGTATAGACCGAGAGATCCTCCACCTCAGACTCCTCCTCCACCTCAGGTGTCTCCTCCAGCTCCTCTTGATCTCGGGGGCGAGGATCGTCCTCCCGAGTCATCCAAAGGAGCTCCTCGGGATCGGGATGCGATCTGGCAGCTCTTGCTTGCCTTCAGTCCATTGTAGACACCTTGCATGCAGAGAACATTCAGAGGTATGAAGAGACTAGGACTATGATTGAGGATCTGAATGTGAGGGTGACTCGCATGGATGAGAGACTCATTGAGTATCAGCAGCAGCGTTTGCCAGTTGCCTATTAGAGGTTCGGTCGTGGTCAACGCCCTCCATCCTTCACTCAGCGGGGAGATCATCCATCATTATCGTCAGGCGCTCCTCCCACCTAGATGCTTAGTTTTCATATTTAGGTCGATAGACCTTGTTTTGTATGTATAAGCTTATGCATTACTCTTGTAATATCTTATGTAAGCTTATAAACCTTGGATGTTTTATTGCTTTAAGTCTCTTTTGGATGATGAAATGTTTAATGCCTTGCTATGTGTTATGCAATCCTTTGTTTGTCGTCCAAGACTTGTGCATGTTGAATGGTTGAATGATTATGTTATGGATTATGCTTCTTTGAATATCCTTGTCCATAATGTGTTTGTAATTGTATCCAGTTGATGTTGCATGATATTCATATCTTGATTACCTATTGTCATGCTCATTGGATCAATTATTCAAAGGAAACTCCGCCAAAAATTCCTAAAAATCCTCTTATATGCAATGGGTGTCATCTCTCATCCTTGTGCATATATTTAGGGGGAGTTTCTTCTCAATGGTTCTTATTTGAATGTGTTTCAAATCAATTCTCTTCTTCCTAAACTCCTAGTTGGCCTGTATTTAACTTGCTGTACTCTCTTAGGCCATCAAAGAAGAGTTTGTGCCATTAGCTCTTGATCAAAAATGATTTATAATCAAGACTATTCTTTGGTCACTAGCGGTCTGATCGGCCGACCTGGCGGTCTGACCGACTATTATGGCGGTCCAACCGGCCAAGGCAGCGATCTAACCGCCTGTGACAGAGAATTGGCACAAGGAAAATTGTATTTTGTTCAAAATAAAATGAGTTCTTTTGCCAAGCTCTTTCTTCTACACTATCTGTTTTTTGGCTTAAATTTGTTTTGGCTTTTTGGTGCTTAATGCCAAAGGGGGAGAATGTTTATATGATCAATATATTTGGATTCTCTCTTGTGCTTTCACCTTTAAGTCATATTGCCAAAGAGAGAGATTTGGACTCTCTCGAGTTATGTTGATTATCTCCTTTTCATGCATAATACCTAAAGAAGATAATTCAAATTGCTTAGTATCATGCATGATTGTAGTTCAATAGTTTAAATTCCTATCTTATGTTGATTATTATCCAAATATTGTTATCAATAAAGGATTTGTCATCAATCACCAAAAAGGGGGAGATCGAAGAATCTAGACCCGCCATTATATATTAATGGAGTGTTTTGGTGATTAATGACAAATGCATTTGTGAGACTAACATGTTTATTGATATACTTATTGTTTAGTCTCAATTGGATATAAAGGTGATAATCATGAAGACATGTATGTGATTAATGACAAATCAAATTTATTGGATAAACAAAAGGAAAATCCAAACAGGTGATAATCATGAAGGCATGTATGTGATTAATGACAAATCAAATTCATTGGATAAACAAAAGGAAAATCCAAACAGGTATGCATTTATAATGACAAATCTATTTGTGAGACTAACTCTCTTATTGTTATATCTCATGATTAGTCTCGTTTGAATATAAAGAACAAAAGAGGTATGCATTCTAGTTTGTATTCTTATACCCTGTTGCATTCCTCGGATCCAAAATATAGGTTGAACTTCACCAAAAAGTCTAACTCGAATATGTGCATATGTTCCTATTACACATTTGTGTATGCACACATTTAGGGGGAGTTCACTATATGTTTTGTGGTTTCATTAGTATTGATCCATATTCCTTTTCCACATATATAAAGGATCTTTACTTTGAAACATATCCTTGAATATATTTAACTTGTGTAGTTAATATATTCATATGAGTATATGTAACTTGTGTAGTTCATATATGCTCATGTATTCTTGAAGTATATACGACTTGTGTAGCTCGTATACACTCATGTTGAGTATATATGTAACTTGTGTAGTGCTTATATACTCATACCATTCTATATTCAATTACTTGCAATTGAAGTGATTATCATCACTTACCATAGATGGAAAGATTGTGGTATCTTGTCCCAACCATTATGAGTTAATGGTATGGTGTGGTAATTAATGATAATCATATTATAGAACCAACACTTTCCATGAGTTGGATGAATAGGTTGAGTTCTATAGTTGGAGACTTCAGAAGATCATTATGTGTTGATGATATTGAAGTCAAGAGCTTGGAGTAAAGGATGCATCATATGTTGATGTGTATCAAGTTCAAGAAGAGGAGATGATCATGAGTTGATCATCAAGTTAAAAAAAGACCCATCATGTGTTGATGGAAGTCAAGTGAAGGATGCATCATGAGTTGATGCATATCAAATCATGACCCAGACTTGAAGCAAAGATGTGCGTCGTCAAGCTTCAAGTGGTTGCGCAAGGCAAAGGTATGACTAGCTAGGACTAAGGATTTGTTCGTAGTCTTTTGCCGGTCTTGGTGTTTGGTTGGAAGACCGGATTGCTAGTATAGGTTGCCATACTATTAAGAGGGGTCTTTTACTAGTAGCTTGAGTTAGTCATGTGTTGATAGCTCATTGTGTTTGCTCTAGCTCATCTTAACATGTTGCCAATATTTACGAATGTGTTTTGCAAATAGTTGTGGCTCATGGATAACCCTTGTAGCATGTGACTTAAGTTTGCGAATGTGTTTTGCAAATGGTGTAAGTCCATGTACCTTATTCTTTGTAGTGTGATTCTATAAGTTGACAAATGTGTTTTGCAACTTGTTGAGAATCTCACTTGAATCCTTGTTTGCATCGCGCGTCAATTTGGCAAATGTGTTTTGCAAATTGAGTTGAAGCGGAATGAAATTTGAGGCATTGATTCTAAAAGTTGACAAATGTGTTTTGCAACTTGTTGAGAGTCTTGTCTTTAACCTTGTGTGTGCATCTTGCATCAAATTAGCAAAATGTGTTTTTGCAAATCAAGTTGATGCAAAGATCAAAACCTTTTTCGCTTGTTTGGTCTTTGGCGGTCGACCGCCAAGATACGGCGTCCCGACCCGACCACATGGTACATGCGGTTATGTCGCACTTATTTTTGGTTCAACCGTGGTGCGATTGATCCAATTTTTCTGAGGCGGTTTAATTTTTCCAGAAGAGATGTTTCTGGTCCTTAGTCAATTCTGTGGAACTTTTCTGGAGCGGTCAGACCGGTGTCTATTGGGCGGTCTGACCGGTGGGCGGTCTGATCGACCATTAGTTGGCGGTCAGATCGACAGTGAGCTCAACGGCTAGTTTTATAGCCTTTGGAGCTAAGGGCGGTCAGACCGGTCATTATATGGCGATCAGACCGATTTCGTCCAGATTCTCTGGAATCTTCTCCCAACAGCTAGATTTTGTGTGTGGGCTATAAATACCCACCTTGGCCGTGTGTGGGAGGTTGCCAGTGCCCCTAGACATTCCATTGAGCAAAGAGCAAGCCTCTCATTCTCTTTTGTGCATATGTTGCACTTAGTGAGGTTAGAGAGCAAACCCTAAGTGCATGTGTTGCCTTAGGTAGTGGATTTCGTATCCATTTGAGCTTAGACACTTGATTAGTTCAAGTGAGCGTTGGAGACTTGTTACTCTTGGTGTTTGCCGACACCTAGACGGCGTGGAGGCGTCGTGCGTCGGTGATCTTCTCAAAGAAGCTTGTGAGAAGACCCGAGCGGTTTGTAAGTGGTGTGGTGCTCGCCATCTCCGGAGTGGAGGAAAGAGCAACCCTAATGGAGCGAGGTGTTGGTTCGGTTTGGAACCGGTCTAAGTGGTTGGACTTACCCCGGAGGCGGGTGCTCAATTCGTGGAGCCGGTCCAATTAGTTTGGGCTTGCCTCAACGTGGATTAGGGGAGACTGGCAAGTCTCCGATCACCACGGTAAAAACATCGTTGTGTTATTGTGGTTTGATTCTTGTGCTTTACATTGTGCAATTTATACTCATTGTATTAAATTGCTTATTCATTGTGGTTGAATGCTTGCCTAGTTTTGTGGTATTTACATTGATAAAATTGAATAGCTTACTGTTGGAAATCACTCGCTGATTCCTCTCACACGCACATGAAAAAACACTTACCTTGCTTTCCTCTATTTACTTATGTTTCTCTCATTGGCTCTCACACAGAAACACAAGCACACAAAGAGAACAAAGGAAGAAGAAGAGACACACGTACAGCTTAGACTACATTTTCTTCTCTCTTCTCACTTCAATACAAATGCTTACAAGTCTTTATAAAGACCATGCCATTCCTACATGCAGCAACATGCAACCACATGACAAACATTACTGCCCACTACCCCCTAAGAAATGCTCCACTTAACCCCCATGTAACCTCCCCACTAACTATCTTAATTCACTAACGCTCCACTAACTCATGCATGCACTACTAACTCAACCGACTGCCACCTTCTCCACTCCCCTTCTTGCACACATGCATGTTGACCGCTAATCAACACACACAGCTGTTTATACATGTAGCTACAAGACTCGATCAAACTAATTAACATGCAACATTAACACACTTGTGCACGTGAACACAATTATGCAAACTCTAAACAAATTACATGTTAAGATTATAACCAACAATTTCCCCCTTAATCTTGACATGTCAACTCACCGTTGCGGATCGCCCATAACCTCTTGCCACACGTAGCAGCCTCACCTTGCCACACGCATCAGCATCTTCATCTTGTGGATGACGCCTTCCCAATGCCGATATCCACCTTGTAGCGGCCTCACACCACTACTCATGGCCTCCAACACGAGCGAGACAACATTGTCTGCGGTCTCTCACCGCCAATCGATGCCTCCTCCGTGGGCACCTTGCGCGACTCATCACGCTATTGTCGGTCTCGCACATCGACTCCTCTAGTGACGATGGCTTCACACCACCGCCTTTGGCTTCACGCCGAATCCTCACAACGGTTTGACACCGCCATCGCGCTCAGTGCCGCACTGCCAAAGCGCGCGCCTCCATGTGCCGACCGCACACCATCATCGTTGGCATCACACCGACTTTCACAACGATGGCCTTGGCCACCACCGCCGGCCTCCATCTCGCCTGGAGTCTGCCGCCACCCGCGGCCTCCACCTCGTATGGAGTCTACGACTGCGCCACCTCTGGCCTCCACTCATGGAGTCTGCCGTTGGTGTGCCCATCGTCGTTTGTCGGCCTCATGCCGACTCACTTCCCGGTGGTTTCGCACCGCCTCACCTTGCCACCGCTGGTGCGCACATCACGTGTGATTTCAGCACATTGCGCTAGCCTCGCCATGGCCGTGCGGACCTACGCCATCGTGCTCATGAGCGCATGGTGCTGCAGCCGGCTCATCGCCGACACCTGTGCACCTCCGCCCGACGTGTGCTACTGCGCACACCATCATGCCGACCGGCGAGCCATCGCCAGACAGCTTCTCCTTGCACCTTGCTCTGATACCAATTGTTGGAAATCACTCGCTGATTCCTCTCACACGCACATGAAAAAACACTCACCTTGCTTTCCTCTATTTACTTATGTTTCTCCCGTTGGCTCTCACACAGAAACACAAGCACACAAAGAGAACAAAGGAAGAAGAAGAGACACACGTACAGCTTAGACTACATTTTCTTCTCTCTTCTCACTTCAATACAAATGCTTACAAGTCTTTATAAAGACCATGCCATTCCTACATGCAGCAACATGCAACCACATGCCAGACATTACTGCCCACTACCCCCTAAGAAATGCTCCACTTAACCCCCATGTAAACTCCCCACTAACTATCTTAATTCACTAACGCTCCACTAACTCATGCATGCACTACTAACTCAACTGACTGCCACCTTCTCCACTCCCCTTCATGCACGCATGCATGCTGACCGCTAATCAACACACACAGCTGTTTATACATGTAGCTACAAGACTCGATCAAACTAATTAACATGCAACATTAACACACTTGTGCACGTGAACACAATTATGCAAAATCTAAACAAATTACATGTCAAGATTATAACCAACACTTACTAGTCTTTGCTTAATTGTTATATTTTTCAATAGACCTGTATTGTTGGTGCACTTAGTTGAACCTATGTTGATTTAGGCTTTAATTATGCAAAACCGTATTTGTATTAGCTTCCGCATTAGAAATCGGTTTTAGCCAAAGAAGTTTTTAAAACGCCTATTCACCCCCCCTCTAGTCGACCTCCTCGATCTTACAATATGCTTTAGCTATTGGATCTATCATGTACGCTATGATATGTACTCAACCAGATGTATCATATGCTCTAAGTGTTACAAGCATATACCAAGCTGATCGCGGAGAAGGTCACTGGATAGCTGTGAAAATCATTCTTAAGTACTTGAGAAGGACTAAGGATGTGTTCCTAGTTTATGGCGGTGATGAAGAGCTCATTGTAAATGGTTACACCGATGCAAGCTTCAAAACCGACAAAGATGATTATCATTCGCAATCTGGTTTTGTATTCATTTTGAATAGAGAAGCAGTGAGCTAGAAAAGTTTCAAGCAAGAGACAGTTGCTAATTCTACGACGGAAGCCGAGTACATTGCGGCATTTGAAGCTGCGAAGGAAGGTGTTTGGATAAGGAATTTCATTGCTGAGTTGGGCATGGTCCCGAGTGCCTCGAGCCCAGTAAATCTCTATTGTGATAATAATGGAGCCATTGCGTAGGCTAAGTAGCCTATATCCCATCAGAAGTCCAAGCATATACTCATGCATTATCATCTTATTCGCGATTTTGTGGATAGAGGAGATGTAAAAATATGCAAAGTTCACACGGTTTTAAATGTTGCTAATCCGTTGACAAAGCCTCCCACACAGCCAAAGCATGAGGCGCACACAAGAGCTATCGATATTAAATACTTAAATGATTGACCCTAGTGCAAGTGAGAGACTGTTGGAGATATGCCCTAGAGGCAATCATAGATATGATTATATTTCATTATGTTCATAATTTATCGGATAATATGTTATCTTGTTCCTAGAATAACATCGTTAATATTTATTCTCAAGTATGTGACTTGATTGTGAAACTCTATATTTCTGCAATGATTATTCTTAAATGTTCTCTGGTCGAAAACATATAAAGACACATATGAATAGACTAGCATATGTATTGGTTGATGACCATGTTTCACGGGTCATAGATATGGAGATATCAAACAAATAATATGGACACAAGTTATCGAACAATGGGTTGGATCGACCTACCATGAGACACTGCGAGAACGTTGCATTCTTACATGTCATCAGTTGGTCTCATTTACAATGTGTATACTATGTCCTTAGACTTGAGGTCGTCGCACGTACTAGAGAGGCGTAATGGCTCACTTAGGGGTTGTCAAACGCTACTCCATAACTGGGTAGTTATAAAGGTAGCTTTCGGGTTTTGTCATGATGCATGCAACGAGACATGGTCGATCAAGATAGGATTTGCCTCTCCATGCAACAGGAGAGATATCTCTAGGCCTCTCGAGTGATTGGATTTCAGAAATACGTGGCCATGCTACTCGCGGTTAAAGAGTTAACCGTAGTCAGGGAATTTGAGTCACGTGATCGAGAAAGAGTGGTCAAGCTAACCAACAAGGATGGCACGTACTTGCCTTGAGCTTGACTGATATCGTGAGGCAAAAGGAAGTGCATATAAGTTTTGTTGATCTTTACGTATACTTAGGAGTTGGCGTGTCTTACTAGGGTCCGCTATCGATTAGTGGATGAGTAGGAGTACTCAAGCCATGTCTAAGTGTACGTGAACCTTTAGGGTCGCACGTTTAAAGGACTAGAATTTAATTTGGATGGTGATCCGAATTCTTGTGGGCCACGAGTTCCTAATATGCCTCAAAGTTCGAGACCTGTCATGGATGCCTATATATAGAGGGGCTGTGGCATAGGGTTATTAGCGAATTAGGAATTCTCGAAACCCTAGTGGGCACACCTTCCTCATCCAATACCATGCAGCCGGCGCTAGCACTCTAGCGTGTGGTGTCCCTACCTCGTATGTGTGGATACCTTGGAGGTGTTGATGCGAAGCATCAGTACTAGGACGATCTGCAACTCATGACGATCACAAGGAGCTGGAGGAGGAGACGTGCGGCTAGTATGACTACCACTGCACCAACACGCTACATCGACTCTACTTCCACTATGAGTCTGCGCGTCTAGTGGTAATCCCGTGATCTATTACTAGCGGAGGTTCCTTGTTTACGCGGTAGATTTTTGAATTTGTGCTAGCGTAGCCTTCGCAACAAGAACAACTCGGTTAGTACTGCTTGCATGCCCATATATAGCTCATGCATATTACGCACAAATTATGATAATTAGTGCTCCCTTAGTTTGTATGCTAGCTTACACTTCTTATGCCTACATCTTTTTTAGCCTATTCTAATAGTGGTTATAAGATACTCCAAGGTGAGTTCCATGAACAAATTTTCTAGCTAGCTTGGTAGTTCTGTATGCCTAACAAAGATGAAACATGTCTAACTTATGCTAGCCAATTAACCATCTCTTGGCACTACTACAAAAAAAGGCTAATACTGGACACCTCATCACAGACGGTTGACCAAAACCGTCTGTATTACATGCAATCACAGACGGTTTTGGTTTTGCGACCGTTTGTGTTACTGGCTGCGCTAAAAATCGTCTGTGAAGAGGTAATATCATAGACGGTTTATTATGAAAACCGTCTGTGAAGAGGTAGTATCACAGACGGTCCTTAACAATAAGATGAAAACCGCGAATGTTACTAGTTGTGTTCACTTATGAGATATGAAATGAATCTCCAGGGACAATAAGATGAACTGTATATGAATAATTTTGGAATGAAAGCTTATGAATCTATGGAATCAAAATGTTTGCACATATGAATGTAAACAAACTTCTACATGGATACAGATGAGTTTGTACAGGTTGCTGCTCTTATCTGCTTTATAGATAGAGAGTTAACCATTAAGGAAACCTCTTTTTTACATCCTAACATGATATCGTCAACTTACCATATATTGTTATCTTATTACCATTCATGTTCTTTTTACAAAATTTTGTGGTCTTCTTATTTAGTATGAAAAAAAATTGCCGCTCGGTATTAAAATACTTGAGCAAGACGTGATTGTAATTGTCTGAGTCTTAATTATTTGTTTCAATATATTTTATATGTTTCACTGGACTTGTATTCAAGTATTATCCATGAGAGTTTTGTCTCAATCCTTGTGAGAGTTTTCCAAACAGTGGCCGCCTCCTCCTCAAGCTCGCCTCCCCTCTTCTCTATTCTTGATCTTTTCTCCACAAAATCTCTAGCAAAGGGTCGCTTTTGCCTTTAAAAATATATATATATATATATATATATATATATATATATATATATATATATATATATATATATATATATACACACACACACACACACAGTTAGTAGCCTTTGTTAGCTAACTCGATGCACGATTGATCGGCTAGCTAGCTCGCTCATGGCGTTCATCCTAAGCGCTCGGGTGAAACCTGACCTACTTAAATCTCGACATCTTTGGAGTGTGCGATTTGCTTCATACCTATGATTTTCTACATGTTATGGAGGATTGGCATGAAGCAAATCGTACACTCCAGTGTGTCAGGCTCGATGAAGTAGGTCGTGGTTCACCTGCACGTTTAGGATGAACGGCCAAGGAGCGAGCTAGCTAGCTGAATTCAGGAATCGAATTAGCTAACAAGGGTACACACACACACACACATATATATACATATATACATATACATATACATATACATATACATATACATATACATATACATATACATATACATATACATATACATATATACATATACATATCTGGCTTGGTTTTAAAGGCAAAAGCAGCCACTGCTTGGAGATTTTGTAGAGAAGAGGCTATCACAGACGGTTTCAAATACCAACTGTCTATGATATGTACTATCATAGACGGTTTTATATATAAACCGTCTGTAAAACATAAGCTATCACAGACGGTTTTATATATAAACCGTCTGTGAAACGTAAGCTATCACAGACGGTTTTATATATAAACGGCATCTATCGCAGACGGTTCTGAGTTAATAATCGTCTATGATAGTGTGCATCATAGACGGTTTGAAAACCGTCTGTGATGACCTCATGTCATCACTGACCCATAAACTCAGACGGCTCACGAAACCGTCTGTGATGACGTTTTTGAACTGTCTATGAAGACCTTTTCTGTAGTAGTGTGGTGGGGTAGTAGAGTTGTGCATGTACGACTCCATCTATCAAGGTTCAAATTCCGATGCACACCTTTATACACATGCGAGCGAGCTTTTAGTATAAATTTTATGAGGTTGAGAACTTATCCTCGGTCTCCGTATTTGTAGGCGTGTGCTAAGGGGATGCACTCGTGTGTGCGTGCATGAGTGGTGGTGTGTGTATCTTCCTTGTAATCGCAAAAAAAAACATAACATATTGTGGTTAACATGTAAATTTCATGAGATTATAAGAGTTGATTAGATCATTATTAGCGTTGAGATCATTGAAATGGTGAGAACAACTGGCTAGTGCAATCATCTTAAGGCTCACAATCTACAGGTCACAGGTTCAAATTCCGGATAATAATAGTGGAAAATTTACACAAATAACCAACACAACCTGTGATTGGTCATAGTCAGAAATACAAGGTACCTCACCTCACCGCTAGGCTATCCTACTGTTGGCATGCAAGAGTGTATTTCAAATAACAGCGATAATGCTTTTTCATCACATAATAAGCAAGATATACGTACGCGTACTCACTCATGGTTTTTTTTTTAATATATGGAGGGCATGGATCCTATTCCTAGCTACATGGGCGGCAGCAGGGGGGTGCCTGTGGTGCACAGGCACCCCCAAAAAATCATGAAATGTTTTTTAAACTATGTATAGGTATAAGTAATTGGCACTTAGACTGGTTAAACTTTAGCAATTCAATCCAAAATTTTTTGGAAGTACTAGAATTATGTGAGATAGAAAGTGGCTAGATATTAAATCAAGAGATGGGGTTAGCTAGGCCCAGTGACACACCTTGAGGTTCTCATTATAGAACTATTTTGTATATTATTAGTATGTATTCAACAATCTGCAAAATACTCATACAGCTTGGAAAAGACCCCTCATAGAAGAATGATAGGCCAAAAATACATGCTATGGTGAGAGCTTTTGAGTCATTTGACTTTGTTTTCAATGCACACTTGATGCTTGTCATACTTAGATACATAGATGAGTTGTCTTAGTCTTTGCAAAAGAGAGACCAAGATACTATTAATGCTATGGCACTTGTTAATTTGGCTAATGATAGAATGCAACGAATAAGGTGTGATGGGTGGGAAGAATTTCTTCAAGAAAAGGTAACATCATTTTGCACTAAATATGGCATCAAAGTTTCTAAGCCGGATGGTAGATATGTGTCTTATGGAAGATCATCACGTTTTTACCCAAAACAAACAAATGATGATCATTTTAGAAGGGAAGTGTATCTTGGCATTATTGATAATTTTCTCCAAAAGCTTGACAATCGGTTTGACAAGGTTAATATGGAGTTACTTGTTTGCATGTCCACTTTAAATTCTCTGAATTCATTTGCTTCTTATGATAGGGACAAAGTGGTTAGCCTTGTCAACTTTTATCCCAATGATTTTTCAAACACGGATTTAATGAGACTTTCTTTCCAACTTGATAACTTCATTGATGATATGTGAAGTGATAATAGATTTAAGGGCCTAAAGAATCTCGGTGAGCTTTCTACTAAGCTTATTGAAACAAGTAAGCATGACATTTACAATTTAGTGTGCTTGCTTCTCAAATTGGTATTGCTCCTACCGGTGGCAACGACGAGGGTTGAAAGAGTATTTTCGGCGATAAATCTTGTGAAGAACAAGTTGAGAAATAGTATGAGTGATTAAGTATTGAATGATTGTTTAGTCACCTTTATAAAACGAGATATTTTCTCGAAGGTTAGTGATGATGATATAATAAAGCGCTTCCAAGGAATGAAATCGCGTCGTGTGGTATTGTGATTTCCATTAGCTATTTAGGACTCTTTTATTCATGTAAGATTTTATTTGAACTATTTGTATTGCATTGTTAACTAATTTCGAACTATTTTGTGTAATTGTGTTGGACTTGTGAAGTTATATATGTGTTGTACAAGATTTTTTTTTCAACCTTAAACTGTGCACCCTCATTGCTAAATTCCTGGCTCCGCCACTGCCTAGCTAGTGTACATATCTAGGCAATCGAATAGAAAGGTTACTATGAACAGTTGGTTATGAACCCTGTATATTAGTATATATATGTATTGGATTAATTGTCACAAATGAAGTGAATGATATATGATCACGCGAAAAGTTCAATATTAATTAGAACCGCAGAAATCACAATAGCATGCATTCGCTGTAACAGCTAGCGTACGTACATTTCCAATACAGTATGCACTTTGTCATCAGAATTAACGAGTGCATCGTCATGGCATGTAACCAAGAAACTGTAAATGGCAAAATTAAAGATGAAACGATATTTAAATTACGAAAACACATGCAAGCCATTCTTGTACACTACTGTATGCATTATTTGAATCTAGAATAATATAAAGGGATAACGATATACTGGAACATATATCTATAATGCTAATTAATCTTTATTCCATCTCTAATCGAGTTACACTACAAAGTCTCCGAGATCAAATTGAAATTGAGATACAGTTGCACCTGTTATGTGAACTAATTAATGGATCGGTAATTGCATGGGACTAGAACCTTACCCAGTTCCATTACATATATAATCGTGTCCTAGCCCAAATAAGTGTCTACATAAGTACATATACATAGGTACACATATGATACGAGCATTAGTGCGTGCAAGCGTATATGCATGCATGCATGAGCCCTACATCGATCATGCATGCAAGAAGTTATTTGAAGCTTGTGCAAACCTTGGGAGATTCTAGGAGAAGGTTCCAATCCCAAATCTTTTCCATGCTAGGGAAAGGAAGAAATGGGCCTTGTGATGGCGGCATAGGTTGGTTAGGGTTGGCTTGGTTGTAGGATCCAATTGCAATTGCCCTACTCGGCCCATCTATTGGGATCGTCGCCATTGTTGAGGAGTTTGCGTTAAGCAGGGCGTGCATGGAAGAAGGCAGCTGCATTGGGTTCGCTCCCTTCAGGTGGTAGAGCGATGTGCCGTCCTCCTCCGTCGACGTGGTGGAGCGAGGCGAGGCGACGGAGGCTGTCGACCGGAACATCGATGTCGGCTGCAGCGTCGCCCCCCCTCCTGCTGCCGACAATGACATGGTGGTGTTCGTTCCTTCGGTGGCGTGCCCAATGTACGCCTTTTGATCCATGAGAGCAGATGAGTGCCCGTCGTCGACGAACATCGGCGCCAGGCGGGGCGCCGCCGATGTCCGGTTCGCCGTGGAGTGCTTCTTGTCCGTTGCTGCCGCCGCCTTTGAGCCGGACGATTTTGTTGTTGTGCCGGTGAGGTGGAAGTTGTCGACGATCCCTGGGCGTTTATAGACTCGGCAGAGCGAAATTTCCTGATTAATTCATGGATGCACGAGGTAGAATTAATTAGATTAGTCCAAAATAAAATTAACCACACGAAATATGTAGAAATAATTCATCCATGTGATTAGAAGGCAATATATACTCATTCTAGTTAATTGTTCAGTTTTTATAATCTGCAAATCAAGTTTACTACAATTTTGGTGCCTATTTTCTTCTTAATTAATGAAAAAAACATAGTTCCTCCTAGGCATTCTCCTTTAAAAAAAAAATTTAAGTTTACTTTCCAATTGCTTTGATCATACATAAGTAGTCCCAAAAAGAAGACTGGGAAATTTACGACCATAAAAAAGCAAAAAATAACGTAAAATAACCCAAATTATGGAACAATTCCTGTTATTATTTGATTGCTTTTTAATTGCAGTAGTCTCGCTTCTATAGGAGTGTTGTTTTAGAACAACGGAGTATACTTTTTTGAGTTAGTTACCCCAGATGCACATCTTAAAAAGTTGGAAGCTTTATAGAAATGGAGGAGGATGATGATGCATACTTCCAAATAGGAGGAGGGACCGGTTGCAGAGAAAAAGCTGGAGAAAGAGTCTAGATTAGACACCATAGATCTGTGCAAAAATTGGGGAAAGATTATCCCCAAATTTAGGTTGCTTTTGTTTAGAAACACTAAAGAAGAATTTGGGATAGACTAATTAATTACCAGTGACAAGAAAACCCTAATTAATCATGGGGAACAAAGAGAAGGAACTTTACTCTTTTTTGTCAATTAAGTTAAGCCATGTGTATATAGCTAGCTAGGAAGCCATGCATGGAAAGTTGAAGACCTTAGCTAGATTCTTGCGCATGTAATCCTCACGGTGCACTTTTAGCACCTTTTCACTAGACAATACGTACGTACCGATAACAGTTTGCATACACATGCCGGCCGGTGACTACAGAAGCAATCTAGCCATCATCAACTCAACTCCAAAAGTGAAAAGGAATTTTGAGTGGATGCATCTTTCACAGGAACACTTTATGCTTTTGCAAGATCTTGCAAACTCCCAAAACTTGTATACACTCGATCCAATTAAGGAAAACCAAATTAAACACGCGGAAACGCAAAATCTCTTGAGAAATCAAACACAAAATCTCTAAAAAAAGTTCACCAAAATTAATCAGCAGCAAGACAAGAAATGAAGCATGCAATTACCTTTTGGTAGCGGTCGGCCTCGCCGTGTGGGAGGCGGTACTCGTTCATGATCCAGCTGCTCCTGAGGCCCTTGGGAGCCTTCCCCACGTAGAACACCAGCGTCTTCTTCAGCCCGATCGACCGGTGACCTTCGACGCGCACCATCCGGTCCGCCCCCGTCGCCTTCCAGTACCCCGATGGCGTGACCCGGTTCGGCCGGTCGCCGTTGCGGTACTTGCGGTCTCTCGGCACATAGAAGAACCACTCCTTGTCCCCAATTGGAGCCTGAGCTGTTGGTGTTGTTTATGTATGTAGAGAGCACACGCAAGCATCCCATGCATGTAGGTGACAAAAGGTAGTAAGAAGCGACCCAAAAAGGTTCACATGAAATCAAAAGGGAGTCACATGAAATCATATATGCAGAAATCAAATCAAATCAAATCAAACCGCTCGGCTAGCTAGCTGCTAGCTAGCCCACACACACATGGATGCCTTAATTAGTAGTTACCGGGAAGATCCCATGGGTCGAAGCGGTAGAGGTCGACTAAGGCGATGAGCTCGATGTTGAAGCGCCTCCCCTCGACCTTCCGCCGGAGGTAGAACTCGATGAGCTCCTCCTCCGTCGGGTGGAACCGGAAGCCCGGCATCACCATGTCGTGCGCCTGCCCGTCGTCGCCGCCGCGAGCCGTGTCGTGGTGATCTGCTCCCCTCATTCTCGGCCTTGAGTCATCACCTCCCTCCCAACCCCGCTTCCACCGGCCTTTATAGCAGGAGGGGGAGGAGGAGGAGGAGAAGTAGTACTAGCTATATGACCAGCCCTAGCTAAACATACACGCCACACACACACATACACAGCAAGGGAGCTGGCCTATAGCGTTGTGGGGTGTGGTCTTGTAATTGGAGGTGGTCGAGAATGAGATTGATTGGTGCAAGTGGTACTATTGATCTGGTGGTGTGGGGAGAGATAAGAGAGAGAGAGTAGTAGTTAAAACTTAGACAGCACCAAGATGAGGACTTGTTGATATGTACATGCATGCCGGTATTAATTAATAGCTGTTACTTTTAGCTAGGCTAGGAATCGGAGAGATCAAACATCGCAACTTAATTTGCTGCTAGGTCCATCTCTAGCTATATGTATGTAGTATGATGCATGCATGAGGCCCTAGATAATATAGGAATTATTGGCCGAAATGGCACCTTTTCGTCTCGTATTAGCAAAAGTGACCGTCTTTGGTTTTTTTTGTGTGGCAAAAATGGCCTCTGCCGTGCGGCAGACCCTCACCACCCGCCATGTATCCCGTTGTCATACGGCCACCGTACGGCAACGATGCGGCACGACCACCGTGCGGCAACCATTGTAACAAGTCGTTCAACGGTTGAGCGACTTGTACTAGTCGCTCAACCGTTGAGCGACACATTCACTAGCACTAGTCTACTCCAGGATGGCAGACATGGTACGTGGCTAGCAGGAAGGGCCTGTTGCGGCAGGGGGCTATTTTTGCAAAAAAAGAAAAAAAGAAAAAATATGTAGCGGCCATTCCTGTAAATACGAGACGAAAAGGTGCCAGTACAGCCAAAAAATCGATAATATAGTTATATGTATCTGTCTTTGCATTGTAAGTGCCCCTGGTAAAAAGGCGAGAACAATACCACATTTGACCAGCTCTACAGTAGTTGTACTAGGTCCAAGACCGTAGCTAGAAGAGTTGAAACTTGAAAGAGGGAGGCGAGTTGAAGGGGACCTGACCTCCATGGAAAGCTCAGCGGTGGCCTATAAATTCAAGCAGTGACTGGGCCAACTAGGTCAATATATCTGCACGTCGGCGGAGCGGGACAAGACGGTGTTGTTGTTGCATGTATGTATACATCCTTAGAGGATGTACAATAGTGTGACGTCAGCTGTTTATAAGATTTACCACGTATGGCATTAGATGACGTGAATGAGAGAGCGGGAGTATAGAGAATTAGACCGTCTCTTATGCAGTAGTTTCAACTATAACATGAGAAACAAGGCACTTTATATATGAAGGAGTTATCTGTAGAGATGTAAAAAGACAACCTATTAGAGTGCTACATGTCTTTAGTGCTTGATACATGTATGGTCCCAACTCCCAACTCCAGACACACGACGCGGTGTTTTCCGTCTCACTCCACAAGTAACCAGTATCAGATTCATCTTTTACATAGTACCAGTGCTACTAGAGTATATTATTGGAACCTGATCTTAATTAACTAGAAATTTAATTCCTTGCTTTTATAGCTTGGTGGTGTATAGCTAGCTAGGGAACACTTGAATGCTTTTCTTTTAAGAATTAACACTGAAATTTCAGGCTTTAAGATCATTAATATAATATAACGGATTTCATTACCCACCCTGTTTGTATATATACTCCCCTCTCCCTAAAAACGCACTTACAGAGCAATTATCCCTTGTATGTAAAGGCTAGGTAAGTACTGCATGCTCTAGTGTAGAGATCATATATACCCTGCTTGGGCAATTAATCCTTTAACTCCTGTCTACTTCTAGGGATCAAAATCGACACTTCAAATCCAAACTTAGCCGTGCCGGCCACACCAAGAGCAATTTGACTTGTTCAATCAACTTAATTTATACATAAGTCGGCAAATATATACAGCTAATTTTTTTACTGTATGTATAACCACATGTACTTGTGAAATGAAGAGATAAAGAGAGAATTAGGGTTTGCATATGGATGCCGCATATATATATGGCCGGATCGAGGACATGCCGGCATTTACACACATAGGCTGTCCTTTGGGGGAATTCTTGCCATGCTTGCCGGTAATTTAAGGCATGTGCCGTTCTTTGCTAGTACTACTGTACTCAGCTTAATTAGCACCAGTACTGTACGTAGTGCTGTATGGCAGTGTGCGTGTGGGTTTTGGAGGTTAGAACATCTCCATAGTCCATACTCTCTCTGTGTACGAGCGAGCGAGCGAGCTAGCTAGCTGTGATCAGTCAAGGGATGCCCGTGACTTAAGCCCTCTCTCTCTCTCTCTCTCTGCCTGCGTGTGTGTGTCTATCTGTCTGCCTCTGCGCCTGCACACGCCCAAAGACATTTCACCAACGAATTGCATGAAGTAACACGCACACATCCCAATTGAAATGCAGTTGGTTCGCGCATGCGAATTTTAGGGCAAAAGGTTCTTCAGTACGTATGCATTTGCTCCATGCACTGATGGTTTGTGTTTGCTCCAAACACTGAGAAAAGTTCAACATCTTCTCTGTCTAGCTAGAGCTGCATGCTTTATCACGACATATACTTGTCTACCGAGTGGAGCCTACGCAAGTTTGGTGCAGCACCATTGCATGCATGCGTGCATGAGCCTTTTGATGCATCAGCATGCACTGATACAGTGCTGTATTGCATGCCCCCACCACTTCAACCAACCATCAGTCCAGCACGCACCAACATATATGTGATCTTACACTTTTAAGCTAGCTAGCCTCTAAGTTCCATGGCTAAGGTTACCATTGTCCATTGATGTTGGCTGGCATAAGGAATCATGGAGGGGTAGCTTCCAAAACATCATGACCCCTGATGAATAGTTCTCTCACCGGACTGGTTGGTTGGATCTTCTTTTCTGCCCCCCCGTTACTCTCATTTGTCATATACATCTCAAACCGAGTGTGTGTAAAAGATAGCCAAACTCATGGTGCACATCATGGAAGGTAATAAACAAATTAAGGCCTTAGTATATATCACCATGCATATATTTATATGTGCATAACAAGCTTGCCATTCAGCTCGATCGATCTCCATGAAGTCGCTAGGCACGTCGATAGGGCCATATCGATCTTCAATAAGAGATATATACTGTTATGCTCGGACCATGAACATATCTAGAAAGGTAAAGAAGCAAGAAAAGTGTGTATTCTAGCTAGATGATCATAAAGCTATCTACATACCCATGGATTTGACATTCATTATGAACCTCTTCCAATTGATAGGGACTCAGTTGTATAATCAAACATGTGGACACTATTACAAAACATGCTATACTGGACACCTCATCACAGACGATTCATCACAGACGGTTTGTAAATAGAACTGTCGGTGATAATTCACCGACGGTTCTTAATAAGAACTGTTTGTGATAATTGCAGACATATCACAGACGGTTATTGTTAAGAACCGTTTGTGATAATGCATAAGAACCATCTGTGAAGTTGCAGGCATTATAAATACCCGGCCATCCCGACAAACCCCCTGCCCCTAGCGCCTCCACCCCCTTCCCGTTTGAGCCGCCACCCCTGCTGCCTCCTCCCCCATTGCGCCACCTTAGAGAGGGGAAGGAAGGAAAGGAAGGAGGCAAGGAGGAGAAGGAAAGGAGGAAGCTAAAGAGAGGAGGAAGGGAGGAGAAGGAGAGGAGGAAGAAAGGGAGGAGGATCTCGTCGGATATTTGGGAGTTTCGTCATGAGCTCCGAGGGTAACGATCTGTAACCCTTTATATTTGCTCTAGGTTAATCGCTAATAAATTTTAGTATGTTTGGTCAATAGAAAAAGTACTTGCGGTTTATTAATCTAATTTAACACTAATTTGTTACGTGCGTAGTGTAGATAGACTAAAACTGGATGTACAGTGCTAAGAGTACATTAATGGTATGTCTACTTTTAGAAGAGCCACCGAGCAGGATATGTTGAAGAAGGGGATAAAATTTATGTACTATCCATGCATTGGCTGCGGTAATCTGAAGATGTTTAACAACCCAGTGCAGATCGAAGCGCACTTGATTCGAAGGGGTTTCAAAAGGGGGTATACATGTTGGACCAGCACGGTGAAGAGCAGATTATACAGGAAGTTAATAATAATGATATGCTAGATGTGGACTGTGTTTTTGATGAAGATAGATCGCACAATGATAATCTGCATCAGATGCTACGCGATGCAGAAGGGAACTATAGTGAGAGAGAGAGTTTGGTAAATTTGAGGGCTTAATGGAGAACTCGAGGAAACCTTTGTTCCCTGGCTGTAAGCTAGAATACACAAGGTTGTCATTCGTGCTTGAACTGCTGAAATTGAAGGCAAGCAATGGTTAGTCCGACAAGAGTTTCACATCGTTGTTAGGTCTCCTAGCAGACATCCTTCTAGAGAAAAATGTGTTGCCCAGCACCACCTACCAAGCCAAGAAGATTCTTTGTCTATTGGGAATGGAAATAGAAAGAATACATGTATGTCCGAACGATTGTATCCTCTACCGTAAAGAGTATGCAGACATGCATGTATGTCTCGTGTGCAAAGCATCCTAATACAAGCGTAAGAATACTGCTAAGGTGAAGTAAGGATCTCCTGCTAAGATGTTGTATCTGCCTGTAATCCCATGTTTGAAGCGTTTATTTGCGAACCGAATTGAGGCAAGATTGTTGCGTTGGCACTCGAAGGAGCGTAAGAAAGATAGAAAGCTAGGACACCTTACTGATTCTGCCTAGTGGAGAAACTTCGATCGAAGCTTTGAAGAGTTCGGTGTAGAACTGAGAAACATAAGGTTGGGGTTGAGTACATATGGAATGAATCCTTTCGGTAACATGACATTCGACATAGCACCTGTCCTATAA